>OOIN01000006.1:0-1200000 GCA_900323505.1 Ustilago trichophora | reverse complement strand
GAGATGATCGATCAGTCCACCGGATTCAACGCCAACGCCGACTGGGTCAACTACAAGGGTGCCTGGGTCATCCACGTCGTCCTCATCCTCCTCGCCAAAATCTTGCTCGATGTCATCCCCGCCATGCAACAGGACACCTCCTGGACCCTCGTCAACCTCGGCTACATGGCCCTGTCGTACATCATGTTCCACTACGTCACGGGTACACCCTTCGAATCCAACGCCGGCGTCTACGACCAGTTGACGCTCTGGGAACAGATCGATGAAGGAGCCCAGTACACCCCAGCCAAAAAGTGGCTGACCAGTGTTCCCATCGGTCTGTTTTTGATCTCGACGCATTACACAAGGTACAACCCGCTCCTCTTTGGGTTGAACTTTTCGGCGCTCCTCTTCGTGCTCTTCCCCAAGTTGCCTATCCTGCACAGATTGAGGTTCAGATTCTTCGAGGCTCCGCCTACGCCCAGCCCGCATCCCAGCCAGCCGCCTACTCCGACCAGCTCGCGCGCGCCCAGCCAGGTCTTTTAGACGGTGACCTCGAGGAGACGTCCACACGGAAAGTGTCTAACGCTGCATCTTATAGGCTGCAGCGCTGTAATCTCTAGAACACCGCCAAGATTACAAGACTTCCGCCTGCGTTGCATCTCTCTTCTACTCTAGCCTCGACTAGCCCATGTACTACACACAGGACAACCATTTGCGTTCCACTAAACAGTTCTGATAACCTCGCCGTTGTCATGCAGCATCACGACATCTTTGGACGAAACGGCCTTTTTGGTTACGCCCTACCATGCCATGCCACAACATAGTGGCATTCTCCACTCTTGTTTCGTTTCAATGGTTGGAATGACTAGACTACACATCCCTGGAGCTAGATGAGACCTTGGCAGATTGCCTTCCTATAGAGATCCGCGCACATCATTCATCCTGAACCTCCTCCTGTTGCCAGCAATCCGTGGCACGGATCTTGCATTGAACTTCATCCTTGAATCCTTGTTTCAATAGGGAATGACAGTTGCGTAGCCAACAAACAAGCTGAACCTAGAGTGAGAGCTTGTTGAGCAAAGCAGAGCATCCCTCAGCATATACGCGGCGGAAAGCCAAGTTGGAGGCAGAACATCGGAAAACGGAAGATGAAAGTGGAGCGAGAGTGGCTTCAACTCAAATTTTTTTTTTGCCAATTTTTCCCTTTCAGCTTGTGCTGATGTGCAGGCTTAATTTTGTGTTTTCTGAGATTTTTTTTTCTCCTTCTTCTTCTTCGAGCACGCAGCAAGCACACAGGAAGAAAAACGGTTCTCGAGGGTGGCACTTGATCAGACCCTGATTCGTACCATCTTCCTCATCATCACAACGATCTGCTCTCAATTCGACCTCTTACATCAACGATCACTTCAACGCACAGTGAGAGAGAGAGAGAGATCACCAATAAAACCACCAGCGACCATTTGAAGCGCTGCTTGTCGACGGCCGACACTTTGACCCAACCATGCCGCATCACCACCGTGCCTCCTCGCTGAGGCAATCCAACAAATCCTTCAAGTCGAAGCACGCCACCAAGACCACCCTTCGCGAGGCCTCCAAAGGTCGCTCCGCCAGCGATGTTTCTTCTACCTCTCGACTCTCCTCTCACAAAGCATCGCCCCTCTCCGCATCCGGGAACGAAGCCGGTTCTCGCCAACATCGCAGAAACCACGCCAAGCAGGCGCAAAGGTCCAAGCGAAACGCTCTGATCCAGTCCAACCGCGTCTTCTCCGTGGCATCATCTGCCGCATCGAGGGAGGGCAAGGATGGATTGTCGAAAGGGTTTGCCGGTGCAGGTGCCGGTGCGCCACGTATCTGTGCCGTGGTGGACCTAGCAGAGGACGGAGATTCTTGGGAGGCGGTAAGGAGGATTCAGGAGGAAGGTGTTGAAGGTGGAGTACAGCCTGTTGCTGGGCGTAGTGTCGAGGATGCTCTGCGGGAAGGTCTGCCATACTGCGAGTTGGAAGCTACACGATTCAGACAGACGATCCAGTTCCTGCCTTTGCCCTACGGTGCACTCTACCCAATCTTGGACGCTTGCAAGTGCGCCGATTTCGTCCTCCTCGTCCTCTCCGCTTCTACCGCCATCGACCCCGGTTCGTGGGGCGAGCTCTGTCTGCGAACTCTTCAAGCTCAAGGATTGCCCACCGTCGTCGTCGCCGTCCCGACACTTCACCCTGACGGAGCCACCGGCGTCGGTGGTAGCAAGAAGGCAGGTGCAGCACTGAAAGCCGCCAACGAGGTTCGCAAGTCTCTGCTCAGCTTTGCCAAGTATTTCTCTCCCGATGTCGAGAAGGTGCATGCGCTCGATGATCGTGCTGAGCGCGGTGCGTTGCTGCGTACGCTGGCTACGGCTACTCCGAAGCGTGTTGCATGGCGAGACTTTCGTGCCTGGATGGTGAGCGAAGGGGCTGAGTGGGAGGCTTCTTCCGAGGAGCAGCAGCGACAGCAGCAAAATGGCGACAACGCCGATGGAAACGATCTCGGTGGTCTCAACGGAGCCGACGCACAGCGAGGTACACTCAAAGTTCAAGGCTGGATCCGAGGAGCTCCCATGTCAGCGGATCGCCTCATCCACCTTCCCGACTTTGGCGATTTCCAAGTGGACCGCATCACCTACGCTCCTCCCCCCAACGCACGTGCCAAGCGATCCAAGACCAGCGCCACTACCGCTTCCTCTTCCACCGCCGAGGATGACGAGATGGTCGATGTCGACGCTAAACCCGAGGATGCACCCCTGGTCGCGGGTGATGTACTGCAATCGCGCGATGACGAATTCGCCGATGATCTCGTCTCGGAAAACGAACCGGATGACATGGCCAACGAGCAAACCTGGCCCACCGAGGAAGAGATGCAAGCGGCCGAGCGTTTCGCCAAGCAACGCGCCGATGGCGAAATGCCTCCTCCCCCGCCCTCCCCGGCACCACCCCCAAGACCATCATCAAGGGCAGCGGCAACGCCAAGGACAATGCCAAATACCGTGCTGCCTGGATCATCGAATCCGACGAGGAGGACAACGATTCCGCTTCCGCCGATAACGACATCGACGAGGACGACGATGACGACTCTCTCATCCTCGAAGGCGACGAGTATATGGACGATGGCGAAGGAGATGCCCAAGTCAACCAAGCCATTGACGACTACGAACGCATGAAAGCCTCTGCCATCGCTCAGCAGAATCAGAATCAAGCCCAAGCCAGCGATGCGCAGTCCGAATTGCCCTTTGAAGACGTCGACGATGCCCAAGCCGAAGCCGAGTACCTCGCCTACCAAGCGCAACGTACGCGCGAACGCGAAGAGCGCGCCGATGCCGAGTTCCCCGACGAAGTCGATACGCCCTTGGAGATCGCCGCCCGTACACGGTTTGCTCGATACCGCGGATTGAAGTCGTTCCGAACTTCACCCTGGGATCCGTACGAGGATCTGCCTCGCGACTATGCGCGCATTTTCCAGTTTGAAGACTACCACAAGACGAGACGTCGCGTTGAAGGAGCTGCGCTTTTGGACGGTGTTCAACCCGGGTTTAGAGTCACGGTGCATATCAAGGATGTTCCGCGTGGCGCAGCTGTTCGAGCACGAGCTAGCGGTGCAGGCGAGTTGCCCAAGTTGAACGTCGCGGTCCCCTTTGTGCTGTTTGGACTGTTGAGGCACGAACACAAGAAATCCGTCCTCAACTTTACCGTCACCCGCAACACCGAGTACGAAGCACCCATCCGATCCAAAGACCCGCTCGTGCTCTGTCTGGGTCCGCGTCGATTCAAAGTCAACCCCATCTTTAGCCAACACTCTCGAGGAGGCGGAAAGGGGGTCAACAACGTGCACAAATTCGAGCGATTCCTGCGTCAAGGCGTTTCGGCATCGGTTGGCACCGTCTATGCACCCATCACTTTTGGCGGAAGTACCGCGCCCGCCGTGCTGCTGCGTGAACGTTGGATCGACGGAGAATCGGGTTACGACCAACGAGGAGTTTCCGCCGCTCAAATGCCGCACTTGGTCGGGTTTGGTAATCTGATCGATGCTGGACCGACCCGAATCAACGCCAAGCGAATCTTGCTCAGTGGACATCCATTCAAGGTGCACAAGAAGACGGCGACGATTCGATTCATGTTTTTCAACCCGGAAGACGTATACTGGTTCAAGCCTATCACTCTTCACACCAAGTTGGGCAGGACCGGTCACATTACAGAGAGTTTGGGTACTCACGGATACTTTAAGGCTCACTTTGACGGTCCGATCAGTCAGATGGATACAGTACTGATGAATCTTTACAAGAGGGTGTACCCCAAGTGGGCACAGGAGTTCAAGGGAGCTTATCAGGAGTTGCCCTTGCCCAGAAACGAAGTGTTTGGTGCTGAAAAAGACGAGGAGGAGGAGGGTATGGAGGAGTAGAGAGAGAGAGAGAGTATAGATTTGTAGGGTTCTTTTCTTTGCAATTTCTCCATGTTTTCTGATGGTTCTGATATCATCTCTTGAGGCAGCGTTCGTGATGCAGTGCAGAAGACGTTGAAAGGGTCCTGTCTGGCATCACATCGTGTTAGCATCACATTTGTCTCTGCTGCGAAATCGGATCAACATGATGAAATGGTGAAGTGCGTGCGAATCTAATAGCAAGGACATCCCCCTGTGCGAGCCCTACTCTAAAGATACCAAGCCGGTGGTTCGGCAACTAAGACCATCGACTTGTGAAGAACATCTGCTGGTTGAACCGTGCGAAGGAGGATAAGATACCTGTATCCTGTCGTGTCATTCGTATCCAAGATAACGAATAGGCGCATATCTACCATTTCAACTTGCTCGGATAGCAATCGCAATCGCGATCTTGACGCTTGACCTTGTCACATGGCGAGCGATCGTGGGTTGCGGTGTGGGGTGACTGTGATTGTGGTGTGTGCTGGGGAAATCAGAGCAGATCGCAATCGAATCACGCACCACGAAAATGACACGATGAGTCTAGATTGCGTGCGCACTCCTCTTTAAGATAAGGCTCAAAGCGGCAGGTCGTGTGTGTGGCGAAAAAAAAAAGAAAAGAAAAGAAAAGAAAGCAGATCCACGTCAGAGCTGTGGGTCGGAGTGAAATTCCAACTCTGCCAGTGTGGAGATAACAACACAAACAACAACACCTCTCCTCTCCTGAGCTCCCACAAGGACACGTCACAGAGACAGAGTAGATGTGGGGCTAAAAGTGGGGACTACAGTGTCCACCCGACTGATTGCGCCTTTTGCATTGGTTGGACCCTGCGTTGTCTGTGCGCATTCTTGCCATGACTCGGGGTTCAACGCAAAAGGTATATATAACCTCGCCTTCTTCAACTGCCGATTCTGTCATCTCGTATCCATTCTTCCTGCTCCTGCTTCGTGGTCATCGTTCGAGCTCAGACTCTGCTTTCGAAAACAACACTCTTCTCTTCTATTCTTGCTTCCCTTCCTGACTGTATCTCTTCACCTGTATCACCACTACGAGCAAACATGTCGACCCAAATCCCAATCCGCAACACCTCCTCCTCCAATAATCCCTCCACCACCACCTCGGTCTACGGTACCACCCCTGGTGGAACTCCCCGAATCCACTATTCTCGAGACCAACTCCTATCCTTGGCATCAAGTCCACTCTCTCGTTCACCTCCAGGACCTCCCGGATTCACTCTGCCCGCCGCCATCTCCAGAAGCCCCAAAGTAGGCTCGGCTCAAGAGCGATTCCAACCTCCCACCTCCAACCCCAACATCACCCACCTCGAAAGAAGACTTTCCATCGACGAAGAAACGTTCAAATTGGATCTCTAACCATCCTCAACCCATCAAACATCTCAGCACACTGTAAAGCATCTCTCTCTCTCTCTCTCTCTCTCTCTCTCTCTCTCTCTCTCTCTCTCTCTCTCTCTCTCTCTCTCTCTCTCTCTCTCTCTCTCTCTCTCTCTCTCTCTCTCTCTCTCTCTCTTTTCGTTCCCAAAGTATCAAAAAAAAAAACACATCGCATCTCTCGCATTCTCTCTCCTTCCCGCCAACACAAGTCAAAGTTCCAAACGTTCAAAGCTCCAGTTATACATTCACCATGGTTAGGTTCCACGTTTCACCGTTTCAGTCGTTCAAATCCATAGCAAAATTGCCTCTTCCTTGCCTTGCTCTCTGGTCGCTTTCGCTGGTGTGTAGTTTGCTGCGTGGCTTGACAACTCTTTGAGCGGTGTCACTTTTGGTTTTTGTTGGAGATCGTGTCTCGACAGGCGATGCTGTACGCGGATTCATTGGATTCACTCCCGATGTAGAGAACAAGATGTGACTTAAGAGTGTTTTTTTTTAGAGTCAATTGGGATCTCGGTTCTTTTGGCAATGTGCGAGAAGAGAGATCAAGTTCTGGAATCGCAAATCGAGCCGTCAATGTGAGGATAGGAGGATGCGGAATCTCTAAAATTTCGTACCATAGCAAAACCAAGGGAGAGAATGTCTTCTCCTTTGTTTGATTCGGATTGATACAGATAGCAAGCTGCGAGTTTTGTTTTGTACATCTGCGCTGTGAGATATGCCAAGATACAGCATGTAAGAATCTATGGAATTTTTTTTTTTACACCTTGGTTTTTCTGTGCTAACCAAACATCTCGTTTATTCCTCTTAGATATAAGGAGGACCCAGCGCAGTTCTAAACTGACTCAGCACCACTTCGACCACCAGTAGCAGTACACCACCCCCTGGAGCCAGACGCAACACTTTAGGGGTGAATCCCTTGTAAAGTGCACCGAAGCCTTCCTCCTTTGCGATGAGTGCCATGCTTGGGAAAGTCCAATTGTACTTTCTCGGCTGACCTTTGACGTTGGGAGTGTTTTGAATTCTACTCTTTACGACGTCGGCAGGCGTGTTGAGCACCGTACCTACCGTACCGCCTACAGCACCGCATACGAAGTCGTTTCGAAGTTGTTCCGCCTTGCTCGTCGGTTTCGGCATCATCTCCCTCAGTGCATGAATCACCGAGAAATATCCACCGTTCCACAGAACATGTCGCCAGAAAGTAGACTCGAGTCCAGCATACAATCCCAAAACTCCATCGTTCTTGATGATCTTGGAAACCACATCCATGGGACCGGTGTAGAGGTGGGCTTGAGCCTTGTCCTGCAGTCGAATCTTGACGAGTTCGAATGGTACGACAACGACGGATTCGGTCGCACCTGCCGAACATCCAGTGAGGACCGAGAGCGATTGAGTCATCTTGTCTTGTCCAAAGAGAGACTTGTAGGTTTTACCCCAAAAATCATTCGCTGCAAACTTGACCGCTCGCTTGGGCGCTTCCAACATCAAAGGCGGTACCAAACCTCGATACAGTCGTCCAACACTGTCATCAACCCAAACCCCCCCCCCCCCCCCCCCCCAGAGAAAAGGGACATGAAAAAGAAAGTCAGCATCATCTTTTTTTTTAAAAAAAAAAATCTGTCGATCTCGCAAGTACAACTTACCCTTCAGTAGCGATGATCTTTCGAAAAGCATCCACCATTCCATTGTAATGTTCGGCACCCGCAACCGCGGCTTTGCCCTGAAGTTGCATTCGAGTCTTGACCACATCGAGAGGGTAAAGGCAGAGCAACTCGGTGACACCTGCGATGGCACCGGCTGTGAATTGAGCGTAGAAGGGCAATGGTTTAGGTTGCGAAGTCGACATCTTTACTAGTTCTGCCACCTTATCGAGTAAAAAAAAGGGAGAAAGATGGTTTTGCTTGTTCGTTGCTTCTCTCGAGGAGATGATGTAGAAAGAAGAAGGACAAGGAAAACCGAGGGAGAAATGCAAAGATGGAGAGAAGAAGGAAGCGATTTAGGAAGCAAGTTTGGTTTGGGGGGATCACTCACTTTGCCGGGGTTTGGGGTGTAGTCTCGGCAATCGCCCGCGTCCGTCAAGTTAGGTACTGTACTGTAGGTCTGATCACATCTCGTTTATCACACTCTCTTCCCATTCGCTCCCCCTCCAAACGCACTGATCAGAGATATCCGAAATACACCCACTCAACGCGCGGGGTAGACCGGCACAGCTTTCTACCGCTCTTCCCTCTATCTCCATCTCTGACTCGAAATCGCTTTTTTTTGGAAAATTCCAAAACCAAAAAAGAAAAAAGAAAAAAAAAAAAGATCGGCTACCCGATTCTAATTTTTTGATATATCGGTCCTGGTCTTCCCTCACCCTCCAAACCTCCAAACCAATTCCGAACAGTAACACTCAACACATACTTCTTCCTAAGACACCTCAAATCCTTCACCTTAGCAGCACATCAGGTCTCATAGCATGCGAAATGTAGTGTCAAGGATATTGTTGCTATGCGAAAAATTTGTGGCTGGTATAACTAGCTTTGGATTTTACTGTCTGACGCTCGCAGCCGACGTTGAGTGCGGTTGTGGTGGTGGTGGTGGCGGGGCTAAGACTCTCCCGGTCTCTTCGACTGTCTCGTTGGCGCGCTTGACCCCTCGAGGAGCTTCTGTTGGCAGATATCCGTGGTTGATGGCTTCTCCGATGGCTCTACCTGGCATCGCGTCTTTGTTACTAATGCCATTGTTGTACGTCAAACCTTCCACCCCGCCCATCCCACCGAGCGTAGTCGAATGCATACGTCTCGATGTCGTCGGAACACCATTCCCCACCCCTCCTCCATACCGCGAAGAAGCGGCACTCAACGAAGTCGTCCCATTCCTCATCATATTCGTCCCACTCACAAACCCCCCAGCAGAAACGATACTCGCCCTTGCCTCATTGCCACTCCCACTCGCATCCCCATATCCTCGCTGATTCGCAACAGCAGGAGGAGGCGAAACAAACCTCCCCACACTCCCCGCCCGACGCGGCGCCTTCGCTTCCATCTTGACCTGCTTGACCGGACTCGTAGAACGACGCATCTCGATCGGTTTCACCTTCTCCTGCTTCACGTGCATCTGCTGCGCAACATCGGTAAACGCTACCCCGCTGTCGTCGGCAGCATTGTGATTCGCATGCAAACCACCACTGCTAACATCGCCTGAATCCTCACCCGAATCATGTCGACGTTGCGCTTCATCAATCTCCATCTCGAGCGCATGACTCGCCGCTTCTGCTTCACCAAGATCAGTCTCATCGTACGTGGCAAGCACGTCGTTGAGTCCATCGTCGAACGAGTCGGATCCAAATTCGACTTCGGCGACAGCGGCGCTGCGTTGCCGCTGCACGTCCTTGGACGAGGTGATGATGGGGTGCGAGTCGATGGTAGAGCTGACGCCGGTGGCGGTTTTGCGTGCTTTGGCTTGCTGCCGTTCGAGATACGCTTGCCGTGCTAGCAAGGATCGCTGTTGACGTTCTGCAACTTGATCCTTGGATGGCTCTTCGGGGAGTTTCCGCTCGAAAAGCATCTCCTTTTCCGAGGAGGCGGCTCGAGAGGTGTCACTGCCATTGAGAGGGCGTCGTGCGGTGGTGGAATTGGACGCAGGGTTGGGTGCAGATGCGGGCTGTTGCGGTGCTGCCATATTTGATGCTGGTCGTGTCGGCGCTGCAGATGGGGCCGCTGGTGCATCGTTGCCGTTCGTGGTAGGCGCAGGTGGGGCAGCCCGCTTGACGGGCCTAGGTGCAGAAGCGTGTGATGGTGGTGGTCTCGGCGGTTGCTGCACGTTGGCTGCTGCGTGTGGTATGGATTGTGGTGGTTGCGGCTGCGGTGGCTGCGGAGGACGAAGCTCTGGCCTTCGATGCAGCTCCGAAGCGTCAAATTTGGGCGCAGGATTGCTGACCTTGAGCGCATTCGCCGAATACTGATGGTCGTACGTACAGTTACCCAGCAGCTTGCCAAAGTTCTTGAGCGCTCGTTTTGTTGCGTCGGTCACCGCTTCCTTTTTCCCCTTTTCCAATGCAGCGTGCTTCTGTCGGGCGTTCTCGGCACTGCCATACCCGATATCTTCGTGGAAGGCACCATCTCGTAGCGTGACGCGCACGACACAGCTGACACCAGCATTGAATCGCGTACCGTCGGGAGAGCAGTCGAGAAAGTCAACATCCAGACGGACAATGGTGGTAGACCATCCGTTGAAGCCAAACACCTCGTTCGCCAGATCGACGAGCTTCCAGCCTTCGATGTAAGTCAACTTCTTCCCTCCACCTGGACCGGGTCGCTGTGAGAGGTATTCGGGACCTAGTCGTTGGTTAAGTTTGGCCTGAAGGGTGGCAATGCGAGAAGCGCTGTCCTGGGTCAATCCTCCGACTCGGCTGAATGTCTGTGCTCCCCATCCTCCCGGATAGTCGAACTGCGTGAGTGCGCGTGGTCGATAGCCAGTAGTGGAAGGACCTGCATCGGAGTAGGTGGTGACGTCTGTCGGGTGCGCTGCTGGCGGTGGTGCACCGGCATAGCTGGCATCCCAATCGTCAAAGTTGCTCATCTCGTTATCGGCAGCAAATGCGTCGCCTGCAAGCTTTTTGGAATGTGGTGGCGAAGTAAAGCGATCTCCCTGATCGCTGTCAGAAGCACCTCCACCGAATGGACCAGACTTGGAAGCACCAAAAGGATGTTCGGAGGGATACCTGGGAGGCGGCTCTTCGCGTTCTTGGTGCTGCTTTTCAAACTCTGCGATGAGTTTGGCGGAATGGACGGCGGCCGAGTTCATGAAAGGCTTGCGTGTAGCATAAAAGACTCGCCTCGACGCTGGTGACTTTCGAGCCTAGACTTCTTGCTCGCCAAGGCAGTCAAGCCGTTGCGAGCAGTTGCGTGGAAGTGTTGGTTTCGATGCCGATCTCGATGATGGTGGATGGAAGCAGTTTCGGAAAACGCACGCGCGTGACTATTCTTTCAGAGGTTGGACATGCTGGAAGACGGCGCGACCGCTGGATGTGATGGTGTGAGAAGGCTGGTGGATGTGACGGTAAAAGCGAACAAGTGGCAAAGCAAAGCTCAGCCTTACGAACCACTCGCACAGTCCTCTCCTTGAAGAACAGAGTGGCGATGCTCAGCATAACTCAGCAGATTGTGTCTGTGTCGGTTTGGTCCGAGGAGCTGCACAAATTGATTTCTGTTTCACAATTTCTTTTGTGTGGAGTGGAAACGATTTTTGTAGTAGCACAGCGCGGTCTCTCTCCAATTTCACACCGAAAAGTCATTTTTTCAAAAATAAATAAATGCATTTCTTTTTCGATTTTTCGGTGGGACGCGAAACGAACACTTCTCACTTCAAAAGGTGGCGCGTTGTTTGCCGGACGCGTAAATGGCTCGACTTGACACGTGATTTCATCACACAAGGTGTTGGTGGCCATGTTCCGCATCATTGTTGAGTCAAATAGCATGCTTTCAAGCCTTCTTGACCCGGTGTGAAACATGGACGATCATCACATAGAGGAATCGAGGAGAATCTTTGGCAGAGCAGAGGAGAGAGCCGCTTACTCAGCAGGAGATGTAGAGCAGACCGAGGTATTGAACAATCTCACATGTACTGCAATTGCGTGAACCCTTGCACACACTACAGTACTACTCTTGAAAAATTGGTACTGTATTGCAGATCAGTCTTTTTGCGGGAGCGGAGACAAAGCTGGCTGGCTGCTGGCGTCGAGGCTGAGACTTTTTTAACCCCCTCAAACTCACGCCCAGACTGAAGGGAGCTTCGGTACAGGTTTGCTGCTGCAATTGACCCCTATCTGTCGAATTGCTCAACCCCGCTTTGCCGTGACATGTCGAGCGATGTCAACTGCATACACCTTGTTACTTCTCTGACAAGGTCGTTCCAACCTATGCACTCTGCCATCGCATATCGTCTACAGCACGTACGATTTTGGAGGACTCGCTTCGTAAACTGAGATGCTGCGTTGCTGCCGATGTTCTTCAGGACCATGTGACAGGTGATTGAAGCAATATCGGATCAGTGCCGAGATTTGGGGGCAGTGCGGGGGTGAGGAAAGCAGCAGAGTGGATGTTTCCAGTCTGGACAGGCTCGATAGAGTGGCGATTTGTTCATCTTTGCCTCACAAAAGCAAGCTGTTTCGTTCAAAGGTCGCAAAAAGGTGGCGGTTGTGTGGTTTCGGTGTCCGCTGCCATTTCTGTTTCCCGAGGTGGTGTCTGGCTCGGCCAGATCGCCTTGACCCAGTCACTTGGCTGTCTGTGTCTTTGCTTTCACGATAGACTTTGGAAGCATGATCTGCCCAGAGGGTAAGATGGCATGCAAGGCGGTATCGAGTTTGGATTGTTACCCGACTTCTGCCTACTGTATGCAGTGTGCAAGCGCCGCCGTGTCTATTTTTTGCCACCCTCTTGCACTGCAGTAACACTACTTGGCCTCGGCGAGTGTGTTCAGTTCATCTCTAGTGTCCGCTCGGGGGATGTGTGTGTGAGAGAGAGAGAGAGAGGAGAGAGTGGTGTGTGCGGACTTGCAACTTGTTTTTGATGAAAGTCGCTCATGAACTTGCCTCCCCTTTGTATGGAACGCGCGCGCCTATCCCTGCTGCGTGCCTATGCTTCTGCTTCTCCCACAGAGAGGCTGTCTCGGGCAACGTGCGTGCAAATGAGTTCCGACGCTTTTTCTCACACCAATACCTGCAAGCCACTGCTTAGCAAAGCTCGTTACAGTACCTGTTGGGAAATCAAGGACCGAGAGATCCATGACAACGAAGCGCTGTGATTTGCGGGGTAGCTACCAGTATCTCACACTACTACTTGTGACGGCGAATGGAAAGGCTAGCCGGAAGCAAGACGGACACGTTGATCGTTGACAGACGGTCAATCAGACAGGCACAAAAATAAAAGACCGAATACCGGAAGTCGAGCAGCCGCTCATCCTCGACACTCTCTCTTGTTTAAGCGAAGCTTGTTTTGTTTCAAGTGCTGTGCGTGGCGCTGTGCGGTGCGAGAGAAGGAGGAAAGACGGGGCTGCAAGGCTGCAGAGACAGAGAGAAAGCGGCGGGGCGAGGCACGGCGCGCATCAAAAGAGGAACGTCGCGTCAAGCCAAACAGCTGTTACAGTAGTAAGCTTCAAGTTCTCCTTGCACCTTGGCTTGACTCGCCTCTTATTTTTCTTTTTTTTCGTTCGATGCGCGCAAGATCATCCAAGCTCAAGCTCATGTCTCGATACTGTACAAAATGCAGTGTGTACCAATGTGTCGGAAAGTGGCAACAAGACCGAGCGAAAAGCCGAGAGCAAGGAGCAAGAATAGAGAAAAGCAAGGAGGGAGAAGAACATGGGGCCTGCACTTTGTCCTGATTGTGATTCTCTTTGATGTGTGCCTGTGAAGTCTGTCCCGGGCTTGTCTCTGCTTGTCAACGCCACGCCACGCCTTGCCTTGTCTTGCCTCCATTGCTTTTGCCAGCCAGGCAAGCAGTCGGCCAGCACCTGTCGGCCAGAGTGAGAAAAATAATGCCAATTTAAAATCTATAAAAAAGAGAGACATGGGACGCGGGCGGCATGGCAAGCACAGGTTTGATCGACAAAAAAAAGAAAAGGAAACAGAAAAAGAAGGGTCTCGAGACAGACAGGTGAGACGGGGCAGTTTTTGGGCGAAAAGGGCGCGGGCGCGTTGGACAACGTTTTTGGGCTTTGGTGTGTGTTGTGTGTGCTGCGATGTGCGCCTCGCTTGTTTCAGTTGGCCGCATCCCGTCTGACCTATCGAGGCAATACACACTCGTGCGAGAGACCTGAGACATTAGCATAGATTGCAGGCAAGAGACCCGTGAGGTCCTTGAGCTCGCAGGAGGCTCCCGGCCCGCCAAAGGACTGTCGCGTCGCCTGCGCAGCAGGTAGCGGTCGCGACAGAGGGGCCGTGGAGGCACCGCCCAGGCTAAAGGACGGGGTCCCGCCAGGAGGCGTCAACGGGGACCAGAGGACCATGTCGGACGCGGTACAGGGCGGAGGCGACCATGGTGCGACGCTCGGTGGCGGTACGGTCGACGTAGCGCCGGTAGCAGTCGGAATTCCAGCGCCCCAGTAGCTTGATGGTGTCGGTGTCAACACCCTGCGACGCCGCCCACGTCGCTGCCCCCCGGCGGAACGAGTGGCCTGCGTACCGCCGGACGTCGAGCTGAAGGCGAGAGATGGCCTGTCGCAGGTGGTGGAGAAAGATTGACCGAGTGAGAGGTCGATGGCCGTCCTGGAGACCGAAGAGCGGCGCTGTGGCGTGACGGCCAGCTGGGCAGATGAGACGGAGCGCCGAGTAGGGGCATTCGACGCCGCCGACGCGAGGGACGACCAAGGGAGCGCCGAGTCAGAATGGGTCCGTTTTGGACGAGGGGAGGAGGAGGATGGCATAGTTGTCGTGCCAAGTGACCGATCCCACAAGCAGGTTGGTGGGGTTGGCCGCATCCCAGGTGACCTCGCCGCAGCGTAAGAAGCAAGCGAATGACACAGCGAAGGCGGCAGCGACGACCTGGCGGTCCCAAGGGGTGAGGGCGGACAAACGCGGTAGCTCCTCCAGGATGGCACGAAGGAGAGGGAGGGTAATCGGCAACTTCGACGCGGCAGGGCGGAGGCCGAGCGTCCGTTTGATGCCGCGGACTGCGCGCTCGAGGCGTCCTTGTCCAAAACCGTCGAGGCTGAGGCCCAAGTCGACATGCCATGATCTGAGAGCATCAAGCTCGTGCTTGACGCTATGGTACGGCTTCGACCGGGCCATGTCGCAGACCCACTCGGTGAGGTACAGGTCAGACGCGGGGTAGGCGGTGGCGTTGTGCCCAAAGCGTCGTGCGATAAAGGCGGCGTAGCGACCTGGGACACCAGAGCTACGTCGACGACTGGACTCGGCGAGACCACGCCATATGAACGCGGCGGCGGCAGTGGAGCAGCCAGTAGCGGCGACAAAGGACAGTGGTGGGGCGTGGCGGGTGCCACTGGGAAGAGGAGCTGATGAGCCCTTGGAAAACGCTGCAGGATGAGGGCAAAACGGCGGCGAGAAAGGAGGTCAGCCAGGTGGTTGTCCTCCGACGCCACGCGGACAGGGTGGAGGGTGAGTTGGAGGCGGAAACATAAGCCGAAGATCTCACGCAGAAGTGTCTGCGTGAGGGGATCCCGAGACCGGCCGGAACGGAGCCCGTATTCGACGTTAGTGTTGTCGACGTGGATGACAACTAGGCGAGGGCCGTCCCAAAGGGGGGAAAAGGTTCGCAAGGCGTCCAGCACAGCAAGCGCCTCGTGGAAGCGGATGTCCTTACCGCGATGGCGTTTGGGGACTTCCTTGCACCATACGGCCGACGGCGACGTCATCAGGCCCCAGTGGGCGCCGTAGCCTCGCTTGGAGGCGTCCGTCCAGACGTGCTCGACGACGAGAGGTGACGGCTGGAGCAGGGAGTGACCTGGCCAGGACTGAAGAGTGGCCCGCCACCATCACAGTTCGGCCGCTGCCGGACGGCAGATCCGGCGAAGATTGAGGGGTTGGCGGTGTGCCGCCTTGGAGGCGTCGTAGAGTCGTCGCAGGAAGGCCTTGCCCTGCGGGACAACCTGCGTGACGAACTGCAGGAGTCCGGCAATGCGTTGCCAGTCCAGGAGACGGGCGGACCGACGTGACAGAAGGTGATTGATGGCGTCCAGAATGCGCTGTTGCCGCTCGACAGTGATGCCGACCGTCTGCTGAATGGTGTTGACTTCGATGCCCAAGATTTCCAGGCGCGTCTGGTTCCACGACGTCTTGGAGGGGGCGAGCTGGAGACCAAAGGCACGACAGGCTAGCGCGAGAGCGTGAAGAGGGAGCCCGGCTGCGGCAGAGGACGGCGTGACGCCAAAGAAGTCGTCGAGGTAGTGCTCGACTGGGTGGTTGGTAGTCGACTGGACGACCCAGTGGAGAGACTCTGCGAAGAGATTGAAGAGCCACGGTGCGCTGCGTCCGCCGAAGGTGAGACCCGTCTCCATGTAGTAGAGGCCGTCGAAGCTAAGGCCAAGGAGACGGGCGTCGTCCGAGGCCGTCACGATGTGTCGAAAGGCGTCGGTGAGGTCGCTCTTCCATAGGCGGCAGCCTGGGTTATCTCGGACAAAGGACAGGATCGGAGCCAGCGTGGCGTAGCGGATGGCGGTGAAGTGGGGGGCGATGCCGTCGTTGACGGCTGGAAGTTGGCCTGTTACCGGTCGGCGAGGGTGCGACAAATGATGAATAGTGCGCAGCTTTGTCGACCGTGGTTTGGGGACTGTGCCCACCGGTGAGCAGACGAGGCGACAGGTGTGCGGTTCGACCGTGACGATGCGACCTTCTTCCAGGCGGGCTGCAAGCTCGGCTCGCACGTGCGCTGCGCCGACGGCATCCATCGGTAGGTTCTTGACGGTGCCGAAGCGGCTGCTGTGTCGAAGGGGACCAGAGTACCCGATGAGGATGCCGTGCCGTATGGCGCCAAGAAGTTGGTCGACAAAGGCTCGGTCGGGGTAGTCGGCTAGCGCTACCTGCCAGGCGTCGACTGATGCCTGGATAGAGCCGTGTCGCGCAGGCTGGGACGATGGCGAAAAGATGGGCTCGACCATGGTGGTGTTGGGGCGGGCTGGTGGGCGGTAGGACTGGAGAGCCTGCAGAGAGGTTAGAGACTGGTCAGCCGACGGAACGAGCAGAGGGTCTAGTGACTCGCCTGCCGCGGTCGGCTGGTGAGGAGCCGCTGTAGTCGACAAGTATGCGCTAGGCGGCGACAACTGGGGCTCGAGGGGGCCGCTGTGGGACGTCACGCACGCTGACTGGCAGGCTGCGTGGTCACGGGGCTGCTGGGGATGAAGGGCGACCGCGGTGGGCAGACGGGACAGCCTGGCTGTCGCTGTGTCTGGCCGGGATCGGGAGCTGTCGCTGAGTGACACGGCGCACGCTGGGGCCCAGGCTGCGCCGTCACGGGACAGAGACGGAGAGGTGTCGGCTGCTTTGGAGATCGACGACAGACCCAAGGCGGTAGCATCGTTCCGGAGTCGGGGTGTGCCACTGAGCAACAACCCACACGCTGCTGGGCAGGCTGTGAGGTCGCGGGGCTGGGTCAAGCGGGCAGGCCGTCGACTGAGTGGTGTGGACTCACTAGTTGAGGCTCGACTTGACGGCCTTAGAGCTGGTGTTGGTGGAGGTGGCGTCGTGGTTGGGCTGTCGGGGACATTCCTTGCCCATGTGCTTGCCGTTGCAGAAACGGCAGATGTGCCGGCGCACGCAAGGCCGTTCGGTGGTGCCGACGCACCTACCATTGTTCCAAGACGTGCAGACCTCAGCGCGACGCGGGTCGTCTTCGCGTGGGCGCTTGGTCGACGTGGATGCTGCCGGCTTGGACGTCTGCTTGGTGGCAATGCCCAAGAAGTGCGAGTTGTTGAGCTCGCTGTCGTAGTGCGCCCACTCGGCTGCCGACGCTTGTCCCAGACGGGCGGTGCAGAGGGTGACGATGTAGTCGACGACACGCTCCCACGGGTAGACAGCCTGCTGCTCGGCAACGTGCAGGAAGAAGCGGCCCAGGCCGATTGGCAGGTCGCGGTCTGGCGAGCTGGCAGCGCGCAGCGAGGTGTAGATGAACCAGATCTTCGTAAAGACTTCGAAGGTCGGTACAGCTCGAAGGAAGCCCTTGTTTGAGGTCGACGAGCCGGCCCGCTTGCTGAGTTTGAAGCCGTCGATGAAGACCTCGGAGGCCTCCTCGTCAACTACCGTGCTTGGCCAAGCCGGGTTGGCGAGCTTTGGGAGTTCGTAGACGGTGATGGTGTCGCTGTGGACCTTGTCAACAAGCTCGGGCGGGATCCAGGTGTAACGGCAGCCGGTCTGGTACTCACCGGGAGGAGCTGGTAAGGCCGGTTGAGGTAGGACAACGGCCGACGTGCTGGCTGAAGGGGCGGGTACCGAAGGGGTGGAGTGCGACGGCGAGTGGGAAGCTATCTGCGATGATGAGGCGGCGGCAGCCTGTATGGCGGCCTGCAAGCCCTGAACGGCGTGGTGGAGGTCGTCCTGCAGCAGCTGACGCAGTTCGCTGACACTGTTCTCGATGGTGTTGACAACAAAGGCTGTCGTCGCGAAAGGAGCCGAGACCGGTGGAGTGACGGGTCGAGGCGGTGCTGGTGTAGAAGGCGCTGCTGATGATGGTGGTGTCGCAATTCGACACGGGGCCGGCACTGGCGCTGGTGTAGGTGTGGACGGCGCCGGGACTGCTGGTGCTGGAACTAGGGCGGACGGCGTCGATGGTGGAGCTGACGACGCCGACGGTCGAATGGGTCGGCAGGCAAGGCACAAGCGCACGACTTGAGTGGTGCGAGTGCGGTGGAAGAACTCGTTGAGTGGCTTCAGCTGATTGCATGTGCGACAAGACTTGAAACCATCCGACATCGTGGTGTTCAGAAGGCTGGCCGACAACGAAAGAGCTGCCGCCAACAAGCGATATGCGCTGTTGGCTCAAAGAAACAAGATGGTGGAGAAGAGACAGGCTACGTGAGGAGCACAAATGAGATTAGAGAGCGACACGTAGCATGTGAGAGAGGATACGGCCGATAGGCTCAGCCCAGACGCGCACGCCCTCTATACCACGTGATGCATTTTTCGTGATACTGTACTGTACAGTATTTGCATTGTTCGGATTGGGTTTGCTCCCCTTTTGGTCTCCAAGATGCAACCACGAAATGTCGCACTTGCTCTCCCACACAGGCACGCATGAGTCTAAGCTTGAAACTCAAACCAAGAAGAAAGACAGACAGAGAGACGGAAAGAGAGCAGAGAGAGAGGAGAGAGGCAGTGAGAAAACTGCATGCGCTTGTTGTCCATTCTCTCTTTCTCTCTGTGTACAGTGTATGTGTGGGTATCTGCACAGCAAACCGACAACGACGCCCGCTCGAGATTGACTGCAACCACAAACACGCATCTCACGCCCAGAGTCTGCGGCTGCAGCCTGGAATTCATTTTGGAGAAAGAAAAAAAAATCCCTTGCGTAGGGTTGCTGTACCGGAACCATCTTTTGTTCCTCTGCTGTCATCGTTGCCATGCATTCACACACACTCTCCCTCTCTTTTTTTGAGTCGCCGTCAAACCACAAATAATTGTAGTCAACGCTGTCTCTTGTGGGTTTGGGATGCTGCCGACGGATGTGTCGAGAGAGATGAGAGCGAATGCACCGACTTTTCCATTCTTTCCTATTTTACGCAGTCCAAACTCAAATTTCGACCAGAACGAAAAAAGCTTTCACGGCGCTGCTGTAAAAAATGGAGAGGAGACCAGAGAGCAAAAGCACGTCGGGTCAAGCGTCGTCTACACTCTACTACTGAGTAATGTGGATACAGAGAATAGCTTTACCGCTGCCGCCCCGCCGAGCGTAGAACGAGTGCTTGGCTCTGACGCCAACAATAAACGCAGCTCGCACTTCTCTCTCTCTCTCTCTCCTCTCCCTCTCTCCGTGTCGCGCCCTTTTGCCTCTTTCTTTTTCTGTTTTTTCAAGTCCGACTTCACGCCCTCTCGAGAAATACACGCACGCACTACGCAACACACACAAACACACCGCAAAGCAACGCAACACAACGCAGCCCACACACCTCTCTCTCTCTCTCTCGCTACAATCACAAAATCACACACACATACACACACCACACCACACGCTTTGCGCCCCCTTTGGCCTCGACTGTTCCCCTTGCTCTGCTCTGCTCTGCCCATTGATTCCTTTCAATTGATTGCTTTGCTTGCAACACGCACGCACGCACGCACGCACGCACTGCGCTTCCTTTCTCCTTTCCTTTCTCTCTCTCTCCCTCTCCCTCTCTCTCTCTCTCTCTCTCTCTCTCTCTCTCTCTCTCTATCCTTGCCGCCACCCTCTGTCTCTTCTTGGACGAATCAACTCAGTTTGGTCGACTCGGCTCGCTTTAGCGCATACCACAGCCACACCACACGTCGTCGACTCGCATCCATCATCCAATCCGCGCGTTCATCCTCCTCCTCCTCTTCATCATCATCTCCTCTAACTCACTCCATCCTTGGCAGGCGCGCATTCGCATACCGCTATTCTCTTCGGTCGGATCCATACCCTTCCCTTCGTCTCTCCTTCGTCTCTCCTTCGTCTCTCCTTCTCTCTCATCAACGCTTCATCTGCGTTGCGTACATCGCCTCCTTCTCTTCCATCGTCTTCGACTTTTCTGTTCGTCGTCTTTGGCTTTCTATTTGCATCAGCATTCGCCTTCCTGTCTCATTCGGCTCAGTTTTCATCTTGATACCACTTTGCAACTTCATTCGCTCCATCGCACTCTCCTCATCCCTTCCCCTCGGAATCCAGCTTGACTCACTCGTCATGGGAAACGAGCCTACTCCATTCCAACGCAACTAGCAGTATCATCCTCGTCGACACACATGCTCACGGCAATCAGCTAGCATATCTTCATCTCTGCTCTCTCATCTCGCTTCTTTAAGCGCTTTTTCCACACTCGCTTTGCTCAGCTTCTGCTTTGGACGCCGTCTTTCGTCTTGATCTCTGCTCCTTGGAACGCCACTTTTGCTCAGCAACCCCCCGAACCGCAGCTTCGTTGCTCCCAGAACGCAGAATCATCACGCTCAGCGTCGACTGCACTTTTGGCAACACGCCGGCGCAAACAAGCAAGCGCACGCCTTCATCTAGAAACGCGCCTGCCGCCTGACTCGACTGCTTCATCTTTAGATCCTACAGACATGTCGACGCATTCGCACCACCCTTCTCCCCCTGCCTCTCCAGGCTCGGGCATCCGTCACCAGCCCTCTCCCTCCCAGACGGCTGCTTACGAGCCCAATTCGATGCGTTCACCCGGCTATCCTTCACCCCCGGCCTCGCCTCCTCACATTGTCCACGACGACAGCGTCGCATCAGGCCGCAAAGTCTCGGGCTCCACCGTCCCTGCCTCTGTGAATCGAAGTGCCTCCACCTCGTCTCGCAGCGGATATGCTCCTCAGGCTCCAGCTGGCTACACTAGCATGGCAAGTGCAGGTGCCGCTATGCAGCATCCTTCCAACGCCATGCCTCCTCCTTCCTCTTCTGCGGCCGCTTTTGCACAGCATCCACCAAGCAAGCTCGCTACAGGCGGTCAGTCGCACTCTCACAGGCCAGTCTCGGCCATGCCCACCCCTACCGAGCATGCCACCTCGGCATCCCATGCCGCTGCCTCAGCTGCTGGAGGCGCCTCCAACGTCTTTGCAAGCATGAATGCCAACTACACCGAACGAAGAGCCAGTGCCCATCCCACCATGACCACCAGCCACAACGCTTCCTCTGCTTCCGTTCCGGCTCCCATCGACCCCACCACCAGCCAGGCCATCTCCTCGGGCATCCCCATCACATCGCCTGCTGCTCTCTCGTACTTTGCCGCTCATCCTCGCCGCCAGCAAGTCCACTTTGGCAACTATCTCCTCCTTCAAACCCTCGGCGAAGGCGAGTTTGGCAAAGTAAAGCTCGGTGTTCACAAAGAGTGGGGCGAGGAGGTCGCCGTCAAGCTCATCAAGCGCGACAAGGTAGCCACCGACGCCGCTCCTCTCAACCTCGACGATACGACCAACAAGGATCCCGCCAAAATGTCCAAGGTCGAGCGCGAGATTCAGGTTCTCAAGGATGTACGCCATCCCAACATTGTCCGTCTCTACGAGGTCATCGAGTCGGATCGATACATTGGTATCGTCCTCGAATACGCTTCGGGAGGTGAGCTCTTTGACCACATCCTCGCCCACAAGTACCTCAAGGAGGAGCACGCCTGCCGTCTCTTTGCACAGCTCATCTCTGGTGTCTCGTACCTCCACCAGAAGAAGATTGTCCATCGTGATCTCAAGCTCGAAAACTTGTTGCTCGATCGCAACCGCAACGTCATCATCACCGACTTTGGCTTTGCCAACAACTTTGAGGATAAGCGCGACGATCTCATGGCTACCAGCTGTGGTTCCCCCTGCTACGCCGCTCCCGAGCTTGTCGTCCAGGACGGTCTTTATGCCGGATCTGCCGTCGACGTCTGGTCGTGTGGTGTCATCCTGTATGCCATGCTTGCCGGCTACCTTCCCTTTGACGATGACCCGGCCAACCCGGACGGAGACAATATCAACTTGCTCTACAAGTACATCCTGGCGACTCCCTTGTCCTTCCCAGAGTACATCACTGCTCAGCCTCGTGACTTGCTCTCCAGGATGCTCGTCCCCGACCCGACTCGTCGTGCCACTCTCGAGCAAGTCATGCAGCACAGCTGGCTCCGCAACTACCGTGAGCTCTTCAAATTCTCGGTCGACGATCTCGAGCGGGCTGCCATGGAGCAGCAGACCAAGAAGCGTCAGATGTACCGTCAGCAGATGATGTACCAGCAGCAGCTCCAGGAGCAGCAGCGTCGTCAGCACATGGAGCGCAGCCAGTCGGTTCGCCAAAACGTGTCGCACCTCCCCGTCGGCACCGCTTACACCACCAACACGGCTGTCCCCGCTGCTGCTGCTCATCGACAGACGTTGCCTGTCAGTGCTACCGTTCCCGATCGTCTCTACGAGCCTGTCGGCAGCGCCTGCAGAGGTGCCGATCCGAGCATGACTCCTTCGCGCATCACAGCGCCATCCGTGCCAGCTCCAGCTTCTGCTCCGGCTCCCGTGCAAGCCGTTGCTCCTACAGAGCCCACCAGTGCCCCGCTTCCTCGTGCTGCCACTCACAGCAGCAATGTGGCTGCCATCAGCGGCGGCGCTGCATCGCTTGTGGATCCTGTCACGGCGCTCGGCAATGCTCGTGGTGAGCCCCGCACTCGTCTCGATGACGGCGCCAATGCCAGTTCAAAGTCCAGCACGCCTGCAGCTTCGGCTGCTCGCGAGGCTGAGCAGCGCAGATCAGCTGCCCAAAAGGTGCAGCGCCACACGATCCAGCTCGAGTACGGCACCGAGGAGCGTACCCGCAAGGAGTCGGCTGCTACCGTGGTTGCCTCTCCTCCCGGCTCTCGTCAAGCTTCGCAGTCGCACCGCAAAGTCAGTGCCAGCAGCATCACTTCTCGCCTCTCGGAGACTGAGCGAGCCAAGGCTGCTGCCGACAAGCTGGCCGCTGCTGCTGTTCCGCCACCCTCTGTCCTTCAGCCTGCACCGGCTAAGACGATCCCTGCTGTGCCTGCGGTGGTCCCCGAGGGTGAAAAGGTCATCGAGAGCAAGGCCGACGCTCAGAACCGCGGCGCTACCGACATGATGCGCTCTGTCTCTGCCAACTCGGCATCGCGCGTATCTGTGCCGTCGCCGATTCTCGAGCAGAACCAGTCGGCTTCGTCTGCCAACCACGCCTCGACCGCTGCGCCAAGTTCCAGGGTCCGAGTTCCCAGCTCTGCCAGCGCTCGCAGCCGTCCAAATGTGGACGGCAGCAACATTGGTCATGGCACCCGTGTTCCGTCCAGCTCGAGCCAGCGTGTCATCTCGAACCCCTTGCCTGCCAGCGAAGCTGTCGGCTTCCCTTCGACAACCGGTGACCGCATCGTCTCGGCGGATGGGACTGCCTCCCGCAGCAGCGCTTCTCGCCAGGCTAGCAACGCTGCTGCTGATGCTTCGGCTGCTGCCAACTCGACGCGCCCTCCCTCGGCTACTCGACCCGTTACCACAGACAAGGCTGCCGCATCGGCGACGCGCCACCGCAAGGGCATGTCCACTGACAAGTTCTTCCTCTCGCGACTTTTGGGCTCGAACGGCGCCAATGGCACTGCCGGTGCCACCAACGAAAAGCTTGCTCCCAACAGCAGCGAAGCTCAGGCTGAAAAGAGCAAGAGAAACAGCGTCTCGCGACCTGTGCTCGACCGCGCACCCAGCTCTGGCGGTGCCAACAAGAATAGCCGCCGCAAGGCCATGAGTCTGGTTGTGGGCCGTGCTGCTGGCGAGTCATCGCCCGCTGCTGCTGACCGTGCTCGCGCGCTGGAAAGCAACGTGCCTCCCCACACTGCTAGTGAGGCGTCGTTCCCCTCGCAGACCTCCTCGCGCAGGAAGGAGGACGCCAGCTCCCCATCTCAGCAGCGTGCTGCAGCGGCAAAGCAGCGCAAGGAGTCTGGCAGCCTGGCTGGTCCAGGAAGCAGCAGCGTCTCCTCTTCGCGCCCGGTCACGAGCAGCTCGCGTCAGCAGCCCTTGCAGCAGGTTTTGCAACAGCAGAACGACAAGACGTTTTACGATGGATCCACCATTGCCAGCACCTCTACTGCTGGCCCATCGAGCAACGCTGCCAAGAAGGTCATGGACTGGTTCCGCAAAAAGAGTCTCTCTCGAGGCACCTTCAACGAGCAGCCGCCTCTGGGACCTTTTGAGCGATCGCCCACTTCTTCGCACATTGGTGGCGGTGCTGCCTCGATGACGCCTTCGGTGATCGTGACGGGCGCTCAGAATGGGACGAGTCGTCATGCTGAGGCGCAGACGGGTAGCGGCGAAGGTGTGAGTGGCGCCTCTTCGGTGCCCTCTTCCCGTTCGACCTCGGGCACGCACAGCGAGAACAGCGAGGCGACCGAGATGACGCAGCTCACTAATCTCAGCGATGCTTCGCATGGGGAGAGCGACGGTGTCAAGTCGAGCGCCTCGACTGTTCAGCAGCAGGCTACGCCCAAGGCATCGCTGTCGGCCGTGTCTAACGTCTCCAACGCTTCTGCAGTCGAGCCGTCCTCTGCTGCTGCTCCGCTTGCCCAGCGAACGCGCCCCGCCGCAGCAGCTGCATCTTTGTCCAACACCAAGACCACCGCCGCCACTTCTCCTGCTGCTGCTGCTGCTGCTGCTGCTGCACCCTTCAACGAGACGCGATTGCGCTACCACCTTGGCGCAGTCGACCAATCCGCCTTGACCTCCCGCTCCCCCATCGACGTGCTCAAAGAAGTGCATCGCGTTCTGTACGAAATGGGCATCGACGTGCGCAAGGAAAAGGACGAAGATTTCAAGCTGGAATGCGTCCGTCGCAAACGCGCCAAGACGCTCATGTCTGCCACCCAGGGCATCGGCATGAGTATCCGATCCTCCGTCTTCCCTCCGACCCAAGCCGACGTTGAAAGATCTTCGCGCATGAGCAACCACCGCGACACTCTCACCCCAAGCGCCAGCACCCCGGCCAGCGGTTCTCTGCGAAGCTTCCTCCGACGCGGTTCGTACCAATCCGGCGCAATCAGCCCTAAACTCTCCTCCTCTGCCGCGCTCCTCCCTTCATCCGCCACTTCCACCAGCATCGTCCTGACGCAGGACGAAAATCAACCTCCTCCCCTGTACGGTGACGCGGCCGTAGATGGAGGCCAAGAGATTCGCTTCTCGGTAGAAGTCACGCGCATTAAGAATTTACCCGGGTTATACAGCTTGGATATCCGACGTATGAAGGGCAACCTCTGGGCGTACAAGTTTGTCTACCAGGCCTTGCTGGATCGATGCCAGCTCGCTGCTTAACAGACGCTGGCCGTCCCAATACCCCCCTTGAAGCTGCATATGGCGATTTCTAGTCAAGCTCTCTATCTTCCATCCGTTCCGGCATTGTTATAACACACTTACACACACGCTCGTTTCTTTTAAGTTTTGCAATATTTGTTTATGTTATCATCAACTCTGGCAGTTGTGCAAGAAAGAGAGAGAGAGAGGGGGACAGAGATGTGGATGGATTGTGTGCTTGTGAGTGGGGCTTGAGCTGGCGCGGGGTATATAGACGTACAGTATGACAGGGTACATGGTGAGGGATGGAAGGACGGGTCTTTAGCAAACGATGCAACCACCAGAATCCTTCTCACCCTTTTCCCTCCCTTGGTCAGCGTTCGACCGTTCCAAACGCATCAACATTTCCCTCACGCCTTGCAAACTTGTAGCTGCAGATCCTTCGTCCCAATTGACGACGAGGGGACCATCTTTGATTTTGGGCATGCCACCGTGTCCTCCGTCCGACTTTAAATGTTGTGCGAGGGCTTTTTTCCTCCTTTCGTGTTCGGCGAGGTCGAATCCCGAGGTTGTGTATCTGGGGATCTTTTTGCTGTCATTGGGATGTGTGGGGTCTGTGGTGGCTAGGTAGTCGACGATGCTCCTTAGTTGGTCTGGAGTGGGGGGGTTTGCTTTGCGGTCGACGATTTCGAGTTGGATTGCGGGGGTAGTGGGTGGATCGGAGGCGAGGTTGCGGAGGTACGAGGTGGCATTGGAGGTGTGGGTTGGATCGCTTCCGGATCCGTTGGCTTCGATGATGCAGCTTTCGCCGTGCGATCCGGAGCCAGCGGCGGCGGCGGGAGAGGGTCGATGCGGGTTATTGTAGGAGGTGAGGAGTTGAAGGACTTGCTTGGATGTTGCTGAGGACGAGTCGTGGCTGTGAATGATGATCAAAAAGAGGATGAGGAGATGATATCAGTACGATCCTTTCTTTCTGTCCAGATACGATCGGAGAGGAAGGTATTTGATGCGAGGCAAATGAGGAGGCGACTTACAAGAGGGTAATGATCGACGGGCCTTTGTGGAACCTGATCGACATGGTGCCTAGATCTCGCTGACGTGGGAGAATCAAGTGACTGCTGATGGAGAGTGTGACCAATATGAGATGCTGCAGAGTTCAAAGATAAGCGTAGGACGTTGCTTGCGTCAAGGTGCGGTGGCTGTTGTGGTGGATGGTAGTGGTGAGGATGGTGCACAAGGAGCGGCAAGCGGGGAGAGAAATGTGGAGGCTCAGCAAGCAGGACACTTTTTAGCCGACGACCTGCATTGCATTGACACTTGACGTGGGCGCGTGACACTTTTTTTTTTCTTTGCCGGACACCAACCCAACCCTAACCAAACCCTTCCTTCTTCTCCCCTCTGTCTTCTCCTTACCTTACATCTGGGCTCTACGACATCGAACGAAACAAGAACCACCGGATCATGGGACGGCATCAAGTCGTCAACGAGGCATCAACATCAAGTCTCGTCCCCAAATCCTCACACAAACCGCCACCATCCCTCTTCCGCCTACCCACCGATGTATGGCTGCACATTTTCACCCAACTCTCCCACAGTCCCTCACAAGATGGGCAATCTACACTTTCCGCACTGTCGATAACGTCCAAACATGCGTTGAAGCTGGTAGATGAGTATGGATGGAAGCATGTCCTACTAGCACAGTATAGATTGGTATCGATACAGGGTCTCGATGCGTACTATGGCCAATATGTGCAAACAAAGGGTGGTACCCGGTCAAAGGGGTGGTTTAGTTGTAGGTATGCATCTAGGTTGCAACGCTGTTGGGATGGCGTGGTGCTACGTAGTGGTGCGGTGGACATTCCTGCTTCATTACAGGCGAAGAAGAAGGTAGGCAGGGGAAGAAGGTTTGGCGGAGACTTTGCGATTCCAACTTTGGTAGTCGGAACGAGGTGGTTGGTAGTTGGTGTGCGGTCAGAGATCTTATTGTATCCTTCGAGGCCAAGGGCTAGAACTCAGGTGGGAGGACAGTGTGTGGCCAGGATAAAGCTGGATAGCCGCTCGGCCACAGATCTTTGTTCGGCGGCGGGGAAGGAAAAGGAAAGGACACCCGATGACCCGTGGCAAGATATTACAGCGATGAAAGCGACCAATGAGGAGGCGAGCAAGGTGGTGGTTGGCTTTGCAGATGGTTGTGTGCAGGTGCTCTCCATCAACTCGGCAAAGGTCGGTAAAACGGAGAAGATTCGGGTAGAGGTGCTGCACTACCTGCCCTCTTCGAGACGGTCTGAGGTGGCAGATATCTCAACCCACACCACTTCAGAGGAACAATACTTGATAGCATCCTTGTCCAAGCGCGGCCTCTTGCAGATCCACACCATCCAACACTCGGCAGCGATCGAAACCCATTCCTGGAACACCGACACGGACGGCCTGGCCACCCCTTCTTCCCAACTCTCCACCTCCACCGACTCTTCTTCCGGCACAAACACACCACCACCCAGACCAGCTTTCCGGAGCGCGGCATTCAACAACGCCCCCCTTGTCCTTCCAGACGACTCACCCGCGGCTGCAGGTGGAGTTGCTACACGCGCATGGTCCGTTTTACTCGGTCAAGCTTGGGTCGCCGTCGGGATCACTGGCGAGCACGCCGTGTATCTCTATCCCTGTACACGAAGCGAAAGTGGAACAGAGCTGAAGGAGCCGTTTTATGTGGCAAATACGGGGCAGCGCACGAGTGTGTATGCCATGGCTACTGCTCCAGCCAAATCGGGCATTCCAGGGTTTTTGCTCTTTGCAGGGTTTTATGATGGTGTGGTGCGGGTGTATGACACCCGCCAGCTGCATTCCGAGGCCGATGCTATGGATATGCAAGATCTCAACGAGGCTCTACACCCCACCCTCAACAGGAACGGCCAACGCAGAAGAAGAATACGAAAGGAACTCGACCCAATCGCAATCTTCCGAGAAGACTACGACACGGATGCCATCTACAGCCTGTCCTTCGCCGGCCCCAACTTCGATCTTCTTGTTGTAGGTGGTGCGAGACATGCCAAAATACGCACTTTTGACGTGTCCTCGCTCAGCGCGTACGACGTACCGCTGCTTTCGGCTCCAATCGCGGCCGAAGGGAGGAAAGACGAGGAAAGGGGAGGTGATTGGACAGCTTTCGCACTACCTAGTACGGATAGTCCTCAGTATGGAGTGGTGGGCGATGCGGATAGAGTAATTGGGGTCACGGATAGCAAGTTGTGGTGGTTCGATTTCGGTCTGCCTCTTCTAGATGAGGACGCGGAGGAGGTCGAGCATAGAGTGGCGTTCTTTAGACATCGCGACGGGGCGCTTTCTTACTCCTCTTCCATCTTGCCATCTCACACTTGATCACACGCGCCAGCATAGACACACACACACACACACACGCTTTCCACGCACATCAATCTTCTTCATGCATGCATACAGTAGCGATCTCTATATACAAAACGCATCCACCTTTGTGCGATCAATTGTTCTTCTTGCCCTTGGAAGGTTGATCCCTGATGGTGAGCCAGATCAAGCTGAAGAGCAAAAAGCCAAGTGAGGTACTGAAAGCGCCCGTGATATATGGCCAACTGGAGCTCAAGAATCGAGGATATTCGTCGTGGTTGAACGGTCTTACTGGAGCAGTATCTTTTGCGTGAACAAAAGACAGACCTGTTCTCTTGAAGTTGAGGTCAAAAGTGAATACACCGTGTCTATCTGGGATCTGAAAAGTGGTTGCGAACCTCGTAAATGCCTCTGTTTTACCTTCCTCGACGAGGGGATCCATGGTAAAATTGCCCGAATCAACAGCGGTCAGATGCGCAGTAATGTAAGGATCCAACATCTTAAACCCAACCTGAAGATCCAATTTTGGATCCGCTGGAATCCAACCCTTCTCCGGATGATGAGAAATCACATCCACACTGTAGAAAATGTGGTCTTTGATACGATACATCTTGTTACCTTCCATCGTTTCTTCGTAGTCCTCCCGCGTATCCAAAGGTGAAGATTTGACGCGATGATGATGGGTAGAGACGATCTTGAGAACGGATTTCTCTTGGAATGCCCAGCCGGTCAAATCTGCCATCACTTTCGAGTTGATCGTGTTGGCTGCAGAGAAGAACTCGTCGGAAAGCATATCTGTAGACCCCAAAAAGATAGCTCGGGCGCTATTCGAGGCCAGTTGGAATCCTGATACCAACGACACTAGACCGTTGTTGGGAGTGGACGAGGAAGAAGAAAGGCCGGCAACGAGCTCCTTTCGAGATTCCAAGGGTTCCAAGGAGGCGCGGTTCTTGGCGATCCAACCGTTTTTGCCGAGCTTGGAAGGCGTTTTGGTCTTGACGACCGTGGGGATGGGACGAGGGGTAGAGAGGGTTTCCGAGGTTTGTGTTTGACCGTCGACGATTTTGGTCGTGGTGATGGTGACGGGGGCAGGGGTGGAGTACGAAGTGGATTCGATGACTGCATCTTGCTCTTTGACTAGCAGAGGGGTTTCCGAAGAGTAGCCGGTAGCAGGGGGAAGGATGAGGGGAAAGGCGAGAGGGTTGGCACCTACTCGGTGGACTACTCCTCTGTAAAGTAGTGGTTTCTCCTTTGCCTCGCTGAGCGTCTCCTCGGAGAACACATTTACGTTCTGAACCAATCCTCCCGTACTCAACCCTCCGCGAGCCTTCTTGCCCCCAACCAAGACAGTGGTGTGATTACCAGCATCGTACTCGCCACTGTAACGGAAATGATCGACAAGAGCACTTCCCTTGTCCTCGAACTCGAGCGAGAACTCGCGTGCAAAATCACGATGCATCTCGCTCAAGCCCGAGTCCAAACCGACGATGAGGTTGCCTCCGCTCTTGAGATAGTCTACGAGCTGTTGAGGGCTGATGTCTGCCGCGAGGGATTTGGCGGTGGGGGAGAGAAGGACGAGGTGGTCATATGAGAGGACATCGTATTCGACGAGCTGCGGTTTCACGTCGCGAGGGGCTTTGAAATCGACAGTGTATCCGCGGGTGGTGAGGGTAGAGAGGAAGGTAGAGTAGTGCGAGCGGGTGGAAGGGTCGATCACTGCGAGGATGCGGTTGCCGGTTGCTGAGGGGAGGGCGAGTGTCAGGCTGGAGAAGAGAGCCGCGGTGACGGTCAAGAGGAGCGAGAGCGTCCTCAACGCTGAGGTTGTGCTCGATATCATGTTTTGATCCTTCCTCCTGAGTGTTGTGTGGAGAAGCAAAACAATGAGTGTCTAGCAAAACAGAGAAGATGGTGGTGATGATGGAAAGGAAGATGCTGTCGCAGAATGTCTGTGCGCGCATTACAGTACTGTATTCGACTTCGAGCTCCAGCTCACCACGCAATTTCTTCCACTCGCACGGCACCATCCAAAATAATCTAACAAATTACTAACCGAAACTGAGCTTTCTCCACTCAACCAACCCATCAAACAACGTTTACCTTGCATCAGAACATCCATCAGCTCATACGCTCCTCGGCATCATCCTCATCAGCATCATGCCGACACTGGCAGAGCGTCTTGGCGGAGGAGGTGGAGCGTCCGCCTCAGATGCTACTGCTGGCCTGCCATCACACCCTGTCGACGCTTCACAGGATGGCCAGCTGAGCAGGGAGCAAGAACTGCGATCACGGCTTCTCGCTTCCAAGCCAAAGTCTCGTGGCGACAACGACGACCTCGAGACCTCTACACGAAAGCGTCTCAGCGCGAGACTCTTCCGGGGTCATTCTCGATCCACATCACCGCAAGCCGATGCTGATGCAGATGGTAGGAGGAGTCCGAGTCAAAGACGTGCCTCGCCTTCGTATGACAACGAACCCTCGTCTTCCAGCATGCCACCTCCGCCTCCGCGTCCATATACCCATCCCGACCGCCGACCGCCTCGGCCCCAGGGCGATCGATGGGTGCCTCCCCCTCGCGAAGATTCTGACAGCACACGAGATCGCAGCCGTGACGACCGTTACGAGCCCCGCAATGGCGACAACAGAAGGGAGCGAGACGACCGAGGTGGTTCGCGAGGATGGGGTCCGTCTCGAGGCCGTGGTCGCTACTTTGACTCAGCTGGCAATGATAGAGACCAAGAGAATGGTGCGCGCGGCGAAGCATCTTCAGAATACGGCGCTGCACAGTGGAAACGGCTCCCGCGCGACCCTTACGCTTCGTCCATGGCACCCGGCGGCAACCAGAGCGGTGGAGGTGATGGTGGATTCTTCAGCTCCCGCAATGAGCAGCGCAAGAACTCGACTGTCTCTATCTGGCCTCCCAGTCCTCCCCATCCGACCCTAGACAGCGACGAAGAACGCGAAAAGCGAAAACGCGGCAGCAGCAGCAGGAGCAAGAGCAAGGACAAGGACAGGCACGACAAAAGACGGAGCGACAAGCATCGCCATTCTTCCTCTTCAAGAAGTCATCGTCACCATTCCAGTTCTACCAGACATCATCGCTCGAGCAGACACAGGGACGATGACAAGGAGTCTAGTCACAGGCATTCACGCTCTTCGAGATCTCATCGCGATGACGATCGTCGAAGGTCAAAGCGATCGCGTTCCAAGGTTTCGGATACCGACTCGGGCTCGTCCGATTCGGATTCGGGCTCAGAGTCGGATGCTGATTCACGTCGTCGTCGTCGCCGATCAAGTCGTTCGAGCGGTCACCGTAGACACGACTCTGAAAAACGTCACAGGAGCAGTCGCCATCGTTCAGCTTCCGTTTCGGGATCTGGTACCGACTCGGACCGTGAAAAGGACAAGAAGCCTACTGATGCACGACGCAACTCGACCTCTTCCACCGACTCTGACGTCGAAGTAGGTCCCACACTACCCACAGTCACACCCGATGGCAAGCCTGTCGACCCTCGTGCCTACGGAGGTGCCCTGCTCCCAGGCGAAGGTTCCGCCATGGCATCCTACGTCCAGGACGGCAAGCGTATCCCGCGTCGAGGAGAGATCGGCCTGACGTCTGACCAGATCGAAGCCTACGAAAAGGCAGGCTACGTCATGAGCGGTAGCAGACATCACCGCATGAATGCGGTCCGTATGAGAAAGGAGAACCAGGTCATCTCAGCAGAAGAGAAACGCACCATGCTCCGATTGCAAGCCGAGGAAAAGGCAAAGAAGGAAAGAGAGATCGTAAGCCAGTTCAAGGAGTTGGTCGACACTTTGCAGCCTCCGCCGCCTTCCAGTGGGGCAAAGTGAGCTCCCGTTGCTCATGACTATGATAATGGAACTGTACACTACACAAACTCATGCACAAAGACAAGCTTGTTGCAGGTTAGCCACGATGATGGCATTGATTGTTCATTTTAACACGAGCGCTCCGAGTGATCAGATACCGTGCCATACCAGCGCCAGGTCGACACGCTGTGCAGTGGAGTCAGAAGCCAAAGTGTGCAGCTGTGAGCAGGGGATATGTTGGGACTGATCCAGCAGGGTTTTGTCGTCTAGGAGGGAGTTGAGCGTCGCCAGTGCTTGAGCAACGTTCTCTGCTGTTGTTGTGGAGGAGGAAGGTCGGAAGAGCTGGGTGGCGTAGAAGCTGTTGCGCAGGGTTTCGAGCGAGGCGGTGAAATCTTCGTTCGAGGAAGAGGAGGTTTGTCCTTGGCTGGAAGAAGAGAGTGTAAGGATGCCGAATCGGCTCTTAGCGGCAGTGGAGCTGGTGATGGCGTGAACGATTTGGAAGGAGGATTTGGCGGTGGGGGAGGCAAGGATGGTGGAGAAGCGGGTGATGAGGACGTCGGTTACGTCTGTTCCTGGTTGATCGTCTTCGTCATCGGTGTCAGAAGCTGGTATTTCATGATCGAGCAGCAGCTGTGGAGGGATGCGACCGGTGTGAGCGGTGATTTGCCATTCGACAGTTGCGCTTCGTGGCAAAGCAGCTTTGGGCAGGGTGATGAAGAGCATCGGCGGAAGCGCTGCCCCTTGGTCGTATGTCTGTCCAAGCCAGTTTTCCTCTTGTTCCCCTTCATCCTCTTCGTCATTGTCGTTAGAATTGCCCTGAGCCAACCACGCCCTCGTCGCGATCTCCAATCCACTATCCCCATCCCCCTGTTCAACCCAACACAGCCCTCCCTCAACCCACCCCTTCTCGACCCCTCTGCCACCCATATCATTCACCGTCGCCCTCCAAATCCTCCTCGCATGCTGCACACTCAACGCCGCCTGCATCGCCCTCCCTTCTCCCAACCCCAAGTCCGAAGGGATCAATCCGATCTGTCCCGCAATCCACACTTTCTCCGCCTGAACCAAGCTCTGCGAATACGGCCCGATATTCGCGGGTGCCCAAAAACTGCGCCCCTGCACATGCAGCGCTCTCCTGTCAAACACAGTCGTTGCCGTCGAGCCGCTAGTGCAGTCATCAAATGCGATAGCGTTGACAAGCACCTCGCAGCCAGATGGGAGACAGGGCAGTGCAACGCAAGCTCGAGTGGGTGGGGAGACGCCAAAGAGGGTCTTGTAGATCGAGTTGATGCCGGGAAAATGCACCTGGTCGCCAAGATAGAGGTTGATGTGGATTATGTGGGAAAGATCGAGATTGTGGATTTTGAGGAGGGAGGTGATGTGGTTGAAGGCGATGGTGATTTGGTCTTCGGGCGAGAGGGGTGTAGAGGAAGAGGTGGGGGTGTGGCCGGTGATGTTGGATAGAACCAGGTAGCGACCTTTCCTGCGGATGGAGGGTGCCGGAAAATCAAGGTCTTCGGTTGTCAATCGAAGCGTCTTGACCTGTTCTTCCAGCGGTTCTGGGTTCGAAGCAGCAGCTGAGTGCTGTGCAGCTCTCAACGTCCGCCTCCCTACCGCATCGAGCAAAGGCGGAGTCCTTGCCTCCCTCCTCTCCTGCTCTTCAACGCCATCCTTCTCGACCAACTTTGCATTCTTCAATCGGAGGTAGCTGACACTGCCAAACCCGCTATCCGAATGAACGACCGTCTCCACCTCGCCCACATCTATCCTCTTCTTGAACAGCGGCGAATCGATCGTCAATGTCTCGTACTCCCCACCCTCCCCGCACACGTGGGCTCCGTACATCGCAGACAGGCGTTCCAGCTTTGTCTGCATCTGACCCAACGTCTTGCCCAGATCCCTCTCGTCCAGTCCAATACCAGCCACTTTGATGAGGATGGATACGAGACCGGCCTCCAGCATCTCTGCGTAGAGTTCCGACTGCGAACGCTGCCATAGGAATGTCAGCGGGGTCAGATTGATCTCGGGTCGCAGGGAGACGTGCTCGACCCGGACTCGTTGGTAGTTGGACAAGATAGCTCCAACAGACACAGCCTCGATGTCGGGATGATGCGATTTGACGTCGAGAAGGAGGTGGTAGAGGTCTTCCGTTTCGTCTTCCACCGTCGCTGCTGCTGAAGCGGAGCAAGAAGAGGAGGGTACGCGAGATCCGTATTCAGAGCGCTGGTTGACTGCGGTCCCTTTGATAGTCCGACGATATAATGGCAGGCCCATAGCTTCGGCAACTAGATGCACAGCATCGTGCCCAACGGTCTGGTACATGTACGAGTCGAGTTCATATTTCGATCCGGGTGGGGAGAGGGTTGCGAGCGCAACAAGTTCATGACCTTGCTGTACGCAGTGGATGAGATTGTAACAGCTGTCCTTGCCTCCGCTTAGGAGTCCGACGACTTTCATCCTGCTTCTCCACCGTCAAATCTACTTCGCACGAATAAGTGATGTAGGAGGTGATAGTGAATGACGAGGAGGCAGGACAGGAAGAAAGCAAAGGCAAGAAAGAGGGTCTTCAAAACGTCAGAGTGGGCAAAATCTTGCTTACATAATCCATTTTTTGACCGATATTTTGTCTGTCAAGAATTCTCCACTTTCTTCTTGTTCCGACTCGTTTGACCGATGTGCTGAGCAACTATCCTTCTTGACCACATACCCATCGTCTCTCGACCTTCACGAATAGCTCAGTCGTAGCGTAGGAAAGGATGCTGCGAAGGTCGCTTGCCGTTGCTGGGCCTTCCGCTGCGGCGTTGTCGGCGTCATCGTCGTCGATACGAAGTGCAGCCTTGACCCATTCCGGCTGCCTTCTCTGCACAGCATCTTGGTCTAGCACCGCTGCGTTCGCTTTTTCATCAGCATCAGCCACACATGCCTTTTCCACCTCCTCGACAACATCAAGAGGAAGATATGACAGCGGGTTCATCCCACGACCGCAAAAAGGCGAGCCCAAACCCGGCTTCGTCGCTCGATGGAGCGATCCGCACCACGACCGACCGCACTTCAAATCTCGCCCTGACAACACTGCCAGAAGTGGCGGTAGCTACAACAACAACAACAACAACAACGACAGCTATAGCAAGCGCGATCGTTTCGCCAAAGGGAGATTCCAGCGCAAGCAAGCACCAAAAGCCGACTTTTCGGTGCCGGAACCGCCGACGGCTCAGCAAGTGGGTCGAAAGCTGGTGGATAAGTTGGAGGCGATGATGGCTGATCCAGAATTGCCGTCGCAGCTAGTGGCGTATGGAATCAAGGGCAGGATGGCGCAGGTGCTACTGCAGTACTATACAGATGAAGGAAAGGGTGATCTAAGGACGAAGGGAGAAAGTCGGGGTGGTTCGAATTCTCATATGATGGACGCGGCGACGGCGATCAAACTCTTCAGGACCTGGTCGGAGGATGCAAAGGACACCATTCCGGACCTGGCTTTCTTGCACGATGCAGGAGAACCCGCTCAGACCGATACCTTTGCCTATCTCTCCGATGCGGTTTCATCCTTCTCTATTGAGGGAGAGGAGTGTCTGGGTCGATTCTGCCTCTCTGCTTTCCTCGATTGGGTCGATCGAGGGTTGGAAGCGCTTTCTTCCACCTCAACGTCAGCATCAAACGCCCTTCCATCAATCGAATTGACACTCGAAGAAGCAGCCCAAGTCTCTCTGGCCCGATCGCAGCTCTCCCTCCTCCGATCTTGCATGGACCTCCGCTTCCCCGTCCATCAATATCCACGAGCGCGCACCCTGATCCGCAACATCCATCTGCACGTCGGTCCCACCAACTCGGGCAAAACCCACGGCGCTCTCGTTGCGCTCTCCAAAGCACGTACGGGCATCTTTGCCGGACCTCTGCGATTGCTGGCACACGAAGTTTGGGATCGATTCAACAGCGGTACCGTCTCTCCTGGTGTAGCTGCACGGGCGTGTAACTTGATAACGGGCGAGGAGCAGCGGACGGTAGATCCTTTGGCTGGGTTGATCAGTTGCACGGTAGAGATGGTGTCTACCATGCGGGGTGTAGATGTTGGAGTAGTGGACGAGATTCAGATGATTGGCGATCCGCAACGAGGGTATGCCTGGACCAACGCCGTGCTCGGATTGCCGGCCAAGGAGTTGCATCTCTGTGGAGAGGCCAGTGTCATACCGCTAATAGAGAATCTGGCAAAGGCGTGCGGCGATCATCTGACAGTGCACAGATATGACAGGTTGACACCTCTCACTGTCGCCGAAGAGTCGCTGAACGACGACTTGGCCAAGATCCAAAAGGGTGACTGCATCGTTGCATTCTCCCGTTCGGCGATTTTCGCCCTCAAGAGCAGTATCGAGAAGAAGACTGGGTTGCGATGTGCCGTAGCTTACGGTGCTCTGCCACCGGAAACGAAGGCGGAACAGGCGAAGCTGTTCAACGAAGGCAAACTGGACGTGATGGTGGCGAGCGATGCTATCGGTATGGGTCTCAACCTTCGCATCAAACGGGTAGTGTTCGATACGCTTACCAAGTGGAACGGCAAGGAAGAGATTGTCCTCTCGGCAAGCCAGATCAAACAGATTGCTGGTCGAGCAGGTCGCTACGGTACTCAGGACAAGAACACGGCAAAAGCAGATCTCGGCGGAATCGTCACCACCCGACACGAACACGAGCTCGAAATCCTTCGTGCAGCTCTCGCCTCACCCCTCCTTCCCATCACCCGCGGCTCCATCCAACCGTCATCCGAGACTCTGACTCAACTCTCTGCCATGCTGCCCGGAAAGAACGGTGGCAGAGGAGGACTTCGAACCCTATCCGAGATCTACGCCGATGTATCTTTACTCTCTCGGATCGATTCGACCAATTTTTTCCTGTCGGATTTCAGTCAGCAGCTCACCATCTCGCCTGTGATCGAATCGGCATCGGGGGGATTGTTGACAGTCAGCGAGAGGGAAACCTTCTCCAACGCGCCCGCGAACACACGCGACGAACGAGTCATGGCATTCCTCTGCAAAGCCGTGGGCCAATTCAGCCGTGGAGGGTTGGTCGAATTCGACCAAGCTGCCAAAGATCTGGCCATGCTGGAAGTTGAAGCCGAGGTACTGAATCTGATGCATTCTGCCATCGCTGCACGGGGTCGTGCGGCTGCATCCTCCAAACCCGAGACGGAGGAATTGCCTCTGATTGCTTACCTCAACACAAAGGCACACACCGGTCTAACGGGCGGAAGCGCATCCCACCCCTTGATCAACATCACAACGCTTCTGATGCTCGAATCCCTACACAGATGCTTTACGCTTTACCTGTGGTTGAGCTTCCGATTCCCCCTAGCGTTCTGCTACAGAGCAGAGGTGGATAGGAGGAAGAAGGAAGCCGAAGATGCGATCGACTTTGTTCTGCAAGGAATCAGGTTTGGTAGAGCAAAGAGGTTGCAGGCTCTAGGCAGGGCAGAGGGTCGAAAGGGACGACCGTGAGAGATTTCGATCTCAGAGAGACGCCGATTATGCTTTACAATGTACTTTAGGCTAGGCGTTGAATGCTGGCGTGATAGACACCTCTGCAATAAGGAATACATCACCACTTCTCATAGTTCAAGCCGAAACAAATCGACAGCCGTAACGTAGATGGTGACTACATTTGTGTGACAGCTACGAGATGCATATGCTGAGATGGCGGAAAGATCCACAGACCCTCCCTCCGCCCACATTGATTGGGAAAAGGTCTCGAAAGACGCATTGTGTTCGTATGGATGTGGGGGAGGCGAATCCGAAACGGAAGCTTCCGGAAGCCTCTCTTCGCATCTATATACAAGGTTATGCCAAGCTACACAGCATGGCAAAAAAAAAAAAAAAAAAAAAAAAAAAAAAAAAAAGTAAAAGTGACATATCTCAACCGCAACCTCGTGCATATTGTCGAGAAACTTGGCGATTCACCGATGCAAAAATAAAAATATCTGTAATTGGACTTTGAGCCATGTGGATCCTACCTTTTTTTTTTTTTTTTTTTTTTTTTTTTTCAAGCATGTGAGTTGTCATGGTACGATAAATGTCTTCGCGTGGCGGTGAGGTGGAAAAGGATCGGGCAATTTTAGTCTCTTCTTGGCGTGCCACGTTCTCGGCGACTTGTTTTCTGAAGAAAAGTAAAAGAAAGAGGGCTATTTTTAGGGAATTCGTCAAAAAGAAAATTAAAATAAAACCCCCACATTCCAGTCCAAGACGCAGTTGCTTTGCTTGGCACAGCTATAAAAGAAAATGTGTTTGTTTCGCAAGCATAAAGAAGCTGTTGGCCATAGTCGGTTGCAGTGCGGTGGAAAAATTCTCCGTAATCTTTGCCCCTTTTGCTGGGTACTGTACAGCGGTGGAAGTGAGACAATGTATTGGGCTTTCGTAAGTGGCCGAGTTGTGGTGAGTGTTACCGGTGGGTGGGTGAGGGTGGGACAAGGTGAGATGGAAGGTGGGGTTGGTGTTCTTGGCACATTCCAGAAGATGCTCTGGGCTGTGGTTGGATGATGTTGAGGAGGTTGTTGAATTAGCATCACCGAACGTTCAGGCAATAGAATGGGAGTGCGAGTGTCAGTAATTCACACATGGACTTGGCGTGTATGCTCCGCCATCACCTTTCTCAACGGAAGGGAATCTACGCCATTTGGAGCTCCACGGAGAAAAAAAATCGGACCGACGGAACCAACCAATTCCCCTCCCCCACCCCCACCCCGGTAGAGGCAGCGGAGCACAGACGGAGCTACATTCAATCTCGACGGAGCTCTTAGAATTCACCGGTGCAGCGTTCGGATGAGTGGGGAGTGTACGGAGCTTTTTCATCATCAGCTTGGGTAGAAACTGAAACATCAAGAGGGAAGAAAGGGAGGAGGATGCTTGGCATGAATGTTGGATGCGCAATCGCCGCTTTGTTTTGTGACATGGACATGGCATGACATCTGACAGACAGGTTCAAGATCGGAGCCAAGCTGATTTTTGCATGAATTTTGGCAGTACTGTACACCTCATTTTTTCATCCCGTTCCGCGTTGTGCGAATCGGAAAGATCCATTTCAATCATAACGCCCAAAGCACACCTACTTCGTCAAGAGCAGCGGTTGCATTTACCCCAAATCATAAAACGCTGTTTTACACAACACGGTCAGTGCTCGGTCTCGCTTGACGTATAGCGTCGTTGTCATCGCATCTGATACGCTTGTGTGGGGTGAGAGGAAAGAACTTCTTGGCATTCCAACCCTGACTTTTTGTTTTTGTTATTTTTCTTTTTCTTTTCTTTTCCTTTGCTCGTTGACTGTTCTTATCTCTTTTCTTTCGCTTCCATCTCGCTTCGTTATCACTCAGCCACCCTTGTTTCCTTCCTTCCTTCTCCTTCTGCTGTAGTCGAAAAGTGGCACCTTTCTTTTTTTCCCCTTATTTTCACGTCATCTCAGCATACAGTAGCAACATCAAGCAGTTTATTCTCCGCGCCGTTGAAAAGAGCTTTTACCGAGACCCAACCGCCTCTCTCTTGGCTTCGAATACTACACTACTTCTTGGCATCTCATCTAATCGCAACTATCAACCAACAAAGCTCAGCCCACTTACAGTAGCTCAGTGCTGATTCCAATCTGGAAAAGTGAGAACCGCGTTTCACCTTCCACCTCTCTGTTGCCGAGAAAGGATACGTAGGATAGTAGTGTGTGAAATTCACCGATTCAAGAATACAACCGACCTACTGCCAAGCATTGCTCTCCCTCTCTTGCTGGTGGGGCTGTGTACTGATGGCAAAATATGTGTCCCACCTCCCATTGTATGCATATATGCATGATGCAGACCGTGCTGACGAAAGGAGAGCATGGCATGAATCATGGCATTGCGATTCCAAGCCGCAGGAAAACCTTGCCAAGAGAATCCGTTCCGTGTAGAATCGAGAGGGATTTGCACATCTTGACATCTCCTCCTCTTCCTCCTTCCGCAGGCCCACGCGCGAAACGCGAAACGGGGCAGAACGGCATTTGCTAAATCCACTTCCAAGCATTCCACTATCCGCACGCCAATTGACATACAATCCAAATGTCACTTTTCAAGAGATGAGAGGGCTAGACGCCAGGACCCACCGTTGGGGAATCCGATGCAGTTGATGCAAAATTGATCCCGTGCATGGATCCCTCCCGCCGTCTGCGTTGTGGTGGGCGTTAGTTGCTTGCTCTCCTCCAGTGCAGTACAGTGCAGTACTGGGATAGGTAGACAGAAGGTGTCTGCAGCGATATACATATATGCTTGGTTGCTGATCCGATTTCGAGGCCCGACCCGCAGGTTCAACGTCACCTTCTCTCTCTCTATCTCTCTTTCAGCAGCTGTCACAACACCGCCCTGACCCCATCCCTTATCAGCAATCTCCTTTTTTTTTAACTTCTTGAGCGACAACCTGTATCAGATAGATTGTGTGTAAGCCAGCATACATATATCATCAAACCCCCCCCCCCCCCCCCCCCCCCTTTTCCGAGGAAGACTTGTACTTCTGCCGGACAGTCTTTCACCACAACCATCATCATCATGAGCTCCAAGTTCTCCAAGAAAGCATCCTCAACTAGCTCTTCTTCTTCCACAGCGGCACAGAATGTCACACCAACACTCCTCGTCACCTCCCCCACTGACGCTATGCTCTCTTCCACCAGTGGCGCCCAAGAGAAGTCAATACCGCCTCCTAACACCACCCAGCCCTCATCCACTTCCACCAGTCGCACCGCTTCTGGAAGCCACGACGCTGACCAGCACTCAAAGGCAAACATCCCCGCCACCTCCAACATCTCCACCTCAAACACATTGTCACTTCCACCACCGTCGCCCAACACCACCGACGAATGCGAAGCATGCACACAAGACCGTCCTTACATCTCGCACATTCGCAAACCCTCCCACATCTTCCTAGCCCTTCGTCTCCTCCTAACTGACCCACACCGTCGTCGAGATCTGTTTACAAACTGGATCCATGTACCCCTCGGTATCACCGCTCTACTCGTGCTAGTATGGGCGATAAAGCAAGCTATGGATAGGGCACCCTTCCGATTCCCCAGTCCCGTCATTGCCATGGTGCTTTTGTTCGCACTCTTGTTGCTACTAGATTGGATCTCCACCACCTCTCTCATCCAACGCCTCTCCCCTACCTCACAAGAACAGCAAGGACAACTTGCCAAACGGGAAAAAATCTTGCTTCAACCAATGTTGACCCTCTTGGAAGCACCTTGTGATTTTTGCCTCCGTTACATGTCGGTCATGTTTACGCCGAGTTTCATCCTGATTCCTGCTCGAGAGATCATCAACGGCAGAGAGATCGGCTTGATCACGGGTTGGTTTGCCGCGTCCCAACTCTTGGCGCTCATCTTCCCGGTTCTGCTGCACAAGGCGATCCGTTCTGCTGTCGGTGCGGCTAAGAGGTATTGGGGACAGCGGAGGTTGAGGAAAGAGGAGAAATCGAAAAAGGCCGCAGAGCAGAGGAGAGCAAGTGTAGCTACACTTGTTGCGGTCATGTCGACCTTAACTCCACCTTGTTCTGAAGGCAAGAGTGACAAGGGAGGCGATAAGGTCTTGGAGGGAGGCGAGAAATTGGGAAGTGTCGCTACGGGGTTGTCGGGGATGACGGCGATTGCTACTGCTCCTTTGACGGTGAATACGACGATAGCACCGTCGGCTACGGGGGGGAGGTATGCAAGGGGTCAAGATGCACAGAGGCAATTGGAGCATGTACAGCTCGAAACGGCTCGTCAACAAGGTGATCCGTACGCGACGGCTCATACGCCTCTTCCGGAACATCATCATCACTACCCCACCAATTCGCCTCGTTCTCCCGGGTCCGGTGTCATGCATCACAACCACCGACTGCATCATCAGAACTCGTACTTTGGTCGAGGCAGAAGTGCAGAATCTGCAGAAGCACAGGCAACGGGAGACGGAGAGCGGGTTGAGAGGAGTCGATCTCTGGCTCGTTCCTGGATCCATTCTTCTGCAAGGTTGCGCGATCGTGCCGCCAGCTCTCTGTCTCCTTCTCGAGCAGGTCGGCCGAGATCAGGCGGCAACAACAACAACGTCACGATGGAGCAAGGTTCAGCAAGTGCGGATGGTGCATTTCAGAAGGGGAGACCCAAATTCGGCGCTACACCATCCAACGGTGGGAGCCGTTTAAAACATCTCGCTCTACCCACTTCGAGAAGACCCCAAAGCGCAGGTTCACATCCAAGCAGAGGAAGCGACAGTGCTGTTCCCCAAGGAGACAACGGCCTCTCTCCAACTTTCGACGAGTACATTTTCCAGAAGAGGGAAGAGTTGATTCTCTCTCGTAGGGGTTCGGGGATGGGAGGAGAGGGGTGGGAACCGAAGCAGGAGGATGAGGGAGAGACGTTGGTTATGCCCACTCTTGTACCGCCTTCCCCGACGAAAGGGTGGCAGGAAGGCGAAAAGGGACAAAGTGGATATGAGATCGATGCTGTTCCGACAAAAGGAGATGTTGACGAAAAGGGTATCAGGAGGCCGAGCAAGGCGGATAGCGAGATGACTATGAGCCAGGATATCGAAGCGCAACATTCTTCTACGGGTGGCAACGTCGACGAGGAGAAGTCCGCCACCAAAGATTCGAATGCTACTTCCGCTTCGCAACCTCCAGCTGAACCAAGAGAGGAGCACCAGGAAGAGGAGGAACTCGACGCAATCGACCGACTAGTAGAGCATCTGTGGAACGCCATCCCCTGGATCATCTTTACTCTGGTCCTCATCGCCGGTCTACCCCTTTTCTACCTTATCAACATCTCTCTACCGCTCTTCCTCGGCGTCAACATCCTGACCTTCCTCTGCAGTATCACCCTCGTCCCCCCACCTATTCGACGCTATGCCCACCCGATCCTTACCACCTCTCTCTCCACCATTCTCATCCTTTGGGCTCTGGGAGCCATGCGAGGATGGGGTTTGAAGCGCACATTGTCGTCGTATTCGGTCGATGCAAAGTATACCGTTCTATGGTCTCTTTCTGGCTATAGTGGACCGGTGATCGGTGCTGGTGATGTACTGTTCTCGACGCTGGATGCGGGGATCGTGTCGCTGGCGATTCCGATGTATCGGTATAGGTGGGATCTTTGGTTGCATCTGACCGATATGCTGGTGGTGCTCTTCCCCTGCTCTTTGCTCAGTCTTTTTGTCTGGCCTACCGTAGCAGCCAACATCGGCATCGCCCCAGAGAGAGCCCTTGCCTTCGCATCCCGCTTCATGTCCACCCCATTGGCCATCGAACTGTCGCTCACCATCGGCGCAGACGAATCCATCACCGTCGTCCTAGTCGTCATCACCGGCATCCTCATCAGCATCTTTAAAGATCCCTTTTTCAGACTCTTCCGTCTGGATCCCAGCCAAGACGGCCCTCCCACCACCTCTTCAGGCAAGACAGAAGAGGGTCAAGCCGAAGGGAAAACCCAAGACTACCTCACCATCGGAATCGCAATGGGTAGCACCGCCGGTGCTATCGGCGCTTCGAGCCTCATCGCAAAGCCAAGATGCATGGCCATCGCCTCGTTATCCTTTGTGCTCTTCGGAGCGATTCTGCTCGTCTTTGCTGCTATCCCACCGATCGTGGATACGCTCAGAACACTCGCCTTGGCTCCGTTGGTGTTCACTCCTGCTTCGTGACGAAAGCCTCTGATGCAAAACTGTAGATTTTTTCCAACAACCCAAATTCTGTATTTAGACACCCGCATACAGATTGTCGCCAGCATCGATCTGGGACAGTCACACGCCAAATTCATGCCTTCCCACAATGTCTCTTCCATAAGATGTGGGCTTCAACATCTGCGTAACGTGTATGCATTAAAGTATCAATGTGGATAGAAGGTGATTAGGTTGTGCTACAATGAAGAGAAAAGAGGGAAGAAGAAAAAGTGCGCCCGACAAGGGCAATGAGCTGCTGTATGGTTGTGCAAGGACAGCAGTTTAAAGGATGTCGTGACTTGCTTGCGTGCAATGCCGGATGCAGGATGCAGGATACTAATATTAGAGGGGCAAGAAAGGATGGACGTTGACAGCGACGGCCTCGGGGAAAGGCAAAGTGTGTGCGGGATGCGATTTCTATGCATCATTGGGTTGATGGGCGCCGGCTTCAGTCGGTCGTCAATGAGGTCAATATGGCGATCAGCTCGCCAGCTCGCCAATGCCCCCTTGTCCACATCAACAAGCGTCGTCGAGGATGAGCTGGTCATGATTCGTCATCGGGAATCGGCGTCATTGTCCCAATCACCATGAACGGCAATCCATGCTTACTGATCTTTGCCTCGAAGGTTACAATCATCTCCCTCCTGACCACTGCGGGACTTCCATCCTCACACAGACCATCTCCGATCGTCTCGCCGGTCCTCGGATCAAAACCCGGCTTATTGAAGAGCAACAAGCTCCTATCGACCTCCATTGTCACTTTCTGCGAAGGAGGCATGTCGAGTTTTCCCCCTGCCTCTTTGGCCCATTTCCCCCACATGCTGACGCAATCTCTCTCGGTGACCAGCTGATAATGGCAGACCTGACCGCCTTCAAAGATGGATTCGGGCAACTGGAACAGCTTGGCGGCGTGGGAGTTTACGGCGTAGATCTCGCCCGTTCGACGGCCGACGAGCATGGGGACGGGAATAGCTTCGAGGACGTGGGCTTGATAGAAGGCGAGGAGCTTGTAAAAGCTGTCTTCGACACTGATCAGTTCTGATTCCGGTAAGCTGCGGGAGAGGGCCATGAGCTTGGGTCGAAAGACCGAGAGACTGCGATCGACTTCTTCGCAACTGGCACGGGAGAAACGGGTATGCATCCATCGGGCCAACTTGGCATAACCATATGTGTATGAATAGGTAGGCGGTCCACCGCGCAATGCCGAGGTGGTGGCCATCTCTTCTTGCAAGAGATGCTTGGGTCGCGGGGGCAGCTTGAATCCAGCTTCGTCGATTTCGCATTGGCTGCTGGAGGAGCTGAGGGATTGAGACCTTTTTAAGCGTTGATCGCGCTCGTTGCGATCAGGGCGATTGGGCGAGCCAGGGAGACCGGCAGAAACAGATCGCAAGATCGATTGACCCTGTGGCAGGTTAGCCATGGCAGGAGTCATGAGGAGGGATGTGGGGATCTCTCCAAAGATGTCGCTGAGGTCGCCGACGGAAGGCCCTGCTTCGAGCATCTGCTTCATCTTGTGCTGCGTCGAGAGATCCATAGATCGATTCCAGGCTTCTTCTTGCTCCTTCTCCGATACTCCAGGCGACAATTCGCGCCTCGGAGGACGTGGGACCAGCTCAACGTTTTCCGGCCCTAGCAGCAGGGAGATGGGCATGGTAGGTTTATAGTCGGGATCGCGCGCTGTTGCTCCCGGCATTTCGTGCATGTCAAAAGCAAGCCCACGACTGCTGGCGAGAGAACCGGTCTCGGAGGCAGGTCCGAAACGATGACGGAAAGACGATGCGGCGGAAGAAGCTAGGCTCTCAGCATCCGACCCGGACTCAGTCTCTTGAGCTGTATCAGCGTTGATGCGAGCCTCGTCGTCTCTACGGCGTCTTGCACGGGCCTGATCGCGTGCTTCCTCAAACTTGGTCTTGGTGGTAGAGGAAGCAGAAGAAGAAGCAGCGCCGGCCGAACCAACTGGCTCGGCATCTCTGCAGAGATGCGAGATGCCACGCTTGACACAACGCTTGCAAGGTCGAGCCTCCTCGCACGGCATGTGACTGCGCTTGCAAAAGATGCAGGCCTTCTTGACCTTTTTGCGCGACTCTTTGCGTTGAGGTGCGTTGGCAGCGTTTTCGCTCGTGTCGAGGTTGTCGGTTCGATCTGCGTCGTTGTCATCGTCGGCACCGCCGACGTTGGATGGTTTGGAGGGATCAGCTCCGTCCTGCTCGAGCATGTACTTGAACTGCTTCTTGCGCTTTCTCGAGGCTGGGGTTGATCTAGCTGGGGTCGATGTTGGAGCATGATTGGAAGAGGAGGAAGTTGAAGGGTGAGAAGAGGTGAAGGAGTTGCTGTGATGCATGTCTGGCCTGTGTAGTCCGTCATGATGCGACGAGGAGGCAGATGCGGATGCATAGCGCGCGTGGTCGGGATAGGTATCTCGACTGTTCATGTCGTTGGAGGGAGAGATGCGGCCAGCGGGCCTGTGATAGTCGCGAGGGGATGGCAGGTCCGGCCTGCCATGACTTCTGGAGTGATCATCAGCACGAGCATCGCGAGGAGCGTATGCAGCAGTCTGGTCAGAGTGTGGGTGAGCCTGGTAAGCGTGCGGTTGGTGGTGACGCGAGGGAGGATGATCGTGATAGTGCGGGTGCTGCTGCTGATGATGATGTTGGCTCTCTGGCGAGGTCGAGTGCTGGGGGTTGTAGGGAGGTGGAGCGAGATGACGCGGGGATCGCTCGTCGTAATACTGTGGGCGGCTGCGGGGATCGTTGTTGCCGTCGAAATTATCATAGGAGCGATCTGGATAAGAGCGAGGATGTGGGAGCTGTGCTTGTTCTGGGGGATATCGATCCGAGTTGATGGGGTGCTGTGCTGATCTTGAAGACGACTGATCGCGTGATGTAGAGGGATTGGTATGATACTGACGAGAGTTGGGATAGTCGTAGTTGAGATCTGAGTGACCATGAGGAAGACCCGAAGGCTGCATGGTGGGCAGACGACGATCGTTGGGTGAAGGGTGGCGTGGATCTCTCATGGCTGCTTGGCGATGCTCTGCAGCCGAGTGGTCGGTGTGTGGATCGTAGCCGGAACGACGCGGGTGCATGCTAACGAGAGATGGAGCAAACAAGTTTGGAAGACTTGCACGGCGACCGTCGACAGTTGCCGTATGATTGTGACTGTCTAGAGGGAGCGATTCGACGGCCGACTGCGGTGTTGGAACATGAACGATGAGGTGAAACGTTGGGAGGCGCTTGCTTGTGCAGTTGATGTTGGTCAGTCGAGATGAAGAGGATGACGGGCGAAGGTGGGTGATGTGATGTGATGGAGAGTAGATGTAGTAGACGAGGGTAGAGCTCTAGGAGAGGGGGGATGGTTGCTTTTGTGGCTTCAGGTCGAATGCACTGTTGTCAACGATGCGCACGGGTTTGCCGGGGCCGAGATAGAGAAAGAGAGAGAGAGAGAGAGAGAGAGAGAGAGAGAGAGAGAGAGAGAGAGAGAGAGAGAGAGAGAGAGAGAGGTGCGACCCAGCGCGAAAGCGGTCAAGAGATGGAGGCGAGACCAGGTAGAATCGAAACGAGCTGAAGACGGTTACCGGTATTGCTGACCATGCGACCAAGTTGAGGAGCTATGTAGAAGAGAGACGAGCATTAAAGAGAGAGGTGTTTCGAGACACGTTGTTTGAAGGCAGGAATCCGAGGGCGAGTGATGTAGGAGGAATGAGAAAGAAAAAACAAATTGGTGCCCCGACGGCTCAAGCTCCGAACGAATTTCCGGAGAGATGATGTTGTGGATCCGACCCGGAAATGGAGTTAAGGCGGTATGTAGAGGAGTCAAGAAAGGAAGGAAGGAACGGGATGGATTGAACTAGGGCCGGAGACGGAGAACGAGTTGAAGAAAAAGAAAAGGAAGGGGACAAGATTGATGGAAGTGCGCAGATGCGGAAGCGGAAGCGGAAGCGGATGCAGATGCAGGTGCGGGTGCGGGTGCAGGCACAGCCCAGCTGGGACGCAGCAGAGAGGGCAAAGATTTGATGGTATCTTGGACACGACAAGCAGGAGACAAGGAGGATGAGGAGAGGGAGAACGGCGTCGGCGTCGGTGTCTGAGACCAAGAAACTCGACGAAAAGGGCGATGTGCGAGGACGACAAACTATCAAAAGCAGCAGCAGAAGCAGCAGCAGTAACAGTAGAAGTAGAGTAGTAGTGGAACAACACAGCGGCAGCGACCAAACCAAAGTCAAAAGGCATGGCATAGCATGGTGTGCATGAGGAGCATAGGCGAGGCTAGACTAAAGGGTGCCAGTCTGTCTTGTCATTGTCGCGGCTGTTGAAAAGCGGAAAGAAAAATTGGACATACTGTATAAGAAAGAAAGAAATAAGAAATAAAAAAAATCAAATAAAAAAGGCTTCGGCCGTATTCGCTTGAGATTGCAGGACACCCAGAAGCAAGCTTGCAAGGGCGAGACAAGAGTCGAGAACCAGAACAAGGGAACCTCTTTGGAAAGAGAGAGAGAGAGAGAGAGCGCGACCAACACAACACAACACAACACAATACGGTGGCCGGCTCAGCTGCGCATTAAAACTAAAACTCAACCGAGACATCTGTGCCGTACCATATGTATCTTTCAAGGGCACACGCACACTGCCGACAGGCCTAACCGAACCACGTCCAGATAATTGATAGAGAGATGTGCCCCATTGCAGTTGAGCACTCTTTGCATCGAGACGCCGTCTCCTGTTGGGTCAAGCCAAAGAGATCTGTCCCACACAGCATAACCCAACAACAATAGGGGCAAATGCACGTAGATATATGAAGGCACAACTGCAACAAGCAAGCAACCAAACAGAATCCAAGTCCCTTGAATTCTTTCGATACTTGCAAGCCCACATTGAAAGACGAGATGAAATCACTCTGCGTGCCGAGCTTTTTTTTTTTTTCCTTCAAAGAGCGAGGTCGAGCAGAATGAGTCTGTATATGAAATACAGTACGAAGAAAAAGAAAAAGAAAAAGAAAGGTTCAAGAGTCTCGGGAGCCTCATGGAACAAACGGGCACCGGAACGGTGTGTCGGAATTAGAACTCGACCTGCAGCAAGCGGCAGCGGACGCACCTCAACGGACTTGGAAGGCCGGGTCGACGAGCAGCGCCAATGCGCGAGACTCTCTCTCTCTCTCTCTCTCTTTTTCTCTCTTTCTCTCTTCCTTTAACCTTACAAATGGTAGCCTCTGGTTGCGAGATTGAGCTTGTCTGAGTTTGGTGTCTGACCCGACACGGATTTTGCCGCTAAAGTGGCTGTCTCTTGTCAAATCGGACACGCCGACAAGTCGAACCCTTTTGGGTCGGCTGTGTCCGACCCGTTATCGCATCAACTTTGCCAGGGGATCAATTTTTCCATCAAGATGTCGACACAGCGATTGCGATCACGATTCCGATCGTGTTTTGCTTGGCGCATATATGTAGTCCTGCCGCTTTGAAACGTGCACTACTCTTTAGTGTAGCAGTGTCGGCAGACCAAAAAAAAAAAAAAAAAAAAAAAAAAAAAAAAAAAAAAAACAATTAGAAACTGGAACGGAAGCACATCCTAATTGTCTCTTGAAACCCGAGTCAGTCAAGACATCTTTCTCGGACCGCAATGCAGACTTTGACAACGAGCTATTCTAGCACTCCCTTTTGAAAGAGAGAGAGAGAGAGGGAGAGAATTTGCAGGTTTTGGGTTGGATTTTCATGCCCCGCCTTGTCATTGTTGTCTTCAACATGGCCATTGTGGTGTTTTTTTTTTTTTTTTCGATTGTACCTGATTCGTACCCTCTTTTGGCATGCCAAGCCATCACTTGGCTGCATTTTGCCGTCCATTTACGAGTTGTTGCTTATTGCGCCCCTTGGGTGGCATTTTTGCATCCATCATTGACTGCATGAATCGCGAAATTCACAAATCGCTCTCGAATCAGAGCAAAGTTCATTCCTACCGCCGCCGACGAAGACGACGACAACGACGATGACCGAGAACCAGGTTGCTTTCCTCACAGATCGACGACCGCTCAGCTTTTGGTTGAGTTGGTTACCTATACAATTTGAGCCTCCGACGGGATCAGCTGCACCTCCTTGTCCCCCCTCTGCATTGCGTATCACCTTTGCCAATGCATGCCGCCGCAGACATACCAGCAGCGATCCAATGTCTCGGTGCAGCGACGACCTGATCTCACAGTGGCGGTAATAGCAACAAAGTCCGATGTACGTCAACTTTTTTTTTTTTTTTTTTTTTTTTTTTTTTTTTTTTTTTTTTTTTTTTTTTTTTTTTTTGGCATGATCCGCTGTGGCCTTCGGTTTTCCCATACATGCGCTCCACCATCGCTACAGTACCCGGCTCGAGGCGTGGCATCCCCTCTCACACTCCCTCGCTTAGCTGTTGTGCATGCCACTAACACGGGAATTCTCTCTCTGTAGTGAAACTCCGCAAAGTGTCGGAAATCATGCCCCCTGTCGTCTGTCCCTCGTGCCCTTTATTTTTTTCTCATCAGAAGGCACGATCGACATGCGAGATCAAATCAAAGCGATTCTCTTTCTCCCTCCATCCCGAACCTCAGGCTGCCGGACCGTCATCCGAATTGAATTCTCGCTACGGAAGGCGCAAAGATTTCCGGCCTCTTGACGACATTGCCGCAATGCAGATCTCGGCAAGATCGCGTCTTTTACGCAAAACTTGCTAACTTTTAATCAACGAGACGCCACACAAGCCCGAGAAGCCCATTTAGCAGTGACAATGGTTTTACCGCTAATCTTTAGTCTCTTGCTCTACGTTCCGATGCGATGTGCAGAGAGCAACAAAGAAGCACAGATCGCAATCCGCATTCCTGCAACGAACAATAGCGACAAAGAAGCGGTCTAGAAGAAGGAAACCCATGGTCCATCACACGTGTGGATTGGTTATTTTTGCATCTCAAGACACGTAGAGGTAAGTTAGCTTTGCAGTGCAGCTTTTTCATTGTTTCCAGGTGCATCTGCAGGATGGGTACAGGCTTCTGTTTCGGGCGCGGGCGGCCATGCAAAGAGTGGCTAATGCGCGTTCCTATTGTTCTCTGATACGGGACCCAGCAAATCGAAAACGCGCACTCGGAAGCGGGTGCAGTAAACGTACGTCGGAAAGCAGCGGTCCGAGAAGAATCCCAATTGGGACCATCTTTGCGGATCACGAAGCACTCTAAGATGCATGACCGCTTTCGGAAATACTCGACTTGAGAGCGGCTGTTCACGGCAAGCTGCATTCAAATTCGCCGGTGATTGGCAACAGACCGACAACTTCGCACACAGGCTGTGTAAGCTTTGAACCGTCGCTTGAGCAAAAGACGGATGTCGTAGATCTGAGTAACTGAGTCAGGTTTGAGATCTCTTGCCCATGAGAAACGACATTAGACTGGTGCGGTATGGAATTCGGGAATCTCTTGAACAAGAGCCTCGGCATTGTCGCAGTCTTTTGGCGCTAATATTACAGAAGTAGCACGACGCTAAAGAAAGTCAGACGCATCAGAGAGGGCTCGACCTTTTTTTCTTTGGTCGGCGGTCTTTGGTGTGGAAAGCACGGAAAGGGCCACGCGAGGTGGGCATGCGCCTCTCCCCTTTTTTGGTCTCTCTCCTGCCGATACGGTTTGTACACTAGGTCCGTTTCAGGTCGCTCGGAAATGTCAGAATACTGTAGTTGCCACCAAAGACGAGAAAAGCAACAACGCCACGAGCCAGCGTGTCAGCATGTCAGACAAGCTGCCGGTTTTTTGGTTACCCTCGATGCCGCGGCATGACCCGTGGACCTGAAGCCGGTTTTTTTTTATTATTATTTTCTTTTTATTTTTTATTTTTTCCCTTTTCTGGGAGCTCAAAAAACGATTGGCCGCATGTCGATAATACATGCGCGGATAGCCTGTCGGTCTGTGGGGAGCTTTTTTGTCGTCTAAGCGATGCTACACACCTCTCTGCAGCTCGGTCTGAATTCGATGGTTGGAACGCGGCCAACAAGCGTGATGTACCACATGCCGTCCAATATCGACCTACTTACCCGAGCCAATTCTTTCAACCGCGATAGCGATACCGGAGCCGCTGCTGATCGCATATCTCTTCATGTCACACCCTCGCGTACCGATCGCGGTAACACTCCAAGGAACGCAGCAGATGTCTGTAACTAGCCGAGAAGGCGACCCAGGTGCTTGCTTGGCATTTGACTTGTTTTCTGTGTCGTGGAAGAAGCAGCTGCAAAGGGAGGAAAAGCCGTCGGACTGCCGTTCCGTTTCAGACACATGTTTTGTTGGCATGAGATGAGAGTGGAAAAAGCATGACAGCATGGCGTTTCGGATGAGGGATGCATTGCATTGATTAAGTGGCTTGTCTGGAACGACCCTCGATTGTGTTGCGCCGTCTTCTGTGTCCCGACCGATTCACGTCCCTTTGAGGCGTGCCGAAACATGCAAGCGTTGACCGGTCAAGTCGGCTGCTCGGCTCGATGGGTGAGCATCTTTATTGTTCTGAGTCGATACCAACGACGGAGATCCGTGTCGCCAACGCAACGCAGGTCACGATGGGAGCAGGAAGTGCTGTACTGTTAACACCTTTCCGACGGCATTTCGTTCGGTGCGACATTGTTCCCATGCAGATCAGCCACAAACAAGACTCGCCCTTTCGACATCCGCAAAAGAAAAATACGTCGGAGGCAAATTGACCAATCAGACAACGTTGAGAGACACCGTCGCCCAAGCTCGTTCGTACCTTACAGAACAACGGGGGCTGAGCCGGGGCGATGAGGACGCTCGATGAGCTGCATCGTTCCGAGAAGGCTTCTGCACGCATGTGCATGTCGTACAGTATTTCGAAATTGAGGTGCTTGGCGACTTGACTTGACTTGACTACTGTACAGTACTGTACAGTGCTGTACTGCATTTTTCTGTACAACCTTGAACTTTGCCCCGCAAAGTAGGAAAGTTCGACATGATGGATGGAGTTTGAACGACCAGCCTTTACACTAGCAAAAGGCGGCATGAATTCTGCCCCTTCTGCATGTACGGGAACTCACCTCTGCTCTTCTCTCGATACGCCTGCCTGCGTTGAGAAAAAAAAAAAAAAAAAAAAAAATGGGTCCACGGCCGAATTTCCGCAACAACACTGTCAGAGACAGCGGTCTAACACAAAACCATTCACAGCGCACACACCAACTTCCTTCTGCATCTGCTGCAAAACATCACAGCTACGTTTTGTTCGTCATGTGTACATCAAAGTGCAGGGGATGGCTGAAAAAGACCAACAACTCCAAAAAGAATTCAACAGAGTTACTAGAGACACATGACTGCTGTCATTTCGCAACGTCAAACTTGAATTGAGGGTGCGTGCCAATCGTCATGCTCACCCCGTGTTCTTGCCGGAAATATCTTGATTTTCTTTTCTCTTGGCTGCTCACTCATCGTTCAGTATGAGACTCGCTCTCGGCTTTTGTTGGCTCCTCGGTTCATGCACGAATTGCAATAGCTGACCTTTGCTACCATCCAAAATCCATATACCTCTCAACACGGTCCAGAAAACGGTCACTTCAGCTTACCACATGGACGGCAATTTGGCCGGCAATGCCAATCATTGGCCATGCTCAGCCGGAAAAGCCATGGCATGGCATGAAATAGCGCGCCAAGGCTTTCATCGGCCGCATCCATCACGTCGGTCAACTTGTTGCGGGTTCTCAAACCGGAACTTTCTTGGCGCTTCTTTTTGCCCCTCTTTCAATATCAAGCGAATCAAGATGATGCCGGTGTAGATTGCTACAGAACCCAGGGAATTACAGAAGCGACGTCAAAGATGCCAAAAGCGTCACGGCGATGCCCGTTCCGTATCGCCACTTTAGATAGAGTGGTTTGCCAAACTGCACCGAGACATGGAGCAGCGGTATCCAAGAAGCCGGGATTTGAGTCAAGACCAACGCAAAAAAAAAACTGTGTCATCCTGATTCTGGGATCGAGGATGCCCAACACAAAGAGACAGCGAAAAAAAAAGGAACGCATGAAACAGCCTTGACCCGACATCTCGGTTCGCTAACCTAACCAGCCACCCCAATTCAGCAATGCAAAGCGGTGCCCGGAATCGCTACGCTTCCCTAGCACCTTTCCTCGTAGTTCTGGTTCACAAACACACGAAGCTCACAAACAGTTGGCGCTCGATATACTGTAACAATTGAGACGAGTAACAGAATCATACCCGTCGACGAGCCTGAATGATGCAGTAATGCTTGAGCAGCATATCAATCTCTTCGACCTCGTCGAGACCTTCGAGCCTCGACAGCCTGAAAACAACGGTCAGAATCCAGACAGACGAACAGTGTCAGTCATCGCAATCCGCCAGCTCGAGCCTCTGCAGAATCGCCGAACGTACCTTGACTTTTGCTCTGCTGCAAGATGCGACCAGATCTGGAAGAGGCTTCTACCACACACGTCAACATGGGAATTTGGGCCATGGGGTAGCGTTGATGCAGCCTCTGTTGGTAAAGACCAGGCGCGGACGAAGCGCTCGCTTTGCGCTTGGATGGTAGGATATGCTTTTGCACCAGGCAGCGAGAGTTTCCGCATCTGTATCGCAAAATATCCGAGAACAAAGCAACAGATGAGTCAACGAATCACGTCAATACTGCAGACGCTGGAGGCGGGCAAGACGCACCTCGAGGTTTTGCAACATGACTCTGCCGAATCGTGATGGTGTGATAGACGATCGGGATGAGTTCGAGCTCGATGCAGCGGTAACATTGCCATCTCGATCGATTCCGACGCCTGTTGTCGGTCCTGACCAAGAGCTTCCTGCATCACCGGCAAGAGCAATGTCGTAGCTCACAGCTTGGACGTTGGCAAATCTTTCGCCGAGGTGTCGGATCAGCCAGTCGGCCTTATCCGGCGTGATGTAGGCGAGCACACATTCGAAGAGGATGAGTGTGGGCAGCTCTGGATTCAATCCTGTGCTATGTGTGAAAAGATGGTCGGAATCGATTCGTTCTGCTGTAGCAGTGTCCGGGTGGAGCTGCCTGACGTCGGCTGCGAGGAGTGTATACCTGGTAGAGCGCAAGACGTCCAACCGTTTCGCTTCGGAGGGGGACGCTTCTTCCGCGCTGCTGCTCGACGGTAGATCGCTGAGAGGTACACCGTGAACGATGGAATTCGAGTCGAGAGATGAGCGCAATACAGAGCTTCTCAGAATGCGGTTCAGCTTCTGGCTGGTGTTTTCGGCAAAGTCGATTTCGACATAGTGGTGTAGATGCTTTGAGAGATCTGGATCCGACTGTCGGCATCAAACACGCAGAACCAGAGAGATAGCTGATCAGTAGAGATTCGTCAGCTCGACAGGACAATATGAAACAAGTGCACTTACCATAATCCTCCAGTATCGACTGTCGCTACCAGCACCAATCGAAATGATCTGCTTCGGTCCAACGCCGTGCTTCAAGAAAGTTTGCACCTCGGCATCGATTGCTGTGCAACGCAGGTAGGTGCCAATGTTGATGAGCGGCGATCTCCTCGCTGGAGCGTCAGGTTGATGGGGTCTTGGAAACGAAGACGCGCTCAGGCCGGATGATCGTTGCTGCTGTGCACTTTGCGATTGGCAAGATGTCGAGAACTCCTGTGTGAAAGGTTCTGGCGGAAGGTAACCCAGCTTGAGCGCCGAGAGTCGGGAGAGGAGCGCATCTGAGTCGGTGTTGCGCACAGCATCGTCGGAACCAGAAGCAGCTGTACTTGATGGATCGCTGGGAATCTCGCCGTCGTTGTTGACGCGTTGAGCTGCCATACGACTTGGGGGCATGCCAAGGGAGAGACCCAACGAGCGCGGTGGTGCAGAGTTCGAGCTTACACCTTCTGCGTTGTTCGAGGGCGTTCGTGATGAGGCTGATCGAGGCGCTCCTAAAGTACCAGTGTATCGCAATGAGCCAGAGGTGGAGGATTCAGCAAGGTTTCGAAGCGATGGTGCTGTTTGAGCGGTCCTTGGCAAGCGTGGAGGCGGGCGTCCGGAGCTAGACATTTCGTCGATGTCGTCTGTGGCAAAGGGATCTCTGAGACCTGTGTTGCGCTGCATATTGCGATGTTTCGCTGCTCAAGCGTACCACCTCGGAGATGGTTGGAAGACGTTTGGAAGGTTGGATCGACGTCTGGACAGAAGCCAGGTTGGTGGGTATTGATGTTGGCCTGATCTCAGGGTCCAATTGTGAAAAGAGCGTCTTGTTGTTGTTGTTTTTTTCCGAGTTCCGTGCCAGTTCGAGTTCGCGGGATGAAAACCGAACACATACTTCACTCGAGCAGCTTGTGCATCATGAACCGGAACATGGCTGTTGGCATTCCTTCACGCCCCAAAGTTAGAGATCTGGGGCATTTGGGGATACAAAAGAGCGGCAGCAGCCAGACTGCACCTCAAGTCGCTATGAAGACGATTTGTAGACTCGAAGCATGTTCGACAAAAGCATGAACTGTGCTTTCCCAAGCACAGCTACAAACAGAGACAGGGTGGCAAAATAAACGCAGTGGAAGTGTGTTTCGGACTAGTTGGTGGGATGACAAGGCAGTCGTCCACAGCCAGAGGGCAACAAGCAACATCTCGTGGTGTAGAAGCCACCAGTAGCGCGGACGCACGTTCGGAAGCAGATCGATCCAGAAAGCGGGGCTTTCGGCAACACTCGGCGTACGACAGACAGGAAGTAGACAGAGAAGCATCCTTTCTGCGCCGCACATGTGATGCTGCAGGAGCTGTCAAGAACAAGTTGTAAGAGGGCAGGCAAAGCGAATTGCAACCGGCAATGTATTCTGTCGACTCTCTGTCGTATTTTGCTGCGCGGCGGCATTTGCAACAGCCATCTTGATCGGGTCGGGTCTAAGGGAGTGGATGATGGATCGGGCGGATGGTATTGCGTCAGAAGGGATAGACTCAGCTGGCGGAGATAGAGATTCTCCAATGGGAATCGGGGATTGCCAGTGTTCCATACCATACCAAACCAAACCAAACCAAACCAAACCCAAAGCATTGCCGATGGCGCAATCGCGAGCTGACGGCAATATTTGCTGCCTTAACTGCGCTTTACAGCCGATCCACTCAACGTTTTCGACTCGCGGATAAGCCTCAACTCGTGACTTTGATTGCCGATGCCGTGATTCATGCTAGACACTGTACAGTACAGTACTGTACTGTATGTACTAGCTGCGTTCTGTTCGAGCAAGCTCCGTTGCAAACTGCGTGCAGTGATGACAGCTCGCTCCGCTAGACTGTAACACTTGTTGCTCTGCGTCAAGGTGGAGGTTGAGTACAGCATACTGTAACAGTGTAACGCGCGCAAGACGTCGAAAAAATGAGATATGGGTGTCACCAAGGCCAACAACGTATAAAGACACCTCGATCCCCACCGCTTCCAAGCCATCATTCGATCAAGCTCGACTTTCCACTCCAGCCACCACAAAGCTACCTCTCGGCATAACAAAGCATCTTGAAGCTGACGCTCTCATTGCGAACATCCTTTCTCACCGCAACAACGCTCGCACACATCACCACAGCCGCACCACGCATTAGCAGAGTTTTTTCTTTGCCATGTCGTCCACAACCACCACTACCACGCAGGTTGAATCCTCGACTCCTCTACGCACAACATACGATCCTGTCACGCTCCAAGTCCCCGGCACACGCAAGGTCCCCGCCAAAATCAATTACATGTCTCGCACCGTCAAGAAGCCCTTCACGGCGCTCTACCAACCGGCAGATGGCATCCTCAACAACCACGTCTATGATATCCCCACGGTCGATATAACCGATCTTCGCGGCACGACACCTGCCGATCGAGAACGTGCCGGTTTCAACGTCCGCGAAGCAGGTTTCGAGGTCATCCAGGGTTTCGCCTTGCCCGAGACGGAGCAAGGGTGGGCAGAGCACAAGTGGCAAGATTCCAAATGGATCGAGACTGCTTACTATGCCGATATCGACAAGATTTTCAAGGATAAGCTCGGTGTTACTTCGACGTTTATCTTTGATCACACTGTCAGGAAACGCCGAACAAAAGAGGAAGAGGATCTGCCCGAAACGCCGGATTCTCGAAAGCCTGTACCCATGGCTCACTCGGATCAGAGCAGATGGGCTGGAGAGAACCGCATCAAGAAGCATCTCGGAGAAGAGACGCTCGAAAAAGTCAAACGCGGAGAACTGCACGCTCAACTCATCAACCTCTGGAGACCACTGCGAGGCAAAGCATGGGATACACCTCTGGCGTTTGCTGACAGTCGAACTGTGTCAAGGGGCGAGGGTGGAAAGCCAAAGGATTGGATCGAGACCGAACTGAGATATCCAACTTGGACTGGAGAGACGCTGGCGATCTACGCAAACACGGAGCATCGATGGTACTACAAGTCTGGATTGGGTACGGATGAGGCTATCCTGCTCAAGTGCTACGACTCGGTCGACGAGACCAGGACTCCTCACACTGCTTTCGAGGATCCTACCACGCCAAAGGATGCCGAGCCTCGATGGTCCATTGAGGTGCGAGTGCTTGCCATCACTGACCCGTCTAAGAAGAAGCAGTAGGATCGCTTCCTCCATTCGTTCAGCTGAACGAACAGGTTTTCGCAGTCGTCTTTTGTACTTGTTTCTGATGGTATCGCCGGTTCCTTCTGTATCCAGTCTATCCGCTCCGACTTTGTAATAATTCAATGCAGGCTTTTCATCGCTACGGTATCGACTGCCTGAAAGGATAGGATATGTCGAGTTTAGATACCCGCCTCTGGATGGTCATGCTGTCAAAACCTTGTCTGAAAAGGATCTTGTGTGCAACGTGACGTTTTCAAGCAGCAAAACTTGGACGAGTAATTTGGTGCGCCTCCACATCATGCTCACAGTGTCAGTTGCACCGTTGGCGATTGGCGCTTCGTGTACCGTACCGTGCTTCCACGTTGGTCATGCCATACATCTTGCCATCAAATCGACTTCCATGCAATCTTGACCCTCAACCACCACCTACATCCATCCTCAAATCTTCTTCTCACTCAATCGTTTCGGTCTGCAGAGCTTTTTTAGTCTCTTGCTCAACTCCATACTCGATACACGATCCGCTTTACCCTACCACAGCACGGCTCTCTCAACCATGAGCACCGCCTACGCAACATCCCAACGGCGGCAATCCAAGCTGCCCTTGCGCCTGCAACCCTACCACTTCGCCTTTGCTCTGTCTTTTAGCTCGATCGTCATCCTCGGTACCGTCTACAGCTTCGTCTACGGCACGCATCTTCAGAATGTCCGCATCTCTTCAGAAGCTATGGGTTCGGTTGGTTCGCAGTTTCCATCCACTCTACCGGGAGCTGCAGTAGCTCCTGCCATTCACAATGGTGTCGATGGCAGTACGAACCTTGGTCCCATCCCTCCTACCATCCTTCTACCTCCTCACCATGCGCTCAACTACTGGGCCAATCGCAAGAACATTGTCAACCAAATCTTTGTCAAAAAAGCTTGGCTCTGGACAACACTTGCTTGGGCTCTTCAGCTCTTCTTCCTCCGACTCGCACCCACTTCAGCATCTGCATCCACTCCTGCCAAGCCCCACACATCTGCAACCGTAGGAAGCCGAGTAGACCACAAGAAAGACGAAGATTCGACCATCCAACCAGCAGCACCAGCTACCATCACCAGTCCCGTATCCATCTCTGTCCTGCGCTACCTTCTCGCAACTTGCTTCTGGCTTCTCTTCGCCAACTGGTTCTTTGGCCCTCCTCTCTCTGAACGCATCCTCACGGCTACAGGTGCAGTGTGTGTGTCCAGCACCGATCCTCATTCTTCCGTTGAAGATCTTTACTGCCGAACCCGCACTCCGCTCTCTTCCTCTTCGCACCCCGCCCTCTTCTCCTCTCAGTCTTCAAAGAGCATCCGTGCAATGTGGAAGGGAGGCCACGATATCTCAGGACACACCTTCATCATGGTTTTGTCCTCGTTGTTGCTGCTGGAAGATGTTGCGCCCTATCTCGCCCAGATTCTGGCTCGATCCGTACTGGGACAGATGTTGTTCCCACAACAGCAACATGCCGGTGCAGCGGGTGGACGGACGAATTGGACTCCACAGGCAAAGGTGGCTGTAGCAGCTACTTTGGGTTTGGTGGGACTTTGGAGTTGGATGCTGCTCAACACGGCTATTTACTTCCATACGCCGCAGGAAAAGATCTCGGGATTGCTCGTCGGCTTGGCTGCTTGGCTTGCGTTGCCAAAGGGCAACTAGAGACATAGCACGGTGGACCATGCTTCAGCCTTGAATCCGTTCCATCGACTTGTTCATGCATAAGCACAGAAGGTGCATCTCTCCTGCTGAGAAGCAGGCTCATCCCTTGGAAATCTGTACTGTAAAACAAGATTCGTCCACGCGCTTCGGATCCCCATTCACAGACCCCTCTTCACATGTCAAAGATAAACGTCAGACAATTCAAACCGCTCCCCCCTTTTCTTTCCTAGCTTGAGATGGAATGGTATCATGATTTCAGTTCCAGCTAAGCTCCTTCCACAACACTGCCAATCTGATGGTACTTGCGATCAGTCCTGTCCATCCTTCTACGCCATCCTTGTCGATTTGGGGCATAGCTGCTTCGTAAGAGAGGAAGATGGCTTCGGACCAATTTGCGATTTTTTCCCAGAAATTCAGCTTGATACGACGTCTGGTCTTGCGAAGATCTGATTCGGCTCGTACCAAAGATCGCTCGGTTGATCGGACGAGAGATGACATGTCGACTGGTTTCACATCGCCATCCGGGCGTGATGGTGTGTGTCTGTGTGCATGGTCGTTGTGGTGGTGCGGATGATGCGGATGCCGGTGGTGGTGGTGCGAAGAGTAGATACGACGAGATGTGGAATAACCATGCATATCGTCTCCATCAGGAACCACCGTCCATGCCTCCGACAGACTCGAATCGTCCGAACTCGAAACGCAAGATGAACAGTATTCGTCCTCATCTTGGTTCAACACCTGATCGTCAAGATCTCGTGCTGCAGCCTGAAGATCCGGACCCAACATGTCCAGTTGGTGGGGCTTGTCCTCCTCGCTGCGACCGGTGTGGTTACCTCTGCTTGTCCTGGATCGAGACGGATCGCGTTTGCGATGCGAGAGAGCCTGATCGCGCTCGATCGAAGTACCGGCGAGATCGGAGGCCCAGCCGAGCTTGTCATTGGCCCGAATGATCCTGCGATGTGCAGATCCGAGTTCGGATCGTAGCGCCTTCCTCTCGATTCGAAGCACCAGAAGGCTCAACAGCACCGAACAGAGCGAAAGTACGATCCCCAACCGCTCGATACCTTGTCTCCTTCGACGCGATAGGAAGGGCAAGCCGAGACGTTGGATACCCACCGCTCGCCAAAACATCCCACCACCAGCCAACACTGCCGCTGTCTCGCATGCCTCACCAACAGTAGCTAGCGACTCGGAGGCGGCTTCGAGATGCGATAGTTGCCACAGGCTCGACCAGAGCCTGATAAAGGTACGGACGACAGAGGATGAGGACGAGCTTGCAGTTGCAGTTGCAGTTGCATTTGCATCCTTACGCTGTTTGCCGCGTTTGTCTGCATCAGCATTCTCAGCGACATCCGCACCAACAGCACCAGTCGCATCGCCTCTCCCAGTCAACTTGCCGAGCTTGGCAGCCGGAGCTTTGACAAAGCTCTGCTCGCCCGCCTCTTTCTCACTCTCAGCATCCAAAGGTGCGATGCTCGGAGGCTGCAACCAGGTGAAACCTTGCTCAACATGATCCGACTGTCTGTCGATGGGCTCATCACCCGTGAGCTTGATCTCGAGCTGCTCGCGCTCCGCCAAGTCAGCCGCACGCTTGGCTTGCCTCTTGTTGTCCTGTCGATGCTGCCAGTGGTCCATAGCGGCTTCGGTAGCAGCGGTGACCCAGCGAGCGATGAGAATGACGCGACGGAAGTTGTCGATGCCTTCGGCAGTCGTATAGATCCTCTGCATGAGCGCGACGCGGATGGGGCGGGGAAAGGACATGGCGAGCAGCGTTCCTGCCGGGCGGATGATTGCACCCCTATACGTCTGCGGGACTGGATGGTCGAGCGACGAGTAGAGGAGGAGAACGAGAGAGTGGCTGAACTGCAAGACTTGCTCTCGGCCTTCCCATGTCTTGAGGAGACGGAGGAGGATGTTGCGTCTGCGGCGGTGGAGTTTGACGGCAGAAGGCGGGAGGGCGAGGGATGGCATGGATGGCCAGGATGCGGAAAGGCTCAGGGGGAAGGACGAGGAGGAAGGTTGATGGTCATGGCCGTGGTGATTCTTGTCGTGATGTGGGGGGGAATCGGGGTGGGAGGCGGAGCGAGAGTGAGGTATTGAGGAGTCGTTGTAGGTATTGATGCTGGTCGAGTGGGAATGGCTGACGGTGATAACGTCTCCTTCCATCGCTTCGCGGACAGTCAGCGTCTGATCATGGTCGGCGCTGTCGTCGGCATCCTCACCATCGCTGTTTCGGTTGATGGTGCGCTCGTGAGGATCGCGAAGATCAAAGTCGTAGTTGGGAACAAACTCGTCAGTATCGTTGGTGCGCACATCGTCTCTGTTCTCCGGATCTGAAAGCGCATTATCGTCCTCATCCGATGTATCCAGAGCATCGAGCGTGCTCGGTACGAAAGTGGTGACCGAGCTGAGTGAAGCCAGTTGTGCGCGGCTCGTATCGTTGCTACTGGTGTCGCCCGTAGTTGTGGCCATCGAGTCTGTAGATGGGCTCTTGGCAAAAGGAGAGCGTTTGACCGGTGTAGACGATTGCATGGACTCCAAGTTGATTCGTGGCAACGATGTGACAGGCTCACTATCGAACTGGGAGACGCGACTCGAGGAGGCAGTAATGTAGCCTGTGTTGCTATCGTCGTAGTCGCTGCGAACGGAGAGGGATGATTGGGAGGGTGGCAGTTGCAGCGTGTTGTTCGAGTGCTGACCCTGGGATGGCCCTGATTGGGCAGCATCGGCGGCTGGGCCCTTCTTTGCCATGGTTGGTGTGTCTGCCAAGGGCAGCGTGTGTGGGTGAGTGTGGTGATGATGGTGGTTGGGTATGAGGCAAAGTGTCTGCTGTCACAAACGAATCGTGTTTCGACCTTAACGAGGCGAGACAAGGCTCGTGAATTGAAATATGTCCGGTAACCAGCACGGCCGCTTACCGAGAGAGACACACGCAGACCCTGCCGCGCGTAACGCGGGGGCAAGATAATTCTTCAAAGTGTTAGACTTGTCTCTCCACGGGTAAGCTGGTCTCTACAGCTATCGTCGGGACTTGAGATGTCGTTAGGACCGCAATGCACAACCGAAGGACGCTCGAAGTGTATAGAACCAAAAGAGAGTACATGTATGCATGTGTATAGTACAGAAACGGTTTGGACCGTAAGAAAACAGAGTCATAATAGAAGAAGGATGGCGAGCAGCTGTCCAAGGAGCAAAGGGCATCAGACAGCCTATAGGCAGCAGAAGCCTTTTGGGCTGTAGCTGGTTCATGACTGCCTCGAACCGCTGCCACCCTTTGCAATCTCGTCCTTGACCAACTGCTCGATGCGGATCTTTTCCTTGTCTTCCGCCGACATGAAGCTCTCAGCCTTTGCCCTACGTGCCTCTGCCTCAGCCTCGGTGCCGACCTTGTCAAAGAGAGTGAAGCGCTTGCGTGCCGAAAGGGGCCTGCATGCTGAAGCGATAATCTTGTCTCCTACGGAAAGCGAGTTGTTCTCGTCGTGGACCAGATACTTCTTGTGGCGGATGTATGGCTGTGCGAGCGAGACCAATAGGCAGATTCAGTGCATCAAGAAGAAGGAAGAGAATTGACGTCAGTACGCAAGTGTCGGGAAGATGAGCTTGCGAGCCGGCAGCTCCTAGCAAGGGTCACAACTTTGTGCGAGTGACAGCTGGTAGAGACTCACCTTGAGCAGCTTAGGGTGTATCAAGCGACGCTCGACAGTGACAGTGACCGTCTTGGCCATGACGCCGGCTTTTGTCACAATGCCTTCGATTGTTTGCACCACCATGATGACTGATCCGTTGTAGTGAAAGACTCTTTTGAGCTGGGTAAGGATGTAGCGGGATGTATCAGATGTTCAATCTTGATCACAGATGGTGAGTGAGAGAGTAGTCGAGAGATGTACGGCTTCCGAAGCTCTCTTGTCTTTGGAGGATGGTGATGGTGTCGAGGAGTAGCGTAGAATAGAGCGTTGGCTTTCGATGTTCTATATTTCCAAGATTTGGGTAGAGAAGAATAACCTGCTTAGTCATCCTTAGTCATTGCTCGTGTGCACTTCTCCACAGCCATCCGCCCAAAAATGTGATTTCACGAGTTGGACCCTGAAATGCATTCGATAACATCACTTTGACATTCCATCCCATCTCATCCATCACACCAGCTCATCGGTCAACCCGACTCAGCTCGACTCAGCCACAAATCGATGAGGTTCAGCAGCACATATCGCTTCTTTGTGCAAGCATGACGAGACAGGCTCACCTTTGACCCACACTTAGGACATCCATCCAATATGATAGACGAGCTCATCCACTACTGCATCGAGCAGATCGGTCTCGACGGCGAGGCTGGTACCGAAATCGACCGTCTCGCCCACTTTGTTCGTCACTTTCATGCTGAGCACTCGTCTCGTTCCCAGCTGCCCGATCAACTCGTCGATGCTTCTTACCAAGCGTTCGTCTTTCGACAACTCGTCAGCCATCCCGACGTCAGTGTAGGCCTCTTTGTACCCGGTGTACCAGTCAAAAGCGGCGCAAAAAGCGGCATCACTAGAAAAGCATCGACACTCGACAGTCCAGCGACATCCAAACCCACCTCACAAGCCGAGGCTCCGCCAGAGTACGACTGGGTCGACCTTTTGCCCAATCAAACCCTTGCAGAGCAGCAGGGTCTCTTTCAACTTCAGCAACAACACAAGAATCGTCTCCGGCTCGTCCTTCAGACTCATCTGATCAAACGTCTTCTGGTCGGCGCTAGTGACGTCTTTCTTCCCCCGTCCACGTATCGTGTTCTCCAAATCATCTGCCGTTCCCGAGAAATCCCTGTCCTCAGCCTCGACATTGGCGCAGCGCTCCACACAGATCAAAAGACCGTCTTTTACATCTGCAAGCGACTCATCGACCTCCATCTCGTCACCAAGATCAAGGCTCGAGAGACGGGTACAGTCGCCAGCTATTTTGTCGCCACAAGGTTCGAGGATCGCTGCGACATTCTCATCCAGCAGAGAAACGCACAGGTGGATACAGATCTACATCGACCGGAACCGGCAGCAGCGCGAAATCAGCCATCGTTGCTCGCACAAAGTCTTTCGAGCTCGAATGAATCCAGTGCCGATCAGATGGAACTTGTTGACGATGAAGATGCCGAGAGAGAAGCCGAAGCCGAAGATGTCACTCAAGATGCATCCGCACCGACCATCACCGTTAAGGAGGAAGAGCCGCACGACATGCCTTTCACACACGACCGCAACCATGATGTGCGCAGCGATGCTCATGCCTCTGTCCAATCGCTTGTGACAAGCTTTGAACATGTCGATGCCGCCAAGAGCCTCCTGTGGTTGAAAAGTCGACCCGAACTCGTGCGCTTCCGCATTTACCTCATCTGCAACTCAACTCCCTCCAAAGTCACCGCTCGCGTTGGCCTGTTGCGACGCATCAGACTCGCCGAGGCCCGTCCACAAAAGAAAGCCCTCATCAGATTTCTTGAACATGCTGTCGTCGACGGTTTTCTCGAGGTCGTCAACATTCATGTCGCCAGCACCGATCGTACCTATCGAGGCCTGAGGATGACTCCACTGGGTGAAAACGAGATGCACGATTTCCTTCGCGGCGAGTTTGGTGACGCTGCCACCCTTCAAGAGCAAGACAGAGCAAGGAGACTCAACGCCAAACTCCTACAGGATCTCACCAGGGTCGACTCGTGCATACCCCGCGAACTCACCGTGGAACGCTACGTCTACGAGCAAGTGGCCCGAGCCGGTCCTTCCGGTCGCACCATCTCACAGCTCATGACGCAGCTCCACGCCACTGGCCATTCCGCTCGTATGCTCGATCAGATCGCTCAGCGAGCCGAAGAGGCAGATGGCGAGCCCTCCTTGAGCGATCTCCAGATCCGCAGCTTTCACGAGCACAAACAGAGGGTCCGCAGTACCAAACTCTACAGTCACCACGCCTGGGTTCTGCAGGGTGCCAACGAGGGCTACCTAGAGCCGGACGATCTCGAGCTCCTCGCCTCGGCCGGAGGAGCCTCGTCTTTCCATCTTAAGTCAACTGCGTGGACTTCACCCGAACAAATCGCACATCGCTTGACTTCCTTGAGCAAGGATCTCTTCACGCCGACACCTCGCAAGGGCACCGCCAGCAGAGGTCGTCCACCAAAGAAACGTCCTCTCGATGATGAATTCGATCCCAACACCCCTCCACCCAAGAGAGGTCGTCCTCGTAAACATCCCCTTGACGCTGACTCGGGAACACCTGCTGCCGACACTCCTCTGCCGAAAAGAGGCCGTCCACGCAAGTATCCACTAGAGGCCGACGCAGGGACGCCTGCTGCAGATACTCCTCCGCCCAAGAGGGGTCGACCTCGCAAGCATCCGATTGGTTCTGACGCACAGACACCTGCTACGAGCACCCCTACACCCAAGCGAGGGCGGCCTCGAAAACACCCAGTCGAGTCTACTGAAGCCAGCCCAGTCGCGACCGATGCAGCTCCATCGCGAGACGAGACCCCTGCGCTGCCAAACGACCAACAGGCTGGATCGTCAACAGTAGCCACTCCCTCGCGGAGTGAAAAGAGCAAAGCCTCGGACATCGCAATGGACGACGATGCGTCGCTTGCAATACCCGACTCTCCTACCGCTGGATTAGCGAAGCGACGTAGCAGACGCCTGCTTCAGGAGCAGGCCCCTGCTCGACCCAAGTCGCTGCTGGCGTCTTCACCAGTCGTGGCAGAAGAGCCCGCCATCTCGCAGGCGGAGGAAGTTGCTGTCTCCGAACCAGCTGTCTCGACCCCGCCTGTCACGAGTCCACCACCTGGACCAGCGACAACAGAGCAGGTCGAGGTGCAAGACCAATCGCAGGAAACGCAAGGTAATGCGATCGCACCTGAACCAGCTGCATCCTCTGCAGATCTTTCGCATGTTAGTGATCTACTGTCGGCCCCCACCCCGATCAAGACGGAAGTCAGGCCATCTGCCCTCAACACTCCAGCCGCAAAAAAGCTTCGCGACGCCACCTCCACACCAGCTGCATCGGCGTCCGAGCGAAGAAAACGAACCAACTTGACCCAGCTGCGAAGCTCACATGCGCTGGTCCAGTGTATTCGGGAGGCTGGCGGCGCTATGGATACGCTGATGATCCCGGACCTGCTGACTGAGTTTGTCGAGAAGTTTGGATTCGCCTCGGATGCTCAGCTTTCCAATCTGCGCGACAAAAAAGTCCGCGAAAAGGCTCTTACGGCCGCAGTCAACAATGGCTTGCTACGTCGCACCTATGTTCGGCTCGACCGGCCCAGCGCACAACATCCCAAACGTCAGATCGTCTGCGTCCCTGAGCTGCCCGCCGAGCAACTCCAAAACTACTGTGAGGCTGTCAAGGAGGGCCGAGATGGCTGGACGGATAGCAAAAACGTCAACACGGCTCTTACCAACGTCACCGACAATGTCGCAATCAGCTTCGACGATGCGAGTCGATTCGCCAAGCCCTGGCACATACAGGAACCCTTCTATCTATCGGAGCTGCCCATCGATCAGACGCAGCTTGCCTTGCTACGCCAGCCCTTCCGCGACGTGGTCAGCAGTTTGCGACAACATGTCGGCTATTTGAGTGGAGAGATGCTGCGACTTAAAGCCTTCCATCACGCCTGCGCAAAGTTCATCGCTTTGCGTCAATCGGACTCCAGCTCCAGTGCACCTTCTGTGCTTCCGTTGAGCTTCTTTTGGACCGAAGCGCCTTTGGACCTTTACCTCGCTCTGACACCAGTGCTTCCTATGTCGGAAGGGCTAGAACAGATGTTGATTGATCCTCGGATGCGCACGACGCCGGTTCAGGCTCTGCCTGACGAGCTCAAGGCGAGCCTCGGGCTGTCGTCTCGAGTCGTGAACGAGACATACGTGGCCTTCTACAGCCTTGCGACGCAGCTATCGGATCTCAACATCGTCAAGATGCACACCCTTGCTGATGGTGCAACCGACTCGCAAGCGACGACCGCCAGCTTGGGCGCCATATCCACAAGTGTGGAGCCCCGTCATTGCATTCCGCTCTACAATTGGGCAGTCGAGCAGCAAGAGAAGCCTCTGCTCGAGGTCATTGATGTTGGTCTGGACGTTGACAAGATCAATCTCTTCTGGGCCAAGATGCAAGCCTGTTGCCTCAACTGGCGCAAGTGTATGGATGGAAAGAACAGCGAAAATCGAGGGGCTGTTGCGCCAGGTGATTCGAAGAGCCCTTCTGGCATCAGTGATGTCGAGCCTTTCAAGACGCCCCCAGAAGAGCTTGCATATGCCCTCTATGCAAGCAGGGCGTGGCGACCGTACCACCAACTCAGGCCATCACAGATCAAGTTTTTGTATCGCATCGACTTGCAAGAGCTCCCTTCTGCTTCCCAGGATGACCTTGATAGGCTTGCGTACATCACACTGGTGCCTCCGCAGGTGGTTCGAGCTCTGCTTCAACACCGGTTGCAACGCGCCGACGCTGACGAGCTCGCGGAGCCTGAGAAGAGTCGACGAAAGTTCTCGCGTTTCAGCTGGCCGCTCCGGCTCAGCACAGTCATCCTGCCTGTCGACGTTTACAAGCCGATTTCAGCAGCTTCCCAGAAGCGCAAGAGGACGCAGGCCGAGCGTGAGAAGGAGGGTCGCGCCACGACACTCGCCAAAGCCCGTCAGCTTCGCCAGAAACGCGAAGAGGACTTCCGGGCGATGATGGATCAAGCCTTCGGTGATGCTCCGGCCGCCCATGACCTCCGGCCCAAGATCGAAACCGCACTCGATGTCATTCGCAAGAAATTTGTTGCGGGCGATGTCAAATTTGATGCGGAGGCTGTACGGAAAGCAATCGCACGAGCCATAAGGTCCGCCTCAGGCGTCAGATTGATGCCGGCTGTGCGTGGTCCTACGGCAGGTGGACGGAAACGCCAATCACGACCACACTCTGCGCAACAGAATCCGGATTCTGAACAGCTCGATCGTGATCAGGACGTCAACGGTGGGGACGACGCTGCAGGTGTCCGAGCGAAAAGGGCTAGGAGGGATCGCAGGAATCGACGCAAGAATACGGATCATGTCCACTTTTGGAATCCGACAAGGAAGGAGCTCTTGCGCGATGCCGCCGTCATTCTGCGTATTCGTGACCAAGTCCGGGGTCGATCTGACTGGTCAGCACTCTTCCAGGTCATTGATGGCGAGGAGAAGATCAAAACCAAAGGAGTTATCATGGCGCAATGGCGCCATCAGTACTATCGCATGCGCTACCTTCACGGCGAAGAAGCCTACCTTGACGCGCTCGAACGCCGCTGGACCTCGGTCTACTTATCTGCACGCGAGGCTGGCATTTTGCATGATCCCGATTTTCCCGCTGCAACTGGGTTCGATCTGATGCAACAGATCGAGCTGCTCCGCGACGAGATCGACAAGAACGAGGTACAGCGCTCGCTCACCAGGCCTATCGCTCGGCATCACCTCCCTCTGGAACTCAGTGCGACAACTGACTTTACAGAAAGCTGGAAGGAAGAGTTTGCCGAGGAGCCTGTCGAGAAGCGCTTCGAGCCCTTCTATACAAACGACACGGGTGTAACGACAAAACGACTTGAGACGCTGACCAGCACGGCTTTGGGCGCCGAAGACGCTTCGGCAGACAAGGCGAACGTGTCTCTGGAAGATCTGATGGCGGAGTGGGCTGTACGAGTTGTGATTGCTACCGCCTCTTCGCTTTCAACGCAGTCCGGCCAAGCTTCGGCCGCCGGTGCAACGCAGGAGGATACGGTACCTGTAGACGAAATGACCAAGGCCGACTTCTGTCGCACCATCGGCGATACTCGCATTGAAGAAGCAATGCAGCGTCTGCTTGACGCCAAACTCATCCGACCCCTCACGGTCGACCCGGTGGTGCGTCGTAAGCCTGGAACCAACTTTGTCTTTACCGAAGAGCTGCACAGACTCTTGCCTGACTCGAGCGCAGGAACCCGGTTGGCTGCAGCAGATCTGCAGGCTACGCTGACTCACCGCAGGTCGGCTTTCCAGGAGATCTGCGATGCCGAGAGTGGGTCCGTGGTGGAGCCGATCGAAGCTGATGGCGAGGCAGCGGCACTGGTGTCGCTGATGGAAGCAGGTATGATGGACGCCGAGATCGATATGGAGCCTTTCGAGTTTCTGCGACAGAACCCTGCGCTCAATGCCCGCGTAATGAACGACGAGGATCTGGAGGCGCTGATCAGGGTCAACGGCAAGAGCGGGATGATGGATGCGTTGGATGCTGCAGTGACGCCGCTGCCGGCTGTGCCACAGGATCGGGCGCTTGACTGGTTAGTCGCTCCAGAAGTCAACGGTGGCGTCGGTACCGACTTATCAGCCGCTCTTGCAGAGACTCTACGAACGGTCTGGCTGCAACAATTCGAGACGACACTCGACACGACCAGCAGCACGGATGCATCCGCAGCGGAGCGATTGCGAGTATTCGGATCACGCCTCATCGAATCTGGACCTCTTGGTCTCTCACTGGAAAGCGACGACGAATTGACCTACCATGACGTCCTCACGCTCACCTCGGGTACTCTCCCACTGGCATTCTTCTCCCCCCTCTCCTCTTCCGCCATTCTTATCGCTTCGCCCTTCATCCAATCCTACACCTTGGCCATCCCCACCCGCGCTCCTACAACCTCGTCACAAAACCTAACCCTCCCCCACATATGGACCACCCTCACCACCACCACCAACCCACCTTCATCCCCCCCTACAGCCCCATGGAAATCTCTACTCGACACAATCATCGCCCTCACCTTCCAACGACCCGGAATCACCCTACCCCGACTAGCTTCCAGATTCAGCACCACCTCGGCGGTAGGCACTAGCTTCGCCGACATCTGGTGCGCTACACTGTGCTTGCTCGAGATAGGGGTCGTCGAGTTGCGCACGGATGGTCGAGGTGTGGAAACGTGGACTTTGCATCCTGGTTCCAGACGGATGTGGGCTGGGTTTCGATAGTTGTTCCGACTCCCAACATACAGTGTGGATTCTCGTGTTCGCGTGTTGCTTGCGTTCAAAGCTGTACCGGCAAACACATCTCATCTCAAACTCGACTTCTGGCAAACTTGTGACAACGGTGGAAAAAAGCCTCTCTGAATTATCCAACACGACATCATACATCAAAGCCAGCATTTAACGTTCATTCCTCGACCGCTCTTCGGCAAGACTCAGCTCGAGGGCAAATTTCAAATCGTCATCCATGATCGTCTCCTCCTGCTTTCCGCCTCTTTCCGCCACTTCTTCTCTGCTGATATTGTCACTATTCCAGACGCTGGTAGGATTGCGCATGGGGGATTTACCTTTTCCTTTATCCCCAGATTGCTGTTGTTGTTGTGATTTGAGGGAAGCTGCCAATAGTGAGGGTTGTGAAGGACCTCCAGCTGCGGTCGGAGTGGTGTAGGAGGCAGAGCGGGAGGTCGTCCAGGCAGAATTGGTAGGTTGTCTCTGTGGGGAAGGGATAGGGCGAAGATTTGGACTTTTGTTCCATTTTCCCATTCCACCCGATCCACCCACTGGCGAAGGAGAAATTCCACTACTACTGGTAGGACTCACTACTCCAAATCCCGAACTCTGTCTTCTGAACATCGGCGATACACCTCCCCCTCCATCGTGAGGCTGAAAATTCGGTGAGGCAGACATGGATCCACTCACAGCCGCCATTGTCATACTGGGGAAATCCCTCGGCGAACTCAATTCCGGTGGAGAGAGCGCGCCCATACTGCTTAGACTGGAGCTGATGGAAGCGGCCTCGGCTGGTGTTGGCGATGCGAGTGGGAAGCGTGCACTGCGTGGAACGTTGACGGTGCGAACTTTGCTATTCTTCCCCCAACGGTCGGAAGAATGGGCAGGGGTGGTGGCGCTGCTCCCGGCTTGTGAGAGGATCGTCCATGCGCGAGAGGCGGGTGGGGAAGATAACCCGCTCATGTAGGGTGAAGCTGACGGTGACGGGGAGGGTGAAGGTCGCAAGTAAGGGTCCAGTTCATGATCACCTCCACTTTCTTCTTCGTCGTCGTCGTCAAGAAGATCGTCGCCGAAATCTTGATCTTCGAGCATGCGATATCTGCTACTGCGACCCGTCTTTGCAATAGAAGACGAGGCAGAGGAACTGCTGCGTCTACTAGTTCGAGCCGAGGGACGGTCGTAGAACGATCCGGGTGGCTCGCACGCTTGCCGATACGCTTCCTCTGCTTCGGCTTTGGATTCGGCAAGAGCGATCTGTTCCAGCGCATCGGCTAGCTCAGGATCGTCAATGGCCTGTTCGGGTACTTCAATCTTCTTGCGCGAAGAAGAGGCGTGCGAGCCAGGGACGTAACCGCTGCCACCCATGAACTTGGCTTTGGTGGTGGCTGTGGCTGCTTCCTCGTCGCGCGACAGCATGAGCGCATATTCGAGCGCTTCCTGCTCGCTCAGACCCTCCAACTCGAACCCTTGGCGATTGCGGATCTTGCTATATTCGGCCTGACGCTCTTCGTTCTCGGCTTCCAGTTCGGCTTTGGACTCGCGAAGGTCGCGTTTCAGCTCGACTTGCATGGCGTACTTGTTATCTGCTAGTCGAGGTCGACCGCCTTTGGCCTTGCTGGAAGAAGCAGCGGCTGCAGCGGCGGCGGCTCGCTTGCTGAGCACAGGCTCGGCACGGAATGCCAGGATCTGATGGCCAATGCTTGCGACGAGACATTCGTTATCAGCAATGATCTGAGTAACGCGGAAGCGTGCTGCCTCGCTCGCGGTGAGTTCGCCAGCAGCAAGCATGCGCGCAGGATGGCGTGTGGCAGTACGATCGTTGATAGTTCGGATCAGATCGCCAGCGAGGGAATCAAAGACCTTGATGGTACCGTCCGAGGTACCAACAAAGATGTGCAAAGGTGTCACCTCGAGCGCTGTGACTGCAGTGTGATGCGCCTCCCAGCCGATGGAAGGGAGCAATTGCTTTTCGCCACGGAAGCGAGGTGGACTGTGACCCTGCCATTCCTCCTGCGTTGCCTCGTCGAAGGTCGAGCCCGCGCTCTCCCAGTCAAACAGAAACAGAGATCCAGCTTTGGTGCCTACGCAGACGTACTTGCGCTCTGGATACTGGCCGGAGCCGTCGTAACTCTCGAAAGGGCTGGGGCCGAGCACGAGAGTAGGAGGTTGTTGGTGGAGACCAGTGGCGCCAAGACCTCCCACCTCGGACCGGGTAGCAGAGAGCGTCGGCGAGGCGTACACACTAGTCGAGGGGCTTTGAGCTGCCGAGGATCTAGCATCACGCTTGGGCAAGCGAGGCTCGAAATCGGGTCGAATGGCTGTGATCTCGTCCATGACAGCGGCTCCAAGAACAGTGGTCTCGACAGGTGCGTCCTGGAAGATGCGGTGGCGGAGCAAGACTCTTGCGCCCGAGTGGTGAACGAGGAGGGAGCAATCTTCCGTGTTGGGTGACATCTCAGATCCTTTGGCGATGGCCGATGAGGACGCATCAATGTGAATCGAGTTGACAGCTACCTCAGATGCGACTCCTGGTGGCATGTCGATGGTTGTAGCTCGAATGGACTGCGAGAGGCGGAGGAAGACCGCCTGAGCTTCGAGCGTCTCTGCTTCTGGCGAGCCATTGCGAAGGTGCTCTGGATCGGTGGCTTCTGGTGGAATGCGGAGAAGAGCTGCAACATCGATGTTGGTCCAGACAAAGATCTTGCCGGTGGTACTGCCGGCTGCCACGATGCCCTTCTTTGCATCGTAGGCGAGGGCGCAGATGGGAGCCGCGACAGCAGCAACGTTCTGAGATTGAGTGCCGGACGAGTTAGGGTTGGATACGGGCGACTTTGTCGAGGAGGATGCAATCCACAGCGGCCAAGAGCGATTGGATGTCCACAGGCGCACAGTACCGTCGAAGCCGGCAGTGACAAAGGTGGAGGCGACGTCGCCAAGCGTGGCGATAGCCTGTCGCAGACGTTCGGGGCTGCGACCTGGACCGTGGGCACCGTCACTGTCGCTGGAGAATGGAATGGCGATAGCGGTGACGGGACCTACGTGCGAAGCTCTTGGCGTGAATCGAAGACTCTTAATGGCGCCTCGAGGGTTGGTACCTTGCCTGGACATGGTGGTCATGCCCACCTCGCCCGAACGGAATCCCCAAAAGATGTGCGAGGCATCTGAGCTAGTGTTGAGCGAGCTGACGTTGGGGCTGAATTCGACATTCGGGTTGCCGTTGCCAGCACCATTTGCGGTGCCTTCAGCATCGAGGTAGCCCTTGATGACTTTGCCCGTCCAAGGGTTGGAGCGCGATGCCACGCCGTACGTGTCTGTGGCCGAAATAAGCAGTCGATGCTGCTTGGAGAGCGATATCTTCTTGATGAGATCCACTCGAGGCGTGGAGAGTACTGTAGGCGTGCGAGACTTGCGCCACTGTCGAAGTAGATCGATGCGCTGTTGGAACTCTTGACGCCAGGACGCGTTGGTGAGGCGTCGAAGTGCAGGTGTCGCAGAAGCTTCTAGGGATGCGGCGCGATGAGCTTGAGCAGCTTCGAGGCTGAAGTACGTGGCGAAGGCAGCACGCCAAGTAGCATCGTCGCGTGCAATGATGGCCCAAGAACGGCATATTGCTGCGGCGCGTGAGAGCGATACAGGATCAAGAAAGGCAAAGATGCGCATGAGCAGCTCTGGTGCCAGCTCCGAAATATCCATGGCAGCAAAGTCACTTGCAGACGAGCCAGATGGTCCGTCTGGGATTGGCACGGCATGTTTGACAGCTTCAGGTTCGGTGATGCGGACTATGGTCGAGGAGTCATTGTCATCGACGACCGGTTGCGTCTCGCGACCCTTGGCCTTGTCGCGCGCAGGCTGGGCGGACTGTGTGGACTCGATGAGGTCCTGAGAGACGCTGCGCGTTGCGTGCTCGAGAGCCAAGTCATGCTGGGCAGAATTGGGAGGAGATTGCAGCGAAAGTAGGTTGTTGTAGTGTTGTTCTTGTTCGGGTGTGATTCGCGATGTAGGGTCAAGAGACATAAACTGGGAGGTGGAGGTCGAGTGTGCAAGGCTCGACAGTGAAGGCGTGATGGTCAATGAGGTCACTGACGTTGTCGATGGAGAGCGAGTGAGTGGTTTTGAGTCGAACGAGTGGGTGTGACTGCGTATGGAGGCGATGTTGGTGTCGTGGTGGTGTGTAGGATGACAATGGAGATATACAGGAGTTGTTGAACAAGGTGTAGTGTGGTTGATGGCCAATGCTCAGCAGCTCTACTGTATACTGTACAGTACATTTAGTGACTGGCAAAGTGCCCAATCAACGCGTCGGACGTGAATAAAGAAATGCAACTCAGCCTCACCCTGCAGCTCGCCACTAAATCAGCCGATGTAAATATGTCTGTTCGCGCATCGGGATATCGGTTGACACCATCACCTATCAGCTCGAGCCAGCATCACTCGTCACTCATCGAACACACCACAAGCCATGGCCGTGATGCGTTTTGCAATGTCGAGCGCTGTATTCGCATGTCAACAACTGCTTCGAGTCAGTTAGCGACTGATCACACTTCGCAGAGGCTCTCTGAGGGCATCATCTTTGGCTGAATTTATTCACGGTCTCCAAGAAAAAAAGAGCAAGAAAAGATGGTCTCGAAATCCAAGAAGCAGCGGTCCATCTTGCCCACCGGTACAACAAGAAACCGACCGATGCAGTTGATTGCAGGGGGTTCTTTACTTCAAGCCGACCGAGTCTATTGCCGGATCTGACGAGACCCTCAAAGGTCGGGCAACAGTAGTAGGACAATACATCGGGAGAGTCTACCAGATCGGGAATCCATTTTCACGATTTTGCCTTGGTTCCAGCTCGGCCGAAGTCAATTTTACTCGGGTCCGACAGCTGCATTCATCGATCACAAGCCAACGCGACACACAAGATCGGGGCCTACACTTTGCCTAATTTTTGGTCTAAATCGACCAGAGTGCGCCGATCTGGCAGCCTGCACAGCATGCGAAGAAAGATGACAGCACAGGTTCAGACGACGAGGGAGGACACCAAATTTCGCTGGCTTAGAAACACCATCATCACATCTTTATCAACATCTTAAAGACACATATCGACAAAATGGCTTCCCAGGATCTCCAGTGGCTTCTCGTCCGCAACAACTCCAGCTTCATTGTCAAGCAGAAGGGTCTTGGCCGCATCTTCTCCCGCGAGCCCCGCAACCTCACCCAGCTCCACAGCTACAAGGTAAGATGATTTCACCTTCACTGGCAACACAGGCATCACAGTGATCGACCTGGAGCATATCACAAAATCCACATGGCTCTCCAATAGCGACAACCGTACATCAGCCGAACCTAGAGACACACAAGATTAGGACGCACGGGCCTATCCACATGCTCGTATGGCCATGCACTCCACACGGGAGAGTGGACACGGTGGTACGCTGCACATCGCATCGGTGGACGGTCGAAGGGACCGCGCATTGCCGACATCTTTAGCTGTAGACGCTGCTCATCTCATCATGCAGGATCATGCTTTGGTCGTCATCAATCACCGGCATCACCGCCAAGGAGCAACAGCGTCCCGCGCCCGACCATCTTACCGGTATACCGACACGACCAACACTTGCCATGGCTCGTGCGCCGACATTCGCTGAATGCTTCAGGCCATCCATCACCATCTGTGACTATTCCAAAACATCGACGCTGACCACTGCTTCAACTTTGCTATCGCCCCACCGCCACTTTTGCACAACAACAGTACTCTGGTGTCGTCAACACCAAGGCTGTCGGCATCGAGGCCGCCAAGTCTGGCAAGGGTATCGTTCTTACCACCAAGAACTCCAAGAAGGCTCCCTCCGCCATCAAGGCCACCAAGAACGCAACCACCATCAAGAAGGGTGGTGGACGCCGTGCCGCCGGTGTCGTCTCCAACGTCGTCGCCAAGAAGGGCTACCGTGCTGACTTGACCAAGGGTAGGTTTCCATCATCATTCTCCAACATCGTTGGCAGCATTTCGGGAAGGGACAGATGGACTACTAGACCAGATTGAAAGAACAGGTAATCTGCATGGGGAAAGAAAAAGCTCGGACGAAAAAATGGTTCGGCTGGACCAATGCATTGCGCTAGAACCCCCCGGAAATCGTAAATGATTGTCTCCTTGAAGGGTCGGGCGTAATAGCGATGCAATATCGACCAACAAAGCGTCTGGGCGGAGTAGCGCTTTGCGTTACTTCTCGTGGGGCTCTGCAGTTCTCAAACGGACTCTGCTGGCTCACCAATGTTGTGTCGCTCCTCTTGAGAGCGGTGCGACTGCTCGACGTACATCATTCTAGACAACGATTACCACCTTGTTCGATGCCAATCATTGCCGGGTCGGATCGCTGGACTCTAGGGCTGGGATCCTGTCGGAAAGAGCAGAGCAAGGAGTTGGATAGCAACGATACTGGATCTTGGACACAAGACACAGCTTACTGACACTTCTCTCGACCATCAAACCCTTTTTGTATTAACAGCCGCCGTTGTCCGTGCCTCTGCTCTCCTCCGCTCGCAGCGTGGCCGCTCGCAGCCCCCTGCCCGCAAGGTCCGCGGCTCTGGCGCTCGCAAGGTCGTCAAGGTCGAGGAGTCGACCGCCTAAGTGCGCCCTCTCTTCCTTCGATCCTCCTTCCAAAAATGACCTGCAACGCTGCCACATTGAACACTACCGTAATGCGACAGTGACACTGCAGTAGACTTTTTCCCGTATCCCCTTTCCGTGTGGACTGTTCTCAGAGGTCGTGTAAAGTTGGCGACGATTCGAAGGGAGTACATCCTTGTTGAGCTTGAAGGCGTATTGATGGCAAATGGGAAAGGGGTTGCACCGCCGTGTTGGTGTTGAGAGATGAGAGGTTCGGATCTCGGGTTTGCTCAACTTCGAACCCTCGCCCAATGTTGTGGTTGGACTGAGGAGATTGAGGGACGGCACGTGCAATCGACGCGATGGATGAGACCTCCAATACACGTGCCCTCGGTGAGTACTAAGGAAGCCTGCGGCAAGGCTAGCGAGAGGCATTGTAGGTACTAGCGCCAGCGGAGCGCGTGAGGGTGGGACAGACGATCAAGTTGCACAGAGATAGAGGGTGAAGGAGAGGAAGCAAGATCACATGTCTGAAACACGGTCTGGCATGCCGATACGAGTGGTAAGGCGTGTGCAGATTTGGAGCGCCCAAACTGCGAGCCAACTTTCCCGTCGGTCAGGATCAGACACCTGCTCACACACACACCTACACCCATGCACTCGTCGCATGTGTGCTGTACTCCTGCGACTTCCTCCTCACCACCACAAAGTTTGTGACGGATGGAGAGATCTGCGCGGAGAGTTTTTCCATTCGATGGCGGAGGAGAAGGGCGCGCTGGGCGGACGGGTGGGTTTGAGGGGGTGCAGGAACCTCTATGTGTGTCTTTGTGATTCTAGCGAAGCGAAGCGCAAGTACCGATGCATCGGACCGACCGTCAGTGCTGACTTGAGTGCATATCCACAACTGTGTGGGGATCGTAACGAACAAAAAGCTGTGATACAGAGTTGATGCTGCAACTGATGAGGGATGTAGTTCACATTCCAAGCCTCAAAAAAAAAGGAAAACTCAAAAAAGGTTTGTGTCTCGTTTGTTGGCTGCTGTCACAGCAAGGCAAAAGGGAATGGGAAATCGTGGCATTGCGCCAGTCAAGCACGGAGCAGCAGAGGACATGCGAGATGCACATCTTGACATGTGGTCAGACTGCCTGTTCACATTTTGCATTTTGCATTTTGCATTTTCGATTTTCTTTAAAAAAAAACAAAAAAAACGCATCTCTCCCCGCTCTCTGGCTCGCTTAAAGCATTTCCTCTTTCTCTGAAAAAATGTCGATCCGTTCCGAAACAATCCCACGAAGTAGCTCACATTCCACAACGTTTGCAAACCCTTCCTTTCCCTCTTCCTTTCGGTCGCTACTCGCACGCCTGTGCGCGGAAAACAGCCTTCATAGAGTGTTGTTTAGGGCGTCGGGACACTGCGGCGTTCCTTAGGATGCATGCAAGTCTTGGCTGCAGCCTTTCTCCATCATCACCTCCCTCCTTCTACGCCTCCTTTCTCTTCCTTGCTTGCTGCGGCTGCGAATAGAAGCTTGCTGCGCGTCGGCTGGCAACGTTGATCGCCGATGATTCCCAAAATATCAGACAGCCGAGAAAAAGAAGCTTTCTTGTCACATTCACTCCCCATGTCCTCCAGTCCTTTTTTTTTCTCCAGTGCCAGTGGACTCTACACCGATGGATCGGCCGTTTCGGTCAAAGTGATCAGTTACGACGGCAAGGAATGCGTATTTACTTTCTGGCAAGAAACGTTCGATGCGGAAGGTTCTCTCCTTATCTCAAACTTTCGGCAGAGATCGACGGGTGAGCTTTACAGGATCGCTGCCGACGAAGACATGTCTCTCCCTCTTCAAAAGGCCTTCCCGCGGTGCAAAAGGGTTGGCCGCATTCATGGTTGGTCCTCAGAATTTTAGTCAAGGAAAGAGGAATATCCGAGCTCTCGTTCGGAAAGACAGCCAAACAAGAGAGGAATGCACTCTGATCTCACCAAAGAGCTTCTTAGATGTATGTCGATCTTGGGGTTCCATCCCATTCAAGTTCAGCCACAAAGCGTGGGTTTCCCATGCTCCAAGACACGCCTTGTCTGCGCCAGGCTTTCTTTTTTTGCGTGGGTGTAGTAGGCTTCGAGTCATCGATATCAACGTTTCACCTTCTCTTGATCCGGTTGTCTCGGTCATCAAACTTACCACACAGTGACTCTCTGGAAAACCAGGGCGACCAAAATCGAACCACAAGTTTCCATTTGGCATGGCACTGGTCCCGAGAAAAGTACAACAACAAAAACATCGATGAGATGATTCCGCTTGCTTTTGCTGACTGTTCTGACTCTTTCGGACCGACCTTTAGCGCCTAATCGTCGGCTCGTGGCTGTGTATGCACTCCGCATCTGTCGAGCTTCTACCCAACTCCTCACACCCGTTCCGTCAGCACACTCAGGCTTGAGGCTAGGCGCTTGCTGTGATGAGGAAGTGGAATCGGTGTCTGAACAGTGCATCGCCAAGCACATTTCGTGACTGTACAGAGGTACAACAGGCGCGTGCAGAGCCGAAAGGCTGTTTTTTTTGCGGAGTATTGCTGTCGGTTGTGCATATTCCATGCACAACAAAAACGGACATAACAGCTTACAGGACAGCCTTTTGGCTTGCAGCAGAGACTCGACACACTTCCAACTTGTCTGCGGGTGTGATCTATTCTGAGATTGCGGTTGTTTTGCGTTGTGTGTTGGCGAGACATGGCTCGCACAAGCGCCTTGCTGGCTGACTGGCTGGCTGGCTGGCTGAATTTCTCCGAGAAATCAAATTCAGGCATGGCGTTGGCGCGTCAACGGGCGGCGAGGGGCCACACAGCAGGCGGCAAGGGTGTACAGCATTTGCATCTGTGCGCGTACGTAGCTGATGCCCATGCTCGTCCTTGTGCATATACTTGGCTCGTACACGACGCAAACAATGAAAGCTACCGACTGGCAGGCAGGCACTTTGCGTTCCTCGAATCCATCTTCTCTGACCGATGCTGTCAGACTATGCAGCCGCCCTCAGCCCTGTCCCCTCGGGAATTTGCAGACGTTGGAGCCGGGACACTTGATCCCTACAGATGGTTTGCCTCGAAAATCGCCTCCTGTCACAACAAGCCACCTTTGTTTTCCCCCCTCCTCTCCTACCAGCCATCTCAGTCTGCATCTGCGTCTGCGTCTGCAATATGTCACCCCACTCTCGCACATCGCTTTAGGTTTGCATTGTTGACACGAACGAGCATGCATACTGCTTGCTTTGACATCCTTGCCGCCGCCGCACATCCTCCGCCATGCACAAGTCGCTCCCGACTAGCTTGTCAAAGAACGTAACCGGTGAGCTGCATCACCTTTCCACTTCCACCGCGCAACAGCCATCATCACCTTACACCCTCGCTTATGCGCTCTCAAAGACGATTCTGCATCAACCTCTTCCGCTTCATTCCTTGCTTCCCAAGCCAAATGCTTACCGCCCCTTTTCCGTCTGCGGCCATCCTTGACCGAATCCGTTCCAACTCTTCTTTCGGTCGTGCCTGTCTATCACTATGATTCTGGTCTTGACATTTGCGAGCGCTGTCAAAACATTCGAGCCTGCCTCTCTGCTGGCTCGCTTGGCTCTGTCGATATGCATGTTTTTCGCCGGAAGTGGTGCTTGTTTTGGCCCTCCTCTTTGCTCGTTCCGCCGTGTTTGGTCGAAGCGGAGCTGTCCAGCTTGGCACTCTGGACTGACGAGGCTATACTGGTAAGATGCCTCTTACTCCATGGCTTGGGAAGCGCTTCATGTTGTTTTGGTGTTGAGGAAAGCGCCTGACACCAGAGGTCTCAGTTTGCTGTGTATCGGTCGCAGCAAGTCGTACAGCGACAACCAGTGTAGCGAGGGCATCCCAGAGGCCCTCCCGCTTGCACTCTGGCACGCTATACGGACTGCCCTATTACGAGCTCCATCCTGGTCCTCTCGAAAGGTATATAGAGCGGGACAAATGGCGTCTTCTTCATCTCCTTTTCATCATCAATCCACTCATCCACTCCACTCCACTCCACTCTCTTACACTCTTCCACACTCTTCCACACTCTTTAGCTCTTCAGCTTTCCCAAACAACTCTCTTCAAAATGCAGTTCAAGACCATCTTCGCCGCTGTCGCCACCCTCGCCGCCGTCGCCTCGGCCATGCCCACCGGCTCCGAGAACAACGGTAACGGCCAGTGCTCCACTGGTACCGCCCAGTGCTGTTCGCAGGTTGTAAGTATTCACCACAGCTTCTCTGCTCAATCAGTTGTCTAGCTGATCAGCGATCTGACACGACTTTCCTATCCCTCTCACTTTCACACGAGCAGAAGCAGGGTAAGCAGGCCCAGGACGCCCTTGCCGGTCTCGGCCTTGCCTTCAACGAGATCCTCGACGGCGCCATCGGCCTCGACTGCCAGCAGATCCCCGTCGGTGTCCTCGGTGGTGCCGTCCCAATCCAGAACATCTGCAAGAACACCGCAGTCTGCTGTGAGGGCAGTGCCAACAACGGTCTTATCCAGACCTCGTGCACCCCCGTCTCCATCAACTAAGCATCTCGCATCGCATTGTCCTGATGGTTCTTGCAACTCACTGCCCATTTGGCTTCTTAGCTTAGTAGGAGTGGCTTCGCTTTCAATGAACAATCCCTTTCCGTTTGTTTTGTCCTTTTTCCCCCATCATCGCAACCTCTAATCCCAATCCCTTCACCCATAGCTTCTCTTCTTGCTTCTCATCGAGGCTTGTCTGTGTCTGGTATTTGACTTGCTTTTTACGGCTCTGGCTGGGGAGCAACCGCCTTTCGCCCATTCCTTCATAGTTTCACTATTTGGCTTGATCAAGGATCCCTATCTAACTCCAACGAGACTCGAAGCTCTTAAGTCGCTTTCGCTGGGGGCGCTTACTTTGATGATTCACTTCTTCTTGAGCAAGGGCTTTTTCTCGTGCACGCTCATCCTGTTGATTTGCAACCCAAGCTAGGCGTTCGTTGTATTTCACTTGCGCAATCTCAATGTCTATCGCGTCTGCTACCTTTGTATGGCACGCAAGACAGACGACAAGGGTATAATGATCGACTTGGGAGCTGAGAGAAAGCGAGAAGAGTACGTCTGTCAAGCAATGCCAGATTGTTACATCGCGAATCGCCACAAAATGGGATAAAAATTCACATGCTGTCACGTGCACAGCGTCATCGCCCATTTGGCAGGTTGAAGCCCTGACTCTTCCGAAATTGGCGAACACTCCACAAATGCGAGAGACAGGCACGCAACCGCACACTCGCGAAGATCGTTGATCTGCGATCGTTGTTGCACCGACTTCTTCCCGCTCCATACAATCTCATCCTTCACCATCGTCTATTCCTTCGACTTTGCGCCGCACACATCGACGACGACGACGAGCAGCTTGCCACGAGACACTATCGCTGCAACGGAAGGACTTGCTCTCTAGAATCACCGATCCGGACATCACACATATACAATCGCAGGTCGACAATGATTGCTGCTTCGGTAGGTACCTACGCTCGACGGTGGGCTTGTTAGAGAGACGAAAGTGGCTGACGCTTTTTGGTCTGTTGTCGATCGTGCATCGAATGGGGCTTGTGGTGCTTTTGTAGGCGCGTTCGGCTTCTGCCAAGTTGGCAGCTGGTGTCATGGTCGCAGGGACATCCTCGGTTCTCCTGTCCAAGCCCGTTCACAATGAAGAGGCCAGCTCGAGCGGTGTTTCCAAGGTAAGTCTCGCCAACACCTTATCAGCTTCTGCAGCTCAAGATATAGCCGCTGAGCCTATGCTGACCCTTCATCTTATCACATACGAAATCCATGGCCTACACGACCTTGACACAATTCTGCACCACTGTGCTCTCCGTCGTGCCCAACCAACAGCTCTCGATCTACCCTCAGCCAGATCCCAAAGTCGAGGTTGTCCCCGTCCAGACCGAATTGGAGCGTCAGATCGGCTCTGCACGCCGTGCCGTGTCTCACCTGACCACCGACACGCGCACCTCTGTCCGCTCTCTCGTTGATCGTTGGATCTCTGTCGAGCGATCCATCGAAGGCGAGGTCAAGTCTCTCATCCCCGACTCTGAGCCTTTGACTCCCGGGCTTCTCTACGTCGGTGTTGCCACCCTTGCAGGAAGCATCTTCACCCGCTACCGCGCCTTGCCCATTCGCATCCTCACCCCTCCCCTCGCCCTCATCGTCAGCTTGAACGTCTTCAACCCTCACCTGGCATCGAATCTCGGCGCTTACTACACACAGGTCGAGCAGAAATACGCACCGGCACTCACAGAGCACAGGAGGAACTGGCAAAACCAGGGCCAAAAGTACCTCGATTCCACCACGAAAAACATCCACCAGCTCAAGGACAAGACGGAACAGGGCGTCAGGTCCGGATTGCAGACCGTGGAACAGCAGACGGGTCTCAAGGTGGCTGATGTTGTTGCGGCTAAAGATGAGGCCAAGTTTGCGCTCAAGGACCAGATGAAGGCCGTTTGAGAGCCATCGATCGCTAGCAAGTCTGATTCATTGGGCTTTGTTCGATGTGATAGAGAGTGCTATTCCGTCGAATGCAGTGCCTACTCTTTCCCCTATCGCAATGGTTTTTGAAAGCTGAAAGCTTCTTGTGGACCTGAAATTTGAGTGCAAAGAGCCTCGGAATTGCTCTGATGGATGGCAATCGAATGAGGCGCCGACGACTTGAGTTGAGCCATGACCATCGACTTCCGAGAATTCGCTCATTCCCCGCTCTTGCTGCTGTTGATGCATCTCACCCCCTTTGAAGACGATTCTGTGGAATCTCGAGCTCCTCGCTCTGCCGCTCATGTTGCGGGTCACCTTGGTCCTCCTTGACCTGATCTCAGCTTACTTTGGTGCAATTCCTCTCAAGGCGCCCGACTAAGAGACCAAAATTAGCTGGAAGTCGCCTTGGAGGTGTGTGTGGGACGACCTCGGAAAAGATGTTTCGTCTGACCATCCTTTCACCCAAGCCCATTGCTTGCAAGACCTGCGCTGCAGTTGAGGCACAAATATCGGCAGTGTTCACACAGAACGGCCCAATTTGCTTTCAATGAATTTCCGGAAGTCGGAAACACGAGGAAGGGTGGAGGTTCCCGAGGCAGACCCTGAAAAGTGGGAAGGAATCATTCAGCGACGCTCCGTTTTCTCTCCCTGCACCATCACATAGGAACAACCTCAAGTCTCGTCCTCACCCGTCAACATGGCAGCCGGTGAAGACGCCTTCTCGCATCGTAGCCGGCGCGAAGACCGAGATAATCACCATCACTCACGCCGCTCTCATCGCGACGAGCACCGAGACTCGACCTCACACCGCAGCAGTCGCAGAGACAAGGATGATTCTTCTAAGCGGCGTCGATCGCGCTCTCCCTCTCCAGTGCGTCGAGATGCACCCTCTTCCTCCTCCGATGGAGAGCACGAGATTCATCCGACACTGCTCAAGTTCGGAGTTGGCGAGCTGACCGAAGAGGACTACTTTATCCGGGCGACCGAGTTCAAAGCGTGGCTATCCGAGTCCAAGGGCAAATACCTGGACGAGATTTCGAGCAAAGACGCCAGGAGGTACTTTGAGAGATTTGCACGCAGATGGAACGAAGGCAAGCTGCCGGACGAGTACTATGCAGGAAAGGTGCGCAGTTCCAGCGCTGCTGCGGGATCTTCGAGCCAGACGAGACATCGCTGGGCCTTCACGAGCAAAGCGAGCTACTCGAGCAAGGAGCAGGAGCAACTAGCTATGATCAGGGACAATGTCGACACACTCACCAATGGAGATAGCAGAGGTGCCGTTGAAGCGAGAGATGCCGAGAGACGCGCTCGCAAAGGACGTTCTGCCAATGCTGAGGTCGATGGTGATACTGTAGAAGCGCCGAGTCGAGATTCGGGTTGGGGCTCCCGCAATTCCGGTTCTCAGCCTTCCAACCCTTCCAACAACAACAGCAGTAGCAGTAGCAGGAATCCCGCCGACAAGCAGCTGGAACGAGAGCATCGACAAGACCTTGACCGCGTGGCACACAGCGAATCACGTCGACGCGAGAGACAAGATCGAGCCGACCAAGACGAGGCCTTCCACGGTCGGGCTACAGGCCGCGATCGGATGCTCGAGAAGAAGCGAGAGCGTGCCGCCAACCATCGCGAGTTTGCCAATCGGAGAAATGCGGACGATGGGATTGAGATGGATGATCGGGAGCTGTACGATCAGGAGCCTTTGCCACGTGCAACTACGTCTTCTTCGAGAGCTAGCGATGCAAGAAGCAGTGGATTGAGTAAGAGGGAGCAAGCGAGACAGGAAAGAATTGAGGAACGTCAGGCTGAAATGCAAGAAAAAGTCTCGGCGTTGAAGGAAAAGGATAGAAAGACGATGGAGATGTTCAAGGCCATAGCACAGGAGAGGTTTGGTGGTGGGACTTAATGTGGTGCAATGAGTGTGCAGTACGGGGCCTAACAACGACGAGAATCGTGAGTTGGTGATGGTCAACGCCATCGGGGTGGTACAGCCAAGCTCTTTACCTGACAGCGAGATCCGAAACAAGCAAGCGACGCGCTGGCGCTCTCTCTCGGGCCTGAAACCGGGACGCCGGAGCATTTTCACTTCCTCCCCGCGTGTCAGTCCTCTTCTCTAAACTTATTTGCAGCCACTACTATACACAGCTTTGTTATATCTCATTGCATCACCATCTGATGTCCGACTAACTCTGTGCACAAAGACCTGAGAGCAACGATCAGTGAGTGCAAAAAAAAGGAAAGATTTCCAGCTGACACAAGTACAGTAGAGGTTGAGTGGCAGAAAAACCCCAACCCATGCATGAAGCTAAGTTTTTGGACCCTGACAGGCCCGGCAAGCATAGCAAGCATGGCAAGCGAACAGACTCGTCTGATGCAGTCGGGCTCGGCGAATTGGGATGCAAATTTAGCCTCCCGCTGCTTTACCTCCGCTTTGTTCGTCGTACAACAACACTCTACTCTGCAGTCGTTGCTCGAACAGAACGGGGAAGTGTCGCAATTGCGGATATCTCGTTGGACCTTACCACTTTCTGCTCTCTCCGATTTGAAGCCCAGCTTCTCTAGATGTGGAGAGCGATTGGACCGGTTGTGCAGTGAGTTGAAGCATAGGGCACAAAGCGATCCATGCACAAGAGAGAGAGAGAGAAGGAGAGAGACAGATTGCATGCCGCCTTGCATAATAGACCTCGCATTGTTCACCGCTTCCGCTTTGGTCAAGTTCTTGTGCCTGCCGAGGGTCGGGTCCTCCCCTCCTCTATCGGATACGATGCTTGGACCTTGGGCTGATGCTGACCATGAATAGGTAGAGAGTAGAGGGTTCGAATTCGTCCTCTTCTCTTCATACCAACCTTGTACCTACCAAATCTCATCTGCTCCATGTGCTTGTCGAGCTCGACGCTGCTTTGCCACATCTGACACCAATCGACAACGGTTCGACTCTCGTTCATCCCCTCGCTACTTCGATATTTCAGTGCCGTTCTCCTCGCAAGCGTTGAGAAGGCAAAATAGTTGCTTCTTCAACATCGTCGACGATCTTTCCCCCTGAACCATCGACCCGCATCGATTTCTGACATCCTTGCTTTGACAAGCTGCCACCACGCCTGCATTCGGATCAACGCCCACCTCATACGCACTCACGCAACCGCTCGCATCGCGGCAGCAGAGGCACCACCACCAACGCATCCGTCTTGCATCAGTTCATCAGGCGCCGTCCCACACACACACACACACACACACACACACACACACACACACACACACACACACACACACACACACATACTCACTCACTCACACGCTTGCCTCGGTACAGCACACTATGGCTGCGCTCCCAACCACTACCAGCATGGCCTTTTCGCCCTCAGCTTCACCTTCTACCAAGCCGAGCTTACCAAAACGGTCACATAGGCGGTCTTTGATTGGCGAATCTCGTCCGCCGCTGTCCTTCGTCCCACCGCTACCTAGCACCGCGGCTTTGCATGGTGCATCTTCGAAGATGACTTCTTCTTCGTCGATGATGACGCTACCTAGCACAAGCTCTCAAGAAGCGGCGAGGGAAAAGGCGAGAGTGAAGAGGGCAAGTACCGGCGCCACCTTCTCAACCGGTGGTGGTCAAGTACCTTATGTCGCCCCGCTCAACATCGCCTCTAAGAAGGGCGCCCGTCCTTCCACCAGCGATGCTTTGGCTTCGCCATCGTCACCAATGTCCACTCCAACCATGCCTGCGAAAAGCAGATACAGGAAATCGGTCGACTCCCCGGGATCCATCGTCGGCATTCCTGGCACTCGAGCGGCGCACATCACCTCAAGGGCAGAATTCGTCAAAGGCATAGGCTTAGATTCCGGCAGTCCTGATTCTGAATTCCTTCCCTATTCTGCTCTGAAGCGCACGGCTGAATCAGGCTCACCATCTACACGAAGCAGTATCACCCCACTCGGCGACAGCAATCTGACTGAGGACGACCATTCTGTGTCGGAAACGTCGCCTTCGTCTGTAGCCACCTCGATCCCGGATAAGGACAAGTATGCGAATTCGCACGATGCCGTATTCTCCCACCCCAAGAGGAGTCTAGGTGAGACTGCGACGACGCCAAAGCGAAAGAGTCTGCTCCTCTCTTCGGTCCCCATGGGAATCTCGAGGAGTCATCAGGATTGTATTGATGGAAGTCCTAGGATGTTTCATCGTGAAGAGGCGGAAGGATTGTTTGATAGTGTCAGGGGGTTGATGGCTGATTTGCGGATCGAGGTGGAGCAGGAAGAAGAACAAAAGGAGGCGCGAAAGAGGGATGCGGTGAGCGTTGAACAGGAGGCGATGGAGGGAGAGGATGTGAGGAGTTGGCTGGTCGATCCGAAGCGTAGTCAGGCGGTTGGAGGGCAGGATGGCCAAGTTGACTTGCCCAGCATCAAGGTTGCGGTGATACCTACTAGTTCGGGCGAGAATACTGCAGATGCGGCTTTGGTGTCGAACAAGGATGAGCAACGGGAGAAGCTTGGACTGCCAGAGGCGACGGCGGCGGAGAGCGAAGGTGGCGGTGGTGGTGCTTCTCCTGGTGTGCGTGGGTTATGGGGGCTTTTACGAGCGCCTTCATCCGCAGCTGCCACACGATCTCCCTCCGTCTCCTCGTATTCATCCACATCCTCTTTCATCCCCCGTTCGACCTCCCCCATTGCACCCAACAATGCATCCACCAGCAGTCTCCTCTCCAACTCGAGCTTTTCCCTATTCAGCCGCAAACTCATCACCCGTTCCGTATCCGACACCCACACCATCTCCACCTCTTCCTGTACAAACGACGACGACAACATCCCCCTCCGCCTCTCACGCAGGCAGGTGGACGAAGACAAGCTAGCCGACCTGATCATCTCCTGTGCCGACGCACGTCACGTTCTCAAAACCGAATCATCGCCCACCAAGCTCAAACAAGTGGGGCTCAAGCTGGAGCTCGGATGGCGGGAACAGTTGGCCGAAGCCCAGCAGTTGCGAAGCCGACTAGAAGTCACCCAAGACACGGTGGAAGATCTGGAAGATGAAAACAAGCAGTTGCGCTCTCAACTCGGTACGCTCTCGGAACAGGTTGTCAGCAGAGAAGACGACATGCGCGTGTTGGAAGATGCAACGAGACAGCAGCTGGAGAGGGAGAGGGAGAAAACCGAGTTGGAGCTAGAGTTGGTCAAGAGTGATGCAAAGTGTACGGTGAAAGGATTGGAGAGGGTTTGGCAGGAGGAAAAAGCTTTTGCCTTGGGGTTGGGGTTGATGTTGCGACAGAGTGGAAGGGTTGGAACGGTTCATGAAAATATGGATGGTTTGGAGGAGGATGCTTCGCTAAGTGTTCCTGGTTTTGCAGGAAGACCGCCGAGTATACTTTTTGACCTGGCGCACGATTCCGATGACCCCAACTTCCCTACTACTCCCACGACTCCTTCGCATCTTCGTCGATGTGCAATCCTTCAGAGTTTCGCATCCGACGATGAACCGCCTCTCGACCAGGCCTATGAAGATCTTTTCCGTTGCCCCACGCACCGTTTCCCGGTAGCTTCACCATCGACGTTGGTCGACGAACGCGTTTTGCTGGTGGGAACGGATCAAAGGCTGATGCAAGCGCTGGCGCAGAAGCTGGTTGGGTTGGGATTGAGTCAGGTTGTCCTGGCCATGGCGGTATGGTCGGAGGATGGATCGATACCATCGACAAGTCCCGCAAGATGTAGAGGGGTGAGAAGCTTGACTTTCGATCCAAGCGAGCAAGGTGCGTGGAGGAGGTTGGAGGATGGAGTGAGGAGGAAGATGGGCGGCGGTGAGAGAGGAGGTTTGGATTGTGTGGTCTATGCGTTTGATCGGGTGGATGATGTGGAGCGATTAAGGGATGTTGTGCGGTTGATAGAGGATCAAGTGCGAGGTGTAGGAGCAGCGGGTGCAGGGTCGGATGATGATGGTATTGACGGTGTGGTATCGACAAAACAGCCGATGAGCGTCGTCAACATCGTCTACGACGATTCTTCAAAAGCTCCTAGCTCAATGGCCAAACTGGCCCTCATCGGTCTGGCCAGCGATCTTTGCCTCCAAACCACCCGCACACCACGTAGCAACATCAGACCAGTCCGTCTCAACACCCTCCTCCTCCCCTCATCCACCTTCGGCATCGACAACACGATCGAAGCAACCCTCCGCCTGATGGACCCATGCACAACCGTCCAAGGATGCATTCTTCACCCAGGTGAGACCCCAGAACGACCACCGTACTGCACGGGTCCTCCCCTATGCCCCACCTTACCAGCCCTATATTCATCCCCCAACATCGCCTCACCTTCTTCACCGTCACCTTCGCCATCACTAAGCAGAAGACCCGCGGACAAAGCCAAAGGAGCAGGAGAACGGTGGTTGAAAATCCACAAGAGAATCGCAGACGTAGAATTGCTCGACAAGATGGAGCAGGAAAACGAGGCGTTGAAGGAAAATATGTTGATCTTGCAGAAAAAGTTACTGCTGCTCGAAAAGCGCCAATCATATGAATGATGCTACTGTGTAGTCTCTGTCATCAAAATGATCGATCTGGGTTTTCAAAGTGTCAATCGCTGCGTGCTGGTATCAAGAAAATCTTCCTGACCTTGTCAAAGGACACCTTGAAGAACAAAATGCAGATTGCAAGACGAAACAGAACCAAAACAAAAAGAATCCTACAAGTAGTTATGCCCATTTTGAAATGTGATATGTGTAATGTGTATGAATGCAAGATGTAGGATTCTTCGCGGGTTGCTCTTTGTCCAGCTATTTGTTTATTGGTGCAAGCTTGTTGTTCTCCCTATCCTTTCTTGCGATGCCGCTTGTGGCGGCAGCTGTAGCGGCAGCGGCGTGTTGTGCTTTTCTTCTCAATTTGGCCTGTTGCAGGATGGACTCTGGTAATCTGAGCGAGGTGCGTGGGGAGAGTGGGACCTTGTTGGTGTTGGGTGTCTCGCCGGCCAGCTGGTTTTGCTGTGAGGAGGCGTCTACAGCTCTCCAGTCGGGTGAAGCAGCTGCGGAGTCGGCGTCCTGTTCCAGCTCGGATAGCCGGGCAAGCTCGTCCAGCGTCCCTTCGCTTATCACTGATCCCGTTTCGTCCTGGTCCTGCTCGATGCCGTGCGCGGCGATATAGGCAAGTTTCTCAGCATCGAGAGGTAGGCTGCTGGGGTCGGAAGTGCCGAGCTGCGCAGCGCGACGAAGGTACTCTTGGACCAAGGCATGGGTGTCGGCTTGCTGTTGGGCGTTGGTCACCGCATGTCCCAAAGACCAGGGAGAACTGGCAGAGGAACAGTGGAGAGTGCTAGCACTGTTACTGTCAAAGTGCGCGGAAGAAGAGGCGTGGCTAGAGTTGGAGAGTCTGCGTAGTGGACCAGAGGCGGATGTAGCGGCGGACTGTTGGACGGAGAGTGTTGCCATGCGCGATTCGAGTTCGGCCGGCGCGAGTGGCTGTGGTGAACCTGGCTCGTAGAAGGTAGCGGGGGCAGGGGTGGGGATTGCTGCAGTAACGTGTGCGTGAGGCGCCAGAGAGATACCTGTGGAGCCACCAGCAGCAGCGGCTGGCTGCCCACCGTGACCACCACGGTGGACACCGTTCGCTAAAGCAGCTGCACGAGGTAGAGACTTGGACCGATTCAACGTCTCTGAAAACGATCGAGACGACTTGCCCCTCGGCGTGCTTCCCAGATCATCGCGCGTAGAAGCAATCGCAGGAGCACCAAAACTGATCTCCGCTCCATATGCAAACGCCTCCTGAGCACCGAGCCCGTTGGTCGAGGAGCCAAACCCGCTGGGGACGGCATGCTTGAACGAAGGAGATGTGCGGGCGGAAGCATGACCGATGCTGGCACGTGTAGTGAAGTCCAGCGGTGCGTATCCACCCGAATCGCTCTGGGCAGAGCTGAACGGCGGACCCGCATCGGAACTCTGGGCGTTGGTGGCTGCAAAGCGCGGAGGCTGTGGTTTGGGACTCAACCCGTGCGTCCTGGACAGCGGTGCAAGCATCGCAGCTGTGGGTGGATAGGCAACACCTTGACTCAATCCACGCGCCATCTGCTCGAATGCGAAACTGCCTCCGTACCCACTGATGTTGTTGGCATCATAGCGTCGATTGGCGCCATACGTGTCGCGGTAGTGACGCGCCCCATTGGCGCCTGCACCGTAGAAGCTGGTGCCACCGGCAACCCCCACACCCAGATGCGAGTTGTACGGGTAGCGCTGCATGGAACCAGGGCCATCTGGAGCACGGCTGAGACTGTCCTCGCGCTCCTCGCACAACTCTGCAATGAGCACAGAGATCTTTTGGCCTCGGGTGTTGGTAAGGATACGGCTGGCACGCATGAACTCGCCGCGGATCGTGTACAGTCCATCCTTGGTGACAGTCCTCGAAACGTTGTAGCCCATCTGGAAAGGGTCTTCGATGCACAACTCGGCATTCCAGCTCTTGCTGTCCTTTGACAAGAGACCAGTCTCGGACTTGAGGCTGATGACATCGCGCGAGTAGCTGAAATCTTTGGAAAAGTAACGGAAAAAGTCGATCAGCAGTTCACCAACGTTTTCGGTGTTCTGCGAGCTCCACTCCTTTCGAAGTGCCGCGACGTCGTCGTAGAAATAGATGTTGTTGCCGTTGAGCTCCATCTCTTCGGGTTTCATGGTGCGCGTCGGTGGCACGCGCTGGAGGTTGGGCAGCACAGCCGGCTTCTTGACATGGGCGAGGAAGAAGAGGACCATGAGCGTGTAGCCATACGATGAAAGCGTTCCAGTGTAAGGCGAATTGAGCTTTCTGCGCTTGGCCCACACTTTGAGGAAGAGGACAAGCGTGCGAAGTCGCGGAGGGTCGACCATGGCATAGCTGAGCAACAGACGCGTATTTTCCAGCGCAAGACGGTTCTCGAAGCCAATGTCGCAGGCAATCTCGTAAGGCAAGTCGACGGTGGGCGAGCGGTTGATCTTGATGATCGGGATCCTCGCTTTTGGCAACGGCATGACAGTGAAGTCGGTCTCTTCTCGAATGAGTTGGCCCAGAATCTCGACAAGCTCTGAAGCAGTGTGTTGCGTTGTGGGCTGTCCATCTTCGCCTTTGCCGATCAAACAACAAAGATCCATGTCCGAGTTGCGCAGAGCAAAACCGTTGGCCATACTACCGAAAGCAAGCAGCTTGGCACCGGGGCTGACACGGTTGGCGAGCCTCTCGAGCTGACGGCGAGTGGCCTCCTTGATTCTGTACTCTTCCTCTGTGGGTAGAATGGGCGAGAGGAAGGCGACGATGCAGTTGGTGAGCTCGGTGGTGTGGCGCTCCCAGTGAGGACCCGAGTGAGCTTGACTGTGACTGGGGCTTGTAGCTGCTACCACCGCAGCACCGTTGGCGTTGGAGCTAGAGCCGTAGACCGAAGCCGGGGCGGAGGGAGGAGCAGCCATCATACTGGCACCTAACCCTTGGAGAGAAGGGATATGCACGTGACTCTGCTGCGGCAGAGCACGCATCTGCGGGGAAGTGCGCATACTGCGAGAACCGTGGTACGAGACATTGGAGCCGTTGGCGACGTAGTTGTGGTGTGCAGCCGAAGCGCCATTGGAGAGCGCAGCAGTCTGGGAGCGGACACGGCCGTTGGGCGAAGCTGACTGGGAGTTGGGGGCGGTGGCCGAAGCGTGGGAGACTGGCAAGGGAGCCGAATGACTTGGCGAAGTCATAAGTGGAGCCGTGTTGGCGCCCATCTGAGGTGGAAAATATGTTGCAGCATGCGAGGCAGCTTCGGGGTGGCCGTTAACAGCCTCGAAATGCGAATGTGGGGCGGACTGATTTTGAGTGAGAGCGTAAGCCTGCACAGGGATGGCTGGCAAGTTGGCCGAGTGGACCAAATTGTTAGAATCGAGGGTTGAAGAACGCTGGGTGGAGGGCCTGGTAGGGGTGCTGTCTGCACCAGACGTTCTGCGGCCAGGTGTAGTGGAGGAGGACGAGGAGGCAGATGAGGTTTCTGGTGGATGGGAAGAAGCGGCGCGTTGAGCCGACGTCTTGTCGGAAGAGGCGGCCGAGAGGGTAGCCTTCATCTTTGCCGAAGCTTCGGATCTGGCTGCACTAGGTCTACGTGCGGCGGGCTGAGTTTGATTCGAGCTCGAGGCAAGACGGTCAGACTTTTCGGTGCTGGCAGAGCTGCCGGACACGGAGCGGGATCCCGAGGCTGGTGGGTCTACAAGCTGATCCGAACGAGACGGTGAGACGCGTGCGGAGCGAGTGGCGTCTATGGCTGGCATGACTGTCGAGTTGCTATGAGATGATACGGCGGTGTCTTGGGACTGGCTGCGCTGTCGAGGAGCTCCAGTGGTTGTCGAGGATACCGGCATATTTGCAAAGTACAGAATAGGGTGTGTTGCCAGAAGCTGTCTAGTTGATTAACAGAGACTGCTTGGACAAGCTCGCGTTGAGCTTTTTTGGCTGATGGGGTGGGAGAGGTGACAAATGCACGCGCTGTGTGGAAAGCAGGCTCGAGTCTTAGTTGCCCATGGACAGGAGAAAGCTTTTGCGAGTGGTTGGTTGGGAGACTGCGGCAATGCCTGTCGAGAAGAAACGATGTTGTTGGTCGAACTTGATACGTAGCTGAGAAAGTGAGTTCAGCTGCGTGGAGTATGCTTGGCGCGAGTGCAGGACGTATGCAAAGATGTGGAAAGGTATCGAGAATGTTTGTTGAAGCCGGATAGGTGACTATGTTGGCCTAGATCTGATAGATGCTATGTAGTAGAGATGGTATTGAAATATGGGATATTGTTGATATGCCGAAGAATAGATGTGTTGTGTGATGATGGAAGTCAAGATCTTGAATGTGAGTGATGCGAGAATAGTGATGCCGGTAATAGATGCGATGGAGCGTCAAGCCGACCGGCGACTTGGTGAGAGACTGGGAGTGGTGAAGAATTTTGGCAGATTGAAGCTCTTTACCAAGACAGGGCACGAGGTGATACTAGTCAAAGGTGTTTCACCGCTGGAGCAAGATTCAAAAGCTGAGTGACTGCTGGGACCGATCGAAATGACAGGCGGCTTGCTCGTCGAAAGGACAAGAGCGTGAGACCCGAGGGATCGAAGTCGCGGCGTAGCGAGTGGCGTTCCCCAATGTCGGTATCGAAATCGAACAACGTCGGCGTCTGTGCGATATGATGCTCGAGGAACAGAGCGGGCGTTGGAGTAGCGAGCAACTGTCGAGGCTAGGATGAGCCGAGATGAAGTATGCGTGGAACTTGCTTGGAGAGCCAAAGGAAAAGCAAAGGATCCGACTTGCGACTCGAACAGCGGAAGCTGGTGTTGGTAGTGTTGAAGAAAGACAAGGAAGGTGGACGAGCAGACAGACAGCAGCAACAGGCAAGCTTGTCGAAACTCGATGAGGGGTGTGTTGATTGTTGAAGGAGAGCTGATTGCTGAGCACAATGAATCGACCACGAAGCAAGGAACCACGAACCAGGAAGCACAAGCAACTGACTGAGCATCAAGAGAGCCACACTACTCATTCACCCATTCATTCATCAGTGAAATGCAACTCCTTCTCGCGCTCGCTCTCTCTCTCTCTCTCTGACGGCCGACACTATGTAACACTTTTTTGGACCGACAACTGACACACACACACACACTTTCACTCGCTCGAGCCCTCTTCCAAGAAACGTCAAATGAATTTATTTAGGCCTTTTTTCTTTTCTTTTCTTTTCTTTCCTTTTTTGTTTTAGGAGGAAGAGACCATTTTACCATGAATTTTGGCGCTGCGGTCAACGCGCGAGACACGCACATTTCACGACGTTGCACCCTTTTCGTTCGAGAGGGTCCAATTTTTCTGATCTTCCAAGTGTTAGACCTAGAGCTAAGTTCAGATTCGGGAGAGACAAAATAAAGCTCAGCTCTCTCTCTCTCTGCTGACATATAAGCGACGGCGCAGCGCGGGACAGGCCGCGTTTCCCTTTGGTCCCCGTCTGTTCCATATACATGTAGATCCATGCTTTCCGCTTTCCCTTTGTCGTCTTGCCTTTCTGTTTCGGGGAACCGCATTCAGGAATCATCAAAAGGATCCATTCGTCTGAGTCAGAGTGTCAATAGGCTACTTCTTTCGTGTCTCACTGTGGTGTGATCTGCAGTGGATCTCTCCCCACGGTCGGTCAAATTGCAAAACAAAGTGTGCGCCGCCTTGTCTGTGCGCCGTTTGTGCGGAATGAGACCAAGGTCCAACAATACAAAGCAAGCCAATGTACGTTCTTTGTGGCAAAAGTTCAAAAGGGTCGAGTCGTGAGAGTGTATGTCGATTGTGGCGCACAGGTGGGGCCTTCCCACACACAACAGTTGGCAAGATAAAGTCAACTGCATCCACAGTACCTCCACACGTAACGCCTAAGCCAGCACACATGCAGTTGCCTGCTTTACCTCCCCGCATCACCCCACCTCCCCACCGCCGTAACAGGTTACACAACACCACAGAACAGCACAAGTCCGAGCGCACACCGTGACCCCACATTGACAAACTCCTGAGCCTCCTGCAAGGTACACACTGCCCGCTTAGTACTCTCTGCAACATCGGCGGACACGTACGAGTCTTTGTCGACATCCCATCAATCGGACTTTGAGTCGATAGAAGGGTCAAGTAGGCCCTTAACTGCCAACTCTCTTCAGAACAGACCACGACATTGTGCTTAAAACCGTAGACAGATAGATGCTTATGCTTCATTGCAATGCTGAACAACTTGTGTGCAACAGTGCTTTTCATCCCTTGGTCGTCGAGTCGCTGCTCCAACTGTCTCTCTGTCGCAGCACGTTGGCGCGAACAGCATCACCAACTGCATCCTGACCAACATCGGCAGAGGCTCCTGCAGCATCACCTTCAGCCGTTTCCAGCCGTTCCGCCTCCATCTCTGCATTCCGTGCCTCCTCTAGCATGGCAACAATGCTTGCTCGACTGCATGGATCCGACAAGAAATCGCTCATCGCCAGCATCTCGGCACTCGGTCGTTTCTCGGCGTCCATCTCGGTCGCCCAGTGCAAGAACGACTTGAGCTCGTGCGACAGCGATGAGGGATCCTTCAGAGCTGGTAGTCCCAGTGTCGCCGTCAACGTAATGGCACGCAGAGGCGGGAAATCGACTCGTGGCGGATCGCCCTCGATCATCTCCCACAGCACCACACCTAGCGACCACACATCGCAGCGCATGTCGTAGCTGTCGGCTTTGATCACCTCGGGTGCCATCCAGTATGGCGTCCCAATCACAGAGTGACGCGATGTCACCCCAGCGCTCAGCTCGCCGGCATGCGTGAAATCGCTCAGCTTGCAAACCCCCGAGCTTGATACCATGACGTTGTCCGAGCGCACATCCCGATGAAGCACTCCTTTACCGTGCAAGAACTGAAGCGCCTCCAACAAGTCGCCCATGATGCGGCTCATGCGAGCCTCGTTGAGATCTACACCGCTGTCCTTCCATGCGATCACGTCTGCCAAGCTCCTCTCGGCCAGCTCTTGAACAATCCAGATCGAATTGTCTGCCAGCACCGTCGAGTAGAGATCCAACACATTGACGTGGCGGCATCGTCGCCAGACCCGTACTTCTTTCGACAACCCCAGAAGGCGCGCAGAAGGCTCCTCGTTGACGTCAGCTGCAAACTGAACCATCTTGATCGCTACGCGTCGTTTCTTGACCACATCATTGGCCGCAAACACTGGCCCGCTTTCGCCATCGCCGATCATCTGCAGGTCTTGCAGCACGTCTTTGCGAAGGGTCTGGAGATTCAACGCTTCGCGCAGATGAGACAGCTTTGGCGGTAGCGCTTCGGCATCCAAATCCGTTATCGAGAAACTTGGCGAGGCAGCGCTCAAAACGCTCTCTGTTTGGCTTGCAGCTCTCGCTACCACAGACGCCTTACTTTTCGGCTGTAGGGCTTCTTCGGCTCGCAGCTGATCAGCCGCTGCCAGCTTGGCTTCGAGTTCCTTCATGCTCGGCAGTGCTGGAACTGGCGGTGCCGAATCTAGTCCCATCTGCATGGGAAGCATCTCCTCCAAGTCCATCGATTGACGAGCCAGCATCAATTCGCGGAATGATCGAATCGCTTCCGAATCATCGCCGAGCATCGATGCTGTGTCGAATCCACTTGCGTAGTGCATCGATACCGGGAAGCGTCGGGCGTCCTCGCGGGCACGTGGTCCAATCGAAATGATCGACCTCGTGTCGTCGCGGTCTCGTTCGCGGATGCGCTCGCCTTTCTTGTCCGAAACGCGGCTTGGCAAGATGTTTGTGTCGACGTCCTGCGAAAGCGCATAGGCTCGGTGCGGATTGTCGTCGAGCATCTCGACCGACCCGCCAGGAGAGGGTGGTGGAGGATGCTTCGTCGCGAAGCTAGACGTACCTCGTAGAGCCTCACTCAGCTCGAGACGCGGCGGAACAATCGAGGCCAGACGAGGAGCGCTGGCTGACACAACGGATACACTCGCAGAGCCCTGAGATGGATGCTCTGCTGGCGGTGCTGGACTTGCAGGCTTCGCTTTGCGCCACGTTGACTCGGATGACTCTGGCCCAGGAGAAGAGGTTGTGGGAGCAGGACGTCGCATGTAGGGCGACATGCGCTGCGTTTCGCTGTTCTCTTCCTCCTCCTTCGGTAGAGGAGGCAATGGCGAGTCACGGCTGCTGCTCGACGGGCTTGGGCATGCTTCCGAGAATGTCGTTGTGGCCGGAGATCGATCGGAAAAGTCATCGCGCATCCATTCTTCGATGGTCGCCTGATAGTCGGATGCCTCGGTTGATGACGAAGGGGAGAGTGCAGGAGACAGAGGCGGAGGTCGGAGTCGATCGTGATGCAGTGACGTCGCAGCAGTGCTGCCACCAGCGCCGCGCTGTGTGGGACCACTGTTCGAAGGCATCGTGTAGAAGCCATCTGCTCCAGGCATGATGTACTCCGGCTGTCTTCGCACCACAACCGTTGGCTTAGGCGGTGGCAGAGGAGGTCCCATCGAGTCACGAGATGAGGCGTATGAGCTGATGCTTCCACGTCCACGATCTGATCTAGCGCCTTGACCGATGCCTGGCGAATGCGAATGGAAGCCAGAGAGAGGCGAACGACCATCTGCAGAGACAGGTGAAGTGGTAGAAGGCAGATATTGGGGTCTTCTTTGGGCACCGAATCCGCCCGCGTCTCCGTCAGACTGAGCGCTGAGAAGAGAAGAACGGTCGACGACTTGCTGCTGCTGCTGTCGATGCTGGCTTTGAGTGGATTGGGAGCCGTATTCGAGGGAGACTGAGCCGGGCGAGTGGTCGCTCATCGGACTGCGATCCGGTCGGGATAGGCTGTCGACGGACGGCTTTCGCTGCATCGGAGCATGAGCGGTCGGAGACTGTTGAGGGCGCCTAACAGAGCCGGAGACACCCAAAGGGCTGTTGCTGTCGTCATGGTGGGCAATCTGCGCCCAGCGCGTCGAAGTGGAAGGCGGATAGATGCGTGGTGGAGCCTGACGACGCTCTCGAAGCCCAAGACCTCGTGTCACGCTATGGCTACCGTCAGAGGAAGTGATGGAGGGTGCGGTGCTGGTCCAGCTATCCTGTGTCTGATGGCCGGTCACATGGCCGTGGCCGCTGTCGAGGGATGAAGGCCCCTTCTTCGCAATTCGCCAGCGAGAGGTGGCTGCAGGCGAAGCGGCGCCATCTCCCGACTCGGATGCCGAGACGGAGAGCGCAGGAGAGCGAGACCTCCAGTCGCCATCCTTGGGAGGTACCTCGGGCGACACCGAGTCTCTGACGGATAAGCTTGGAGATGGTGAGGCACGGTTGAGATAGCCAGGGTGGCTACCGTGCCCCATCGAGGAAGTGGCGACCGTCAGAGCTGGGCTGCGCATGCGCATCGACGAGTGGCCAGAAGAACTCGTTTCAAGCGGCGAGCTGGTCATGTCGCGATCAACGTAGGTCGATACGTTCTCGGTGTAGATCTTGGGGGGAGCATTCGAAAAGCTGCCTCGTGAGACAAAGCCAGGCCGTGAACCTGCCGTGGCATAAGACTCGGTGGAACCGCTGCGAGACATCCTCGTGTCTGAGAGGGAAGATGGAGAACGCCCGTCGTTGTAGCTCGGCGAGCGGGATGATCGAGCGTGAAGATCCGAGACGCTGCCACTCGGACTCATGTGCGGACTGCCGAAGTCGAGACTAGCCGCTGAGGGCGACACTTTTCGCGCGCTCAGCTGACTGGCTCGAACTGGACGCAAGACACCTTTGGTAGCGATGGCGGCTTGTGCGATCTGAACGTGTTCCACCTCATCGTCCTCATCTAGATCGATCCCATTCGTTTTGCCAATGTCCAAGCTTTCCCGGAGCCTTTCCTGGACTTCGTCCTCAAGGCTCTGCGTAAGCTTGCTCGCACTTGTTTTTGGGAGCGACAAATCGTCGGCCGCGCGAGCGGTTCGTGCATCTAGGCCAATGGAAGCACGCATACGTTGTGATGCCTTTGGAGTGGCGTTGGAAGCGCTGAGAAGGTCGCGCTCTCGCTGGACAGTGCGCCGCGGAGTGTCGTCGGCGGCGATGCCGATACCAAGGCCATTGAGCGAGTTGGCGCCCACCAGTTGGCTGAGAGACCTTGAACGCCGATGCGAGGCTCGTTTGGCAGCTTTGAGAGCGGCAGCCTTGGATTCAGTCGCATTGGATGGGATGGAGCTGAGTAACGAGGATGCCCAGTCGTCGTAGTCTTCGGCGGCAAAGTCGGGAAGAAGAGGACTCTTGGCGGGGAGTGGAGAGAACTTGGACGCAGCTTGCAGTTTCGGCGGAGAGCTCAGATCCCAACCTTTGTCAAGAACGCTGCTGTAGGAGCTACTGGCCCTGGATTCGACGCTGTCGCGGCGTGGGCGGGAGGGTCGAGTGGAAGGTGTTGTAGCTAGAAGAGCGCTAAGGTCTGCATCGGCGGCAAGTCGTTGCGTCAAGATGCGACGGGTGTCGTCGGGGTCAGCTCCGCTCTCGACTGCGCGCTGGACAAAGTATTCGGTTTTCTCTTCGACGAATCGAGCTGCGGCTTGTGGGTCGTCGTAGATGTCTTGTTGGTTCATGCCCTCTTGGAGCAAAACTTGAGCCCATGAAGAAGGCAATCCGGTGTAGCCGTGCGGGCCGATATCGACGTGGACATTGTGGGAGACATCGTAAGGCAAACCGATAGCGGGATCGGCGCTATCGACAAAAGTGTTGGTGTTGTAAGGATCGAGATGGCGAGTCTGGTCTACTTCAAAGCTGGTCGTGGGTGTGTCTTGGTTGCTTTGAATCGAAGATGTAGTATCGTCCGTGCCGCTCTTGGAGGAGCCCGCACTGCGAAGAGCAGAATAGCTTGCATCACGCTCCTGAGCTTGTTGCTGTGTGGTATTTGGACGACGTAGACGTGCCGCCGAGGCTTTCTTTCCTAGCTTCTTGAGACCGAGACCTGCCGAGACAGCGGCAGAGGTGGAAGCACTTGCGAAGCGGAGTGCAGCAGATTGCTTGCTGCTTTCGGCTTTGCTTGAGGAGGCAGAGACGGCCGAAGGGGTACTGGGAACTGACAACGCTGACAGAGGTTCGTACTGCGAAAAGTGACGGGAGCGTACCTCTTCGTCTGTGCGTGGAAAGTCTCGCGATGCAAGCTGATTGCCGTCGATCTCGGAGAGGGCGTCAGGCGGTAGATCGGGGAGCTCTCTATCATAATTGACGGACGGCGAGACGGCTTGGCTAGTGTATGGCGAGATGGAGGTATCGGACCAAGCAACGTCGGCGTGGCGCCTTTCCTCGGGCGAAAGATAGTTGTACTTGGATGAGTGTGGCGATTGTGGCTCGTACTGTCGCGGTGACGGCGAAGGATGGGAAGGTAGCGGAGAGGCGTTGCTAGGTCTGCGATAGCGGGCCATGCGGCTGGCAAGAGAGAGGGAGGATTTGGCCTCTTGGTCTCTTTGTGGATTGCGCAGCATGACTTTCGGTTGGCAGGGCGGTCAGGGAGCCAGGGCCGTTTGTGCTGGGGCAGGTGTTTAGAGTTGGGAGGAAGTGGCGGCAGCGTGGTCCATGGTCTGCTGAAAGATGTGGTAGTTGACGCTGAGGAACGGTTTTGTGCAGGTGGCTATAACAATGCTCGGAGCGGGAGGCTTGCTCTGGGAGAAAGAGGCGAAGGGCAATCTGCCGTCTTGGGTGGGAAGCTTACTTGAGCCGTACGTCAAACGCGGTGGCAAGGCTTTCGTCGGATCGATTGTTGGTTGAGCAGGATCAGAGTTGAGGAAAAAGTGTCGACCACAGAAATGGTTGTGGGAAGCAGACGAGGTTGAGGCGGTTGCTGGTGGGGCGGAGATGGGCTCCCAAAAGCTCCAGAGCAGTGCCTTCTATGGGCTCTGAGAAGGAGTTAGATTATGCCGAGTTGGACCGAAATGAAGCTGAGAGCGGTTGCCAATGTTGAATGCAATGATACGAACAATGCTTGGTGGGACCTGTTGATGGTGTTGCAGGTAGGCGGACGATGCTGGCGGGCCGAGGTTGGGAAGTGGAGCGGTTGCAAGTGGAGCCGTGTCGAGCAAGGCCTTCTATAATTGTTCGATCGATGAGGCTGCGATGGTGTGATAAGATGATGATAATGGTGGTGGTGGTAGTGGTGGGACTGAGCAAGTTGAACGGCGACCATGCAGAGGACACAGAGAGCACCAAAGCAATATGTCGATCCCAATTGTGAATCACAAAACTCAGCGTACTGTACAGTAGGTCAGTTGGACACACGCGACCCAAACTGCGCTTGAACCCTTTTTTTTTTTTTTTTTTTTTGGCAAGTACTTTTTGACTGCGCGTGTCGGAGTGACCAGCCATTTGGCCAGCACTCGAGGAAAAGACAAACAATATGATGAGCTCAATCGTATCGAGATTCAAGCTGGACCAGGTCAAGGTGTTAGATGGCAAAGATGAGAGAATGGAATTAATATTAGCCGCCAGAGCTCTTTTTACATTCGAGAACAGAAGAGTGTTGCAAGAGCGGACTAGCCGATGCTGCTGTTGCTGCTGTTGGTGCTGGTCGGCTGCGCGGCGTCGATCTTTTTTCGCATGTTTCGCATGTTCGGAATGTTTTCGAAGAGCTGTAGGAGAACCGCTTACGCTTCTAATTCAGACTGGAACAGTGTGTGTGTAGTGTACACAAGCGTGTTGGATCTTTGGAAGTCACCGTTATCAGAGAGAGCGCTGCACGGCAAATGAGAATGCAGGCAGAGCCGCGTGGCCCGGCTGGCTGTCTTGGAACAGAAGAGAGGAAAAGTGTTGGTCTCTTTCGCAGAGTGAGAAGAAAAAAAAAATCTCTTTTTGTCGGAAGCAGCACGACCACTTTAAGCACACATGTGTGTGCGTGTGCGTGTTCTTGAAAAATGAAACTGAACAGAGCGCTCCAGTGCAGCAGAGCAGCAGAAGAGCAACACCTTCCATCTTTGATCATTTTGATTTTTAAAGTTTAAATAAATAAATAAATAAATAAAAATAAAAATTGGCTTTTGTGTGCGTGTGTGTGCGTGTGTGTGTCTCAAGAAGGCCTCGCGTCTGCAAAGGTTCGGGCCAACTGCCTCTTTGCGGGCACCTCGCTTGCTGTGGTCAAGTGCACAGCGTCACGATCCAAGCGTGTTTAGTGCGGTCTGTACAGGAGAAGGTGCATGCAATACTGTAGTAGAGACAGACAGACACCTAGAAGAATCGAATGTGTTTCGTCTGGCAGCTCGTTGCTTTGTCCGAATCGCCGCTTTTACTGCATCGCCGCACCATTGCACCGCCGTCTCGAACAAAGAAAAGTGTCGAGAACGCATCTTCTTCAAACGTCATCTTGTTCTGTCTCCTTGGCATTCGATTGTCATTTCTTTGGTCTCGTGTTAGAGTGATGACCTTGTCAGCTCAGCTACCACTGGATTCGAGATGGTCACAATGCAACGGATCTCGCGCTCGGGGGGCATATCTCAGATATGAGCATGCAGCGGTCATCGCTCCATTTCTGTGGCAACCCGCTCGGTCGGGTCTTCCGGACTTCTAAAAAACAAAATACGTGCATTCCTTCTTGAGAGCCACATACCATATTCGCAATCCAATCCGAAAGAGAGAGAGAGAGTGTGTGTGTGTGTGTAAGGCTCGTCACCATCCACGGCGTTCAAAAGATGATGTTAGTTGCATAGATGACAAGGGCCATGTACACGCTGAGTGGTGAGACCCACCGCTGCTACCAACGTGCTTTGACTACAGCCGTCCAGATTTGCTCTTTCTGGACGCAAACCTCTTCACAGAAGTGACCTTTTGTCCGAATGATCCTTCAAACTGCGCGATAAGCTCAGGCACCTTCTGACAGCTCCTTTCCCGGACAGTGTGACTACGAATCGCGATGCGCTCAGCAAGGGCTTGCTATGCTGCAAAGCTAAACGAGCCCTGCCCATTCGCTCGCGTCACTTTTTAGCGAACCACACAGGGTTACACTCCTTGCATTTCTCCTTCGACTAAAGTAAAGGGTACTGGGTACTGTACAGTACTGTACTGTACGACACGCTTGATCTTGCCCACCAGTCTGTCTGCTCCTCATGATCTTATGCTCTTATGCCTGTAGCGAGAATTCAAGCGATGCTTCTCCTCTCTGGAAGGAGAGATGCGATCCAACAATCTGGCAAGCATCACCTTGGTCGCAAGCGTACTGCATTGGTAGCGAGGGTCTCAGGACTCGCTTCTCTGCTTTTTTAACCATGTAGCAAGACATCCCTGACATTTGCTTCTCGCTCTCTCTCTCTCTCTCTCTCTTTCTCTCTCTCTCTCTTACACTGACACTCACTCGCCAGTCTTCCGATCCGGTGTCTCTTTTCATCGGCTTCTCTGCGTCTCTGCGTCTCTCTCTGAGCGAGCAAGCACGCAACCCCTGCAGTCCTCGCTTGCTGTGCACTATGTGATCTCATCGAGCAAACACTTTCTGAAGCGGTCATCTCTTCTTGTCGGCTTTTTCGACCAACCTGAACCCCGCCATCAGCTTTCACCGTATCATCTGACTGACGTGAGCTGTTTGCATGTGACATTTCAAAGCTCTCCCTGCTGCCCTGATCACGTTGCTACCGCTGCTTGGGTTCCGTTCACTAGTTGGTCTTGCTGAGTCAATCTCCTTTCCAAACCATCATCTCGTCCTATCTCTCGAGCTTACATCGCCTTGAAGATACCATACTCCTCCCACCCATCTCTAGCTGGCAATGCCGACAGTCGAACGCCGCTCTCTACCGCAGTCACTCTCGGCGGTCGCCACCAAGGGCCGTCGACTCTTTTCTCGTGACCTTGCCAACGCATCATCAGAATCCACTAATAGGTCTCCCACTCCACTGCGAGCTTCAGCACTCAACCTTAACGAGGCCCTTGAACAATGCTGGTCTGCAGCTTCCTCGCCGCACTGTCTAAGCAACCAGCTTCGCTCTCCACAGCCTTCTGTCTCTGTTCACTCCAGCAGCTGGGGCAAAGACTTTGGCCGCCGACGTTCTTCCAACACCACAACCACCTCTTCATCCAGCGCCACACTTGCTCAAGACGGATCACAACGACGACGCAAGTCGCTCTTCTCTAAAAAGCCGCGCTCCGAGCAGCCTTCTGCTGGAGAGGACGCACAGAAGTTTGAGCGTCTCTTCGTCGACCCTTTCGCTCGAGAGGTGCAACGCAATGCTGGTGGCACGACGTCGCTCAAACCGTCCAGTGAAGCACATGCCAGTGTCACGGACACTGGCACCAAGCTGACTCGGAATCGATCGTATCAGCGACTCTCAACACAACAGCAGCAAAAGAAAGAAGCTCTCGATCGCGTTTCCAACCTGGTCTGCTTGTCCGTTGAAAAGCAGATGCAGGTGCCACGATGCCAGGTTGCTGCTTCGTCACCCACCTTCCTCTCACCTTCGCCAACCTTGTGCGACAGCTACTTTTACCCAGTCGAAGCACCTCCTTCACCCACAAGTCCCTTGGGCAGCACCGACAGCAGCATCAGCGTGGTCGCCTTCCCCATGCAGCCTCGCCAAGGGACGGGTCTTCGTCTGACGATGCGCAGCGATGCTGATGGAAGTGGCGAAATGTCGAGTGTGGCTTCACCTTCGCTGTCCACCATCTCGACAAGTAACTTTCACCTCGGCGATCTAAGCACAGGCGAAGACGATGTCGAATCTTCTCAGGATACATGCTGGACACCCATGTTTCATGCTCAGGGCATCATCATGGGCCACAACCAAATCTTGTTGCCTTCCTCGATGAAGCGTCTTCCCAGCCGAACACTCGAGCTCGACGCCAGTAAGAGGTCGAGCGCATCGCTCAGAGCCGATGTCGGGCATGGATCTGAAGCCAAACATACAAGCTTGGCCAAATTCAGTTCCGGCTTGCAACAAGGGAGCGAATGGTTGGAGCAAAGTCGCCCTTCTCTACCACCTCCGCCTCCATTGCGACCTTCACGAAATCCGCTGCGCAGTAGATCAAAGAGCCTAAGTGCGGCAACGGCAAAGGCGACAGGGCGCAAGGACAGAGCTTCTTCACCACCTCCACCGCTTCCGTCGCCGCCGATATCGGCCTCAATGACGAATGCCAGCGGATTGGTGGGGCCTTGTGACTTGACCCCAGTCCATACTCCGCCACGTTCAAGGCCTTCGTCGGGATATCGCGGACAAGGCGGTCGATGTGATAGCTGGGCCTCTGCTGCGTCATCGAGCTCGCTTCAAGGGGCGCCTTTCCATACTCCTACATTTGGCTCCTCGAGGTGGTCCACCCTGCCCGTCTCCTGAAGCATCGCTGTGAAGCAGGTGAGCATCGGACTGGTCCAGCCGATTTCCTAGATACTCCATGCAATGCCAACTCCACCACTGTGCATCATGTAATGTAAACATTTCATGCAGTTCTCCAACTTTTAACGAGTATCTTCACTTTGTAAGTCGATTCGAATAATTGCGGCTGTGTCGAGTCCTTGCGTCTGTGACGGTGCAAGTGCGAGGTGTTGTTTTGGGAAAGAGATGCTTAGATTTGGCGGTACAAGTACAAAGGTCGAGATTGGGTCAAAGTTGAAATAATTATGCCTCGCGCAGAAGCTTCTTGAGAACGTCTCGCTGTGGTTTTGAGACCTATGATTAAGAGCAATTCGGAAACGAAAGAGAGATGTCGTGAGCATTTGGCAGCCGAGCAAAACGGAACGACCTGACTAGCCGTGTTACAGAGCGACTCTACGACCCGCAAATCTGTCGAGAGGGCTCGATGGGAGATGCTTACCTTCCAGTAAAGGTCCTTGTTGCTGACGTGGTTCGAGATGCGCACATTGTCACCGAGCTCTTGGCGGGCGACCACCTTCTTCTCGAGCTCAGCAGCCACATCTGCTGACGCTGACCTTGACCCAGAGGTTGTGGCGGTGATGGAGCTGGCCTTTTTCGAAGATGTCGAGGGGGGAAGACGCAGTGATGGGAATGCCGAAGCGGGAAGAGGCTTGACCTTGAGCATCCTGATGGCTGTGGACCTCATGATGACTAGAAGGTTGTGGGAGGGCAGAAAAAAGGAGTTGTTGTTGGATTGTATGGACTCAAGCGACTCGAAATAGCCTTATCAGCTCAAGGATAGAGTTGTGATGCGGTAGGACGTAGGAGATGATGGTGTCGAAGAGGGACAGATATGTCAAAAGATGAGCTACGAGAGGTCATTTTGGAAAATCTAGAAGAAAGCTTTTTGGCATCATTTCGGCCGACAAAGAGCGCAACTTACTGTCCGCCGCGGCTTCTCCACATGCTCGCTCTCTCAAAAAGTGTTGGACTGCGCATGGACCGGCCATTCTCCGACCGTACAGTATTTGACTTCGTATTCGTACCATCACCAGCTGCTACCTTGACCATCTCGTTTCCTACCATCTTCAATACATAGCTCGAGCCGACAGGTCCGTCTAACGTGGTACGAGTCGCTCCACAAGCCATCGTTGTCAGAGCCTTGCGCTACGACTGCTGTCCACAATGAGCGACCGACCCGCGCTTGTGCAGCAGGTCACCGCCATCACCGGTTGCAACGACCTTCAGGCCGAAGTGGTGCTCGAAAGATGCAATTGGGATATGGAGAGGGCCGTCAACTCTTACTTTGACGACCCGCCACCAGAAGTGAGTCTATCCACCGTTGTATACCAACATTTGCCGAGTCTAGCCAGCTGACCATGATCTCTGATGCAATGACGATGTATGCGACAGAATCCCGCTCCCAAGTCAACGACACAAAACGCATCGACCGCCGTGGTACCGTTTCAAGGCGGCTCAGATAGTCAATCTGGAGTGTCGGGATGGGAAGTCCCCAATAACCCTGCCTATGGTCCTCCTCCTGGCAACCCTCCCACATCTCGTCACGGCTGGGGCCAGGACAACAAGGGTGAGCCTGCTTGTTCCCCAGAAACATGCAACATGTCTCAATCTCTGACCCATATCTCTACCCACAGATGTGATAGACCTGACCGACGATGCAGATGCCGACGATGACCTCAGGCGAGCTATGCAGGCTTCTTTACAAGAACATCAGTCACAGCAATCATACAGACCACCGGCTCCATCAAGCACAGTCGGCGTAAGTTCCACTACCGCCACAATTCGGAGGAACAGCACAGATCATGAGGATGTCAATGACCAAGGGCCAGTCACCTGTCAGCAGATCGACGACATCAACTTTGTCGAGCCACTATCTCGCCTGCCAACCCAGGCCGAGATCAGAGCCATATTTGATGAGGACGATGAAATGCCAACAATGCACAAGTCGAGCAACAGACAGCACAGAAGCATGGCTACCGTTTACGCGATCGAAGCTCGCTCGCCCAACCGACTAAAACAGTACAGACGCTCTTCGAGATGGGTCGTTATACACAACCGACCAGGACATATGGAACTCGCGGAAGCAGGCGGCCGGGACAGGTTGGGCGAGCAAGAAGGGACAGAGGAGGTCACAGAAAACGTAGCTGGTCTATGGTGCGCTCCGAGATCCCGAATTGATCCGCTCTGAGCGTTATGACAGAGTGCTATACTGACATTCCTCCTCCTTTTCTCTCTCTCCCATCCGCTTTGACGACTGACAGGATATTGGAATGTCCGAAGACGAACAGCTGCGGCAAGCGCTAGAGGCCAGCGTACAGAGTCATCATGATCTGCTGCAGTCCAATGGATCAGGAGCAAGAACACCAGCCTTACCACAACACCTCGAAACCGATCTCGAGAGTTGTCGCGCTCCAGGAGCGCCCGTCGCCATGGTAGCGCCCTTTGCTTCGCTCGAAGTCGTAGCTGCCCTACTGCAGGCTCTTCACGCCGCAACACCCGTGCGGAGAGCCTATCTTGCTGCTCGACCCGTCGACCAACGCGGCTCTGACTTTGCCAATTACTGGAAAGGCGCACCGCCTACTGACAGCTCGGACGCAACTGCACAGCCAGCATTGGAAGCTCACTTTGAACTGGCGCAGCGCATCCAGACGCTGTTTGCATTTTCACAGCTCTCCCGAAGACCGCTGTGCGTTGTCAAAGACGTCACTTCGCTCACACCAAGCGAGGTGGTGGCACGAGGTGCAGACCGTTCGCCGCCTGTTAAAGTCGCCAGCCTTTACTACGAGTTCCTGGTGGAAAGCTTTACAAAGCATGTCGCTGCCGTCAGTGACTTGATCTTGAACAATCCGACCGCCGAGCCGGTGCAAACCGACGCCCTGTGGATGACCGATGCCATCTTCCTGTCGAGTGGAGCTGCAGCCCTGACAAGCCCTGCATCGCCTCGTGCCAATGGCTTGCAGGAACCACCTCAAGCACACGTCACCGCACCTCCCAAAGTAGAACAACAGCGCAGCTTCATTCAATTGCGGCACGACTCGGTCCACTCGGATACCTACTCTTGCCTGCGAGCGGCACTCGCCTCGGATGGCGAAGGGGCGCTGCTCACACGAACAGCTCACACCATCAGCATGGGAGTCGACCACGCATTGCCCACAGCCGACGGAGGTCCTCCGCCTTTCACCATCAACGAGCGCATCCATCTCGATTCGCTCATGTGGGATCGCAGACAAGGTGTCCGTCTCGACGCCGAGCTGCGTGATCTCGAAATGGTGCGTCTGGATGCGATGCGGCAAGAACTCGAAGCTCGCAAACGAAAGCTGGTTGGCGATGGAGGTCGGCCATTGAAGGAGGTATTATCCGGAGCCAAGCGCTATTTTGGAGAGATCGCATCTGCAGGCGATGGCACAGACGCCATTCGATCATCCTCTCTGGCTGAAGCTACGCCGCAGATCAGCAAGATCCTCGAAGCGGTAGAAGCCGACGTTGTAGCGACGGATCAGTTGATCGCCAAGATCCGAGCGCAGATCGATACCAAACGTGCCCTTGTGGCGGAAAGGGCCAAACGCGAGGCATCGAATCCAGAATGGACCCAGCTGGCATACGATCTCGTCGCTGTACTCTGTCACGAAGGAGGAAGATGCGTTTCGCTGGTCAAGCAGCCCGACGGGACATGGTGGAAGGTCAGTGGCGGTCGAGCTGTGCAAGTGGACCGGGAAGATGTAGTGATGGGGCGGCCGCAAGACCCATCCCTTTCGGTCTTTTGGGTGGTGTACGCTCGAGCGGAAGGTGAGATGTCGAGTATGGAAGAGACAGCAGCAGCAGAGGAGCAACTGATCGGAGAAGCGACCAAGGCAGCGATTGCAGATGACAATTTGACGTACGAGTCGGAGCTGCTTTCGTTGATTCGATCGGATGCTGCTACTCCGTCATCGACGGAAGAGGATGTCATCGTGTCGATGAAGCAAGCGGGAGGGGATTCCGATGTCGCGGCTGGTATAGAGCCTGACGCAGGGGATATCACAATGACGGTGCCTCCAAGCAGCGAAGTCTTGGGTTCGGCGTCAGGGTCTCCTCGCACAAACTAAACGGGGACTTGGCAGACTTTGGAGACGAGACGGGAGGGAGAAGACTGCAAGCAATTCATGTTCTGAGCTGCGCTACATCAAATCTACACTGTGGACACAGCGCGACGATCTCAACATTCTCAATGATGCCAATCGGCACATTTTCACAGATTGCGGCTCCGCAAAGCCAGCTGACGAACCATGTGCTGAATGAGTACATTTTGAGTGATGCGATGGGGATGTGAGAAGAAGAAGAAAAAGGTTGCAACTTGCTACGCACAGTAGGGTTTTCTCTTAAGCAACAACACGAGCCTCCTTCTTGTTGTTGGACTTCTTTCCCTGTTTAGCGGCCTGAGTCTGAGCTGCGGCGAGCTGCCCTCTCCAGCCGCTAACCTGTTTTGTCCTACCCCAACCTCTCCTCAGAGCGCTCCTCTTCATATTTTGATCCTTTGCACGTTGGCTTTCGAAGCCGTTCCTACCCACTTTTGCCTCGAGCTTGGTACGACGCGCGTCGGCACGTGTGCGCGGTGCGTTGCGAGTGTAGTGTTCCCAAGCCATACTGTAGAGTTCTCCACCTGCGGGGTAAGGGGAAGGCAGATCGGTTCGGAATGTCCATCGTGCCTTGTTGTCCGCTGGCGAGAATGTTTTGTAGGGCACAATGGTAGGGTGTCGAACGTAGATGACGGAACAAGTGGTGAACGAGACTTCGAGGTAAGGCGGGATGAAGAGGAATGGTGCGGCGTAGTCGGGGAGTGTGAAGGGGTGAACTCCGGGTGGGAGGGTTTTCTCTTTTTCTTTGCCTTTGGAGGAGGTTGGCGAAGTGGTTGCTCTGGTCGAGTCTGTGCTGTCGGATGCGGCGGCTTCAGAGGAGGAGGTGGTAGATTCTGTGGCAGCAGCGGCTGATTCGCCTTCCTTGGCTTCAGCCTCAACAGGAGCAGCTTCAGCTTCGGCTTCAGCAGCCTGTGCAGCCTCGGTCGCCTCCGCCTCGCCCGTCACGGCATCGTTGACCTTCTGGCTCTTGGCCTTGTCCGCCAACTGCTTGCTCAACATGGGCACAGCCGATGGCTCGACACTGACCAGATCGCCGGGCTGCAACAGCTGGTTCGGGTTGTTGCACTTGACCCCGTTGACCTTGACTTTACCCTGCACCACCATACCCCTCGACTCGTATGCACTGCGAGCAAAGCAAGATCGGAAGACGACCACATCCAACCTCCTCTCGACATCGCGCATGAAAAGCGATGCTGTGGGCATGGGATCCATCTCCTCGATCACTTTTTGCTGTGTCACTGCAGCATGTCTCGACCCGACTTCCGCCGCAGGGCCGGTAGGAGCCCTACGTGCCTGCAAAGCTTTATCGAACAATCCACCTTTCCGTGGACCTGCATTGGAAGCGGAAGAAGATCCCGAAGAAGCAGATACCTGGGGAGGGACGAAACTCGGCAGTTCGGTCGGCAAGAACCATCGCTTGAATCGTTTCTCGGGGATCCAATCACCGTGATAGGCTCGCAAGAAGCGCTTGGATCGCCATCGTTGCTGATACATGGTAAGCGAGGTTTTGGTAAAAGTGGTCTGCGAGGCGTGGAAGGGGACGGTGGATCGGGCGATCATGTTGTAGAGGTTGCGAGACGACCAAGACATGCGTGGCATGATGGTCTCATGGCTAAAGACTTTGGCCTTGCGCATGTTGGCAAGGTTGATGGGGGAGGTTGAGGGATACGGTTGTGTTGGAGAAGGTGGTCGGGTTGCTGTGCTATGTACACGTTAGGTGCGTGTCGAGGACGGCGGGGTGCTGTGTAGCTGACTACTGATGGCGAGTGTAGCGATGTCGCCGAGAGCCGTTGCGGAGAGGTGGGTTCGAAGATGATCGTGGACACTGTCAAAGTGCGAGATGGAGTCGCAAGTGATCATCGACCTTGATCAGAGGAGGATCAGGATCATCTCGGAAGACACTTACTTGTCTTTCTTAGCAAGCACAGCAACCAAAATGCCAACTTTTTCGGAAGAGCGAGAAGAAATTGCCAATCAGGACCAGATCACGTGGATGTGCAGCAACGCCGATCGCACTTCATCGGGGCGATTGTCTGAATAGGATCTGCGATCTCACACCCGATGAGAATCTACGAATCGGACGGCAATCGGATGTGACGGAAAAGCAGCTGCTGCCAAAAAGCACGCCATCGCGCTGGCGCTTTTGTCCATTCGAATGCACGCACAGATCTGCAGGCAATGAATCCTGCTTCCCTTTCCAATTGGGCAGATGAGTTAAGTTACGCAGTGTGCGGCGATGTGGCTTTTTGGATGGCACAGTCAGGCATGTTGAGGCCCAGAGAGACGATCAGCAAACTTACATCTACGCTGTTGTAGGGTTTCTGACGCTGGAACAGAAGCTCAAAAGAAGGATACGCTGTAGGCTCAAAGAGTTGAAGCGGATGGTGGCGGAACAAAGCTGCTGTCACAGAACACCTGAGCTGGTCTGTGCATTCATCGAGTGGCAAGTGATGCTTTGTTCACGTCGTTTGGTCGGGGAAAGAGATGGATGGGATGGGCACGTTCTTGTGGATCTGCATCGAGTGCGTCGTATACGGCAAGGGTCTGAGGTATCGAGCGCTGTGAAAAGTCGAAACGGGATGGAGAGGATCGGACCAGTTTTGGGAAGAGGCACACACTCTTCTGCACAACGTACAGTACAGTACGTGTCCAAAAGTGTGTGAACGGGTCTAAATTGTTGAATTATTTTCTAATTTTTTCAAGCTTGTACACCATCAATTTTGGTCCATTCTGACCGCAAAGGTGTTACTCAACACATCTATAACTTGGTACAGGCAATGTCAGACAGGCTGTTCAGCCTACCATGGAGTCATAATGGCAGATTGCAAGAGTAAAGAGGTGATTTGGGCCAGTTGTCTGACATCACTTCATCAACCGTGTTTGAGGCAGGCTGAATTCACCCCCCACAGCTCCATGGCTGCCCAGGCAGTAATATATGAGTTGATCTGGTCAGCTAAGCCCACAGACAGCTTGCCAATGTGATCCAGTTGGTGTGCAGATAAGTCATTCAGGACCTGTGCAGCATTGCCCGGTGCTAGGGTCTTTCAAACCAACGGCAGCATATGGATACTGAGAAAGATTGTTGATCCTGATCAGGCCTCCTGTGCTTTGGCTTCAATTCTGGCTTTGCAAGTGGTCATCTCGATGAAGCAATTGCATTGTGCAAACAACCACCTTCCAAGGTAGCTACCATGAGCTTATATCCATTCACAGAGACCATATGGCTGGACAGGGATTCCTGGAAGCTGGTGACACAAAAACAGCTTCAAAGATGGTTTGGTTGTTTGAACCTTCACCTTGCTTCCGATGTCTCTGTACTTAGGTTGAGCTTATGAATCAACTTGTGAAGCATGCCAGGATAAGACTGTGGTTCCAACATCCTTAAAAAGCTGCAGAGAAGCCCAAAGCATGCTTCACAACAAGCCTGAGGCCATGTCCAAGCTCATGGGTAGTGTTTGAGGAAGGCACGGTGGCTGGACAAGAAGATTCAGCTTCACACCCCATTCTGTGCTGTCAGAATACCCCTGTACAGCAAGCAAGTACATGGAATGTTTCATTGGATGCCTGTCCACAACATCCTTGAGTCTGACAGCAGGTTTAGTAGTGATATGATGGGTGTTGAGTCCACTCAAGCTGTTCCCCACAATTTTGAGGTATGGTGAAAAATAGAATTTAATTAGACCCGTTCACACACTTTTGGACACGTACTGTACATTCACCGATAGTTACAGTACACGCACGCACGCGTTGACTTGGCTACACTCAGTGAGAGCAGTGAGTGTTTGTTGAGTCAGTCACAGGGAGAAAGGAGGAAAGACAGAGAGAGAGAGGAGAGAGAGCGCCAGAGCACAGCATGATGGGATGGTTTTCACCCGATTTTGTCGTTTTGTTTTTGTGTTCTTCTTCTTCTCAAATTCAATTCTTCTTTTTTTTTTAAAAAAAAGGACCCTTGCCAGACACAGCTCCAGTGCATTGAAAAATCTACAAGTCCGTGCTCAAGCGTCGTGTGTCGTGCTTTTTTTTTTTTCCTTTTTCTTTTTCTTCTCTCTTTCTTCTTGTGCGTTGCCGCCGCCGCCATCGACTCCCTCGTGCACAAATCTTGACTTGACGTTCCCCCCGCTTGCTTCGTCCTTAACCTTTGATCAGACATCTACCCTTTCCTTCTTCCTCTCCTCATCATCACACACATCCCCCATCATCCATCCCTCCCCCCCTCCTCATCCACACATAGACAAAATGGCTCCCGGTATCCGCACTCTTCCTGAGGGTCACTTCCTCTTCACCTCGTAAGTGCACACAGTCCACATACAATACACACCATCCACGTAGTGATGGCCACTTGTAGACGCATCAAGAAATGAGGATGCTGACTTTTTGACTCTCTTCTGCGTATCATCGATAACAGCGAGTCCGTCGGTGAGGGTCACCCCGATAAGATCTGTGACCAGGTCTCGGATGCCATCCTCGTAAGTATCTGCTACAGTAAAGAGACTTGAAATTGTCTTTTTCTGGTTTCGGACAGGTTCCGTTTGTTTGCTTCACCTGGCTCGGATCAAGCAATGGCAGCTTTCTGTGGCATCCAACTTGCATGTAAATGCGCTTTGCCTGAAAAGAAGCTGCTGTTACTGGATCTGATCCGACACCTTTTTGCAACACTTTGAACTGACAAATCAAATCTCTCACTCTTCCTGCCTTTTTTTCCCGCCCCGCGCAACAGGACGCCTGCCTCGAGCAGGACCCTAACTCCAAGGTCGCCTGTGAGACCGCCTCCAAGACCGGTATGATCATGGTCTTTGGTGAGATCTCGACCAAGGCTCAGATCGACTACCAGAAGGTCATCCGTGACACCATCAAGAAGATCGGCTACGATTCTTCCGAGAAGGGTTTCGACTACAAGACCTGCAACGTTCTCGTTGCCATTGAGCAGCAGTCGCCCGATATCGCTCAGGGTCTCGACCACGGTTCCCTCGAGGAGCACGGTGCCGGTGACCAGGGTATCATGTTCGGTTACGCTACCGACGAGACCCCCGAGATGATGCCCATGACCCTCATGCTCTCGCACAAGCTCAACTTGGCCATGTCGGCCGCTCGTCGCGATGGTACCCTCGGATGGCTCCGACCTGACTCCAAGACCCAGGTCACCATCGAGTACAAGAAGGACGGTGGTGCCACCATCCCCCTCCGTGTCGACACTGTCGTCATCTCGACCCAGCACGCCGAGGAGATCTCCACCGAGGACCTCCGATCCGAGATCATGGAGAAGATCGTCAAGAAGGTCATCCCCGCCAACCTCCTCGACAACGAGACCATCTACCACATCCAGCCCTCGGGTCGTTTCGTTATCGGTGGCCCCCAGGGTGACGCCGGTCTCACTGGCCGTAAGATCATCGTCGACACCTACGGTGGCTGGGGTGCCCACGGTGGTGGAGCTTTCTCCGGAAAGGACTTCTCCAAGGTCGACCGTTCGGCCGCTTACACTGCCCGATGGGTTGCCAAGTCGCTCGTTGCCGCCGGTCTCGCCCGTCGCGTCCTCGTCCAGTTCTCCTACGCCATCGGTGTCGCTGACCCCCTCTCCGTCTTTGTCGACACGTACGGCACCGGTAAGAAGTCCGACGAGGAGCTCGTCAAGATCATCCGTGACAACTTCAACCTCCGCCCCGGTGTCATTGTCAAGGACCTCGGTCTTCAGAAGCCCCAGTACCTTGCCACCGCCGCTGGTGGTCACTTTGGCCGATCCGAGTTCTCCTGGGAGCAGCCTAAGCAGCTCAAGTTCTAAAGCGCTCGCTGAACCAACTTGCTCTGCCTTAAGGTTTCTTTCCCTCCAACAAAAATGAATGGTCGATTCAACATCGTTTACCCCCGCACCCGCAAACTTCTCTTTCTTTCTTTTCTTACTTCTTCTCTTAATGTGTTACCATCCTTTTACTATTTTTTTGATACGTTTCTCGAACGGTTTTCTCTTCTTGTAGTGTTATCCCCTTAGCCTCCCTTGCATAGATCCCCCTTAACCTTCTTCGACACACACACACACACATCTGTACTACATTTTGCACTCGTCGCACAGCGCTCGTTCGCATTCACATAGCTTCGCTCCGCACACACACACACACACACACACTTTTCTCACGCATCTCTTGCAGACGTACAGCTGGTCTTGTCACAGCTACGTCATACAGCAGTAATATACCACGTCAACCGTGTCCCTTTCGTAGTACAGTGTGTGCAAATGAAGAGACCAAGTGAGATCAAATGAATAACGTTAGCTGCTTCGTGTAGAGATGTGTCGATTTTTGACCGTGCTGGGCGGATGCAGAGCAGGGACCTGACAACGCTTCACTTCAAATATTGCCATTGTCTACATGTCAAGCTTGCACAACAACTTGAATGCCACCCACCCTAAGCAATGGACGCCTTATTTTGCATAGAATGCTAACATCTGCAATGACACCGGAAGGGTGATCGAGCATGATGCTTGAGGAGTATGTCCGAATAGAGGTCTGTAAGACTCCCATCAAGGGGGGCAGTGGGATGTGGATGGTGCTGCCTGCTTGCTGTTGCACCAACCCTCCGCCTTTCTCCCCTCTCGATTCATCCTCCCCAAATCTCACACAGCTGACTTCAGCATCACAAGCCATATGCCACGTCGCCGCAAGAGAGGGATAAACAATAATCTTTCGATTGCAAGATTGTGAGATAAAAAGAATTAAAAAAAAGCCATACAGGTCAACAAACGAAGAGACAGATTGTGCGAGGATTGCATGTTGTTAGAAGACGTCAGCGCTTTGACGTGCACCTTTTTTGAGGGAGATAACTAGAATACACGGGGGATGGATCGTTCGATTCGACAAGACATGGAGAAACAAGAACAGGGCCATTGCGCGGAGAGAGGAGATTAGGCGACAATAGGCAGTGCTAAAGAGACAAAGAGAGAGAAGGAGAAATGCGGAATTGGCACGGTGGAACACTTGCAAAGCGAGACGGAATCGGACTTTCGAGACCACAACAACAACGGGAAGGGACAGTCAACGAGCTGAGAGAAGGAATAGGGCTTGGATCACCATTCGTCCATCATCATCTCGTTGATACCTCCTGCTGCTGCTCGTGCGCGTGCTGCTTCTTGATCGCCTTCGACGTGCTCCCACAAGGGCTTGCCTGCGGAGTGCTGCTGCTGGGTAAAGTATCGGTTTGCTGAAACGCCGCTGCCGTCATCCGAAGGCGAAGGTGTGGGTGGGAATTCGACACCGTTTGGGTAGCGGAACTGGGCAGGTGGCGAGGATGGCACCTCGTTCTGGTGGGCCGGGTTGGAAGGTTCAATGACCATCTGGACGTCAGCGTTGCCTTCGAGAAGGTGGACCTCATCCGACTTGATGAAGGTGTAGCCGTAAGAAGTGACAACCTTGAGCCAGTGCGGGTTGTTGCTCGAAAAGGGAACGGAAGTACCGCTTTCGGCACCCTTGCCCTTGAAAGACGCAGACGAGTGCGTGTAGGTGTCGCGCTGCTGATTCTGCTGGGTGAGATCGTCGAGGGTCACGTCAGACGAGCTTGCAAAAGGATCCTGAGAGTATTGAGAAGGGGTCTGGGGCAGCGACTGCTGCTGTTGCTGTTGCACCTGGAAGGAGCTGCCGGATCTGGAGCCTCGGAGTGGCATCATGGGACGAGCTCGCTTGCCTGAGAGTGGCGAGGTTTCGACGTTCTCCTCCTCGGTCTTGCGCTTTGGCGTAGGCGAGGAGCCACCAGCCATGGTGTTGAGGTAGGAGGTCTTGACGGCAGGAGAGAGCAACATGTTGAAGAAGTTGTGTTGAGAGTGCGCGTGCGTGTGAGTGGAGGTGCTAAACCTAGAGTGGGTAGGAGGATAGGAAAGGATGGACAGGTGCTGAATGTGGGGACAAGTGACCGGCACTTGTTGAGAAACGCTGAGCTGCTATGAGCGTCAGTTGGTAGGCGGATATGATGTATAAGGTCGAAGGTCAATATAGAGCGAAGGCGGGCAAGTGGGAAAGGGTTGATGGTGAGAAGGAAGAAGGAAGGAATCAAGTGTCTCGTGCCCTAGATTCTACCATTTTGATTAGCGGTTCCCAGGTCGGAAGACGGGAATGCAAGGAGAGAGAGAGAGAAAGCAAGGCTTCCAAGGCAGCCGAGCAGTCACTTTGTGCCAAAGAGTGCAACTTCCGGCAAAAGTTTCGAAATTTATTTTAATTTTTTGAAGGATTTCATTTACTGTATGGACCGATGCTCCACTTTTGTGCGTCTCAGGCTTGGCCGCTGCAATCTCATCTCTAGCGCGGTCCGGAAAGCAGCAGGAGAGACAAAGGTGAAGGTAGAAAATATCTGAATCTGCAGTGTAGAGCCGACGCCTCTTTCATTTTACGCGTTCATATTGGCCTAAAAAGGCTTGCCGAAAGAGGAAAATCCGGCCTGTCCGCTGTCGAAATCGGGAAAATTGGATTGGAATTCTCATGCGGACCATCGTAACTTTGCCGTCGTTTAAAGCTTCACACTGCGCGACGCGACTTACACGAGCTTGGTCATCGAAGAAACCGGCCGAGAGTGTGAATGATCTGAAATCGGTGGGAAAGGAAGCCCGATTGACAAAGACACATCATAGGGAGAAACCTTTCCACCCAAGGCCAGGGTCAAGCAGTGATGCAGCTCGAGCGAGCCAGTCGAGTAATTCAACATACGCAGTGAGAGCAGAGATCGATCGAGGCTTGCAAAGATAAGATTGCTAGGGAGGCAGATGTAACAAAAACAAAGGGTGAGGGGCAAGACACGCAGAGATGAATTTGTAGCTTCGTGCACGTCCAACTGGCAGAGCGCTCTTAACCAGGGGGCAGGGCACCGGCATCGATGGCCTCGACCTCCTCTTCGGTGAGGTCTTCGGCACCGGCATACGAGGAAGGAATGGGCGAGCGTGGGAGCACCATGGTACCGGAACGAGCGCACTCGAGGATACCAAAGGGACGAACCAGCTTCAAGAAGGCATCGCATCGGCTGCTCTTGCCCGACATCTCGACGATGACGCTATTGGAGGAAACATCGACAACTCGGCCACGGAACTGCTCGGCAAGCGCAATGACGGAGCGCATGTTGTCCGACTTGACGCGAAGAGCCTCGGTAGGAGTGAGAGGAGTGACGTGCAGCTGAGTCTGCTGGGCAGAGGCGTTGGAGGAAGCTCTGCTCGGGTCGGTCTCTCGTTCGGCGATGAGTTCGGGAGTGTCGGCGGGACTGGAAGCTTGTTGCGACTCCTCAAAGTATTCCGGACCCAAGATCGAGACCTTGACGAGCATCAGCTCGCGCTCAATGACCTTGGTGTTGGTGTAGTCGAGCACAGCCCAGACGGGCACGAGGTCTTCGAGCTGTCGGCGAGCCTGCTCGATAACGCCATCCTGTCCGCGCAGGACGATGCACATGCGCGAAAGATCTCGAATCTCGGTACCGCACACCACGAGCGAATCAATGTTGAAGCCTCTTGCGGCAAGAGTACCGGCGACACGCGAGAGCACACCGGGCTCGTTCTGGACGAGACAGTTGAGCGTGTGTCGCTTGAAAGGTGCCTTGGATGGGGGAGGTGTGTTGTAGAGAATGTTGGAGACGGCTTGCGGAGCATCGAGCGAAGGAGGCTCGAGCGAAGGCAGAGGTGGGAGCTTGCGGAGCTTGTGAGCCAGCTTGTAGTCGAGCGCCGATGTCGAGTCGGACTCGACAGGCTGCTGAGGCTGCTGTCGCTTTTCGGTCGAGTTGGGAAGCTCTGTTCGGAGAGACGACGAGAAATGGCGAGCGGTGGCGGGCAGGCGCATCACCGGCTGCGACGCCGATGATGAAGCCACCCGCAGTAGCGAGGAAGCACCTCTGGAGATCATCTTGACGGCGATGATCTGTTGACAGAGATGATGATGCTGGCAGGGAAAGAAGAAACGAGGCGGAACGAGTCAAAGTGAGCGAGAGTGATTGCTGCTCGGGATTCGAGGCTTACAAGCTTCCAGATCTTCTAACACAGAGTAGCCCCGCACGGGCTTGGCTATCACAAATGCCTACGATTGGTTGGAGAGACAGCGCTCGCTGTTCTCTCTTGTGTGTCTGTGGGTGTGATAGCATGACTCGAAGCGAGAACCTAGATTTGCTGCATTTCTTCCTCCCTTCCGCGCCTAGCCTCCGGTTTGCCCTTGTTTCGTGCGAGATGGCACCAATTTTTGACCTCCTTTTTGAGTTCGCTTTTTTGGCATTTCCTGTGCAGCAGCAGTCTGCAGTCGATTTCTTTTCAGCACTGATGATGATGGATGGTCTCTAACAGCCTCAAAAAGATGACCCTCGGCCCTTTTCCTGCTTTTGAGTGAATCGGGCCGATGCACTTTGGCTTGGCTTGAGAGTGTTAGGCTGACTGGCTGGCTGATTCTTTGGTTCTAGACTCTGCACCGGCGGACGGACCTCCACGCGAAAAACGCGTGCCAAAATGTGTGACAAGCGGAAAGGCCGCTCTCCATCGGCGCCGAGTACAGTATTCAGTGGGTGCATGCATCGAACCCAACCATCCGACGGACCCTTGTGCTGGCCAAGCCTCTACTCAATTGTCATTGCACGCTGCGACCCAAGCGATGCTTGCCATTGCTATCGACAGAGATCGCTTCAAACGCTTCAACAATCCTTAGGATACACTACCCACACACAGTCCACACCTCCATCCTGCTCCGCTCCGATCGCAACGTGACGGGCCTTCTTTGCTCTCGCCTCAAGCACACCATGCTCTGAACAGCACCGATTGCATCCATGCCCCAACCCATCTGACCACAAAATGCCGTCCACCATCCAAAAAAGCAAACAAGGAGCCTAACTGTTGCCTGTCAAGTAGCCTAGCACACGCTGCCCCGAGGCTTCTCGTACTAGCATTCCAACCAGGAAGCATCCGAAATTAGATACCCCGTCAGCGTCACCAACATGTCGGAACAACCCCCGCCAATCTCCGCCGAACAGGCAAGCAGCGACCACCAACAGAGCATCTTTGCTTCTCCTACGCCCATGGATACTGGCTTCCAACAGTTACAAGGAGACGAGGTCAACTCGACGACTACCACACAAGGACCTCCTTCTGCTGCACCCTCTGCGTCCACCACGCCCATGAGCGCACCGACCCCCCTCCATGCACCATCAGCCAACGTGTCGGCCACTTCCAGTGCTGCCGTCTCCCGAGCTGGCAGCGTTCGTTCCAATGCTCCGCCCTCGTCTTCCGGCTCTACTACCCGCATTCGCAAAGGTCTCCTGTCAAGAGCAGGTAGCGAAGCCGAAGACCGAATATCTCGAGCTGCCTCCGTGGCTCACCAGCAGCTCACTACGGACGACGATGACGATGACCCCATGATCAGTGACTCGGGGCCCATGCCCCGTCGATTCGCTTCTCAGAGTCACGGCCCTACAGGCGCAGCCAGCAACTCACGTCAGTCGTCTCACTCTTCGCTCTCTCCCACTACGTGGGGTCAGCGTCCAGGCGCTGCCTCACAACATCCTCGCTCTTCCACCAGCAGCATTGCTTCCGGCAACCGCAGTGGAAGCGGCGAAGCCAGCGAGGGTGGCGCCAGCATCGGCGGCGTCAGTCTCGGTCGTGCCATGTCGGTGAGCTCTGTCAGCTCCGTCACCAGCACAAGCAGTCTCGAAGCCGTGCCCTTCCGCGAAGCCCCCCTCGGCAATGTCAGGCTTGGCTTTGGTGGTGCGGGCTTCCGTGCTGCTGGGCGTAGTGCCCGCAACAGTCCGTACGGCTCGCTCGCCATGTCAACACAGCCTCGTCCAACTCAACCTACCCCACAACAAGCCGACGGCCAAGCTCTTTCCCGATCTCAAGAGGGTCAAGACGACCTCCTAGCCGACTCTTCTCTGAGACCTGCACCGCAAGCTTCGGGTGCCCTCAGCGCTTCGGCACCTGCAGCCGACAGGCACAAGGGCGTCCCCAAACCTGCCTCAGACGCTTGGATGTACCGTGTGGGACCTGGCATGCGCACCAACAAGCCGCGAGCACCAGAGCCAGACGAACAGCCGATGGAAGAAGCGACCTCGTCTTCCTCGCCCGCCAAACGATCGCGCGAGGTCCTCCGTCAAAAGTTTGCCAAGGGCGCCGGTCGGCTAGGCATCAAAGCCAACATTGTCACCGGTCTCGGTCCGTCTCCCTCGGAACAGTTTGCCGTCTACAACCCGCTCGACAGCTCCGAGGATGAATTAAACCTGATTCCACCCATGCGGACGCCACTGCCGCGCAACTCGAGCTACTTTACCTCTGCACCTCACAGCGCCAGCTCTGCTGCAGGAACCCCATTGCATTCCAGCCTCACGCCCGTTCCAGCCGATTTCCGTACCAGCTCGGTGACCAATGCTCCTTTGTTCGTGCCCAAGTATGCCGAAGATGCACAGTCTGCCAGGCTCACGCCAGAGCCCTTCCTGCCGTCGGGCCCAGCATCTCGTTCGCCCGACGCACGTCTCGCCGTGTCTGTCGACTCCAGCCAGGCTCCTTCCTTGCAACCGCTCAGCTATGCCGGCGGAGCCGCCAGCATCTCTTCCGACCTCTCTCCCTTTCTTGCTGGCGCTTCAGCCAGCGAAGGTATCGGCATCAGCTATCCTCGACGCAGATCCTCGGCCACGCAAAGGCCTGTCCTCATGCGCGCCGAGAGCAGCAATGACGCTCTCGATCGCACTGCCTCACCAGGGCTACTAGTACACGACCCAAGTGCTGCTGGCGCACCAGCTGCGGAACCCGCCCTCTTCACACTGTCTACATCAGCTTCGTCATCGCAACGCACGCCTCTAGCTGGTCCCGGCTTTGCGTCCGGCAACGATATACAGATGTCGCCGCCTCATCCTACCCCTGCTGAACTGGTTCGTATGGAGGCACAAGCCGGCATCGCTTCGCTCCCCGATTCGCCAAGCGAGCCTTCGCCCATTCCAGCGAGCTATTCACCTGCCATCGGCGACGAGACTGCGTCCAACAGGCGAGTTCGCGATTCTTCTCAGGCTAGACTCAGGCGTCCGAGCAGTGGCACGGGCAGCGAGGCTTCGCTGTCTGTAAGCGCAGCAGGTGTTGGCCCCTCACGCCGACCAGAATCGCTGCAGCGCCAACGGTTGTGGTCCAACGCGAAGCGGCCCGCGATCTTGCGAGCCCGTACTAGCGAAAGCTCGATCAGTCGAGGGCGGCGCAGTCAGAGCTCAGATCGCAAGGGATCCTCTCCAGGTCCGCAAAGTCCCATCGAGGGCCCAATGCTTGACGGAGCCTTCGACAGGCCTGGCACCCACTCAAAGAACAGTTCCAGCAGTACCGTGCCCGGCAACGAGCTTGGCACGCGATTACCACCTCATGTGTCTGTGATCCCAGAAGATGACGATGGCGGTAGTGGCAGTGTCGACACGCCCGAACGCCTCGGCGTGCGCGGTGTTGATGGACCTTCACCAAGCCCATCCCGCCCTCCTTCCGGGATCGAGCTCGACCCGCAGATGGCTCTGTCGCCACCCAACGGAGGTACTCTTCCGTTCATGGTGCGGCCCATCCCAGGACCGCGCTCAGCTTCGCCTGCTTCGCAGCTGGCACGCTCTCCCGAGACCATCCGCGTCGGCCCTGCTCGTATTGTCGACTCGATCTACGGGCGAAGTCCTGCCTCGATTTCGAATCTGCGAAGCCCTCGCCTGCAACCGTCTTCTGCTTCTATCGCGTCCGATCGCCCCACCACACCCTCTCCTCGGACCGCCTCGGCAAGAGGTCCCAACGACTTTCACTTTGGCGATACGCTGGGCGAAGGATCCTACTCGACTGTAATTGAAGCATGGGATCTTCTCTCGGGTCCGTCTCCCAAAGAGCCCGGAGTGGTCGATCCGAACGCGACTTCCGCTGCCGCCGCCATGGTTGGCTCCGACTCTACGAGGAAACGACGTCGCCGAATTGACCTGACGGGACGCAAGGCCTATGCGATCAAGGTGCTCGACAAGGTGCACATTCTCAAGCAAGGCAAGCAGAAATATGTTGGAATCGAAAAGGAGGCGCTCAGTCGCATGATTCGACATCCCGGCGTCGTGACGCTCTTTTGGACGTTCCAAGATCGCGAGAGTCTCTACTTTGTTCTAGAGCTTGCCAGTAATGGTGAGCTGCTCAACTTTATTCGCAAGCACGGCAGCTTTGATTTGACAGCTGCTCGCTTCTACGCCGCCCAGTTGGCCGATACGATCGATGCGATGCATCGTGCTGGAGTGGTTCATCGAGATGTCAAGCCCGAAAATATTCTGCTGGATGCTCGTCACCGCATCAAGATCACCGACTTTGGAAGCGCCAAAATCGTGCACGCCGCCGGAGAAGCCGATATCTCAACCGCTCCCGAAGTGCCGCCGGCGAATCCCCAGTCGAGGGCAGCCAGCTTTGTCGGCACAGCCGAATATGTCTCGCCAGAGTTGTTGGTGGAAAAAGCTCAGCCGGCCGGTAAGCCTGCCGATTGGTGGGCTTTCGGATGCGTGCTGTTCCAGATGATCGCCGGTCGACCTCCATTCAAAGGTGTCAACGAGTATCAAACGCTGCAAAAGGTCAAGAACCGCGACTTTACGTTCCCCGAAGGATTCCCTCAAGATGCACAGGATCTCATCGACAAGGTGCTGACGCTCGATCCGACACAAAGGCCATCAGCTACCGAGATCAAAGCTCACCGCTTTTTCGAGCAGATCAACTTTGACCAATTATGGGAGGTGGACGCTCCCGAGATCAAGACCGGACTTGTGCAGCCTCTGGCCGCACCTCAACAGCGCGAGTTTGGCGAGACAAGCGATTTTAGCTTTGATGAGGGATTCGGCAGCTCGGATGAATCTCAGGCTTACAACGGCGACACACAGAGCATCGACTACCCGACCCGCGAAGGTCCTGACGAAAGCTCTTTGAGCTTGGATGCGGTCCCCTCGGCTCAGCCCAACGACGCTGATGATTCTGAATTGTCCGATGCCAGCTCAAACAATCGCGAGACGGGCGGCGGGGGTGGTGGCGAGCATAGCTTTCCTAGACGACAGAGTGGTTTGCAGCGCTTGGCCGACGGCTTCCAAAGTCGCTTCATGCCTAACGCCGCCGGGTCGCCCGTAGGAAACAATCTTGCTGTACAGCAAGGCGGCGGTACTGCGCCCAGGCGCAAATTCTCGACCATGTCGATCGATACGGCCCACCAAACGGTCGCTCACGGCATCCCGGAGAATGAGTCATCGGTGGCGAGAGGCTTGCGGCCTTTTTCGAGGTCGATGCAGACCATGAATGTCAATGCTAGCGCAAGTCCCAACTCTGCCAATCGCAATCCGCATCCTAGCCAACTTTCGAACGGCAGTGGTGGCGGCATTGCTTCCACTTCAGCAGGCGGATTGCAACAGAGCTGGGCAGCCTTGCTGTTGCCCAAGGAGCTTATGCTGTACAGCCTGCCTGTTGCTCAGAAAAAGACGGGAGCGGGCAAGATGTTTACCAAACGCCGCCAGCTCGTCTTGACCGACTTTCCTCGACTGCTGTGTGTCAAGGAGACGGCTGCAGCGCTCAAGGTCAAAAGCGAGGTGATTCTAGCCATTCCTTCCAAATCGGGCGAGAATGGCACCATAGCAGGCTTAACCTCGAACGTCGCAAATGAGCGGAACTCGGGTTCAGCGGCGCCCAAAGCTGCAGGCGAATTTGAAAAGATCTCGGGCCGACAAGCATCGGGGCAATCAGACGACGAGGTTGTCGGGGAGGAGCAACAAGTGACAGCTACCAATGTGCGCTCCTCGCAGCAGCAGGCCATCCCAAACCTTCTAATGGGACTGGAGTACAGGGGTGGGCGAGCCTTTACGATTCGCATCGCCAACGGGCAGACGTTCCAGTACGAAACACTTTCTGGAGATGCATCTGCGTTGGTGCGTAGCATCCAGGAAGCCAGAAGATCGACAACATGAAGCATCAGGACGCCTGCGTACGTGCAGACGTCCTTTCGTTAGCGAGGTCAACATGGGTGTTACACTCTTATGTTTTTTGTTGTGCACTTGTGTGTCAGGGTTTGCATGTTTGCATCTAATCTATTCATATCTCCGATTTGTCGAGAGCTTGTTGGGCCGCGCACTGAAGTCAAGAGTATATGCACGGAAAGGAGGATGAGGGTCGAGAGCTGCTTATCGCAGGACAGATCAGTAAGCGTCGGATTCAGGCACGGCGGCGGCGGGCAGCGGCGGCGGTGAAAGGGGGCGGGGGCTACAACATGTCAGAACGACTCGGCAACGTCAGTGTTGCTACGAAAAGCGAGGCTTCGGAGACAAGTGTTGGTGTATGCATGGATGTCCTCGTTCCGAGGTGCTTACGTACCGGCTCCATACAGGGAAGAGGATATGTAGTGTGGGGCGGAGGATGGGGCTCCGTTGCTTTACTCCTACCCCGCAGTGATACGGAGAGTAGATGTGCGGGGTGAACTCTTCCGAGAGCCCATCTAGATCAAGATCAGAATCAGGATCAGGATCAAGCTTCAACCCTTTTGTGAGATTCAAGTCGGAGCGGGGAGTTTGAGGAGGAGGAGGAAGAGGAGGGGTCTCACGCCACCTTTTTGACACGTGTGTGATTTGAATTCCCTCCGAAGTGTGGGGCTCATTTCATCAACCTACCGATACAAGATCAGTCGATACGCCAAACGAACACTTGGATGAAGGGGGATGATTCTTATCGCGGTCGGATCTACAACCCCGTCTCTCGTCTTTTCTCTGAGCGTTGAAGAGATGGTGGCGTGTGCGTGTGCGGTGCATGAATGGGTGCGGGGGAAGGCGAATGCGGGGAGGAAAAAAAAAGGGTCACGGCAGGCAGGCAGGCTGAACGGATCGGGTGCGGATGATGTTCGGACGAACCCTGGGCATAAACGAGCTTTTCCTGGGAAAACGGCGGTGGTGCATAGCATTTTTGCCTTTCCAGGCACGCAAGGCACGCAACGCAATGCATTTAATCGAGACAACGTTAGCGTTTTACTTCGCCGCACAACTAGACGGCGCAGCAAAATGAAGGTGCAAGCTCACAAGCAGAGAGGCGCAATAGAGGCGTTGGATACTTGCTCGAGATGGGCTCTTTTCTCAGCTGTCACCGAGCATATACGTGAAGGATGAGGGATCGGCTGAAGCAAGAGAGGGCTTGCGGCCGATACAGAGCCGTTAAAGCTATACGAAATCGGGGCAGGCATCTTCTCACTTCACGTCAGTCACGCGCCCTCTCGAAGCGAGGAGAGAGGAAAAAAAAGAGAGCGATGGACATGCGGCCATAAGAACGATCAGGTGGGCGCACCTCAAATTGAATTTTCCTTGCTTTGACCAAAAAAAAAAAATCAAAATTTGACGACAAATTCGTACACCCAGGTATCTGTGATTTTTTCCCCCCTTGATCTTACCAGGCAATGGCACTATGCGACACGGGTGCAGAGTTCAGCCGAAATCTTGTGCTGTTGTGCATGCATCACCGCTCGGACGGCCTCTCTTTTTTTTGAGCAAAGGGCTGGCCTAGGTAGAAGCCACTTGGACAGAAACCGAATGTCCCCCTGGCACAGGACAGAAGCGGCGGCACGTCGTCCGCTCGTCCTCTTCTTTTCTTTTCGAGAGGCGCTCTTTCCGCTTAGTGAGGCCGGACTTAACCCGTTTCTCGCCCGAAGTGCGCAGGGCCTACTGCATAGTGGGACACTTGGCTTCAGTTCTCCGCACCCACTCTTGTATTGTAGAGCTGGAGTTACCGTGCAAGCCTCAAGTGAGCAGTGGGCAGACAAGGGAATGGATGGGACAATGCAATCCAACCCTGGCCTCAGGCACGCACCAACAGAGGATTGTGGTACGACCCAACTGCACCTTGCTCCACGATCTTTGCCGTGCTTCATAAGCGAGGCTGTCGCAGTACCTGTGTGGCAGCCACGCGAGAAAGCAAAAAAGAAAGAATTTGAGGGTTTACACAACAAAAAATCTCACTTCACCTTTTCTTCAACACCGTGAACACACAAAGCATTCCAAGGCTCAACTGTCAGACACGACTCGATCGCGAACTCTGGGCAGAACGGCTTTCGAAGGCAAACAAAAAAGCGTTTCAGGGAGAGGTTGAAAGTGCTTCTGCACGACGAGCATCATCATCCCGGTCACCTTGTACAATAGCTGCATGTGCCTCTTGCTCTTTGTGACGGACGAATTTCGAATCGAAAATATGCACCAATTTCTCCGAAAAACCTCCTTTTTTCAATGCGCGCGCGGACAGAATTTTCAGAAAAAGAAATTTAAATTCTGTGGCAGGGTTTGTCGAGAAGCCCACCCCACAAGCACTTAGGACCTTGCACCCTTTTGTGAGACCACACAACCACGATCTGCCATCAGCTTACAATCCTGTTGTATGATGATGTTCATGTTGCTGTTGAATGATGCTTTGGTATGGCAGCAACGGCTCAACGAAGGTGGAAGGGATCGGGTTGAGGTTGCGATGATGACCCAAGGCGTGACAGTTCTCGGATTATATAAAATTTCAAATTTTTCCATGGTCCGCTAAGATCGGCGGGCTCGCATTTGGAGTGCGAAATGCAGGGCATCAGGCCGCAGCGGAGAATTTTCGTTGAAACTTCGCTGAATCCTCGTTCGGCTTCGTGCATCCCGAACCGGGTTTGCAGCAGCCGCACCCGCTCACACGGCGACCTTTGTATTTGCGGCCAGACCACCAAATGCTGTTGTTACCGGGGACATTTTGTACATGATGTGGCTTGGCCGGCCGAACTGTAGTCCATCCGACCGGTGAGACTTTGTCTTCTTGACATGGTCTTGGCTTGCGACTGTCCACATTGATCGTCTTTTCCTCGTAATACTGAGGCTTTATTAAACCCCGCATGCTTCCCCGCCAGTATATCAAGCTGGAGGCGGGGGCCCAACAATTTCCCCTGTAGCATAGAGCGGGGATGGTGTGCAAAAGAAAAGGGCCCCATGGGACTCACTTGTAGGCATGGTCGTCAGCGGTGAAAGGTTGCAGCAAAATGGGTCGACCGGCAACTTGGCTGATGGGTCGGGACTGTCGGTACCTGCAGCGCGATCTAAACTGGCCTGTCCTTTGGTTTGTTTTCGTTGGGCCCTCGTAAATCCGCGACACCATCCTCTTCGGTGGTGCGCCTTTGACGGTCGTAACAAGGTCCTTTCAGGAACCAATGATGGACCAGCTGTCATCGAGTTTCGAACAGACCAACCAGCCACGCGACAATACTTGTCTATTGCAACCGAGATCTCGAACCGTCTAGAGCCGCGCCTTGCACCTTGACACACAGCTCAACGGGATCGCCATCATCGCTCTGATGGAACATAGCAAACATTGCAGCTCTAAACAACTCTCCGATCCCTCGACTCAAATGCCCCGGCTCCACTGAGTTGGCTTGGTGCTGGCTCTGGAGTCTTGACCGGCAAGGTTGATGACAGCTTCGGTGAGCTTCTCCTCGCAAGCCCACAGTCCCCCCAAATTTTGTGATCCTCGCTCAAGTTGACCGCAGCCAAGACTCTTGACGACGATCCTGCCATCCAAATCGTCATTGTCCTTGCATTCGTGAGGTGCGAGTACGTGTAAGCGAGAACCTCGCTCTGCTTGGCTTCGGCCAAGAGTCGCGCTTCAATCTGTTCTTCTCTGTGGAAACACGGCGCACCACATGCTGTGAATTTTTCTTGGCCTTGGCCTCTCATAATTTAAGGGCAAAAGGCACCTGGGCTGTGACTTTGTTGATGTTTGGTACAGTCAGGGTCGCGGAGAAATTTCGAACGCCGTTCACCATATTTTTTTCTCTCCCCTTTACGGCGGGTTGGAGCTGCAGCACTCTCAGACTCAGCGACCGATGCTGGGCCTGGAGAATTGAATCCAAAACCTGGGCTTTGTGAACCTGGGCTTTGTTACACAAAGCGACCACAGAGAAAGGCGAACGAATGGAAAATCGCAATTGCCTCCCTGCCCTCCCTCTGTGCCATGTCATCTAAGCGAGATCGCTTCCAGGCAGCATTTCCCCCGCTCCATGAATGGTGGGTGGGCTTGCTCTAGTGGTCCCGAGGCAATAGGCGCGACTTGGTATTACAGTACACATGGCCCCTGTTGTTGCGTTGAACTGCCGTCGGGATGGCTCTTGCCTTACCTCTTCCTCCTGGCGCATTCCGTGGTCGATGGGAATTGAATAAGCTTGGCAGAAGAGTAAGGCTAGCTGGTAAGCGTTCTAAGATTACCGCTGGCGAGCGAATGAATTGGCCGACTAGGTTAGCCGAGCGTTAAGGAGCTGTTCAGTTACGACGCGTTTTGGAAGTCCAAAGGAAAACAGTGGCGTCGCGCGGCGAAGGGGATTTCCCGACTGTATTGGCAGTCAGTCACCGAGGGGTCGCGCTTTTGACGGCTTCCAACGCTGCCGTCAGCCCGAGCTTCTGGCCCAGCCTTGCCACCCAATACGCACAAGCAATGGCCGAGGCGGGGTGGCCTGGCGAGAGAGGTCAAAGCGTGCTGAACAGGGTGGCGAGGGACGGAGACTTGACGACGAGTTTCCTTCTCTCTGGGGCAAATGCACAAGCTCGAAAAATTGACAAAGCCCCGCTTTTGCTCGAGTTGTCGTTCTGTGGGCATGAACGCTTCACACGACCAGATTTTAACTGGTTGACGGCGCTGGAATCTTACAGCAGCAGCAGCAGAAGCAGTAGCAACTACAGTACGCGCAGCACGACTCTGGGGGTCATGCTAGATGGACGCAGGCACGGAGAGCTGAGAATACACACCTTGGCTAGTCAGGAACCTCACCTGAATCCACGAGCAAAAGCAAAGGGTTGAGAGCTAGGCTTGTCCGAACAAAGGAATGAATCGAGAGCATAGGGCAATGAGCAAAATCATCCAACCCACCTTCGATGTGCTTAGCATCAGCAACGAAGAGGGCAACCGGGCCCCGCGGGGCACAGACATCCACCACACATACTGTACAGTCTCGGCTGGACCGCATGGCGAGATGAAGCGAGGCGTATGGGGCGCTCTCAAAGTGGGGTGGTTGAAGGGCCCCAGACAACAGCGTCCAGAGGGCAGAACAGGACAAGGACGACCGAGACCCGAATGCAACACACTGTCTTCTCTCTCTCTCTTCTGATTGGTGTGCCTCTGGCGCGAACTCGGTCAACGCCGTTTTCGAATCGAGAGGGAGAGGAGAGATGGGTCCACCAAAAAAAAGAAAGAATAAGCGACCGGCGAAGAGTGCGACCAAAGGCCAAAAGGCAAATGCAAGAGAACGGACCAATAGAGAGAGAAGAGCGTCGGAGACTGAAACCATCTAGACCGCAAGTCGACGCGTGTTGCAACCAAAAAAATCTGGGTAGTCTGGGTCCCCGCTTTGTGCATACGACGAGTGAGGAGTGAGGGGGAAACGCCCCTGGTCCCACCTTTTTTATTTTTTCTCGACTTCAGCACTTCTCTTCTCCGAAATTTGTTCGATTCTCGACCGTCCGTTTTTCTTCTTCTTTTTTTTGAGGTCAACCGCCGCTTTTTGCTGCTCTCTCTTTCCGGGAATATTTTTTTTTTCTCTCCTGCTCTCGACAAGTTTTCTTGCCCCGCTTGTTGATCGCCCTTCCGCTGCGGTTCACCCTGCATTTCTGCCCTCATGGCGCTGAATTTTCTTTTCTTTTCTGGTCCAAATTCGGTTCTCCAGATTCGGCCACTCGCGTTGTGACTTTGGGGTCCCCATGTGTTGATTGGATGTTTGGCTAGCTTGGATGCACTGCTGTTCTGCCTCCTCTACCTCGACTCCCTCGACTCCCTCGCCCACCTCTCTTGGTAGCCAAGGTCGCGTTTGGCTGGGCTGGCTGGCTGGCTGGCTGGGGTGCTGACACGCCCAACACTTTTTTTTTCCGTTCCTTCAGCTACAGTACACACTAGGCTTTGCTGTCACTAACGCCTAGCCCCCACCTCTGCCCCCTTCTCGTCGTCTACATAAACCCCCTTCCTCGACCTCCCAACCATCCCATCGATTCCCTATCCTCCATCAAGCTTCGTGGCTCTCCCCTCTCTTCCTCAAGGCAAAGCTTGTCCCCTCTCACCTTCACCCTTACTAAATCCTTCCCCCCCTCCCTTTCTCACATCATCAAGATGGCTGGAGGTGCTGTTGCCGATGTCGGCTACACCTCTACTGGCCCCGTGGCCCGCCCCGTCAACGTCAGGCAGTCGCTCCCCGCTATCCTGGTTGCCGCTGCCTCCGCTTTCGGTGGTGTCCTCTTCGGTTACGACACCGGTACAATTTCGGGTCTTCTTGTCATGGAGAACTTCAAGCAGACTTTCGGTCAGCGTCTTCCCACTGGTAAGGTCGACTTGACCACCAACGACACCTCGCTCGTTGTTTCCATTCTCTCCGCCGGTACCTTCGTCGGTGCTCTTGCCGGTGCTCCCATCTCCGACATCCTCGGTCGACGATGGGGTATGCAGGTCGCTCTCCTCGTTTTCGTTGCTGGTGTCGTCATGCAGATGGCCACCACTAACCTCGACGTCTTCATCGGCGGTCGTGTCGTTGCTGGTCTCGGTGTTGGTATCCTTTCCACTATTGTTCCCATGTACCAGTCCGAGACTGCTCCTCGCTGGATCCGTGGTGCCGTCGTCTCCGGTTACCAGTGGGCTATCACCATCGGTCTTCTCTGCGCTTCCCTTGCCACCTATGGTACCAAGAACCGCGCCGACAAGAGCGCTTGGCTCATCCCTGTCGGTATCCAGCTCGCTTTCGCCGTTCTCCTCTGCGGTTTCTTCTTGATCCTCCCCGAGTCGCCCCGATGGCTCGTCAAGAAGGGCAACCACGAGAAGGCCTCCAAGTCGCTCGCCCGCCTCAACTCCACTGACGTCGATGACCCCATTGTTCGCTCCGAGCTCTCGGTCATCCAGACCAACCTCGACATCGAGCTTACCCACTCGACCGGCTCCTACCTCGACTGCTTCAAGTTCAACGACCGACGATACTTCCTCCGCTCTTTCACTGGTATCTTCATCCAGGCCTTCCAGCAGCTCACCGGTATCAACTTCATCTTCTACTTCGGCACCAGGTTCTTCGCGAGCGCCCTCCCCGACTCGGACCCCTTTGTCTTCTCGGTCGTCTCCAACGTTGTCAACGTCGTCACCACCATCCCAGGCATGTACATGATGGAGCGTGTCGGTCGCCGAAACCTCCTCATCTTTGGTGCCATCTGGATGTGCGCTTGCGAACTTATCGTTGCCGTTGTCGGTACCACCGTCCCCACTTCCAACACCTCCGGTGGCAAGGCCCTCGTTGCTTTCGTCTGCATCTACATTGCTGGTTTCGCCTCCACCTGGGGCCCTGCCGCTTGGGTCGTTTGCGGTGAGATCTTCCCTCTTGCCATCCGTGCCAAGGCTCTCTCGCTTTGCACTGCCTCCAACTGGCTCTGGAACTTCGGTATCGGTTACGCCACCCCTTACCTTGTCGACTCCGGTGCCGGCAAGGCTGGTCTCGGCACCAAGGTTTTCTTCATCTGGACCGGCACCTGCGCTGGCTGTGCCGTCTTCGCCTACCTCTTCATCTACGAGACCCGTCTTCTCTCGCTCGAGGAGGTCGATGAGATGTACTCGCAGTCGACCGCCCGCAACTCGATCCGTGCCAACGCCGAGATGCGCGCTCGTCGCTCCGACCTCGAAGGTGCCGTCGCTCCCCCCAAGGAGGACGAGCTCGCCACCCACGACGAGAAGAAGTACTAAGCGATTCGTTGCTTTTACTTCCTACCTTTCCGCACATCCCTTCTCCATCATCACTTTTTGCTTGATTTCCTGAAAATCATGCCCATTTCTTGATGACAGCATGTCTTCTCTCACATTGTCACGGATTTACGAACTGTATCTCATGTTCTTCACATCAAAACGTATCTGATTCCCAGTATGCTTCATATTGTCCACCATAGCAATCTCATACCCCATATCTCGGTATCTTTTGGCGTCTGAAGTCTTGTGTTTGTTTGAGCAGCTGTTTGCCATCTCGTTTGAGAATCACTGCCCCTCCTCGACTTGTGGTTTTTGTGAACCTTTATAATCTCATTCTCATCGACAACTGAAGAAGGGCAGCACTGCTCTTTCTTCCTCCCTGTACCCGCGAGCACTCGATGTTTTTTTTTTTTTTTTTTTTTTTTTTTTTTTTTTTTTTTTTTGCTGGGCTTTGGCTTTGTTTTTCGAGTGTCATACGTGACAGGATGTCCTTTCTTGGCTTATGATTATTTGAGAGTGTTTATTTCAGTCTCTCTCAATATTTCGTCAACACCTGGGCAATGGTTGCACTGCTTTCAATCTCTCCAACTGGTTCCGTTGCACATGCACCTCTTCTGCATGCCAGTGGTAAACGCTTCATCAAGTTACTGACGCTAAGGATTTCGGTGAACAAGTTTTTGTTTCGACGTCAATTCGCTTTCAACATCGATACCACTCCATCTCGAGGTCCGATATACTTCGTCATCGTCGTCTTCGATCTGCTGTAGCATTTCAACACAGCCTAGACCTCCACGTGTCACACATCACAAATTTGTCAAACTCTGCGATCTGTCCAAACTTTAAGCTTGTCTTACCCACCCCATACTCCCCGAGTCATCAGGCTTGACACACACCGGCAAAACACACGTCATCGATCTCCACACCGGCAACTTTGTACGCTTCCAACTCCTAACCCCCCCACCTCGTCATGCTTTCATTCCAACCCCACAAACGCACAGCACACACAATACGTGATGAGAAGAGAGAGAGGGAGAGAGGGGCTCAATCGAGCATCGCTTTGCTTCGTAGTCAACAGTCGTCGAGACGCATTGTACACCCAGATGCGTCAGCTTTCTTCAGATGCGGAACATCGCCATTGCACCCGCCACACGCCCCACCAATTGCCTCGTTCCCACCCTCCCGCCTCGCGAACGACCTCGACCGACTCGGCGCGCGCAGCACTGCCTCGCCGGTGGTGCACGGCAGCCATGCTCGCCGCCGCATCCGCGACCAGCGCCTCGAGCTCTCCCGTGCGAAACATGTGGTAGTAGCGGTTATAGACCGGTCGTGAATCGGTCGCTTGCTCCACTGTGGGCGCAGCCGTAGAGGAGGAGGAGAGATTCATTTCGGACATCCCTGCTTCGATTGCCCCCGCATCCGCACACCGAGTCTTAGGCTGGCCCTTCTTGCCTTTCGGAGCCTTGGGGGTTTTCGCCTTCTTGTTCGAGGTGGTAAGCACCCACGGCACCAGCACATCTTGATCATCGGTAACCTTTGCATCCGCCTCAGGGGGTTGGCCGGCCGCCTGCAGGCCGCTGTACGACACGAGACGGTCTTTGGACTTGATGTGGTTTGGATCGTGGATCTCGGGTTTGCTTTTGAGCGTCTCTGGGTTGGGAGCTTCGAATTGGCGCTTGCCTTCGTCCTTTTGTTCGAGCGCCCAGACGAAAATCATGAACCTGCCGCGGCCGGAGCTGCCTTCGAGTCGGGGATCCATAGCTGGCTGGCTGACATCATCCCTAGAAAGCGAGGGTGGATCTACCGGTGCAACGATACGGATGAGCTCTTGCACGGAAGCACGCCTTCGCTCCCAGGTGGAGAAATGATGGATGGTGGCGATGCTGATCGCATAGTCGAAGAGACCGGTACGCAGCGACGACTGGATGGCGTCTCCGACTGCAACTTCTTGACGTCTTTTGACGTCTGCTGCCTCCTCTGTGGCAGCAGCCTTGATCTTGTTGGCATCGCTGCTGTCCAGCATACCGAAATTGTCTCGAGCCAGGCCGATGAGGTTGGATGAGCGGTCGACGCCTACAGTTAGCAGACTGTTCTGGTGCTTCTCGACGTGTGTCGCCTCCGCCAGCGCTGACTCGACTGAAATGTTCATTGGCAGGGCGAGGGTCGAACGGATCGGAAGATACTTTCCATTGCCGCAGCCGAGGTCGGCGCCCAGGCTGCCTGCAGGGATCGTGCTGAGGAAGGCGGGGATCAACGGCCAGGGCTTGTATCGGGTGCTCGAGAAGTGGGGTGCGATTGTCTCATAGATCCTGCAGGAGTGAAAGGAATGGCAAAAGGTCAGATGAGTCAGTCTATGCTCGCTTCGTCTGACGGCATACCACATTGGGATGGGATGGCTACGCACTTACGCATGAACATTCTGCTGCTCATAAGTGAGCGGATCGAAGGTCGCTTGAGCAGCTGGCTTTTTGAGGCGCATGCCCAGTTGCTTCTCAGCCCAGTCGACGAGTCCGAGCACCACATTCTCGAGCGACTCGAGGTCGGTGAGCTTGGCTGCGATCGAGTGCGCTTCTGGCGAAGAGCTATCGAATCGAGCGCTCTTGGTCGACAAATGGCCAGACGACGCCAATTTGGCCTCGGCTGAGAGCGACCAGCCAAGCTCAGGTGTGCCTCTGGAAGGCGAAACGGAAGCATCAAAGACAACAGTAGCATCGTTCTCGGTAGGAACACGGAAAGCAAGCTCTAAGCTGAGAACTTGGCGAGCTTCGTCGGTCGAGCCACGGACAGGAGTTCGGAATGCGAGCGTCACAGGGATCTTGGAAGACGTCTGGTCCGAGGCCGATGCTAGCATGTCGTCCAGAGAAAGATCGTCTGTTACGGTCTGTCGAATATGCTCAGAGTCGCCGGGGTCTTGGCTCGAAGCGATAGCCGAGTGCATGAGCTCGGTGACCTTGACCTCGTCCCGGAGGACCTCGATGGCAGCAAAGAACCTAGCCAAGGTGGAAGATTCAGGGTGTGAGGCGTCGCTATCATCCATGGCGTCGCCAGAAGCAGACGACGCACTCAATAAAGGCAAGGAGTCGATGACAAGGCCTTGAGACTCTGTGCTGCGCACGCTCTCGACGGTCTGGGCAAGGGTAAAGGTGCAGCGAGCGGGTTTGCGTGTGTCATCTGTGGTCTGCTGCGGTCGACGAGACCAAGATGCGGCTAGAACATCCTCAAACCAAGTGGCGCCAGCCGGTGCGTCTACGGATGCTCCCGCAGCGTTGTTGTGAGGAGTTGTTTGCTTGAGGTTGCAGATGGAAGCGAGCTTGGCCGCGGTGGGTCGTGTGACGACAACGGGCGGAGACAGGCGGACGACAAAGTGGAGGGGCACACGCTTCTTGCTATCTGTGGGAGATGGTATAGAGCCGAGGGATCTGGCAGGATCGTTGGCTGCAGAAGAAGTCAGAAGATCTTCGGCTGCTGGAGAGACAGGAAAGGAAGGCGTAGCTACGTTGGCGAGAGGCTGACTGGCGATGGCAAGGTCGAGCGCCTGCACACCCAACGACAGAGTGTACTGCTGGTTTGAGGTGGGATCCGAGGCAAAGACGGCTCGAAGGAAAGGCTTTGTGTCATGGAACTTGTGAAGCCCGTGACCTCGGTCGAGTAAATCGGCGGGAGTGGAGAAGGAGGCGGATTCGGCATCGGAGATGCGCACAGCAGCCGAGCACAGCTCCTGCATGGCTGCAAAGAGGTCTGTGGTTCTGGTTCCTTGTGGTGCAGCTTCGGTCGCCTTTGCTTCAAGATTGTCTAGAACGAGTAGCTCGTTGAGATTTGCGGTCCAATTGGCAAGGGCTTTGACGACCAGAGACCTGTCGTGCGGTAGAGCGTTGGAGGCAGCGGGCCCGAAGAGCTTATCCGCAATGAATTGAAGATCGCATTCTAGCACGGCTCCGAGGCGAGGATCACGACTGGGCTGCGAGTCAGCAGAGTCAGTGGCGTAAGAGAGCTTCAACTTGCACTTGGGACGGAATCCCTGAGCTGTGCGGTTTACGAGAAACTCGACATCAATGACCAAGATTTTGGCGCCAAGTGTCAAGGTATGAGACAGTACGCTCGCTGAAGTCGTCTCGGATGGTGCCGTCGATGCTTCTGAGGATGGCTCGGCGAATGTCTCGAGTCCGAGCGTTTTGGCGGTGTTTTCGAGTGTCTCGCAGAGAGATCCCAAGGTTTCAAGAGCATTCTCCCAGCTGGTCGTGGGTTGCTGGGAGGAGCCAGCACGCAAGACACCCGCTTGTAAAGACTGTGGGAACGGAACAGCCGAGTCTGAATGAGCAAAGGCGTTGTTGCGTTCTCGATCGGCCGACTTGATAGGAGCAATCGAGTGAGCTAGTGCGGCCGTGTGGGTCGAAGTCTCTGTGAGCAGCGAAATGTAACGGCGTAATTGGTTTGCGGTACCAGCATCATCGATCTGCTGAGATGTGCTAGACGACGATGCGGATGCTTGTGACTTGATCGCAGGACTTGAGGCTGCGAATTGCGAAACAGAGTGACGAATCTGAGAGATGAGCTGACGATACTGGTCGCGCGAAAGTCTTCCGTCGACATTGGAGGCCGAGTAGAGGGACTGAAGTGCAGTGTTGAGAGGATGCATCTGTGCGGATGCCTCCGATTGATCGTTCAGGCTGTGCTTGGCCTCGTCGAGTGGTTCGAAAAGCTGTCGTCCAGATGTCGTCGGAACAGCCGAGGTGGATGCCTCTGCTTGCATTTCACCTCCAAGGGGCAATGCAGCCGCAGCATCTGTACCTATATCGGAAGCACTCATTTCAGCAGCTACTGCTGTATCAATGATGGAGAGAGAAGATGGTCGAGGAGCAAAGCAAAGGAAGAAAGACAAAGTAGAAAGCCGAGAATTGGAACTTTTTCGACTTCTTTTCCCTTTTGCCCTGGCAAGCGCATTATTTTGCAGAAAGCAGCACATGCGGAATTGCCATCTCAAGTCCGTGCGTGAAGCAACCTTGACCGAGTCGCCTCCACGAGACCAACACAGATACACACAGCCTCTTTTAGCCGATAACCATCACTCCATCACCACCTCGATCAATCACACTCACCCGGGCTACACGCATATTGGTAGCTCTTGGCTCTCGTGCCTCTTCGTCTCCAAAAAGAGTGTGTCGGCTTATCGGATCTTCCGACAGCGAGCGAGCCTCCTTTCGCGGAACGAGGCCACTCGTGCATTCGAGCCGTGACGTTTCCCTTGTCTCACCGTGGCATCGTCTTCTTTGACCATCGACGTCTCCCACACAGTGCTGCGACATGCCTCCAACAGCCGAATACAAGGCGCCATGGCCCGTGTTTGCGCTGGCATGGTCCAATCATCCCTCCACTTCGTCGTCATCATCATCTTCTTCTTATCATCCTCGCAATCCATCCGGCTCTGCAAGATACGTCCCTCCATCTCCGTCACCGCTTGGCCGACAAGACGAGTTCGGCGGTCCACCTCCATCCACCACTCCTGGTCCACCAGATAGCGCCAGAATAGCCGTTGGCTCTTTTGTCGAGCAGTATACAAATCGCATCCAGATTCTTGGTTTTCATCCACGCGATTCATCTTCCCTCACTCTGCTCGCAGACGCTTCCCATCCATATCCACCAACCAAGCTCGGTTTTCAGCCATCCACTTTGTTCGATGCCTCTTCGAGCGAAAGGCGAGATGCTTCATTAGAGAGAGAAAGAAGCTCGGGTGAGCGCGGATACGCTTCGCCGACCACCAAACTCGCCAAGCGTGGCAGCTGGGGTGCCAAAGTGCGCTCCTCCCTCTCGGGCGAAGGCGCCGAACTGCCGGATCACTACCCAGACAGAGAGCTCCTCGCAAGTACCGCCGACTGTCTGCGAATCTGGGAGATTTATCGCAACGAGTACTCGGATCCTTACCAATCAGGCTACGTCGGCGGCAACGGAGGAGGCGCACAACCAGGCGAAGGCTCTCAGCTACCCTTCTCCTTACGCGAGAAGAGCGTCCTGGCGCATTCCAAGAACACAAAGAGCCCACCCGCTCCCCTCACATCTTTCTCTTGGAACACTCCATCCCCCAACCTCATCGTCACCTCGAGCATCGACACCACATGCACCATCTGGGACCTTCCGACGCGCACCGCCTTGACTCAGCTCATTGCGCACGACCGCGAAGTATACGACGTCGACTGGTGTCCCGGATCCGCGGATGTCTTTGCCAGTGTCGGCGCTGATGGAAGCGTACGCGTCTTTGACTTGCGCAGCTTGGAGCATTCCACCATCATCTACGAAACAGGAACAGCACCTGGCGCTACCGAATCGCGTCCAGGCACGAGCATGTCGACCTCATCCCGAGCTACCTCCACCCGTAGTGTACCAGCTGCTCCGCTTCTACGCATCGCTTTCAACCCGTGGGATGCAAACTACCTGGCCACCTTTCATCTAGAGTCGGACTCGGTGCAGATTCTGGATGTCAGGGCACCCGGCTCACCTATCCTCGAGCTTCGTGGCCATTCAGCTGCCGTCAATGCCATCGCATGGGGACCTCCTTCGGTCGGAGCTGGAGTGCTCGGCCCCAGCAAAGGGATGGTATGTTCCGCTGCCGACGATGCCCAAGTCCTCGTGTACGACCTCGCCTCGACCACTTTGCGAACCGCTTCGGCCCAAGGTAGACGGAGCAGAAACGGTCACGCTCCATCACCAGCGCCAGGCTCTCTTGGCTATTCTCACTCTAGCTCGTCGTTTGGTGGCACCGCAAGTCCTGCACCCACAGCCAGTATTGCTGGCAGCATCGGTATCGGTGCAGAGATTCCTTTCCTCGCTTACACAACACCCAACCAGGACATGGTCAACAATGTTTCCTGGCTCCGAGCCGGTGGTGGCGGTCTTCCACCAGGCGTTGGTGGCTTCAGTGGAGGGGGAGGAGGAGGAGGAGGGTCGAGCTCCAACAAGAGCGTGGTGCAGGAATGGAATGAGTTCACTACGGGGAGCACCGGTGGAGGCAATTCATCTTCAGGCTTCGCTCCTCACGATTCGGATTGGATCGCTCTGGCAGCGGGCAGCTCGGTTCGTGCTCTCAAAGTTTGATCGTCCTGATCGTCCTCACTATCGCAGAAGAAGAAGAAGACATTAGTGGCCATGTCAATTCAACAAGCATGCCTGATACCCGGAATCATGGTCTCTGAGCTGCATCTACAGAACGACATGTTGTAATTGCAGGTTTGCTGCGGGTGTCATTAGGTGAATCGAGATCGGGATGGAACCCGATCGGGAGGTTGTGCTGTGAGATGAGCAACAAAAAATAGAAATTTCCCAAGGCGTGAGCGTAGGAAGAATTTCGTTGGGCGATTCAACTGGCTGACGGCTATGTTGTTGTCCGTACTCTCTTGTGATTGTCTGGTCGGTCATCACATCTCGACATAATCTCTCTTTCTGATCACATCACACCCTTCACCTTCCAACGCTTTGCATCATGAAGCGTCAAGCAGAAAAGCAGATTCGTCGCGAGGACGGCGACGATGCATCCGATGACGACTCACCATCACAAGGCTCCATGCCAGCAACCCCAGCTGCTGGCAGAGTCATCCGTGGCCTCCCCAAGCGACGTGGCACGCCCGGCACACCTGGTGCTCCGGGAGCGGCCGCACCTAGTCCAGTGACGTTTGGCGCTGCATCGTCATCGTCGCCTTTTAGCGCTCCCGGGGGCTCCAACCCTTTCGCCAGTCTTGGTAGCACTGGAGGATTCAGTAGCTCTTCTTCGGCGGCAGCAGCACCAGCTCCCGCGGCCTCTACATCGACACCTACTTTCAGTTTCGGTGCATCTGCAGCTGCTCCTAGCACCACTTCCTCCTCGCAGCCACCCGCAAAAGCGAACCCTTTCGGAGGCTTCACAGGCTTTGGCGCTGCCAAGCCCGCTGCTGCTCCCGCAGCCAGCACTTCTGCCACCTCTTCCAACACTACAGCTTCACCGCCATCGTTCTCGTTTGGTGCTTCAGCATCTCCTTCTACTTCCAATGCCTCGACAACGACATCCAAGACTTCCACCGTTGTGTCTGGCCTTCCTGGAGGTATGTCTTCTGCGCCTTCTGCAGCTACTACCACTGCTTCCTCCTCCACGCCATCCACCAACGGACAGAACGCTTCGGCTGGCTCCGGAGAGAAAGAAAGGCTTCGCTCGCTTCGCGGCCTCAACATCTCCTTGCAGACAACGCTGTCTCAAAAGATCAAGGAGCAGCTAGATGCAGACCCCTTTGCTGATCTCACACGGCTCATCGAGTCGTTCCGAGACCAGTACCGCAAACATCGAGACGCCGCAGAGAAGAAGGCGTCCACCGCACCAACAAGCAGCACGATTGGTCTCAATAGCACAGCCGCTCCGTTCAAGCCAGCCTCCAACGGCGCATCTTCTAGCGCTGCGCCTTCTGCATCCTCGGCTGCACCTTCTGCTGGCTCCAACGCCCCATCGTCTCTTCCCAGTTTCAGCTTTGGCAAGCCCGCAACAGCGCCCGCCACCACAGCGCCGAGCGCATCCACATCCAGTTCACCCTCCTTCTCTTTCGGATCCAGTTCCAATGCCACCAAACCGGCTAGCTCTGGTTTCTCCTTCTCCCCACTGCCTGCTTCCAGCTCCACACCATCGTCAGCAGCGCCTGCATCCTCTTCGTTCTCCTTTGGAGGCTCTGCCTTGGCCAAGAAGGCCGTAGAAGAGGATGAACAGGAGGGCAACGAGGACGAGAACGACGACGATCAGGCAGAAGACGAGGAAGAAGACGAGGACGAGGGTGACGAGGACGAGGGCGACGACTACGGGGAGGAAGATGACGAAGACGACGATGAGGAGGACCAGATCGACCATGAAGGAGAGGACGACGGAGAGCAAGATGACGAAGATGATGATGATGATGAGGTGGTGGTGACCGGCTCAAAGACAGCGTCGTCAACCTCAAGCGTCAAGCCACCTTCTTTCTCGCTTCCAACGGGTGGCTTCTCCTTCGGCGGCAAGCCTATCAGCAGCACCACATCCGAAGAAGACAAGCAGAAAGCAGAGGCTACCCGCAACATGACTGGCGCACCCAAGCTCGATCTGCCTGCCTCTGGCGGCTTCTCGTTCGGTGGCAAGCCCGTCAACTTTTCCGCCAACAAGCCTGCAGCTCCTTCCGCATCCGCACCTGCCCCCGCAGCGTCGACATTCTCCTTCGGCAAACCCGCTGAAGCTGCTTCTAAGGCAGCGCCCACCTTTTCCTTCGGCGGCAGCACATCAAATACAAGCAAAGACGCTGCGTCCGCATTCGGTGGATTCGGCTCTTCTGCCAGCACCAGCACAGCATCCTCACCAGCTACGCCTGCATTTTCATTCGGTGGTGCGGCAAAGTCACAGCCTGCAGCCTTTGGCTCGTCATTCGGCTCGTCGAGTGCTTCCCCGACATTCTCCTTCGGAGGCTCATCACCTTCATCAGGAAGCAATTTCGCCAACCTTTCGGCGAGCACAGCTTCAAAACCAGGCGCTTTCTCCTTCGGCTCACAGGCGATCAAGTTTGGCGATGCCAACAAGACAGATGATGATAAGGACGAGGCTGATAAGTGATTCCACAGGTTGTAAAGCAATGCATGATGATTGACTCACTCAGGCTTTGACCAGTGTGATCTGCGTAAAGAAATGTGCATGAACGGTGGGAAACCGTTGCATCAAGCTGGAAGGTGCCTGAGAAAGAATGCAAGAAGTGCATTGCTGCCAATCAACCTCATCGAACAATATTGCACAAATGGATGCGAATAAGCATTCTCTGCAGCAGAACCCAAGGTTGGCTTGATGTGTCATATGTCAATGTAGATTGAGACCAGAAATGATTGCCCACAAGGTTCGATGCCAGACAGTGGCGTAGGAAGAGCGAAGGCGTTATGAGACCTATGTTGTTTCGCACGCTCTGCATCCACTGCTGCACAGCAGAGCCGCAGACGTTTCCATTACGGAGCGACTATGGCATTACGTGCCTTGGTTCTGAGGAACCACGCTGAGCTTGGCTAGCTCTTGTTGCAAAGAGATGCTACAGACACAGAGCAGGGGAAAGGTGCCCGGCTCTCTGGCGGAATGTTGATCTAGACATGAGCGTGGCGAAACTTTGCACAACAAGGAACAGCACCAGATCTTAAAGTGTTTGTTCGCAGAAGATCGCTGGACGTAACAGCTAGGTACGTCCGTTGTGCGGGAGGACATACGCTAGATCTCTCGGACCCAACCCTGGCCTCTGACCAATCCAAGCAGCGGCCTGACTACCGTCGAACTCTCCAACGTCGCGCTGTGTCCGACCATGACGAGCTTCTTCTTGGCGCGTGTGAGGGTGACGTTGAGTCTGCGCAAGTCGGTGAGCAGTTCTCCAGTGTTGCCACCTTTGTCTGCATCGGTGTTGGACGTGCTAAGGGGGGAATAGTTGGCGCGTGTTAAGGTGACCAGGATTACGTCTTTGTCCCTACCCTGACTCTGGTCTGCTGTGAGAAGCTCGATCTGGTCCAGGCCTTCAACCACTCTGCCTTTCTGAGTGAGCGAGTGTTGCAGAAGGAGCGAGCGCAAAAGTTTGATTTGCTGGCGATAGGGTGTGACGACTGCTATCTGGCTTGCATCGCATCCGCCTGCAATGAGGGCTGAGGCGATGCGAACAACAAGTTCCGCTTCGAATTGGTTTTTCACGAGATCACCGTGCTTGCTCTCCCCTGCCTCTGCAAGCGCGCGCTTGGAAGTGTCCAAGAATCGAACTTTGCTCTCGGGGTGCAGTAGCTCTTTCATCCACGGATCAGCTGCTGCAAAGTTCAGTGCAGCTTGGAGATCAGGAAGAATCAGCGTCCGATCCCGGACACTTTTACTTCCAGCCCTGAGCTGCCCTTCGTATACCAACTCGTTGGACAGCCGCATGATATCATCGTTCATCCTGTATTGCGACCGCAATGCCACCATCGCTTCCTTGCCGTGCTGATCCGAGAGCAGCTTGAACAACGATACGTCCAAGCCGCCCGCCTTGGCTTCTGGGTTCTTGACCAGGGGTGGAAGCTGGTGGTGATCGCCCACGAGAACAAACTTGTCCGCAAATCGAAGCGGCCCAAGACAGGTCGGAAGCGGGATCTGAGATGCCTCGTCGACGATGCAGTAATCAAAGAGGTAGGCCGAAGATGTTCCTTCATCTGCACTGGTGCGACTGCGGAACTTCTTTGCTACACCGGAGGTGAAAAACGTATGATGAACGCTCAGACAGGTTGCAGCGACGACGTTGGGTGTCTCAAAGGCCTTCTTGAGTTCCTCGAGCGTCGTGCAGCGCGGAAGAAGGAACTGCTGAGCATCGGGATGAACCTTGTCCTTGCTGCCGAGTCGCAAAATGCGCATGTCGTCTTCTTCTCCGTCTTCCTTCTTGACTCGATCCTCTGCGAGTTTTCTCAAGATGGTGTCGACGGCCGAATGGGTGTAGCTCGTCAGGAGGATGCGCTTGCCTAGCTTCACGAGCAGCTCGATGAGCTTGGCGATGGTGGTGGTCTTTCCCGTGCCTGGCATTCCGAGAACCAGTGCGTAATCTTGGGCAGAAAGCACCTTGTCGATCGCGAGTTTCTGATCTTCGTTGACGCTTGCGTCTGCGTGTACTTGAGCGATGATCTCGCCCACGGGTCTGGTCTCTGAGCCTACGGCGAGTGCCTCTTCCAACTGCTCTGACGGAAGGAAGCGCGGTCGTCTCCTGTCAACAATCAACTCGCGGCGCTTCACATCTCCGCCTTTCTGCTGAGCTAAGAAGAGCGCGGCTAGATTGGCTCGAACGCGACCCATTCCGCTACCAAGCTCGTCCTTGTCGATGCGGAACACGATCCTCTCCGCAGCCGCCGCAATATTGAAGGATTCTTCTTGTGCGCCGTTACTCCTCTCTAATGCTCTCCGCATGGCCGCGTCAGGTGAATGATCCAAGCCGATCTCGACTGCCGTCGGTGTCAGCTTAGCCACGAAACCTTGAGCGACCGAGAGCATGCCTGGCTCGATCGAGATGGTCACTGGGTCGTTGACAGTAATGTGACCAGAGAGCAGACCAGCTTCGGCATCCTGAGTAGGGTCGTGATGTCGAACGAAGCGGTGGACAACTCTACGCATTGAGCTCGAAGGTCCATGTGATGAGGTTCCTGGAAGAACGTCAAGACGCATGTTGCCGAAGCAGCGACCCACCTTCTCGCGTTGTTCCGCCGTCATAGTCCACATCTCCCTGCGGAAGCGAACGGCGTCCTCTTCCTCGAGATTGAGCAATCGATCCCACTTGCGGAAGAAGTCGAGATGTACGTCGCTGAGATGCTCGGTCTTTTGCTCGTAGACATCCGCAATCGGCGATCTCTTCGAGAGCATGTTGCCGAACTTTGGCGTGATGCTGCCTTCGATGTCGTCCACGATTGCTTCGGAAGGCTCAACAACATTCTCGACAGCGCGGCGGAAGAGCATGCACCCGTCAACGGCATAGCATCTTCGACACTTGTGCTCGCTGTCGATCGTCGGTGGCAGCACTTGTGCGACCTCCTCTGCTGGTTCCCCACCCTTTGACTTTTGAAGCCGACTAGTGTCGTGGCGAAGGTAGTGAGCCAGCTCGTTGCGGCCGATGATGAGACTGCGCACTTCATTTCGGCTTCGACTGATGCGATGAAGCTCACCAGATTTGGAATAGTAGAGTAGTCCATCGCCCACTCGTACTCCGTAACGATCAGACATCATGAGCGTATACAACATGGTCTGAGCACGATGCTCAGTCGAGACGACCTCAGCGCGGCCCGTTTTGAGCTCGAGCGGTACAACTGACGATGTGAACAGATGCTGGTTCTGTTCGGCAGCTGCCATTTTCTGATCTCCTCTTGAGAAGGCTTGTCTCGAATGTCCCGAAGCTGCCTTTGCTTTCGGAGATTCCGATACCTCAAGAATGTCGCACTCAACAGAGACGTCCACTTTGCCTTTGAGGCCGAAGATGGGGCTCCAAATCTCCTCTTCGACATCGAGGATGCGTCTAAGCCGCACCTTGGCTTGTGCTGACGTGGTGGCTCTACCAGGTTCCCGCAGAGTTGCTTCCGGATGGAAGGTGGCGTCATCCTCGCGGAGCAGAAAGGTACGCGCAAAGTGAGCAAAAGGTGCCGCTTTCTCTCGCAGTTGGACGGCTGCTTCCTCGGCGCTAAGATCAATGGCGTACAAGCTCTCGATGTTGGTGCGCACCTGTTCTTCCACCTGACTTTCCACAAAGGCTTTGCTGAAATTGCCGATGCCCTGCCATTGTGCAGGCCAAGGGGACGAGAATGTGGCAGCGGGTTTTGCCTCCTCGCCACTATGGACGCCTATCAACGAGTCCTGTGAGGTTTGGGCTGGCGACGATGCTGTGAGACAAGCTTGGAGCAGCTCGTGAAGCATGTTACCCATGACGAGGCTGATGGACATATCCGATGCGCCACGTAGCCGATCCTGGACAACAGGCTTCCGAATGCAAGACGCAACATCTGCCACTTTGGTTGCTGGCACAAGTACATCAGGGTGCACCACCAAAAGATTGTCGAGCGCGTGATCGGTGTTCTCCGAGCCTTTTGAGGTAGCAGAACGAGAGGAGAAGATCATGATCTTTGCCTTCGGCGCATCATCTGACGCGAGCAATTCCTGAGTGGCGCATTGCGAAAGGGATGGCATTGATGCCAGGTCATCCCAGAGGTCATCATCCTCATCATCTGGACAGTCGGCCCCGTTGGCGTCTAGTCGCTTGTCTATGGGCTGTTCAATTGCCACCTCGACCCTTGACGTGAGCTCGGAGGTTCTCGTCGGAGCACTGCCTTGCTTGCTTTGCTGGTCGAGTAAGACGGGAATTTTGACCATGGCATCCTCGTATTGGCCGACAAGGTGAACAATGTTGCCTACAGAGATCATGGTGTGCATCCAGTCATCGCGCAGAGAGGCGAGCAAAGTCTCGACCTGTTCGTCCACAGATGCGGCATTGGAAAGGCGCTTTCGAGGACTGGCCTGTGTGACCTTCTTGTTGTGCTTGTCAGTTTCGAGGACCAAAAGCTTCTCCGGACGCGTGCGCGTTGACATGCTTGGTCCATCTACAGCGACTTCGTACGAACTCTCGATCACCGCCAGGACGCGACATCGGACGTAGTTGCACTGTTCTTGCGGTTGCTTACATACAGACGCTGTACGTTCTATTGAGCTCGATGTGATCTGCTTAGCAGCTGATGCAGATTGTCTTGGGAAATCGTCAATGTGTTCGATCTTTTGACGCTTGATGCCGGAAGCCGAGACAATGCGACGGTTAGATGACGTTGGCTGGGCCAGTGCTGGTCGATACCAATCTTCGAGATCGTGATCGATTGCTGGCTGTGACTGAAAGCGGGTAGAGTCCTTGAGCGGAGATCTGGAACGGGAGGCATTCGAGCCGGAAGTTGGTGACGCATTGTGTTGCTGCGATGATCTTGGTAGGCGAGCTGGCTTCTTCTTTGGCGGACTCTGAGAGGGAGGTATGGAAAAGTGTGAGGCATCGAGGTCGGCAAAGAGCTCGTCCATGAACAGAGCGTCGGCAGCGTCGAGCGTCATGGTGGCGAGACCAAGGCTGACCGAGGAGGTGAAGATGATTGAACGGATCGGGCGTGCGGTCAATGATAGTTGCGCCTGTGCTTCTAAGAGAACGTCTTATCACGTATGAGAATCATTGGACTGTTGAAAGCGAAAGTAGTAGAGAGCGTTGAAGTAGAGGTCCTGATACCGAGCAAGCTGATGGTTGTTGGGTGTACAAATCGCATATGGTACTGTAGAAGACAAGACTTCCAAAATTTCGGCTGCCAAGTGTGAGTAGTGTTGGTTTGGCTCAACGCGCCAAAGTGATCCTCCACTCAGCCTTGACTTGGTTGGACCCTGAATCCAAAAGTGGCCTCGTGTCGTGTCACGCGTTTTTCAAATTTTGTTAGGCTTTCATATGCGACGTCGCCAGACATTTTGCCATGCTACTCATACGGCAAGCTGTCACAGTCCAAGGTGAGAGTCGAGGAAGGGACGCTGTGTTGGCCATTGCAACATCTCTAAAAGTACAGTCTAGGTATCAGAACAGGCTACGCTCAAGCACCGAGCTTGACGGAGAAGGCCTGGTTGGGACCTGCTTCGTTGTAATTCTGCTTGGTGATGAATGCCTTCGCTTGCGGATCACCAAAGATGAGCTTGGCGTAGATGGTGCCTCCGAGGAATGGGGCCAAGTCGTTACGCTCCTTGAACTCGGAAAAGTAGTCGGGCACCTTCAACGCACGTACATTGCGAGCCTGGAGCGGGTTTGGCTCAGCAAGCACCTGGGCTGCTTCCGTTTGCTCGGTTGCAACAAAGTCCGAGAGCGAAGAGATGGCTTCAAACTGGATTGTCTTGATCTTTGCAGGTTGTCCGGTGAAGATGAGGTTCTCCCACAGTTGTGGTCGACGATCGGCGTCTTCGACGCGCGAGATGGCGTTGGCGATGGCTAGTGGAAGTGGAACGGCTTGGCTCCAATCTGGTGACGCGGTCGGCATGGGATAGCTGTCGTGGCTTGTTGGGTTGGACTCTGCGATGATTGGTGCCGCTCCAAAAGGCTCGTCTCCAATGTGAAGCTCGTTGGCGCCTGCCACGTCTTTGAGCAACTCAGGTCGGAAGAGTGGCTCGATGAATCGGAAGCGCTCTGGGCCCACTTTGAGTTTGAGACCGCGGAAGTGAACAAGCACTGCCTTGTCATCAGTAGATCCACCTGCTTGCCCATCTTCCCCGGTGATGGAGGCCAAGATGGCTTCGTCGATCTCCTCACCCTGGTTGGCTTCCAGCGCTCGTCTTCTTTCCTCTTCTTCCTCATCATGCTTCTTGGAACCTTCCACAAGAACGGCTGCAATGTCGAAGTTGCCCTCGTCGTCTTCGCCATCCACGGCCGAAGCGATACCTCCAGCTCCCTTCTTGACGGCCTCCTCGTCCAGCACCAGACCTTCTTCCACCAGCTGCTGAGCGAGGGAGAACATGGCATTCCTCAGTGCAGCGTCGTCGCTCTGACGCGAGGATGCGGAAGATGCCTTGCGGGTATATCGAAGCAGCGTCTGGATTGCCTTGACTAGACTTTGGTCGCGACGCAGAAGATGGGCAAGGTAAAGAATGCAATGACGAGCCCCAACGTCGGTCTTGACGTTGGCATTTGACTGCACCAGGCATTCAATGACTGGAGTAATGTCGCAGCTCTCATAGCCAAGATCGACTACGCAAGCGTTCATAGTGCCGACGCCGTAGCAGGAGAGCAGAGGCTTTTCTGCGATTGTGATGGCGGCCGAATTGAAGTGCTCAAAGAAGATCTGGGTGAGGTAGGCGTGTGTTGCTCGCGAGATGGGTAGCGGCAGACTGATGAGAACGTTGGAGTCGTTATGCGAGCGTCGGATGGGTAGAAGGTGGAAGAGGACGTAGTTCCACAGGGCGATCACCTGCTGCCAATCGCGCACGTATCCCTTGCGTATAGGCCAAAAGATGGCAACGTCTTCGCCCCTTCGCTCAGCTTCATCAAGCGCCGATCCTACGAGGTATTGCGAGTAGTCGGGAGGCGATGAGCTGGAAGAGCTCGATGCGGTAGAGCGCGGGAGACCGACGCGTGCGGTGAGCGAGATGGAGGGACGTTTGAGAATCTCGTGGATGCCGTAGCCAGCTGTAATGGTGTGGGAGCCCGTGACGACGATGACTGTCCTTGCTTCTCGAGCTGTCATTATTGCGAGCCAGCACGAAGCCTTGAGGCTGAAGTATAGGAGGTGAAGTGTAGGATGCGGATGTGGAGCAGAGCACGGATGCTCCCAAAGGTCCATCCATATGCTGTAGCCTAAACCTTTCGCGTCTTGGGAGAGCGGTTTCTTCGCGTCTCGATTTCACTCGGGCGATAAAATGGTGATCGACCCTTTTCTGCTCCTCTCCGCGTACTTTGCAAGGAAAAAGCGGCTGAGCCAATCCGCGATTATGTCGATGCACGCTTTGGTCAACCTCGAGAATATCTGGTTGCGCGGGCATTTCCACTCAGTTTCAACTCTGTCTCTCCCTTTGCTTCGACGTCGTCGTCATCATCACTATCGCTCTCCACTATCTTCTCCTGATCATCCATACATCTCGGAGACCCGGCTGGCATTTCTCCTGTGAGCTATACAGTGATTTTTGGAGCATCATATTGCAGAAGAGGCCGACACACCGAGTAGCAACCAAGCACACGAGTTTCAACTTTCCCTACCAGCATCTCTCGACACGATGAACCGTGGATCTGGACCTCAGAACATCTTCCGAACGCTTGAGCGTTTGCGACAGCAGGCTCAGCAGGCATCACAGCAGTTTGGCAATGCAGGCAAGCCCGGTGGAAGCAGCGGTGGCAGTGGAGGTAGTGGAGGCGGAGGTCGTGGAGGACCTCCCAACCTCGCCAACATTCTTGGTGGATCGGCCGGTGTTGTCGCCCTCGTAGCGCTCGGCTTCGGTATCAACATGTCGCTCTTCAACGTCGATGGTGGTCACCGTGCCATCAAATACTCGCGCTTATCCGGTATCAAGGACACCATCTTTAACGAAGGTACCCACTTTATGATCCCCTGGTTTGAAAAGCCCATCGACTACGACGTCCGAGCCAAGCCTCGCAGCATCGCATCTCTCACCGGTACCAAGGATCTTCAGATGGTCTCGCTCACTTGTCGTGTCCTCTCTCGTCCACGCGTCGACGCCCTCCCTACCATCTACCGCGAGCTTGGTGCCGATTACGACGAGCGTGTCTTGCCCTCGATCGTCAACGAGGTGCTCAAGTCGGTTGTTGCTCAGTTCAACGCTTCGCAGCTCATCACTCAGCGAGAGATGGTCTCGAGATTGGTGCGTGACAACTTGACCGCCCGTGCACAGCGCTTCAACCTTGTCCTCGATGACGTCTCCATCACCCACGTCTCCTTCTCGCCCGAGTTCACCCATGCCGTCGAGGCCAAGCAGATTGCACAGCAGGCTGCTCTCCGTGCCGCCTTCTTGGTCGACCAGGCTATCCAGGAGAAGGCCTCCATCATCGTCAAGGCACAGGGTGAGGCTAAGTCCGCTGAACTCATCGGTGAGGCCGTCAAGAAGAACAAGGGTTTCCTCAAGCTTCGTAAGCTCGAGGCTGCTCGTGACATTGCTACCATCCTCTCCCAGGCCGGCTCCCACAACAAGGTGCTGCTCGATGCCGACACTCTTTTGCTCAACGTTGCCAACGAGGACCCCAACCACTCGTAGTCGTAGCAAAAGCAGCAGCAGCAGCAGCAGCAGCAGCAGCAGCAGCATACCCTTGCATCTTTTCTGCGTCTCTTGTATTCTATCCGTATCGGTTGCGCGCTCTTGCATTCTCCACTCAATTCAACACAATGATCAACATCGCCGTTCGTTTGCTGCGTGGAACGTTCAACCCAATTCGACTGGATGACTCTTGAAGAGGTTTCTCACTCCAGCATGTCCATGACCAATGCGCGGTCGAGCCAATCTCAATTGCCTCGCAGTCAGGTATGTTCTCGTGAGCGTTCTAGCGCCTGAATGCGGAAGTGACGTCAAGCTTGCCAACGTCAAAGTTGAGATACACAAAATGAAGTGTGGGAGATTGGACGAAGCCTGGATTCTGCGGCATGCAAGTTAGGAAGCTTCTCTCGCAATGCCATCCAGAGCTTGATCGTAAGAGCGACGACGCCTCCATAGCGTGACGGACTGACACTTGTTTGAAGAGAAACGAAGGCGCATCGTCGATGTGCATCCCCGACGCAAGCTCGAACAGAAGCAGCGAGTATCAATGTTCCCACAAGACACTCTTAGTACACACTTCCGACAAAGACCGTGCGCAACCGGGGTCCTCACCGAAACACCCGAGCTGCTTGCTTCAGATGACGCTCATGCTCATACCAGCTCGAAAATACAGTCGATCACACTGGCTGCGTCAACAGCCTGCAAGTATCCGAGAACAGAGGGAACATCCGACACCCTACACGGGTGGCGGCAACACCTCCAACGGCAATTTTGTACTTTGGATGGGAAAGATGAGTAGGACACAAGATTAGCTCCCCTCATCCCAAGTCGTTTTTTTACGAAGAAAAAAGCGAATGGAACTGGGTGTAAGCGTGCGTAAATGCTTTGTAGGATGCAAGTGACCAAGGTAGATTCATCGAACCCAAGGGAAAGAAAGAGGCACGACCGTCATGCTCAGCAGAGCGCTGACAGTCGAGGCACTCCACATGCAGGAAAAAAACCGCTTAGAAGAGACGGTAGACCTTGCCCATGGTAGACTTGACGTGGAGCGACTTGATGTTCTGCCACTGCTTCTTAAGAAGCGAGATGAGGAAGTTGATGGCAAGCATGACGTTGGCGAGGAGCTGGTCATCGGTCATCTGGACGTGGCCGACGGCAACACCGAGGCAGAGAACCTTCTTAAGCTGGAACTTGATGGTGCTCTTGACCTCGGTGACCTTCTTCTCGAGGTCCTCGTTGTGCGAGACGGGGGTGGGGAACTTGCCGGCCTTGGAAAGACCGGGGCCCAACAAACGGGGGATCTGCTTGATGAGGGCCTCGGAGGCAAGGAAAGCATCGTACTTCTTGGCGAGCTTCTTGACGAGCTTCTTGTTCTTGTTGAGCTTCTTCAAGTCCTCAACGGTCATGAACTCGAGGTCGATGAGCTTGGCACGGTCGACATCGGCGGCGTCGGCCAAAATGCAGAGGCTCATGCGGGGACGGGGAACATGGGGGAGCTTGACGGTACCCGAGAAACGCTTGTCACGCTGGGGGTCGTAGTTCTTGAGGCCGATCTGGAGCTCGACGGTCTCGTTGAAGTTTCGGCGCTTGTCCTCCGAAGCCTTAATAAGCTCCTTGAGGGTGTTACGCACGCTGGACACCTGGATCTTGCTCATCTTGACGTTGTCGTTGGTGATGACGGGTGAGGAGAAGAAGAAAGGAGTGGCTGGGTGATTTGCATCAAGTCTCCCTCTCTGGCAAGCTCACAAGGGTTGGTGGCTCTCTGAATTTTCCTCTTCCCGTCTCTCTCGTGCCAGCCGCGCTTGGTAAATTTCCTTTCTGTTCGTTCGATTTTCGCGGATCCGAAATGTATTGCTGCGGCAATCCTAGTCTCGCGCGAATCTCGAAAGATCTCACAACACGAAATCTTCAAAGTGTCGTATCGGCGATACACAAATCGAATCGGTGATGATCATTTCGGGAACTAGGTCGGCACGATGACATTAGGATCGTAGAACAACGTGGCTCGAGCAACACTACCAATCTATACCCGCGGCATCGTCTCCATCCTTCCGAACCTCACTCATTCACAAAAGCAGGGATCGTAACAATGTCGGCCGCGCCAAGTCTATCGCTTCAAAAGACCTCGGTCGCCCTGATTCAGCTGGGCTCGACCTCGTTCGACAAGGCTTTCAATCTCAAGCGCGCCCGAGATGCAGTCCTACGTGCTGCCGCTACCCGACCCAGCGCATCGTCTTCCTCGATCTCGGCACCTGTGGGCATGGTGGTACTGCCCGAATGCTTCAACTCTCCCTATGGCGTCAAGTACTTTGCCGAGTACGCCGAGTCCTTTGGAGGTGCCTATCAGAAAATCAAGAAGCCGCTTCCTTCGGCACTTGCACGCATGGGCAAGGGCAAGGAAGAGATTCGATGGACCATCGACGCCTCCACTGATCCAAGTGCCGAGTCCAAATTGGCACGAGAGAAGGGCATCGGGAAGCCCGTAGAGATCGACGAGCGTATCCAGAAGCTCTCTCCCAGTCTCAAGATGCTCTCCGAGACGGCGCGCGAAGCCAAAGTCGTCCTTGTCGGAGGAAGTGTGCCCGAACGCGATGATCTCACAGGCAACATCTACAACTCGTCCTGCGTCTTCAACGAGCAAGGTCAGCTTATCAGCATCCACCGCAAGCTCCATCTCTTCGACATTGACATTCCGGGAAAGATGACCTTCCAGGAGAGCGAAACTCTGTCCGGCGGCGATCGTGTCACCCTCTTCGACTGCAGTCTTGGACGCTTCGGCCTCGGCATCTGCTACGACTTGCGCTTCCCTGAACCTGCCATGATCGCAGGTCGTCTCGGTGCCGGCTGCATCATCTACCCCGGCGCATTCAACACCACTACCGGCCCGATCAGCTGGGAGCTTCTCCTCCGCGCGCGAGCCACAGACAACCAGGTATACGTGCTCGGCTGCAGTCCCGCACGCCCCAGTCAGGAAGCGCTTGACGGTGCACTTGCTGAAAAGGACGGATGGCGTGAGGGCGAAAAGGCCTACCCTGCTTGGGGTCATTCCAGCGTCGTTGGCCCGCTCGGAGACGTCAAGGCCAAACTCAGTGAGGCAGAAGACACACTCTTCTTCACACTCGACCCGGAAGAGGTGCAGCAGACACGACGAAACATTCCCATCAGCACCCAGCGCAGATTTGACGTGTATCCCGATATCACATGCGGATGAGGGTCTAGAGATGCAATGCGAAGAGTATGGATTTAACTGTGAATCCTGCACAAGTGGAAACAATGGTATAATTCGTGCAAGACATGTGCGAGTGCATCATCGTCTAGGATGAGCCGAAGTGGAAGAAACATGAGGAGCGTCGACTTTGCGATCGTGGGTAGCAACGATGGTCTCAAGCTCATACTCGCCCTGTTGAGGAGCGGGGCCGGGCGAATTGGATCTCGTTCCGGGAGCAGAATCTTCGACTTTGCCCTCCATTCCACCGACGATGCCAATCGATCGCAACCTGGCCAGAGCGACAACGATGGAAAGGACGGAGCAGGCAAAGCAGAACCACGATGCTGCCTTGTATCCTTGCAGCAGTGCCACGGCGGGTATCACGCTCTTCTCGCCCCCTGAGGAAGATCCAACAGCGGCTCGTGGTGCGAGATAAGATCCGGCGAGCAGCATCGAAGGATGGATCGCGAGATCTCGTGTGACCAGTCGAGCGGCACTCCCCGCAGACTTGGCGACAGCAGATTTACTGACCGAGGTTGAGATTGACGAAGAAATCGCGAGACCCAAAGAGGTAGCCAGACGAATGGTGGTGTTGAATAGCGATCCCGCCAGAGCTTGATGCTGACGTCCGACCGTTTTGGAGCTGAAGAGACTGCCAGCTGGGAAAAAGACATCGGGTCCTACCTGAAGAATCATGACCCAAAGCATCGCCTTGTAGTAGGGCGTGTCAGGCGCGACGCCCAATGAGAGGATGGCACAGGCAGCGGCACCCGCTGTAGCGCCTCCTACGATCAACCATACTGCTGCGACCCTTCCAACGACGTATCCCGCAAAGACATTGAGAGCGAGACCCATGGCCACCATGGGCAAGAAGTAGAGCGAAGTTCGGGTGGCCGAAACGTGCTGCACCTCTTGCAACACCAGCGTGCTGAAGTAAGACATGACATTGAAGCTCAACCAGGCGAGAAAAATGACGAGAAGGACAGCTGCGAAGCGTGGGGCTCGCCAGATTGCGGGTGGCAGCAGGGGCGTGGTCGGTGGAGCTTTGAAGAAGGTTGCATTGCGACGCTGATTTGTTGTAGCAGCCGTTGCCGCACCCAATTCGTAAGTGCGTTGCTTGCGCTCCAAGAAACGTTCCCAAGAGAAGAAAGCCACGAGCATGGCAATCGATGTTGGAAGCAAAGCAAGCACGTACGACGTCTTCCAGCCATGAGGTGCTGTTTCGGCATCAGCGAGTGCAAAGGTGAGCATCACCAGTCCTGAGGTCGACATGAAGGCGCCAAACCAGTCGAAAGTTTTGAGTCGAAGCGAACGACTCATAGTCGCAGTCCCTGCAGGTGCAAGAGGGGTGCCAGTGCCGGAAGCACTCGGCAAAGAGGCCGGCAAGTCGATACGGCTGGAAGAGGCGATCTTGTCGAGATCTTGCGGATTGAAAGTGGTCGAAGTGCGACCCTCGGGAGCCGCATTGGTTGTCAGATTGAGGACCGAAGCGGCTATGCTGTTAGGTGCTGTTCGAATCAATTCTTCTCCTTCGTTGGGCAGTGACACGAAGCCGCAGATACCAAAGCCAATCGCAGAAGCACCCAAGCACCAGAAGATGACACGCCAATTGTTTGCGAGCAAACCTCCCAAGACGAGGCCAATGATGAATCCGACAGGCTGTGCCGCACCGAGGAGGGCAAAGCTGCGATTCTTGATGGGACCCTCAGGAATGGAGCTGCCGAGAATACCTACACCAGACGGAATCAGCATGGCAGCTGCCAAGCCGAGTCCAGCACAGCAGCCAATGAGTCCTTCGCCCGTGTTCATAAACGATGTTGTGACAGAGACGGCGGCGAAAACAGTGTTGCCGAGGAGAAAGACCGTTCTTCGTCCAAAGGCGTCGGCCATGCCTCCTGCAATGAGCAAAAGAGCACCACTGACGAGCGAGAACATGGACAGTGGCCAGCTGAGCAGCTCTTGCGACATGTTGATTGATTTTGCGATCGACGGAAGCGCGACGGTGAGGGCTCCGCCCAGGAAAGATGTCAAGATGGTTACACCACTGATCGAGGTGAGCGAGAGGATGATGCGTGTCACCGAGGATAGCTTTGGCGGCGAAAGAATACCGCTAAGCTTCTTGGATGAGAGCATACAGCGTCGCAGCTCAGTCAAGCTGCTAGATCGTGGCATGCTCATCTTGGCTTGTACCTTGCGTGCAGCTGCGAAGGCTATAAGATAGTGTGTTCGACGTCGCGACTTGTTCCTGAAGCAAGCAGAAGGCTAGATTGCGAAGGCTCTTTGCGCGAATACGGATGAGAAAATCTAGCTCGGTGAAAGAGTGTGAGATGGTCTTGGAGTGGATCATTCACCTAGTCACGATCTTATAAGAAGATGCTGAAACTACAGAAATTTTGATATGAACCAGTCTGGCAAGCATCCTCTGATAGCCGAGAGAAACCGAAGTAGCGGTGCACAACTATGTTGCCCAATATCATGAATCCAGGATTTCAAAAATTGGTTCGTTGTTAGACTCAAAGGACAAAACACTGACTTGTTTTCGGCCGGTTTGAGACGGGCCGAGTACAGAAATTTCCTGGCTGTCCCACTGAACAAGCGAAAACGGAGATGTGAGAAATGCAGCAGTTGGGCGTCATGACGTGCTTTGCTGCAAATCTCGACAAGCAAATTCAAAGCCCGTTTGTGCTACCGTTACACGAGGCTTCACAACAACGTTCTTCTTGAAGAAATCAGAGGGTCCTGCCCTAGAGTTTGATGTAGACCAATGACCTCTGTGCATGCAAAAGGAGTGTACAAGCAAAAGAGTCGAAACATTTAGTAAGAGGAGTGATTCATGGTCAGGTACCTCGGCAAACTCAACTGGGACCTCGCCTGCTCTAATGCGCGCGTGCCACCAGATTCTTTGATTGAGCACGCGTTGCCACCATGTCTCGTGGCCTTTGAGACCAGGCTGATGAGAGAGGCACATGTTGCAAATCCAAGCGAGCAAAGTGGTCGTGCAGGTATGCCACGCTAGAAGCTTAGGCATTCACGAGTTTGGCGAAGGATGAGGTGCTCGTATTTGTGTGGGTGGGCCCTGAGCACGCAAGGGTTTCTTCCTGCATTCGTGCATCGAGCAAAGCAATAAATTTCATATTTGAGCCTCCGAATCGCAGCCGAATCAGTGGTAACGTGCCGTTCACTCTTCCCGTATGGAACTCGCCTGGGATTTCGTTCCGTGTCCGCGGTCTTGGCAGCCACTTTAGATCCCAGATGGTGACCCTGAAAGCCCAAAAAGGGTTCTGACATGACCGGCGTCGATCTTAGCGAATTGTTCTTGCATGTCGTGTTTGTCCCGTACATCCTCGCTCGACCTTTCATCCTTTTTCATCAAGTACCCACTCTTTCTCTTCCGACCACATCGTCTTCGCCGTAACCTTACTCATCACAGCTTCTTCTTCCTGACGATCGCACCCTATTGCTGGCGCTATTACGGAACAACGGGCAGCCAAGATGTCCATCCCACATACCGGGCACGGTGGTGCCGACCACATCGCAACGAGCGATGCCCAGCCAGGATCAGCGTTCAAGGAGCTTTCGACGCCACAGCCATCCTCTCCAGACTACGACGACGTCGAAAAGACACACTCCAATGCGGCGTCGGCAGACTCCAATGAGCCTCCTGAACAACTTCGTAGGGCGCTCCAAACTCGCCACATGGTCATGATCGCCATTGGAGGTATCATCGGTCCAGGTCTTCTCGTAGGCTCGGGGCAGGCTCTCGCGAACGCTGGACCCGTTGGCGCGTTGATTGCGTTCGCGATTACAGGTGGTATTGTCTATTTCGTTCTTCAGGCTCTGGGAGAAATGGCCACATTGTTTGCCATCCGAGGCTCGTTCATCGAGTATGCTGGTCGTTGGGTCGACCCAGCACTCGGCTTCGTCGCAGGCTGGATTTACTGGGAGCTCTGGATCTCGGTTCTGGCGAATGAGTATAACGCTGTTGCGATCGTCATTCGCTACTGGGATGGTGCCAGAGTCGTACCCACCGGTGCGTGGATTGCGATTTTCTGGGTCCTCTTCATGGGTCTTTCGATGCTCGGTGTTCTCGCGTATGGAGAGGTCGAGTTTGCCCTGGCCACCATCAAGGTCATCGGAATCATTGTCTTCTTCATTCTCAGCATCGTCATCAACGTAGGAGGCGCTGGAGGCGATCAGGGCTATATCGGCTTCCGCTACTTCCAGAATCCTGGTCCTTTCAACGGAACTGGCATCAACGCGCTCAACGGTATCGCCAAGATCCTTGTTGTCTCGGCGACGCTCTATGCCGGAACAGAAGCAACCAGTATCACCGCAGCCGAAGCTCGAAACCCAGCCAAGGCTGTACCCATTGCCATCCGCTCTGTTTTCTACCGTATCCTCGTTCTCTACCTCGGTACCATCTTTTTCATCAGCCTCAACGTCTCCCAGAACGACCCGCAGCTTGTTAGTGCCAAGAGCAAAGCCGCTGCTTCCCCCCTCACCATCGCGCTCAAGAACGGCGGCATCGGTGCAGCAGCGTCGCTCATCAACGCTCTCATCATTCTCAGTGTCATCTCTGCCGGCAATTCGTCCCTGTACATCGCATCTCGAACCCTCCAGTCGCTTGGTGCGACCGGTCGAGCGCCCAAGATCCTTGGCTGGACGACGCAGAAGGGCAAAGTGCCCATCCCAGCATTGGTGCTGTCTAATTTGGTTGCACTCGTATCGCTCCTCTCCATCAACTCGGGCGCGTCCACCGTGTTCACCTACATTATCAACATCAGTGGTGTCTCGACGTTCATCATCTTTGCCATCATTTGCCTTTGCCACATTCGCTTCCGACAAGCTTGGTTGCATCAGGGAAAGAGCCTCGACGAACTGCCCTTCAAGGCCTGGCTCGCACCGTACGGTACTTGGGTCGCGTTCATCCTCAACATCGTCCTCGTCTTCTTCCAGGGCTACACGACATTCCTCAATCCCAGGAAGGCGGCCGATATCATCGTGGCTTACATTGTGATCCCAGTGGCAGTAGTGCTATATCTGGGATGGAAGCTTTTCCACCGCACCGAGGTCGTCAGTCTTGACGACATTGATCTCGACACAGGCCGAAGACTCATCGAAGACTTTGAAGAGACAGATAGCTCAGCAGAGCAGGACGAGTCGTTGGAAAAGAAGGCTTGGTACAAGAACCCCAAAAAGGTGTTCAGCCGTATTTTGGCGTGAACGAATGTCATGGTGTGGCCGCTGGAGCGGCACTGTGTAATGTTCTGCATGAATGACTCAATGAAATCTACGATAATCATGTCACAGTCGACTGAAATGTTCATGCTTTTGAGTCGTGACAACTGCATTGAACAATCGAGACGAACCAGAGCCTAGACTACAAGAACATTTTCCTTGACCAGAAACCAAGAGCAGAAGTAAGAGATGACGTGAAGACGTGAGATCATGTGAAGAGTAAGTGGTATCTATATTCTTCAAGGCTCAAGCGCATAGGGTGAGAGAGCCGAAGAAATCTTTTAGTGCTGGTAGGGCACCGAGGGGTAGGCTGGGCTAGCCTGACCGACCTTGATGTCCTTGTCCGAGCCGGCCTGCTCGACGTCGGTGGAGTGAGGAGCAGCGGCGAGGTTCATGGTAGTCTGCTTGTCGAGCTTCCTCCAGCTCCAGAAGCCCTGCTCCTTGCAAACGCGCATGTGCATGTAGAGACCATACCATGCAACGACAGCGAAACCAAAGATGGGAATGAAGAACGATCGGCGAGTGCTTGTCTTATCAGCAACGACGGCCTGCACTGATGGGTACCATGCACCGCCCGAAACACCGGCGGCGACGAGGGCAGAACCAAGCTTTTGGTTGACACCAAGGTTGGAGGTCGAGAGGGTGAAAATGATGGGGTAGCAGACCGACTCAAAGAAGAAGATGAGCATCAAGAAGGCGATACCACCAGCACCAGGGACAACAGCGGTGAGAATCGACGTGACAACGCAGCCGATACCGCAGATGCAGAGCATAAGGGCCGAATCGACCTTGGCGAGGATGGGAACACCGAGGAATCGACCAATGGTGAAAACGGCGAGGGTGACCGAGAAGAGGTCGGCGGCCTTGGATACGCTGATGTTGAGACCGGGCTGCTCGACGTAGAAGTTGATGGTAAGCGAGGCGACAGCAACTTGAGCCCCAACATACATGAACTCAGCGAAAGCACCGTAGAGAAGGTGCTTCTGAGTCCAGATCGAAACGGGCTTCTCTTCGACCGAAGAGTCGACCTCTTGCTTGACCTCGGGAAGCTTGGCGATGAAGAAGAGGAGGTTGATGAGGCATCCGAAAGCCGAGATGCCGAGGTAGACCCACTGGAGGTGGTTCAAGGTGTGCGAGTGGCCAGTCTTGAGGAAAGTGCGGCCGGCGATGATGGGACCGAGAGTTGCGGCGACACCGTTCCAGGACTGGGCGAAGACGAGACGGAAAGCAGCCATGTCGGGAGTTCCAAGGACGGTGATGTACGAGTTGGCGGCCATCTCAAGCCATGCGAGACCGGAAGCAGTGACGAAAGTGCAGGCGAGGAAACCAGGGTACGAGTAGTAGCTGAGAAAAATCCAAAAGACCAAGACAAGAACAAAAAAAGCGATGTCAGCCTTCGGTGCACCTCGATCGTGAATATTTTTCGACCCTCGCGAAACGCAAAGACCCAAGGATAAGCAAACTTACACAGCGCAACTGAAGAAGGATCAATCGAAACAGGTAGACAAGTTTCAGAGAAGACCAAAGAAGAAGAAGAAAAAACATGCGAGGTCAGTTTTCGACGCTTCTCAAACCGTCAATATGGCCTGTAAGATGGACAGAAAAACTCACGGCCAGAAGAGGATAGCACCGAGACTGAAGAGACCCAAACCACCGTGGATAGCGACGGGATAGCCGTACTTCCTAGCGAGAGGACCGGAGATGGGACCGTTGACGAGATAGGCACCGAAGTAGCAAGCCTGAAGACCGGTGGACTGGGCCTTGGTCAAGTGGAGCGAATCCTGGAAAGTCTTGTTGAGCGAGTCGAGAAGACCGTAAGAGAGACCCCAAACGAAGAAGAGGGAAGAGACGAGAGCGAAGCTGAAGTAGAGCTGACCCTTGCTGAGCGTGTCGGCGGTGACAGCTCGCTCAGCGGCGGCGCCTTGAGGCTTGCCAAAGCGACCCATGTTGAAATTATCTCAAAGTGATGGAAGGGTGGAAGGACGTGAGGAAGGATGAGGAAAGGTACTATGGAAGGAGATTATCACGCATTGGCACGAAGCGGGTCTTTATATCTCAAGCACGCAGAAGCCATACGCAACACGAGCAGGAGCGAAAGGTGAGGTCTTACACGAGGAGGCGCGTACAGGACCCCGCACTTTGGCCATGCGGTTCTTCCCCACAAAAAGAAAAAAGATGACACAAGCGACCGAAGGCAGTCAGTCTTCATGCGAGTCAAAGGTGCGATAGAGCAGTTGCATCAGATTGCCATTGAAGCATCGACTAAGCGCACCGTGCAAACCAAGTCAACTGTGATTGGATGGCACAAAGTGGGAGAAAGAGAAGCAAAGGTATGCACAAGACTAGCGTCTCTCGGATGTGTGTGCACTACAGCCACGCGTCAATTTGTGCCCCCCCACAGTGCAGACGAATAAAAAATCAATTTGATTCCAATTTTCCATCGCGTGGGCAGAACACAGAAGTAGTAACGCGGGGGAGCCTGCGGGCGATTTCGCCGACGGAGCTTCAGCGCGGGAACTGTCGAAAAGAGACGAGCATTACAAATGTGTTTTTGTATTCGAGCAATCTGGGGTCGAGTTGACCGGCGTACTCGTGGTTCAGGACCACGCATGTGCACTTGAGGGCGAAAGCTTCCCCGCTTGTTGTCCATCATCCGCTGTATCCGTCGGGGTGGGGCCCCCCTTTTGCCAGCTATGTGGTGTGCACAAGGGTTCTTGTGCCACCTTGGCTGCGCCCGCGTTTTGTTTCCACGGCGAAACTTTGCACCGAGCACCGACAAGCATCCCGCTCCCCAATTCTCGTCCACCACATCCTCAATCGGACTTGGGTTGCGGTCGAACTATGTCTGCTGTACAAGGTGTAAATAAGCATGCTACATGGTGTAGGTGCTGTGTGGCGCTTGCTTCAGAAGCCTACGGAAGAAGGGATGCATTGCATGTGCAAGACGTCGTGCTGAGACCAAGCTGCACAACAGCCATGCGATATAATGCAATGCAACGATTGTGAGAAATCGTACCACATTCTCTCTAAGCCAGAGAGGTGCGAGCATTGCACAGTAAGCCAGATTACGGCTGCTAGCATAAGGGTCCCTGCGGCGGCAGTCCACCTTTATAAAAGTTGCGGCTCTGGTCCTCTCGAGAAGTGGGAGTGGGGAGCACTCAAAAAAGAAAATACTGTAGCACGCGGGATAGCGATCTATCTGAGGAACGCGTCGAAGCATCGAAGCAGACAAGTCAAAGCATGAGCCTGTTCTGCATCGAAGGCCCAGAATGGTCGGTCATGTGTGCATAGAGGAAAGACTCTTGCAGCGCGACCTTTTGCTCACTTCCGCCTTGACAATTACAATGACAGACTCGTCCCTCTTGCTCCGTTCTCAAAGCGACAGATCGCTTATGCGCAACGCACACGTCTCTCCAAAAAAAGACGTCCTCGGCAAGAAGCTTGCGAGCCGCAATTACAGAATAAAGGTATCGTTGAAATCCCGTCGTCGCCGGTGTTTCCGTGTAAATCTCTGACGGGAACTGCGATTCGAGTGGCTTTTCAAACCCAGTCTGGACCGAACTTATGCCGGCCACACCGTGCTCCCCTGACAGTCTTGCGACGAATAACAGAGACAGAAAGAAAAGTGGAGCCCCTTCCCAATTCATTCTCCGCTCGGTCGAATTTCGTCAACTCATCTGTCCACCATTGTATTCCATTAATGCCGTGGCACTTTGTGTAACTCGATTCTCGCCGGAATTCGTCCTCCATTTCTCCTTCCGACGATGCTTGCACTCGGATATGCGGGCATATTCAGCTTCGGAAGTATTCACGCAGAGAGACCGTGTCAGAGAGAGATTGATTTGATCGCGATAAAGAAGTTGTTGGGAGGACAGGCATAAAAGGGTGGCAAAGGTGATGGGAGGGAGTTGGCAAAAGCGAATCTAGGTTTAGCCGCGTTGGCGGAGGACTGCTGGAAGGATCAGTTGCGGCTCCTCTCCGCCAAAATGGATGGGCCTGTCAACCTTTTAGTGCGTTGCTGTTTTCTCATGGGAATCGTCGGTCAACGCACCCTCCCTCGAGGTATTTTGCACTTCGCGTCGCCTCCGCATTCTCGTGCGCATCCGCAATCCCAGCCGCACCTCCAGACGATGCTTCCGCAAAATTTGTTTCCCATCTTTGCCTTTGTTGAACAGACCTATCATGTGATGTTCTTGTTCCTGAACTTAACGCATGGTGTTGGACAAGTGACCCCCTCATTTGAGCAGCATTGGCAAAGGCCGGATACAGTTCTAGTTCGTAGCTGCAAGCACGGAGAGCAACGGCGTCCTCATCGAAGCCACGAAAGGTGTGTGCACCTGTGCTCGAGTGAAGACAGTCACTTCTTCGTGTTTGCTTGCTTGCTTGCTTGCTTCCGTCTCACGTCGAGTCGGCGTCTGACTCAGGCACCACCTGAAACCACAGGAAGAGAAGGCCAAACTGTGTGATATGTGACGCTATAACATGTTGTTCGCCAAAGACCGTAATGGCCGAAGCCACGTGCGCTCGATTGTGGGGTAAGAAATCTCGGGATTAGGAACCGCACTCCCCACATGCCAACGTCATCTTCCCCACCTTTACCACAGCTTGTTCAGCATCTGCATCGCACGCACGGTCAACTCGAGCTGCTGCCCTTCATCGAATCGAGATGGACAATTCGGCAGCACCAGTCAAAAGCGTCGAAATTCCCAAGATCGTAACGATCTTTGAGCGACTGCCATCCAAGATCCTCGACCGGCTCTCCGCCGACGGTCGGATCAATCTCGTCACCCCTCCACCGGGCCTGTCCTTCGCCGAGCTTAACAAATGGCTGCTTAAGGAACTCGATGGGGCATCCGCCGCCATAGTCTGGCCTGTCGCTGGCCCCTTTGGTCAACAACACATCGCAGCAGCCAACGCAAGTCAACCGGATCGCTTTAAAGTAGTCTCTACCTACAGTGTGGGTACCGACGCAATCGACAAGCCAGCATGTCTTGAAGCAGGAATCAAAGTCGGCTATACGCCGTACATCGGCGATGACTCGATCGCAGAGTATACTATAGCTATGCTTTTGCATTTCTGTCGTCGAATCGAAAGTCTAAAAGCCACCGTTTTCGAAGGTCGTTTCCCACAGGCGATGCGTGACGTACTCCTCGACCCGACTTTGGGATGTGGGTTCAGTCCCATGGGTAAGACGGTCTGCTTCTATGGGTTTGGGAGAATAGCTCAAAAGACGGTGGAAAAGCTTCTCCCCTTCGGCGTGGCCAAGATCCTATATACCACATCGAAATCGCATCCTTTCGACTCGACCAGCTTTCCCCGATTGCACGCCCTTAGGGAAGCATTCTACCCGCATATCACCATCTCCAACGAACCGTCCCTGCCAGCTCTGGCATCTCAAGCCGACATACTTATCGTCTTGTGTCCCGGTAACGCAGCTACAAATTCAACCATCAACTCGTCCATCTTCTCCCAAATGAAGCCTTCCTCGATCCTCATAAACGTAGCCCGAGGAACAGTAGTCGTCAACGAAGACCTGGAAAAGGCCCTCCGAGCAAACCAAATCGCAGCAGCACTGTTAGATGTCGTCCAGGGAGAACCACATATAGATAGGAACCATCCGCTAATGGCTCCAGATCTCAAGGAAAGAGTAATGATCTTGCCACATGCAGCTTCGACCGTGGTAGAGACAAGGAATCTGATGGCTGACGTGGCGGCGAGGAATGTGTTGTCTTGTTTGGGATTCGAGGATGATGCTTTGGGGGAGGATAGGGAGCGTTTGGTGAGGGAGAGGGCTTGGACGCATTTTGCAGAGTAGATTATCAATAGAACAAATATCAAGATACTTCCATTGGACAAAAGATCTTGACAGGATCACAACGGTGCCGCTTGAGATGCCGGACAAAAGTGCGTACGGAATGGGAACGCGGCGAAACATTTTGCTCGAGATACTTGAACGTGACGACGCTTGGCAACAGGGTGCTGTCTGAAACCTGCTTGAGCACTCCTGGAGCTTAGGGAAGGTACCAAGCGTCTCGACGATCTAAGAAGTGTAACTTGGACAAAAGTATGGACGACAGACGTTAGGAATTTAATCATGTCACGCACGACGATCCTAGGACCATTGTGTTGGATCCCCTCGAAAGCAGCTGGGACGTTGTCAACACAACGATGACTCACAGACTGTAGCACCAGCTTCGGGGAAGAGTTTACTTAGTTCAGGAGAGCGATCCTACATCTCAAAGTGTCAAAGGCTAACTCATCGCACAGAGCAGACATAGGCAGATGAAGAAAGAGTTGATGAGCAGGCAAACTGCCCAAAGGTATGCAAATTGCAAAATGAGGGGAGGTGATGCACGGCCTCAAGTCCGGTCAGAGGATCCAGCCTCGACGACGAGCAGATTCGAGGCACAAGTGCGGGTTTGGCAAGAGCGCCCCCCAGCCTGCTTCCCTGCTCTTTACTCCATCGAGAAGTGCAGCGCAGAAAAGGCAGGAGCGGGCCTACAAGCCTAGTGGGATGGCGAAGTGGAGAGGGAGAGTGTGTGTGTAAACATGCGTGCTGAACGATTCCATAAGAAAGGGTGCAATCCCAGACCAGCCAGGATCGTCACCACACCCGAGAAGAAGAGAGAAGGAGACAAGGTGGATGCTTCCTTTTCTTTCAAGATCGACGCGAGGTCTGGTAGATCTTGAGCGAGTTGATGGTCCAGTAGGCCTCGCTCATGTCTGGGTTGCTGCTGAGGTAGGCCTGGCACGAGCCTTGACCGGTCATAGCCTGGCACGACTGCGACTGACCGTTCATGGCGTTGTTCCAGACCGAGCCCGAGCCGGCCCAGTCACCGCATACAGTGTTGGTGAAGACGACGACGTGGTTGTAAAAGTAGTTGCCAATGTTGCACTGGCTAGCAGGCCAGTGAGCCATAGGCATGCCCCAGTTGGACGGGTCGGGCGAGCCAGAGGAAATGTCGTTGGGCACGGAACCTTTGGGGAAAAAGTAGGTCGAGATACCATCGGACTCGGACCAGTACATGACGTGGACACCACCGCCGTTCTTGTTGTACTGGACACCAAAGTCGCCGCCCTTGGTCGAGGTGACACCGCAGCCCTGGTTGCCAGTGGCGTCCGAGGCGCAATTGTAGGCACGGTTGTCCTGAAGGGTGAACTTGCCCGACATCTTGGGGTTGCTAGGTACAGAGCAGCCACCGGTGGTGTGGATCGAGTAGGTGTTGTACGAGTAGTCGTTGACGCCTTCGATAATGTCGATCTCACCTCCGTTGGGCCAGCCACCAGCAGGGTTGGTAGGGGTGGACCACCAGGCGGGCCAAACACCGCAGCCAACGGGCATGTGCTCGGCGTCGAGGACAAAGATACCTGTGGTGAAAGAGTCCTTGGTGTTGACGCGAACCGACTGGGCCCAGCCGTTGTTGGCTGTGATCTTCATGGTGGCCTTGCCGTTGTTGGTGCCGATGAGACCCTGGTTCTGTGCCTGACTCTTGCCTACGTAGGTGATGGAGCCGTGGGTGGGGTCGGCGTTGGTGAAAAAGTCCATCTCATCGAAGAAGGACGAGCCCGAGTAGTTCTTGACGAGCTTCCACTGGGAGGTTGAAGCGGAAGACGATGAGGACGAAGACGACGAAGAGCTGGACGAGGAGCCACTGTTGCCCGAATTCGAGTTGGACGACGACGAGGAAGACGACTGCGAGTTCGAGTTCGAGTTGGAACCGTTGCCAGAGTTGGAGCTGCTGGACGAGCCCGAGCTAGAACTGGAGCTAGAGCTGGAGCCATTCGAGTCCGAGTTGGAGCTGGAGCCCGAGTTGGAGTTCGAGTTGGAACCACCTTTGACACGGTAGGCGGCCGAGGTCTTGGCGGCGGTCTTTGGGGTGCAAGTGTTGCGCTTCTTGTGCGAGGCGGCGACGGCGGCGACCTCCTGGTGGTCAGCGTTCAAGGTGGCGTTGTCGAACCTGCGCTCAAAGTGGACAAGGTCGTCGTCGTGGTGCTGCCTGCGCGAGTGGTGGACGTGGGAGCGAATCTTGTGACCAGTGATGACGGAACGAACACCACGGCTGGAGCGACCCTGACCGGGAGGAATGGCGACCATAGCCTCAGGACCAGCCGAAGCGACAGAGATGGTGGCGGCGAAAGCCAGAGCGAGAGCAGAGAGGTACTTCATTGTGATGATGTTGTTGGTGGTTGGAGGTGCAAGGTTGAAGCGATGCTAGATGAAAAGAGATGAAGAGAGGAAGATCAAGGCCGGCTTGATCGAAACAGATGACGATGAATGCAGATAGCAGATAGATGAGTGGAGATACTTGTGCTTTGGATCAACCGGAAGCGCAAGATTGAGAAAAAGTTGGCAATGGAGGATATGCTACAGCGAGGGTGGATAGATAGATGCGATGAGGATGATAGAAAAGGAGAAAGCGAGAACCAGCTCGTCTTGTCGGGTCGAGGAAACGCAAGATACACACGAAGAGGGGGGAGAGGGATGAGGAGATGGAAGAGGAAGGGAAGGAAGAGGGAAAAGGGGAACGATCAAGCAAAAAAAGGGAATGGGGAATGTGCTGCACAGCGAGTGCGAGGAGGCTTGAAAGAATCCATGCTGCGCCTCTTGGCGGTCTGCCAAAGACCAGATGGACCCTATTCAGACCGACCGGCAAACGCCCCGACTGAGCTGCCCTGACTCGCCAAAGCCCGGTTGCGAGATGTATTTCCCCCAACTCTGGTACAGTAGATCTGCCTTTGTGCTCTTTGATGGATCGCATCACGGCTTCTGCCCTGTCTCAGCCTTCCCTTTTTCAATGTACGGATGTACCGACTCTGATGAATGGCAAGCTCAAGCTATGTGTGGTGTAGCGTATGTGATTTCATCGTGATGGTCGAGCGATCGTTACAGCGCACTTTTTTTGCGACTTGCGGGCAATGTGGCAATCCAGCAGCGTAAGAATCGACTGCAGACCGGAACGCTGGCTGCCTTTGTCGGTACTGCCGAGTATGCGCTTTTGGTGAACCAAGGCGAAGAGGTGCATCTGCTCGGAAGCACTGCCGACGCGATTCAACGAGTAGCTTGCTTGGCCTGCAATCAGGAAACAGAGGTTCTACATCATCACCCTCTTTCCTTCTCTCGGAATCAATTGTGACTGCGCTGCGCGGATTGGAAGGGCAGATCAGGAAAGGCAAAGTTCGCCGAGGAGGGAAACAAGGGATGGCTGCCAAGCGGATCGATGCCAGTGTACAGTACAGTGAGTAGCCCATGGGTGCCAGCGGTGAGGGTCTCTTGTGAGGCTGCGCTTCGGCTGTCAAGCAAGCGAAAAGCAGATTGCGCATTTCGACTGCAGCACTGCACATGCGCACTGCCATTTCTCTTCCGCGTGGTCTTCAATAGTTCAGAAAGCGACTCTGAGCTGCCAAACTGACACACGCGACAGGCCAAAGAAGCCCACACTGCTGGCAATTTCGACAGCTCGTCTGCCGCTCCAATTTTTGGCAAGTGTGGGTCGAATTCGAAAATTGATTTTGAAGAAATGAATGAAAGGGCTCTTCTTAGCCGCCTGCACCCTTTTGCCGATGTCAGTTCAAATACGCGACACGCCAAACTGCTTCTCTGAACTGAGACCACGCCTTTCCATCTGTTGCTCGCTCGCTCGCTGGTTCTTGAGCGATGCTCGTTCCGACCCAGCGTCTTGGCAAGCATGAGGAACCATATGGTTTTACATTCGCATGCCTCCGATCAACGAGCCGTGTGGTGGGAAACAATGCGGTCACGATCGATCGAGTCGGGGCATTGAAATCGGAATGGCCGAGGCGAGCGGGAAAAAGAAAACGCTTTGCGTGTGTGTCGACAGCGCATTGCTCGGTCAGATGCATGGAGTTCACAGCTTGGCGCATACAAGCTTGCGTTTTGTGCTCTCTTTTGTTTCCATTCCACTCCGCCAATACGCCACTTGCCACTATTCTTGTTCCCATCTTGTGCTGTCACTCCGAGCCACCCAGACACCAGTGTGACGGTTCGTCCGGTCATCCGCACTGCAGCTTGCCATGCCGGTCAAAGCGTCAGCGTGAGATTTCGCTCCCCGTTGTTGCTCACTTTGGTCACCCCTTTGTCTGTCTGCTGGCCCCTTGAATCTTGTCAAAGATCTCTTGGCGGACAGCAATCCCTTGTTTGGTTGCAGACAGCCGAGCCGGGTTGTCCGTTAGGCAGCGCTTTTCCCATGCAAAGCTTTCACGCGTGCAGATGCCCTTTCTCTCAGGACGATCGAATGGTGAACTCGTGCGATCAATCTGTCAAAATTGCTCATCGTTTCTCCTGTCTCATCATAACACATGCGCACCTTTCTCAACACCATTCCATCGTTCGTCGGCTCAGCCAGTGTCTAAGACAGGCGGCAGCTTGTAGGGTAATGCTATTGAGTCACCGCATCCATACCGCAGGCTGAAGCTGTACAAAGCGGGGCAAATATCAGTCTCACGTTCAGGGCTTGAGACAAGAAAAAGAGAGAAGGATGGAGGGCGTAGTCAGCGGTGATTGAAAGCGTTCCGTCCAGGCTCTATGGTGGACAGACCAGCGTCAATGAGGAGAAAGCAAGGCGACAGGAGAGCAGCGCCTTGCACTGTCCGGTTCCATCGCGATTTTTATTTGCGCCCCCTTCTCTGTTCAACTTTTTGCCATTCAGGAGCGCGACAGGCTCTGCTTTGCCGAAACACGGCCCACATTTCGACTTTCGCTCTACGCCCCGCCTTCCACCTTCCACGCGATGCTTTCGCTCGCTCTCCCCTTTGGCAGCGTCCCGTAGCCACGAAACATTGTTCGTCTCAAGCAGTGGCTCGTCTGCTCATCTGAACTGTCTCTATCTCTTTATCTCATATTGTCGAGGAGAATGACCCGGAGTGTTGCAAACGTGAAAGGGATCTAGATTGGGAAACCCACGTGGTTCGTTACGTAGCATGATTATGCGTATCTGACATGAAAACGAGACGAGATTGGGTGAGCGGGTTTATGAACTATCGAGAGTCTCTATGAAGAGGGGAAGAATCTACCAAGCCAGCTTGGCAACAAACGAGCGAGGCCATCGCTGCACAATAAATTTCCTTGCTTCTTCCAGCAGCAGCATGCCTATACCGAATGCCATGGGCAAAAAGTAGTGCTCGACCGAGACACCTCTCGTCAAGAACACCTTTTGGAAAGCCGGAATGTAACTGAGGAAGACCGCCACCAGCAACGACAATGCCATGGCGGGGAAAAGGTACAGATTCTGCGTCGACTTCTTGCCCACGGGAGGCTGCTGGAATATCGACCTCTTCTGCGTCCTCCATCCGAGCAGGTTAAACCACTGCTGGATGACCAAGTTGAAAAAGTAGACGGCGTTTGCTCCGTTGAGTACCTCGTTGAACAGATCTGGGTTGTTCGTCTGCACTTTGCCCGCTCCGTAGGTCAGCCACATGTCGGAGAAAGGAACTCCATGGCGTTCCATATACCAGAAAGCCATAGCGGCGCTGGTGACGGTCAGGGGGATTCCCACAAAGAGATAGGCGTGAGTGAGAAGCCTCCAGTCGGCCAAACGATCGGTTTTGACGTTTCGAGGTTTGCGCTTGAGCAGGTCGGCTTCCGGTTGCTCGTGGACCAGGCTGAGCGAAGAAATGGCATCGGTACCAACGCAAACGAAGATCATTTGCAGGTTGCTCAGGATCTGAGGAAGACCAAAAAAGAAGCTGAGCAAGACGGCCCAAAGTTCGGCGATGGACCCCGCGGGAAGAAGGTATCCTGTTGGAACGACAAGAAATCGAATGGAGGTGCGCATTGGTCAGTACTATATTCTTACTGCTAGAGATGTTTGAACAGAATGCTTGCGAGACTTACCAACCGTCTTCTTGAGATTGACAAACACCAAACGACCGTAGAGCAAAGCATCGACGATCGACGAAAAGCTTTCCAACAGCACCATATCCGCCGCCTCCATCGCCACCGCACTTCCTCCGCCCATTGCAATTCCAATATCGGCCTGCTTGAGACTGGGTGCGTCGTTGACACCATCTCCCGTCATGCCCACGCACTGATCGCGCGCCTGAAACTCCTGAACGATCCTAAGCTTCTGTTCAGGGGTAGTTCGGGAAAAAACAATTTCGTCAAATCGGCAGATTTGCTCCCAATCAGCCACTTCGAGCTTCATCAGGTCTGGGCCGGAGAGGGAGAGCGCGTTTTGCGGACGGGCGTCGTTGTCTGCGTGCGTGTCGTAGATGGGAAGTTGGATAGAGTGAAGGTCGTCGTAACGGAGTACCTTTTCAGAGGTGATGATGCCACATTGACGAGCGATGGCTTCGGCGGTGAGTTGGAAATCGCCAGTGACCATAAAGAATCGGATGCCGGCACCGCGACATGTGGCGACCACGGAAGGGATCTCGGGTCGAGGAGGATCAACGATTCCCACCAAGCCGACAACAGTAAGATCGGTGTTGGCGGCCATAACTGCGTCTTCGAGCGGCACTGTGGTGTCCAACTCTCCAGCACGGATGATCTTGCGAGCGAGCAACAGCACTCGTTGACCGCGACTCGACCACATCGACTGCATCGCTACGATCGATTCCTTGACGACGTCGGTCAGCGGTACCACTTCACCAGAGGCATCCAAAGCCGAAGAAGCGCGCTTGAGCAATACATCTGGTCCTCCTTTTGCCAGCAAAATCTTGTCCTCGGCAACGTTGAAGTGGGAAGCTTCCTTGATCGACAAGACAGAACCAACGATCTTCCTGACGAGTACCACATCTTCCTGTGCTTCTCCACGAAGACCAACGAGCTGGAGCATAAACTTGTTCTTCGAATTGAAGTTGAGCCTGTACTCTGTGTCCCATGGCTTGTTGGTCTCCTGTACGCTGCGAATCTGTTCAGCCAACTTGAGCACCGCCGAGTCTGTCGCGTCTCCATAGACTTTTCTGTCAGTGACGGGTAGTGACATGGTAGCAGCGTCAAATACGGCAGCGTTGCAGACGGCACCTACGAACTGGAGCTGTTCGAAAGCGTGTCCGACGGGTGCACCCGTGTTGACGTGATCCCTGGCATCGGTTGGTGTGCTCTCGAATCCGAGCACACCTACGCTGGTGACTGTCATGCAATTCGAAGTGAGCGTGCCGGTCTTGTCCGAGCAGAGCACAGAGACTGCACCGAGCGTCTCGCACGTTGACAGCTGTTTGCAGAGAATCTTTGCCTTGGACATCTTCTTGGCGATGACGGTCAGCGACAGTGTCACTGCCACGGGCATGCCTTCGGGGAGAAAAGCGACCATGATGGAAACAATGTTGACGAGGAGTTGCGAGACCGAGATAAAGTTTGGGTGCTTGGGACGCAGATAAGCAGCCCATATGATGACGCAAACGACGGCCAGGAAGACGGCAATGGCTGCGATGGTGAGGACAAAGAGTCGTACTTCTCGCTCGAGCGTCGTGAGTCCAGCTTTGGGGCGGTTGGTCATGGCAGCAATACGGCCGAACACGGTATTGTCACCGGTGGCAACAACAACACCGATCGCTGAGCCGGAAACGCAGCTGGTACCGGCAAGGGCAATGTTACGCGTCTCGAGGTAATTCTCATCGGTCATATCGACGGTTCCTGCGATGGCCTCGGCTTCACCGGTCACGACACTGCGGTCGAACTTTGCCTCTGAGCACGAGATCAACCTGAGATCGGCAGCGATCTTGTTACCGAGCGAGACGACGACAATGTCACCCTGCACTAGATCGGGTGCTTGGATGCTGCTATGCGAACCATCGCGGATAGCGGTGACGGCGTCGGGAAGCATGCCCGCGATCGAATCCATGATACGCGAGGTGCTGAAATCTTGCCAAGCGTTGAAGAAGGCTTGGATCACCACGACCACCAGCAGAACCACTGCGAGGGCGAGGTTGGAAGTCTGCGGATTGGGCTCGCCGAGCGGCTTCCAAGCAATAAAGGCGAGGATGGAACATCCGACGAGCAGTGTACCAAAGCCTCCAAAAATGTATCCGATGATCTTGCGAAAGAGCCTCTTTGGAGGTTTGGACATGACGTTGTTACCGTACTGCTTCAATCTCCTTTCCACCTGAGCGCTGTCGAGACCGGCATCGGCAGAGGTAGCGGTACGATTCAGCACCTCGTTGACATCGATGCGATGCCAGTCGAGATCAGAGAGTTCCTTGGCGGCCTTTTGGCCCTTTTCGCGCTTGTCTTTGACATCTGCGAGTCCGCCTTGGGAAAGCTGGATGGAGAGGGTGCGGAATTCGACGGGGACCTTGGCGGAGGGGTCGATGCGAGTGGGTCCGCGGAGGGAAGCAGCGATGGAATGGGTGCGATCGAGTCGACGCTGTTGGTTGGCAGACTCATCAAAGCGGGTAGTTTGTCGTACAGTGGCAAGGTTGGCGCCGAAGCTGAGGGAGTGGCCGAGCTTTTTTGAGCCAGGGGAAGGGATGTGGGTGGCTTTCTCGAGATCACCCTTCTGCTCCGATGATCCGCTGCTGGAAGAGCGGGAGAGAGGCGCCATCTTGCGAGACTAGGGTCAGCGGATGGTGTTGCAGCAGGGTAAGCGGTTCAAAAGACGAGGGGGACGAGCTAGAGGGTGAAGAGGTGGGTCGAGTGCGCTTAAGTATGTTTCCCAATCCACTAGCAGAAGGTTCATAGGCACGCACACACACGTTGATAGGTTAGTCCAACACAAGCGCTTCCAGTGGCGCGCACCGCGAAATGAAGTGGGGCACCTAGGTACATGGAACAAGGGCGAGGCAGAAACAAGGATGGACAGTGAAAGGCCGAAAAGCAAGGGTCTAACGACGTCTTGGCCACTCGGAGTGTTATCTCTTGATGCGCGGACAGAGGGCAAAGGACAGAGGGCAGGCGAACATAGCATTCATTGTATGTAGGAGCAAGATCCCCCTCGCTTGTGTTGTTCTCGAAGCAGTGCAAGAGGGTCAAGGGGATCCACCCTTCTGTTTCTCTTTGTCTCGTGGCTATCAAAGCAGTAGCAGAAATCGCTCTACGACAGCTGTAGCTCGAGTGTTGGAGGAACGCACGTTGTGTAGCGCAAAGCAAAGCTGTGTACAAGCAGTACGTTAGCCCACACACACCGCTTCTTGGGGATGCAGGGTTGAGGGCTGTGGCGCGGGAGGTGAGGGGAAAGGGTTGTCGTGTTTTGTATTTTCTCGGGTCGCGCACAAGTCCCAGCTGTCAAGCTGTGAAAATCTGGAAAATTGCATTTGACTTGCCGGCGGCTTCTAGACCCTCGACCCATGCCCTTTCGCCCACAATCTCCTTTCGCCGTTGTTCCTTTTCGCCGCATCGCGTCCTGAGCGCCTCTTGTTCTTTGTAATGCTGAATACAGTTTAGGCTCGGTCAAGTGGAAAGGCAGCAGAGTGAGGCAATATGGCTCTCTTAAAGCCATGTCGAGTTTGCACAAAAGTGGTTGAAGCATCGCATTGCGTGATGTATATTTTCTGCTTTGAACAAAGGGTAAACATCTGCGGCCATAGAACCTTGAAAGCACCGCATCCCGTCCGATCTGCGAAGTTAAGCAAGGTATCGCCTAGTCAGTACTGCGGTGGGGGACCACGCGGGAATCCTAGGTGCTGCAGTTTCTTTTTTTTTCCCTTTCATTTACGCTGTGATTTTATCGCCTCGTTTTGATTTTTTCTTTCGTTTCTTTTTTCTTCTTAAGGGCTTTGGATTGCATTTTGTGGTTGGATCTGAGATTCGGCCCGATTCAACAGGCGGCGCCCACGTAAGATCGTCAGGGTCTGTGCGACGTTCAGGGTCCACTTCTCTTCTTCCTAGTCATGAGATCGTCCTCTTCCCACACTGACACGCTGCCCACGATACTCTCACCTTTGGCACCATTTCACCAATCCCCGCAGTATATCCTTCAACGATGCCGCCGACACCCTTCCAACCGACCCATCAGACACCGTTCAAGTCGACCGTCTCGTCCTCCCAGCAGTCACGCGTCCACCACACGCCGTACGAAGACGAGCCATCGACCCAGATCTCCATCTCGGACATCGACCCTTTCGAATGGAAGTATCACGCTGAAGGCGGAAAGAATGTCCTTCTCTCCTTCGTACCATCTGGAGGCAACAGCCCTTTTGTAACGTCTACCTGCACGTATGCCTTGCGCATCCCCAAGAGCCACCCTTCCGAAGCGCAACCCGAAGACCAAGAGGAAGAAGCGGAGCAGTTCACCAACAACATCATCGTCCCGCTCCTCGGCTCCCCTTCCGTCCTACCCAAATGCATCAGAATCCCCATCCTGACTCCGAGAGACAGGCACATCATCGACATCCTCTCAGCACGGATCGAAATGCAACGTCCAGCTTCACGTCGTGCACACCCGGCCCGGATCCGCGCAGAATCGCTCTCCTGCATCTACGCGGTAGAGGACGTCACTGCACCCTCAGCCTCGTCTTCTAAAACAGGCGTGCTGTGTGTAGAGATCAAGCCGAAATGGGGCTTCTTACCTCGACTCGACTCGATCCCACCCAGCTCGCCAAATGTGGAAGTCAAGGCTAGGTTCTCCCGCTACCGCATGCATCGCGTGCTCAAGGATGGACACATGTCCAAGGTGAAATTCGAAGAGCTCTACGATCCTCTGGATCTTTACAGCACAATCGAGAAGCGAAAGGTAAAGGCGATCAGGGCGCTCTGGAGGGATTGGAAGGAGACCAAGGGAAAGACGAACAACCTAAGGCTGTTCTGGAACGGCGCGGTTGTAGATCCTGACGACACCACTACGCTCAATGATGTTGCTCAGTTTCTCGGCGCACAATCTAGCGAAGACGAAGAGGCGTTGCTGAGGGCACTTTCAACTCAACTCATCGCGGAATTGTCCAAGCCGACCCTACCAAACACGGCAGGAGAGCAAGATGCTTCAACCGTTCTCACCCGTCTCTCCCACCTCCAAGCTTCCCTTGACCCATTGGACGTCGAAGGACTCTCCCAACTCTGGCTGCACCACACCCAATCCCACACTCTCGGCCAACTCCTCACCACCACCGACCCAGCCTCCCTCCCTGCCGCCCTCACATCCGCCCTCCCCGTCTCTCAGCTCTACTTCATCCTCGAGCAGGTCCTCACAACGTCCTCAACCGCCGAAGTGAAACTGGAAGACGCCCTGCAGGCGTTCCTTGTATCGGCCAGTTTCAAAGACTGTTCCATGCTCATCCGATTCTCCCGTACTCCGATTGGAGAAGGGGGAAAATTTGAAGGTGAGACCAAGTTGGTCGATCTGGACAGGAAGCCGTTTGAAAAGTTGGAGAGTATGCAAAAAACCGATGGCGAGGTATGTGCTGCTTTCCTTGCCTGGCTTGGGACATTGTCGAGCGCTCCAGAGGCTTCGATTGCGCCCTAGTCCACCGATGTAAATGCATGTCTTTGTTTTTGTTCGATGCTGATGTGTGGTTGATATGTATGTGTGTGCGTGCGTATGTGTGCAAGTCCATTCGCGAGCAGGTGTTTGGAAACGGTCGTAACAAGTGTGTGCCAAGTATGCCGGGATATGTAGAAAGGTGATGCTGTTCATTCTATAAACTTTTAAAAACTTTATACTGCTTTCGAGTCGTCTACACCACTTCTCGCTTGTGCCAAGAAGATCTGCTTCTCCCTCTCCATCGTCTCCTCGCTCGTACTGCCGCAACAACAATCGAAACAGAAAAGTTACACTGGTCAGCGTCTCACAATTCTCATTCGTATGATTAGCGGAGAAATGACTACCTACTATACGCGCAAACACTCGCCCAAAGCCTTTTTTTGATCTCGACAACTCCAGAGCATCGAAATGGTGCGAGTTTTCGAACATTCCACAAAGGCCTCCATTTGCTCTTTGCACTCTTTGAGCGCTTTTGCTTTCTGCTGCTTCATCAGGGTGTCTGCTTCCCTGTTGGAGAGGATACGCTGCTGTTGTTGCGGAGCTGACATCGTTACTATGACCCTTCTGCTTGATAAAGATGGAGGTTGTTGGGAGGAAAGAGAGAGAGAGAGAGAGAGAGAGAGGTGATACGAGAGATGGTCGATTGGAAGAATGGGTATGGCAGTTGATGCAGCAACACACGGTTAAAAAAATAAAGAAGTGTGGAGGCAAGCGAAGACGAAGAGCGGAAGATGTCGGTTTCTCGCGCGTATGCTAAGCAAAAGAAATCGTGACTTTTCTCATACGTAAACCGCCTTCCACGAACCCGAAACGCCTCAAGCATACTCGAGATGCCCCCACCCACGGTCCTGCGAACACACCCTCGTGTCATATCGCTTCAGATGAAAACCATGGAAGAGATAAACCTCTCGGAGGCTGTTCCAGGCCGGGTTCCGTAGCACATGCCTCGGACAAGGATTCCATCTCTACGCCCGTTCATTACTGTACAACCTCGTCAGGTGCTTAGTATTAGCTACCCTTCCGACATCTCAGCTCACAATTCAACTGTCTCTCTTTTTCTCTCTCTCTCTCGAACACCAAATCGTCACAATGCGACTAGAGCCACAAGCATCAATGTTTGGAGTCAATCCCTGAGATCATTGCATTTTCGAAAACAGGAGATGGTGTGCGGGGGGCATCATTGTACAGAGAAGGAACGGGTTGCTGAACAACCCCTTTTGTTTTCGACTATAGAAAAGCCAAAAAAGAATATAGGTGGTGAGCTTGTGAGTCCAAGCTACAATGCTAGCGGTGTGAATGAAGGATGGTGGGATGATGAAGAGATTAGGATTGCGTCAACTTAAACCGAGGTGAGGGGAGCGGGCTCCTTGAACTCGGTGTTCTTGGCCTTGACACCAGCGTCCTCGGCACCAGCGATGGCAGCACCACCGTGAACCTCGAGGAGCTTGTTAAGGTCGTCCTTGGGTGCCTTGAGAACCTTCACCTTGCGGACGTAGACGTCCTTGAGGGGGAAGATGCCCTGGGTGGCCTTCTCAACCTCGCGGCCGATAACCTCGGGGATGAGCTTGGCAACAAACTCGCGCAGGTCGCACGAGTTGGCCTCACGCTGGACAATCTCGAACATCTTCTGGCGGATGGCGCGGATGTGGGATGCCTTGGCGTAGGTGTTCTTCTTGACCTGGTTGGCACGCTTCTTGGTGAAAGCAATGACAAAGACTCGGAGAAGGTAGCCGTCGGTGGTCTTGACGTCCTGGTGAGCCTCAATGAGCGACTGCCACTTGCGGACGAGCGAGCGGAGCTTGTCCGAAGTGAAGTCCATGCCGTAGAAGTTGGTGAGGCAGGTGCGGCCCTGGATACCGTCAACCTTCAACTTGAACTTGCGGTAGGCCTGCTCGTCGTCCTTGTTAAGGTCGGCGAGGGAAGCCTCGACGATGCGGCCCTTGAGCGAGTCATCGGCGTTCTTGAGACCCTGGGATCGGTTGACAAAAGTCTTGCCGACGTTGCGGTTCTCGAAGAAGGTGGGTGCCTTGATGTCGTACCAGTCCTTGCGGGTGAAGGGGTCGACAGCCCTCTTCTTCTGACCCTTGCCCTTGGAGAGCTTCTTGTTCTTTCCGACAGCTGTTTGATGAGGTGAAAGGAAGGAAAAAAGTCAGTCACTACGATCGTCGGGATTGAGGGCCAACCAATGCCAGCAACAGTCGGTAGATCATGTTGCATATCTTGGATGTTGAGAATAGCAAATCCAATCCATATCGCATCCGTGATGATTGACAATGGTCAGCTAAGAAGTGCTGAAAGCGTAGTTGGAAAGGCGATGCCAGCAAGGTTAGGAGAGGGTCAAGGTGGCCATCCGACCACAGATGAAGAAGTTTTCTGCGGAAGCGGCTGGACTGTCGGGCGTACGTTGACAGCAGTTGATTGGAAATGTGACCAAGTGTCGATCTGCGTTCGCCTTGTAGGAGAGCATAGACTGGCGAGCGTGGAATAGACTGTCGGAGGAAGCGAAGGTGATTCGCAATGCTGTTCTACGTGATCGAAGAGTTGCGTCGAGCTTGATTCGAAGATGAATCTGAACATCGGCGGCTTCCAAGCGATAGTGCTGTGCAGACTCTGTGTGGACACTCCGTGATGCCTTCCTGTTCGTCCTGTCTCGTGTGAAGTCCAGCTTTGCTTCTCCGAAGACCTCAGCTATGTCATGTTCGTATTTTGAGGTCGAGCTCTGCGAACATCGTCGCAAAATGAAAGTTCTGCCCATCGATGGCCTCTAAGGTGTAGTGCGACAGATGTGATGCGGCTGTTGTCGTGAAGAGCTGTACGATTGTGGCTGCTGTGGCAAGTGTCGTTGCCATCACTCGAATCACCGTTGTGTATGAAGTGCCAATAGTGCTGAAATGCTACTGATTCGAGTGACCAGAGTCGGCGGTGATGCTGCGATGTTGTTGTATTGGCATTGTCATGTGTAGGATGCGATAGGATTGGCGATTGCTGCTTGCGGTGATCACTTACCCATGATGAATCGATATGTCTTGAGGAAGGATGGATCGGTGAGGGAACGGACGATGTCTAGCTCGAATCTCCAAGTCGACTTGGTCTGCGTTCGTTCGTTTGTTCGTTGGCTTGCCTGGCTGGCTAGCTGGGATCGCGGGTTGAGCTGTTGAGCGAAGGCTTCACTCGAGACTCTGCTTCTGCTGTCTGCTGCCTTGTCTGCTTTCATCTCTCTCTAGTCATTGAGACTGGCTACGCCGGAGGCATTGTGGCACTCTCGATTTTGCATCGAGAGCGACGCGTGATATTTTTAACCTCGGCCGAACTTGAGCAAGCACGTGAGCAAGCTCTCGAATACAAATTCGAGAATTCAATTCAATCTGGCGGAACACAAGCAAAGTAGGCAAATACAAATTTCGGTTTGGAATTCGAGGAAGACTTCGAGCGGTTCGCCTGCCTTGCGGCTGCTTCGACGCAGGCTTTCTCAGAGCCTGAAGAGATGGCTGGAGAGAGAGAGAGAGAGAGAGAGAGAAGGAGAGGGAGAGAGAGGATGGAGACTTGGTGAATCCCAATCAGCGTCGCAAAAGACTCAAGACAGTCAAGCAAGCTGGCTGGCTGGCAACTTGGAAATGGCTGGAAGAGTGAGCGAGAGACTGATGAGCAAGCCAAATTCTTGGTCGGGGAGAGTGTGTGTGTAAGCACCTGCGAAAGCGAGGAGCTCGACATCGTTGAGCGAGAGCGAGGGCTACTGACTTCGACGTTGGACCTTCTACTGCCACGATACCTTTCTCCACCAGTCATCACCCGGTGTTTCATCCTCAAGGTAAGTTACGCCTCGCCAATATCGTCACCATCGTCATCGCAAAAGCACGCATCATCCCGCATCACCAACACCGCCACCGTCAGTATCAACAAAATCGACCTCTTAGTCGCATCTCGGCACCTCGTTTCATCATTCGCACGCCAGTCACTACCAAGCAGATACGTTTGTTCAAGCCATGGCATATGGGTCCAGCATCGTCCCAAATAGCAGCATCACGCTGTCATTATACCCGATCCAAAGCAGGCGCATTGCCGGGGCGTCATCCATAGAAACGTTCGACCAAAAAGTTGTCCAAAGGGATTCTCGATTGGGTAGCAGATGTTGGATTAAGATCAGAGATGGGACGCATGCTGCCACAAGGTCGCAACAGGGCAGTTTCCGAGGCTCCACGAACATAGACATGGTGTGGCACTTCCGCGTAGGCGGTCGATGTCGGTCGATCCGCAGACATTAGAAGGAAGTCACTTAGACTTTACTGGATCGCATGGGGTCTCGACGTTTGCATTCGGATAGACCGACACAGCAGTACGATCGAAAGAGAAAGGACAGCCACCTTTGGCAAATGCAGGACGTTGCAGCATCACCCGAGAGTTTACTGCTGTTGACAACCTGGCTGTTCAAAGTCCATCAACAAATATCAGGCATGGTCCGCTGCGATCTGGACGTCTACAACCCTACCAAAACAGCTGTGAACCTACAGATGCGATGACGATGTGTTGCCAATGTGCTTCAACCCCAACAGGCCAGCCCGGCTGACTTTGACCTCTCGTTCGCGTTTTCTCACAGACTCCGTCCTCATATAGTCATCATGGCTTCCGTCCAGCAGAAGATCTTCCGCACGGCTAACGCCCCCACCGGCCCCGCCTCCGAGGTCGAGACCGTTGTCGCTCAGGCTCTCATTGACCTCGAGTCCAACGTCTCTGAGCTCAAGGCCGAGCTCCGACCCCTTCAGATCTCGTGCGCCAAGGAGGTCGAGGTTAAGGGCGGCAAGAAGGCTATCGTCATCTTCGTCCCCATGCCCCAGCTCAAGGCTTTCCACAAGATCCAGCAGCGGTAAGCATCCAAACTCTATGTTACAACTAGACAGCAGCAGACGAAGGCCATCAGGATAGAAGCAGAATCACAACAGCATGTGCCAAAGATCATTGGATCAAGCAGCGTCGGAAATGGAAGGGGTTTCACTGCAGACGTGGGCAAATCGGAGAGGAGATATGGATACGGATAAAGGCACAGCAGCTCAGAGCAGAGCAGCAGCGACGTTAACAAGTCCATTCGTCGGCGAATCCGAAGGCATCAAGGGTCGAAGCTGTGCTGCTTTCAACTTGGGAGCGACAATGGGAGATTCTGCTGTTCAGGCCTTCTCTGCTGCGAGTTTGGTTGCCCCATCTCGCCTCGACACAGCGATACTGACTCTCCCTTTTCATTTAATTGCATCGCACAGTCTCACCCGTGAGCTCGAGAAGAAGTTCTCGGACCGTCACGTTGTCTTTGTCGGCCAGCGCCGCATCCTCGGCAAGCCCAGCCGTAAGAACCGTAACCAGCAGCCCCGTCCTCACTCGCGCACCCTCACCGCTGTGCACGAGTCGATCCTCGAGGACCTTGTCTACCCCTCCGAGATCACCGGCAAGCGCACCCGTGTTGCCACTGACGGCAGCCGCCTGATCAAGTGCTTCCTTGACTCGAAGGACGCCACCTCGCTCGAGTACAAGCTCGACTCGTTCTCGTCGGTCTACAAGAAGCTCACCGGCCGTGACGTCAGCTTCATGTTCTCCTCGGACAACTAAGCGTGTTATCTCGACGTGAGCCTTGCATCTTCCCTTTCCCACCCATATACGGAGCCAAGTCGTAGCACCTTTTTTCGACTGGATCATACATTTATCGCAGCTTTGCCGTCATGGTCACTGTTTGACATGTAGCATTGTTATTCTTCACACCACCCCCCAAAAACTTCCCAGAGTGTCTCGCATTTGATCGAGCTTCTCTGTGGTTTGTCATGCCTTGTAAGACTTCGCTAGCTTTGTGGCATGGCTGCTGCAGTTTCGTTGTTGACAAGACTGCAGCGCCCTCTCTCTCTCTCCTCAAAACGTCCTGCTGTCGGGACGTTGTGTAATTGTTCTTCCGCCCTTCATTCCCCCCTTTACGCACATGCACACGCACCCAAGCGAAAAAATCCAATCTTGCTTCTCTAGATATGGTATTTGAATGTGATAGATAGTGTGCCAAAGTTGGTGCTTAACAAGTGAGAAGCTGGTCTGCTGCAGATCGACGTGATTGGTGGCTGCTTTTTGAATGGATCGGGAAGCACGTGGTTGCAACTGTATAGTGGGCCGAGGTCGTAGGATCGGAGTACATGCCAACCACGTCTGTTGTTGAAAAATAAGAAAAGCAGAAAAAGAAAGTGGCGCTGATCAGCAATTGCCTTGTTGCTTCTGCTGCTGCCCCACACAACATTGGCATAGATGGGACGATGGGAGAAAAAAAGGGATAAAGTTGGTTGTGACTACAGTAGCTCAACACATTACAGTACTGTATCTCCGATTTTGTTTTTTGTTTTGTGCATTTTATGCATAGATGCGACAACACAGATCTGAGAGCAGCTGGGCATGGCTTTTTCGGCACGCCGAACAATTTGGCGTTTGACCGGTGCTGCCGCTGTGTGACAGCCAAATTTGGACCCCATCTTGGTCACTCGTCCTCCTTCCTCTCTTCCTAAAGTCACACACAACATTGCACGACACCTACAGTACATCCAGACATTATCGCACGTACAGTCACATACGGTCTAGCCATCACTTCCACTCAGCTTGCCTTTTCGATATCAAAAAAAGAGGTCTCGACTCGTTGCGACGTTTCTTCGCCGCTCTTCATTTTTCAACTCCACACTCCTTGGCAGGTACATCTCATCTGGGAGCGCCACCTCCCATCCCCACTTGGCTCTTCAGCATACACGATTACACCATCCACTTCCGCAGCAGAGCCTTGGCAGTTCTTCGCCCATAGCTGGCCAACGACGCCCAATTCGACATCATCTCCTTCGGCTTGCCGCTGCCTCCCAAGACCACAATCGGAACATGAACACGCTCTCGCGCTAGAGCAAAACAATGACTTCATCTGCATCCCCAAGCTCTGTGGCTTGAACGTGACCCTTTGTTTCCCCAGTACGCACTCCTACAAACAACGGATGCCACAAACCCAACCACAACTGCAGCAGCTGCATCCTGCGCTTTGACCGCCTATCCCTGCGCCAGCTCAGTCGAGTCTCCTGCACCGTCAAAAGCTATCCTCCCATCCCATCCCGATCAACAAAAAAAGTGCTCTCTCCGCAAATAGGAAGCTCGGACCTCGCACTACTGCACGCTGCTTCACGTACGTTGCTCTTCATTGGAACTCCATTGTTCGGAGGACCATTGCCCGCATATCCTCACAGTCCTCTCATTCCTCCGACCTGATCACCTCGAAGGATCCTGAGGTCTGCCAACAAGTGCTATCGAGCGCTGCATCTCTTGACAACCGTGCAGGCGCTGAAGCCCCATGATCGGCTGCAAGGGCATCCACGGTTAGCGCGTGAATCGTGTAAGACTTCTGCTGTCAATCACCTTCTCTCGACCGCATCTTCTTTCATCCCTTCGCCTGTCCCGTGTAACTGCAGGCCCATCAGGCACCACCAGCAAACCATGAGCGGCCCACATCCTCTCTGGCCGGACTATGTTCCGCAGCATTCAATCGCAAGATCTTCCAACTCGGCAGTGTCGACCTCAGCATCATCGTCAGCCACATCTTCCGCCTCGACGCCTCACGCAGTCCTCCCCAGGGTTTCTACTTCGTCCTTGTCATCATCCAGACGCATCCTTGGCAACTTTCCGTCAACGCCATCATCACCCTCATCGTACGCATTTCAGTCCGTCCTTTCCAGTTCGTCTGCTTACGCTGCTCGAGACGAGTTCGGTGATAGCATCGATAGGCGGCCCAAGCGTACAAGCTTGGATCGCCCTCAACTGCAAGCCACACCTGTCGCGGCTACCGCTGCTCATTCCGCTCTGCCCACTCGCTCAACTTTACCACGGTCGGCCTCTGCACTCGCCTCTCCAATTCCAACGGAGCAGTCTCGCCTTGCTGCCCTTGCTCCACAGCCAAGCAAACAAAGCCCCGACGACGAGCTCCTCTACACGCGCTCTGCTTCCTCTACCGTTCGTCTCCCTTCGTCTTCATCCTTTTCCTCTTCCTCTTCTCCATCGCACGCGGGTGGTTCAAGGGAAACGGATGCGACGGCGCGCAGCAACCGTGCTCTTCCCTATCAGGCAATACACACACATACCTCTGACGATTCTGCCTCGTCCTATACCCACGCACAGTTGCCTACAACTTCTTCCATCTCGAGCTCGTCCAGTCACGCTCCTTATCACAATCATCCTTTGGCTTCCAAAACTTCGCCTTCCTCTCGTTCGGCCGCACCAATACCCTCGTCATCATCCTCCCTGACTCTGAATCACTCCGCCTCCTCTATAGATGCGCATATCAACACACCGGGGGCGCGCGATATGAGGTACAACATCGCCGCCATCGACCCAACCCTTCCTCCGTCTTCGTTTGCTTCGCGCCGTGATGCCAGCTTTTCGCGACTCCGCTCTGGTTCCGGAAGCATCTATGGCCCTTCTCGTACAGCTCCTGCAGGCGACGCCGAAGTCTCGATCCACGTCCTCATTTGGTGGCCGTCAACCTCCAAGAGTGCATCTTCTACCTTGGCTCGGGCGCCCCTCTTTCGCGATGCTGCCAACGTCAAGCAAAAGCTCTCAATGCGTTCTTCGTCTTCGCAAAACCGTCCATCTGATCAACCTCACGATCACTTGTTCGAGCGGGCCTCGTTCGGCTTTCGCCACGGGGGAGCATCTTGGCTTCGCGAGAAACCTAGCAAAGGTCGACTCAACTCGCCTTCTTCCTCTGTCGGTCCCCTCGGTCAGTGGAAGCGCGCCATCCTCCTATTTCGCGAAAACGGCAGTCTCTCCATCTTTGGCGAAGGCAATGCGCTTACTCATACGCTCCACTGTGGCGCACTCACCGCTTCCGACGTCAGATGCGTCGACGATTCGCTCTTTGGCCGGCCGCACGTCCTGTCCATTCAACCTCGACAGACCCGAGCCAGGACCGAGGTTTCGATCACTACACCAAAGCAAGAGGCAGCCTTGCACCAGGAGCGAGCACGAAGTTCCGACCCCATCTTTATCGAGTTCAAGAGCGAAGAACATCTCCAGTATGTGCGAGCGCTGCTCCGCATCTACGTGAAACCTGAAATCTACGGCTCGCCCGCCACCATCGATCATGGCGGGACCCATCGCTTCTTCCGTCAGCTCGACATCACCATCTCGGACGCCAAAAGCATCATGCCCAAGTGGCCCACAGAGCTTGCTGAATCTACGCCTGATCCTTCAGCCACATCGCCTTCTTCGTTCAGCAATCGTCCGCTCACCCACAGCCATTATCCCGCCTCACCAACAAGTGCGACCCCTGGGGCTGGTAATACATCCAGCGAAGTTCCTCGCTCCCTCTCGCATCAGCTTGCTTCCATGCGGTTTGACGATCAGGACGACTCGCCAGGATCCGAAGCGCTGACAGAAGATGCTTTGTCAGGCTCCTCGCGCGCAGGTTCACGACCTGGCTCGCGCCCCGGCTCTCGTTTGCGTCACAATGCCAAGCCATCGGTCAGCAGCATTCGCGCCCACCACGACTTGGACGAAAACACTGGCAGCGGCTCGAGTCGACCTGCATCGCGGGCTGCATCTCACTACGATAGTCAATCGCTAGCCGGCGACGATGCAAGCTCCATCGGTGAGCACATCTCTGGTCCTCTCAGCGGGCACGCGGGTGCCAGCCGGTTTGTCAATATCCCTACCGCAGTCAGCGAGACCGCTTCCAGCCTCAGTGCAAGCAATGGCGCCACCTCTAGCTACACAGCAGCTTCGCGAGCCCCGGCACAGCGGCGCGACGACAAGGATCGATTCGAGAAAGCACGCTTTGATCGCTACTGCCGTATTCGTCTCGATGGCGAGCTGGTAGCACGAACGAGCCTCTTGCACTCGAGTGCCAACACCTTTGCGGTCGACAAATTCCAACTCAAGGATATTGGAGATGCCAAGTCGCTCGTCATCGAGGTACTTCATCCGACCCAAAAGACTGGCAGCTCGCTGGCTGGCTCCCCATCGCAGTCGGCCGTCAAGTACATTCTGCTCGGACTTGTCGAGATCCCCATCGAGACGTTGCGCAGAAACGAAGAGATCGAAGGCCGATTCCCGATTTGGTCCGCCTCGACCTTCCCTTCACTGTCGCAGCAGCATCCATCATCACCGACGGGAGCGGATGAAGATGACGGCAAGGTCCCGACAAGCTTTCACCGCGGTGTTGTTGGCGAGCTGAGCCTGTCGATCCGCCTGCACGAAGGTGCTGTCATGCCGCTAAGCATGTACGAAGAGGTCTATCAGAGGATCCACGATACCGACGCAGCCGACATGGTCCGCGAGCTGGCTACCACTATGCGAGAAGATCTGATCATCTCGCACCTCATCCGCATCTACGCTGCCTCTGGTACCGTCGCCGAGCGCATCTCTTCGCTCATCGAGTTCGAGAGCGTCAACTGGGGTGAAAAGATGGAGCCCGAGCTGCTCTTCCGCGCCAATACGCTCCTTTCGCGTTCCGTCGATCACTTCCAGCGGCTCTTGGCTCTCTCATGGCTGGACGACTGTCTTGGACCGACGGTGCGCAAAATCTGCCACGATCCTAACGCGCCCTCTCGCCCTGACACGGCCATGTCGAATGGCAGCGCCGGTTCGGGTGGCGGAGAGGACGGTCACTTTGACTTTAGCACCTCGATTCGCTCGCCTCCCTTGCTTCCGGCCAGCGCGATCGACGCAATCCCAGACGGTCCGATGACGACCAACTCTCTGCGCAAACTGAGCGAGTCAATGTGGCAGAACATCTACCGCCAGCGGCACAGCTGTCCACCCGACCTGCGAACGGTGCTGCATCAGATCCGCTGCAAGGTGAACGAGCGCTACCGTGACTCGAAATCAACACGACCAGGCATCCAGGGTGTAGGCGCCTTTGTATTCTTGCGACTCTTCTGTGCGGCCCTCAACGCTCCCCAGCTGTACGGCTTGACGCCATCGCAACCAGGCCGAAGCGCGTCACGAAAGCTGCTCTTGCTAAGCAAGGTCTTGCTCGCACTCGCCAGCAAGAAAAAGGCGTTTGACAAGGACAAGGACTGGGAGCTGGTGCCGCTCAACGACCTTTTGCGAACATACTCCTCCGCCTATGACGATTACATCAGCGTCGTCTCGACCGAGCCGCCTACAGCTGCCCCGGTGCAGTTGCTTGGTGTGCGCATGGACGACGATGCTGATCTACAGGCGGCTGTGCAGCGCAAGCTGAACACGCTCTCACCCATTCATCGCGAATCCATCCCCACAGCTCCGTACATGCTCGACCAGCCACAGGCACTCGGCTCCTTTGTCTGCTTCATCGCCGACGCAGCCGAACAGCGTGAACAGACGTATCCCCACTACGACGCGCCCAACAGCGCTTCTCTGAGCGAAGGTCAGCATGACGACACAGCAGCATCGTCCAGCGCAAGGGAGGGGGAAACCAGCAAAACGCAAAGCGATGCAGAAAGGATCCGTCAGAAGACGCACGAATTCGTCCAGATCTGCTGCCAGATCGAGGAAGTGGCCGGCATGTGTATTGAGCAGGCCGGCTACGATCCTCGCCCACTTCCTTTCGAGCGATTGCAACGAGCTGCTATGTTGCGCTACGGCGGTGCTGCTGCCGCGTCGACCTCATCACCAGCCCGGGGAGGCGGAGGTGCTGACACTTCAGTGGCTTCCTTCTCCTCCTCTACCTCGAGCTTTAGCACAGTGATCCAAGCAAGCGGAGAGGCTGGCGATGCTTCGCCGAGATCATCGCCAGGTCGCACGCGAAGCCGCAGAGCTACTGTCAGCAATGCCAATGCGCGTTCGAGAATGGCAGGTGCGACATCAGAGCGCGATGGACGCTTCGGCGGCGACGGCGTAGACGTGGACAGCGCGTCACCTCGAGGCGCTCGAAGGAAGAGTCTGGGCTTGCCGCGATCGAGTCGAAGGCCGTCGCAGACCATGACCGACAGCCATATTATGCCAGCATATACAAACACAGCAAACCGGTACACCTTTACGCCGCGCAAAGACGAGGAAGATGACCATGGCTCAGATGACGAGCTCCGTCAAGCGTATCGTATGCTGCGTGCAGAGGAAGCGTCGGCTTCGATGCCCTCTGGCATGGCCACCGCAGAGATGGCCAGGGTGGAGGAGCCTGAAGCCGACGAGTCGCAACCGGCGCTGGGTCTGGCGCCGATGGGAGCGTTGATGGAAGCGGAGGACGGCTCGACATTCATGCCAGTGTATCCTCAACGTGGTTCGGCTTCTGCTGGATCGGTGGGCCCTCCTCTGTCCCGAAGTGCACGTCAATCGGTCGAGCTTGGACGTCCAGGACCCGGCTACGACGCGCAGCTGGCATCCCGGAAATTGGGCTCTCGTGCGTCCTTCACCGCTGCTTCCAGCAACAACAAACAGCCCGGTGCTGCAACTGCAACAATCGAGCGCTCGAACGAGTTGGACGCCAGCCGACGGCATTCGTCGGACCGACCTGTGCCGCGCAATTATTCACTGCCCCAGCCTTTGGCAGATCGCAAAAACAGTACACAGCACGACCATGAGATGCGCGAGAGCTCCGACGGCTTCGAGTCTGTCTGGGAAGACGCATATGCTCAGACTCGGGCTACGCTACCTCCTTCTGCCTCGATGCCAACCGTCGCAGCAACCACGGCAAGATACGGCAACGGGACCAGCGGCAACGCAGCTGGCGGCAGTGGAGAGGCCAAGAAGAAAAAGTGGTGGAAGCCGTAGCTTCCCCCCATCTCCTACTACAACACATTCTCTTGTAATTATGTCCCTCGATAACCATCAATCACATTCGCTTGCACACAAGACAAGATTTTACCAAGCAACTTGATTCCCTTGACCGTGCAGATGAAGTCAAAGCATTTGCAAATCTAGTGAAGAATCGGACTGAGCCGAATTCGGCCCAAGCCAGCGTCGAAAGTGGTTTGTTCTGCGTTTCACAAGGTGGGGATGGAGGGTTCAGACATTTGGATTTGTTGTCGTCTTACGGGGCGGGGGAGGGATGCTTACCGATTCCATCTGGAGGAGCTGTTGGTGGAAGTTTGTCTGCTGCCACTGTAAAGCACATTTGTATTTGGGTTGTAGGATCAAAGGGGGTTTAGTATCGTAGTTGGTTGAAGGGTGATGTGTGGAGAACTTACCGTAAATGGCCACTTCGTATAGACCTTGACCGTGATGTTTGATCCATTTTTGATCTTCTGGATCTTCTGCTACTTTTACTACCACTCTGATCCCTCGATTCTTTGTGCTTGTATGATGGGAAGCCGTTGTGATGTCAACCGATGCATCCGTGATCGGTTTTTCGCCGGATAAAGGTGAGTAAAGCAGACGATGTGGAATTTCGTTCGGTACAAGTTGAAAATCCGACGTTATAGGTAGGGTGTTGGGTTCAATTGGTTGGTTTAAAGCCAAGGAAACGTCAAGGTAGGATGTTACCGTGTCTTTGGAATAGAGTAAAGTGAGTTCTGCTATGCCAGGGGAGCGATTCGAGTGATGTGCATAGGTCGGAGGTACTCGAAGTTGACGTGGTGTGAGATCTGCACACCAGAATGGGACGTGAGATCGAGTGTTGCCTATGGGAAGACTTGAAATTGAAGTGTTGGGCGGGGTGGGAAAGGTAACTTTCCACTTTATATGATCTCCAGCGGTTGTTATACGACCTCCTTCCACAGGAGCGTCATATTGCAATCTCGGTGCGACGATTTTGGTCTCCTTATCCTCCCCATCACCACCATTGCTGGTCTGAAGCTCGAGCTCGCGCAAAGCGCTTTCCCTCAACCGCCTCGCATTCTCATTGACACTCTCGATGATCCCATCGCTAATGCCGTCCAAAAGACACCAATCAATCCATCCAGGTCGACTGTTGTACCACCAGTGCTTTTTACGACGTGCTTCGAAATCGTGCTGATTCTCCGTCGCTGATGCAGGGGCGGGTTCGAATTGGATCAGTTCGATGTAGACTCCATCAGGGAAGATGATGAGGGCGTTGGATGTGAGTCCGTCCGCATGGGTTCCTCCTCGTACGACTTGGAATCCGAGCTCGGAAAAAGTGAGGATGGAACGTTCCAGAGGGGAAGGGGTTTGGGGTTTAGAGGAGGTGAGGGGGTCATTGACGAGGAGGATCAGGTGGTCCAGAGAGGGGATCAGGATGGGCGAGGCTGGTTGCATGGTGCCCCGAGGAGGATGGAGGGTGAGAGTAGAGTGCGTGGTAGGATGGTGGTGGTGAATAGGAGAGGCAGAGGTGACGACGAAAAGAAAAGGGAAGGAAAGGACCGTGCACGGCGCTGACTCGAATCCGGAATTTAGGTTAGCGGTTTGTGACAGGTTGGACCCTGAATCGGGCCCTTTTTTCGGCTCGTTCAAGGTTGTTCCTGACAATTCTTCCTGGAAAAGACCCACTTTGTTCATACGACGGATCCGCTTCGGTGCGGATTGCCTTTCGATACTTCATATCTCCCTGCACAAGGCTCTTATTGATGGCTAGGCGCTCAAATCGGGCTGCTTGAAGCTTATTCGTCTTGGGCAGCTCGTTAGGGAGGGGCAGTCTGTGCAGCGCAGATAGACGCACGCTTTGTGGACTGCAAACACAAGTTGCTTTGCACAGACCTTATTCCACACAAAGCTTACAATAGTCTGCAGCTAGGCAAACGGTGACAAGGCACTAGAGTGGTGAAGAGCGGGGATGATAAGTGCTCAGGGCCGGCACTTATAACGTCTGGTGAGAAAGAGGAGAACCAATAAAGACCATCGTCTATAGCCCACACATATAAGCGTTCTCCCTAAGTCCATCCCATTCTTCTCCGAACCGTACCTTTCTCTCCCCCGCCTATCTAACAGCATCCAAATCATTCAGCATGGGTAAAAAGAACACCCTGTTCTGCGTAGTCTGCCAAAACAGGCTGCATAGGGAGTTCTTTGCCGTTGGCAGAAATGTCTGTAATTTCTGCGACGGCCATGAAGTTCGCTTCAGGGCGATCGGTCGCGATGTCGATGCTCTGATCGCCTGGCAGGACAGATGCACCAACATGCTGCAGGATGTGCGAGCCGAGAACGCAAAGATCCAAGAGAGCGTTGAGACGATCAAGACGTTTATCGAAGCTCAGCAGAGTGCTTTGGAGGCAACCATTGCAAAGGCGATCACGGAGGCTGGAAGCGTTGAGATGCTCAAGAAGCAAGTGGAAAACCTGAATGCCGTTGTACGGACGATTTATGCCCAGTCACCCGCTACTCATGATCTGGAGAATATCATCAAACAACAAGCCGATACTATCGAAGGACTGACAAAAGATCTCAGCCAGCGCGAAACAACCATCAAGCAACAGGAATATTTGCTTGGACTGCCCAAATCCGATGTAGCTGAACTGCAGACCTTTGGCGAAGGAGTCAAGCAGCTTCTCTCGAGCGCTCAATCTTTTACCTCCCCTTCTCCCTCCCCCGCCCTCCCCGGCAATCAGCCCCATCTAACGTGGCTGCCGACCAGGAAGAGAACAAACTCGCAGCTCTAGTGCCAGTCAAATAGGAGGAGGAAAGCACAGCATTCCGAAGCAGACTTTGAAGCCGTTGAGGATGTACAGCCTGAGTACGGGCAAAATCGTTACTTTTACTTGGTCTAAGCACTTCCCCCAAGCACTCCCCTGAACAGAAATGTTTTGTCTCTTTCACGTCTTTGGCTCGCGTTCAAAAGTCACTTAGCCTCGTCACAATGTCACATACTTCAAGACATCCCACGATTGAGTTCAGCTTTTGGTGGGTATGTGTCCGTCACAAGCATCACCGGCACTTGACAGCGTCTCTCCTTATCATCCATAAACGAGGGTTGCATTACTTCCCAAGTGCTTGGTTGTACGCCATCCACGTGTCCTTTGATCCTGCTGGTCTGAGCAAGATTCGCTCTCCACCTTGGCCAAAGTATCCTTGCTCTGCCCAGCTGCGCAAGTCGGCAAGGCTGAACGGGCCAAATGTTTGGATTTCGGGGTCGACAGGGGTACCTGCTTCTCGTGCTGCTGCAGCGAGGTATGATGGTGTCCAGCGGTATTCCCATTCGCCTGCTTCGGCGTCTGCTGTAGAGGTCGAAGTATCGTTGGATGCTGTTGTGGTACAAGCCGGAGCGGGACAAGGCGGACGAGAGTCAAACTTGGCAGCGGGGTCGAATGTCTGTCGGACGAGACCTGATTTGTGTACATCCTTGAGAAGCTGTTCGTAGGTGTGGTCGTAGATGTCCAATCGACCAAAGCGGGACATGAGGACTGAGGATAGGTGTGTCACGGTCTCGACATCTGCAGCTGCTTGCTTGGGGTCCGTCCCACTCGACTCTGCTTGCGCGTTGGCAGGGTTGCCCTCTGCAGCTTGACCTTCAGCCGCATCCGACCCCTTTCTTTTCGCCGCCTTCTTGAGCTCAGCCAAGACCTTCCCCAACCTCTGCAAAGTCCTCTGTACCGTCTCTCCACGATGCATATACTCTACCAACCTCTTCTTGACTTCGTCCTCGTCTCCATCCGTTTGCTGTGCAGCCTGCTCTTTATCGCGCGCTTGCTGATCCCGTTTCTGCTGTGCCTTGCGCGCCTCGAGAATCTTGGATTTGGAATAGTTGCCAGTGAGCCAGGCATCGTGCTGTGCGTGTGGATCGCGTTGGTTCTCGTGGTAGTTACCGTCGGCGTCGAATTTTCCGGTGCGCATCTCTTCCTTCATGTTGAATCCTGTCACTTTGGGAGCTTTGAGGTGGGGCTTGTTTTTGGATTTGGGCTTGCGAGAGGTGGTGAGAGGGAGAGGGGTGCCGCCGGGAGAGGTGGGTGGTGAACGCTCGGCATAAGCGTTGAGGTCGACGAAGCCTTCTTGGTCTTCATCGTCCTGATCTTCTTCCTCTTCATCCTCGAGCTCAAGATCAGGATCGAGATCGTCATCGTCGTCCTGAGCACCTCCTCGAAGCAGCTCAGCGTCATCATCGGCAGCATCCAGGGTGGAACGATTCTTGGAACCAAAATCTTGGCCTTCTTCGAGCTCTCCGAGCTTGAGATACTTGTCCTTTGCCGTACCTTTCTGCTTCCCTTTCCCAGCTGCTGGCTTTTGGTCATCGTCTCCTACATCAAACATGTCCTCGTCATCGTCGTCACCAGCTGCACCGGCAGCGTCCGATCTGCGCTTCTTCTCCGCTCTCCGCCGATGTGACCCTGCATCCGCTTCGGCGTCCGAGTCATCCTCATCTCCATTGAACAGATCAGCCCCGTTGTCGTCCGAGTCGTCGCTCTCGGAAAGATCTTCGCCACGGTCATCTATGCGACCGCTCTTTTGATCCTTGCGTATGCGTCGACGGTCTTGTTCTTCAATCTCGGGGTCACCATCGAAAAAGTCGGTCTCTTCGCGCCTACGTTGGCGTCGTGATGGTTCGTCGATGCGGACGCGCTTTGAAGAGGATGAAGCAGAGGAGATAGATGGACCCGCAACTGCTGATGAAGCCTTCCGCTTGTCTGTGAGCGACATGTTGATGGACCCCTGAGAGAGGCTGGTGAGAAGGTGTTGGTGGTCAGTGTGTTGAGTATGCAAAAGCTCAGTTCGGAAGTCGGTGTTGGTGTGTGGAGTTGCCTAAATTTTTATTGTTTTTATTTTTTATCGTCCGTGCGCTAGTCTGTCGGATTCGCCGAAAAAAACAAGGTTGCAAACGGCGACATCCGATGCGAGATTGTGTGATCTATCAAAATGGTCGGAAGGGTCCGCTTTTTTTGGTCCTCTGCTCATCATCATCACTATCGCATTCCCTATCGTCACACACATCGCCACACAAACCATCGGACTCAGCATTCAGCTCGGGTCGCTGTCACCACCATCATCGACACATCTACTTCTCTATCTGACAACACCACCGAGATGCCAGTCGAGACAAGCCTCTAAACAGCTCCACGCAAGTGGAGTTGAACAAGGCTACCAAGAACGTTGCTGGGCAAAATCGCTCATCAAGGACTCCTGACAACATCGACTATCCACCTGAATACTCGCATCTCCACGCACCAGATATCAAATGATACCATCGCCATAAAGTCACCATGACGAGTGCCACTCCGTCGCTCACTCCCCAGGAGATAGCGGAACTACAACAGACCGAAATCGAGGCCATCCAATCCATCCTCGACCAAGACTTTGCACGCGTCGAACAAAAGGCATGGAAGGGAGCGGCCACCTCTCAGCTTCACGAGTTTCAAGTCGTCATTCGTCCCGATGAGGAGCGGCTCAAACCTCTGGTCTGCGCCCAAGTCCTGTTCCGTCTGCCCAAGAACTACCCGCTCGTTCCCCCAACCATCATCATCAAACAGAACGACGGCAGGCACAAGGGTCTCTCTTCCAACCACATCAACAGGCTTGCAGATGAGCTTGGCCGCAAAGCAAAGTCGCTGCTCGGCGCAGAGATGATTTGGGAGCTCATCACTGCAGGCCAAGACTTTATCAGCATCAACAACACCGTCCCCAAAGAGGTCAAGGATGGCGCACCATCGCTGAGCTTGGAAGAAGAGATGCAAAAGCGTGCAAAGGAGCAGCAAGAGCGACTCATTGCAGAACAGCATCAGGAACGTATACGCAAGCAGCAGGCGGAAACGGTTCGCTCTGAACAATTGGCACAACTCATCCAAGAGGAAGCCAACAAGAAAGCTGCTCTACTCAAGCAGGAAAAAGAGCGCAAACGCGAGAACAGCTACTTTGGTCAGCACGGTCCTTTGAGTCCGTCCAAAGGTGTAGGCTCGCCTGGCGCTGCTGCAGCTTCAGTGGCTGCTGCCGCCGCCGCTTCCGGTTCAGACGCATCGCGAATCGAGACCTTCCTCGAGCCTATCGAGCACAACGGCAGAGTGACATCTGTCTTGCGCGTTGGCCCTGTCCTCAGTAACGATGGCCTTGCAACACGTCATCTGGCAGAGTCCGCTCATGAAGCTCCCACCGACTCTCGCGCTCCTTCCCACTCTTGGATCATCGAACACTATCTCATTACTTCGCCGCACTACGCATACTCGGCAGGCAAGCGCAAGGTCGAAGAAGTCGAGTTCGAGTTTGACAAGCTCGTCAAGGTGCGCGAGCCAGGGCTGATCAACGTTCTCGCCAGTGCAGTCACGCGTATCGCTGATCCTCAAGGTTGGAAGCTCAGTGTGGTCATTGAACGCACCGATGGGCTCTGCCTCCGCGATCTCCTCGAACAGTGCGACTCGCTTCCATGGAAACGCGTCCGTCACTTTCTCCTTGCACTCCTCAAGACGCTCGACTCGCTCCACACTCGCAACCTTGTTCATCGCAGCATCGACGCCGATTCCGTCTTCATCGAGAGTCGAACACCAGCCGGTGTTGCCCCCAGCGTCCGCCTGGCTGGCGCCTGCTATGCTCGTCGATTGAAAGACATGCACAAGTCCAACCCACTCAACGATCTTGTCGGACCAATCGACGACGATGTCCGCCCCGATACGTGGAAGTCGCCGGAATCCATCGACCAGCCTCTCTCGTACAGCCGCAAACGCGACATTTGGGACCTCGGCGTCTGCGTCTGCCAGATGCTTTTCGGCTTGGATTGCGCCATCGTATACGACTTGCCAGAGCATCTCGTCCGCAGCAACAAGACGCTCGCTCCACATGCGCAAGCCTTCTTGCTACTTATGCTCGAGCGCTCATCAAAGAAGCGTCCCACTGCCGCCGCACTCGTCTCTCGCCTCGAAGAGCTGATCCTTTACGAGGACACCGAGCTCTCCGAAAGTTCAAGCACAAAAATCCCAGCACAGCCAGCTACACCGGCAACTGGTTCCTCCGCCATGGCAATCAAGGGCACTCCTCGACCAGGCACGGCTCGCCAGCAGAGCGATCCAACCAAGATGGGCTTCGTCTCGCCCACTTCCAAGATCGGTACTCCGCTCGATGCAGATGGCTTCCAGCCTTTCAGCTCACTGTGGCCTTTCCGTGCGCCATCTGGTCCAGGAGGCCCGCACGCTGCAACCACATCTCGGTATCTCTCCGACTTTGAAGAGGTCGAGTTCCTTGGCAAGGGTGCTTTCGGCAGTGTCGTCAAAGCTCGTAACCGTCTCGATGGCCGATTCTATGCGGTGAAGAAGATCAAGCTGTCTAGCTCACCCGATGAGGATGAAAGAACTCTCCGCGAGATCAGCGCGCTAAGTCGCCTCGACCATCCTCACATCGTGCGATACTCAACGTGCTGGATTGAAGAGACCCACATGCCCATGACCGGTCTGGCTGGCAGTGACACCAGTGGCTTTACCTCAAGCCAAACGCTCGAGACCAATACGACCACCAGCAAGACACATGCCTCTGGGCCCAACTTGTCCATGTCGGCATTCGGCAACGGCTTCCAGCGGCCAGCCAACGCCAACAAGCCAGCACCGCGCCGTGACGAATCTTTCAGAGCCGTTCCCGATTTCGACGATGACGATGACGATGTTTTCGCATCAGGCGCGAGCTCGTCGCATCTCACCGGAAGCTACAGCGACATTCGCTTTGCAGAAGACGACGATGACAGCCAAGATCAACGCAATGCCGGCACTTCATCTCGAGCAAAAGCGGAGCCATCCTTCAAGGGCGGCCTGCTGGCACTGCGAACACCTTCCGATGATAGCAGTGACGACAGCGACGATTCTGAAGACGACGACGATGACTCGGATGAATCAAGCTCAGATGACGAGTTTGGTGGCGACGATGACGATTTCAGTCGCATCCGTCTGTCGTCACGTAGAGCTTCTAGAGCCGGCCGTTCCATGTCGAGAAGTGTCAGCATGGCACGACCTGCCGGAACCATCCCAGTGCAACGTGTCCTCTACATCCAAATGGAGTTTGTCGAGAATCGCACACTGCGCGAGGCTATCGAGAAGGGTCTGACGGAAGACGAAGCTTGGCGCATTCTGCGTCAAATGGTGGAGGCGCTCGCCCATATTAGCAGTCTCGGCATCATTCACCGCGATCTCAAGCCCTCCAATGTGCTGATGTACGCCAATGGCGATGTCAAGATCGGCGACTTTGGCCTGGCCACCAACGCCCTCCAGATCGCTGATGGCAATGCTGGCCATCTGGGCGGCACCGCTGAGCTGGCCGAAAGCACCGATCTCACAGGTGATCTCGGCACTTTCCTTTACACCGCGCCCGAGCTGCGCGCCAAAGGCGGAACCAAGTACAACTTCAAGGTCGACATCTACTCTCTCGGCATCATCTTCTTCGAGATGCTCGCCAGTCAGCGCGTTTACCGCACAGGCATGGAGCGTATCTTGCTCATCCGCGAATTGCGCGATCCAGGTGTCGGTCTGCCTGCTGTGTGGCCGCACAGCAAGCTTGAGAAGCAGACAGCGCTGATTCGACAGATGCTCGATCATGACCCAGATCGTCGACCCTCACCACTCGAGATTCTCAAGAGCGACCTGCTACCGCCCAAGATGGAAGACGAGTATATCGAGGAATGTCTGCGGTTGATGGCCAACCCTACTAGTGCTTACAACCACCAGCTCATGGATGCGCTCTTCAGCCGAACCGCAGCCGACCTGGTTCGTGACTTTACTTTCGACACAGGTGCGGAAACGGATCGCGACACGTCCTTGACCACCGTGGTGTGCGACCTGATCCGCAATGCGGCTCGCAGGCATGGCGCCGTAGAGTTCACGGCGCCGCTCATTGTACCGCCCAACGGCCTGTACACAGCCAACGAGAAGATCGTGCAGATGCTCGACCGGACGGGAAGAGTGGTCCATCTGCCTTACGACCTGACAGTACCCTTTGCGCGTGTCTTTGCGCGCAGCAGCAACCAGCGTTTCAAACGATACGAGATCAGCAACGTCTATCGCGAGAACGTCGTGGCCGGTGGTCAACCTCGAGCCGTGCTGGCTGCTTCGTTCGACATTGTGTCGCCCGAAAAGTCTGCCGCGGCGGAAGCGGAGGCACTGGCATTGGTGGAAGAAGTGCTGGAAGAGATCCCAGGGGTGGCCAGCGAGAACTGGGTCATTCACATCAATCACGAGGTGGTACTGTCCATGATTCTCGAGCGCATCCCTGCCAAGCATCACACTGCCGTTCTCGGCGTCGTTGCTCTACTGGCAGGTTCAAAGACAATCCAGAGTGCACGCACTCAGTTGCTCCAGCTCGGCTTGCCACGCTCTACAATCGAGGAGCTCGAGGCATTCAATCTCAACGACGAGGTCGGCGCTGTGCATCGTCGCTTGGAACGACTCTTTCCGCTCGATCAACGCACCAGACTGGCAAAAGCGGTATCGCAGATTTCGGACGTCGTGGCGACGGCACGCTTCTTCGGCGTACAGCGTCGCTTCCTGTTTTCTCCGCTGCTAGCACAGTCCAACAGCCTGTATAAGGGCGGTGTGCTGTTCACAGTGGTGAGAGCAGGCAAGCGTCGTGATGTGGTTGCTGCTGGTGGCCGATACGATGCGCTACTCAAACACTTTGCCAATCCTTCCGCAGCTTCATCGGCGCCTTTGCACGGTGTTGGAGTTCAGATCGCTGTCGGCAAGCTGACGCTTGGACTGTCAAAGTACCAAGAAGTGCAAGTGCCCAAACTGCTGTCAAGGACGGAAGAGGAACGCAGCTTTGGTCTCTATACGCCCAGACGATGCGATGTCTACGTCGCATCTACACCAGGTTTGCTCGAGACCCGAATGGAAATCTGCCGCGAGCTATGGGCGCACAATATCGCAGCTGATCTGCAATACGAGCACGCTACCTACGACACGCCCGAGTCTGCAGCTGCTACCTGCCGCGCAGAAGGCATTTTACTGTTGGTCTTCGCCAAAGCACGATCTCCCGTACTCAAAGTCAAGGTCGTGCTGCAGCGTGCAGAATACGAAGTGGCGCGTCACGAGTTGGTCGGATTCGTGCAGGATCGCATCGCCAAGCAGAGGAGTGTCGACGTGCAAGTGGCTGGTTCTGCCGGCGGGTCTGCCAACGTGGGGCGATTTGGACCAGCTGGGTTCGACGCTGCAGCCATGAGGGCCGCAACGGCAGCATCCGGCGCACCTGGCTCGCTCGGCGGTATGCACCATCACCATCATCACCACCCTCACGGCGGCTTCTCCCGCACATACAGCGGCAACGAAGTGATGCCTTCCGCCACCATCGCCGTCCGCGAACGCGAGATGCTGTTACCAGAGCGACCGATCGAACGATCCAAGAAGGGCGACAAATCCCAACAAAATCGACCCAAGCCATCCTCACGCCAACTCGTACTCGACAAAGCCTCCCGCCAAGTGTCCAAATTCGCCGATCAGCTGCAATCTGGCAACGTCCCCATCCTCGCCGTTGATTTTACAGGAGCCAACTTTGACCGCCTCGCTGCAGCTCTCACTGCTTGTCTTGGAAGTCATGGCGAACGAGGATATGCGGGAGGAGAAGGAGGGATGGACGAGGATGAAGGAGCCTACATGTTCCGTGCTTTCTTGGAGACGCTGTCTGCGGATGAGAGGGAGTATGCGAGACTGATCAAGGGGAGGGCGATCGCGTTTGCTTTCCCGGATGCAAGCAATTCGGCGGGCAACGTGGTTGGTTGTGGAAGAGTCTTCCTGTATTCGCTGCGGGAGGATCGGACCGCTTTGATTGGATGCGGGCGCTAGCTCAACGCATACTTTGTATATATTGCATATCATGGACGAAGAGGAAGGAATCATAAATCAAGTCAAGTCACACTAGTCTTGAGACGAAGGGGTGTGAGTTCGAGTGAAAGGACTGAACGACATCAAAGTGGGAGGGTGAGTAAGACGATTCAATCGGGACTGTCTGTCTTGTCATGCTGAATACTGTAGACTATCGGGCGCTTCCCTGCCCTGCTCTCGTAACTCTGTCCTCTTGCTTCGACTTGCCGTCTTCACTTCTGTTGTCGAGAGCGTTAAAGCGAAAAAAGAATGGTGAGATGTTGTAACTTTACCAACCCCTTCTTTCTCCAAACTTACCGGCGGAACGATTCGTCTTACACGCGCGCATATGTTTGCCAAGTTACCGCGAACCGTTGGTTGAGATATGTCAACTTTCTTCTTATTATTCTTAGAGAAAATAAATAAAAACATTTGTCAATCCTTCTCTCGCAGCTGCATATGCGCCGATGGATTTCGATCAACACAGAGCATCGATGGGATTCTATTGTTCGGTGTCACAGTGATGCGCTCGACGTGGACATGTGTGAGATAGAACGAGGCTCGATCGCGGGCGCAGTTAAAGGGTTGGTTGGGGGTAATGGTGTTGCCAGCAAAAAAATCGCGACTTCACACTAGTCCGCCGGTGGCGGAACCTCCTTGCATATCCGTGCCCCTGCCTCTGAGGCGTCGGGTTGTGCTCGGTTCACTTCACATGTTCACTCAATACGAGGTTCTTGGGATGATGCTGTGTGAGCTAGATACAGTGCTACAAAATGAGATTGAGAAGGGCTGGGAGTTAGGGATGAAGGCAGGATAGAAGGTGGATGTGGAATGGAATGGAATTTAGAGGGGATCGACGGGATCGACAGAAGAGGAACAATTGTACGAGGCTGTGGACGGTGGGGCGGGAGCGATGTGCGATGTTCGGGAGTCACGCACCTGTTGCGCAGCTTACAGCTCTCACGGCCCCCCCATTCTCTCTTTGTTTGCTCTAAGCCTTATGCAACCTGTCATGCAGCGGCGTCAGAGAAAGCAGGGGATATAGTCCATCCACAGCACCCCTGGAAACGCAGAGATATCCACTACTGGCTGTAGTGACGTGGGGATGTTTTGACCTTCCTCCCAGCTCCTGCACTCCTATGTTGATGCGCTGTAAAATTTGGAAGAAGGAGGCTCGAGTGCAAGACGGTGAGTTGATTGACTTTCCCCCCTAGGTGTGAATGTGTACGGTGTGTGAAAGTGGACGTACCGGCGGGTGTATGTTGTGGTTGTTTTGGTGCATGTGGCCGCTGTTCTATGGATATATACCCCTTTGCCTTTCTATGGGTTTGGCGTGGAAGTCGATTTTCTCTCTCACATTCATCCTCAAGAACGTCTTCAAGACCAAACATCTTCACCATCTTCTTGCCCATCACCAACATCTTCAACTCTGTCATCACCAGCAAACGCAACAATCTTCGCATTCTCTCTCGCTCTAATTCCTTCCCAATCACAAGATGCAGACGAAGCTCAGTCTCCTTCTAGGAGTGGCATTGGCGCTGCTCATCACCCTGACATCGGCCGAAAAACTCATCCTACCTTCACCCGAGCACATTGGCACCCCGGAACCCCACATCTCTGACACGCTCGCATCCTTCGCCTCCCCTCGTCTTCCAGAGGCCGCTGAGCAGCCACACATCGAAAAACGTCGCCACCACGGCAAACCTCGGTCGAAAACCGTCTCGAATGGCAAAATCACCTACTATTTCGGTAGTCAACTTCTCAATCCTGCCTGTCCTGATGCGCCCACCCCCAACGACGGCAGCATGACCGCCGCCATCTCGTACGATTCGCCTTTCAAGTGTGGAGACAAGATCAAGATCACCGATTCGCACGGCAAACATGCAACAGTTACCGTGGTGGATAGGTGCGCCGGCTGCACGTACAACTGGATCGACGTTACAAAGGGAGTATTCAAGGTATTTAGCGATCTGGATGCGGGCGTGTTGAGGGATGTCACCTTCAGCAAGCAGTAAAGTAGACGGAAAGATAGGGATTGTCAGAGCGAACTTTTGTGCAACATAGGCTCCAACCCCACCATCTCGCCACCTTACACAGCACCCCACACTCACCAACAATGCATGCATATAGCATATATCACATAGATGCGCACAAAGTCACCTGAAATGTCTCTCGATCTCTTGTTCTTTTGTCCCTTCCGTCATCGTTATTGCATCCTCTCTCTCTCTCTCTCGCTCCAGTTTGCGATTCTGTTTGAGAAGTCCGGTTGATTCATGATTGGCGTCAATCAAGTTTGAATTGATTGTGCCTAGGGAGCTACAATGTGGGGTGAGATGTGAAGAAGTTTCGAGTTCAAGAAAGCGCTATTGGGCGTATATAAAATACGCCCTCGTTTTGCCCCAGTGCGAGAGATGCTTTTGCAGGCACCAACTAGGTTTTGAGAGGATCATGACCCCAGTCTAGTCGCGATCGAGTACGCGAAATGTTGAGAAACAAGGCAACTTTAGATGTCAGCAAATTTCCCATCGGGCAGCTGTTACTGGAAGACCACAGCAAAAGAATGAAAGAACCACGACAGAAAGGAGGGAGGGGTATAAAAGCAGAGGGGAGTTTGCAAGAAGATATACGAGACAAAGAAAAATGTGCAGGAGCGATCAATGCGGTGTTCGAGCCACGGTTGCATGTGCAAAACGTCTAGGTGGTGGGGTGGGCCGGATGATGGGTTGGGTTCGCTTTGGTGTGGTTTGTTAACCACCCGATGGGCAAGGGTGTGTGCATTGATGGTGCGGTCCGTAGAGGATGCTGAGAAGTGCTGCTGCCAAAAGAGGCCCGATGGAAACCCATCGGCAAGGCCGAATTGCCATCGTGCAAGCGTTGCAAAGGAGCAAAAGATATTCGAGATTTGAACCCTGCTAGGGCCCATCAACCCGAAGGAACATCTTCCATCTCGTCATCCTCCAATTCCTCTTCTGCTGCCGCCTCCATCCCGTCATTTTGCGCCTCTCCCTCGCCCTTCACGCCTTCCCCATCGCCTTCGGCTGTAGCTGTGGCTGTCTTATCCGCCTCCCCACCATTCTCATCCTTCTTGCTGTCGCCGGTCGTCCTCGAGTCGACATACGACCGATCCATATCCTCGACCAAATCCTTGGCTTTCCCCACATCCAACCCCATGATTTCACCTAGCAACATGGCACAGCGCAACTTTTCGGCTTCGGTGCTCTCGATCAGCTGCAGCGCTTCATCGTTGAGTGCCGGATCGGGTGTCTTGCTGAGCAAGAGAGATAATTTGAGGGCTTCAGAGAGAAGTGATAATGTTTGCGCCGATCGCACCTGCACGCACATACAGACACGTCACACCAAATCGAGTGCCAAGGCGAGACAGAAAACAGACACGTCAGTAAGTGCTTACTCGGTGCCGGGATGAAGGGTGAACGAACAAGGTCAACATACCATAATGTCCGCCCGTGCTTCTGTCTGAAACGCCTCTTGGGCAACTCGAAACTTGTCCTTGTCCGCAATCTGGGCCGCATCGCAACGAAATTCGACGAATATTATCAGTACATCTCTTCTTGGAATCAGTTCCTTGTGGGGTAGGAATCACACTTACGGTGGCCAAAGAGATCAACTCCTTGTAACTCGAGAGCAGGGTTCCGATCTCTGTGTCGATGCTCTTGTTGACGCCTTCCTCTAGCGAGTCGAGATACTCGGCAGAGTTGAGTCGCGGATTGGTGGATGAGAGAGAAGAGGCGGCGGCGGTGGATGCGCTGGTGGCCGAGGTGCCGATTTTGCCCAGATTCAAGGCGGTGGGTAGGGCGACGTCGGAGCGGAACGATGTTGATGCTGAAGAGTCGGATTGGCCGTCTGTTGTCAAGTGAGGTGATGAAAGTTGGTGTTGGTGGTGATGATAGAGCGGAGTTGGTGTCAGAAACAATGTTGTTGGTAATGTGCGAGTCCTGTTTCGGTAGGATTTGTTGGTTGGATCATGCTGATGATGTGCTGCAGCGCATGTGCTGATTTGTGCCGGTATCACGGCTGAGATGTGCCCCGATGCAGTAGGCCAAAGCTACAAAGAAACACATCCCTACACCTTGAACAACTCCCATGACACGAAGCGAAAGGGAAGGAAACGAGCCAAATAGAAACGAAAGGGGGGTACGACAAAATTAGGAAGCTTGTACTCACTCTTCAAGCTCTTGTAGCTTTTGGTCTTTTGCAATTCCTCCTTGGACTTTTTCTCCTTGAGATGCTGTTCCTGGGCCAAGTGTCGCTTGTTGTAACTGACGACTTTGCGCATGTGCTTGAGGTCGTCTTCGGTGTACTTGTCCTTCTTCTTGTCCGGGTTCCGCTTGAGGATGTCGACGATCTTGGTACCAGAGTTGTGACCGACAGTTTCGCCTCCAGAGTTGCCGTTGGTCCAACCGGAGCTGGTCGAGTCGTCGGATTTGAGCCATTTCTCGAGCTCCGAGGCCGTCATGTTGACCAGCTCGTTGAACTCTTTGATCACGTCTGCGTCGGATTTGACCATCTTGGGCGATTGCAGAGGGTGTGATTGTTGCTAATGGGGCGATAGGAGTTGGTTGAGACGAAGTGTTGGAATTGGTCAAGGTGAAAGAGATGTTGGTGAAGGAGAGAATGGAAGGATGTGGAGGAAGAGGAACGAAGGCCCAGCGGGCGGATTGATGGAGCTTGAGCCTGAAGCACACACTCGGCTAAGGGTCCTATCGAGGTGCTGATTGATCCATTCCACGCCGTTGACCGCCAGATTGAACGACCAGAACCTGCGCCTGTACAAAGTGGATTGAGAGATGGACGATGATGATGAGAAGAGTGAGAGATGAGCGTCTTTCGGCATTTGGAAGCGGGCGTTGAGTCAGCGGTGCCGTCATATTCGCTCTCCGCATTTGTCGCGCCGCTTTGACATGTTTGATCTTCGCTTCCGCACACATTATTGTGATCTTGATTCGCGGAAGTCGGAACACTAGCTGCAGGGATTGAGCACTAAATTTCACATTATTTTTGTTCTGCGCCTTCTTCCTGACACTTTCGATACTATCCTCCCTCGACGACGAACGGCGCCATGTCAGGCCTCGATCTGGATCAGCTACAGGCGCAGCTCGAGCTCAAACGCTCAGCTTTGGCAGACAGTATCCTCTCCAAACTCCCTGGTCTAGGCGCTTCCTCCTCTTCGTCTGAGCCCGTCACTACCACTTCCACCAGCAACACTCGTCCGCGTCAAGCCAACCTCGGCGTCGGAGCCACTCCCAAACAGGCAGCAGGCGAGACAAGCAGCAACGGTAAACCACGCAGTGCAGCTGATCTTCGACTCAAAGGTGCGCTCACCTCAAAGCGCAAACGGTGGCAGGATGACGAGCCCAAGCCTCAAGCCGAGTCGGATTCCGACGACGATGTCGGCAGAGCCGATGCGATTACCAAGAAGGCCAAGCAAGTGAATGGAAACGGGTCTGCAAGCGGAAGTGCGCTAAAGGATGCAAAGGTGGGAAAGAAGGATCCTTTTGCCACAAAGGGAATCGAAGCGCAAAAGGCGGCTCAGAACCAGCCTAGGATCGTTGTTGTGGATGGCGAGACGATCGATCTCTCCAAACTTAGCAAGACGCAACGCAAGAAGATCAACAAGCAGCTCAAGGCACAGCAACAATCCACCACCGGCAACGACGATGACAATGACGATGACGATGAGCAAGCCAAACCAACAACAACTTCGGCACCTGCTTCGCCAGCAAAAGCTTCCACCTCGACCACTTCTCCCACAAAGACCGCCACCCAACCCTCCACTGGCAACAACAGCGGCGCACTGACAGCACTCCAAGCCCAAATGCTCTCCAAACTTTCCGGCTCCCGTTTCCGCACCATCAACGAGAAGCTCTACACCACTGCCTCCGAAGAAGCTGTTCGCATGATCGATGCTGCCCCTGCCATGTTTGACGAATACCACCAGGGCTTCCGCGAGCAGGTGAGGTCTTGGCCCAAGAACCCACTCGATCGGATCGCTGCATTGTTCGATGCATCTTCCACCTCTGCTACTCCTACCAAGGCCAAAGGCAAAGGCAGATCCCAAGCATCGTCATCCGGTGGAGCAGTATCAAAGTTCACCAAAGCCCCCAAAGCTCGGTTCACCCCAGGGGCACTTGTAGTAGATCTCGGAGCGGGCGAAGGTGGACTGGCCAAAAAGTTGAACCCCAACGGAGTCAAAGTGCTCTGCTACGATCTAGTAACGACAAAAGACGGTTGGGTGAGAAAGCAAGATACAGCCGCTATTGGTGGTCTACCTCTACCTGGCTATTTCGACGATTCCGACCCGCTCGGATTGCAACCTCTACCGGAAGGCATGGCGGAAGGAGTAGCAGACGTTGCTGTGTTTTGCCTGAGTCTGATGGGTACAAATTGGATCCATATGTTGTTGGAAGCCAAACGAGTCTTACGTACTGGGTAAGTCTTGTTCACTTTTACGATTTCAAAAGAAAGTATTACTAACTTTGCCTTCATACCGTATCGAAATAACAGAGGGGAACTCATCATCGCCGAAGTATCAAGTCGATTCGAAAATGGGTTTGACGCCTTCATCCACATTGTTCAAATGCTTGGTTTCGGTTTGGAATACAAGGATGCAAGCAATACCCATTTTGTCGTTTTTGAATTCACCAAACTTTCGCACTCTTCACATCTCTCTTGCCTCTCCGGTTCGAAACCCGACGAAACTGCCGCTACGATGGTAGATCCGCATAGTGCAACGTTGGACCAACTTGCCGCTCATGGAAAGTTGCTGTTGAAACCTTGTATTTATAAGCGTCGCTAGGGCTCATATTGACAAGGAAAGAAGATTGGCTTGCTCATTTTGATCAAGAGGCGGTTTATAAGGGTTCATCCGGGTCTGTGCGTGTGTCTGTATGAAAAGCGGGATGTTGTAATTGCATGCTGTGTTTGTAAGATGAATATGAGTATGATGCTATGAGAAGGAGCAAGAGACTTGCGACGGTGGATGCTTTATCGCCTTCTCCTTCCTGAACCGATTTCTGGTATCTTGTTCTCCCCCTATCCAGACGACTTTCCATTGAGCTCGTCTGCAATCCGACTACGTACCTCGTTCAACCGCCACAGCGCACCCGTATCTGCATTGTTCCCCAGTCGAACATACTCCTTCCCACCCGTACCTCCTCCACCTCCACCATCTGTCGGACGAATCACCACAATGAAACCAGGTGCAATCCTCTGTAGCACCTCCAGACTTGACCTACACTCTCGTGGGCTCAGTTGAATCTTGACACTTTTGCCCAACTTGAGCAGCAGATCGTGCATCGGAATGGTCGGACTGCGAGTGATACCGCTTGATGAGAGGGTGGTTCCGTTTGAGAAGAGCATAAACAGGATACTGCATAGCTCTGGAAGACGGGAGACTAGGGCGCGTTGGGATAGGGCTTGCATGGGCGTAAGTTGAGTAGAAGAGGAAGACGAGCAGGAGGAGGGGGCGGAAAAGGAGGGGAGGGAGGATGTGCGACGCAACTGTTCTTTTGCTGCTATGCGCTCGCGAAGTGACATCCCTGCTGTGTTGGGTGCGGTAGGGGTAGAGGAGGTGGGGAGAGCGGTGGAGGTGGTAAACTTGTGCGCTTTTTGAGGCGTGAGAAGCGGATCTAGAAGGGATGGCTTGTCCTTGTTGTGTCGTGGTGTGGTTAAGGTTGCGGTGAGGGAGGGGAGGGTGGCAAGTGGAATCGGTTTTACCACTCGAGGGTTGTCCAGTGGAAAGTCGAGATGCCATGACTTCAGCTCTTCCCCTTCTGCCGGCACTGGCCCTTCCACAGAGGAGGTTACAGGGAGTTGAGGCATAGATTTGGAGTTCCGCAAAACGCTTCCGGAGACCTCCTCGATGAGCGACTGCTTCCCCTGCTCCCGCTTGAGGAGGTGGTTAGGGATCGTGTCATCATCGTCGTTCTCGTCGCCAGAGGAAAGACCGGCGCGCTCGAGTTCGGAAGGATCCATATGAAAGGTACGCTTGCCGACTCTACGACCGCCAGAACGAGTTGCCGAAGGAGTGAGGAGACCACCTGCACCCATGACAACTTCTCTTGGCGGAGGCGGGAGGCCCTCCCCTCTCTCTGCTTCTTTCTCTGCGTCGCTATCCTCCGTTGCGATACCCAGCCCGACGGTGCGGACACGAGAAGGCGTAGCCAGTACGTCTTGCTCCTCATGCTTCACCTTCACTGGCAACGCACTGGCCGAAGAAGAAAGAGGGGGAGGAATCGAAATCCCATTCTCATCCAACCACAACTGATGATATCTCGCACATCTCTCCCTCAACCTCCTCCCCACCTCCGCCTTTCTTGTCTCCAACCCGTTATTCCACATTGCAACCACCGACATCCCTTCCCTGGCCTTTGCTGCACCTGCACTACTCCTCACTTTCGGCGAGCTCGGGGTGGGGGATGTTGCCCTTACCTTCCTGCGTGGAGACGAGAGCAGAGGTGATGACGACTGTGCGAAGGGCGATGATTTTGCAACAAGTTTCCTCTCGGAGCTCGGCGGAGGCGTGGTGAAGCGGGTGCGCATCTTGGGTGTACCTTGCAGAGTCTCGTCGAATGCCTCTGTGGCGGACTGGGGCAGGATGGGAGAGGATTGAACTTCGACACCGCCAAAGTTGACTTGGGTAGGTGGGGTACGCTCGCGAACGGTACGCTTGATTTCGAGCTCGATTCCTATGCCCCAATCGAGAGCTCTACGTCCCGTGCGAGGGTCCATGCTGCGTGTTTTGGTGATGATGAAGCCGAGACCTCGCACTTCGTCCTCCTCCTCTGCTGGAGCAAGATCGGGTCTCGATGAGGTACGGTGGAAATCAACCCACACACTAGCCAGACGTCGTAATTCCGTCAGACCTAGACGGCGGCCACCAGATCGCTCGACGAGCGGGCGAAGTGCGGTGTACGAGATCAGATTGGGAAGACGTACCGTTTTAGTCTTCTTGCGAGGCGTGAGATCCGAGTCGGAATCAGAGTCGGACGAGGTCGAGGAGGATGATTGCAAAGTTGCACTGGAGCAGCCTGCTGTAGCCAGATGTACCACAAGTGCGTGCTCCAGTGCCACGTGCAGCGTCATCAAGCTCGAATAGAAGGATGGCAATGGAAGATCTGCTGACAAGGTGTGTTTGGGTGCTGGCAACTCGACCTCTTCCGCCGTTGTGCTTTCACTGTCGACCTCGGTGTGCGACAATCCGCTCGAAACCAAGCTCGAAGTGGCGTGCGAATTTTCCACCTTGCGTTGTACCAAGCTGGGCAAGCTCGAAGAAGCAGGCAGCTGTGCGCCTCGGAAGACAGCTGCTCCAGCCTGCGTCGCCATCTGCGGCAGTCCTGACCCCTTTGCCCGCTCCCTCACCCCCCTGGGCGTAATATATCCCTCTTCATCCTCATCAACAATCCTCCTCAGCGCTTGCTCCTTTGGCGTATCTCCCAACTTTGCCAGCAGCGGGCTTTTACTCGGGCTTCCCAGTACAACGCGTGTCCCCTTGGCTCTACCGGGAGTGAGCACCAGCCCGTCTTCCTCTTCCGTACCAAACATCTCTGGCTCGCCGGTGATCAGGCGACGAGGAGTGCCATCGAGCGTTCGAGGTGTCTTTGTAGGAGAGGTGGTCTTGGGTGGTGTGACGTTCTTCCTCTTTGTAGGGCTAGATCCACTTGCAGGGAACGGAGTGGAGGACGAAGGAGTGGCGGGTTTGGATTTGGGCAAGAGGAGAAACATCTTTTTCGTATCTGGGTCAGTGCGAACTGAGATAGGCGAGGTATGGGTCGCTTCGAGGAGTGGCGAGAAGCGTGCTGAACGAGCAGATGCGCGAGGTGTGGTTGGTGGGGTGCCCAATAAGGCCACTGGCGCTACGTCTTGTGTTGAAGGCAGTCGAGAAGGACTGGCTTGAAGGATGCGATCATTCTCGGCGATCATACGGTCGACTTCGCCTTCATCTGGCGTTCTGAGACGGGTACGAGTCTGTCGCCGCGCTGTCGGCTTCTTCGGTGTGGATGGTTTCGATGGTGATACGACGGGTGCCGAATCGGCTGCCGATGCTACATTGTCGGAAGTCGAAACTGGGGCGGTGTCTGGTTGAGCCGGCTGGATGTCGGCTTTTGCAGGAATGGCAACAGCATCCTTGACGAGCTTCGACTTGGCGGAACGATTACTGCGGCTGATGCTGGCTTTGGAAGCTGCGAAATGGGCAGCAATGCCCCTGTTGGGCGCCATCGTAAGGCTGGTTATCTAGGACGATGCAAGAACGATGGTTATAGTGATTCCGATCCAGCGGAGTCGTGTAGGAGCTACTGCTCTGCAGGCCTAGGGTATGTAGAGTCTAGAGTGGGATCCTACCAGCAGATTGACGATGAACAAGGCTGCTGATGCGGAACGATGTGTAGAGATGGTGATGGTGGTGATGGTGGCAACGACATTCGGAATCTCAGTTGGAGGATAGCGAGGATATGCGGAGTAGATATCAAGTCAACCTTCTGAACCCTTGAATCCCGCCTTGGATTTTCCGCACACTTGTGAATATCAATGATCTAACAGTTTGCATCCAAAACTTCCTCCACATTTTATCGACCTTGGCTTTGCTCTTGCTCCTTCCTAACAGTTTATCCTTCTCACCCAACACCTATAGCATCATCGACATCGCAGCAGCGCAACATCGTCAAGATGGCATCCTCCGCAGCCGCCCTAGCAGGCCGAACATTCGAAGAAATCCTCCGCACCCCACCTCCCACTCTCACCGCGGGAGTGAGCGCCCTCATCGACATGGCCTCGTTCTGGAAAGCTGCTGGTCCCGAACGTTACTTTGCTCGTTCTGACGAGTTTGACGAGCAACTCATCTATCGCTACTCCACCATCTACCCCGCTGTTCACTCCGAAAAGATCACCCCCACCATCCCTTCTTCTTCTTCTTCCTCAGAAAAGGAAGGTAGCAATGTAGCCGACCAACATCTGGGGATGATTCTTCTCCTAGATCAGTATCCCCGTAACGCCTTTCGCGGCAGTGCAAAGCAGTACCAATCAGATGCACTGGCACGCAAATGGGCCGATATCGCCATCAAATATGGAATCGATAGAAACTTCGACTCTACATTATGCACCTTCTTCTACTTGCCTTTTGGCCATTCGGAAGACCTGGCGGATCAGAATAGAGCTGTCGAATTGGGCCAGAGGCTCGGAGATCCCTTTTTGGCTTTCGCAAAGGAACACAGGGATGTAGTTGTCAAGTTTGGCAGATTCTGTCATCGTAACGGAGTGATGGGAAGGGAAACGACAAAGGAAGAATCACATTGGATGGCCAATGAGGCTCCGGCTTGGGCCAAATCTTGACCGACCATTGGCACTCATGTCTCAGACTGTCGAACAGGCGTCCAGAAATACCCATCATCTCAAGAGGAAAGATACTTGTGATACATCTAGTCTGACTTGCATTGCTATCAATGCTTCGAGTATACAGCGTGTGAGATATAAAGTGACTCGAGTGACCTTTCCCGTTTCCTTAACTAGACCGTGTGGATCCTCTGTGGCAGCAACACCCTATCGTTCTGCCATGATGTGGCTCTTTCTATTACGTATCCGCCTCCTCATTCCCACACCGCATTGTGATTGCTTCCATCTCGCCGCTGCGAACCCAATCTCCATAAGGCTAGCCCGCCTTAGGACCAGGCGAAGGACTTGGTCCTGGAGGCGCAGGCGACGACTCTTGCCCGCTTGGTCCAGGCGTCGCGGTGGCTTCCCTGGTTCCTGTGCCCGTTGAAGCCTTCTTCTTCTTCTTACCAGTTCCGCCCTTCTTGCCCTGCTGTGCTGCGAGCTTATTGGCCATCTGCAACAGCTGCAACTGTCCTGGTGTCAACTTCGCCAGCTGCTTGCCACCGCTCGCTCCGCTCTCCTGCTGCTGTTTGCGCAAAAGCGCGATGAGAGCTGCGGCCTCGGGATGTGCTGCCAACGCGGAAAGTGCCGAGAGAGGATCGTCGCTGTCGCCGGCCGTCAAATCTGAGCCGGCTGCATTGCTGGAGCCTGTCGCTGAGCCGGCTGCACTGCTTGCGGCTGCTTTGCCTGCTCCATTGCCAGCAGCGACGCTGGGAGTGCTCGAGGAGCTTGCAGGAGCAGCGGCCGTCGATGCAGCAGGGGTGCCCGCCGTCGGTGCCGGCGTCGTTGTCTTGGCTGGTGTAGCAGCCGCTTTCTGTGGGCTGGGGACTGCGGCTGGAGTGCCCGTGCCTGTGCCCGTGCCCGTGCTTGGCTTGGTCGGCGAGGTGATTGAGGCGGCAGCAGCAGGAGCGGGCGTGCTGACTTTTGGTGCTGTGGCAGCAGCAGTGGGGACAGAAGTTCGAAGCGGCGTGCTGGGCAGCACCGGCGCCTTTGGAGGTGCAACTGGCGATACAGAGGGCGCTGCCGGCGTCGTTGCTGGTTTGGCGAGCTGAGGCGCGCTCGAGGCAGCCGTTGGGATGCTCGGCTTTGCGCTGGCGGCTGCACTTTGCGAGCTGGTAGGGATCGAGGGCTTGATGGGTGCGGGCAGCACGGGCTTTGGCAGCGTCGTCATAGGATGCAACGACGTAGCAGAGCCAGGAGGTCGAGGCAGCGCTGTCGTTGCTGCGGGCACTGTGGTCGCTGTTGCAGTTGACACCGCAGGTGCAGCAGATTTGACGGCCGAAGCGTTTCCATTCGTGCCTGGGACGTTTGCCTTGACTGCGGGCGCTGGAGAAGGAGATGGCGTCGGCTTGGTAGTAGCAGCACCTGCCGATGGCGTCGCTGGCTTGGCAGCCGCAGTCGAAGTGGCAGGTGTGGCCTTGCCGGTTGCAGGCGTCGTATCCTTCTTCTGAGCTGCGACCTGCTGCAGCCTCATTCGCTCCTTCAGATGCGTCACGAGATAAGCCTGCAGCACTTGCAATGCTTGCTGAGCTCCCAAGCCTTCGATCTGTGCCAACTGTCCTGCGTTGAGATGACCAAACACCTGCGGGCTGAGGTAGAGCTTGCCGTCGTGATGGACGATGGGCGGTGTCTCCAGCAGCGACTCGATGGTACCTGGTGCAGCCTTGGGTTTGTCGGTCGCCGATGCTGTCGCCGAAGATGGCGGCGTTCCAATGATGAGCGGGATCCTGATGGCGGGCAACGAGCCTGGCGTTCCGGCTGCAGCTGCTCCAGCCGCCGCAGCCGTTGCAGAATTGGCTGTCACGGCACTCTGTGGCAGCGTTCCTCCTGCTGTGGTAACACCAGGGAGGGCAGTTCCAGCAATTCCGGCAGCGCCAGCAGGTGCAGCAGGCCCAGCAGCAGCCGCTTTGGCAGCTTCCTCCTTCTGCTTGGCGAGATTGGCGCGGTGCTGCTCTGCCAGCTTCGAGTCAGACATGGTGTAGAAGATGCCCTTGCCGGGCTCGTCGGATCTGCGTGGGATTCGAGTGAAATCACGCGATGAGCCAATTGCATGACGGATCGAGCTCTGCCAGTCTCGGCCTGTATGCCTACCGTTGCGCTTGAACCAGATCCATCGGTTGGCAATCCACTCGTACACCTCCTGCAGCGTGAGCTTGCCTCCCTTCTTTCCACAGTGTTCCGAACGAAGCGCCTGCGAGATGAGCTCGATGTTGGATAGATCGGGTTTGTCTTCGGGTCCAGGCGGTGGCTTGGCAGCCGCTGGAGCGGGTGTTGGTGTGGTTTTGGTGGCAGATGCAGTGGTATTGGTTGGCGTGCTTCCGCCAGCAGGAGTGCCTGCGACTTTCTGCTGATTCTGCTTTGCCTGTGCATTTGCCAGACTGGCGGCGGAAGCGATGATACTGGCAGTCGTGGGCCAGGTGGAAGGATCCGAGCCTGATTGAATCGAAGCCGGCGTCGATGTAGGTGCAGGCAGAGATGTCATCGAAGGCGGCATAGGCATACCCGAGTAGGCACCTGGGGCTGCACCTGCGTTGACACCCGACATACCAGGGCCTCGGCCTGCAGCAGCAGAAGGGATCATGGGCAGTGGAGAAGCCATCTGTCCGACAGCGTGTGGCAGAGCCTGGGCGGATGGTTGGCCGTAGCCAGGCATCGATCCGGAAACTGCATTGGCGGCAGCGATGATGGCAGAAGCTGCAGAGGCCGAGTTGGGATCGTAGGGCATCGAAGGCGGATACATGTTTTGGGCGCCGAACGAGCCTGGGAACGTACCCATCGGCATCGGAGGGTTGCCCATTACGCCACCGGGCACCATGGATCCTGGCGGCCCTGGTACACCAGGAGGAGTTGGACCTGTCTCCTCTGCTGCGGCACCCTTCTTCTTCTTGGGCTTGGTCGTCTTTGGCTTTGCTGGTTTGGCTTTGGCTGCCGTGGTCGAAGCGGGCGTGGTCGTGTCGGTACCTTTCTGTTCGCCCTTCGCAGCTGCTCCTGTGGTGGCGCCCGCAGGTGTCGTCGAAGCTGGAGTTGCTGTCGTCGAAGCAGCGGCGGCGGCAGCTGGTGCAGGAGCGGGGAGGGTGGGTGCAGATGTAGCAGGGGCAGGTTTGGTTGCCGTTACCGTTGTGGCAGACGAAGCGGGCTTGGCCGGTGCAGGCTTGACATCGAGCATGATGACATCGTCGTCTGCTACATCTGCCGCAACGATGGGGCTGGGTGTGGGCAGCGTTGGCGCAGATGCTGTAGCCTTGTCCTTCTTGGGGCTGGCGGAAGCAGCGCGCGATGAAGCATCAGCCCGGGCCTTGGCGGCTTTGGCACGCTTGGCGGCATCGAGCGCTTCGATACCGATCGGCGTGCCCACTTTGAGTGCAGGCTCTTCGTCGGCGACGGCTTCGCCTCGCTTCCTCTTGCGTCCTGCAACACCTGCTCCCATCGCCCAGGACGGTGTAGGCGACTCCTTCTTGACCGGCGATCCCGCTGTTGCTGCTTCGTCAGAGCCTTGCGCTGCATCGTCTGCCTTGTTCGCCTTGCTGGCTTTGGTGTTCTTGGCGCTCTTGAGACCTTTGACACCCTTGGCAGGACGCTTGCCGGATGCACCTCCACGAGCATTGCTGGGAGGTGGCGGGGTGGTAATGCCGTCGTCTTCCTCCTCGTCGCTGCTTTGTTCGCCTCCGCTCGGTGTGCCAAGACTGTCGCTGTCATCGCCATCGGGCCTGGTGTCGGGGACAGGTCCTTTGGTGGGCATCTTGCCACGCCCGGCTCCCTTTCCTTTACCCTTGCCTGCAGCTCTGTTGGCGAGAGCAGCTGCAGTCGTCTTGGTGGCTGCCTTGCCTTTACCCTGTGCTTTGGTCTGCGACTTTGCTTTGTCTGCTGTGCGGTCGTCCATCTGCTCTTCGATGGGGTCGTCGGAACCTTCTGCGGCAGCCCCGGCTGCTGCTTTGCCAACCTTTGACTTGGGCTTGAGCACCAACCTTCTCTTTGGCTTGTCGTTCGCTGGATCAGGCTTGCTCTTGGTTCCTGCGGCGGACGATCTTCTACGACCCTTGGTGGTACCTTGTTCAGCTGTCTCGGCGTCGGGAGGCGCCGCAGCAGCATCGCGTTCATCGTCCTCCTGACCTTCGTAATCGTCATCACCGCTTTCGTCGCTCGAGACGGAGCTGGAAGAAGCGGCTTCTTCTTCCTCATCCTCGTCCTCATCATCTTCGTCTGCCTGGTCGTCGCTGCTGAGCTCGGAAAGCGAGTCAGATTCCGAGTCATGGGCACGCTGGCTGTCACCGTCGATGCTGTAAGCGGCTGCGCCAGGAGGCGGTGGCAGTACAAAGTAGAAGACACGTTCTGCGATCTGGATCTTGGTGCGTTTGCCGAGCACGACGAGACCGCCCTTTTCGACCCACACGTCATCCACGAAAGCGCCGTTGCGTCCGACGACCATGAGCACAAACTGGCCTTCGCCCTGTTCAGGGTCTGTGCCGGCGCTTGCACCCATCATGTTGTAGGGATCTTGGGCGGCAGCCTCTGCACCGGAAAGATGGGCACCATTGACGCGACTGAGGGCCGTGGGTGATGTGATGCGGTAAGGCGCAGCTCCATTGCCGCTCGAGGCTCGACTGTGAGCGGGAGTACCATTCAAGAAAGCCGAGTTGGGAGGATGGATGGGGCCGGTATAGTAAAAGATGCGTGCATGAAGCCTCGAGATCGACTTGAGCGGACCGAGGTCGACATCGACGTCGCCTTCCGTTTTGGACTCGGAGGTGATGTGAGCCTGTGAAAGTCCCGAAGCTGCATTGGGAAGTTGTGGTGGTAGCGCACCGGGACGCTGATTGGGTTGCAACTGACCAGGTCGACGTCCGATCGTCACGTCTAATGTCTGGATGTAGTAGGAGAAGCCTGGGAATTCGAGCTTGGCATACGCCTGGATGGGGCCTTGATCTTCACCGTCTTCGTCTTCGGGCTCGAGGTCGTCGAAGGCTTCGTCATCCCAGTCCATATCTTGGCGTGTGAGCGCCTCGTTTAGGTCGACAGCGCCTTGTAAGGCGGCAGCATCGAATGCAGAGCCATTGGACGGCAACCCGGAAGACGAAGGGTCAAGCATGAGACCGCCTGCGTATGCGTTGATCAGATCATCGGAGCTGGCGTTCTGTGCTGCCAAGTTGGATAGATGATTCAAGAGGCCGTTACCTTCGGCTAGGGATGCTAGTAGCTTGGCATCTTCCTCGTTAAGACCTGCAGTTGCGGCTTGAAGCGACGCTGACATAGTTGGAGACATGGCGCCATCCTGATTCGACGCGATCTGTAGACCTGTATTGTCGGTGCCCAACATGTCGGAGTTGTGTTTCGCTACCGAGTCGAGATTGTCGGGCAACGTCGAAGTAGCTGCAGTGTTTTCGTTTGCTTTGAAAGGAGAGGCTGCTATTGGAGCTGTCTGAGCTGAGCTGTTATCGAGTGTATGCGCCGATGTGGATGCTATTGGGTTCGGATTCTCGATGCCCGGTGGTGAAGCTCTGCGTGTAGGCGATGGCTGCGAAGCCGGCGCTGATGCTGTGTCGGCCATCTTGAGGATATGCAGATGCGAGCTCGAATAGCAGAGCTGGCTGATTGGTGTTCCTTGATCCGGTCAACGGCGGATGCTGGTGAAGAGACACATGAGTGGATTCGATTCGCGATGGGTGGATGGAGGACGGTAGATGTAGGACCGATGCAGCAGCTGGACGTGGTCGTCGTTCGAGATCGCAAAGCGGTTCCAAGAAAAGGGTATAAGGTATGTCCACTTGGATGATGGTGAGGGTTGCTGAGCCGAGTTGTTGGTGCTGGATGGGAGATGGAGGAGAGGAGCGAAACGCGTTGTGAGGGAGTTGGCGGATCGACGCCGATGAATGCGATGCTAGCCAAGACGAGTGTGGCTATCTGAGATCGAGCTTGACGGATCAGAATTCGATCAAATGTGATTGTGGGAGATCGCGTGTGATGGTATCGGAATGAACCGAGAGTGGTGAGTGAGTGAGTGGCTGCGATAAAGGAGAAGAAGACGACGATGATGATGTTTTTTTGGATTGATGGTGCCGACGGTGATTCCGAAACTTGGATGTGGATTCGCTGAATCTGCAGCCGTTTTCGCTTTTTTTGGACAGACTGCAAGCCCAGGGTTCCCTGTCGTGGCTGCAGTGAGCAATCAAAACGCGATGTCGTAAAGGGTTGCGCCGCCGTTCTCCCCACTTCTCAGCGTCAAAGCCTCCATCCATTTTGACCCACCATTTCCGATTTCCATCCTTTTTCTCCTTTTTTTTTTTTTTTTGTCAAGGCTCAGCTGATAGAGAGTTTTTTTTTTTCGCGTCTTTCCTTTTTTTTCGAATTTTGTCAGGCAACTGAGATCAAACAAAGCACAACGTGGACGCACGTTAGCCCTCTCGCAGTCAGCTGCGACTATCCTCACACTCAATCTGGACATGACTTGGGCTCGTCAAAGCCCTGGCAGACTCCATTCACGGTCAGATTATGTCATCCATCATATGGCATCGCTCATCCTTGAGATCAACTCGGAATCATCGAAAGTGACATGGATGAAAGATCGTTGAGCCAGACGAAAATTAATTTTCTTTGGAAATTCGGGCCAAAAAATTGTGCCCTAAAATTGCGGGTTGAGTTGCTGTATTCCGAGTTCCGCTACTCTATGACCTCCACTCTACACACAAAAAAAAGTGGCTTTGTATGGCTTTTCCAAGCGCAGTTTTGGGTTGAACCCTGTGGGACGCAAATGAAATGAGAAAAATCAGATCAAGCCTACACACTCTCTCTCTGTAGAGGAGAAGAAGAAGAAGAAGAAAAAAAGAAAGAAAGAAAGAGAGTCCCATGTGAGCTTTTCACTTTTCACCATCACACCGTCTTTGGCGCCACCCTTTCCTCCCTTTGGCATCGCGCATCCAGCCGCACCGTTGCGGAACGGACCGGATCGGAACACAAGGACGGATCACACAACATCATGCAGCAATTGTGAGGATACGATCGAGCTCATTCTTTCCAACGGTTGACGATGGCAACCCGCAGCAGGGTCAAGCTCGACCTCGGCCCTCATGGCAAGGTTCTAGCTTCGGTCGTCGACTTTGACGATGCAAGAGCCGTTGCTGCTGCTCGCTTCAGTGTAGAGCCGAGTGGTGTACAGCTCTATGTCAGTGATGGAGAAGATCTCTGGGAGCTTCACCCTTCTGCATTTCAGGATGTCGTTGCAGAGAATGGAGTCATCGTCGCAAAGGCACTCAATCCTCCAGCTTCATCAACGACACGTTCAGTAGCAGCGACAGCATCAACGACGATCTCAACTGCATCTTCGCCTGTGACCAAATCCGACTCTCCTCGTGGCGTTCCATCACCTACAGCATCTGCTGCACGACCATCGCAGCAGGCTGGCCCGAGCACCAGTACACCCCTCACGCTCACCTCTCGCGTCGTCCGCCCACGAGCTTCATCTTCTGCAAGCTCAGCTTCTACTAGCAGTACTAGCTCTGCATCTTCTTCGTCCACCTCCTCTTCTTCGTCATCTTCTTCCGCTGCAAGTGACCGCTCGTCATCGTCTTCGTCCACCTCGTCCTCAGCCTCGAGCCAGGGCCGCCGTTCAGAATCCGTCCAGGACGTCACCGCCACCTCTGCCACCGTCCGCACCGTCATGGGTCCCAACGGTGTCCCCGTCTCGTCCAAAGAGCGTTGGGATCCAAACACGCATCGACTCATGTTTGAAAAGCTCAACGAGATCATCAACAACGAGACCATCTACTACACGCGCAAATACACCGAAGAACGATACCGCATCTTCCAGCTTCTCATCGACAATTACGGCGACATGGGCATCAAGGGCAACTTTTTGCGTGGACGCACAGCACAAGCGCTCATTTCAAGAGTGTCGGGTGTGCTGAGGAATGCAAGGGAGAGGGGAGAAAAGGTCAAGCAGCCTTTCAAGTTCTTCTTCCCCAACAAGAGGGACGATGGTGTCTCGGTCCGTTCTGCTACCGTGCCAGCTGCTCCGACGGTCACGTCAAGCCCAAGCAACGGAAGAGCAGCAACGCAACCGAATGGGGCTGGGACACGGGCGCAGACACAGCCAGCTCAAGCGAGAGGCACACCACACGGGAAGGGCAAGGGTAGCGGAGCGACGGCAGTAGCGACATCGTCTCAAACACCAGCTCAAAGCGCTGCTGCTGCCAATCCTTCCGATCCAAATGGTACTCAAGCAAAAGGCAAAGGCAAAGGCAAAGGCAAAGGTACAGGTAAAGGAAAAGGAAAAGGAAAGGGCAAAGACAAGCAGAAGGACGGTCAAGCGAATCCACCTGAAATCCGAAGACGGACAGCCAACGCCGCAGCCCTTCCTCATTCAGCTTCATCGCCAGCCAGACCACCGAAGCGACCAGCAAACGGCACATCTACAACCACGCCGCCTAAGGGGAAGAAGCAGCAAAAACGCCCGAACAAGCAGGCCAAAGCACCACCGAATAGAGACCAAGGCCAATATCAAGAAGCTTCACTCGAACGATCGCGCGGACAGTCATTGGGCCGGGATCGTTCCCGATCGCGAGCTGGACCCTCGAATCATCGAAGTCGATCCGCGTCACCTCGACCTGGTGGCAACTATCGCGACGGTGATGATGACAGGTATTCGCAACGGGTGAGGGACAGATCACCACGCAGAGGAAGGGATTCGTGGAGTCGACCGCGCGATGAGCCAGCTTATGAGCCCTCCGCTGCGGATGGCTGGGACGATGAGGACAGACAGCTACGACCGCCCCCCTCTTCGCTGCCAAGAAGGCCGAGTTGGACGAATAGTGCCACACAGCGCGATGAGTATGATGGCATGCCCCCTTCGTCTTCGACCCCTCGTGCGAACCGAGGCAGTCGCAGTGGTAGTGGGATGGGAGGATCGCTCTTCCGAGCTGAAACCAGATCGCCTCCACCAACAGGCCGCCGTTCTCCAACACTACGAAGCACCAGGTGGAAAGGCAAGGCTTCCCCACGTCCGACTCAAAACTTGCAAAGTAGCCCCAGGACGAGGAGGAATGCTGTCGAGCGGGCGCTTGAGCATCTAGCTGCTGCTGGAGCCGACACCTCGATTCCGGTACAATCAAGCTCTCAAAACGGCGGCAGTAGAGAACGTGTCTGGGGCGGCGCACATCGTTCCTGGCATCGAAATGATCAAGACGGAAGCGATGGAAGACGCAATTCCACAGATACACGCCGATCTATGGGTCATCATCAGCAGCAGCAGGAACGACAACAACAGCCGCCTCGGACCCATATTAGATACGGTGAAGGAATAAATGCTGGTTGGGCATCGTCGATTGCAGACGCCGAACGGTTTGCTCCTCCTTCCCCGCGAACTCCCCCGCGTTCCGATTAAAGTCTTGACGCCGGATGACAGTACAATGTATTACCCATATCACCGTGCTACAGTATGTTAAATTCAAGTAATCTGTAACAGTTTGTGTGCTGTTCACGCAGGGTATTCTATGCATGTGGGACATGGATGTCAGCTTGTGTTACGTGAAGAAAGAAAGAAGTGTATTCCACATGACCTTTGAACGAGAAAACAGCGAGAAGGGTCATGTTCGGAAGTGACTTTCCGAAAAAAGGCTGTTCTGGCAAATCTTGGCAAGCTGAACCCGATTTTGGCCGTTGAGTTTTGCCGATGCGATTTCTGTGTTTGGTTAGGCTCGATGGTGATATGCAGGTGTCTGGGTGACTGTTGAGGTTTAGCCTTGGGTACCTGCTGTTGAACGTCGATCTTTGGTGTACACAAACGAGCTAGAATGCCAAGTGGTGCGGTGAGAGGATTGAAAATTGTATCCCCGATCTGCCAGTGACACACCTGCTGTTGGTCACCTCCCTCACACTTCTTCAGGCCCACTTTGACTTGGACAGTGGCACCTGAGGTGGGAATAAAAGGAGAACAGTAGCTCGCGTGTAAGCAAAGGATGCGTCCCCAGCGCTGCAAAAGTTTGTACAAATGTATGTGCTTTCGATCCTGTCTGTTCAGGGTCAATGGTCAAAAAAGGTAGCATCGGATCGGAAGGTGAAACAGATGCAGCTACGGCATTCAAGATGGGTTATTTTGTTTATTCCCTCCGAAAAGAAAAAAAGAGCAATCAAAAAGAGGAGAATTTTCCTTGTCAGGCGCTAAGAAGAAGGATCAACGTCATCTGCAAGAGTGCAGCCCGTCGATCTTGACACCCTTCAAAGGTCAGGATCGAAATTGGATCCGGCCCGCTGAACCAAACAAAGAGATACAGTGTAGTATTTTGTCCTCTCAGTCTGGAGGGCCTCGATGCGTGAGACTCGATCTAGCGACACAAGCGAGCAAAGCGTACCGCTCATACGAGGATAAAAAAGAAGGTTGTCAGTTGCCAAGCCGAGTCTAGACGTGACTTTTTGTAAGCCACTTTGTCTTCGGGAGGAGAGACTTTATTCGATCTTGTCTTGGCTCTCGTCTTGAAGCACGATCAAGAGGTTGGAAAATCGAGCTCCGCTTTGGCTCTCTGGTTCGTGTCTCTTGTACTGCACAGTACAGTACAGTATCTTGCAACGGAAGTGTGAGTGTCGAGGTCGGGTTGGAGCAAGAGATCGGAGTTAGCAGAAACTTTTTAAGCCGTCGTTGCACAACTCTACCAAGGAGGCATCACGAGAGACAACGTCTTGACTTGCTGTCTGAGTTTGCTTTTGCAAGAGAAAAGGCGAAAAAGTAAGCAGCATTTTCTACTCTACCTCCACTTCCGGCGCAAATCCACACACGAGAAAACGGATCGGGATTTCCGTGATTGTCCGCGGGCCTGCTCAAACTGCCACTGTACAGTACAGCGCACTGCGATACTGCAGCAGGTTCTGATGATGATGTTTTTTTTTTTTTTTTTTTTTTTTTTTTTTTTTAAAAAAAAAAGAAATTAAGAAAAAGAGAAAGAAAGTCGATGATGCATGGATGCAGCTGTCCGGTTAAGCAACTCAAAAATTTCATCGTTGAGAAAGGACGCATGTCCAACCAACGAACAGCTGCTTACTGTACTTAGCCTTGTGGTCTGGTCATGCAGTCATTCTGACCGTGGATTGTCGCTCTTCTCGGCACCTCTCTGTTCCCTCGGTCGGTCGGAGGTAAGGAAATGAAGGAGAGGTGATTGTGATAGGCTGACACGGTTGATTTACGAGTCGAGCTCGGAGAGGTTCTCTCCCTTTCCGCCGCTTTGATTTACCATTCCTGCTCTACACTTCAACACCTTCATATGAAGCAGTTTCGTTGATGAGAAGGCTTGTATCCACTTCTGAAGAGTTTGAAAAGAGGACGACCAAGTTGGAGAGCGAAAGAGCAAAGAGAGGATGGAAAGTGCTGAAAGGGCGAGATCTCAGTTCCCGCGGATCGATGTTTCCGTGGAAATTTCACTGCACAAGATGACTCTGGTCGCCTGCTGTACCCGACACTAACTCAGTCATGCTACAGTCTACTGGACGTGTGGTACTGCACCGAAAGAAAGGGTCCTCGGATGTGAATGAGAGAAGGTGCCTTTTGCCGGGCCGACTGGTTTCTTGCCCTGCCATTGTGCATTCCATCCGCTTCTCTCACTCTGATGTTGACGTTGGTTGCAAGCGTAAAAAAATAAAATCTTGGCATCTCTCGAGTGTCGATCGTCTGTTGGCTCGAACCTCACCTCGAATGCTCAGCTCTAAGGATATATGAACGAAAGAATCAATGACTAGACCCTTCTCTCGTCAGCATGCCCAAACGGAGAGTTTTGCTCGAGATTCTTTGCCGTATACCCCCTTGGCCATTGCTATTGACTGCTTCTTGCTTCCCGACCATCATCACTACAACGACCTTTTTATTTCCTTCACCAGCAACTGCGGACATCCTTGCTCGGATTACAAGCATCACTCCCTCATTCATTCGCTGACCCTCGACATCACCCAACGGAGGGCCCCGATCCGGCTAAGCTAAAGCGGCTTCGGTTACCTCCATTTTCCACAAGTCTGGCTCGTTTCAGCTCCTCTCGGACCTGCCGAAGGATATACATACAGCCGCAAATGAAGCTCACACGCTCGACAAGCTCTAGAGGACTGACAGCCTCAAAGTCCTTCACTCTGCTTCTGGTAGCGCTTTGTCTGGTGTCAATGGCATCTAGTGCCTCCATTCAGCCTAGAAACATCGAGCTTGACCTCCCACCAAGTGCACGTCAGCTTTCCTCTCGAGTCGAAAGCTCGATCTTCAAGAGACACGGTGATCATGGCGATGAGGAAGAGGAGGTACACGAGGATGGCGAACACGAACACGAACATGGACACGAAATGATGGCACATACCGACATGACCGAGGCAGTATCCATGCCTGTCGCAGAGGACCACCACCACCATCACGATGACCAACACTCTCACGAGGATCCCCACATGAGCTCATCTCACCAACACGGCCACGCACACAGCCACGACGATATGCAAACCGACGGCCCTTCTCCCAACTCGATCCCCGATGCCGCTGTGGCAGGAACCGAGCTCCTCGACCTTCCCGTATGGCACTCTCACGGTGGACACGGCCACTCTCACGGCTCCGGCCCGGTCCGCGAACATCTCAACGAAACGCTTCTCTTCCGTGCCAAAGGTCCCGATCCGCTCAGCTACATCGAGTGGGACTTTGGTTACAGTCTCGGTTCCTCGGACCAGCTGCGACGCTTCACCGCCGACGCCGATGTGCTGTCTGGCAAGCAAAAGATGGGCGTCGTCGATGGACGCTGGAGGAAGCTCTTTGACGAGAAGGAGGTCGAGCAGCGACAGGCTATCACTGCCGATATTGCTTCGCGGCTTCCGCAAGGAGGGGGAGAGCCAAGCCGTCATCGTGGATTGCTTATGCTCCATGTGGTCACTGCGGTGCTGAGCTGCTTTGTGCTGCTCCCCATGGCGCTGGTGTTGCGTGCTGCTCATTCGAGCCTTGCTCCGTTGGTCTCGCTGCTCTACTTGGGTGTTCTGGGAGGTTCCATGTTCCTCTCGATCATCTACAAGGCTTTGACACCAAGGCTGTATCCGGATAACGCACACGGATCTATGGGCTGGGCAATCCTGTGGATCTCGCTCTTAACCCTTGGTAGCGACGTATTCCGCCTCATCGGTCAAATCTGGTCTGCTTTCTCGGCTTTGCGATCATCCAAGCGCGCAAACAACGGCAACTGGCTCCCCACCAACGGTCCCGAAACCAACCCTGCACCTCAATCGTGGAAAGATGTCGTAGGAACCATGCTCGGCCGAAACCAGCTCCACGCACACAACAGCGAATCCTACGATGCACTCGAAGAACAGGCTATGCTCTCCGAAGAGGCCCAGAGTGACGCTCAGGAGCTCGACGTGGAGAAGCACATGCAGCACTGTCTTTCTTCATCTAGGCGCAGTGCAGGCAGCTCTCGCACAGGTTCGGGATCTGGATCGCCTCACCGTGTGCACTTTGACGATTCCACCCGCCACACACGTGGGGGCAGTGCAGAGTCGCTCGTCGAACCCGTTCATTGGGTCGGAAGCGGTAGCACGGTCGTCAGCAACGGAGAGCATCACCGACGCGGTAGCGCGATTGGGTCGGAACACAACATGGTCGCCTCCCCGACTACTACCGCTTGCAACACTCCTCGCAACTCGATCTTTGGCAACGATACCGCCCTCCTCCCACCTCTCAACCTTAAATCGATCTCACTCTGGCGTAAAGAAGCGCATGAAGACCGGGCTGTATCGCCTCACGACCAGACGGAAGCCAGCTATCCTCCGACCAAGCTCCGCTCGAGCCGACTGGATACGTTCAGGACAGTCGTCAGATATACACGTGTGGTTGCGGCTCGCTCGCTGCCCATTTTGGCTTTTGCTACGTCGTATACGGGCCTGGCGGTGTATACGGGATCGTGCAGGGGCGGGTACAAGAATGTGTGCCTGGCTCACGGGATCAAAGGTGGCATTTTCTTCTGGTTTGGTCTGTTGACGTTTGGCCGATATCTCGGTGCCTATGCAGACTGCGGATGGGCTTGGAATAAGCGTCCTAGCGTTCAGGCAGCGAAGGGGAAGGGTGGGCTGGCAACTTGGCGTCGCAGCATGCCCAGTGCCGAATTCGTCGAGTGTCTCGTCATCTTTATCTACGGCGCTACCAACACGTGGATGGAACGCTTTGGTGCAGCCCCAGGTGATCCGTATACGATCAAGCAGATTCAGCACATTTCGATTGCCGTCATGTTCTGGTTTGCCGGTTTGATGGGGATGTTGCTCGAGACCAAGTTTATCAGGAACATGCTGTCGTTCCCGATCGCATATCACCATGTGGCAGCGGTGCCGCTGAGCGAGGCTAGGAGGAGGAGGAGGCAAAACCAGTTGCGTGGTGGTCGCATTCCTCGCAGTGCTAATAACGAAGCGGATGCAGACTTGGACCTGCTGGTGGAAGCTCAGACACAACCAGCTTCGTACTCTGCCTCGTTCAACCCTTTCCCGGCGCTCGTTATTGGCGTGACGGGAGTGGCTATGGCCGCCCACCACCAGGACTATCGCTACGAAGTCGAGATCCACATGCTGTGGGGTCAGCTTCTGGCTGGGTTTGCATTGCTGCGATGCCTGACGTACTTTTTGCTTTGGCTACGACCCCCGACTGCCTCGGTACTGCCTTCGAGGCCTCCCACGGAAGCATTGGCGGCTTTCTCTCTGTGCTGCGGTGGACTGCTGTTCATGCTCAGCAGCGAAGAGGTGTCGTTTGCGGCGATGCGCAGTGGGTACGGCGACTTTATGGCGATTCTCAACGTGGCAGTGGCCGTGGTGGCACTGCTGTTCTGCTGGACCACGGCACTGATGATGCTCAAGGGTTGGGCGGTGAGGCGCGAGGTTAGGGGGACGCTTTATGATGGTCACGACGGTGTGGGAGCATACTCGAGCTCAATGTCGGATGCTCTGCAGCTGAATGTTGTGGGAGAGGCGGAGGAGGAGAGAGCGCCGAGGCACATGCGAGCCAGTATTGTGGATCGATCGGCAGCTGTTGCGGAGGCCGAGCCGGTGTTCGTCCTCGATGACGAAGAGGACGAGGATGCGGATGACAAACATGACTCCCAGCCCACCACCACCACCACAGCCGCCGCCAAGTAACAGCCTTTCAAACCACATGCACACCAATCTTCTTGTCTCTTGCCTCGCATATATCCTTTGCCTCGACCCTCGTCTCTCATGATGGCAGCGTCGCTCTGCCTCCGACAATGTCTCCTTTTTCATACCTTGATACCAGGTCACGGACCAAGCATACTGCATCTGGACTCCGTGATTTCTTACTTTTACGATTCTGCTATGTATCTATCTATTCACCTAATCCAAAGCTGCCTGCACTTTGATGCTGTGCACACCTTATTCTCTTCATCGTCATGCTTACAAGATTTTGGCGTCGACTGAAAATGTAAGCTTGGGGAATCGAACATGAAAGAAGGTGCCGAAGGAAAAATCACAGCAGCCTCCACTCTCTGTGGTGCAGTGCGTTGCAGTAAAAAGACGAGTTTGGAGCGTGAAACGTGTGAGAGGCGCGTGTTGCACTTTGGCGCTTTTTTCTGTTTGTGGCTTCTCAGTTGGGGTCATTGGCAAAGAGGAGAGAGAAGTGTACGCAAGGTGCATGCCTTGCATCGTGCAGCATCCTCACACGGCATTCATTGGCGCCATCAGGTTGAATTGAATCTCTTGGCTGATATGAAGTTGACGGGGTTAGATTGGCCACCAAGGATGTTGCTGTGGGGGGGAGAGGACGAGCTTGATTCAGGGTTGTGGGATTACTGTAGGAGGAGAGAGAGTGTTGGGCGAACGGTGAATTTAATTTACTTCTTTATTTTTATTTTATTTTATATTTTGGTGGAGAGAAAGAGTGGTCCCTGCAGCAATCAGCAGCAACAGCAGCAGCAGCAGCAGCAGCGGACCCGCGGGAAATGTGATTGAGAAAGCAAACACACACTGCTCTTGTACCGCGCTCCCGTCTTGGCATTTTTGAGCATTCAACAGACAACGAAGCGGCAACGATTTTGGTGCCTCAGAGACCAAGTAGTAGTGATAGACACAGCAATGGGCAAAAGCAACCCTTTTCAAAGGTCACTCCCGAAAAAGAGAAGCTTATCCGATCCGTCAGAATCTGAGCAGAGCAACACCTTCTTTTCTTCATCCAGCGACTGAAACCATCGCCTGCTCTTTTTCAACCATCATCCACCACGGCGACACATACACCTCAATCAACGCATCCCAGGGCTCCGACTAGCATAGAGACCAGGCGAATTCTACACACTCTAGAGCCTTCGACTTGGCGCTACCACGCCGGCTCTTCTGGCATCATCGCATTCGTGTCCAACCTCTTCATACGAACGGTGCTGAACGTGGAAAAAAAAAATGAGCGTTGGCAGCACATCCTTCATCTGAAATCAACCTACTAGCGATCATCGCACACTACCCTTGCATGACAGCTGAGCTTCACAATGCTCGACATCTTGCGGCCAGCTGCTAGCAAGGTCAAGCCAACTCCAGCTCCGACTTCAGCTCGCGCGGCTTCCCCCACCACCTCCCCCGCCTCTTCCACTTCCACCCTCAAGGCCTCCTCTTCCTCTACCAAACCTTCCCACTCTAGACCCGACCCTATCAGAACGTCCAGCAAATCATCTACAGGCAGCGGCACAGCTCGGTCCAAAGGCCAACAGGCTCGCCGTCAGAGCATCGAATCCGCCGTCTCCTCAACCCATAGATACAAATATACCCGTCCACATCGACACGAAGACCCACTCGACCTCAATCTCGATTCCTCTTCAACATCCTCTCCTGGTCTTGCGCCTTTCCGGCGCTCTACCTTTGCCTCTTCTGATTCACATTTCACCCACAACACCAGAGGAAGATCAAAACTTTCTCGCACCACCCACGATGCCACCTCTACGGCAACAGCAGATCCATTCCGCGACGAACACAGTCGAACCAGGAAACGTTCTCGTGCACAAAAGCCGTTGCTAGGCGGTCTATACTTTTCCGACTTGATCGTCGTTGCTTTCTTCTACGCTGTCAATCTGCTGCGTACATGCGGTATTGCCGAATTGGTAGATGTGGCGTTCAAGGCGTTCACCTACGCCTGTACAAGGCTTCCGTTCGATTTCTATCAGAGATGGTCACTCAGCCGTCCAGCTTCCAGCCATTTTGGTCGATATCCGCCGCTCAATGCTTCGGCCTCTTCGCAGCATCGTGATTCGCGGCCATTGACCAAGGAGAAGCAGCAGCTAGCAGGTCCAGCGGGACTGGGTGAAGCCAGTGCATCTCGCCCAGCACAAATTAGCAGAACAGCATCAGCAATCGCAACATCATCCGACGAAGAGACAAGCTCGCAAGAAACATTCGAGGACGATGCCCAGCTGTCCCCTTTCCACCACCTCACCCTGCTTCTCGTTCGCTTTGCTTGCACCAGCTTCCCCCATCTCGTACCGCGTGTCCTCTTCGCAGAGGAGACCATTGGCCCACTTGTTCGGTGGCGTACCGGCGGAGGGGCCGCAGGTATCGTACGCGAGTTTACCTCTGAGCAACTTGCCACGGATGCACAGTCCGCTACATCGAGCGCAGCCCCTTCTGACCACACAAAGTCCAAGCCGCGAACTGGTCGTACGTATACACGGCCAGGCTTCCGCGCATTTTGGATCGGCGCAGATGCCCATGTCCCCGTCGAAGTGCGACGCTCCGATCCATCGTCCAAGTCTGCTACTACGCTGCTCTATCTTCATGGTGGTGGATTCTCGCTCGGTTCTGTCGCATTTTACGCCGAAGCGTTGATTCGCATCATCACAAAGGTGTGCGGCATCGAGGATCGCGACAACGACGCACGCTGTGTTGCTGTCGAGTACGATCTTGGTCCAACATCACGTTTCCCGGGTCCTCTGCTGCAGTGTCTGAGATGTTACGCACATCTCGTAGAGGTGGAAGGTATCGACCCCGCCAGCATCACTGTGGCAGGAGACAGCGCAGGTGGCAATCTGACCATGGCCATGCTGCTCTGTCTCGATGGTCAGGCGAGAGCGGATCCAAGCTTGGGTGAGAGAGATTGGAGTAAGCTCCCCATGCCCGGAAAAGCGGTGCTGATCAGTCCCTGGGCGGATCTGAGGCCTAGTGCCAGTATGGCGTTTGCACCTCTGCGCGAGGCTGCTGCTGCCTCGGCGGAAAAGGCAGCAGATGGTAGGGCGTCGAGGGCAAACAATGCGAAAGGTTCGGAGGCGTCTCCCAACGTCCGCGTCTCTGCTTGGACTGAAGCAATCGGTCAGCACGAATGGGACTATGTCGCAGCCGAGGCACTGATGCATTTTGCACAGCTCTATGCGGGTGTTCTCAAGACACCGCGTAGAGTGAGGGGTCCGATGGGTTGGGTTGCGCACATGTGTGCTGTGCTCGCTGGTGATGATGGTGATGATGCGACAACCGCCTCTGCACCTGCCTCTGCGAATGCAAGTGCTGGGAAAGAAAAGTTGACAACGAGCACGGCAACTGCACCCCTAGCCATCCTTCGCACGCTTCTACTTCCACCTCAACGCATCGCCCGAGCGGCCCACAACATCCTCACCGAGCCTCTTCTCAACCGAACCAGCTCCTCTTCTCCGAAAACGCCCTTCTCCTCTGCGTCGAAACCATCCTCTGACGCCTTTAACCAGGTCGAACACATACGCCCTTCAGCCGCTGGAGCTTTGGATCCCATCTTCCCAGCTTCAGAGCGTAAGACAGATGCGGTAGCGAGTACCGCCGACCTGTACATCCCCATCTGGGACTCGGCTTCATCGAAAGATCAGCAGGAAGAAGAGTCGAAGCGAGATACAAGCGACCCCGATTTTGAGGCTGCCAAGGCGCTGTTGGAGACGAGCAAATTGGTGAATCCGGCGATTGGCGATTGGAGCAGGATCAAGTTGAAACGTGGTATGCTGGTGCTGTGGGGGGATCGGGAGAGGTTGGCGGAGGACATCGAGGTGTGGATTGATGGTGTTAGACAGTCTCAGTCGGTGAGAAGTGGTGGACGGGGTGGTAGTAGTGGTAGTGGTAGTGGTGATGATCGGCCGAGTCAGGATCTTGACCCTTCTCTTGCGGACAAGGGACAGACAAAGTCGCTACAGGAACGAAGGGCGGCCTCGCGATCGCCTCATCGACTTTCAGAAGATCGGCCGGAGCATGCTGCCGACTGGCTTTGCACTGCGGTAGAGCATGGACCTGGTGGAGTCCACGCATGGCCTTTTGTATCGATGTACTTGGCTGGGTCGGAAGCAGAGCGCGAGAAAGGCTTGGAGATCATCGCGAGATTCATCGCCGAGTCTTTTCCCAGTCCCGCATCGACCCATCCACCCACACCTGCATCTCTGGCGGTACAACTCCCCATGCACGAACAGCCGCCGCCGTACCTGTCTAGCGTCGCTGTCAACTCCCCGCCGCATCTCAACGCTGTTTCACCCGCCGGGTCGATGCCGAGCGATATCAGTTCGCGAGGCGACCCGGATGAGCGTGACTATCCGTTCCTCGCAGGGTCGAGCTATACCGAATCCGAGGAAGGATGGGATGCGGATGAGGGGGAGGAAGAAGAATTGGGGAGGAGGAACGAGTTGGGTCTTCAAGGTGTCTATCCGCACGAGACGGTGTGGACGGAGCCTACGCCTACGCCCTCGACTGGGGCTGGGACGCCTCTGGAGAGTGAACCGGAAAGTGTCGGGCATGATGAGCTGGTACGGAGGGTTGGGTTGGGTTTGGGAGGGAGGGGCGAGATGATGGAACCTGTACATCTGCTTCGTCCGCACACAGGTGGGTGGGGCGGTCAGTACAGTGTGCCTCAACGGACAAACACTGGCACTTCTCATCGCTCGAGTTCAGGTGCAGGACAGTTTCCGCAAACCCTAGGCGGCCCCACCGGCGGTAGATCGCTGGCAGATCTCGAAGCGGAATCGGACCTATCTGCGCCTCCCTCTCGCCCAGACTCTCCCGGATGGCGCGAAGACAGTGTCGGCTACGATTCGCACGACGATGTCAACGCGCCTTCCCCGCAAGAGATCGATCGCGATGATGCGGCAACCTACTTCGGCGGTCCTGTATCCTACGCCGACGATGCGATCCCGATGGATCCTGGGTTCTACGGTTTGGCCCACTACCACACCCTCCGGCCGGAAGGACTGAGCGATATTGCCGAAGAAGAATCGCAGTTCGACACGAGCTCGGTGCTGAGCAGTGGAGGTCATGGTGGAGGAGGGGATGCGCTTTCGCCGGGATACAGCGAGCTAGACTTTTCTCCCGAAACGGGAAGGAGTCCCAACATCACCGCTACCCGAGGGAGGTTTGCTGCGGCAGCGGGTGGATACACGCCATCCGCTGCCGAAATGGCTCGGCTGAGAGAGGCACTCGATGAACGGGAGCGACAGTATCAGGAGCGATTTGCAAGGGGCAACAACAGGTTCCCGATCGAAGAGGATGACAGTGTCTCGATTGGAGAAGATTCAGATGCCGATGTGGACCAGTTTGATGTTCAGCAGGAGGGACACGGAGGTGCGTGGAGGTCGTCTGCCCAGCTCCCGCAGATGATGGATCAAAGTTCAACACGGTTCAACGTCGGTATTCCTGAAAACGATGAAGTTGGTGGATCGGGTGTGGATTTGCAGCCTCCGCCGTCCCCTACAAGATCCAACAGCTCAAAGACTTCGAGTGCTCACGATGTGTGGTGGTGATGGCTCTACACGGCACTGCTCTGTTTTATAGACTAGACGACTTTGTTTTTTCTCTGCACGACATGCATGCGCTCTGTTTTGTTACGATGGTTCCCACATATGGGGTGTATAGAGATGCGACAATTCATGATTCATAGATAGAGTGATTGCGTGTGTAGGTCGAGAGGTCTCGTGGTAGCCAAGTATTTTTGTCACTCGTGACTACACTTGTTGGAGCAATTGACTGTACTGAAGGATGGACGGGAACGCGGTTCGACGCGTGGAAAGGGAAACGGTGGAATGCAAATGCGTGTAAATTGGGTTGAACCCTTCAACGCGTGCTACCATATGCGGCGTTGGGTCGCACTGACCAGCCAACGCGCGCGCTGCGTTACACACAGAGAGAGGGACAAAGGGTTGTAGAAACTGAGCTCTAAAAAAAGTGTTGATCTCCATCCGCCTCACCTTCTCTTGCTCTACACCATCACCACCAGCTTATACGATCACAATGTTGGCTTTGAACTCGACCAGACAAACTCTTTCCCGAGGAGCTCGTGTAAGTCCCCCCCCCTTTTTCCCCACATGTCCCACTTAGTGACATGCCCCTCTTCAGTTGACTCGATTTACTGATAGCTCAACTTTCCTGCTCCTCCTTTACCTCGATGTCAACGTGATGCCGTTCGCAGATGCTCTCCACTTCGGCCATCCGTCAGGATCTAGCCCGAATGCAAGTTCTTGGTCGTCTCGCCGCCGATCCAGAACTGAAAACCACCAAGAACGGCAAAGATTACGTCCGATACACCGTCGCCACCTCTGACCCTCCTACAAGTGGCCCCACCGAAGACGGCGAACGTGCCCCCACCACAACCTCGTACCACAAATTCTACGTCTTTGGCGACCGCGGTGTCGAAAGGATGAAGAACATCAAGAAGGGTTACAGAGTACTGGTCGACGCCGAATTCAGGATCGAAAGGACCCCGGCAGAGGGCGAAATGGCCGCTCGGGATACTCTGTTGGCTTTGCACCGTAAGTACAAGTGCCACAAGACATGAGGATAAGAGGGGAGATGGAATTGCTGCTGATTAAAGATTGATGACTTTACTTCTTCTTCTCCTTTGATGTTGCGACTGATTGATGCGTATGCTGACGGTTGATCGTCGTGTTTGCTTTCTGGACAATGCTCGCGAAATTGGTGCATTGCAGGTGGCATCCAGGTCATCTCGAAGCCTAAGGAGGCTGGTGAAGCCTAAAAGGGGACCTTCCGAGTCGTCAAAGAAAGACGAGCCTGAGATAAGACTGCTGCGATGTAAGACACGACAACATCAGCCTCCTCGCAGCAACAAACATCACCGCTGCGTCTGTCACTCTTTGGCCTGTATTCGATCGACAAACCATGACACCGCTCAAACCTGCTGGAAGGAATCGTGCTAATTCTGATCCAACAAAGAGGGAATGTGCTTCTCTGCGAGAGAGTGATATTGATCAAGCTCGTGATGAGGTGAAGATACTCGAGCTCAGTATCTTTGGCCTACATTGAAAGTGTTAGACTCACAAATGCGGTTGCTGCGAGAATAAAAAAAACTCGTACGTGTCCCGTCAAACAGGCGAGCAACCAAGAGCGAATTCTCAACCAATCAAAACGGATCTAATGCGAAGGAATCTGTCTTGCGCCCAGCTACAGCAGCACATCTTAGCGGTGATACGTTAGGGTCCTACACGCACAAACAGAGAGAGAGAGATCAAGCCCTAAGTTAACCGACCGTCGCTTGCATCACGTCGCTCCTTTGTTGCCGCTTTGTGCTGGTGTTGTGCAGATCTTGAAATTTCTGAACGAAAAAAAAAAGTCTCCGGATGGTCAGATGACAATGAGCAATCTTGAGGATGAGAAAAGGATGCTACAGAAAATGAAGATGGTGAGCAAGGGTTTGGAGGAAAGGGTTGCTGCTTAGGAAAGCAGCCCTTTTTGAAGAAGAAAGTGGCCTCGTGACTCGAGAAGAAAAGGACAAGACAAGCGGAACGGGACAAGTTAAGCGGCGGCGCAAATGGTGTCAGACACCAAGGGTTCAAAAAAGGCTTGCCTAAGAGAGACGGAGAGCAAACAAGCGACAACAAAAGAAAGATCTTCCCAATTTGGGGTGATACACCAGCACCTGCACCATGAACCAAGCGATGCGATATTCGAGAAAAGGGTCTGAAATCACGGCATTTTTGGCATCAATCAACCATTTTTCAGATCTTCGACAAGCCACGAGACTGCGACAGTCTAGAGGTGGCAAGCAAAGGATTTCAGAAAAGATAAAAAAAGAGAGAAAAAAAAATAAAGAGCGGGAAATGCCGCTTGAGCTCGCTTTGAATTGCCGCCTTTTTTTCTTAGGTTTTTGGGTCAAGCTGGAGATCTGCTGAAAGTGACCACCTTGAGTGAGAGAGACTTCGGGCTTGCTCCGAAGAAAGAGAGTTCCGCTTCTCACTCTTTGTTTGACTGGAATTGAACCGCTTCACCGCTTCCTCATCGGCCAATCCGACAACGACCAATTGTCCGCTTGGTCACGGCTTCAGTCAAATCAGACATACTGTACAGAGGCAATCCCCAACACCATCTCCTTTCCTCTCCCTCACCATCCAACTCAGCTGTTGTATCTCCTCCAGCAGCAGAATTTATCTTCCTACCACCTTTCGAAACAAGCTCGCCGCCACCCGCCGCCAACAAGCATGGATCGCAGCCTTTGCCCCCTCAGGCAGATCCGACAGGCCTGCCCTTACATGGGTCGCGTCTCGATGCCTCAGCTTCGGCAGATGTCCACCACCGTTCTTCATCCCGGTGGTCCCACTCGTCTCGTCTCCCAGGCTCAGCAGTGCCCCGTCATGAGCCAGAGCCTTGCCATCAAGGCCGAACAGACCAGCGGCGCTGGCGCCAACACCTTCACCCCTACCTTTGGCGCTTCCGGCAGCTCCTTTTTCGCCATGAACGCCGCTGCCGCCACCAAGCCTGCTGGTTGCCCCTTCTCCAACCAGATGAACGGTGGTGCTGCTCAGCAGATCCGTTCGTACGTCTCGCGATCCGAGGCTGCTCGTGCTGCCGTCGCCCAGCCCGACGACATTCAGCGTCTTCACGCCAAGGAGGGCATCAGTCTCGCCGACCAGGCCAACGTCGACAAGTGCCCCCATGCTCGTAAGCTCGCCGAGGCTGCCGCTGCAGCCGCCGCTGGTGACTCGCTACCCCAGTCCCAGCGCAGGAAGAGCATCAAGAACAAGCAGGTTCGCACCCCTGGCTCCGGTCTCGGTGTTCACCCTGAACCCGAGCCCATGGACCGGCCCGGCTTCCACTACGAGCGCTTCTACCACGACCAGCTCCAGGCCAAGCACAACGACAAGTCTTACCGTTACTTTAACAACATCAACCGCCTCGCTGGTAATGCCCCCAAGGGCCATCTGTCGGCTGAGGCCGATGAAATCACCGTCTGGTGCGCCAACGACTACCAGAACATGAGCCGCCACCCCGCCGTCCTCGAGGCTATGAAGGATACGCTCGACAAGTACGGCGCCGGTGCCGGTGGTACTCGTAACATTGCCGGTCACAACAGGCACGTCGAGACCATCGAGCAGACGCTGGCTCAGCTCCACCGCAAGGATGCTGCCCTCGTCTTTGGATCGTGCTACGCCGCCAACGATGCCACGCTCACCATCCTGGGCTCCAAGCTGCCCAACTGTGTCATTCTCTCGGACTCGAGCAACCACGCTTCCATGATCCAGGGCATCAAGCATTCGGGCGCCAAGAAGGTCATCTACAAGCACAACGACATGGCCGACCTCGAGGCCAAGCTTCAGGCCATCCCCGTCGATGTACCCAAGATCATCGCTTTCGAGTCGGTCTACTCGATGTGCGGTACCGTTGGTCCCATCGAAAAGACCATCGAGCTTGCTGAAAAGTACGGCGCCATCACTTTCCTCGATGAGGTTCACGCTGTAGGCATGTACGGTCCTCGCGGTGCTGGTGTTGCCGAGCATCTCGACTGGGACGTTCAGGTGGCTCAGGGTCACAAGCCCGGTCTGCTCAAGGGCACCATCATGGACCGTATCGACATTATCACCGGTACCCTTGGAAAAGCGTACGGCAATGTCGGCGGTTACATTGCTGGTTCGAACCGTTTTGTCGATCTGATCCGCTGCTTTGCGCCTCAGTTTATCTTTTCGACCACACTTCCTCCCGCTGTCCTCACCGGCGCCAACAAGGCCATCGAGGTGCTCATGGAAAGCAACGACTCTCGCATCCTTCAGCAGGTTCGCACCCGCGAGACCAAGGACAAGCTCATCGCCGCTGGCATCCCTCTTCAGCACAACCCTTCACACATCGTCCCCGTTCTCGTCGGCGATGCCTCCAAGGCTAAAGCTGCTTCCGACATGCTCCTCGAGGAGTACGGATGCTACGTTCAGCCGATCAACTTCCCCACCGTCGCTCGGGGTCTCGAAAGGCTCCGCGTCACGCCCACCCCGGGTCACACCAGTGAGGATGTGGACCATCTGGTCTACGCCCTGACTCAGATCTGGAAGGAGTTGGGTCTTAGGACTGTTTCCGACCTTCGCGCTGCTCCCGAGGGTCAGGATGCTCTGGCCGACCTCTTCAAGGCTTCCGAGCAGACAGCCAAGGAGAATCCGCTTTGGACCGACAAGTTGCTCGGTCTGGATGAGCTCAAGGCTAGTGTGAGAGCCAATGGCTTTGGTGGTGTCGGCGCTGTTGCTCCTGCTGCTGCCAACGCTGCTGTTGGTGTTGCCGCCTAGAGCATTGCCCTGAGCTCCACTGACTCTCATGTGACCGCTATTTCATCTATCCGGCGTAGTCTGCGCGATACTTGGTGTGGCAGCTTGGTCACAATACGGAATGTGGGTCGTATTGGTTGTTGAGTGAGTTTGTGACCGGTGGTCCCTGCTCGTTCACTGCCGATCGTGTCTGGACGAAATGTCAAGTTCTTTCACGCCCTCCATAAACGCTCATTTCGAGAGTGTGTGAAATGGTGTGTGTGAAAGAATAGTAGCCTTCCTGAGAGTTGTGTCATTGAAGCACCTTGATATGGTCGAGAGAGAAGAACAAGAGTTGAGAGTTTGCGTGGTGAGATTCTCGTGCGAGAATAGAACGAGAGGCCAAGGCAGCGTGACCTGACGCAAGAAGAAAGGCAAGAAGAAGAAGAAAAAAATGGGCCTCTCTCCCGACTTTAGGCGATTTTGTGTACATGTTGGGCCTTGCTGCAAAGTTGGATTGAAACCGCCGTTGTACATCATATCATCATCACCGTCACCACCACCGTATTACCTCGTCATCAACTTTTTCTCTTCCATCTCGTTTGTTCAAGATGATGTCGACCATTGGATCCGCCGTCGCTTCTTCCTCCCGCACTATGCTTCGCAACAGCAGTGTCGTTCGTCGATCTGCCATTCGCACGTTTACCACCAACTCTCTGCTTCGCAATGTGGCGCCTTCTGCTGCTGTTGATGCCAAGATCAGCAACATTGTGGATCAAATTGAAAAATTGACCCTCTTGGAAGCTGCTGATTTGGTGTCGCATCTCAAGACTCGATTGAACATTACCGAAATCGCCATGCCGGCAGCCTCGCCCGCCGCCTCGGCTGCTGCCGGCGCAGGTGCCGCTGCAGCAGACGAACCAGCAGAGGAAGCCGCAAAGCCAAAGGAGAAATCCGTCTTCACCCTCAAGTTGGCCGGCTTGAAAGATCCCACCGCCAAAGCAAAGGTCATTCGTGAGGTCAAGGCAGCTAACTCCAATATGTACGTATTCTTCGTTCGCGCGTCTCGCAGGAGGGTCCTCGAGTTTAGGATGGACTGGCGTTGGAATTTCAGGATAGGAAAGCAAAGGAAGAAATGCAAGGGAGGAGGTCAAAGTTGCACTTTGGAAAGCTTGGAATCGAGCACTGCCATGGTTTGCATTGGCTCTGATTGGAGATGTTCTGGAATCCAGTTGCGACCTCATTGAGGCTCCATTGGAAGTGGTTAGCTTTCCAAGGACAACGATGTTACCAGATAAACTCCAAACTCAATCGGATCCTCCTTGTCCCAACACATGGAAAGACCCACATACTGACAACCATCGCTTCTATCCTTCCCTCCAACGCTACAACCACGATACAGGAACCTCGTCGAGGCCAAGAAATTCGTCGAATCGACACCTCAAGTGCTCAAGGAGGGACTCAACAAGGAGGACGCCGAGAAGCTCAAGGCTGCCATCGAGGCTGCTGGAGGTGTTGTTGAGCTCGAGTAAAGGAGCTATACGCATCCTATGATTTGGACTCGCTTTTTCTTTTGAAAGCCAATCTGTTTTGTATTCATCACCTTGGATCTTTCATGCCCAGACGGACAGAGATGGCTTTTCTCGTGCCTCTGTTCTAAAAAAAAAATTGTACCACCTTGAACTATGACCTCGATACAAGAGACAGATTGTCATCGTTGGCATGCTGCGAAGAAGGCAGTGTGTGAATCTTCAGAAAACATGCGAATCGCACCAACACAAGTCATCAGACACAAAGACTTGCATCAAAGAGAATACGACATCCCACATGACATGAAAACCGAATCCATCTTCTTCGATCAAGCCCAAGCATCAAGTCGATGAGCACCATCTTCATTCCTCGCGCCTTTATTCTGGCTTATTTGACGTTTTGGATCCTCTCCATAAAAGCTTTTCGCCAGCATATCCCTCACCAGCTCACCAATGGCCAAGCTACTGGTCAAACCGGGTGATTCGATGCCCAACAAACTGATCATTGCACCACCTTCCACCTTGTCTACCACTTGGTCCTGTTGGGCGGCTTTGCTGACGCAGCTGGCGCTCGGTTTGCCGAGTCCCGGTGCACGTTGCCACAGCTTCTGCGAGGAAAGATGGGTGGAATTGTGCCATAGGAATTGGAAATCGACGAATCCTTTGGTATCAGGACCGATGAGTTTGGGTCGGATTCCGGCGTAGTCTGCCGTCAAACCGGATGCGTCAATGTTGGGAAGGTATTCGGTGATCGAGTGATACATGGACTCCAGACGGCTGTCGGAGACGGTCAGTTGAGATTTCCAAAAGTCCACCGCATCTTGCTGCGTGGGAGGAGGAGAGATCCATTCCGTATCGGGACCAAAACGAACGTTTCCATCGAGATCCAACGTCAAGTGGGTACCGAGCGATGTATGTGCATGTGTACCTTTGCGTGTATCAGGAACGGGATAGATGAGGTGTTGGATACCGGTGGCTCCTCGTCCCTTGTACGAGGCATAGTTGCCTTTGGAATGCCACATTGGAATCGCCTCTTCGCCAGAGCCGAGTTCGGAGAGGAGAGAGTTGAGTACCATCGGACCGTTCAAACCGGATGCGTTGATAACCACTTTGGCCAACAGCGCATCGGCCTCACTGTCAGAGGTGACTGTTTGGACGACCCACCCGTCCTGCGAGCCATCGCTTCCACGTTTGCTATTGGTAGCATTGCGATCGGGTTCATTCGCATCAACACGAACCACCTTGGTATCATAGACAACCTCTGCGTTATCCGATTCGAGCAAATCCCTTTCGAGACTCGACATGAGCTCATGACTGCTCACGATACCCGTCCTTTCCGAAAGCAATGCCCAGGCAATATCCTTAGCCAAATGCGGCTCGAGATGTCTCGCTTCCTCCCCCGTAATCAGACGAGTTGGCGGAGCCAATTCCCCCAACGCATCGCAGTGCGATTGCAACTTTTCCAAATACCCTTTGGCAAAATCAGCACCGACGACGAGCTTCTTGGTCTGCTTGTGCGGAATGCCCCTTTCGATGCAGCGCTGGTACATGAGCTCGCGTCCACGTAGGCAGAGGCGGGTCTTGAGAGAATCGGCAGGATAGTAGAGACCAGCGTGGATGACTTCGCTGTTGCGCGAGCTGGTTTCTTCGCCGAACGACTTGTTGCGTTCGACGAGATAGGTGGTTTTGTCGGGCCAGCGCGCGGCAAGGGCAGAGGCGATGGATAGGCCGACGACACCACCGCCGACGACGAGGTGGTCGATGGAGAGTTCGGGTGTCTTGGTTGGATACTTGGTGCGAGGCGGGAGGGAGGCGATGAGCGGACGGATCGGGTCTGGACTGGCAGAGGTGGCTAGACCGCGGCGCAGAGATGCCCGGGCTGCTATTGTTCGTGAGGCTGGTGGAAGGCTCATTGTGATTGCTGCTTCCTGAGTTGCTGTTTGGAGGTGCGTTCTAGCTCGAGCTGATATCTGCTTTTGTAGGCGACACTGAATTTCAGCAAGTCGCTGCGATGACGCTGAATAGTGTCGAAGCGGTGATGCTTCGTGACTCGATTCGAGGGGTGTGGGGCGATGCTTTTCGTCGAGAGTGTAGGTAGAGCAGTATCTTGAAGCGAGTGCACGAGAATGTACCTGCGGTTAGACGAGAAAGCCGGCGGATAGGTATTAGGAAGCTCACGGAGACATCCGAGAAGGCTTGACGGGCAAAGTTATGCTATACTTGTGTTGATAGAAACGATCTGAAGATGAATACGTGAAGCTTTCCAAGGACGATGTAAATGTGAAATGTCTGCCGAGAAACGCCGGTTTGAAGGCCGGGCCGTCCGAATAAAATCTAGGCTTTGTTGATATGCACAATCCCACATCTTTGTACCAAAAAATGAACGTTCGTGTGAGATAGGCGCAGTCATCATCGTGCGTGTGAACTCTGAGGAAAGGACAGCGCGTCACAGGCCAATCCTCCACCCAAAAAGAGCTCAGTCAAAAGGCAGCAAGGCAGCAAGGCAGCAAGGCAGCTCAGCTCAATTCAATTTCCAAAAATGCAAAATATCGCAATTTCGGAATCTGATCCTTGGCCTCTGCTCTCGACAGATCGGCTAAGTCGACTTGAGACGTTGAGCCACGCTTTTGGGCAAGGGTCATCGACTAACCTAGAGGTCTGGGTTGCAAGAGGCTCTAAGCGCGGGCAGGCTCACCTCACCTCAACTCACCTCTCTCTCTCCACAATACCATCGCAACACTGCCCCTTTAACGATCATCATCACTATCTTCATCACCATCAACGATCACCTCTACATCCGCGCGACTTAATCTACCTACCTTGCGATTCTTGACGATAGTCTACATCTCCACTTCTAGCACATCTGCTCTGCGCTTCCAGTAGCTACATCCGTTTTCAACCTAAAGCAGCGTCTTATCAGCAACTGTCCCGCTCTGCTATCCATCCGACCGAGGTTGATCAACAATCGTTGGCATAGCATCCGCACTACGAGAGCTAGTATCATCAGAGGAGCTTCCACTCGATAGGACCACTAGACAAGACCTACCCATTCGTCTCTGTGACGCACACTTGCCAACATGTCGGGCTGGATGAACTTTTTCGGCAAGAAGGAGAACAAAAACTCGGCGAGAGATGCGATAGTGGGATTGCGGCAACAGCTGCTCATGCTCGAGAAGAAGGAAGAGCATCTCAACAAAAAGATCGAAGACGAGCTGAAAAAGGCAAAGGCGAATGTTACTACAAATAAGCGAGGTGCGTACCCTGTCTCCGCCTGTCATATCTAACATGCTCGACGCTGTGCTGATACCTTTCTCCTTCTTTCTTTCCTCATGATACTCTCATCTCGCTCATCATTCCAACAGCGGCGCAAGCGGCTCTGCGGCAGAAAAAGGCCTACGAGAACGAGCTCGACCGCATCGCAGGCACAAGGATGACGCTCGAGACCCAAGTCAACGCCATCGAGAGCGCCAACATGAACCTCGAGACCATGACCGCTATGCGCAAGGGTGCTGATGCGCTCAAGACGATTCACGGCAGCCTCAACATCGACAAGGTCGACTCGACAATGGACTCGATTCGCGAACAGATGGATCTTACCAACGAGATCTCGGACGCCATCTCCAACCCTGTCGGTATGGGCCACGACATTGACGAAGACGAGCTCAAGAACGAATTGGAGGAGCTCGAGCAGGACGAACTCAACGAGCGTCTGGTGGGAGCCGACTCGGTGCCTCTTCACACCCCCGCCGTGGCCTCGTCAGCAGGCCCATCACGTATCTCGAACGGACCAGAGCGCAAACAGGCAGTGGTGGAAGACGACGACGACGCCGAGCTGCGTGCGCTACAGGCAGAGCTTGCCATGTAAGATGCCCCGCCCTTTTCCTCTAATAGCGCGCAGTCGAGTGGATGGATATCGTTGGATGTGAAGCGGACGGACAAGCGCGAAAGATACGGACTCTGGACTGCTGCATATGTCGGAGGGCGACGGAAAAGTAATTCAACCGATGAAGCCTCGGATGTTCATGGTGCGGCTGCTGCTTCTCAAGACCTGGGAGCATCCGATGATCTCGGACCATCGTTCTTGCGCAGCATTTGCCCGGAAGCCTTCCGTGAAGCGGCTCGGAGCGGCCTGCAAGCGTCTGTATGCTGCCGTCATTACCGGGGCCACTGTCATTCGTACCGCCCAAATATGCCTATCCGAGACAAGCCACCTCGTCGGTCCACTCTTCCGCCCCTTGCCGCCCGTGATACACACCTTTCCCCAAGAATACACTCGTGTATGACAGGATCTTACCGCCAACGATTTGCTCCCATTCGACTCGGTTCCACACATGTCACTGCTGCCACTTTTTGTGTACTCCTTTGCAACTTTTGATCGAATCGTCACCAGACCATGACTCCCTGCAACATCTGCGTTCTCGGTTGACTGCAGCAGAACGTGGGAGAAGCAACGAGAAAGAGGGTTGTCGGCTTCTGAGCTTTCCGGACTCGGCTTTGAAGCGGCAGTAGTAGTAGCAGCAGCAGCAGCAGCAGCAGCAGCGTTGGGTTTGGAGAATGCGTTGGACCCCTGTGTGTGTGTATTGTACAGCATGTGCTGTACCCGTGTCTCGAGAATGTGTCTCGGTTTTCAATGCAGTCGGTGGATTCTTCCACAGTCCCACCATCTGTATTCTCCCTCTTTTGTCTTTCGAACGAGAACCCACCACCACCTTCTTCTTTGGACACAGACTCAAAGCTTTTAGAAATCCTGTTTCCTTGATCGCATCAATCTTCCATATGGCTGACGCTTTCGAGTTGGCATGTGGTAGCATGGGAACAAAACAGAAATAGAAGGGTGTGGCGCTGCCAATCCAACTAATTGACTTGGAGTCGCGAGATTCGGGACTAAGATCCGTCAAGCGTAGCCGAGCATCGAGAAAGAGATGCCTTGACTCCCACGGCTTGCTATCCGTACTACATCAACTGTACACAGCAATGGAGAGAGGGAGAGAGTCACCAGAAAGGTAGACCCTGAATATCAAAAAAGTAAGCCTAGAGAATAGAGAGAAAAGATGAAATTTCATCAAGCAAAAGGGGCCTGCTACTGTAGTCTTCTCCCTGAGTGTTGCATCGATCGACAAAAATAAATGCATAAAATAAAAATTCACGAACCCTTGAGTGTGTGCGCTTTGGCCCCGTGCTTTCAAATGTTTTACAGTAGACTGGAAATTCAAAGCAGGAAAAGAAGGGTTTTTTTTTTTTTTTTTTTTTTTTTTTTTTTTTTTTTTTTTTTTTTTTTTTTTTTTTTTTTTTTTTTCCCTCTCGAATAACTGTGTGTGGCTGGCTGCTTTTGCTTGCCTGCCTGGACGAGGGACGGACGCGACAAAGGGTCAAAGAAAGCGCAATTTTCTCAGATTCACGCCCCTTTTAGGACTCGATTCCCGAGTTCAGTGCTGCTGCTGCTGCTGTTGCTGCACCTGAAGCGTGTCCTGTCAGAACTCACTTTTTGGCGTCTCCTGACTTTCTCGAATTGAACCATCCTCGTGTCTCTCTCTCTCTTCGCTATCCTATCCAGATCCTTTCCCCCAGCCTTTTTGTCTCTCCGTCCCTCCATCTCATCTACATCTACATATCCACCACCGCCACCGCCATTAAAAGGCAGAGTGCGATGCTGCTTGTTGCTGCACGCTTCTGTTCACGACCTTTGACGATTTCTTTCTCACCGATACCCTTTGCTTCTGTCTGCTCTACCGCCCTCTGATCGCCGCCTTTTCGTCTCGTTCCGCACCATCACCCTTTCCATACCAGCTGCAGCTCCACCCAGAGTCTCTCACCACCTTACAAAGCCGACGACAAGCTCGTCAGCGCGCTGAGACGTCATCGATATACCCACCCACCCACACATACGCAGCAGTGCTCCGACGCCTTACACCAAACCTTAACTCTGTCTATTCACAATGAGCTTCCAAAGCGGCTATTCCGATTGCTAGAACAACGCAGTACTCCATACTTGATTTGTTGGCTGTCACACGACTCGTAGCTCGACGGATCACCCGATCTATATCATATCAGCTCCGTTCCGACGTCCGCTCTTGCATTACAAATCAACTCGATCGCTACCCATACCAACCCAGTCATACACCATGGATGTTCCACTCGCCAGCACCTTGGCACTGCCAACTGCTTCGACGAGCAGTATCGCTGCTGGTGCTGGGACAGCTTCGCTTGACGTAGAAACCACCAACTGGAACGCGGTCAAGATCCTCGCAGCACAGTACCAGATCCCCCTCAGCTTGTTGGAAGCTACTCGTGATGCTGTCTCTGCCCAGCCCGAGAAATACTCGTCAAACCACGACTTTGGTGCGGAAACGCCGTTCCACATCACAGCAGTGCGCCTCGACACGGGTCGCATCGTCTTTCGATTCCGTTCTCGCCAACTAGCATCCTCGCCATTCTCCGAATTCGGGTCAGCCGATGCTCGTCCTTTGGCAGCATCCTCACAACAGGAAGGAATGCCTCGCTCCAGCTCATCTGGTGCCATCTTTACACAGCCTCCTTCGGATTCATCCATCGACGTTGCTGCGCCAAAGACCAACTTGAGCAGCAGCCTCTTCCGTAAGACGGGCAACCTCAGTCTCAAACATTCCAGATCCATTCCTGTGCTTCGTCGAAAAGCTTCAGCCCCTTTTGCTGCTCCCACTTTTAGTGGCGCGGAACCAGGTCCGTCCAGTAGCACGGCTCATGCCCCATTCTCAACAGCAGCACCCAGTGCTTTCGGTGATCTGAATCAACGCGTTCCAGCCTTGCCGCTGGCTTCATCGTCCATGTCGACATCGACTCCACATGCAGGCGGTCATCTGTTCCCATACCGTGCTGGACCGGACGGTGGTGCCAGCATGGCGCGCACAGGCAGCTCTCCCGTCAGTGGCCCTCACGCCAACCGCTACGGCGCAGACTACATTCAGGAAGGAGACGTGCTCGGTGCCGTCCTTGGCCTTGGTCAGAATGATCTATGGGCCAAATCGCAGTCTGAGGCCCACCCAGTAGCAGCTCAGCCACAGTCTCGACGCAGACGATCGTCTAGCAACTCGTCCGGTGCCTCACCCAGCACATCCAATCGTCTCTTGCCCGCTCCAGAGTTGCGACTGCCCGAGTTCAGCTTTGATTCTCAGTTCGCCAAGTCGCCACGATTTCATCAACTCAGAGAAGCGCAGTCTTTTGAATCAAATGCGTCCGACACGACCGCTCGCGGCGAGGATAAGGAGGACTCCATCGACCGGTATCCTGTGGATCTGCAGCCCTTCCTGCGCAGAAACGCTGCCGAGGTCAACCATTACGAAGCTAAGGCGCTCGTGTTTGACGTCATACAATGCTATCAACGACCGTCACCAGCTTGGCCTCTGCTCGAATCTACGCCCTCGCGGCAGCAGCCACAGCATCGGCGCAGCGATTCGCGCCATCATCTCTCTGCATCCGTGCCCGGTCTAGGCAATTCGCCTTTCACAGAAGGAGCCCAGCCCTCCGATTTCACGGCCCAGGCTCATGCACTGCCCACATCGGCTGCCCCTGGCGACGACCCACGATTTGCTGTTTGGGCTGTCAAGAGCGACAAGAACGATGGCACTTTTGTCGTCAGCAACCGCGCAGGTCAGACGGATGCAGACCAGGCTCTGGCATCAGAGATTGCTCCTTCCGCAGACAGCTCACCAGCTTCCACAACCAAGCGCCGCAATCGTAAGAGCGCATTGCCCTTTGGTAGCGATGACACTGGCTCCAGCAATCGCTCTTCTGGCGTCTTCCAGACTTCCAGCCCAGCGTCCGAGAAGAGACCTGATGTCTCGGCAACTTCTCCACGCGGCAAAGCCGTGCTGCTTGCTGCATCTGCAGCACGACTCGTTGCGGAGCTTACCGCCGAGATCGACCTCACCCTGCGAAGTGACTTCTTCTACACGTATCGCGAGTTCATGTCTCCCCTCGACCTGCTCGAGTTGCTTATCCTTCGTTTCGAATGGGCTGTCTCCGAGCCTAGTTCAGCCGAGGATGAAGCTCGTCGCCGTATTGTCCGAGTCCGCACCTACGTCGTCTTCAAGCACTGGCTTCAGCACCACTTTGACTTTGACTTTTTGCCCAATCGCGCTCTGCGTCAACGTCTCGCCATGTGGCTCAATGCAGTCGCCAAAGACGAACGCATCACAGCTCGCCCCGCAGATCTGAACATCGTCAACAGCCTCCGCAAGATCGTCAGAGGACTCAAGGAGACCTACTCCCAGTCAGGCGTAGGTGGACTTCTCCTGCACGACTCGGGCCGACTCACAGACAGCCCGGCTTCGCGGCGCAAGACCGACAGCCTGTCGACGTTCGGCTCATCTTCGCATGATTCTGAGTCTAGCGTTGGTAGAACTGCGAGCTCCGCGTCGAGTGGAGAGCCCGGCATGACAAGCTCCGGTTCAGCATCGTCGTTTGCCGAGGATGTCAACCTTGACTTTTCCGAGGACCAAAGCTCTCACGATGTCCCCCATGTCAGATCGCCTTCAGCCGAGCACAGTCAGAATGGCTCGCCTGGGCTACTGCGTTCGGACTCGTCGGATGCAACGCGTGCCGCACAAAAGGCCGCATCCGAGTCGGTTCTCGTATCGCATCGACACACACTTGCGCCCATCCTATACCACACACCACGTCCCAATGCCTCGTCAGCCGGTGCTTCTCCGGCTCCTTTGCCGAACCCCTCCAACGCTTGGTCGCGGGCCTTTGTCCAGACCGTCGGTCGCCTGTCCAAGTTCAAACGTGTGCTCGGTGGTCGAGGTCTAGGCTTGGATGGCAACCATGAGCTCGATGCGGAAGCAGACGAGTGCAGCGATCTTCTCTTTGTCAAGGGTGGCTTGGACAGTCTCTTGCAGTACTTTGCCATCGACCAAGCAAGAAGACAGTCATCATCGGCGGCGCGTCAAACTAGAATGCCTCGTCAACGGCCGCTCTCGCGTACTGTAGAGGCCAACGAGGACGAAGAAGAGGGTCTGGCCAGCCAAGCGTCGGAGGATAGCACTGGTCAAGAAGAGACGCCAAGTCTGGCGGGTGCTTCTACTAATCGATCTACACCTGCAAGCTCGATAGATCTGACAGCTCTTCCCGACAAGCAGCCTTCCCACAGCGAATCAGACGCGCAAGGGCTCGGCATCAGCCAGCATGCCCAGGACGAAGGCGAATACTCGGTCGCAAGGCAAGGTCAGGACCTGTTTGGGCTCGATCCAGCCTTTCTCCGACCGCTAGACTCGTTCACACACCCCAAAGCCAAAGGTGAGGAGCATCTTCACCACGCCACCAGCGAGCAGACATTGAGGTCAGTATCACGCATGCCCATGGAGCGAGACTCGGAAGACGCCCCTTTTGCTGCCAGAAGCTCGCTCCTTCCAGAACGAAGCCAGCGAGGCGCATCGTTCCGCGACTCGGTCCTGAGCAATGGTGCTCCTCGCATTGTACAGATCGATGACATCGATCTCTCCAGCGACGACGACGATTTCGCCGTCCGCAAAGCTTTGAGACGTCTGCCCGGAGCAAGGGATCTGCGTCAAGCCAATACGATCAAGGACCTCGAGCCACAGCAACTGCCGCCAGGTCGGGAGAGCATCGACTCCATGGCCTCCTCCATGTTCCGACATCCTGCTGCCACACGCCATGTCCAGATGGGCTCCTTTGGCCTTGGACACACTAGAGGCGTTAGCGTTGACAGCGCTCTCTTCGTTTCAGAGCACCTCGCGCCCATGCCCTGCCTATTGCCACCAGCGCCGCCCATGATCAGCACGGTACAGTCCGAGATGCTGGATCCTGACGAGGCTTTGCAAGGCTACGAGCTCGTCAAGGGCTTCCGTCTGGACGACATTGAAAGTGATGACGAGGAGCCTGGTGATGTCGAAGCCGCTCTGCGTCGACTGGAAGGTATCATCGACGAGGACCGTCAGAAGGAGAAGACCAAGCGAGTCGAAAGGCTCTGGCAGCGCTCGCTGGCTCGCAATGCCAGGAATGACGCCGTTGATGACGATGAGGAGGCAGGAGATCAGCGCGACAGTCACATGTCTTCCCACTCCAAGGCTGATCGGACGCTTTCGTCTTCGCTCACCGGAGGCTCGCTTGCCGATGGAGAAGATGAAGCATCCAATGCATCCGTTCATCCTTGTGATCGATCGATGGATGACCATCCGCCAGCACGCCCCAAGTCGCCAGCCCCGCAGCATCAGAAGATTCGAGCGCAGTCGTCCTTCCTGGATCTGCAGGACAGCAGCTCTGCATCCGAGTCTGGCGATCACGACGAGAACAGCGCGATTGCCGCGCCAATTGCAGCGAAGCGCGCATCGTCTGTCAAGTCGGCAGATGCCATGGCGACAAAAGCGCCTGTGCAGCGATCTGACATCAGCCCTGTCGCAAGAGGCCTGCCTCTTGGTGGCGGTGCGCTCATGTCGCCCAAGAGGGGCCTGGCACCTCTGCCTCCCGTCCATCGCTCGTTCCTTCTCTCGTACAAGTCCGAGTCGGTGGCACGCCAGATGTGCTTGATCGAAGCCGAACTCTTGCGATCGGTCACCTGGGACGAGTTGGCTTCGTCGAGATGGCGCGAGCGTCGCTTTGGGGCCGAGGTCACCGACTGGGAAGCATTCTACCGCGACCGAGTGCGCGACCGTCTCGAGGCCCAGCGTCTGGGCGAGATGCACCAGGAACGCGGTGTCGAAGCGATTGTCGCTCGATTCAACTTGACCTCGAACTGGGTCGCAAGCGAGGTGGTGCTGACGCAGAACATCGACGAGCGAGCCGCTGTGATCTCCAAGTTCATCCGCATCGCATGGAAGTGCTACCTGCAGTCCAACTTTGCTTCGCTGGCCCAGATCATCTTTGGTCTCAGCACGCCTTGGGTGGAGAGGCTGCGTCGAACGTGGAACCGCGTCGGCTACTTTGAGATGCGCATGTGGCGAGATCTCAACTCGTTTGTCGGGCCGCGTCACAATTTCAAGCATCTTCGTAACGCCATGTTGCAGCTTGCAGATAGCAGCGCTGGAGACAGCAGTTCTGGTGCCTCTGGTGCCGGCTCGATGGCAGGCGAAGGTGGCAAATCGGCATCGAGTCGAGGATGCATTCCCTTCTTCGGGTTGTTCGTGTCGGATCTCATGCAGTACGATGCCATGCCGACGTTCCTGGACCCCACAGCACCAACGATGGCCGCTTCGACGTTCACGACGCATGACGGCAAGACACGACTGCATCCTGCCGATGTCAACGCTTTCTCCGACCTCGCGCCGTTGCCCCCTGCCGTCCAGCTCGAACCGCTCATCAACGTGCTCAAGTTCCGCAGCATTGCCGAGGTGATTCGCCAGATCTCTGCCTTCCAGAACGCGGCCAAGAACTACTCGAACATGTTCGAAGCCGAGAAGGGCGCCTATGTACGTTGCTTGAAGCTGCGTTGCTTGCCTGGCGAGCTTTTGACGCGATTGAGTCACTTGATCGAGCCTTGATGCAGTTTGTCATTTATTTATCTTTCACATTTCACCATCGTTTGCGCTTTCAGTTATCTATCTGTCCTTTCAGAGCACACTATCCACGCTCACTTTGTTACCTGTATCAGTATTCCTATTCCCTAATCTATCTTCTGACTTTCTTTCATCGTGGTTGTATGTGCTTCTCGACGACATCGGAAGGACTGGACAGGTTACGCACAGTCAAACTATCGAGCGCGACTTTGCATCTGCGTGTCGGGCGAGACGAGTTGCAACGCGTCTGGAATGGAAGGGGAAAGGCGCGTTCCTCTCTGGCAGAAAAAAACGAGAAGAGCGTTTGTGGCGTAAATTGAGAAACACGCCCTTTGGACGCGTCGAGGTGTCTGTCGTGTTAATTGCGACTTTGCAAGCTTTGCGATTGGCACGCGCAGAGCAACAGTTCGTTGTTAGACGTTCGAGGCGAAAGCGCTCAGTTCAGAGTGTTTTGGTCAGTCTTCCTGCAGCCTCAGGGGAAAAAGGAGGAACCAAGTGAATCAACGATTAGCTTGCTCCTCGCGAGGTTGCCTTCTGTTGTTCTCACCTTTACCATCATCTCCCATCTTACTACCGCCCTTTCTCACTCAGCCCATTCCTACAACACACTTACATCTATACTTCGTAGCAAGAAAGATACCCATACAATATCCTCGACGACTAGCGGTTCCTGCAACGTGCCCCATAAAGGACAAGGAGCACAAGACGTCCAACGAAAGGATACAAAGACTCTACTCGAGATCTACCATCACCACAACCTAAGCTACAACCATGTCGGGCTTCGACTCTGGTCGTGTCTTCTCTGCCCAGGCCCTGGCTGGGTCTGAGGCCTCTCGTGCTCCCGATGCCCCGGCGCAGACTGAGCAGACGCTCTTCAACTTTGTCCAGACGTTCCGCACAGGCAGCGACTACATCTACCGTGACCGACTTCGCGCCAATCTGCTGGCCAAGCAGTACGTGCTTGAGGTCCAGCTCGAACACGTTCAGCTGTGGAGCAACGATCTTGCTCAAGCCCTCCGCGATACTCCCTCCGACATCCTCCCCCTCTTTGAGTCAGCTGTCAAGCGTGCGGCTCGCGCCATCCTCTACCCCGTCATCACTCGCGATGAGCAGCGTCCAGAGGCACCAGACTGCCAAGTAACGCTCCGCAGCCATGCCAACCTCACACCCATGCGCGACCTGCACGCCGATAGCATCTCTCACCTCGTCCGTGTACCAGGCATCGTCATCGGTGCTACGACTCTGTCTTCGCGTGCGACGCACCTCCAGATCATGTGCAGGGACTGCCGTGCTACCAAGTCTCTCCCCGTCGTTTCTGGCTTCGGCGGCTTCACCCTGCCAAGGTACTGTGACTCGCAAAAGATGGACCCTACAGCACCAAATTGCTCAACAGACCCCTACGTCATCCTGCACGACAAGTGCCGCTTTGTCGACAACCAAACCGTCAAGCTGCAGGAGGCACCAGACATGGTTCCTGTCGGTGAGTTGCCTCGACACATGCTCATGTCCGTTGACCGTGCGCTCTGCGGACGAGTCGTACCCGGCTCGCGTATCATTGCCACTGGTATCTACTCGACCTTTACCAGTGCCAAGGGTGGGAAGGGCACCAAGGCGGGTGCTATTGCGCTGCGCACGCCTTACTTGAGGGTCATTGGTCTCGAGATCGATGCCGAGGGAGCAGGTGGCCGAGGTATGGCACGCATTTTCTCCGCTGAAGAGGAGGAGGAGTTTGCGCGCCTCTCGAGGACAAGAGACCTCTACGAGAAGTTCTCTGCCAGCATCGCGCCAAGTATCTTTGGCAACCAGGACATCAAGAAGGCCATTGCGTGCTTGCTGTTTGGTGGCTCTAAAAAGGTGTTGCCCGACGGTATGCGATTGCGTGGAGACATCAACGTGCTTATGCTCGGTGATCCAGGTACTGCCAAGTCGCAGCTTCTCAAGTTTGTCGAAAAAGTCTCACCGATTGCTGTCTACACTTCGGGCAAAGGTTCGTCGGCTGCTGGTTTGACTGCTTCGGTGCAGCGTGACCCTCAATCGCGCGAGTTCTACCTGGAAGGAGGTGCGATGGTGTTGGCCGACGGTGGTGTGGTGTGTATCGACGAGTTTGACAAGATGCGCGACGAGGACCGTGTTGCCATTCACGAATCGATGGAGCAGCAAACCATTTCGATTGCCAAGGCGGGTATCACGACCATCCTCAACACGCGTACTTCGGTGCTGGCGGCAGCCAACCCGATCTTTGGAAGATACGACGACATGAAGTCGCCCGGCGAAAACATTGACTTTCAAACGACCGTCCTGTCGCGTTTCGATATGATCTTTATCGTCAGGGACGAGCACAACGAGCAGCGAGATCGAACGATGGCCAAGCACGTTATGAACATTCACATGAATCGTGCCAACGATGCGACTGCCACGGGCGAATTCGACATTGAGCAGATGAAGCGCTACATCTCCTTCTGCAAGGCACGCTGTGCACCGCGTCTCTCTCCGGAGGCGGCCGAGAAGCTCTCTTCGCACTTTGTGGCACTTCGCAAGCAGGTGGCTCAGGTCGAGAGGGATAACGACGAACGCTCTTCGATTCCAATTACCGTTCGTCAGCTCGAGGCTATTGTGCGTATCTCGGAATCGTTGGCCAAAGTAACGCTGTCGCCTACGGTTGGGGAGGAGCACGTGGATGAAGCAATGCGTCTGTTCCGCTCGTCAACGATGGACGCCGTCCAGGCGGGTAACGTTGAAGGAATGACACGAGGAGAATTGGCGGAGGAATGTCAGAAGCTGGAACGAGAGATTCGCCGTAGATTGCCGATCGGTTGGAGCACAAGTTACGCCAAGTTGCGACACGAGTTTGTCGAAAGCCAAGGATACACCAACCATGCGCTGGAAAGGACACTCTTTATCCTCGAGAAGCGCGATGTGATTCGTTTCTCGAATCAGCGAAAGGCACTGACACGTACCGGTGTCTAGACACTGTGCTGCTCCTTGTGGTTCCTGCTGTTTTCTCCATGTACTTTTGTTTTTCACGGTTGTTGCTCTCGCTATGTGTTGTACCTTTAGGTTTTGTTCTTGTTACTCTGGTTGATTGCATGTTGATACATTCTGGTTTTCTCACGATTTGTTCAAAAAGAGGGCGTGTGGTTGTGTTTGATCGATGCAAGTCTCTCTGTGTGGATTGCCAGGAAGAGTGTCTCCGACGAAGCGGCTGACGGTGGCGGTACTTCGAGGCTTGATGCGATGCACGTCGGAAGGGTGGACTTTCAAGGAAAGGGCACGCACAGATTGCAGATGGCACATGTCGGCAAAAACCAGAGAATGCAAGCAGGCCGCGATGCAGACCACATTGGTTGGCATCACTCCTCCTCAAATCCATATGCGATGTCACAGATGTATGAACGACAAAGGGCAGGACACAATCAGAGTGTGACTTGGGCGAGAGAGGGCGAACAATGACAATGCATTTTTACAGCTTCAGCTTCGCACACCGACCGCCCTTGTTGATATTGAAAGATGCAATCTTGTTTTTTATCGTTTCGGGATCTGAATCGCATTCCGACAAAGCCATTCGGGTAGCGATGAAGCACGACATGTTTCCCGTGAACAACGAACATCGACGATGCGATTGATAACAAAAGTACTTTAGAGAGGGGAAGGAGGTGCCCGAGATAAGCGAGATGACAGCTCTCCAGATGTCGAGGAAGGAGCACGTTCGGTGAAACCCCGGAGATGTCAAAGGAAGATGAACAAGAAGCCAAAGATCAGCTAAGTCACTGAAGCCCCGCAACCCAACCCTGCATACTGTAATCTGTAATCTGTCGAAAGCGGGATGATAGCAAAGAAGAAGGCGAAATTTCGATCCGGTCTGTTAAGCTGTAAATTGACGAGTGAAGGGGAAAAAAAAAAAAGGTGAAAAAAAAGGAAGGGAAAACCCAACAATTTATCGCAACGTGAGAGAAATTTGACGGGCCATACGCCTTGCCCCAAAGTTTCGAAGCGAGTAAGTCGAAGAGAGAGGCTTAACCTGCACAGCCGGGAGGCGTTTCCGTGGTTGTCAATGCTCTGCAGACGCTTGGAAGATGCAAGAAGAAACAAGAGCTGCAGAGCGAGGATCGTGCCTCCCTCTCTCGATGCGTGACTGCTTGTGACTATCGACAAGATGATGAAGCGAGGCTTCTTCCCGTTTCACTTCATTCAGGTGAATCCCGCTGCGAAACGGTGGCTTGTAATCGGTACACTTTGTACTTGATCGTGTGCAAAGAAAAATGAAAAATAGGCAAGCCACGCATCTAAGCGACCCTGTGTGCATGCATCACCACCGAAAAAGAAAGCACAACAAGCGCCTTTACTTGTCCCCTGCTGCTGATCACTCTTTTCTTGCGTTGCCTATGATCCGAATGCGGTATGTAGGAAGGTAAAATAGATAGCAAAGCAGAGAGATACAGTACGATAAAGGCTGAGTTTCCGAACAAAAGTGTGTGTATTGATACACTTGTGTGAACCCTGAAAGTGTGCCGACGGGAGCTTGAGCCTCTTGAAGCATGGCCTCCGAAACACGTACGGAAACAGTACACTTTTGCGATCGTGCCTGATTCGATACAAAATTAAGGTGGGGGGAGATACAGAGTGAGTTGCACATTTCAAAGTTCAACACTACAGAATCTCGGCCTCGAGTGAAATGAGTGACAAAGCCTAACACCTTTTTTGAAGCTTTTTCAGCCAGCCAGCCATTTCACCCCAATTTGTAGAGTGAGGAAAAAGCTGAAAAAGCGATGCTGCGTGTCAACTCACAAGTCACTATCAGGCAGGCGGTGCCCTACAGTGTACAGTACAGAGAGAAAATTGGGGCAGGCTCACAGTCGGTGTATTCCAACTCTCTAACTTGTACACTGTGGATTCGCCTGCACAGCACGGCACAGCACGGCACAGCACAGCAGAACAAAAGAAAGAAGCGCCGCCGCCTTCCCGACATCCGCTTTCTCCTCTGCCTTTCTCTGCCTCTGCCTCAGTCTCGTTCTTTTTACCACCCTCTCTGTGTGGCTCAGCTTTGCTCTTGACTTTGCCAAGAGGCAATTCTGCAGTTTCGAGTCGAGCATCAACCAAGCGCGCCGCACATCCACGTCCTCATCATCCCTCCGCTCCATCACCGATATCGGCGAGAATCTATTTGCATCTCGACCACCACTTATCTCTACCACTATCCATTCACACACGCATTGCTCTCGCCGTACTGCTTCATCTTCATCTACGCAGGTCCAACAGGATCGATCCCAACGCAGATCGAGGCCCTTGCCTCTCTCTACGTTACATTTTAACTCGACGACGACACACCTCATACCTCGCTTTCTACGCAGCACCCTTGCACTGTGCTCCTTCGTCATCCAAGCTTAGTTTGCTACCTTTCGTCATCCAGTCGCGCCTCTGCAGCCTTCGCAGGCTCGTTCAAAGGACACAGGAAGGACGATCCTTGGCAGAACCACTGGCTCCAAAGTAGAATTGCAGACACTTTGCGTCATCGATCGCTTCGCATCACCTCTTCGTCTTTGACCACCTATCGGCCATGTCCACCAGTTTTGCCAGTGCTTCTCGACACATCCAGTACAACCTGCACTCAGATCCACAATCCACATCGCCTCCCAGCCTTACAACCACCAGCAGTCCCACCTCTAGCGACTCTACGGGCGACGACGAGGCTACGGCCAACAGTCGAGCGCGCTCTACTGCTTCCCACCGCCGAGCAGCAGAAGCCGCCGCCGCCGCCCACCAATCCGCCAACAACGCCTTCTCCCCTAGCATCTGGGGCCAACATCCACAGTCTCTCATACCCGGCCTCGACGCCAGCGACATCGATCCTCATCAACGTGTCAAGTTGGGCGTGGAAGGCATGAACTTTGCAGGCTGGGACACCAACTTTGCCAACCTTGGCGGTCAGAACGACCCAGATCTCTCCATGGACATGGACTCGACCTCGAGCACCGACTACGGCTTCTCTCCACACTCGATGCAGTCGCCCGCCTCTTCCCACAATGCCATGCCCAGCTTCTCTGGTGCCTCGCAGGCCATGACCCAGGACAGCCCGAGCGGCTCCGATAGCAAGACCGGTTCCATGCCGCGCGATCCCGCTACCATTGCCAGCACCGCCAGCTTTGCAGGCAGTGGGGAGGATTCGGATGGACATGTAGCCTGGACCGGAAAGACCAGCGACAACGACGAGGCCATGTTTGACACTTTTATTCAAGCCGGATCGTTCGACTCGCCCGTGATCAAGTCGGAACCTGGTGCCTCGCACGCCAACGGTGCCAACGGCCACTCGTTTGCATCCATGAACATTCCGACATCTTCGTCTGCTGCCATGATGCCACCCACAGCACCCGTCAAGCCATCGGCCTCTCGCAAATCCACCACAACTGCCAACGCCAGCGCTTCCTCTTCTCGCCGCAACTCGGGCGAGTCGTCCGAGCCAAAGAAGCTCGCCGGCTCTTCCACCGCAGTCTCGCGTCGAGTCGGGTCGCAAACAGCAGTGCACAGCAACAACCTCGATGCTGACCTTGGCTACTCGGCTTTCGAAGTCGTTCGCCCCAACCGTGAAGGTCTCAAGGATCTCCAAGTCCACATCCATGGCGTACCAATGCACGGTGCAAAGTCTCGTGTCGAAACTCAGATCCGAATGAGGATCGAGCTCGTGCGACCAAAGACGATCCCTGCTGGTGGATGGGAGCGCATCGGCTCCTTTACACATATCAAGCTGCCACCACTCAGCGGTACCAAGCGCAAGTCGAAAAAGTACCAAAAGACCGACGTACCTCCCGAAAAGACTCTCTTTGTCGACGCCACCGTCGTCAATGCCACACCGCCACACGACCGTGTCTTCGTCTGCAAGGGCTGTCGTCAAAGAGAGCGCAAGCGTGCCCATCGCAAGAAGGACCCCAAGACGCCACTCGAGAGTCAGCCTACTGACGAAGAAATGAAGAGCCTTGGCATCGATCCGTCCGCACCCGATGCTGTCGAAAGGACCCAGGCGCGGATGGAGGAAGAGGAGAAGAAGCGTGTTGTTCTCTTCAACTGCGGTGACTTTGTCGATTTCGAAGAAGGCGAGGCCGTGCTGCCCACTCGAATCACCTGTTATTGCCGACACCACAAGGAGAAGGTTGGCTTCTGCGTCATCTTCACCATGCGAGATTGGCAAGGCCGTCTCATTGCCACTGGCTCTACACCACCCATCATGATTACCGATGACCACAAGTCGATGGGCATCGCTGCTCAGGCCGCCCAGGCTGCCGCCGCCGGCGCTGCTTCCAACGCCTCCTCGCCCTCGGCACCCGCCTCGCTCGGTGTTATCAAGCAGGTCAACGGCACCAGCCCGCGAAACCCGCCTCAGCAGACGCAGACCACAGATGATCAATCGAGTGCCGCTGCGTCCACAAGTGGCAGTGCTACACCCAACGGCAGCGTCTGCACTGAAGCACCAGTCAAGCAGAGAAAGGAGCGCTCCAAGCCTTACGATGGCAACCGCCGCCGTCGCAATACTTCAGGCAAGGATCTCAACATGACTCCCTACTCGGGCACTGGTCAGAACACTCCGTCCATCTCTGCTACCTCGCCTCCTGCAGTTGGAAACGGTGGCGTCGATTTCAGCTCGAACGACTTCTGGAATGCTTTTGCCACTGCGGGTACAGCCATGACCGGTCTCGGCCGCAGCAACAGCACCAGCACAGGCACAAAGACACCCGGTGATGCTTCGAGCGTAGGCGGCTCACCCGCTCCTGCCGCTATGATTGGTGCTGGACCAGTGCAAGCAATGCAGCAGCCCAACGGCATCCCGCAGCAACCTCTGCAGCTGCCACAGATGCCCCCGCAGATGCAGGCTCAACTTGCCCAGGGCTCCCTGTCGCCTACCACGCTGCAGACCAACCTCGCCAGCTTGCCCAACTTTGACCTCGAGCAGTTCTTCCGCAATGCCCAGGCAGGAGTCTCGAGCGGTGTCGACTTTGCGCAGCTCATGGCTATGGCTGCTGCCGCCGCACTGCCGCCTCATCTCCGACCCAACTCGACCCCTCCCGGTCCCGTCAATCCTGCTTTTGCACAGGCGTCACCTCCTTCTCAAAACCACAGTGTCGAGCAGGCGCCCGTTCCCAGGATCTCCAAGCTCATCCCTGGCGAGGGTCCCACCAGCGGTGGTATCGAGGTGACGGTGCTCGGCGAGAATTTCACCGAAGGCATCACCTGCGTCTTTGGCGATGTGCCGGCTTCCAACACCAAGGTGTGGGCGAGCAACACGCTCGTATGTCTGTTGCCACCCAGCTCCAGCCCCGGTCCCGTCGTGGTCAGCGTCAAGGGCGCTACACAGGTCGCTCAGCCCCCTCCTGTCAACGGGCCATTGCAACTCTTCACCTACATCGACACGACCGATCGCGCACTCATGGAGTTGGCGCTGCAGGTCGTTGGTCTGCAGATGACCGGACAGATGCGATCTGCCCGCGAGGTTGCTATGCGCGTCGTCGGATCTGGCGGTGGTCAGCAGCCCGGCATGCCTGCTGCCTTCAACGGAGGCGCTGGCGGTGGCGGTATTGGCCATGCACAGGCTCGCGAGGCCGTCGCTGGTCTCTTCACGAGCCGATCGCAGAGCTCCAACTTCCAGGACACTCTAGTGCAATTCCTCTCCCTGCTTGATGCAGACGTCAGCACCGCCGAGCATGTACAACCCCGATTCGACGCCATCCGTCTGGCCAACAAGCAGGGACACACTCTGCTCCACCTTGCCACCCTCATGGGCTTCCACCGTCTGGTTGAAGCCTTGATCAGCCGAGGCTGCCCGCTCGATGCGCGTGACCGCAACGGCGTCACTGCTCTCCACTTTGCCGCCATCCAGGGCCGTGTCACGATTGCCCGTATGCTTTTGAGGGCTGGTGCCCGCGACGATGTCGCAGATGCCAACGGTCTCTACGCCATCGACCTCGCCCGCAACCACGACCAGGTGGATGTCGAGACGATCCTTGACAACACCTCGCGTACAGGTCACTGGCAGACGCGTCGACTCACCTCTCATGCAGCTTCGAGCCTCTCTTACGACGAGGACGAAGAGGATCTCGTCTCGGACGAGCTCAGCAGTGAGCCCAGCCAGTCGGACGTGGACGAGGACAATGTCAGCACCAGCTTCGACGAGTACAGTGACGATAGCGCCTCGGTCAGTGGTGACGATGCCGACGACGACGTTGGTCGCCCCACGGCGACTGACGCTGCTGATGACATTGAAGCTCGACAGGCTCTTGCGGAGCTACCAGCACCCGTCATCGACGAGAAGGCTTCTCTCAAGGCCGCCGATGCTCGCCTCGTCGAGGAAGCTACCAAGCTGTCCAGCAAGGAGAAGGAGGCCAACACTGACCAGGACTCGGCCGTCAACAAGTCGTGGTTGTCCAAGGCAGGTGACACGGGCGCCGATTGGATGAACCGAGCCTTCCTCCCCCAGACGGTGGCGCACAAGTTTGCACAGCTTCATATGCCTGCCATGCCAACCATGCCTGCCATCAACGTCTTCCACCTTGGCATCCAAGCTCCTGCCTTCATGCCCTGGTCCGGCGCTCAGCGCGGCGAGCAGGCCGGTGCCCAAGGAGCGTCGATCGAAGAGATTGGAGAAGGGAAGGGTAAGGCGCGCTCCGAGACCGCGCCTGTCCAACAAAACTGGGAGCAGGACGAGCGTGGACGTCTCCTGACCCTGTGGAAGAACATTGTCGAGGAAGGTGCCTGGAGCCTCAACCCTCTGTACTCGCCGCCACCTGCTTACGAGTCGGTTGCTGCCGCCGAAGGACAGAGCTCCGCCTCACTCCCTGCGCAAGAAGCCTCGTCTTCGACCAGCGTCACTGCAGCCGAGACCACATCGGAAGCCAGCACTACACCCGTTGCTGGTCCATCTCGCAGGACTTCCACGCGTCGACGCCCCGCTCACGCCAGTGAGGGCTCTTCCGCAGCATCCACCAGCTCGACGTCGACGCACACTGCTAAGCCAGCTCCATCCACCAGCAACTCCAATAGCAAGGGCAAAGCTCCCGCCCACAGCTCGTCTACGGCCGTCGCACGTCGTCGCAAGGGCCAGCTCCAGCTGCGCGATGATGCCATGCTCGTATGGTTCTGGATCCCAGTACTGCTCATCGCCGCTGTCGTCTTGCTCTTCTCCAAGAGCTCGAGCATCTTTAGCTATGCCGATCTTATGAGCTACTTGGACCTTCCTGCTGTTGGACGCAACCGCGAAGCTTGATTCTTCTCTCTTGTCTCACTCGAGCATTCACAATTCGATTCTCTAGCCTGGTATCTGACTCGACCTGCACCCATGAAGTGCTTTTTAATTATTTCACTTGCGATCTCATGTGTACCAACTCGTGTTGTGCCGTTCCTATCCATGTACTATTTGACCTGTTTTTTTTTTGGCTGCTGGTGAAGTATCAATGCTAGCATATACTCGTAGCTCTCGTGGCTGCGTGCCGGTTTGGTTTGACTGGCTGCGACCAGTGTCGGGAAGTGCATACTCAGACGTGATCGTGTCGCCTTGGCATCTTTCAGTCTACTACTGCGGAGGCTGGGTCGGTGTCATATCGCCCTTTGCGCGCGGCACACATCGAGGGGGTTACAGTGATTCGATCCGAATTAATTCAGGTTGGTCTATGATACAGGAGGAGATTTTCCCACGAGGCGATTACAGGGGTCATAGTGAAAGATTTATTAAGGGACGCAGGGAAGGGATGGAGATTGCTACAATGAAGGAGGTACTAACGAAGGAGGATGCGGTGAGAGAGGAGGGAAAACTTTTCTCATTTTACCACTGAGGGAACCAGATCTTGTCGGAAGAATCGATCAAGTGGGCCTGCATCTCCTTTCGGGGCATTACTGTTCCGAAGAGTTTGTCGAAGATTCTGGATTGTTTGCCGTAGTTTCCGGAGGTCTTCCAACCGTTGGAATGGTGGAGATCGTGATCTTCTACGATGATGTCCATGTCTAGTTTGGCGAGGGGGATGAGGTCGAATGCGGGGGAAGTGCCTGCGACGCGGACTCCGGAGTGACCGAGGAGTTCGATCATTTCGACGTAGGTCCAGCAGAGCATCCAGTCGTAGAATCCCATAGGTAGAGCAAGTCGGACGGTAAAGTAGGCTAGGACGGGGATGACGAGTACATCGCCCCATTCTTGCACCGTGTCTGCGTAGAGCGAGAGCACCGATGTGGGCAGTTTGGCAGTGTGATGAGTACGGTGGAACTTCCAAAGCGAATCGTACTCGTGCATGGCTCGGTGGTACCAGTAGAACCAAAAGTCGACGGCGATGGAGAAGGCAGGGATGAGGACGGGGAGCCAAGGTGAGAGTGTCACGGGTTTGGTTGGGTCATAGATGAGAAGGGTTGCGGCAATAGGTCGGAAGAAGCCGGTCATGAGGAGGGATGTGAGTACTTCGTTAACTCTGTGATCGGGGATTCCATCTCGGTTCTTGTGCGGTTGCAGATATCCTGTAGATTCTCCAACACGACGGATGCTGTGAAGAATGTTGAGACCGTACATCGCCGTATAGGTTCCCCAGTAGATCAAGTTGACAATGTAGCCCCAGTTGTGGCCCGTATACTGCGTATAGGCCCATTGGATTGCTAAAGCGGCCCCGAAACGCATCCAGATGTAGAGGTGGCCCGAAAAGTTGTTAAAGACAGGGATCGGATCGTCCTTGTCGTGGATAACGGTGGTGGAGCCAGCTGGAATCGGGTCAATGTCAAACAGATGGATCAGCCAGTGGGCTAGACCCCAATTTTTCTTGTTTTCAGATTGATGCCATGTCGATTTGAGTGGACCTTGCGATGGTCGAAAGGGTTGTGGCTGGAGTGTCTTTTTGCCCTTGGGCGGGGCGGTAGCGGTGGTGGTGGTGGTTTGAACTTCAGTCATGTTTGGTCTAGAATTGCCACAGCGGAGAACGAAGTGGTCCAAGTATGTCGAAAGTAAGTGGGCGGTTCGGAGGCAAGGAATCCTAACCATGGACACCAGCTATATATTCACAAGCCACCTGCGGTTGCCAAACACTCGAGAATGCACTGTGAAACCCAAGACAGCTTGGACGATGGCAAAGGACGAAATACTCGACTCTGTGGCTGTTGCGGTGAAGCAAGACCCCTTTTTTTGTCGCGTGAAATGCAGCCGAACAGCACAAAAAACCAAAAATATTGTAGAGCGAGCAGCAACTGCGCAAAACGTATTTCCGAGCCGTTGTTGGGGGAGTTGGAGTGGCTCCTCAATTTCCGCACTTTGGCTTCAGTAAGAGTATGAAAGATATCTTCCAACGCTACAGAAAAGGGAACCATCTCGACATCATCTGTACCATACCTTGTGCAATGTGGATACAGAGAGAGCTCCTGTATGATTGTATGGATGTTCTTCTACCCCATAGTGTGAGTGATATAAACGCGTGTGGCTCTTTCAGGTTCGAAATTCGATGTTTCCTTTCAAACAGTGCAAATGTAATTTGCTCTGCTCCGCTGTCAGAGTGTGCCAGGCGTGCGGTTCGCGCTCAAAAGACACAACACTCGAGCGATACTCTTCTTGTGATAGCTCGGTGCTTTCTGTCCATCTTTGTGAAAGCAACAATGAGCCTAGAGTACATTGAAGGCTCTGCAAGAGTCAGGCTGACAATTTGGGTGACGCTAGTTGCTTGTTGGATCACATCGAAAACATGTTAGAGAGGCTTTGTGTGCACAGGAAGCAAGGAATGTCTGTGAGACGTTTAGGCCTAACAGCCCAGTATTTTGTCTCCAAATGTTAGACCACCATCTAACAGCAGTCGTGCAGCGAAATTCCACCTGTTTCCAAAGCACCACAAGACTGCAACGGTACTGCCTCTCGGGAGCAAGACTCAAGGTGCGATCGCGAAGCCACTTTGTTTTGGTGTCTGCATCGATTTAGTGCATCTGCTAGGTTAGCGTGCATTTCGTGCTTCTCAAGTCCGGCGGACAGGATCTTGGCCTTTTGCATGTGTACAGTATTATCGAGTCCGCCCTTTCCGAGGGTGTGGGGAAGCAAAAAGGACACATGACGTAAGTGTCATCACTTGTAGCTCGCTCGCTCGCTCACTCTTGCGCTAGCTATTATTAGGCGGGGTTCTGTTGCCGAACAGCCCACCATCTCGTTCCTATGCTACGCTGGATTTTGCTGCTTTTGGCGAGGTTTCGCATCCACGACGATGCTAGAAGCTCGACGAAAGAAGGACGCTAAACAAGATGATCATGACGATGTTGAGCATTGAAAGCATGTGCGCGGGTACGCGAGGGGCTTTGTACGTACGTACGTTGCTGCTCCTGATCAAAGATCGAAAGCAAGCTATATTGGATTGGCCTTGCAACAGTAACACTCGAGTCGTGCAGTCATCGGAAGCTAGACAGAGTCTCTTTTCTTGTTGTCACATGCTCTTTGCCTCGAATATGCTCGAAGGTGAGATCAGTTTTGAGCACAGGGTGATGACTCTGTGGCTGTTCGCCAAAGACAAAAAAAATGACATTCATCTTACCCAGGCGTGCTTGGCGGGCTGAGATAGAAAGCCATTGACGTGGGAAAAAGACACACGTCACCTCGTGATTGCTTGGTCTTGTTCGAGAGCTTCTACAATCTGCTTCACCATCACCATCACAAGCTCAGATCTCAGCATCAGCATGAGCGATTTTGAGTTTTTCCACACATCAAATAGAAAAAGAAAGGGCCCGTCCCTTGGGGCCGTATCGGCAAAAGGCCAACTGGCACAGACAAGTGAGGCAAAGGTCTGGAACCACAGAACTGTAGGTCCTCTGGCCGAATTCCCTTCCGTCGGCAGCCCTCGCCGGACCTTTGTTTTCGGGGAACACGATGGGAAAAATCCAAACAAGTCTCCTGCCGAATCAATCTCACACCTCCAAACAGGTAGGCAAAGCCATGCTGGTTCCTGATCTCGTGTACAGTACACAGCTGTACACTACGGTGTTCTGTAGCTTACCGCTGCCGCCGCTACTCTTTGTTTCTGTGCCTGCATGAGGACAGCATGTCATCTTCGGGTGCTAACTGGATACAAAGCTGAACAAAATTGCCGCTGAGCCAAGGGAAAGAATGTAGGTGAATCGTGAAGAATGTCGTACTGGCAACACGTTGGGTAGGCAATCTTGAATCTCACACAGCAAAGTGCACAACCAAACCCTCTCGTCACCTCATCTTGCAATCAAGCAGAGTCACCTTCCGTCCGAGAAACAGACAGAACGACCACGAGGCAAATGCACTAGAGCTCGTGCTAGGAATAGAACTCAATCCTCTCGCATGACCTTTGCCCCTCCCTCTTCAAAAGGCTAGAATCTCAGGTTACGGCGATTCACATGGATCTGCTCTAGGCTATGGGCCAAATGCCTGCGCCAAAAAGCGAGACACGCTGAGAACCCTTTTTGCTCTTCTTTTCTCTTTCTCTCGCTCTCGCTCTCCGGCGATTCAAGTCTATTTTTCCATCTTTGGCTTTTTGCCATATCATCCCTTACCTTCGGACACCGAGCGATCTACCTCATCATTGCCGCTGATACATGAAGCAACACCGGCAGAGGTTCGCAACGTGAAAGGGTGATCGGCTATGTACAATATGCAGGACACAACGCCACCGCTCAACCGTGGTTTAATGACAACACGAGAACGTGGTTCGGAAGCACACACATTATTTCGCAGTTGCATGCAGACGCGGAGAGTTTTTCATCTCAAACATTTCGCCTAGATGGCGGTACTGCAACACAGTTTCTCATTCGAGTCACGATGCATGTAGACACTGCACAGGAGTACGAGAAGCGATCATAGAAAAAAGAGAGAAAAGAAAGAATAGAAAAGGTGAACAGCAGGCGCCGGATCTGCACATCTGCACGGTGGTGTTGTCAGATGGTGTCGGGGCGAAAGAGGGAGAGTCAACGAGGCGAACAGAATTCGGGTGAGGGCGTTGTCGTTCATAGGCCAAGCCGGTGTCTCGCGTAACTGAGAGGCAAGGTTTATTATCGTTGGCCGAGTGCACCCAGCTGCCACGCCTGAGTGGCAAAACAGCATCTCTCTCTGCTACTGTTGTTTTGGATGCTGCAAAGGTGATTTCCACATCGGTGTCGTCTTATCAAAACAGCTCAAGTTGGGAGGGAAAGTTTCGAAAAGCGTCTCGGCTGGACAATTCCCAAGAGAGCAGAAGGCCACACGAGAATACATTGACCACCGAGCGAACAGAGATCAAGGTTCTGACGATTTGGCAGGCCATGAATAGAAACGCATCTCTTGGATCGGTTGAGTGCACAGCAGAAGGCGAGACACAGCGCCGGTTACACAAATTTGACGTTACAGAAAGAGACCAAGCGAGAATAGACAGTCTCTCCGAGTAAGCAGCATCCACAGACGTACTGTACCGGGTTGAAGGAAGAGTCGTAAATAAGCTGTCCGTATGTGTTGCGCCCAAGCAGCGGGCTAGTTGTTGTTCCCTGGGGTTTTTGGGTTCTCCGGAAAGGATTACAAATCGTGGTTTGTGGTTCGAGGGATATGTGTGTATTGTCAGACAAAGAAGGCTCTGTGTTGTGGCGGTGGAGGAGGGGAGAGGTAACCTAGCATGTCAAGATGAGCAACCGCGGTTGGGCGAATTTGAAATTTTTGTCACTATTCTCCTCTCAGCTCATACCTTTTCTTCCCTGACCTGCCATCGTTCATCTCATCTCTCTATGAAGTTCAGTTTAAATGAACCGGTGGCGACGGCCTACAGAGAGAGAGACAGTTCCGTGTTGTTGCTACATTACGACTCCGGTAATGTCGGAGTGCAGACACACCGCAGCAAGGAGAAACAGTAAAAGACGCACGCGTGGCTCAAAAAAAAAAAAATGCGGGGAGGATCGGATCGGATGTGCATGACTTTGAACTTTGTCTTGCCTCTTTCCTCTGCCTGCATGTGCAGAAAACTCCTACTGTACATACACGCAGGCACCGAGCCTAAGTGCAAAAGTCAACTCAAAACACACCTGCATACAATATTGTATGTACAGTACAGTACAGGGTGGGGTTTAGTTCCGGTTAAACCGTTCGCCCACCCCGCCGCAGCTGCTGTTTCTGCAATGGCCCCCTTTTTGTCAAACTAGTCCACAGTGACGGTGACACACGACCGTGGCGGTAGCAACCAATATGGAATGGTCTGAGTTGGAGAAAAAGAAGGAGAGAGAGGAATGTAATGTGCTTTGCAACTGTTTCTGGTTGTGCATAGATCGTTGCCGTTGTCACTGTCGTTGTTGTTGCTTTGCCGATCTCCAGAAGCGTGGTGGTGTGTGTTGTGGATCACTGCATCAGGCTGCGTAATTTCGAAGGCTACTGTTCTTTGCCAAGGCTTTCTCTTGCACATTCGTATGCTCTGTCATAAATGATTTGATTGCATCGTTCACGAAAGCATGAAATACAGTACAGCGAAAGAAGAAAAAGAGACCTGACTACTAGGCAAGGAGGGCGTTTGCTGCCAAACTCAGACATGGAAGGGCAGGTGAGCTGCAGCTTTGTGCTAGAAAAGGCAATCATCCAAATTGATCTAGCCGAGGTGACCGTCCAATCGGATGTTGTTGAGGGCGCTGGGGTTTTTGAGAAACAAACTCGCAATCTGATTGGTTGTTGACTTTGAGAGAGACATACACACACAATAGACAGCAGAGGCAATGGGCGAGAGGAACGGTACGTAGTAACTATGCTGTGACTCTTGTGTTCCCATGCATATGCAGCATGCAGAGTGCGTCTCTGATGCGATGCGAATTCTGTTCCAGCCAAAGCCATGCTGAACCAAGGCAAAGGGGCACCATAGCGAGAGGGCAAGCCGATGTCCTAGGATTCAATTTATCTTGCAAAGAGACAAGAGGGGATGCATGGATTTTGCAGCGCTATGTGCGGGGTCGGATCCAATTTTTCTACGCATCTCAGCCGCCTTGATTTTGTATTTGTTTCCTTGTAATTGGTTCCTAGGCGAGGTGAATTGCTCAAATTGAATTGCTCAAATTGAGAATCAGCCCTTTTCGGCACAATTGTCGGCGTCCACTCTATCTCTGGTTTGGTGCCTTTTTGTCCCACCATGGAGATCAAACGCAACCTCTTCGTCCATCACTGTCGCAGCACAGCTTTCAGCGACTGCTCTCTGTACACAACTCAAGAAGGTTGGTTCACTTGAGCTCGTGCATTGAACAGATGGATTGGGATCGAAAAAGGTTCTTTTGCGGGCATTGCTAAATCGAAACGCCGCAAGGAACAGCAGGAAACGCAAAGCCAAAAGGGTACGACAAGCAAAAGCCCTTTTTTTGATGTTTCTCGACTCTGTACGACTTGCCAAATTGTGCGGTGCACGCGAACACCGGCCTCGCCGAAAATCGAATTTAGTCCTGCCTACACACAAGCACTCCAGCAGTCTTCTGCAAATCGATTTACAAGGTGAAAATAAATAAATTAAAATAAAATAAAATAAAAAGGGAGTTGCTGCTGCAGTTGCAAGCAGTTCCATCGTCACCTGTCTCTTTGTTCTCCCTTGTGTCTGCTCAACATCCCTCGCTTAGTGCGCATTGCTGATGCATACAGTACAGTAGACAGAAACACTGACAATGGCGTGGCGCGGCGGAGTCGAAAATCCTTGGCACCGACCTAAACACACATCTTTCTTTTGCCTCAGTGGAGGCTGCTGCTGGTGCTCCAACAACTAAATTGTTGTCAAGTGATGCCTGCCGTTCTGTAGTCTACGGCAAGCCGGCCTCAGCCTTCCGAATAGTGAGGAAACTTGAAGCGCGGCCGCTCATCCGCTCTTCTCTGTCGGTGAAGCACCTGTCAATTCTGCTTCCCGTGTTTGAACAACAAACCCTTCTTCTTCACTGCCATTCCAGACCCATCCTCCCTCTTCCTCTCAGAGCATCCTTCCTTCGCATAATCCAATCCCTCCGTTGCCCCAGCAAAGCTCGCTTGCAAACGTCCAGGCGCGCGACGCATGCTTTCTGCCCCCCGCCATTTAGTCTGCTTTCGACCCCGCTTTTTTTTTTTTTTTTTTTTTTTTTTCTCTCTTTGCTTTTCTTTCTTTTCTCTCTTCGCAGCTCAGGTGCATTCTCTGGTTCTCAAATCTGCTCCGCCTCGTTCCCTCTGTGTCACCATCCTCGTCTCGCTTAACTGCAGCTAACCTCTTCTCTCGTCTTGTGCCTCGTCCTTCTTGTCTTTTGTACAGCACAGTACATGAATGCAGATGCGATTTGTCTCCGAATCGACGCTCTACTGCAGTGTGCTGTTGTATTGCATTACCGTGTTTCTCGTGTAAAGTGCCTTGCTTCTATTTGCACTCTTCTCGCTGCCGTGTCCGTCGGTTGGACGCACTTTCTTGCCAACCATACACAACGACGACGTACTGTTATGTACTATACAACCTCGTCGAACCAAAACCGCTTATTTAGTAAACTTGGCAGCTGTTCAACCCTGGCCTTTGGCTCACTATTGTCCTCGTTCGTGTCTAGCCCTCCAGAAGCCAGCTGTTCGCCAGAGCCCTGTCTTGTCCTCTTCTCTTGTCTCACCCTAACCCTTGCTCAACCTTTCGCCTGGGTCTCTCACCTTTCTCTGTCCCTGTCTCTGTCCCTGCCACTGCTGCTCCTCACACCCGGCCTTTCGCTGCCGAACCTTAGCGCCGTCATCTCCTTTGGACTCTTCCCCCCAGTCTGACCTGGTCTGGACTGCCTCTGTACCCAAATCTCCAGTCTTGCGCCCTGGCCCTCTCCCTGCGGCGTTCCAAGTATAGAGTCACTCGCAGATTCCTTATAACCCTCCCGGAAGCGTGGTTGCCTTGCAGGCGGCCCCATCGATCATCATCACTTTGCTTCCATCTCACCACCTTACCTTCACAACAATCACACCTTTCATTCTTTTAGCTCACACCATCATCTAGGAATCGCTGCAGCAGCATCTTGCAAGACGCAGCAACCCTCTCGTCGTCTAAGCACCGACCGCCCCAGCAACCAGATCAAAAAGGAATAGCCACATTGTGTTGCACTTCTTCCTACCCTGCCTTTCATCTATATTGGCCTTCCATCGACTCGGCTCTATACCCTAGGCTCCCGCCACCTTGCTGCGTCTCTAATCACTTGTCGTATTCCAACGCTCACGCTCACGCCACCGCCTTGACTTATTCTGCGGTACCGCCACTTTGATCCGACTCAAACTTCCGACGCCACAGTTCTGCATCCAGATCTCATACCCAACATGACCTACATCAGCAGCGCCAGCAGCTCCTCTGGGACCACCTCTTACTCTGCGGGGCCTTCCAGCTCCACCTCGCGCAGTCCATCCGCTGAGCCCTCCACCTCTACCCACAAAAAGCAGCGCCGAATGACGCTCGACGACATCCACATCCCCGCCGGCTTCGAAATCGCCAAGCACCTCGGCGAGGCCGGCACCGAATACCCATCCGAAGAAAACATCCAAAAGGCTGCCGAGGTTCTCCAATCCCTCCGCGGTCGAATGCCCGATGGATCCGATGGCCAGGTAGCAGCATGCGACTACTGTCGTCGTCGAAAGATTCGATGCGATCGTATCAAACCCACCTGCGGAAGCTGCGTAGCCTCGGGTCGCAAGTGCACGACTGAGGACATGCTGCGTAAGCGCGGACCACCATCCAAGAAGGAGCGTGCCATCCTTGAGGCTGCGGGCATCATCTTCCGCGGTACTCGACCTCATCGTCGTCGTCGAACCGCCACCACCTCTCTCGGCTCCGGTGCTGCATCCAAGCAACAGGAGGAGATGTTGCGCAAGGTCAAGGAAGCTGCCGGCACCAGGACCAGGGCCAATTCTACCAACTCTGGCGAACCTACCCTCGTCGTCGACGGATACGAGGTGGGAAGCAAGAGCTCTTGGATGGAGATGCTGAGCATTGCCACCCAATCGGCCAACCCTTTTGCCGATTCTCCGGCCAGCTCGCCGTCTGACATTTCGGCCCAAGACACGTTCCACATTGACGCTGGAGCTTGCGACTACATCTTGCCCAACGGCGTCGGTGTGGCTCCCATTCCGGCTAGGAGTGCAATGGGCAACCTGCACAACGTCAACAACAGCAGTGCACAGTGGGATAGCATGTGGGCGACGTTCGGTGCCGATCTTCGCAACAAGCATGGTCTGAATGGTGATGTGGACCCGCAACCGGTAGCTACCTTTGGTGGGGCGATGTCGTTGCCCAACTTGACCGCCTTCGCCTGTAACGCCAACGGGGAATCGAAGGAGGGACTCTTCCGTTCTTCGCCATTGGCAAGTTTCGATGCGGGAGCACTCGACTGGTCCGCATCCAACATCTCCCCCGCCCAGTACCAGATGCTTTTCCCCCAGGGCGCACCCCAACAGCCTCACACCGAGACAACCATCCCAGTCGTCCACGTAGACCCACAGATGATGGTACCGCAGACCCACTCGCAAGCATCTCAACAGGAACAGCAGCATCAGCCTTTCATCAGCTCCCAATTCAGCATGGCAGCCGAAGCCATCGCTTTCCAGTCTGCCATGGGTCACTTTCTCCCCAAACTCCCACCTCTCACCACCTCCTTCTCCAACACTTCCTCTTCATCCTCCGCTACCGCAGAGGTCAGCACACCCACCGAGTTGGACCAGTTCATCTCGCTCGGTGAACAACATCTTCAGCAGCAGCAGCAGCAGCACCAACCCTCACAACAGCAGCAGCACCAACAGCTCTTCTCGCTAGCTTTCTAATCTCATCTTTCCTTTAATAGTGTGCGCCGCTTTTTGTTTAGGGTCAGTTAAACGTTGTATTCTCAGGTTCTCCGTCCGACTCGCCTCGCCTGTGGAAGGCGATGTCTTGTATAGTTAATTCGTTCTTGGTCTGCGTTTAGTTTTTCTTGGTGGCGCTTAATCTCAGTTACCCTTTTGTCTTTAACATCACGGTGTGCGTGAATGTGACGAGACGAGGAGGTTGTGTACAAAGACTCTGTAATTGTGAGGAAGTCTACCGAGCGGAAGAGGTGTAGAAAAGGTGGAGCTGGAAGTCTTAGCATTCGCCGAGGAACTTGTTCTTTGGCCATCTGTCGTCGTCCGTCATAACCAGCAAAGTTTCAATGTCAGCGACTTTCTACACAGACCGAACACGTTTGGCTGGCTGGAAGCGCTACTTACGCATACTTCTCCTGAGGAAAGACAGTGTAATTGATGTTGGAGTAGACGTCGATATGGTCCTGGATGTACTTTGCTGTCGGATGATCGTCCGGATCGCACGTGATCTTATCCTCCTGTCCATCCCTCTGATAGACTCTGATGTAGTCCAACTTCATCACCGCCGGGAACTCCACCTGATTCCAATGAATCTTCTGAAAGCCATCCGACAGCGCCAGATTGATCACGATACTGACGGGCTCTGTTGGGATCAACCTCTGCCCAATCTCTGTAAACTTGTTCGGACCCAAAGCATTCCCGCTCAGACTCCAACTCGGTTTGCCGTCTAGGAACCACGTAATGCTCCCTGAGCCGTCACCTTTCCAATCGGGGTCCCATTTGACGCCCATTTTGACCGGGACTGCACCGGATTGCATGTAGGCGGTATCGGGAACCTTGGTGATGGCCGATACAGCCTCTTGGTAAATGCCGCCGGTGTAAGGGTTGAAGGAAGTGTCTGGAGAATGGATTTGGGCTACGTCTGGGTTCTGAGACCAGGAATAGTTGGCGTCAAAGGGGGCAATCTGGAATGATTGGGAGGCGGTACCGTGGCCGTTGTACACCTGGGTTTCGAAGACGTCAATCTCGGGCGAAGAACGACCGACGTCATGACGTGGTCCCGGGTGGTCTTCGCCAGGACATGTGCAGGCGGAAACACGTTGACCCTCAAGAAAGCTGATCTTGTTATCTACGCTATCAGAGTACAAGCCATGCGCGTTGATTGCCGAGTACGGCGCGGTCTTTTGTGGATTGGTCTGATTTGCCAATGTCCCGACATCGCACTGACTATAGCTGTACGGCCACATGCCTTGCGTAGTCCCCGCATATCCTGCCCTGCCCAAGTTTCCCAACATCCAGACAGCAGGCCAGAACCCTTCAGCGCTATGACTTCCCGGTAAGATGACACTTGTTTCCACGTACCCTCCTTGGAAGCAGAACTTGTTCCAACTCTGCAGCATGCCACTTTGGAAGTTGAGATTGTGGGTCGTTTTCTCGGTCAACCAGACATTGAGGAATCCGTCGGTAGTGTTGATGGCCTCGGGGGAATACCATTCGTAATCGCCGGTGACCCAGTAGTGCAGATCGACCGCCTCCCAAAACGGATCGTCGCCAGGCCAAAAGGTTCGTCCTTCGGTCTCGAATTCGTCGCTAAAGACGAGATGGAAGGAAGATCCGTCCACGGGGTTCTTCCACGAGTGCTGCTTGGCAGGTGTATCCGGGTCTATCAATGCGAACAAGCCGGGGAGGAGCGGCACTTGGCCGCTACCGTTTGTCCCACCGAGGCCGAAGAACGATGCTGCTTTCCTGTCTAGGTTGTTTGTCAGGAAATGGCGCAAGATCGGGTAGCCGGCGAAGAGCATCAGCAGTCCACTTGCTAACACAATCAGCGCACCCAGGTTGAAGAGACCTCTAGTGCTGATGCTGCAGCAACCGACAGCCTTGCTGAATATTCCCTGGTCGCGCTCCACCCCAGGAACATGAAGCCAATCGTCGTCCTCAGGACCACCATCGTAGTCGTACAACCAGGCGATGGCATTAGCACGCTGCTTGTTGGTGCGACGCGAATCTTCGGAAGAGTATGTAGATGTGTCGGCAGAGTAGGATGAGGGATTAGCCACGCCGCGCTGGCCCGAAGATATGCCTCCTGGAGGGAAGGGATGAGGTGCAGTAAGATGGTCTGGTGGGGACTGGAGCGGATGGGCGCTGTTCTTGGAGCTGCTGGACTCGCAAGAGTTGTTAGAGGCGAGCGGAGGACGAGGGTGAGAGGGGTTGGTGTTGATCGAGAGACCGTCTAGACGGGCTTTCTCAGCATCTTGGGCAAAGTTCGGGTTCGCCATCGCGACAGTGGCGCCTTCGCTAGTCGAAAGCCTGTGTTTGGGTGTAAGAATGGTCAGAAGGCAAGCTGGAAAAGTGGTCAAGAGAGGATACGTGACGATACACGCCAACCTCGATTGCTGTGGGAGCTGAGAGGTCGTGGTGGCGAGACGGCGAGGGGGATACAGATCGACAACCTATCATTTCGCCCGGCACGTAAGACGAGTAGACCTCATCCATTAGAGTCCCACCCTCTGTTGTTGAAAGCCCGACACGCCTCATCTCACTAGATAGTACGTAGCCCGCACCCTTTGCGTTTTGCATCCTTGGCTTGCCACCAAAGTGGGAGATTCCCCACGTGAAGAGAGGCACCGATATCGAGATGCGTTCCACTGCAAAACGATACTGAGGTGGAACATGACACATTGTGAGTCTGTCGGGAGATGAACTCGCCACAACCCACTTTTGCAGCCCCTGTCTCTCAAGCCTCTGACATTTAGAGCTTTTGAGAGAGACTTAGAGGCGTAGCCGCTGCATGCAAAACCATAGAAGGGAAGGGGCTCATGCGTTGAAGGGGCGAGAAAAGAAGCATATCCGTAGATTCGTGGAAAGAACACACTTTTTTCGGACTCAGCCACAGCGAGACCGCCGAGCAGGACAAAGCGACCTGACAATGAAGGTGAAAAAAAGTTGGGACCCCGATGCAAGTTGCTTCTAGAATGCAGGAGTTCCTTGCACTCCTTGCGAGGATACTGTGGTGCTAATTTGGCTTCGGACCGATCTTGAGCAAGCGCTGTGTGAAGAAGCAACCGTCAGGAAACTTGGAAGCTGGCAGAGATGACCAGGCGACGTTCTTCACGTAATTTGCTCGATTGCAAATCTACGATTCGGGCGAGAAGGTACAAGTACATGGAGATGAGTAGCGGTCATGGAGTCAATCGTTCCTCGCACGCTTGGTATGGTGTGCCCGGTCCCTCGGATCGATATCGTACGCTTCGTCCGTCTCGAGCAGCTCGCGTTCGACGCTGGTGGGTCTTGGTCTCTTGACAGCCGTGGCTGAAGCTGTGGGAGCCAATGGTGGTGTAGACTCCCTGTATTTGGAAAGGGCTTCATATCTCGAAGGTGAAGCCCGAGGTTCGTGCGGACGCGATTTTGGCAAAGACGGTGGGGATGGAGATGGTCCATGGCGGTATGATCCTGCTGCCGACGGATCTCTCTGCACTGCGCCCTGCGGTGACCCTTCTGAGGTTGGATACCTCTCTCCACCCCTTTGTGAGCCTACACTCACATTTCTTGGTCCTCCTACAGGCGCAACTGGCGCTGGCGGTGGGGAAGCATACCTCCGATTCACTCCACCGCCAAAAGCTGGATAGCTAGGCTCGGCATACCGCGCCGAATACCCTCTGTACTCCTCGGCAGCTTGGTAGCCCCGGTGCGTACTCCTAGGCTCGTAAGCTTCTCTATCCCTCTTGCTCAATTGTTGCCTTGCTGCAGCCGCAGCAGCCACGGCTGCCGCTGCCTCGCGTTCGAGTTCTAGTGCGCGATCGCGATGTGACTGCTCGATGTGCGCTCGCTGAGCCCGCTTTGCCGCGATTGCGTCCAAGAGGTAGTCGAGTTCCTCGCGAAGCTTTTGTTGCTTGGCGGCAGCTTTAGCTACATTGGTCTTGAGCTCCGTATGATCGGTCGAGACGCGGTCGTACTTGTCCTTGGATTTGAGAAAGAGCGACTTGTAGTCCGCGGAAGGGTTGGCTCCACGTGATTTGCGCGGATGAGGCGCAGCAGAAGTTGTGGCGATATCGGACATTGTTGAGGGCGTGCACTTCCCTGCGAATGGTGGAACAAGTGTCTTTGCGAGATGGTGTCTCGGTCGAGGAGGGCAGTGAATTGCAGTCGAAAAGATCTAGGATGATGATGATGATGATGATGATGATGATCAGGGTCTCGGATAGGCATGGCACGGATCCGATTTTGCGCGTTTCTCGACAGTGTTACATTCTGATTAAGTACACACTCCCGGAGTAACCAAAAATTAGGCCGAAAGCTGCAAGAAAACTTCTCATTTTTTCAAAAAGAAGAAAGGTGGAGAGAGAAAAGCGCTTGAAAATTGCAAAAAGTTGGTTGGTCGGACAGCTACTTACTCCTCACCTTTGGTCGTTCAACACCAAAAGCTTCACCCAGGAACATGCTCATCTGCTAGATGCTCAGGTCACTGCCACTTTGCCGACAAGCACTTTCATCTCACTTGCGCCCATCGTACCCTTTCTTACTCAAAAAGCACCTCCTTGGAACAATTTCGAAATCGAGCCGATACGCACGAGCAAAGTTCAGCATGTCAACCGCAGCTCCGTCCTCCCCTGAGTTGCCACCAGCGAAGCGCATGCGCTCCCGCTCACCAGAACAGAAAGAAGCCAGCATCAGCACCAACGGCGCTGCTTCTGCATCCACCTCCACCGCTGTCTCCGCACAGGAAAAGCAAGCGCGCAAAGCAGACGCCCGTCGATCCCGCCAAAAGCGCAAGGACTATGCCAAGCAGCTCACCAAAACCGGCCGCGAACCGATCGAATTCGACATCGAGGATCTGCTCTCTGTCCGCAAGGTCACCGACATTCTCTCGGAGGGTCTCGAGTATCAGAACAAGTTCGAGCGCGGAACTCGGCTTACTCTGACCATAGAGCGTCTCGATGCGCACGGCGATGGACTTGCGATCGCTCCAGAGAGGGATTGGGCCATTGCTGTTCCCCATACACTGCCGGGAGAGAAGGTGACGGTCGAGATCACGAGCAACGAGAGACTCTACTCCAAGGCAAAGCTGGTTGAGGTAGTAGAGAAGAGCGAAACAAGGCAGGACAGCTTGGTCAAGTGCAAGTACTTTGGCGATTGTGGTGGATGTCAGTATCAGATGATTGACTATGCACAACAGTTGGAGATCAAGCGAGGGGTCGTCGAGAGGGCATTTTCACGTTTCTCAGGTCTCGCTTCGGAGCTGGTGCCAGCAGTACTGCCAACGATCGCCTCGCCAAACCAGTACAACTACCGTACCAAGCTCACACCCCATTTCGAGCTACCCTACGAGCTTCGCAGAGGCAGAAGGACGGGCATTCGCAACAATGCTGGGCACAATGCAGACGAAAGGCCGCAGTACTCGGTTCCCATTGGATTCGACTGTATCGGAACCAAAAAGGTGATGGATATCGAAGAGTGTCCCATCGCCACCAAGACCATCAACCGCGCCCTCCCTGCCGCAAAGCAGAAGGTCAGGGACACGATCGAATCGTTCAAAAACGGTGCTACCATCCTCCTTCGAGACTCACTGCGCACATATGACAGCTTTGCTGAGGATCTCCTCGTCACCCAGTCGCCCTCTAGCAATCGCGAGGTGGAAAAGGAGCTCGACACGGAAGTTGTCACCGACCACAAAGCTACTGTCAAGGAGCGTGTCCTCACAACCAAGTTCGAGTCCCCCGCAGGCACTTTTTTCCAAAACAACCGCTCCATTCTCCCCAGCCTGCTCGATTACGTCCGCGACGCCATCACTTCCACCTCTTCTACCAACGACTTGGCTGAAGACAAATACCTCGTGGACGCCTATTGCGGATCAGGACTGTTTAGCCTCTGCCTCGCCTCTCTATTCCGGGAAGTGTCTGGCGTCGAGATCTCTTCCGAATCCATCAAGTACGCTACCAAGAATGCCGAGCTTAACAACATCACCAATGCCAAGTTCCTCGCCGGTAACGCAGAAGACATTTTTGCCAAAATCCAATACCCTGCTGACCAGACAACAGTCATCATTGATCCGCCCAGGAGAGGATGTGACGAGGAGTTCATTCGGCAGCTGGTGAAATTGGGGCCAAAACATATCGTCTACGTATCTTGCAACGTTCACACCCAGGCAAGGGATGTGGGACAGCTGATCACCAGGGATCCAAGGTACAAGATCAAGAGTGTCAGGGGTGCCGATCTCTTCCCGCAGACGCATCACGTTGAGGGTGTGGCCGTGCTCGAGCGCATCGATGCCTAGAAATCTCGCTGATCGATGGATCGTATCTCAACAGCACTTTGCAATTTATAGATTGAAACGCATCGAAGCTTCACTCTGTTCCATCACCTGTTCGTCCTGCTTCATGTGCTTGTTTCTGTGCCTGTGGCTTTGCTTGTGCTAGTGAAGAATGGGGAAGATGGTGTCGTCTGCTTGCGCTCAAAGACTCGGAAGTCGGAATTCGAAATGTGGAGAAGAAGCCGTAAAAATTCAGCCAAAATTGAAGAAGAAAGGCAGAAGAAAAAGGGTTTTGCCTTGGCTTTCTTGTAGCTGGGCCACTCTGTTCGCCATCATCACCATCACTATCGCTCGTCGTACCACTTTTCTTTTCATACAGGTTTAGAAGCACACAATGGCATCAGCACTCAGCCGCTCAGTCAGGCGGTGGGGCGCTGCTGCATCATCCTGCCCGTCGACTGTAGGCACATCGTACGCCATCAGACGCAGTCTATCAGCAACCACTCGACGATTCGACGAGCAGAAACTGCCATCTTCATCAGCTTCGGATCAACCCTCCAGCTCTATGTCCACTATCAACCAGGATCGTCACAGTGTTCAAGACTCCTCCACAAACGGCAGTAGTGCAACTTCGTCAACTTCGAGCTACCAGCCACCCTCCAAGTCTTCCGGAGCGTGGCCATTCGATTCCGCCACAACTTCCAACACCGACTCTGCGTCCGATGCGTCCACCTCGACCTCCACGGCAAATCCGTATGCAGGTCTGTTTGACGGTAATGATCCCTTCCCCAAGATCACTGTTCCCGACCTTAGCACCGCATCCTCCTCTTCCGAATCTGCATCTGAAAAAGGCTCTTGGCTATCCGATAAGCTCGACTCGCTCACCACCTCCCCCCGCGTTCAACGTAACATGGGCCGCTCATCTGGGCACAATCCCAACCAAACAACACCAGACGGACGTCGCAAACACCCCATCCCTCGTTCCGTCCTCTTTGCAGACTCGGAGACTGCACGTCAATCAGACGACTTTCGTCCGCGCAAGCCTTCATCCAACGCCGCACGCAAGAAGCTCGATCGAACACCGTTGACTCAGCAAGAAGCAAATGCGTTTATGAGCCTGCTCAATCAGGCACTCGCCGGTACTTCGACGCCCGCATCTGGTGCTTCGGAGGAAGAAGGTGATCATACGCCTTTCGGTAGTTACACTTCGCTGATTAGCAATCCAAAGACGCAGTCGGGTAGTAAAGCGCTTCTTCAGGCTTTTGCCAAGAGGAACAAGTTGAAGCGCTTCGAAGAGGCGCGTGCGCAGCGAGCGAAGCGGCTCGTAAGGGAAGGTTTGGCGGCCCAGATTGACCCACTGCAGTTAGAGGCGGGGATCGATGAGGCTAGAGAACAGATTGCCACCTGCGAGAATCTGGCCGAGCTGATGGAATGGTCCAAGAGGGAAGTTTGGGGCATCGGCTCTTCCAACGCTAGCGCGGGGACTGGTGACCTCGCGGACATGCTGTCTGCCACCACTCTCACACCGTCGGATCCAGCAAACGAAGCTGGCAACAAACCAGGCCCGAAATACGGCAAGGATACACCATATTATGCATCTGTTCTCCAGCTCCTCTTTCTCGCCATTCGTGATCGCTACCGAGCCCCGCACGTTGCACTATCCATCGCACGCATCACCCGCTCTCTGGGAATTGAGAGCTACGTCCTCGGCATGACCGGTTCCCTGTACAACGAAGTGCTTAAAACCCAATGGGACTGGCTCGGCGATCTTCAAGGAGTTGTGACCACCTTGCGCCAAGCGCGCGAAACCGGAATCCTCAGTGCACCTCTCAAGCACTCTCCCAACTCTCCCTTACCACCAACTCCTCCAGGTACGGGTATCAAACAGACTTTTGCAACAAGCGAAGACGAAACGATCCGAGAGACTGTCGATCGTATCGCAAACGAGGTGCGCAAGTACGTTCTGGATCAGCAGATGGCGAGTGATCCTGACTTCAAGCGCAAGTATCTGTACGGTTTGGGCGGTAGCAATGCCCGAGATGTGCTAGGTGGTGGAGGAGGAGATGTGGGCCAGGGTTGGAAGTTGACGGTGGGCAAGGCTAAAGATTGGAGTCACAAGTGGTTGTTGGCAAATGCGGAGGAGGCTTCAAGTTTGGCGGGACAGCCTTTTAGGCTGATACAGCGTCAATGGAGGAGCAGCGGCGATGCGGATAGAGGTGGTTTCAGATCCGGCGGTGCGAGGGATGGTGGCAGGTACGCCGGTGGTGGCGGTTCTGCAGACCGCCGATCGACCAGGCCATACCAAGGCGACGGTGGAAACCAGAGTAGGTTTGGGAAGGGGCCTTCTAGATACACTCCATCGTACTCTGCGCGCTCGTCACAGGATCGAAGCTTCAACACTATGTAAAGACATCACACGCACGCGATCTCGCGATCTCATCCAAGACCAGTCCAGTCGGCGAAAGGAAAGGAGGGAAAGTAATCAAATTAGCGTGACCAACAAAAGAGCAAAAGTGCGAAAGAACGAAAGCAGAGGGATCATCTAGACAAAACGAATGAGGACAAGCTCATTTTGCAGCAGCAACAGCAGCGACGACACAAACAAACAAAACCAAGACGGAGGTTCGGGACGCAGTCTCGTACCTACAACGCCCTTTGAAGCAGAACAAGTGTTTAGTGAAGCGAGGCGGCGGTCTTCTCGGCAAGATCAGTCACCTTCTCGACTTTACCGGTAAGCTTGGGAGCCTTGACCTTGACAATGCTGTCGAGGCTCTTGGAAACTGCGGCGACGAGAGGGGCCACCTGGGTCTTGACATCACTGGTAATAGCATCCGAGTGGATGGCATCTGTGATGAGGACCATCTTGTTGAGCATGCTACCTGCGTCTGTGCTGAAAGTGTCGATCGAGTGCTCGAGGAGGATGGTGTCTACAGCATCGGTTTTACGGGAGTAGAGACCGGTGGCGGTGGTGTAGGCATCTCCGACCATGTCAAAGGTGGGGTTGGTGTCGGCGTCTGCGTCAGCGGCGACAAGCTCGCGCTTGAGCTGGGGAAGGATCTTTGCAAGGTCCAGATCGGAGATGGTTCCCTGGATGGGCTTGAGGAGGTCGGATCGCTTGACAACCGCAAGAATGCGGTTCAAGTCGAGGAGGCTAATGTCTCCACCGCCGGTGCCGAGGAGTCCATCACCGGCACCGCCGAGATCAGCAGCGGATCCACCGTTGGTGTCAACGGCGTTGAGGGCTGCATGGCCTTCACCGAGGAGATCGCCAGATCCACCGCCGGAGAGAGTGCTGAGGACTTCACGCTTGATCTTGTCGACAGTTCCCACGTGGACGGGGAGCTTCTTGGTGGCGGGACCCACGGTGCCTTTGACAGTGCCAAGGATACCGTCGGTGCCGGCAACGTTCTTGAGAGGAAGGCCGGAGAGAAGGTCTCTCTTGAGCAGGCTTCCAGTGGTGCCCTCAACAGAGCTGAGAACTCCTCCAACGGGAAGATCGGAAACGATACCATCGACGGGAAGGCCGCTGAGCAGATCCCTCTTGAGGAGACCGCCAGTAGTGCCCTCGACGGAGCTGAGCACACCGCCCACAGGAAGGCCCGAAACAATTCCGCCGACGGGCAGCCCATCGAGCAAGTCCCTCTTCATAGCAGCGCGCAGAGCATCCACCTCCTTCTCGCTGAGCATGCTCAGATCAACGATGCTGCGCTTGAGCAGGGCGAGCTTGGCAACATCCAAGTTAGCCAGCACAGCTCCGAGCTCGACATCGTTGAGCAGAGCGCGCTTTGCGTTCTCCTCGATAGAGACAAGGTCCGAGTCGGGAAGTGCGGCGATGTGGGCAAGGCTACGCTTGAGGCTAACGAGCTTGCCAACATCAAGGCCGGCAATGGTTCCCTGAACGCCCTGGAGAAGCTCAGCACGCTTCTCGAGAGGGGCAACGCCGTGGACGAGCGACATGACGTCGGTCAAGGCAGAAATGTTGTCAATCGCCTGAATGGACGAGACGAAAGAAGGAACGTCGAGGACGTGCAGACCAGAAACAAAGGCGGGAACGTCAGCGACAGACTTGAGCGAGTCAAGGAGCTTGACGGAGCCGGGAACGGCAACGACAGTGGTGAGAACCTTTTCGACGCCTCCGACGCAGAAGACGCGGGCGACGGTGTTGAAGCCAAACTTGTGGACGTAGGCTACAAGCTTCTCAGCACCATCGACCTTTGTGATGGAGTCAAGGCCGCCGGGAGCAGCAGCGACGAGAGAAGAGATGCTCTTGATGTCGGCGAGGGCAGAGACGAAGGATACGGGAGAGTCGAGGTCCTTCAGAGCCTCAGTAAGGGGCACAGCGGCGGGGACGGCGACGACCGAGCCGAGCACAGTGTCGACGTTGGCCACCTCGTGGACGGTCTTGATCACATCAACGTTGCTGAGGACCGAGATGGCGTCACCCTGGAGGACGGAGTCGGTCTTGAGTCCGCTGAGCAGGCTGACGAGGCCGGTAGCACCGCTGATGTTGGCACTGCGGACGAGGTCGGTGACTGTGTTGAGGTCCACAGCCTGGAGCACGTCCCGGCGCAGCACAGCGAGCTTGGCAACATGTCCAGTCTTGGCCTTCTTGGCAGTAAGGCTGTGGATATCCACTACAGCGTCGGCCAGACTGGCCTTGACACTGCCGAGCAGCTTCTCGGTCTTGACAGCTGCAACCTTCTGGTCTTTGGTCTTGAGGATCGAGTCAGCCTCCTTGTTGTGGCTCTCAAGGCTGGCCGAGAGGGTGTGAACGATGGAAGCGACGTGCTTGAGGTCAACAGCGTTAACGTTGGCATGGGCGGAATCGTTGAGAGCGCCGAGGTCGAGACCACGCTTGGCAGCGACTGAGACGAGCTGCTTGAGGTTCTTGAGGTCGGGGTGAACCTTTGCCTTGGCAGTGTCGAGAGCATTAACATGGGCATTGCCGTTCTTGATGCGAACAAGCTTGTGCTTGGGGTTGGTGGCCGTGTCGACGACGCCGGCGTTGGCCACGGTGATCGCGGCGAGGATCAGGAGGAGGGAAGAAGAGACACGCATCGTGATACTTTGAGGAAGGATTAGAGAGATGACCTAAGGGGAGGACGTTAGATGGAGGAAAGTACAGAAGGGGATAAGCGTGGGTAGGAGAAGTCCAGGGAATAGAGCAAGGGTCAAGGGGCAAGGGAGGGGAACAAGAGCACAGGGAAGATGGGGCAAGAGCGGAGTGGAGTGAGAAAGATGAAGAGCAGAAGGAGGAGAGAAGGATCGGAGAGGCAAGGTATAAGTACTTCCACGAGACAGTAGTGCTTCATGGATGCTTCTGTGTCACCGGGACACCAAGGCTTCGAACAACATGGCAAGTCATCTCTGCCCCGAATGTCCCTCGCAGAACTTTTGTCGGTGAAGCCTCGTCCTTCAAGTAAACGGGATAGCGAAAGTCTCTGATCCTAATTCACCCTAGTGGTAGCAAAACCTGCCCCTGTCTGCAAGGTCAAAGGGTCGCACAAGAAGGAATCAGCTTTGTCCATCGCTGCATAGCACGCTACTACTACCAGCCGCCAACCGTCGGACAAAGAGCGCAGCGCAATGCGATGCAGAGAAGCCTTGACCAAAACCTCCAAGGCATCTCTTGGCTCTTCCTGAGAACCGCGCTTTTGGGCTACGTCGTGGCTGTTTGCTCTTGCATCAGAAGAAGCCCGAAAGACCCAGTTGTGGCGGAAGAGAGCCCGTCAGCATGGGCCTCGAGAGTGACAAGCGAGTGACAGATTATGCACAAACTAGCAAACACCTTTGTCTCACAGACCAAGTTGCACTCGTTTGCGCATGCAATGCATAGCGACGAAGCGTCTTTGTTGTTCAAGCGACGCATTCTAGCGTTGTGGTTGGGCCTTTAAAGATCTGTGCCGACAGGGGCCAATCCATTGTATTGGGCGAAAATCAAAAAATCGCCGACGCGCAAAAACGAGGGTCCTGTGCTCAAGCTGCAGGTCGGCTGTCAACTCTCACAGCCTCGGCTCGCGGTTTGGAAGTGTGCTGCAATGTATGCTAGCGTGGCGTTTGAAAGACGAAGCGCTGCGGGTTGGTGTGCGCATGGTGGGCTCTCTGTGATCGTTGAGCTTACGGTAGGAAGAAAAAAGCTCAAGTGGTCAGGACAGCCGAACCTACAGTGGAGAAAGTTTGTGGGGCGAATTTTGACAGCTGTCAATATGGATAATGTGGCGTTCGTTACTGTTGATGATCTTTCGGGGAGTCAATCGGGGGATGAAGCAGAAAGAGGTTCACCAATCAGCAAACTTCAGAGGAAGTCACCGTGGACGGAAGCTTGGCAAGCAACGATCGCAATCACACCTTTGAGCTCGGCTCCCTGCAAATCCGAACGCTCTGGCCCATCGACATGCAGCGCAGTGTGTGCATGGAGAGGCTAAACGAGGATGCATTTTGTGGGAGGCAAAGGGATAGAGCTGTCGAGCGGTGCTGTTTTACGCTGTATGCACTCCTGTGACGGACCTTTCTCGGAGGCGTACGAGGTCCGCTTAGCACTGTCAAGAAAAATGCCTCTGGAAACTCAATCTACGCAGTCAAAAGGGGCTTGTGCTGAGCTTAGCCTGTTCCTTTTTAGGCCACAGAATGTGCTAGTACAGAAGGAAGGCCTAAGCACAGTAATTACACGATCGAGAAATTTGAAGGGATGTGAATCCATTGCATTGCATTGCATTCCATGGCGAACGAACGAACGAATGAGCGTGATATGGGAGGACAAAGAGTGTGTGTCGAGACTTGTCAGAAGGTAAACAGACTTGCCGGTACCGAAGGGGGAGGCAGGAGCGCTCGCTGGGCCGATTATTGACTAGCGAGCCATCGACCACCTCCTCCTTACGATAAGCGCTTGAGCCGCCGAGAATTGAGCAAAGCCGCGGCGGGAAATTGTCCGTTGGCGCTTCTTCGAGACATGACATGGGATATGCACAATCAGATACAAAAGAACGCAGTGAGAAACAGCTACTTGAGGGGCGCAGTGTATGAGAAAATCGGATGGAAAGAGAGAGCAGCCTTGGGACAATCGCAGGCTGCCTTTTAGCCAAAAGCGAGTGTATCAGACGACCTTGGGCGAAGCAGCGGCGTTGTTACCAAGACCCTCCTGCCATGCCAAAATATCCGGCAAAGTGTAACCGAGCTTGCACGATCTAGACTTGCGTTTGGATGATGTCGAGCTCTTCCGAGGACGTCTTGCTGAGTCAGCGGTGCTGTAGGAATAACCGCCTTGCATCGACACGGTGCGACCATGATCAATGCTGGCGTTCTGACTGTCGGATCGTCCATGATCATGCCCTGTTGAACTTTCAAACTGCATGGCTTTCTCACGAAGCAGCAGCAAATCTTCAAGCTGTGCATCGTATCGGCTCGGATTGGCCCCGTGATGGCCCGCTGGATTCGATGGCATGCTGTTTCGTGTACCGGACGCATGATTATCGCTGCGAGACCGCTGTCGTCGCCCACTCGTTTCCGTACGAGATGCGCCTGATCCGTCTGCCTGACTTGTGTTATTGGCGCGACGTCGCCTTCGAGCTGCATCTGCTCGTCGATCAGAGGGACTTTTGCCGGTGGAGGAAAGCTCTTCGGAGGAATAGCAAGAGGTTTTGTCTCGTGGATGAGGAGCAGAACGTCTCCTTTGATGCGGTCCATTCATCACCAACCCTTCCTGATCGTCGAGGTGAGACTCGGAATTGAGGATACGTGACTCGCGCAGGAACTCGGTGACAGCCGCGTCCTCGCCGAAGATGCGTTGACGCGCCAGTATGGTCCTTAGGCTCTCACCGGGCGATTCTAGGGCACGAAGAGCAGCCAGACTCGCTTGGACGCCTGTATCCGCATAGGGTGCCCTTTCCACACTGCTTGAAGGCTCGTTGCTTTGCTGCACACGCAAAGGTGGCAGGATCTTGGTTCCTGAGCGTGACTTTTCGAGCCGCGTCAGCTCTGCGTCTTCATCTTCGTCGGGTCGACTAGGAGACAGGATTTGGCCGTCAAACGAGCCGCATACGTCGTCTTGTGGTTGAGAAAGCGCTCTCCGAAGCAATTGGTTGTCATTTACCGTCAGTTCTGGTCGAGCCATACCTCGCACAGCACCAAGCACCGAACTTGACGTGACGACAGCTGCAGACCAGGGTTCTTCGAATGAGTTCCAGCTGTCTCTAGGACCAGCATGCGATTTGAAGGGAAGTTTCAACACTTGAGACTGGGGCCTGACATCGTAGGATGCCGAAGGCGAAAGAGGCGGGCCTTCTTTGCCGTTTGCTACAAAGTGCCGATTCGATGCGGACTCGATAGCAGCGTCCAGGCTTTGAGCGGAGATGGACGGGAAGGGCCGTGGTCCGCCCACTGGAGATGTTTTAGAAAGGCTTGATCTAGACGACCTGCGATCGTACATACTGGCGCCTTTGACGGGCTGCTCGGGGCTGCTATGCGTCCATTGCGTAGGAGAGCTTGCAGCAGTCACCATACCCATCGGCATCAGGGGCGAGAGGTGCGCGTCTAGCGTAGGTAATCCATCGATGTTTCCGACACCACGTTGACCGATGTTATCCGGGACGCTATCCGCGTCGACTGTGACGATTGAATCGGCTTGCGAAATATCACGACGACCGACCGCGGGGTCCAACGAGTAGCCGCGCGATTGGACAGGCACTGACGGCAAGGGACGATACTGCCTGACGCTTCCGTCGCTTGTAGATCGGTAGGAGCGCACAGAGCGGAAGTAACGACTTGCCTCGGTCAGCTGCGAGTTTTGTACATGAGGAAAGGCCATTCTGCCAAGAATTCCATCGTGGCTCGATGAGGCGCGCGACGATGAGAGGTCGGGAACCGCGCCAACATGACGCGGTAGTCCAGATCCAACAACTTCTTCTGACATGAGAGACGGCGGCGAAGTGGCGGCAGACAACGCAAGCTTGATGGGTCGAGCGAGCGAGGTTCCGGCGGGGTAGAAAGTTTGGAGGTCGGGATGCTGCTCATCGATAGGTCCACGGACGAAAGACTCGGAACTTATCTTGGGCGCGGCCAGCGACTCGCGGTCTGACAATAAAATCTCCTTGGTGCCGGCATCCGAGATCTCTGACAGCCGTCGTGACATTGTTGGAGCAGGTGACAATGCAAGGTTACGGAAAGTGTCGTGACCGATGTCTGCCTCTTTGGAAGCGGAAGCCCAAGGAGGCAGGGCCTGTGTCGACGTCGCGGGACTGACACTGGTTGCCACTGTGGAAGCAGCGTCCATATCCAAGGATGTTGCGACTGTGCTGGTCCCTGCGCCAGGAATTGAAGACCTGAACGCATCGCTACGAGCCAGGCTTGCTTCGCTTGGTGCGAGCTGATGCTGCGTTTGAGGGCTGCCGGATTCGACAGTTACTTGGGCCCAGTTGATAGCAATGTTGGAGTCTGCCGAGTCTGACGTGTCGTGTCTCGACGTCGTGTGCGTTTTGTGAGAAGGTTTACGCGGTGGACGCAGCGGTGGTACTGGAGCTGGAAGCACAGGCGGTGCCAATGATGTGAAGGAGCATTGCGACGAGTTGCCGGTGCTAGAGCCTCCCATACCAAGTCTCGACGGGTTCGAAGAGCTATCGATCTCCATTCCGATCACATTGACCTGCGAAAGAGGAGCTTGCTTTTCCATCATGTGTACAGCTCTAGTCGGTGCTGAGGCTTCGACTTGGCCATGCTTGGTGCTGAACCATCTGTCCTTCGAAGCCACTTATCGATGAGTGGGACAATGCTGATAAGATCGAGATGGGGTTTGGTACAATCAAGATGGAGGGCGGCAACAGGCTGGGCTTGAAACCCATCAACGCCAAGCGGCCAAGGGTGAGAAGGCATCGCATCTGTGATATTTCGAGGATGATGGACTCTCTTTCAACAAAGAGACGCCAAGGGCGTTTGGACAGCAGCTCCCGATGCAAGATGACCAGTGATGCCGATCATAGAAACCCGATGAGGTTGGTACGAGTGTTGGCGAGGGAATTTGTGACATGTTGCTTTGGACAGACAGGGGTCCAAGCTGAGTTTCGACCCTTTGCCTCCTGCACGTTGCGCGTTTCTTGACCTCAACGCTTGGCCCAATTTAGCCGCTTGATCCACTCTTCTTCGACCTCAGCACTCGATCGACATGACCAGCAACGGACGAATCTAACGAACAGTTTGTCTCTATGCTGGCCAGAATGGCAGGAGTTACTGTAGACCATGATTTTGTAAGAATCTTGAGCCATTGTTAGCATCCTGAGTTAAGCTTTGATGTCAAGCACGGCGACGCCTTGAAAACGCGTGCCTTGCAGTCATGCCATCGAGTCTATTTACATGCTCTTCCACTCGCCAAGCAACCATACATGCCGATCAGTCTTTGTCTCCCCCAAGATCGCCTTACTTTCTGCAAAGCTTGTGCTCCTCTCCATCATGACAAATGTCAAATGATGGCAGAAAACGTGCCGTCTTGCCGCCTCGCCGCGCGCAAGACGCAACTAGCATTCATGTCCGCCGACACTTGGACCCTCCTGTGGAACCGCCCTTTGCCGAAGCCATGTCTTGTTGACAACCTTCTGGTCTTGGCGCCGCACCAGGCAACGATGAAATGTCGGAGCATCGCTCAAGGCTGCGTGCACATGCCCAGCCATGCACCGAGGCGGGAGACTCATGCTATCTGCATCGCAGCCAATTCTCCTCGTCAGCCAGCGGGTTTTCTCTTGTTTATTGTGATCTTCCAGCCGTTGCGGTGGCGCTTGCATGACGTTGCGTGGGGCCACGACAGCCCCTGATATGGCTTGGCCATCCTCTCGACGCTTCCTCACTTTCAACTGCGCCGCGAGCTTTGTTTTGCCGCAACACGCTCCTAGCTCCTTGCTCTCCATCGGACTTGACTTGAAGACCAAGGGCACACTTTTCAGCACAAGGGTCCGTGTCTCGGTCTCTTGCAGATCTTACTGAACAAAGCCGTCTGCAAAAACGTCGGCGGCTTGCACCTGCACCTGCACTCTTCAACCCACCTCCCAACCCGCCAGCGCCTTTGCCTTCATCTTCCACCATCACCTCCAGCCTGGGCTCCATACATTGTCCCAGTGATCCACCCATCTCGCCACTCTCCAGCCTACCTCCAGTCAACGGGTCAAGCGGGACGTGAAAGGTCCAAGATGACTTCGACCAGCATGCGAAGGCTTCCCATGCGGATGGTCGACCCTCAACACCATCAAGACGAGAACGCAATGCCCTCCTCCTCTTGCTCAACACAGGCCGCTGCTGCTGCTGCTGCTGCACCTTCGCCTTCCAGCATCAGCAAAACGGGCCACGCACGCTCGCCATCCAAGCTGCCTACACTCAGCGATATTGCTGCGCGGCTCAACCGCGACAGGGAAGCGTCTACGCCTGGCAACTCGCCCATGAAGCAGTTGCCCGGTAACGTCAGTGATGCAGCCAGACCGAGGTTGGAGTTAACCGGAAGGATCACAGGCTCGCCTAAGCCGCCTCAGCAGGGCGATCGTAAGAGCCCTTTGCTGCCAGCTTCACCATCCAAGCCAGACGAGGCGCAGTCATTGCAATGCTTGTCGCCCAAGGCGCCCTCGTCTGGCGCATGTTCTCCTACGAAGCGTATGCTGGCCAAAGGACTGCCCAGCCTCGAAGAGATCCGCGATCGCATGTCGCGAAAGGGTCTTGCCGCATTGAACGACGATACAAGTCCAAAACTGAACTCTGCACCATCTTCGCCCAACAAGCCTGCCTCGGAAGCCCTCACCAAGTCTCCAGAGATTCTTCGACCGGCTGAGCCATTTCCAGCAACAGTTCCGCCAGCAAAGTCACCCATGGTGGAAGACAAAAAGCCCGCCATCGGCAGATGCAGCACAGCCAACAAGCCCGCTTTGAAGGTGACAACCAGCTCGACCATCATCCCCAAGCTGACCCATCCACTGCCCCCAACGCCCGCCAAGGCACCTTCGTATCCGCTCCAGCATGAATGGTCTCTATTTTTTGACACCCGCTCTGCTGGGCCTTCCACTCCTGGGTTCGTACCCGAGTCCACGCTAAGCCACGCTCCTCCTACGCCCACGCTCACCACCTCTTCCTGGGAAGCCAATCTGCGGACTATCGGCTCGTATTCAACCGTCAACACCTTTCTTGGCTGCTTTTCAAAGCTGCACCGTCCATCGCAGCTCGATCGTCATTCTTCTTACCACGTCTTCAAGGACGGCATCAAACCGATGTGGGAAGACCCGCGCAATGCCAATGGTGGAAAGTGGACGATTACGTTCCGACAGCGAAACCCGGCTTTGGTGGACCGTAGCTGGCTGTGGCTTGTCTTGGGATTGATCGGCGAAGAGATGGATGGTGAGGATGAGACGTGCGGTGCCGTCTGCAGTGTCAAGCCGCGCGGTGATCGCATTTCGCTCTGGGTGAGAGATCGATCCCATGTCGAGACAGTGAACAAGATCGGCAAAAAGTTGCTGTCATTGCTCGAGCTGGAGAAGGAGTCAGGAATCGCGCTCGAGTTCACCTCGCATTCAGACAAAGCTGACGAAAAGAAGCTAGAGGGCCTGTTCAGCATGGCCAATCCCATTCAACAGATGGCACGAACGCCCACAATTAGCACCTTTGGCCCGGCAGCAGGACTGCCCAATGCCGAAGGTGCGAAGCTCGCCGCTGCTGCTGCTGCTGCAGGAAGTCCATCCCTGCTAATGGCGACCAGTCCAACTTCGCCCGGTGGAAAAAGCTTCCCCCGCTCGCCAACTACTGCTGCAAGCCCCAACAGCGAACCATACGTCAGACTAGCGGGCCAACCGAGCTCCAATACGTTTGGCCGCTCCCCAGGTAATGCATCCCCTTCGAACTTTGGAACCCTCGGCCAGTCGCTAGGTCTAGGAATCGGGGTAAGCACGTCCCCTAGCATCTCGCCTAATCCGAACGAGAGGAGAGGCAATGCGAAGAACCCTTTCCAGCAAGGCCTCGGAGAAGGAATAGGTGGAGCACTTAGCTGGAGATCGACTCGCAGCACTAGTCCACAGCGCACACTCGTCAGCAATAACGGCAACGGTCTGCTCAAGACGGGCGCTGGTACCGTGGACCGGTCGAGAAGCGTGTCCCCTTTCAAGGCCGACTAAACGACGCACTCGAGCTATATCATTGCTTTCCGAGCTCACAGTCCAGGTTGATCCTGCGGCTTTGTACATGATCATACATCTGTCCAGCATAGCACTCGCATACGCACACACTCTCTGTCTCAATCTCTCTCTGTCTCTGATACAATCGGCTCGTTTTGATCGCAACTACAAACGATACACTTGAAGATTCTGTCTGCTCTTCTGCTGTGCCTTTAGATCTTGACAACGAGCTTGCCAGTCGTCTTTCTGCTCTTGATATCGGCAAAAGCCCTCTTCATGCCCTCGGTAGAAAACTCGTATTCGTCATGAACATTGATCTTCACCTGTCCACTTTCGACCAGATCAAAGAGTTCTTTGGAGTACGTTTCCCTTTCTTCCCTCGTGGTCACGTAGTTGAAGAGGGTTGGTCTGCAAACTTTGAGATTCTTGGCGGCAAGCTTGAGCGGGGGGAAGGCGGGAACGGGGCCAGAGGCGTTTCCGAAGGTTACGATGGTACCTTTTCGGGCGGCGATGGAAAAGTTGCTCTCCCAAGTATCCGCTCCTACACCGTCCAAAATTCCATCTACGCCGTGGTTGGAGGTAATGTCAAGGATCGATTTGATGTAAGCCTCTGGATCTTCTTTGTTGTACAACAGGGCGTGGGATGCACCGTGTGCCAGGGCAAGGTCGCATTTTGCTTGGGTGGATGTCACAGCGATGACGTTCGCTCCGAATGCTTTACCCATTTGACACAGTAGCAATCCGACTCCTCCTGCTGCAGCCGTGACAAGTAGCCAATCGCCTTTTTTGACCGGGTGAGCTTCTTTAAGGATGGTCAGGGCGGTTAGACCTTGGAGGTAAGAAGCGGCAGCAGTTTTGGTATCAATCCCAGCTGGGAGTTTCACCACCCTCTCGGCGGGCAGAAGTTGCTTTTGGGTGTAAGATCCTCCGCCGTACTGAACCACACGATCGCCAGCTTGTAGAAAATCTACGTCGGGATCAACACTCTCCACCACACCGGCGGATTCTTGACCAATGATAATGGGACATTGTAAGGGGTAGAGTCCGCCAAAATGGTACGTGTCGATCATGTTGACTCCAGCATACTCGTTGCGGATAATGACGTGCTTGGAACCGGGCAAGGTAGGAGCGGGAATAGGGTGAACGGAGATCACCTCGGGACCGCCCTGCTTTGCAATTTGAAGCGCGTTGATGGTCGACATGCTGCGAGTAACAGAGAAGGGGAAGACTTGGGCGGTGCTTTTAGTGCGGGTGGGAAGATGACGCGCAAGCAGATTGAGTCTGAGGGACATCACCGTCGTTTTGCGGAGAAATGTTAATGGAGAAGAAGGGAAAAGATGTTGAGAGAGTGGGAATGGCAAGAGTATACATATGTTGCCCAGCTCAGTCGGCTATCCAACCAGTTTGCCTGGGGCTCGAATTTAAGCTATTCCCCCAACCTCTCTGCCTCCGCGGCCTTGGTCCCTGCTCTCAGCTTTACACTCACACTCATGCTTCCTTTGACACATCGTAATTGATGCAGTATGTTGTTGGCTGACAATAGTTCATGACAGGCACAATCGAGCGCTCAGAACAATGAGCATGTCTTTCCGCCGGATGAGGTTGGAAGGAGGGGACAGGGGGAAGCACATTCTTCCAGGTTCTTATTCCCGACCGTGGGGAAAAGGGAAGCCGTGGAGCACGCGATTTTGAGTGTTGCCCCGTGCGTAGCTTGCAGCAATTCTCTCTCCGTTGTCATTTTGGCCAATCGTCCTCATCGCCTCTCTGCTTTCCACACGAGCATTCCTCTTCTGTCCAGCAACGATGTCCTGTCATCTAGACATGAATCACACTCTGTAAATGAGCAAAGAATCTTAAATTACGACGAAAATCTTATCGAGGATGAAACAGCTTTCCGGGAAACACTTGAAATCATGGCAGCGGCGCTTACTTCTTATCAAACGCATTGGTCTTCTCCTTGATGTGGTCGATGACCGAAGGGTCGGCCAAACTGGAGAGATCGCCGAGGTTGTCCGTGTCGTGCGAGGCACACTTCCTAAGCAGACGACGCATGATTTTGCCAGATCGGGTCTTGGGGAGATCCGAGACAATGATGATCTTCTTGGGGGCAGCGAAGGGACCAATGTTCCTTCGGACTTGGATGACCAGTTCCTTGGTGAGGGCCTCTTCAGAGTCATACGAGAATTCGGGCTTGAGGGTGACGTAGGCAGCAATGGTCTGGCCAGTGACCTCATCGGGGATACCGACGACGGCGGTTTCGGCAACACCAGGGTGCTGAATGAGGGCAGACTCGATCTCGGCAGTGGAAAGACGGTGACCAGAGACATTGATAACGTCATCGACACGTCCCTTGATCCAGATGTAGCCATCCTTGTCACGAGCAGCACCGTCACCGGTGAAGAAGTAGCCCTTGTAGGCACGCATGTAGGTGTCGAGGAACCGCTGGTGGTCGTTGTACACGGTTCGTGCGACCGAGGGCCATGGCTGACCGATAGCAAGGACACCTTCGACGTTGTTACCCTCGAGCACCTTGCCCGAAGTAGGATCGAGCAGGACGGGCTTGATACCGAAGAAGGGAACGGTGGCGGAACCGGGCTTGGTCTTGGTGGCACCGGGAAGAGGGGTGATCATGATCGAACCAGACTCGGTCATCCAGTAGGTGTCGACAATAGCACACTGCTGTCGGCCAACGTTGTCGTTGTACCAGTGCCATGCCTCGGGGTTGATGGGCTCTCCGACGGATCCAATGACACGTAGCGTAGAGAGGTCATGCTTCTTGACGTGCTCGTCGCCCAATCGTCGGAGCAGACGGATCGAGGTGGGTGCCGTGTAGAACTGAGTGAGCTTGTGCGTGTCGACAATTTCCCAGTATCGTGAGGGCGAAGGGTAGACGGGAGTCGACTCGAAGATGAGGGTGGTGACACCGTTCATCAGAGGACCGTAAACAATGTACGAGTGACCCGTGATCCAGCCAACGTCAGCCATGCAGGCGAACCGATCACCCTTGTCGGGGTGCACATCGAAGACATTGCGCAGAGTCAAGGCGGTACCGAGGAGGTAGCCTGCGGTGGCGTGGACGACACCCTTGGGCTTGCCAGTGGAACCCGAGGTGTAGAGGATGAAGAGGGGGTCCTCAGAGCTTACCGACTCGGGAGGGCAGTAGGCACGCTCACGCGAGCAAGCCTCGTGCCACCAAATGTCGCGCTTCTCGTCGACGTTGACTTGGCCACCGGTGCGCTTTACCACGACAACGTGCTCGACCTTGGGGCACTCTTTGAGGGCAGCATCGACGATGCTCTTGGTGGCAATGGTGCGGCCACCACGCTTGCCCTCGTCGGTGGTAATGACGACGCGGGCACCGCAGTCGTTGGTTCGGTCACGGAGCGAGTCGGCGGAGAATCCAGCAAAGACGACCGAATGAATGGCACCAATACGAGCACATGCAAGGAGAGCAACGGCAGCCTCGGGAATCATGGGAAGGTAGACAATGACAGTGTCGCCCTTCTTGACGCCGAGCGATTTGAGCATGTTGGCGGCCTGCGAGACCTGGACGAGGAGCTGTGAGTAGGTGATCTCCTGGTGCTGACCGGGTTCATCGGCCTCGTAGATGATGGCAACACGGTCGGGGTACTTGTGTGCCCATCGGTCAACACAGTTGTAAGCGGCGTTGAGACGGCCCTCGTTGAACCAAGCAACGTCGCCATTTTCGAATCCACCGGATCGAACCGTCTTGAAGGGAACATCCCAATCAATGAGCTCTTTGGCGATCTGTCAGAGCAAAAGAAGCAGAAGAGGGCAAGGTGGCAAGTCAGAAATTGCTCGTATATGACCGACTCTTTTGCAGCGACGACTGTTAGGTTTGCTATGTCAGCCTCGTCGGCCATGCCGAAGCGACGGTCGAGCAGCCAAAAAGCCGTGAACGCTCTGATATACTGAATTACGCACCTTTCCAAAGAATTCGTCAGTGTTGTTGATCGACTCGGGGTAGTCCTTGTCGTACTTGTCAGCGTTAATGTGAGGGGCGGGACGGCCGTCCTTGCCCAAGAGACGGGAAGGGACGTCGTAGGTCTTGACCTCGGGAACCTCGGCTTCGGCCATAATGGCGTTCTGTGAGGATGCTGTGTGTTGTAGATGTGTCGAGTGGTGGTGGGAGAAGGAGAGGGAGCAGTTCTTCTGTCTGTCTAACCAAGTAGCGGGTGAAGTCAGGAGGGATACAAGTTGAGCATGCGTATGGATCAGAAGAAAGATGAAAGAAGCGGCTGATTGGCTGCGAGGATGGATGTGGAGTCTATATACGTTGCAGCGCTCGGGCGGTCTGGCGGCGAACAGACTTTTGGTCTGCGGGAAAAGCAGAAGAGCGACTTGCAGGCTCTCCACATCTGGCGGCAGTGGCAGTGGCAGCGGCAGTGGCAGAGACGCGAGATGCCAAGGATGGCCTCACACACACACTCCGCGAGCCAGCCAGTCAGCCACCGAGACGGCGATGAGTGGAAATGGAGTTACACTCGAGCACAAGGCTGTCTCGGCCCATCGGGCAGGCACCTCCGACCACAACAGAGACCGACGAGTCAAGAGTGACTGGCTGCTTGCCTGCCGCTGTCTTTGACGGGAATAATAAAAATAATAATAATAATAATAAAGCCACGCTCTTCTCCTCACCTTGGTGCGAGCTTGCGGGCCTCACTCCACTCTCAAAATTGCATTTTTTTTTTCTCAGGCGGTGTTGGCCTGAGCGGGGAAAATCAAAATCTGAACCCCACGTCCCAAAGAGCGAGTGACGCCCGAATCTGATGCTTTTCTGCACACCGCTGCATGGCTCAAACAAAATCGGCGACCTCTCTCCCTTTTCTTTGACCAGTACCGTACAGTACAGTAGATGATGGTGACAGTATTCAACTGTCGACAAATCACCGTCCTTGCCTTGGCTCTAAGACTGTAGACGAACCAAATTGACTGATTTGATTGATTGATTCCCCGGGAGTGCAGCGCTATGGTGCCGAGATGCGCCTAGCAGCACAAACACTCTTCTACCCCGCTCGCCGCTCTAGCCCTTTTCTCTCTTCTTCCTTCTCCACCAATGCTTCCTTCTTAGATCCTTGAGCTCCGCTGCGTATCGTCTTGTATTGCTTGGATTGCTTGTACTGTACTGCCAGCCTGCTTCCACCCCGGATCCCGCTGGCTGGTTCGCCGTCACATGAATACTGTATGTCCCACATTTTGTTTTCCTCAGCAGGGAGTCAGTATGCTCATCGGCCCAACGCGGGCCTTGCAACTTTTGCATGACATCCAGCGCAACAATGCCAGTGTCGGCAAGCTTGGCCCCATGTTCTCCACTAAATGCATCAAACGTTCCGGGTCGTCCCCTTCTCACTCAACTGATGCACGAGTTTGTGTGGGATCACCATCACCTTGTTGCTTCTTTGTAAGAGACGAATCTAAAAGATCCGGTCAAAAGCCAAGCAGTCTATCTTTGGCTGTCCATGTCATTGAATCCTGTGCCTTAGCTTGCTCGGCTGTTGCCAAAACCAAACATCAGCGGTCTCGGCGCACGTCACTACAATCAAGTCAAGAAAGATCACCCCGCACATTCATCGTGCTCCCTTCTCCTCTTGTCCTCCATTACACGGTTTGGTGACACAGAGTATGAATTCCCATTTCCCGCTCCGTTCGGCTAAATCGTCAAAACGTCGAGTGACGCACAGACATCTCCAAAGTCGAAATGCATGGTATCGTTGGACAGTTTTGTGCAATCCAACTGTGTGGCTCTATCTGTCTACATTCCAGTATCAGATCGCCTTTTCCAAGACGTTGACGGGTACGAGCCCGATCTTTGATAGCAATGAGGCTGGATTCTCAGCACGCAAGCTACAGCAATCTGTTCGTTAGCAGACACCGAGTGACTGTACTTCTCTTTCTTTGTGATATCCAACAGAACCCGCCGCGCACGGTCGTCGTGGTCACTGTGATCACACATACCGTGTAACAGCGTGTCTGAAGCCCTACATCACTCCCAGCCGGTTACCAGTGCCTGTCCGTCTATCTGTTTACTCTATCCGTCAGTCGCCTCTTTGACATGGATCATATAAGCGTCGGGAGATCTGCGTGTGTCATCCTCAAGGCTTTTTACTGCAGCCGGCTGGAGCATCGGCTAAGAAGATTAGCGCCACACGCACTTGGATATGCACCTAGCTGCACCACCAAAAGGCGTGCTCGATTGGACTCCATGTCAGCGAATCCTCCGACCAAACAAGTCATGCTTCTCCCACAATGTTGGCGTTGAATTCAGATATAGCCTATGCCGCCAAAATCGGATCGCTCTTCGGACAAAGATCCGAAAATTGGCCTGCATTGATGTTCTCATCGTTTGCAACAGCTGCCAGTCAGACCAGAAGGTCCTTTGTTGCTACCTTCACTTTTGCCGCCACTGCGTCCGGGTCGGATACCCAATGCCCTGTCAAGGGTCTTCTGGACGTTCTTTTGTGGCGTGGGTATCTGCGAACAAACCGAAATGCTTCTGCTTCTACACACAGGCTTCCGTACGCCTCATGACAACCCGATCCAACAATCTACCAAGGCCGCATTCGACAGTGGAGATTGATAGCACCAGTGAAGACAAGTTTGTGCCAGAGTGCCAATTTGTTGAGTCAAGTCAAATGCACAAATTGTCGGAACTCGGATAGAATTTCTCGCGGCAAAACGCGTTTCGCAGGGTCCACGCCAATCCTACTTGTTGCCATCTTGGAGCTACACACTACCTCACCGCCTCGCACAGGTTCGACTAGTCACCATCGGTCGACAATAAGATGGACGGCCAAGCAGAAGGCTCTTCGCAGCACAGGCGAGTCCTCTTGCCACCTCGCTCCGAGTACCGCTTCGAGCTCGAGCCGCACGAACGACTTTCCATCCGACTCGTTCAGAACCGCACGCAAACTGGTGAAGAACCTGATGCAGAGATCTTTGGTGCCGAACTCGTCGGAGGCACACAAGAGCGATGGTATCCCTTTGGCGATGAGGCCAAGGCTGCCGTTTCCTCCTGGAGAGGGGCCGAGATCGAGATCGCTGGATCCGCTTCCACAGAATACCTCGCAGACGAACCATCCCCAGTCTACACGGCCTATTCCAACCTTCACCTCTACCTCGAGCGCAAACGAATTGAAGCACGACAAGCACTGCGTGCAGATGCCAAGCTACTATCCACTTTAGCGGGTTCCGTCCTTGACCCGAGCTACATTGCCCCTCGCACAACCGACCAAAGCACCGAGACTCAATCTGATCCCAGCGGCACTGCTGCATCGACCGTGTATAGACCAGAGGGGCAGGGTCCCAGAGTCATGGTCCTCGGTCCCGAGTCGGCAGGGAAGACGAGTCTGATCAAGCTCCTCGCCAACTATGCTCTCCGTTCGCCCGCAGTTGCGAGCTTGGGCAAAGGTGAGGCAGGGAAAGTCGCACAGAGTCTTCGCACGGGTGGAGACGGCATTATCTACCCAAACATGGAAAGCAACCTCTCTGAAGAAGCCAAGAAGGCAAAGCGCGAAGAAGAGAAGCGCAGTGATATCACCGGATGGTGGCCCGTCGTCGTCAATCTCGACCCGAGTGATGGTGCGCCGCCACTGCCATGCTGTCTCTCTGCCTTGCCACTTTCCCCACTTCCCCTCGCATCGCTGCCTTCGCCCTCCCCAGCTTTCCCCTTCGGAACCAACACCGGCACTACGGGTGCAATCCCACCAGGCACATCCACCGCCCACGGCGTCGCTCCCCTCTCCCTCTGGCTCGGCAAAGAAAATGTGCGCGAGAACGAGCGCCATTTCCGCCGCGTCGTCGACTGGCTGGCCGAAGGCGTCGAGCGACGGCTCGCACGCGATTTCCGCTCCCGCATGTCGGGTCTTCTCATCGACACTCCCGGCGTGATCACCGCAGACGCAAGAACTAAATACGCCTTTATCCAGCACTGCGTCAAAGCCTTCAAGATCGATACCATCGTCGTCCTCGGCCACGAGAAGCTCAACCTGGAAATGACCAAAATGTTTGGCAACCCAACGGCCGAACCGCTTGACATTCGTAACTCCCATGGTCAGAAGCTGCCCAGGATCAATGTGATCAAGCTGCCCAAGAGCGGTGGTGTGGTAGAGTTGGACGATATGTACAGGGCCCGCTTGAAGGCGTTGCAGGTCAAGACCTATTTCTATGGCGGGTCGAGCAGTTCTAGTGCAAACCAGGAGGGAGGCGTACCAAAGATGGTTCTGCCAGGACACGCCGATCCCTTGGGTGGAGTGCCTTCGCTCAGTCCCTACAGCACCACAATTCCCTTTGATTTGCTCGAGATATACAAGGTCGGGCAGGAGAGTTTAGCGCCATCGTCGGCATTGCCCATTGGAGCGTCCCGGACAGTCACAGAGACCCAGCTGGTCAAGTTGGACCCAACCAACTCAGCCGCAGATCAGACCAGCTTGCTCCACAGCGTACTTGCTCTCATCCAGCCGCCCAGAGGCGGAGGAGGTGCGGGACAGCCAGATTCTTCCACCAACCCAACAGACGACGAAATCATTGGTGCCCCCATCTTGGGCTTTGTCCACGTCGCCGACATCGACATCGTCCGCAAAAAGATCACCGTACTCTCGCCTAGCACCGGAAGGCTGCCCTCCAAGACGGCCATCTTGGGTTCTTTGGACTGGCAAGACGTCTGAATTTGCTTTGCTCTAATCTGACCCTTTTTCATGTACTCTGAGATTTTCATTCTTTGGCATTACAAATGAGTCTTCACCTTTGATTCCTGGGTGCTTCGCCTGTCTGGATGAATCCGTCAAGGTAATACAATCTGAGCGGCCGGAGATGAAAAGTCTGTTCCGTCCTACAAAAAAAGAACTTCAGACGACACTCTTTGCCGGCTGTGCAGAGGATCGAGGCGCGCTGGCGCACCTGGCCCTTGCCGCTACTGCACAAGTTTGGGTCTTGAGATAAGTCATCGCAAATGTTGTGGGAGCGGGTTGGTGGGGCGGAGGGTTTGCGATCAAAATTGTAACACACTGCTGGAAAATTTCTTGATTAAATCTTCGTCCAGGGCAGCATTCTGCACGTCCTTGGGGTGGAAGGGCTGCTAAGGTCCAGGAGAGGGTCAAACCTTGCTGGCAGGCACGCCGGAGGCAATCAAGCCTCTTGCGCTTGGTCAGATGCCACGCCGCCAGTTCAATGTCTGCAACTTCCTCACCATCACCATCGTCCCCTTATTTGCCGTTAAGATTGCTTTGAGCGCATGATGTCAGGAGCGTCAAAATTGTAGTTAATAATGTCTTCATCAAGTGACTGACCAGCTTCAGAATATTGTAAGCATCTGAATGGTCTGGAACCGTGCCAATAGAGTAGTCATAAGCCACGCCGACAGTTGTGTTACACTTAACAAGCTCTTGTTGGTTTCATACTGCAAGGGAGAGGTTGGCAATCTGCACATCGTAAAAAGTGTTTCGGTGTTAACCTGACTCACCGGCTTTTGCACAACCAGTGTATCAGCCTTTTCTGATGCAGCACTCCTCCACCATCACTGTATCAGCTCTGCACAAGTTTTGACACACCACCATTGCTTTCTTAAGGTTTGTTTTAGTGCTGTATTAGCTCGTGATAGTGCACAAGGTCTGTATTGGTGGTGGAGTAGTGTTTGATACACCACTATGTGCTGCTCATCTGCAGTTGTTACACAGTGAAAATTAAACATCCTTGTTTCGAACCGGGACTCGAGACCTGCATCCCGATTTTGGTGACGGCTTCTAACCGGTCCTTCTCTGCTAGACCTTTGCCCCGTTGCGCTCTGTTCAACAGGCTATCACACCACAATATCCTCCCTTAGCCATCTCGTCACCTCGTCCCGTTCCTCGCATTCCACCATCCCCCCGCAACCCGTTATGAGGACGTCCAAACTCGTTCGCAGTTCCTCATCCCTCCTTGTGCGATCGCGTACCACGACCAACGCCGCTCATCTCACCCGCACCGTCCTCCCCGCCGTAACCTCCAGTATGTCGCATAAGCGCACATCCATCGCCAGCAGCAGGCTCAACCAAGTCTCTCGTCAATTCTCCTCCTCGCGACCCGCCACCATGTCTGCCTCGGCACCGGTCCGCGCCTCCAGCGGCGCCTCTGCTGTCGATGAGAACAAGCTGGTCAAGCTGCTGTCCGAAGGTGGTCTGCGCACCATCTTGCTCAACCGTGAGAAGGCACTCAACGCGCTGAACCAGGAGATGGTCAACCTCATTGAGAAGTCGCTGGACGAGTGTGTGCAGTCCTCTACGTGCAACGTGATACTCCTTCGTGGTGTCGGTCGTGCCCTCTGCTCTGGTGGTGACGTGCTCGCCGTTGTCAAAGCTGCCGACTCTGAAGATCCCAAGGTGCGCAACAAAGCTCTCGACTTCTTCCGAACCGAATTCCAGCTCGACTACAAGATCGCCAGGCTCGGCGAGACTGCCAACGCCCACAGCGCCGGCACGGGCGCCGAAGACGCACGCACGCTCGCCAAGAGCAAGGGTGGAGACTTGAAGAAGCCCAAGACGTTTGTTTCAGTCATGGACGGTATCACTATGGGTGGAGGCGTTGGTCTCTCGGTCCATGCCCCTTTCCGAATCGCTACCGAGCGAACGATGTTTGCTATGCCTGAGACTGGCATCGGGTACTTCCCCGATGTCGGTGTCACTCGCGTGCTCGCGCGTCTCGATGGACGAATCGGACAGTACCTCGGCATGACGGGCGCCAGGATCAGCGGAGAAGAGGCTTACCTTGTTGGCCTGGCTACTCACTACGTCCCCTCTTCGAGCATCGACGCCATCGCTCACCGTCTGAGCACCCTCCCTGCTGAGAGCGCACTCAACCCTTCTCTCGTCTCCTCCGCCTTGAGCGAGTTTTCCTCTGACCCTCTCGCCGCCAAAGACACTCTGGACAAGTCTGCATTCTTTGGCGACCGGCGCATTGCGCTCGACTACGTCTTTGGTCAGCTGTCGTGCGAGTCCATCTTCTCCTGTCTCGAGGAGATCGCTTCAGCAGAGGCAGACTCTCAGGCCGCAGCGGAACTCGCCCAGCTCGGCCTCCCCTCCATCACCTCTGATGTCCAGGCTTGGGCTACCCAAACCCTCAAGGACCTCAAGACCAAGTCTCCGCGCGCACTAAAGATCACTCACCAGGCCATCCTTGAAGCAAGAAGGTTCGACGTCGAGGAAGCCTTCCGATTCGACATGCGTCTCGCCACCGCCTTCTGCGACCTTTCCATTGGTCGAGACTTCTATACGGGTGTCACTCACGTACTGGAACGGGACCCGGCCACTGGCAAGCGTAGGACCGGTATTGCCGACTGGGAACCGGCTTCGCTCGACAAGGTCTCGGACACCACCATCCGCGCTCAGTTCTTTAGCGATTTGGAAACGGCCAAGAAAGCTGGGTTGAAGATGGACGTTCCGCACCTCTCTGCTATCCCTGAGCCTTTGACCAACAAGGAAGCTCGACAGGCTAGGGACAGCTTGTTGAGGGGCAAAGGTCCGCTCAAGTGGGAGCAGAGCCACAACGTGTTTGCTCTTCCCAGCGAGGCTGAGTGTGCGGCTCTGTTGGAAGGAAGTCACCCCGCCGCTGCAGCGGTCAAGCCAGATGCCAGCGAACTGGTCGACTGCTTGAAGAGGCACAAGGGAAGTCTACCCGGTCTGGAATTCAAGGTCTTGGATTGGGTCAAGAGGCAGGAAAGGCGACAGGCTTAGATCTAATCAAACATCTGTACGGAGCCCTATAAAAAGTTTGACAGCACGCGTTTTGCACGAGGTGACTCAGTCTCGCCAAGCTGTGTGGTTCGGTGTCAGCGTCCAATGTGAGGCGGTTGTTCCCTCCCGAAAGATCTGTGAGAGGACATTTCACCTCCGACTAGAGTAACTGAGCGTCTGAGAGCCGGATAGGATGTACATGTAAAAGATGGAATCCTGTGTGTCTAAGGCACTCGTGGCTGGATAAGTCACACTCAGCCCTTCCTCCCTTGCAGTAGTTGTGAAGGCTTATGCGGATACAAGAGCGGCGTCCGAACGTCTCATGCACACAAAAGACAAACATTCGCATGTCGCAGCTCTCTTTGCGCTTCCCTCTTCCTCTGAGTCCTGTCAACGCTCGTGAACACCATCATCCCAAGTGTACCCCTCCACGCTCGGCGCTTGCTGCAGCCCTTGATATCGAGCTGGTACGCAAATCACCCAATTTGCACCCTAATGACCGACGAGCAGAGGAGTAAGGGTCATGTTGATCGGCCAACACATGAGCGACCCTGTAATTGTCGTCGACTACAACATGGATTATAATTGGTACTTGGAGAAGTACCTGCATCTGTAGGCGCTGGTCGTATAATGGTTCATTATTCCTGCCTTCCAAGTGACAGAACATGTCATAAGCGTAGCAGGAGACAGGGGTTCGATTCCCCTCCAGCGCATAATCTATTTTTTTGAGTCTCCCGAAGGGTGAAGGGTTGCCTTTTTTTTTTGGTTGCCTTTTTGGTTGTTCTTACTTTGGAGAGAGTAAATCAAAGCGCGCTATTTGGATATCTCGTTGAGTGAATATTTCACTTTTTGAATAAATTTCAGCGGCTTGCCGTCAGTGAACTGCTTATTGAATACGATGTCATCCGGTAAAAGGAATACTACAGATCGGGCAACGATCATTTTTCTCAACTCGATCACCTGGGTCCTTCGCTCTGAATCCGCGGCTTGAGACTTAACTCTGCCGAAAGCGGAACGGCGTGTGGCTTTGGCTCGATTTGGCTATGCACGGACGGCGTCCATTTGAGATTCGCATTCATCATCACAGCCTCAGCCTTCCATCACAATCCTTCTTACGCTATCATTCACGGACAATATCCGCTCACCATCATCGACAGCTATATAGTTACGGCCTTCTTATCTACGACGCTCGTCCGTCTTCCCACTTGAACCGCAAGTTCTCAAAATGGCGAGCATCAAGGGTCCCGCACCCGCACCTACCTCTTTCCCTGGCGCCGAGCATCTCCGAATCGGCATCGTTCACGCACGATGGAACGAGGAATGCATCACCCCTTTGGTCAAGGGCTGCGTCGAGAACATCACCAAGGCCGGTGTCAAACCGGAGAACATCGTCATCGAGTCTGTCCCTGGTTCGTGGGAGCTTCCCTTCGGTGTCTCTCGCCTCATTTCTGCTTCCCAGGTACAGGCTTCGTCAAATGTTTCTGACCTGATGGGCGCCACTTCGCTTCTCGACGACAACAGCAAACCTTCCACTCCTACTACGACGGGCGGCGTCAAGGCGAGCAAGGCAGCATTGGATGCAGTGATCGGAATCGGTGTCCTTATTAAGGGGTCGACCATGCACTTTGAATACATCTCGGAGAGCTGCTGTTCCGGATTGATGCGTATCGGGCTTGACACCGGTGTGCCGGTCATTCTCGGTGTCTTGACCGCACTGACAGAGGATCAGGCTCTGGAGAGGAGCGGCGTCGGTAGGGGTGCCAACAAGGGTCACAACCACGGCTTGGATTGGGGTTCCGCTGCTGTCGAGTAAGTACACACACCTTTTAAGGAATGTCTGACAAAACCAAAGAGTAAAGCTGACCCTTTCTCACTTGATCATTGTCTCTTTTGCGGCGCTACAGAATGGCTCTCAAGACCAATCGATGGGCCGAGGGCAAGCTCGCCTGAAATTCTTCATCATATCAGATTGTAGCAAAGAAATGGATGATGGATATCGCTTACAGCGCCATAAGCCTTCCCTTTTTGTGATGCTAGTGAGCATGGATGCATGACAGGCATCTGCTCACAGCGTGTCGAGCGACAAGGCAGCGATGACAATTCGCAATTTCTAAGCATAGTCCAGACCTCGAAAGGCGCACAGTCTCGTCTGTACTTCAGAGAAGCCTCTGGAGCAAAGCGTTCTGCTCTCAGAAGTCTCTGGTCGAGAGATGCAGTGAAGCTCACAACGTCCGGAGGTGGCAGAGATGAGGATGAGTAGAAGCAAACGGTTTCCGAGGCTTGGATCGCGTAAGCTTGCCCTCATCTGATACGATCGTAACGGGAGATTGAGAGTGCGGTCCTTTTCGCGTTTATGCACATCCCGGCAAGGGGCTTGTGGACAGAACAGGTCTTTTGTGCACTATCAAGTGAGGGTTCAGCTGCGGTGGAAGGAGTTCGACGGGCGGAACAGGCTTAGCAGGTTGGGCATGAGTGTCGAGTGTGAGTCGGGACCGTAAATAAGACGCGACTCCCCGCCTTTTCTGTCTCTGGACTCGAAATGGTTCCCCGCACTCGAGACGTTACTTTGTAGCAGACGGCGTAGCAGACGGCGACTCTTTGTTGGACTCCGCAGCCTCGACGCAAACTCACATGTTGGTCTCCGCCGACGGCCAGTTCTTCCGGAAGCGTCGTCCGTTGTGGCTGCCTATCGTCTACCTCGTTTTGGTCTCCTTATGATCTTTGTCGCTCACAAAATCGCATCTTCTGCCTAGCAACGACCGCCATCCTCACCCTTTCCTCGACAACGTGCAAGATGACAGACACCCGAACCCTCTACTTTCTCGAAAACTCACGAGCCTTCCGTGTCGCGTGGGCCTTGGAAGAGCTCGAGCTGCCATACGAGCTGAAACACTATGCCCGAATCCAAGGCAAACGAGCTGTGCCGGAGCTCAAGTCTGACTCTGGAAACCCTCTCGGCAAGTCCCCATACCTCATCGATGGTGACGTAAAACTTGGCGAAAGTGCTGCGCTCGTCAAGTATCTTATTGAGCGCTACGGTCCACAGCGGGGCAAGACGGAGCTTCTCGGTTCGGCGTCCAACTGGCAAGAGAGGGGCGATATCGAAAGCTGGATCTCCTTCAGTGAGGGGATGATGGTTCATACCCTGGCAGCAATCTACCCTCGATGGTTCGCTGATGAAGCAACGGCGAAGAATATCGAGCAGAAGATGAGCGCAAACATTCAGAACAATCTCAATCTCCTCGAGTCCGCCCTGAGCAAAGACAAGGCAGGAGGATTTCTGGTAGGAGGAAGACTCACGGCGGCGGATATCATGTGTGCCTTCACCGCAGAATACACCTTCTATATGGATACCGGTATCACGAGCGAGGGAAAGAAGAAGGAGGATTGGCCAAACACCGTAGCTTGGTTGAAAGGTTTGGCCAAGCTGCCGAGTTACCAGAGGGTGTTACAGAAGGGCGGCACGCACAAGTTTGCCATCACCGACTGAATCCTGACTCGACCTTGCTGGAAGACCCAACCATTGCCGACGGAACTTTGCAGATCGAAGCCCCTCCCAAATAGAATACTCAACCTTCTGGACCAACCCGCTTCTAAGATTGCAACGAACACAGAGTCAAAGTCTAGAAGCCCAAATCGGCAAAACACAAAGAGCGCGCAATTGATCTTGTACAACAACTTTGGTGATATTTTTGGGGGGTGTTGACCAATTCGAGTGGACACGAAATGAAGGGTAACAAAGCCTGAAGCTGCGATACAGATAGGACTGAGTGATGCATATCGAACCATCATGGCGTGTGGGGCTCGAGTCAGATGATGATGCTGCGGTTTGGCGGAGGCGATGCATTTAGTCGAGCTTGTCAACCTCGGTCTCCTTCTTGTCGGCCTCGTCAAAGTTTTCGACAACGTCGGGGACGTCGTCGTCGTCTTTGGAGCCAGCGGCAGCGGCTTGCGAGGCAGCGTGTTGAGCGTTCATAGCCTGGTAGGATTCAGCGAGCTTGCGAAGCGAGGCAAGCGAGTCAGGGCCGAGCTGGTTGAGGATACCGGGGACGAGTTCGGTGAGCTCCTTGTCGACACCGTTGCCGTACACGGCGAAGGTGTTGGAAGTGGGGAGACCGTGGACTGTCAGGAGCAAAGCAAAAGTGTTAGCATCTTGAATTGCATTTTCGTTAGCGTGAACGTCAAGCACCGTCTCGAGCGTTGGTAAATCCGGTTTGCCGAATCATATTCTGGAATCGTTCCAGATGTCGAGGGGTTTTTCTAGTCTTTGCCTCACTGCTGCTGAATACTCCGACTCAGCATGATTGGCGGTGCCAAAGGTTGACTGAGCAACACGAGAGCTTTCTCGTTGAAAGCGACCTTGTCTCGGCGAGCAGCCAACGTTGTGAGCCAGGCCATCCAGCCAAGAGAAAATCGGTCCGCTCCAAAGTTGAAGCCTGCCCTTGTCTTTCTGCGTCTCTTTCTCCGTGCTCCATGTCCTAATCCAACGATGCTCCTTCTGTCGTGCGAATTCCATCCACAAATGGATCGAAGCTGTTTGTGTCCATCGGGGGGAGGCGACTGCGATATGCTCGAGACGGTCCGTAGCTATGCTGTCATCTTTTAAACTTACCCTTGGGGGCAGAGAAGTGAAGAACGTTACCATCCTCCTTGAACATGTTGACCTCCTCGATACCAGAGACGGGCTCCACCTGGAGCTTCTTAAGAGCAGCCTGAAGCTTGGGGTCCTCACCACCGGGGCCCTTGGGCTTAGGGGCCATCTTACGACGGGGGGTACCCTTACCACCTGTTTTGTCGCAGAGTCAAGCATCGAGTCGTGGGAGAGGTCGCAAACAGGGTGCGTGTGCGTTGAAGGATCACGGCGCAAGATGTTGAAGAGGAAGCAGAGTCGAGTCATTGCGGTAGTCATGCAGTGCGTGGTAGATGACCATTACAAATGGTGGTCAGGCGAAAGTCGGAAGAGCGAGAATCGAAAACAGTTGTGCGCGCATGTGATGATTGGAAGAGGTATGAAGAAAGCAAGGGTCAGCAATTCATGAGCAGGTATCCTAGTAAATTGGCGTGGTGGGGCTTCCTCTTGTAGCTTGTTGCTGTGGAGCCAATGAAGCATCCGAGAGAACCGTTGGTCAAATTGCTGAATGTTGTGGAATGATGGGGTGAAACGTACCGGTTCGGCTGGCAGCCTGGAGCTTGGCGAGCTTTTCCTGGTTGAGAACCATTTTTGAATAAAGTGTAGAAAGGAGAAGAAGAACGGAAACCGAACGAACGAACGAGAGAGAGAGGAACGAGATAGTATGGTGGAGAACAGAAGCGACAACGACAACGACGACGACCAAGATACCAATTCAATCAAAGCCGGCGTGGCCAGCTGTGTGTGTGTGTGCTTCTTCGCGCGGCGGCGCTGGTTGGTCGAGTCTCTGCGCTTCTGCTGCTCTTGCTGCTGCTCCATTCTTCCCCCGCTCTTGCATATTTTGCCTACTCGGCCGTCTGCTGCCTTGCCTTTTTTTTTCCTATTTCAAGCTTGACTCGCCCCAGGCTGTCCTGCGCCTTGTCTCTGTGAAATTGGCGCTAGTTGAATCCAGGCTCAGGTGATCAGAGGAAAGCGAGCCGCTGGAAGAAGCTCACAGAGACACATGGACTGTGCCCGTCCGTCCTTGGTTCCTGCCAACTTTGTTGTCCCACTGCTGTATGTGGCACCTCCATGTTCCGCCATCAAGGCTGGTGTATCACTTCCTTCTTCTGCCAACAAACCCGTCTCAGATCCTCGAATAGCCTCCAGCTTGCCGCACTGGGGATATCATATTGCGCTGCGATAGAGATGAGTGTCGAGACAGCGAGACAGAGCCAGCAGCTCTCGAGGCAATGAGCGAGCTATTATACGATTGGAGGACGCCGCAGCCGACAGCAGCACGCGCCTTTGGCCTCTCTTTCCTTTCAAAGTTTGACACGCTCTAACATCTTAGTTGTTTGTGGCCTCGGCAGCGTCCGAAGTTGTCCGACTCGCGTCATGGTCGTGTTTGTTTGGCTAACCTCACATCAAATATTGTTGCGATGATTCGAAAGATGGAAATTTGGCTTGAGTTCCTTGTATTGTTTGTATTCAGTCAAAGACCAGTCACTACGCCCGAGATTACCGGAATCAGCAGGCGAGCAACTACAAAATTTCAAAGCGGGTTGCACTGGACTCTAGAAGAAATCAAGTTGAGGAACTTAAGTTTGGGCAGAGGTTTTGGAAATCGCCATCGCTCTCAATTCTGTCAGTTCCATGTGCCGATAATCCTGCACTCTCTTGGTTGATACTGATACCATCGTCGTCCACATCTTTGAATCTTCCCCACACCATTGCTACACCTCATTTCGGTCACACATCATCGCTGGCGTCAAAAAAGGCACATTCTCGGTCGTGTCAAGCTTTCGTCTCAGGTTTCTTCTTCCCGCATTCCCATCCTAGGTCTCTCCTACTCATTTTGGTTCGAAACCGTCTCTATACACACATACACAATGTCGAGCTCCCCAGTCTTGAACGTAAGTGTCGCATGATCGACAGCACGACAGCCATTGCCAACTACGAAGAAGTGACCTACACCATTCCGGACAATATGGATCGACAACATCCGCCGTGGATCGACTCTTTTACCATCTACATCGCCACCTTTGATCGCATTTGCTCGCTATGTGCAGCCTTGCAACTTCTCCATTACTTTCAACGTACTGACGCCCACCTCTTGCTTCCTTCGATTCCCCGGCTCTCTTGGTACAAACTCGGCTTGCTCGATCTCCTTGGCATCACGTGCTACGAACGCTACCTTGCGCCAATGCCTACACCTGCACTTTCACAACTCTCGAATCTTGTACGTGCCCCCTGTTGCTGTCTTCAGGTGGTCCGCTATTCGGCCCTCGTCGGTGGTATCGGATACGGCATTCTCCACCGCAGGACATTGCAAGCAAAGGAGGACGTCAAGGCCGCTCATGCCGAGTACAAGCACAAGGAGCACCTCATTCAGAAGGCCAAGGAGGCTTACAAGAACCGCCTTGTAGCCAAGCAGAGCAACACCGGTAGTAAGTATTTTCTTTCGACAGCATTTGCATACCACACATGGCAACGCATGGGCAAGGTCTCGGGAGGTACGCGCGCACGAACGCTGGACTGCTTGGGCTCTGCATCGGATCACGGCGTCACATGGCACACGCTAGCTTTCGGCCATCTTCCGATGCTCTTCCCGTCGTGGGAACAGCGCCGCTTCTGACTATCCAAAACGCAGAAGGGTGATATCGGTGGAATGGGTCAAGACGACAAAGCGCGACGCAGCTTGTTGCTTAAGGAGTCTCATCGTTTCAGAAGTGACGGGAGGACGCCAGCGGACCTATTTTCTAGGATGCAACCGTTCATCCAATGGCTAGCAGAAAGCCACCCCCGGAGCAGCGGATCAAGGACGGCAGTCAGTCAGGCCTCGTTCTTGCAGTGACACTCTCTCGCACCCTGGCTCCGACTCGAAAGCCCGCAATGCTGCCAAACCAAAGCGAACACTCGATCCTCTTGTTGCCCGCGCTTTCATGCCTTTGCTCGAAGGCAACAATATCAGCGCCTACCCGCCGAACCATTGACTGACCTTTCACTCTTTTCCTCTGTCACTTTGTCATCGCTTCTGCACTCGCAGTTGTAACTGACCCTGAGAATCCGGCCTTTGATTTGGAAAAGTTCTTGACCAAGCTCGAACAGGAGAGCCAGTAAACCTCAAAAATCCACACCTTCCATTTCACTTGGAGTTATGTTTCTTCTTCGACACACACCCACTAGATTCCTCCGCAGTAATCTAAAACTTTGCTTTTGACACCTGACACTCAACCCGTGAACAGAGCGCCGATTTCAGGTCGAACACTGTTTCGTGTTCGTTGACGTTTGATCTTGGCATGGCAGTTGACCTACACTCCGCCACAGAGCCGACACGACGGAACGGGCCAGAGAGAGCCTTATCCAAAGTGCACAGCACATGTACCGCCTGAGAGCAACCGCAATCGGTCCGACGTCTCACAGAAGACCAAGCTGTCTGCGGTCTGCCTTGGGGCGTTCAACCCTCTTGTAGAACGGAGAGGCTGTGCAATCAGCTTCGCCAAAACAAGACAACGCACCTGTGTCTACACAGCATGCAACATTAGCGTAGATGTGAGTAAAGAACAAGGATACCAAAGCTGATTCTCCACTTGTCCGCTTTTGAGGGTCGAGCTCGTCATTCTTGCTCGAGCCCGTGCGACCTTGAACAACACGTCCAAGTAGAGACAGACAGCGTTGCGGATGGGAGCTTCCCTTTGACGCCACGGAACCACCTGAGACCGCAGGATCGACACTTACGCAGACCATTGAGCTCTATTTGCAGCAACTGACGACAGCTAAAAATGACTTTATGCGTCAAGGCCGCCTCGGCATGCTCTTTGAAAGGTCAATGTCGATCCACACACACATGCACCCTCGAGCCTCTCATCCCGTCTGCTCTGTGCTGTTGACACTTTTGAACGGTCCATGCTTTTGATGCGTGTCGTTTGCTGCAACATTGTTCATGTTCCTGCGAATCAGCGAGTGAAGAGCACGTTTTCAACCGCCGGTCTCCTTCTCCGCTCCGAACCGAACCGCATTGCATCGCATCGCACCGTCGCCTCTGCCCTCGGTCTTCAGAGTTTGACATCCCTATCTATCTTTCCCTGTGCTGTGGAAAGAAGAGGCGAGCCATATCCGTCTTTGTATACTCATGAACAATCCATCATGATGTGTGTGGTCCTTTGCTCCTTATCTATCAACTCGAGATGATGATAGTATGGTTGGCCCGTCTCCGAGCATCCGGCAAAGCGCGTGGTGGCGTGACCTTGAGCTCCACGCTCTGAACGAGGCAACGTCGCTTGCGAGCTAAGGATGCATTACCGCTGGATTTGAGAGATAACACGTTTCATGCACGTCGACCTTCGCTTAGCGCAAAGAGAACAAACTCTTGTGTTCACTCGGAACAGCTTCTTCCATCTTTCGTGTTTTGCCCCTGCTAGCCATTCCTCCGCCACGATGCCACAGAGGAACTAGTCTAACCCGTGGCAATGAATGCAGTCTTTTCGCTGATCATCTTTTGAAGGAATGAGTAGGTTATAAGAAGCCGCCGGGTTGAGGTTGCACACGACATCTCTTTCCATTCTGCTCCGTGCTCTCGCTTTCCTCACACAACCTCTTCAGCCGACACTCTCGGAGGAAAGACAAAACAGGATGTTGCTCAACAGCTTCGTATCCGCTGCACTTGTTTTCGCCGGCTTTGCATCTGCTTGTCCCGGTATCGACCATGCTCAAGGTCTTGCACCTCGCAACCCCAACCACTCGACGCAGGCCAGCACTGGCGAGACCTTGCTGCGTGAGTTGGTTTGGGGAGATTTAGCCATTCTATCCATCACAGACGTTCACGGTTGGTATCAAGGTCATCAAAAAAAGAGCTACCCCGAGCCCAACTACTCTGGTGATTGGGGAGATTTTGCCTCGTTCGTTTCACACATGCGAAAGCTAGCCAAGAAGAAAGGCGTCGATTTGCTTCTTGTTGACTCGGGCGACCTGCACGATGGCGCTGGTCTTAGTGACGGCTTCCCTGCTGGTCAGGTCGACGGTCAAGTCTCAAACCAGTTTCACGCCAAAGTCGACTTCGATCTCTTGACCGTCGGCAACCACGAGCTATACAAATACGAGGTTGGTTGGAACACGCTCACCGAGTTTGTGCCCAAGACACACGGTCGCTACGTTAGCTCAAACGTCAAGATCAGTCATGCTGGCCCTCGTGGAGGTGCCAATGTTACGTACAACTTTGGCGAGCAGTTTGTCAAGTTCAAAACTGACAACGGGCGCAAGGTCACCTCGCTCGGTGTCTTGTTCAACTTCACTGGTGCTGACAATGGTATCACTGTTCAGGATCCTGCCAAGATGGTCCTCGAGCCCTGGTTTGCCGACGCCATCAAGGAGGAGCCCGACCTCTTCCTCATCGCTGGGCACATGCCCGTCCGCAGGGATCAGTTTCCCACCGTCGTCAAAGCCGTTCGCAAAGTCCATCCCACTACGCCCATCATGATCCTCGGTGGCCACTCACACATTCGCGACTGCACCCAATACGACAAATACTCGATGGGTATTGAGTCCGGCCGTTACCTCGAAACTGTTGGTTGGATGTCCATGAACTTCACAAAAGACGGACCCACCTTCAGTCGCTCGTATATCGATGCCAACCGACGCAACTACGCCTTCCACGCTGGTCTCGCTTCTAAGCCGCACAAGTTTGACACTGCACTTGGTAAGAAGATCACCAAGGAGATGAACCAGGTGGCCAGCTCGTGGAATCTTTCACACGTCTACGGTACGGCTCCTCAAGACTACTATCTCCAGCGCGTCCCCATCAACGACACTTCGTCGCTCATCAACTTCATGACTAACAAAGTGCTCCCCACTGTCATTTCGACTTCGAATCCAGACCGCAAGGGCGTTCCGAACCTCGTCATTGCCAACACCGGATCGCAGCGCTTTGATCTCTATGCTGGACCTTTCACCAAGAACGACCAGTACATTGTCTCCCCCTTCACCGATGCTTTCCAGTACATCAAAGATGTCCCCTACAAGTACGCCAACCAGGTCATTCACAAGCTCAACAACGACAAAGTTGCCCAGGCTACCAGCCGCAAGCGTGATGTGTCCACAAAGGAAAGCGAAGCGGAGCTCTACGCGCAGGGCCACGTCGCGCACATCTACAACCGTTGGATGAAGGAACAGCACACTTTTGCCACTGCCAACAGCGCTGCTGCCGAAGATTTGGCCAAGCTTGACGCCAGAGCAGCGGCAGCGCAGGAACAGCGAACCCTTGGCTATGTCACCAAAGATGAATGCCCGGGTGATGGAGATGATACGGTGCACATTGCTATTCCCTATGCATCCGTGCCAGACTACGTCCAGAGTCCTGTCACAGGGAATGTTACCGCCGATGACAAAGTGGATGTCATCTTCCTCGATTTTATCGCCAAGAACGTCGTCAGGATCCTCAACGGACTGCAGATGGAGAGGAGCTACTCGCTGGGCGACGTTGCTCCCTACAACCAATACACCACGCAGGACATCTATCCGCTCTACGCCGAGCAGGTTTGGGCTAAGAACACCACCTCGACTTGAACTGTTGCTTCTTGATGCTAAATGTTTGCACAGATCCGGCAAATTTGCTCGTCAATGGAATTGCTATGATGTAAACCTGAGTATGTCATTCCAGAGTGTGAGGCTTGAAGAAGAATTGCTTGACTCCGTCCATTGAGGTGATGATGTCTGTGAAACAACTACCGACGAAAGACATGGTTGGCGGCAAGATGGCTGTCAAACAAGGTTCGCTGCAGCGCGTCTCAAATTCGGGACGCGGACAAACGCACTCCACACATCCTCGTCAGCTTTCTATGCCGACCCTTCCATCTTCCACCACCTTCCAACCCTCCTTCTCCCCGTTTTCCTCCATTGTCGTACATCTGCACCATGGACTCCACACCAAACGCTGCAACAAGCAGTGGCAGCGGCAGCAAGCCGAACAGCACAGAGCTGATGATTGCCCTGTCCCAAATCCAGCAACTTACACCCTTACTCGACTACCGCCCCGGCGGCCTCACCCACCTGCTTCCCACCCTCCTTACCCCTTTCCTCCCTACTGCGGATTCCGCACCGGGCGAGAGCGTGCAGCGCTACCGAGCGAATGTAGATCACGCCTTTCGAGTCGCAGGTGAGCTCGTCAGTCGTGTTTCGGACGGCTCCAGCGTCGGAAGCGCACTGACGCTGGCCGAGAAGCTAATGCGAGAGGGGGACGAGAAAGCACGCATGCTGAGGGTCAGAAAGAAACGTCGGCTCTTTGCGGAGCAGGAAAAGGTGCTCGAGGTCAATTCTTGGGGTCCGCCTGTCCCTTCTCGACCCAACATGACAGCAATGAAGACTGGGAATGATGTAGTTAAGGAGGCAGCGAAGAAGGACAGTCAGGAACTGCGTGCGTTCCTACCGTCCCAAAATCCGCACAACACGATCCTGACAACGGCACAGCAGGATCTACCACCACCAACCACAGCTCAAGGCGTACAAAAGTATCTGATTGCACTGTATAGCTATCTCAAAGCAGCAGACGAGAAAGCCCTGTTGCCGGCGGGGATAAGTCTCAGACAGATCAAAGCAAGGATTGCCACCTTCAGGGAAGGAGAGTTCAGCTTGGAAGTGCAAATCGGGTCGACAGTCAAGGCTATTATCGATGTTTCCGCCACGACCTCTAGCGAGCATGAGGGAGAGCTGGCACAAGTCGATTTGGCGGGTTTGACAGTCGGTGGAGTGAATGAGACTATCGTAAGTGCGCTCTTTCCATTCACAAGGACATGTGTCGAGCCTTCGCTGACGCTTTGCTTCGGCCTCACACGAACGCACACAGACAACGACAACACCAAGCGCATTCCCCGTCTTCCGTTCATGGTCGAGCGACATCCTCTCACGGACCACGCGTGCGGTATCGTCCTCATCAACCGAAAGGGCCGAACGAGGACGCAACTGGATGGCATACAGACCAGTCACTGAGGCCGTAGCACGGCTGATACTCGCCGCTGCACAGTTCCAAGCATGATTCTACAATTGAATTAAGACGTGTCTCTCTCTGTCTTTCTAGGCTCCACAAAAGGGTGACTGTTCGCTCTTTGGCGCGATTTCCTTGTTCGATGAGGAGGCCGATGAAGAAGCAGAGGAAGTGGACGCAGACGAGCGACGCCTCTTGACACTCTTCTCGGATGAAGTTGACGCGCGAGAACTGGATCGCTTTGGCCTGTCCTTGCTCTCGCTTCCAGTGTCCTTGATCAATCCGCGACTCGTCTCGACATACTCGTTCCATCGTTGTTCAAACTTGTCCGTCAATCTTTCTGCTACGCCCTCACTTCCCTCGACCCTGTCTGCCGAGATCGAGATGCTAAAGTCACCGCCGTACGAGCAGATTCCAATTGCTAGTACTCCTTTACCGCCTTGTGGAGGCAGAGCGGTCCAGCGCACCACCTCCTGTCCGGCCAGCTCGATTCGCTGCTTGCTCGGGCAGGGCACGTTGGTGACAACGGCAGTAAAGGAGGAGAGGATGCGTTCGGTGACCCACACCGAGGGGTAGCGCAGGAGGTTGAAGCGATGTTTGGGTAGGTAGCCGAAGGGGATCGGGAAGATGGCTGGGATTTGGCCAGTAAGCTGCATCCCATGGAAAAGGAGTTTAGGAAGCAGCGAGTTTTTGAGGATGTTGAGGCGGCGATGAGTGGTGTGCAGACGTTTGTGAAGGATGCGGACGTCGGTAGGGAGACCTTTGGTGGTGGGTAGGTAGGCGATTCCGCCCGTAGATAAGTTGCGCAGAGACCAGTCACCAGGTTCGCGGATCGAGATGGGGATCAGGATGCCGATGGGCAAGGGTAGGATCTTGTGCGAAAGACGGCGGATCTGATTCAATACACCAGGTTGGTGGGCTTGGCGGTCTAGCTCGTCGTTGATGACATCGGCAATGACGGTGCAAATAATGTCGTTGACAGTAAGGTGGGTGCCAATGAGAGGACGAGAGTATCGTTTGCCGCCCTGCACCTTGTCGAGCAGCGTGCCCGGCTGAACACCAGAGAAGGCTTTCGAGACGATCTTTACGTCAGAGAGCGAAAACGACTTGGAGACGCTGAACTCTTTTTCATACTTTCTGGGACCTGAGTAGCTAGCTGTGACGTAGCGCTGACGCCAGAAAGTGGTGAGGAAAAAGAAGCTGGTCGAAACGGCAAGTGTGACACATCCAGCAAGGTTGGTGACGAGAGAGACGAGCCAGCTGATCCAGTAAAGCGCCATCATAACGAGCTGGAGTGCGATTGTGCCGTGAAATCGGTCGAGGCTGGCGAGTTTCTTGTTCATGCGCGATGGTAGCGCTTTGCCCTGCTTGGCGTCGCTGAGCAACTGGGCGCCCTCGGACATCATGCTCTCAAGCTTGGGTCCGAGCGAAGTGACAAAGAGTTGGCTCATGATAAAGCCCTGGCCATCCGCCAGGGTGTGATGTCCGCGGATGACACAAGCACCCTTGGCACCGCTCTGCTCATCGACAAAGTTTTCGAGCACTGCGACCTCCCAGAGTGGGCGAGAGTAGTCCCATTTCTGAGCGATGAAGTCAGAGGCGAAGCTTTCGAGTTCGCGCTTGCCTGCTTTACCAGGGAGTGTGTGAGCACGCATGTGATGGTCAATGTCAAAATGTTCATCGTCGATAAAGACAGCTCCGTGGAAGAAGCGGCCAACGTCGGCGAGTCTCTGTGTATATTTGGGGAAGTGGCCAATCTGACGAAGCATCGAGTCCTTGATGTCTTGCAGCTTTGCAGGCTCTTTGAAAGTGTAGGTGGCGGTGCAAACGGGATTCAAGGCGTCGATGCCGTCAAGGAGGAGCCACATGTTGTCAACACCACCGATGGCGTTAACACGACTGAAGATCTCCCATTGCAAAAGACGCTCGATCTGGTCTGCGACACTGATGGTGGTGCGCGCCATACGTTCCAGAATACCGCCCTTGCGCTGCTCTGCAAACTTTTGCAGGGCAACTTCGGTCCGCTCTGCAACGTTGTGGATGGCAGATCCGAGGGCTGGCGTGTTGTAACCCGAAGCCCAAGGACTTTCGTCGAGGGCGGAAGCGATTCCAGGAAAGAGCGGAAAGAAAGTCTTGGTTCCGATAGAAGGGCTGGTATGACCGGTGCCGTTGCTGTTGGTGCTGCTGAATCCGTTCATGCGGGCGAAACGAGAAGAAGACTGAAGGCTGGGACTACTATTGGATCCCACTCCGTTGAGCTTTACGGACTTGCTGGTCTCGGCGTTGGCAGCCTCGCCAGAGCCCTTGACCTTGGCGGCAGGAGACGAATTTTCTATATGACTTGTTGTAGTCGACATTTTGGCGATCTGTGAACGTTGAAGGATGAAGGAAAGAAGCGACGAGGCTCGTAGAGAGGTTGTCCTACTTTCGGTCAGTCGATCCTTTTCACAAGCCCAGTCAGAGCATTGGCAGAGTGATTTCGGGAGAACGGAGGATAACCGGCGAGAGAAGGGGGAGGTGTAGAATGAACAGGCATGTAAGACAAGATTTGGTACAAGCTTGAGGATGATGAAGAGAAAGGGGAAACTTTGCTCCCATAAATGTCGAAGGCTGAAGCGTCAAAAACGTCATTGCCCATGTCACTTTTGGCGGGGAATATGGGCGTACAGTAACGCCTTTTCCAAAGTTGCCACCACAAAGTTCCGTGTGAGTGTGATGCCTGTGTGGTGCCTTTGCCTTTGTGGAAAGGATTTTGATGAGAAAAGATGTTAGGTTTGTGAGATAACATTTTGATCACAGAAAAGGGTGTCCCCGAGTTCCGCGCGATGGCGGATCGCGTTCGCATGGACGTTCTTCTCTCCCCTCCTTGACCTTGGCCTTATTCGTACCGCAACCATCCATCCGCACTTGTCTGCGTCGTCACCCATCGGATTGTCCAACCATCTTCAGTCGATAGACAACTTCCGGCAACACCGTACTAGCCCAGAAACCACTGCGTTACACCCGCAAGGGGCTCATCGTGTCACGACATTATCAACAAGATGCCTGCACCCACAGCAACGGCGGCGGCAGCCGATGACAAGGCCAATGCCCACGATCAGGACATACAAGGAGCAGCTAGAGCCTCTGACTCGACACTACACACACAAAAGGATGCTTCAGTTCCGGCGGCGAATGCTTCCAGTGCATCCGGCTCAGCAGTGACCACAAACGAAGCTTTAGCTGGGAGCGTGTTCAGCAGTCCCGACATGACAGCTGCCGTGCTTGCATACCTCCAAAAGCGTGGGTTCAATCGAGTGGAAGCTGCATTCAAGGCTGAGCTCGACGCATTGGCTTCTGGTGCCACCGCAGAGCAAGCAGCCGCAGCTGCCGATGTGCTTGGTCGGGCCCCCACTGTTGGCCTCGAGGATCTCGCAGCCAAGAATGCGCCGAGAACGCTTGTCGACAAGGACGGTGACAAGGACAAGGAGGGTGCCGATACTGCAGCTAAAGACAAGCATGCAGCCGCCGACGCAGACCTCACCTTTGCAGAGGATGGCGATGTCTCAGCTGCAGCGACACAAGCTCTTCTACTCGACCCAACAGACCGCGCCAGGGGATTTGCCATGCTCAAATCCTGGTGCCAAGGAAGTCTCGACATCTACCAGCCCGAGCTGCTTCCCATCCTTCTGCCGCTCTTCGTCCATTCGTACCTCGACCTCGTGCTCATGGGACACGGTCCAGCCGCATCTGCCCTGTACACTGCACATGCACCGTCGTTCCTCCCGACCCACACTGCACTACTCTCTCAGATTCGTTCGCTTGCTCTTCCGTCGCACATCCAGTCAGATACTCTCGCACAGCGCTTCCGAACCGAACGCTACGTCGTCAAGATGTCCAATACCGTCTTTAGCCTTCTCCTTGGCTGGTTGACCGACGGAGGTGGTCCTGGCTCGGGCTCGACGAGCGGCTCGGAAGAAGCAGAGGCACCCGCAAGGCGTGGACGCGAAGCCATGCTCAAGATTATCAACGAGCGATGTCGCATCCAGGTGCTTGCTGCTCAGCCGTACCAGATCGACGCCGCTGTCTTGGAAGAGGGAACTGGTCTCACGGGTGCTGGACCGACATACTCCAGTGTCACCACGGGCGCAGCAGGACGTAGCCGCATCCACGCTTCGTTGGCAAAGAACGCTGTCTCGGAGAGCGATGCACTCGCCGAGTTCAATGCAAAAGCCGCCGGACCGCAGCTCAAGCTTCATCCGTCCGTACCCTTGACAGAAAGGCTAGAGACCGAGGTGCAAAAGGAGCTGCATGAAGTAGAGCGCCGCGAGAAAGAGACCATCGCTGCGGTACAAGCAGACGAAACCAAGAGTAAAAATGCCGAGGCATCAGCTTCTGCCACAGCTGGCGCAGGCGCAGCGCAAGAAACCGGCGAGGCAAGCAGTGCGAATCAAGAGCCAGATGGCGATACCACTATGCAGGATGCCGCCGCCGCAGACGGTGCTGAGGATGGGGACGATGCAACAAGGGCCAGGACGGCGTCTGCGCGTCCGTCAGAACCACCTTCTTCGGCTCCAGGAATTGTTCCACCCAATGCGGCTGCTGACACAAGGCCAAGCGGCTCCAATGGTCCCGACTTTTCTGTCGGCTTGCTTGCAGCTAGCATCACCGACCTTCCACCACAAGCACCCACTTTCCGCACCGTCGACGTCAAACGCGAGGTCCAGCGCATCCGCGACGCCCGCAAACGCATTCGTCTTGATCCATCCCTGCTCAACGGGTCCGGTTCCACATCGTCTACCTTCACCTCAGGCGTGCGCGACCCTAGCATCAACGCCCTCGGCGAGCAAGGCGCTCACGCTGCCCGTGTAGCTGCTCTGCCCTCGGTCTGCGCCTACACTTTTCACGACGCAGACGATGGCATCACATGTTCCACCTTTTCAGACGATATTACGCTCATGGCTGCAGGCTTCGAAGAGTCGTTCGTCCAAGTATGGTCGCTCAAAGGCGAAAAGCTGCGTGGCATTCGCGGCAATCCCAACCTCTCTTCGATTCGCGACAGCAGGACCCTGGCGAGGCAACGCGAGGCAGAGTCATATTCCACCAGGCGTTTGATCGGTCACTCGGGCCCTGTGTATGGGGTAGACTTCGATCCTGTCGGAGGGTCTGCTTCGGCGCCCAGGCATCTTTTGAGTTGCTCTGCGGACGCGACGGCCAGGCTGTGGAGCCTCGATACATACAGCGCCCTGGTGGCGTACAGGGGCCACCAGCATCCAGTATGGGACATCAAGTGGAGCCCGATCGGAACCTACTTCGCCACCGCCTCTGCAGACAAGACGGCACGGCTTTGGAGCACGGAAAGGGTCAATCCGCTGCGCATGTACGCTGGCCATCTATCGGATGTCGATTGTCTCACCTTTCACCCGAACAGCCTCTACCTCGCCACGGGATCTTCTGACCGAAGCTGTCGATTGTGGGATGTTCAACGGGGAGCATGTGTCCGACTGTTTGTGGGGCACCAATCTCCCATCTCCTGTCTCAAGATCAGTCCAGATGGCCGTTACCTCGCCTCAGCAGCCGCAGGCAACGGTACCGTATCGCAGTTTGCTGGTGTTGATGGCATCGACTTGACCTCGAAAGGAGCATACATCAACGATGTCTCCATTTCTCTGTGGGACTTGGCAAGCGGAAGAAGGATTAAGAAGATGTGGGGTCATAGCGAGCGCATTTACTCGATGGACTTCTCCGCCGACGGCTCGCTGCTGGTCACCGGTAGTGAGGATTGTAGTGTTCGATGCTGGGATGTCCGCTCGGTTGGAGGTGCGCGAAAGGCTCCCGCAAAAGGGTCGTTGGAGGCACAACAAGCAGCAGCGGCATCAGTCGTCGGAGGCGGAGGAGGCGCGCCAACAGCAGCACAGTTGGCGAGCGGAGGGCTGGCGAGTGCAACAGCAGCAAGCCAGACGAACGGAGCGGACCTGATCAACACCAGCGCAGACTGCGTGGCCACCTTCCACACAAAGAGGACGCCAGTGTTGGATGTACATTTCACCCCGAGAAATTTGTGTCTCGTCGCGGGCGTGTACGAGGACTAACTCTTCACATCGCGCAATATGCGCTCATGTATCAACGTTCATCTTCTGTGATACCAGCCGTCAAATCTTTGATCTCTTTCGTGTACTGCTGTGTTGTGAGGGTGCAAGGCGCTCTTGCGTCTGCCTATGCATGGCATAGCATCTCCAGAAAATGTGGCTATATAATATGCAACGCGGATTATGTTCACAAGTTCGCACCGATAGTTTAAGGGTAGAATGCTTGCCTTCCATCTGATTTGAACTTCGACGGACAGCAAGCGACAGGGGTTCGAGTCCCCTTCGGCGCAATTTTTTTTCCCTTTGCCGAAAGAATGGTGGGGTTCGCCGAGTCCATTTTTTTTTCACTCCGAGCCAAAATCCGTACTTCTGACATCGGCCACTTTTACATTGCACACCGAAAAAGTTGCACTTCGGGAGAGCACGGCAGTGTTCTCTTGACTCCATTGAGCTTCCATCCCATACAGCTTCTCTGCAACCTTCCAAATCTCATTGCGCTCAACAGAACCTTTCTTTGTTACAAGAAACAATGAAAAGAATGGAGATGCATCTCACTTTTCCCAAGGACGCAGATTGCAAGCGCATGCTGCAAGCTCTCTACCGCGAGGCTTACCTGCACCCAAATGTGGCCAACATCACAAAGATTGTATCCTTTACTAAAAATCAATGTCCCAAGCTATTTAGAGGCACAGAGACCCTGCCTGATGACTTCCATGGCATCAACATACATCGAAATCTGGCCTTGCTCGACAACAACACCGATGTGATCGTGCAGCAATTTGTGCCCAGGAACAAGACAAAGCATCACAAACAGCTTCAAGAGATGCTTGTTGGTAGACAGCGGTTTGACAAAGTCCTTGAACAGTGTGTCTTGCACCATACAGCCCCAATGCGGAAGAGGGCTGCAACACACCCATCACCAATGAGGCAACTAGTTCTTCCAGTATTGCAGCACAAGCAACACTTGACAAAGATGCATCTCCTGATGCCAAGCAGCATAACAGTCACTATCATTTCAATGTTTGGTATGGACAGGGAAGCAGACTTGCCACAACTTTGAGTGACACTTGCCAAGGGATTGTCCCTAATGCCAAACAAAGCATCGCTGAAGATCAAGAAGGCATGATTCACGTACTCAAATTCATGGCCTGGTTGCAAAGATACACAGACAAGTATGTGCAGCCGCTTGTTAAGGCTGTTCCAATGGACCAAGAATCTAAACCATCCAAGAGAAAGGCTTCAGAGCTTGAAGATGAGGACGCTCAGGAGGTTGAAGAAGCCAATGATACGCTACTTGGCCAGAATTTGAGTCTAATACAGGCTTGCAGCCCCTGTCAACACAAAAGGACACTGCAAACAGCAACGTCAGTTTTGGAAGCCTTGCAGAAGACAGTCTTGAGTATGATAGCCATGTCTACGGCCATAATACTGGCAATGACTACAGCAAAGACGACGACAACAATGATGACAGCGACAACAGCAACTATGATGAAGATGAAGACAAAGACAATGATGGTAATTCCAGAGATGCCAACAACAATATTAATGGCAATTTTGTCGAAACACAGGACAATACCAGCTCAAGACCTTCTAAGAAGCAGTTTGCTATGGCTGGATTTTTCCGAGCCAGTCTCAAGCAAAGGGAGCGGGACTACAATTGGCTGACAGGCAAGGTTCCAATTGCATCTGACCTCTGTCATAAGCTTTACAATGTATGTTCTCTGTTTCAGAGCTTCAGTGGAAAGGCTCACCGAGACAAAGGCAACACAGCACCTACTATTTTGCTCAACTTTGGCTTTGCACGCCTTCACCTGCCAGAATACAACGTACAGATCAACTTACGGCCTTGTGAAATGGTATTTTTTGATGCCGGCATCGAGCACTACACCACAAGACACCCAGGCTACCATGGATTGGATACAGATCGTTGGGCCATCAGTTGCTTCTTCCAAAAGAGAGTTCATTGTTACAGGACACAAGTCCCAGTTCGAGAAAGACGCGTACTTGGCTCTCGAACTCAAATTGAGTTCGAGAATTTAGTATGTTGGATTCTCGAACTCAGGAAGCAATGCTGGGAAAGCGCGAATCGACTGGTCTCGAGTAGGGCAACTCGGTGGTATCGAAGGGCATGGTGCTCGACACCATCTGTGATGGCGAGCAGGCCTGATGGTTCGATAGGAGAGTCGCATGTGCGAGTTGCATGCTGGCAGGAGGCCCAAGCTCGGTACACACACAGGTCGAGTGCACTCAGTTTGGGCCAAACGGTTATATATACTCATTCTTCACTCGCAGTGTGATGAGCGGAGCTCATTCACTCTACTCTTTACTTTCGTTATCTCAAGAATACCTCTCAGTTACGCTTTGTAAGCACTCTCAGTTGTACCGATTGCAATAGCAGCGCTTTGCAATCATTTCACAGTCTGTGCTTGTCCTCAGTATAGGAGAGCCTGTCTTTGAGCATCGTCAGCACCTACACTGATGCTGCGACACCTCAATTGCAGCTGGAACCTCAACCTGGGCCTGGAACCTCAACCAGTCCATATACAGCGAGGCCGCTCCACGGCTAAGACCACTGGAGAGCACCAAGAACACTCGTGCTTGATCCTAGTGGTCACTTATATAGCTTTACTCCAACAGCTAAGCCCATCATGCCGTATTGCCTCTGAACGGAGTGTTCACAGGAGTTAGTCGAGCTCGAAGATCTCAGTAGGGCCTTTCTCAAAGTTGTAGTGACATCAAGAAAACACAAATCTCATTCTCAGATTCGAGTGTCCTTGAAGTGGGTGAGATCGGGCAACGCAAGGCACACGCCTAAGTCTCATTTCGAAAATCACCATAGGTTCATTCTCTAATTCAATCTCATCTCGAGGAAGCTTCAGGGCTAGAAATCCAAGCTCAGGCACACGACCCCTGACAGGATTGTCTTGGCGGCGTTTACGCAATCAGAGGCTCTATAGATGTTGCCGCAATAGCCAGATAGGCACTGGAATCGGTTCTTCAAGAAGGCAATTGCATGTTCTACCCTGACACAAACCCGAGACATGGTGTAATTGAAGGAACGGAGATCTCGGCTCCTCTCGGCGGCTTGATGCATGAAAGGGGCCACAGTGATGGTGTGGTGCCTGTAACCTCCGTCAGTCCAGACGAACTCACCTTCGTCTAAGTAGAGGCGTGGTTTCTTGAGGATATTGGAACCAGACGTCCAGACCTTGGAGTCTTGAGCGCTTCCAGGATGGCCAACAACGGACTCGACAATTTGAAGTGAATGGGGCATGATCACAACAGCCACGTTGATCGAATAGAGTCCCTTGTAATTGAAGTGTTCCTTGCCTTGCATTCCTGGCTTCCATGCCAGCAAGACGTGAGTGCCATCGACAACCAACCAACCTTGTTCCCATTCTTTGACTTCAGTGACCTTCTTGACCCAAGCCTTGGCCTTTCTCCTTTCCTCCTTGGTGGCAAACTGCATCACCTCCGCATTGAGTTCCATGAGACCCTTGACAGTGCATTCTGTCCATGCAATGTAGCTTCCGACACTGCATCTGCATTGCAAGGAACCATCACGTTCTCCTGATCCATTCCCAGATCGTCCCAACCTATACAATGCGACCAATACCATCTCCCTCACCTTTTCTAAGGGCAGGCAACTTGAACCATTCAAAGAGAGGAAAGATTTTGTTTGCTGGAGATGGAGAGCCAGATTGTCAAATGCCTCAGGTGTCATGCAAACAAATCCTCGATAGGCTCGCAGGCTGGTTGTTGAGAAACGGTCAAGCATGTTGATGAGTTTTTTGTGTCGTGAGAGAGATTGCATACGTGGAACAGTGTAGCATTGTTGGCTCAGTTTGGCATACATAGCTAGAAGACGCCTGGAGTGAGGGATGTTGTTGTCACTGCCTGAAGACTCGCTGGTACTGTCGTAGTTGTTGGTTTCTGAGGATTCAGGCGAGTCATCGGAAGAGTAGCTATTGTCGGAAAGATCACTTTCGGATTTGCTCTTGGCATATTCCTTGGCCTCGTTTGGTAATATGACCTCTAGAGCATGCACAATGGCATTGAGAGTGAGCTGCTTCTTGCTGTAACATACCATTGTGAGTTTCAGTGGTGATGGTGGTACAAGGCATAGCCAGGCATGAAGACATGGTGATAGTCAAAAAGAAAGCTGCACATCAAAATTTACTGCGCAATCTAATCAAAGTTGCGTACGCGCCATCAATTCAACAACACTCAAAAAGCAGTCAGATATCAAAGGGTACCAGCTCTCAAACATCGAGTTGGTAATTTGATTCTCTTACACTAAAGCTACATGTTTGTGGGCAAGCGGAGAGGGGGTATGAGTGAGGAGGGGTATGGGTAAAACAAGATTTTGCAAGGGAGATACAAGATACACTAGACGTCAAAGGGGAAGGGTGTTGCAACATTGAGACCTACTGCTGCGGGTTCTCGGTATTGGCAGGGGCAGATACGTTGTCCAACGTGCCAGCATTGGAGTCAAAAACAGAAGTGCTGCCGCCAAATTCAGAGAGACCAGGCCGTTTGCCGGCAATGAGCGAAGCAAGCTGAATGTACAAGTTCATCTCGCGAGTCTCCTTCTCCTTTGTGCTAGCCAAGCGCATAGCCTGGCGCTTGGTACGCTCCATCTCTCGCTTGGTACGTTCCTCCTGAGCCTTGGCCTTGTACTGGTAATGCTCAACCGACAAGCAATAGTAGGCTTTGGTGAGCGCATCACGCTTCTGCTCGACAGTACCAGCCTTGCAAGCAGAGGAAGGGGAAGGGACCGAGGAGCTGGGGCTGAAGACATTGACAATAGAGGGCTAGCAGCTCTGGCTTGCAGGGGTGGGGGTGGACGTCTGGGACTGGCTGATCATCGTCTCCAAGGGCGGCAGGTTGCAACCGTTGTTGAGGCCAGGGCTGAATACTTCGTCGCCGCTTTCATCCATGGCTTCGATGCCATTGCTGTTGTGGTTGTCCTCATTGTCGCTGAAGGTGCTGATGGCTGGGGTGCCAAGCAGCACCTCGGGACCTGCTGTGTATTGGTCACGCATCATGAAATGCATTTTTTTGAACCAAGGGTACTTGGCTTGGAGAGCGGCATGGGTTGTGTAGGTCTGTAGAGCCAGGAAACAGGATGGAAAAGAAACAATCAAAACAGTCAGCAACCAAGCATCATTGTGAGAGAGGGTGAGAGAGTGAGAGAAGGGAATGACTTACAGGCGAGGAATGGTCAAGGTTGTCCAGGGCGCCAGCTCCAGTCAACAAAAGCTTTTTGGATTCAGCTTTGTAGAGATCCGTAAGCCACCAAATCTTGCTCTTGATGCGGAGAATGTTGACCTGTTTGTTTGGGAAGATCTGCTTAAAGATCTGGCGATACACGTGATCCTTGCAAAGAGGGGTTGCACAATCCTTGATGGGCCCTTTGCAAATTGGTAGAACACTGGCCTGGAACGTGCTGTTGTTGTGAAGGATGTTGACAAGCTGGATGATGTCCTTCAAAGCCCAGACATGATTCTTTTTGTTTGAGGACCGGGTGGAGAAACTGGAGACTTGACAAGGAGAGGAAGAGGGCTGTGAGCAGGTTTGAGAAGAGGGCGGCTGTGAAGGGGAGATGAGCTGGGAAGACGTGTCCTGCACGCTGTCTAGGTTGATGTGGATGGAAGCAGCAGGACGATGCTGCTGAGAGGAAGGTGGAGTGATGATGCCGTCATTGTCAACAACAGGAGGGTTGAGTGGAGTGTTGGTGGTCATGACAAAAAGGAGCAACAATGAAAGAGTGTTGGCTGAGTAGAGTGTTGATGAGGAGGAAGACAGTGGAGCTCACGTTGAGGAAGGGTCCACAGGTTTTTGGAATACTGGGTCTTGGCCTGTGTAAATAAAAACATGTGCGTTTCTGGAGAATGGCGGGCTTACCTAATCAAGTGCGCGGTTTTAAAAATGCGTCTCTTCAAAAACGTGCATTTCCGAATTTGCACAAAATTTGATACCCCCTTCAGGGAAAAAGAGTGCGAAGCATCTTCGACTCCACTGACACAGACTCATCCGGGCCTTGCATTACCCAACATCCGAGTCTCTGATCTCTCAGCACCAGAACAAAAAGCAAAGACCAGCACAAAGCCAGACTTGAGCTTGAGCTTGTCACCGATGCTATTTATTCCTTTTTCCACAAGACTACGTGAAGCCACGCTGACTTTGAGCGAGACCACCGCAGAGGCTTAGCGTGAAGCAGCAACTTCACAGAGTGAGACCAGCCAAGATGACAACGTGAGAAGCCGTCATAGCGTGGAACCCGCGTGACACAGTAAGTGGATTCAAGACCAACCCTCCGGTAATGTTAGCACAGTGCTGTCACGCAAAGGAGGGTCTCTCACGCTGTCATCTTGGCTGGTCTCACGCTGTGAAGTTGCTGCTTCACGCTTTGACGATGCTCTTCATGGATACAGACCGTCACGTTATCAAGGCCCCCACGCAACGGCTGTGAACCTTCACGTAGAAAAGGAATAATAAAGCTGGAGAGGGCAGAACGATCATCATTTAGATGAAGAAGAGGTGATCCATGCTCCAACTCTTGACGGCTCGAGATTTCTGAGAGATGTGAGCTCGGGCCTCCCCTCTTCTTGGGTGGATGGATGTGTGGACGCGCGCTGGATTTCACCGTTTCTTCTGTTCTGCTGAGATGGCTGTCAAGTGAGAACGCGTCTTGTTGCGTGTGTTTTCACTTTAGGTGTAAGGAATTCGAACTTGACGAGAAGAAGCATACGAATTCAACTTTTTGGTCAAAGCCCGGAAATTTTTCAAATGCGAGAGGCTGCGATGTTGTTTGTGTGGATTTGAATTGAAGCGTGTTGGCACGCAAGAGGTGGAAAGTGATCACTAACCCGACGATAAGAAAAGTCGGATCACTCGATTTCGAATACAGTTACAACCAGTATTTTCTTTTGGATTTCTCTTTTTTTTTTTTTTTCTTTCCTTGCGTCGAGGCTGAGTCTGCTCGGCGCCCAGATGTGTTTTGGGCCTCAGCTCAACTGCCGATGTGGTTCCAAGAGAGTGAGTGATTGTCTCGCACACACGCTGGAATTGCCCCTCTCTCCTCTGCCATTTCTGTGCGCGCTACTGCGCTGTGCTGTGCTGTTCTCCTCGCCTCTTTGACTTGGCTAGATGCTCTGGCCCTTTTTCGTCCGCAAACCACAGCAGACCACAGCAGAAAGCAGGGAGAGAAAGAGACAGAGCAACAGTGAGAAATTGCTGAGTAGGACCTCCTCGCCATCGCATCCGAGTCGAGTCTATCGCTGGCTTTGCTCCGTCAACGTTAGCCTCTCCACACCATCATCTCCCCCCACCCAGCTGTGTTTGTCCTCGCTTCATCCACGCCCAGCTGCGGCTACTTCCATCACACTACATCACTGCAGCTTTGGTCTCGTCTCCGTCTCGATCTAACTTCAACATCGCCCGGTCACGCGGTCAGATTTGGATCGTTCCCGTTCTCCTTTGTCTACGATCCCGCTCACACGACAACGGCGATCACCAAATCGATTGCACGCCTTCCCTCCCATAGCCCATAGCAGTACTTCGGTATCTCTTCTATACGTCTCTCTCGCTCACTCGATCGGACGCATTGCTCTTCCTCTGAGAACTTTTCTCTGCCATCTTTGACATCGGCCTCTTGCATCTCGCCGATCAATAGCGCATTACTACTACCGAGTGCCCTTTTCAGCAGTCCGATTGCCTCAGTCCCTCGGCTTTGCAGGCGTCCAGCCCATCGCATAAAGCAAGCTCCAAGCTTCTTCCATCGTCTGTAAGTGTTTGTCCCTTCAACCTCGATGCATCCTGGGGTCTCAGTAGCGTAGGCTTTAGATGAGCAACAGGAACCGTTTCTCTGGCAACTCTTCAGTTTGTCAGCTTTGCGCGTTCTTTGTTTTCTCGCGCCGCGGATCCGAAGCAGAAGCAGGAGGAAATCGCGGTAGCAACGAGTGCCTGACTCGCCGGCACGCTCATATTCGATCGTCACCCCGCCACTGTGTCGAGTCGCTGCAAACGCAGCTTGCAGGGTGGATCGCATTCTCATGCGACGATCCGCCATCAAGAGGTGCAATAGGCGTCATCAAAATGGCGCTTCGGTATGGCTGGCTCCTTATCCGCGACCTGCAAAGCCCACCTCCTCGATGGTCAGACCAATTACATGACCAAAGTACTGACGGTATTGTCTCCCACCTCTCTTCTATCCGCATCCATCGCACATCAACGCATTCGGACCTCCCGACACCGCCGTCTTCCGCACATGCATTCAACCTTCTCGTCTGTCTACTCCACTTGCGGCCTTGCATCACCACTCAATCCTTGCACTCCTCAGGCCGCTTCTCTTTGAGCACAATGGCTGACAACACTACCCCCGAGGTAGATCTCGATAATGTCATCGACCGTCTTCTCGAGGTGCGCGGCTCCCGTCCCGGCAAGCCTGTCCACCTTGAAGAGTACGAGATCAAGTACCTTTGCTTGAAGGCAAGGGATATCTTCATCAACCAGCCCATCCTTCTGGAGCTCGAAGCCCCCATCAAGATCTGTGGTGATATTCACGGTCAATATTACGACTTGTTACGTTTGTTCGAATACGGTGGCTTCCCACCCGAGGCCAACTACCTCTTCCTCGGAGACTACGTCGACCGCGGCAAGCAGTCGCTCGAGACCATCTGCCTTCTCCTTGCGTATAAGATCAAGTACCCCGAGAACTTCTTCATCCTCCGTGGCAACCACGAGTGCGCATCAATCAACCGAATTTATGGCTTCTACGACGAGTGCAAGCGCCGCTTCAACATCAAGCTCTGGAAGACGTTCACCGACTGTTTCAACTGCCTTCCCATCGCCGCCATCATCGACGAGAAGATCTTTACTATGCACGGTGGCCTTTCGCCCGACCTGCAGAGCATGGAGCAGATTCGCCGTGTGATGCGACCTACCGACGTGCCAGACACCGGTTTGCTCTGCGACTTGCTCTGGTCGGATCCTGACAAGGACATTTCCGGATGGTCAGAAAACGATCGCGGTGTCTCGTTCACTTTCGGCCCAGATGTCGTTTCTCGGTTCTTGCAAAAACACGACATGGATCTCATTTGCCGAGCGCATCAGGTCGTGGAGGATGGTTACGAATTCTTTGCCAAGCGACAGCTCGTCACCTTGTTCTCGGCGCCCAACTACTGTGGAGAGTTTGACAATGCGGGTGCGATGATGAGCGTCGATGAGACGCTCCTCTGTTCCTTCCAGATCCTCAAGCCAGCGGAGAAGAAGCAAAAGTACGCATACGGTGGTATCAACATGGGCCGACCCGTCACACCTCCCAGGAAGCAGAAGAAGAAGTCGGATGGCAAGTGAGCGGGCTCAGCGCTCCGGCTGGGGCCTGGGGTGCAAGGATGGCCGTCTCATGCTCGTGAGCGAGGATTGTGGCTCGCTGGAGGGCAGTGAACGATCGGCTGGATCTTCACTGGTATGCAAGCAGGCAACAGCATCTTCGCAGCGGTGCGGTTCGGATCAAGTACGGCTAAGCAATTCTTTTCGCGCTCTTGTGGACTTGTCCTTCTTGCTTCGGCGCTCGGCCGTGATGCACAACAAGCAACGTTCTCAGTCACTCCAGCGCCCTTCATCATCTGAGGAGCATCCGGCCTAGAAATCTATCCAGCACTCGCAGCTCGATAAGGCTGCTCTCCATCTGCACCAATCGGCGTTGGTAGCATAGACTTCCTGCCTCTCTTTTGGTTTCGCGCAAGTCAACATTCAGGGGAAAGCACCTTCAGAACCACTTGTCGTGTGGCCGCTATCGTGCGTCTCCATCCATGCCTTCGTCGCCACCCTCGTTGATGCTGCATGCTTGCTTCAGCCTTCTCTTCACCGTCGTAACACTGCCACCCCTTCTCCCTCCTTCCCTCGTTCATGCCACCCGTCCTTTCCCCTTTCACTTCATCGGTCGTCACCTTCTCCATCCTTTCTCTGTGTTTTTGTGTTCCTTCTTCACCATCTTTTGTTTTTCTTTGATACGACGCAAATGTGAATCATGTCCCCTTCTGGCCTTGCCGTATGCCATTACGAGCGTGTGCTGTTCTATCCCCCTCATTGTGTGCAACTCTGGATTCAAATGCGGCGCGAACGAGGTCGGTCAAAACGGACATGACAAGCGCACAAGCAAAGCAAGCACACGCTCAAGATCACTGGGGAAAGTGGATGAAATGCATGCATTGCGGCGCGACATTGTATAAAGGTGAGAGGGATTGTAAGGATGACTATTTGCTGCCGTTGGTAGCGGCACGATCGCGCACATACCCAGCCGCCTGATTGGCGACCCTTGGACCCAATCCAGGGCCCAAACCGGCCTTGCTTTCGTTGGCACTAGAACCGATTTTGCCCCAACCTGGAGCACTAGATTCAACATTCTGCTGCCAACGGCTGATCAAGCTGCTTACTCCTTTGAATCTGTCCTCTTCCCCTCCTGCTGCATTTGCTGCGGTTGTGTCGTCGGTTTGGGAGGACGACTCGTCGAGAAGTTCTGAAGGGGAGGAGGAAGAGGGACGCTTGTGCAGGGAGGTGGAGGCGGCGGGGAGTGCAGAGTTTTTGACAATGCCTCCTTTGGATGCGGCTGCACTGAGAGCTGCCTCGCGCTCCCAGGGTTTCATGGCAGAGGGGGAGGCGAGAGAGGCGCCGCGAAGATGTGTGCCTTTGTTGGGGCGGATGGGAGTGGGCCGTTTGGGTTGGATGATGACTGGCTCAGCTTGCTGTGGTTCGGGTCTGAATTGAGACTGGCGCGCGGAAATGACGTTGCTGCGAGGTCGAATGGCCTCCGGAGCAGCAGCGTTGGCGGTGGAGGAAGGATCGAGTGAGAATGAGCCGAGTTTATCCTTAACCGCTTCGACAGGGGTAGAAGGGGATGCCGGGGATGTAGCTACGTCCACCAACTGCTTGGACGATGCAGGCGCGTGTTGGGGATTCCACCTCGAAGCAATGGACGAAGAAGGCTTGCTGTTGTTGTGCGAAGGCGAAGCAGGACCAACAGAAGATGATTTCGGCTCCGCCATGCTGTCCTGCGTGCTGTTGCTCCTCGAAATGGACGGCTTAGCAGCGCCCGCCTGCAGCTCAGGCTTGGGAAGCGCGTTCATTTCTTCCTCATCTTCTTCGTCCCATGCGGGCGCCTTGACTTTGGCAACCGATGGCATCGGCGGGCTCTCCTGCACCTTCTCCTTTTCCTCCTTGTTCAGTACAGGAGCAGCATCGACCGAAGGCTCGGTCTCAAGCTCGTCCGCTGGGCCCCGTAAAAGAGCCTCAAGCTGATCCTGCGCCTGTCTCGCCGCCTCGTCCAGCTGTTCTGCCGCGGTAGCGTCCGTTATCGGCGAAACGAGCTCTGCAGCAGGCGACTTGACCTGGCTGTTGATCGACGAGCTCGACATCAACCTTTCTGCTGCTGTGGGAGAATCAACGGCGTCCACTAGCCAAGAGGGGGCTTTGACACGGCCTGGAGTAATGCGTGGTCGCTCGGGTTTGGGTGTCTCACCATTGACACCGTCCTCATACTGCATCTGGGTAGATGATGCGGCGGTGCGAGAGGTGAAAGAAGATAGCCGATCGGCAGACAAACGAGGCGGCAGGGTCGGCCGTTGCGCCACAGCTTCTTCGGGTTGTACCGGTTCGTCTTCGTCTGAAGAAGCTTCGTCAAGGTCGAGCTCTTTCCCAGCATCATTCTGCGCTTCGCGTGTAGATAGGCTGAGAGGTGCTTGCGTTTTGGAAGCATAGACCTTCGTATTTTTCTCTTTGAAAGCCTTTTCAGATTCTTCATCAGAAATGTCGCCTGTGAGCCAATCTTTCGAAGCGGGAGACTTCTTGATCGAAGTTTGCGGCTCAGACTCTTTACCAACGCGATCGTGTGCAACGATGGAAGGTTGCCATCGCTTCGAGACGCTTGCCGAACGAGCCTTGCTGCCACTGGCGGAAAAAGCAGAGATGGTGGCGGATTTGCTGAGCGCTGGCACTCTACCCGAGCCGGGTCGTCGGGGCTCAAAGGGTCGCTCGAATCTTCCAGCCATTGCACCGACGCTGGCGCGATTGGCAAGACCGGGGACGTTGACTTGACCGCCGGAGCTGGAAGGCAGGCTGGAAGGGGCAGATGCCGGAGCACTTGTACTTGGAGAGCCGGGCGCTGGTGCTGATACGGGAGAGGCATACCTCGCATCCAGATCCTCTAGGCTAGGGTAACGGTCAGTGAGCTCATCACGAGGTGTTCCGCTCTTCTGCGCTGCAGGTGCTTCTTTTAGCGGTGGGGGAAGAGGCGACGCAGCGGGGCTGGGCGCGACACTGAACCCTGGCAAAGCTGGACTGTGGCGCAGTGGCGATAGAGCCGGCGAGGGGGCATTAGAGCCAGACGCACGGAGGAGGGTTTTGTCGATAGGTCGGTCGGAAGCGTTGCCAGCAGCCTCGCCACTGAGGACTGGAGAGACGGATGGTGGGCTCGGTCGCTTGGGTAGAACTGGTGGGCTTTCCTTCCTCATAGCTGCGGGAGCAAACGAATCGCCAAAGCCCTCGATCAACGGTCCTGTCTTGACAGGTGCCGGTTTAGAATCGGGCACATTCCACGTAGGGGCGCTTTTCTGGGGAGCTTCGGGTGACTTGGGTGCGGGAGAGCTCATCTTAACGGCATCCTCTTGAGGCTTTTGGACGGGTGAGTCCGTAGTTCCTGCAGATGCCTTGTTGGGTCTACCACGACGCATGGGGGTGATGCTCTGCTTTTGCAGCTCGAGTTCGCGGGCTTCGGCTTGCTCGAGCTCCTTCTTGGACGGACCCATGGAGATAAGGTTGGCATCGATGCCTCCGGTCGGGTTGGGCCTCTCTTGCAGCAGAGAAGCTTCGGTGTTCGAGGACGGCTTTGTGCCGCTGACGAGAGTCGGTAGTGGAGCAGCAATCTTGCCACTGGCCGCTGCTGATGCGTAGTGGAGCGCAGCTTGAGGTGGACGCGTGCCGAGGATTTGGTGGACATTGATGATGACTTGATCGACAGTTGGACGATCAGTGCTCTGCTCCTTGAGCATGGAATGGATGAGCTGCTTGAGGCGATCCGAGTAGACAGGTTGAGGCGGAATGCGGTACTGGACATTCAAGATCGCCAAGGGGCCACCTCCGTTCTCTTCGAAGGGAGTTGTGTAGTAGCAGAGCTTGTAGAGCAGAACACCGAGGGCCCAGATGTCGGCCTTCTCGTCGATGACGCGGCGCTGGTAGACGTCGACCATCTCGGGAGCTCGGTACTGCAAGGTTGTGTGCTTATTGAGGTCGGCCTCGACTCTTTTGACTTCATCCATGCTCTTGGCAGGTTTGCGAGAGAGGACGGGTGCAGCTGAGCCGAAATCGCAGAGCTTAAAGGTGGCTTTGAGGTTGGAAGAGGTGGAACGGGAGCCTGGAATAGTGCCAGGATCGGTGGAGGGTGCCATGAGGATGTTTTCTACCTTCAAATCACGATGCATGAGGGGTGGGTCAAGGTGGTGCATGACGGCTACACCGGCACAGACGTCGCCAAAGATCTTGAGCACCTCTTCTTCGCGGAGTCGATCGCGCAAACGTGCATTCATGAGGCTGATGATTCCACCACCTGAGCAATACTCCATGAGAATGAAAATCTCGTAGCCGCCGCCTTGTAATGCTGTAGCGGAGGCTTCAATGAAATGGACGATATTGGCTTGGTTGCGGAGGAGCTTGTGCACCTCGACTTCTCTTCGGACGTCTGCAAGTGCTGCTTTGTCGGGGACGGCCATCCTTTTGAGGACGTGTACGGTTTCGCCTCGTTCCGCCGTTGCACTGCCTGCCATTGAGGCACCAATGACGCCGGTGACGGAGGAAGGCATGGGGATGGGCTGCGAAGTTGTGACGAGGTAGACGTGAGCGAAACCGCCTTCAGATAGATAACGCTTTACGGTGACGGTGATGTTGCCGACCTTGACCCTGGTGCCTGGAGCCAGAGTGCCCTTGTAGGGCTGCTGGTAGGCGCCACCCATGGGCGGCATGGGCGGTTGCTGCTGCTGCTGTTGCGGTGCATATCCGGGCTGAGGAGCGTAGCTACGCTGTGCTGCGGCCTGCGAGTTCATGTGGGCTGGGTAAGCCTGGCCATATTGCGACATGATCGTGCCCGCAGCTGCGGTGTTTGAGGCCGAGGCGATGCCGCTGAGCTTTCAATGATGTGTTGTGCGTCCAGATTGAGAGGCTGTGGTGATGGTCGGAGCAGCCCAGTCGTTGATAAGCTCCTTCGTGATGATGCCGTAAAGGTTGAAGAGGAAAGCAAGGCCGAGGATTGGAGGAGTGGAGTTGGTGAGAGAGAGTGTCGAGCTCGGCAAGATTGTACTGTAGTTGAAAGTGGCTCGTGTGTCTTTGCGAGTGAAGTGTGGTCTTGGATGTCAACAACCTGTGTGACACTGGTGTGCTCTTGATTGAAATTCCGGCTGCAAAGAGGGGCACAAGGCTGTGGTGTGTTGTGTGTGTGTGTGTGTGTGTGGTCCGTGTGCCTTCTCCGTGTTGCTTTGTTCCTGTTTCTATTGAGCCGGTGACACTCGACAATGCCACGAGGTAGACACGGTCTAACATTAAGAGGCCGTCAGGGGTTCCATCATCAGCTGTGTTTATATGCAACTTGACAACACCTTGTCACGTGAGCATTGATAGTGTAGGGGTATCATGAGTCGTTGCCAAACTCATCATCTGCTTCATGCGATGTGACTACCGATTCGACTCGACCGGGGTTCGAGTCCCCGTCAATGCATTTCTTTTTGCAATTTCTTCTTTGGCTTGTCTCTTTTTTGGTGTCATTGCGGATCCGAGCAGAGGGTACTGATTAGCCCGCCCATGCACAACGTGTCCTTCTCACCTGCAGCAGCTTGCTTTTGTGCTTCATCTTTTCTACATTGCTCAACACCATCCATACTCACGTCATCTTAGAGGAATTATCATCATGTCGGAAGGTAAGATTCAGTCCAGCTAGCTGTACGTCTGGCTGCAATCCTGGTTGCTAATCGTAGTCGCTCTCCACCCGCTTTGCTATACAGTCGAACGCAGCGACGAACCTTCGCACTACGCGGACAACTTTGATCGCGATGCCAACTTCGACCGCAACGACAACTTCGACCGTGACGCCATGTCTCAGGACCGTGCTCGTTCCAGATCCCCCGTCGCTGGCGGTGCACCCTCCTCGGACCGAAGGGATTCTCACCGCGACCGATCCGACCGACCTCGCAACTTTCACGACCGCGCCATTGCATCCCAGCACGCCGCTCACGAAGCTTCACGAAAGAGTCAAAAGAACTGCAGGGTCTACGTTGGAAACCTCAGCTACGGCGTCAAGTGGAACACGCTCAAGGACTTTATGCGGGAGGGTGGGTAATTACATGTGGTTCGGCATGCTGATTTTGAACTTGACTGCAGGCGATCTGCTGAGAGTGTGTCGCGAAAAACAAGCCGGTCAATCATAGACATAGTATAGTGGATGGCTGGATGGATTGCTGATGGGAAGGCTTTTGCGCTTTTGTGTCCTCGGTTGGATTCGATCATCACCATGTCATTCGGACTCTGCTTGGCCAACATTCAACATCACAGCTGGAAACGTCGTCTTCTCCGAGGTGCTCACTCTTCCCAACGGAAGCTCCAAGGGATGCGGGTAAGTTGCTATCTCGTACAAGCATGTAGGCATGGTTAGGTGCTGACGCTCTTCCATCTTCTCTCCTGTCACATTCGTACCTGCAGTATCGTCGAGTACAGCTCTCCAGAGGAAGCCCAGAAGGCCATCAGCGAGATGACCAACAAGCAGCTCGAGGGTCGTCAAGTCTTTGTCCGAGAGGTAAGTTTGACGCTGATTATCGCCCTGGAAGGCTCTTCTTGTGGGCGGACCCTTCTGGCTGACACGTCTTCCTTTGCTTCGAATCTACAGGATCGTGAGGACGACGTGCGCTACGGCACCAACCCCGCCGGTCCTCCTCGTGGTGGTGGACGTGGTGGATTCGGCGGACCTGGCGGTCGCGGAGGCTACGGCCCTCCCGGTCGCGGAGGCTTCTTCGGTGGCCCTCCCCCTCCTGCCTACGGTGGATTTGCTGGAGGTGCGCCCACTCAACTCTTTGTCTCCAATCTGCCTTACGACGTCAGCTGGCAGGATCTCAAGGACCTCTTCAGGTCGGCAGGTAACGTTACGCGAGCCGACGTCAACATGGGTCCCGACGGACGATCCAAGGGCACCGGTATTGTTGCATTCGCCAACTCGAACGACGCCTCCAACGCCATTGCCATGTACCACGGCTACGACTTCCGCGGCCGCATGCTCGAAGTGAGGCTGGACAAGTTCGCAGGTCCCCCTCCGATGGACGCCTATGGCCGAGGCGGATACGGACCTCCCCCTCGTGGTGGTCGTGGTGGCTTCGGTGGAGCGTACGGCGGCCGAGGCGGATACGGAGGCCGAGGCGGTTACGGTGGTGGATACGGTGACCCTTACGGCGGTGGCTACGGAGGCGACCCGTATGGCGGTGGATACGGAGGTGGATATGGCGGAGGCTATGGCGATCGGTACGCTCCGCCAGCATACGGTGGCCGCCCCACCGGCCCTGCAAACGCACGTCCTGCAGCACCGCCTGCGGCACCATCGCAGCAGATCTTTGTCAAAAACCTGCCGTGGTCAACATCGAACGAGGATCTGGTCGAGCTTTTCCAGACCACAGGCAAGGTGGACGAGGCCGAGATCGTGTTTGAGCATGGCAGGAGCAAGGGTGTGGGTGTGGTGCAGTTTGCCACCACTGAGGACGCCGAGACGGCCATTGCCAAGTTTAACAACTATGTTTACGGTGGCAGACCGCTGGATATCGAGTTCAACCGCCGCTGGACCAACTTCCGCCAAGCCGGAAGCGTCAACGGTGGCAACGATGGCGATGCTCCGATTGCTGAGGCCTCTGCACAGGATCAGCACCAGGGAGAGGGCGATGCAGGAGAGGCTCCTGTTCCCATGCAGGCCTGATTGAGGCTATGCGTGCGATACGCCATTCAGATTCTGAGTTGTGAGAGAGCGCCTTGCACGATCAGCAAACAAGACACTTTTTTTTTCGGACGACGATGTCGCCTCAAGCTCACAACGAAGGAGAGCTTAGCTACAGCTACAACAACCTATGTAATGATATCTCGCTTTTCCTGCCTGGATCCCAATCTTTGGCTACAATGTGTTTGTGTGATCAACTGAGACCAAGCATGCTATAGAGAAACACTTGTCGATTGGTGCTGAGAGTAGTGATCGGCATTGGATTCGATCTTACTGTTGCTCATGTTGAACAACGAATCGGGAATCGATCTCGAATCCGGTCCGTGTCCCCCCTAAAATTCAACTTTTGAAATTGTTGGACGAAACAAACAGCCAGCAGCGACGAGGATGATCTTGGTGAAATGCAGCATGACGTGGATGGTATTGAGATAATGGTTGGTTCGAAAACTCTTGCCATTCGCTTCGAATCGCAATCTGAATCAACGGCACCTCATCCCAACTGGCGTACAGAGCAGCAGACGATCAAATGTTGAACCTCTCGTCTGTGCCTGTGCGAGAGCCACGTTTTGTACGAGTTGGGATGATGCCTTGGCGTGTGTGCTCTACAGTAGTTGCTCTTCTGCAACTCGACAGCAGGTTGCCGTCAGCACATGCGCATGCACATGCTCTCGCACAACTTATCGATCGATCGACCAAGATGCATGCAAAAGCAAACACCCTCCGACCCTCTTTCTGTTTTGACGCTGTTGGTGGGCTTCTCCTACACACTGCGCTCAGGGTCACAGTGCAGAACAGTGGTTGTAGTGAAATGAAATCGAGTATCCATGTGATGTGACTTGAGCCAGAGACACAACACGATGGTTTGCGATGGATGGCTTGTGGATTGGCACAGTGACAGCCGTCGAACCAAAAGCTGGCAGTGACACGCAGCTGAATGCGCACATTCTGCATCCAGGGCGGAGGCTGCAGCCAAAACAAAAAAAGTAAAGAGGTCAAAATTCCAGGGTGCACGGCTCCACGCAACGCCGATCCGCCCTCTCCCTCCCCTCCTTCTAGCGATACAGTATATAGTCTTGCTCGAAATCGCAAAGCTTCTCGTTCACACCATCACATCCATCCTTCCCCCTCACCGTTAGATAGAATCACTATAGCCACCCATCATGTCGCACCTCAAGTACGCCGACGCCAAGTATGTCTTCCTCACCGACTTTGACGGTACCATTACCCTCCTCGTAAGTCATCTTTTCCCTGTCTCTCGACCCTGGCGTCCTCAGAAGAATGCTCCGAGTCTATTTTTTATTTTTATTTTTTCTCCTTGACATGCTGCTCAACGGAATAGCTGACTCAATGATTGCTTCATCCTTCGCTCTTTCTCTGCATAACAGGACTCGAACGACCACATGGTCGACACAGTCGGAATGGGCTACACCGAGCGTCGCAAGATCAACGTTGAGATCGTCGAAGAGCGCGTTTCCTACCGTGAAGGTTTCAAGCAGATGATCGAGTCTGTCAAGCGACCTTTCTCCGAAATGGAAGAGCTCGTCCGTCGCGATGTCACTCTTGACCCCGGATTCAAGGAATTCTACGCCTTTGCTAAGGCCAACAACATCCCCGTCATCATTGTCTCTTCCGGTATGACTCCCATCATCCGCTCCATCCTCTCCAACCTCATCGGCGAGAAGGACGCCAACGAGATCGACGTCATCTCCAATGAGGTCAACTTCACCGACCCTGAGAAGAAGGGAGACACCTGGGAACTTGTCTACCGTCACCCTGACAACCACTTTGGTCACGACAAGTCACTCTCCATCGCCCCCTACCGCGAGCTCAAGAACCGCCCCACTCTCTTCTTCGCCGGTGACGGTATCTCGGACATGTCTGCCGCACGCCACGCTGATGTCCTCTTCGTAAAGGACAAGCAGGACAACGACCTCGCCACCTACTGCCGAACAAACAACATCCCCCACCACATGTTCAAGGACTGGACCATCCCCAAGAAGATGCTCGAACAGATCATCTCGGGCGAACTCAAGATCGAAGATGTTGCCGGTAAGAGCTCCGACAACGGTGACTTCAAGGCTGGCTCCGCATAAACAAAGCCCTCTCTCATAAATACATGTACTGCTCGTTCAGAGGGATCAACGCTTATACTATGCTACGTTACGCCCAGGCACTGTAATCATACCACCCTTTTATTACGCTTATGAAAAGGGCAACAAACGATAGATTGGCTACCAGCTTTGACGCTTGACAGGCCTTGTGATGAGTAAGATGGTGTGTTTCTGTGCCAAACGCAAAAGATCGAGGACGACCGAGCCTGGTTCGTAGACAGTGTCACTCGGGAGAGGTCAAATCAGCATCATCAAACAAGCATGACGGGAGTGAATGAACTCTGCAAGAAAAAACAAGTCAAAAGATTGCGAATCGAGATTGTCAAAATACAAGCATCTGCCCTCTTAACCTCAGCCTTTATTTTTATCGTTCTCGGTGATGACCAAGGCAGTGAGAACGAGCAGAATTGTTGTAGGGGCGGCCAAGAAGGTATAAGCGGTGAAGATGGTTTTCGAGATGAGCCTTTCAAAGCTCGGATTGCCCTGTGCGCTCTGACTTGTAATCTGGGCCAGTGTCAGGGCGGGAGGGGAGCCAATGATCAGACATGCGCAAGCGACGAATACGGGATCGTCCATGACGTTGCTCGCCGTTGCCATGGCGTACCATGCCACAAAGGGAAGCAGGATCAGCGGGGTCAAGATCATGCGAGACGAGATGGCAACGGCAATAGTACGTCGTTCCAGGGTGGCAGCAGAGGCTTGTTTGGAGAGAGCGTTTTGGAAGCGACCCGCAGAGTTGCGGCTGTTGAGGTCGGCGTTGCGGGCTGCTTCGTCCGCATCGGCTTGGACGGCGGCGGAGGTGGAAGAGGAGCTAGCGATGGTGTAGGACGAGGGTTCTTCGGTGAGTCGACCTTCTTCAATGTCGGAGCCGCCGTTGGAGGATGAGCTGCTGTTCCAAGGATTCTTGCCCATCCATGAACCAAGGCCCTTGCGCTTCGTGTCTTTGGCTTGTACAAGTGTAGATTCGCCAGATGCGGTGGAGGATTCCAACGAGGTGCGACGCCAAGGATCGTCAACTTCCACACCAGTATTACCATTCGAGGGCTTGACAGCATCGGGCGCGGTAGGCTGAGGACCAGTGGCCGAGGTTGATCCATCTCCTGCGGGCGCACTGGGTGGGACTGCTTTCGGGATGGATCCTTGAGCCTGTTGGACTGCAGAAGCGTCGGCAACAAAGTAGGCTCCGAGTACAACCATAGTCAACGGGATACTGCATGCACCTGCGGTCTCGAGAGCGCCTACGACAGGCTCGAGCGAATCGACAAACTTTTGAAGTGGAGGAATAACAGCCACGATGAGCGAAATGACGGCCGCATACAGTGGTGCAGTCATGAACCCGCCAATGGCGTACAGTGGTCGAAGAACGAAATTGTGGAACCACTTGCGCGAGGTGGTCTTGAATACGGTCCAACAGGAGCGGTTCTCTCGGCTGTTGGTGGCACCAGGCAAGGTGATCTGACCTTCTTCCTCGTACGGCTCCAACGGCTCATCTTCGACATCCGAGTCGTGGCCATCTTGGCCCCGGCCAGCGCCAAAGTTGGCAGTGCTGGCATCGGGCGAGTTGGGGAAGCTACGTGCCCAAGCCGGAGGGCCAGAGCGGGTTCGTTGAGGGCGTCGCTCGCCTGTAGGTCTGCGAAGAGTGAATCGCGGTCGAGGCTGCTGGCCGTCTGTCTCGCTTGCAGAAGAAGAGGGACTAGGGTATTCTTGGGTATCGCTTCCATTGACCTCTTCGGCGGCGGAGGTGTGCTCCTCTACGCTGCTGAGAAGCTTGGCTCCGACACTCCATCGCAAAAACATGCCGAGGGTGCTGAAGAGCACGAGGTAGGTTAGTGCACGACCCAGCATGCCATCCACCGTATCCTCGGGCTCGCCTTGCTCGTCCCAATGCAGCTGAGGCACGGTGACGACGAGCGACTGCATGAGCGCAACCGGAAGCGAGTTGGAGTTGGGAGAGATGGCGCATGCAATGGCAAAGTTGCGCTGTGCCGGCGAGAGCCTGGCAGTCCATGATAGCACCAAGGCACTCAAGGTGGAAACGACAGTGACAATGACGAAGCCGAGTGGTACGATGATGAGCTCGACCAACCTTGCTGGATTGAGCGTAAACGCCACTTTGGAGAAAAGCAGGGCTGGGGTGAAAAAGGAGACATTGAGCTTGTTGATTTTGGTCTGTGTGCGTTTATCAATGATGCCTCTTCGTGCGAGGATGAATCCGACCGAAGAGAGAATGACGACTTCGAGGATGGACGATGCGGTGACCTTGATGAGGCCGACTATGGGCGCACCGGATTGGCCATGCTCGATATACTGGGCTGTGGGGAGGAGGAGTGAATGCCTCATTTCGGCGAGAGTCGCACTGGCGCTGATGGGCAGGGGTTGGATTCCAAAGCGCGCTCGTGTACAGATGAGGTTGAAGTTGTCTAGAAGGAAAAGTCTAGATGAGCTGTATGCCGAGAGAGTGGATGTATACGGAGGGAGGCGTTATGGTGCTGGAAGGCCAAGCAGCGGCCTTGTATGATGAAGAAAGAAAGGATTGGAAGGATGGTGATAAGCAGAAAATCGTGATATTTGTGCAACGCACGACCGGGGGCAGCATCGGTTCGAGAATTTCGCTCAAAAAATGCGAGCCAAATTCGCGCTCCGTCGAGCTCAAAGGTGGCCCTCCTCAACGTGGCCCTCCGTTGAGCTGGCCTTTGTATCCACCTATGGTCAGCACTTGCTACGAATGCGCCTTGTTCGATGGAAGTGGGGGAAAGACGGCTGCCAAGACAAAGCTAAAAAGAGGTATCCACAGCTCGATAAGCCGCTTGGCAAACTCTTTTTGACAACACCAAAATCGATGCCGAGTGACGGCACTCTTTTCCAAAATTCGAGGTGGAGGATTCCAAGGGTTTTCGCACGTCCCACTTCTACTGTATAAGCCTTGCCCCTATCTTTTCTTGAAGCAAGATGCAATCGCTGGCATGTGGGTCGCGCTGGCGATGTCTAATCATGATCTTGAATGCATGCCTCTCCTCCCGAGTGCGGGAGAAGGAATTGAAATAGAATTTGTCGGAAAGTGAGGCAAAAAAAAAAAAGAGGACAGCCAAAAAACAAATTGCAAAAAGAAATGCATTGACGGGGACTCGAACCCCGGTCGAGTCGAATCGGTAGTCACGCCTTATGCAGGCGATGAGTGGCAACGACTCATGATACCCCTACACTATCAATGCTTGCATGTTGCGCAGGGAAAAAGTTGCATATATAAAAGAACATTTTTCACAAAATCCACCGCGGCGCGAATGATTGAGCACGGACCATGTCAGAGTTGGAAATGGCGTAACAAGCTGAGCACTGATCGAAAGAACAGAGAAACAGCGAAGGCGCCAGAATTCCTTCCAATTTTCTCACCCTCGACCAAAGCACGGCATAACCGAAGCGGCCGGATTGCCCGCCAAAATGGGAAATCGCGGGGCGGAGATACAGTACTGTACTGTACTGTACTGTACAGTAGAGATCCATTCCCGCACACAGGGCGGATGACCAGTCACGAGCTCAGTCTCCACACCAAAGCTTCCCTTTCCTCACCAAATTGGCTCGTTCGCCGCTTTCAAAATATATAGACACACGCTTGCTCTGCTTGGATCCTTACAATCTTATTCCATCACTCACAACCAACCACCGTCGTCGATATCGCAAAAATGTCTGAGCACACTCTCCCCCAGCTTCCCTACGCTTACAATGCGCTCGAGCCCGCCATCTCCGAGGAGATCATGACCATCCACCACACCAAGCACCACCAGCTCTACGTCACCAACCTCAACAACGCCATCAAGGCCTACAACTCGGCCATCTCGTCCAACGACGTTCGCAAGCAGATCGAGCTCCAGTCTGCCATCAAGTTCAACGGTGGTGGTCACATCAACCACTCGCTCTTCTGGAAGAACCTCGCCCCCTCCAGCCAGGGCGGTGGATCCCTTCACGACGGTCCCCTCAAGCAGGCCATCGAGCGTGACTTTGGCTCGCTCGACAACCTCAAGTCCTCCTTCAACGCCACCATCGCCACCATCCAGGGCTCCGGTTGGGGATGGCTCGGTTTCAACCCCAAGAACTCCAAGCTCGAGGTTGTCACCACCAAGGACCAGGACCCTCTCATCTCGCACCACCCCATCATTGGTGTTGACGCTTGGGAGCACGCTTTCTACCTCCAGTACAAGAATGTCAAGGCTGGTGAGTTTTTTTTTTTCTTTTTTTTTTTTCTCTCTCCATATCTCTTGACACCTTTTCCATACGCTGACATTCTGTGATTCCTTCCCTCTTCCTTCTTCTACAGATTACTTCAAGAACATCTGGTCGGTCATCAACTTCAAGGAGGCCGAGGAGCGCTTCAAGGCTGCTCAGACCGACGCCAAGGCTCGCGTCTAAGTCTGTCCTTCTGTAATCAATACCATGCGAGCAAGTCAATGAGAAAAAAAAAAGTTTCTGCTCTAAACTACCGGTGCTGGCTCGACGTCTCGCACCTTTCGGCATGCAAAGAATTCGGGCAGGTAGTGGTACTGCAGCATACCGTTGAGCATGCCCGTGTACGGCGTTGGCGAGAGTTGTTGGCGTTCCTGTAGGTTGGCGCAGACACCAGAGGAAGCAAGGGTCAGTATCACGGCCTTGTTGGAGCTTCCACGACGGCAAAAGTGCACTCACCTCGAGTTCAAAGCCCATTTTGGGCAAAAGCTGCACAAGCTCGTCCAGCGTCAGCTCGATGCTCAGACTGTCTCCCGAACCACCGCGAGAGTTGCCCGAGTTCTCGAAATGCCACAGCAGCGGTCCTGCATTGATCCAGTGTCCTCCTATGGGTAAGAGGTGATTCAAAGTTTCCATGTATCGCAACACATTCCTGGCCGTGTCGATAAAGAAGCAAGTGGCCACCACGTGCCACGCTCGCTTCTCCTCGGGCTTCGAGTAGACCTCGCAAAAGTCTCCTGCCACCATGCTGAATTCGCTCGTTTGCGGCAGCATCGACGGCAATACATCGGGTATGCGGATCGGACGCAGCATGTGGTCGGCCGTTCTCCAGTTGCTCGACGAGTGTATGAATGGATAAATCGTGTGTTCCTCCACTTGGCTCGTCTTGTTGAGGATATGTTGAGAAGCGACCAGCATGTAGAAGCTAAACTCGTTACCTTGGCACGAGTAGCCCTGTGCTGCATACTCGAATGCAAGCCGACCAAGCCCTGCTCCTGGAACCAAAATGCGAACATGACCACGGCTTTCGAACGGAATCTTGCCAAATCGCCTCTCCACAGCATCCAACAAGGGTCCATAGACCGCTAGACGTTCTGCCTCGCCTTCGCGGCTCCAGTCGCGTACAAACTGCTTTAGTGTGCTCTGGATCGCGTCGATCCCGTGTCCAAAGATCTTTCTGCGTTTGCGTCCTGCCTTGCCAGCAATGCCGTTGTGGTCACCTTTACCGCTGCTACTGCTGGCGCCGTGTCCTGATTCGTGATTTGCTTTCGATTCTTCTGCCGTCTCGTTCTGCTCGACAAGGTCAGGGCCAAGAAAGCCACGAGATTCGTCCGCAATCATGGTCAACAGATCCGCATTACGGCGGATCCGGTCGTCGATCTCTTCCAGCCTCCCCTTAAAGCCGCGTGACTGCTGTGCTTGAGACGGTCCGTTTCCAAGTTCCGGAAGAGGCAGCGACTGATTCAGTTCGGCGAGCAGCTGCTGATGCGCATGCGGAAGAGAAAAGTACGATCTGCGGCGTGCATCGTTGGCCATCAAGCAGTAGGGAAGATAATCGTCAAAGGCTTTGAGCACATTTGCGAAATGCTGCCTCTCGAGTCGTTGTTCTTCATCTTCGTGCGGTATGCTTCCGGTGTCCATGTTCGGATCCGTTCGGTTATGGATGCAATAGGTCAAGATGGCTATTGCTGCAATATGCGTCGGAAAGGATCTCGTATGTATTCTTATCTTGAACGACACCATTCGGGCAAGAAGTTCTTGCAAGATAACAAAGTGAGTTCATGATCCGAGTTCCGCGAAAAAAATTGCCTCCACAAAACCCCCACGCTCGCACAAATTGCTCCAGCGTGTTCAGTAACTTACAGCACAGGGTCTATTCTGGATATGTCAACTTACCACCACGACTTTCCAACATTCACAGCCTCACGCCTGCACACACATACATATATCTACACATGTACCGCTCTGCATGAAGGGCAAAGATACGAGCGGCCCACAGCTGCCGCCGCCTGAAGCCCCAGGTGCTGTGCACCACGCAGCTCCCTCCTCGAATGGAAGTGCAACAGATCCTGACACCTTCGACCGCTCAAACCGTGTTAGCGAAGAGACGTTACGACGAGAGTCGCCAGAGCATGATAGCCTGCTACTCCCTGAACCAAAGAAGGTTGCACCGGCTAATTTGCTGTTAGACCATAATGTGTCAGAGCCAAACGGCAGCAACAACGCGGCTCAGCATGCAGATGATCTAGGTCCGCCTACGTTGCCTACAGATGACCTGTCAGGCTCACACTCTCGTGAATCGACGGCTGAGCCTCCAAACAGATCACATCCCAACGGAACCGCTGCCACTGAAGATGACGAAGATGTTTGGGAAGACGAAGAAGACAGCATCCTCATGGACGAAGACGGCAACATCATCTACGAGGGTCCCAACTACGAAGATTCGGCCTCCGACTTTTCCGACGATGGCGACGCTGAAGAACTCAATCAACATCGCCGCTCCTACCGAGAAGCCACACAACAGTATCGTAAAAGTCGCCGAGCTCTCTTGCTGTCAGGCATGTCGTCCTTTGCATCTTCACCGTCGTCCGAGGATCTTGGCAGCGTCTCTCCAACTGTGAGAAACGATGCCTCACCTAGTCCACCAAGCTCGATCTATGAAACACAGCAACAGGGGCATCAGCGCGAGTCTTATTACCAGTCACATCTTGCTGAGGCAGTAGACAGTGCTGACGCAGGCGGCCGAGCCGATGGTCTGCGGTATGACTACGACTCGGAAAAAGAAACCAAGGATCATGCTCAATTGTCTGGCAGCCGTCGATCCAGCGCAACTAGAATCAAACAACAGGACCATCACTCCTCGGATGAAAATGTGACCTCTCCGGTCAACCGCAAATTGCCACAAACACCAAAAGTCCCCATCTCCGACCCAATGGCTTTGAAGGGCAAGACTCTTGGCTCAGAGATGAATGGGAGCACAGCCGATCGACTCACGCGGCCACCACTTTCGCCCAGGACCAATTTGTCGCTCAACGACCTGAAAGCTTCAACTCCATCGCTCCAGAGATCGGATGAGCTCAACTCCTTCGGTCTCAAGCAAAGACGCTCCTTCGCAGGTCTGGCACCATCACCCCTCATTTTTGAAAACGAAATGCAAGAGCCTTTGGAGGCTTACATGACCCCAAGGCTGAGCCTGGCCATGCTGCACGAAGAGCCTGAATTCAATCCTGCGCCTGGAGATGCAGAACCAAAGCCCACCCCTCAAGCGGAGACCGCAAAAGAAGCGCAGCACAAGCCAAGTGGCCGCCCAGACAGAACGCCTTTCAGTCTCTGGGACTATCTCAAAGAGGAAGTGCTCGCCACCGACTTTGATGCTACACAGGAAATGAAATGGGAGAGGGTCACCAACTTTATCTCGATTCCCTTTTGGATGGAAAAGATCATCATGTTTGGGTTCGTCGTCTGCCTCGACTCCTTCCTCTACACTTTCACCATCCTCCCACTTCGATTCGGTGTAGCTATGTGGACGTGGGTCGGCAACAGTGCAAGATGGATCCTTGGCGGCCAAAAGCGATATCTGCACTCTTCCCAAAAATGCGACATCCTCAAGATGTTGCTTATCGTTTTGAGCTGCATCATCTTGTCGCGCATCACCGACGCCAGTAAGATGTACCACTCTGTGCGAGGCCAGGATGTGGTCAAGCTCTCAGTCATTTTCAACGTGCTCGAGATTGCTGATCGCCTATGCTGCAGTTTCGGCCAAGACTTGCTCGACTCGCTGTTTTCTAGAAGCACGCTTGCACGACGTAAAAACGGAAAGCAGCCGTATCTGAGACCGATAGGCTTCTTCTGCCTCAGTCTCTGCTACGTACTGGCACACACCTTGGTCCTCTTCTACCAACTCGTGACGCTCAACGTAGCCATCAACAGCTACGACAATGCGTTGCTCACTCTGCTCCTCTCGAACCAGTTCGTCGAGATTAAATCGAGCGTCTTCAAAAAGTTTGAAAAGGAAAACGTCTTCCAGATGACGTGCGCCGACATCGTTGAACGCTTCCAACTCACCCTCATGCTTTCAGCCATCGGTCTTCGAAACTTGATCGAGCTGTCAGGAGGATCTCTCGAACCATCTTCAAGCCCTCTTCCCGCCAGTTTCACGGTGTTCCCAAGTCTCAGTCTGCTCGAGACGGTCTTGACACCTGTCTGCATCGTCTTGGCCAGCGAGTGCATCGTTGACTGGCTTAAGCATGCCTTTATCACAAAGTTCAACCACATCCGACCTGCAGTCTATGGCCGATTCATGGACGTCCTGTGTCGCGACCTTGTCGTGGGAGGTCCCTCAACCAAAGAAAGTAGCCGCAAGCATACCTTTGTCGACCAGAGCCCCATCATCAGCCGTCGTCTCGGCTTCGCTGCTTTACCGTTGGCATGTCTCCTCGTTCGACTGATCTTGCAGATCATCGGCATGATTGGCGATACGAGTCACATTGATGAATGTATTGCGCCCATCAACCCTCGTATCTCTGAAACGGGCTGGATCGGTGTCGTCGCTCGCAAACTAGGCGCAAACGATATCGACAATGACTGGGTACGAGCCCTCGACCTCTTCGTCAGGGGATCCGCATGGGCACTCACCGCCATCATCGCCTGGGCTTTTCTGGTGGCCATCAAGCTTTTGCTGGGTACAAATCTCGTCAGCTTTGCTTCTCATCGTTACGCTACCATGCACGAACGGGAGGGTGAAGAGAACCTCAATGCAAGAGATAGAGCACCCATTGGCACGAACAAGGACGAAAGGAGCTACGACAAATCGCTTGGGCGGTTCATCGATAAGCCCGATGACGATGCGATTCAGATCAAACTCGATGGGACGCACGTCATGCCGGCGCAGAAGGACAAGGACCGAGAAAAGGCGAAAGGCGAGGGCCAGCAAAAGCCCAAGAAGGAAACCTCGCTGATGGAGGTCAGTCGGTACAACATGGTGCGTTCACGCATTTGGTAGATCAAAAAAATGGTGTGTGAACCAACAAGCACAATTTGATTATTCTCTTCGTCAACCATGACGAAGCGTGTCTACAGAGTGGAAGAGTTTTCAGTGTGACATAATCTATTGCTGTTTCTTCGAGGATTGCTTGCGGCTCTTGGCGCTGCCGTTAGAGCTGCCATTCTTGCTGCTACTGATCGGCCTCGCCTTTTGGCGAGGAGTCTCTTGTGCCAACTTGACCGCCTTCTCCGCCAGCAACCCTGCACCAAGCAACAGCGAGCAAAAAGTGCGAATATCTCTCTCACCCAGGCCATCCAGACCAAAATTATTCATCATGCCTCCGATGAGAGGGAACTGTGCAGATGCAGGACTGCTCAACCCCAGATAGACATATGCAAGCAACGTTGCGCTAATGATGTCGTTGGTGCCACTGAAAGGGTCTTTGGCCCAAGTTGGGGTGCGGATGCCCCATTCGCCGGTAGGTGAGTCGAGCTTAAAGAGGTCGATGAGGAGTGGAACGCCTCCTCCGATGATGGCGGAATTGAGCAATGCGGCTGAAATCGAGGTTGAAATTTCGGTCGAGGGATGTTTTCGGACCTGTGACGGGGGATGGGAAGCGAATGTCGGAGATCGTAGGGGTGAGTTGGGAAGATGTTCACATGGAGAAAGGGAAGGGAGCGGGCACTTACGAGCTCAACACCGAGGTCGATGATTCCTTCCGCTCGGAGGATGCCGTCCAACAGCGCGAAGGAGAGGTCCATTCTAACCATTTCATCGCAGAGGGATCAAGGTCAACCGGCGATGTCAGTATCACATCCCCTACGAAACCTTTACGCCACCTTTATAGCATCAGTTGAACACTTACAAGATCCCCACAAGCTCGATATCCTGTAGCTCCAACAACACCTTACCCAGCGGCGTAACATCCAACACCACATGCACTCCACCGTAGAGCAACACCACCGGCCAAGCCACCAACACCAACGAAGGTGTCCCCAGCAACATGTTGCTAATGACGACACCGCCAAACATCAAGATCTGGTTGAGCAGGAAACCTTGCCAGACGCCCAATCGATTTTTGTGACTACCGGCAACTTGACGAGTGGCATGGCTGACTCTGGCTGCGTGGATGAGAGCCAACGCGCCCACGGGAAGAAAAGTGGGATGAAGCGGTGTTCGAGACCATGCTTCGAGCTGATCACCGAATGTAGTGAGCGAGAAGCTGGCTTGACCCATGATTGCTGTTGGACTGAAAATGATGGACTGAAGCCAAAGAGTACGCCGCTCGTTAGGCTTGGGATGGTGGGTACAGTGCTTGACGAGGGCAAGGGTCTCACGTGGAACCTCATGTTTGTGTACACAAAACGCATGGGGCAAGAAGAATTCGGCCTGAAAGCCGGACCCCGCATCGGCGCTTTCGACGGCTATTCTAAAATTTTCAAGCGTGTCGCACTTTCCGCCAACCGCAAGCGAGTTGAGAAAGACAACATCAATACCAGCACTGTTCACACGCAACTTTCTTCGCTACTTTGTCCACGATGGATCCACCGACTAATGTAGCACAAGCCGGGGTATAGGTGACATTTCTTTGATATCTATAGATGTGCGAGCTGTCAATGCTGCGAAAAGAACGCGCGGCGAGCAACGTCAACGACGGTGGTCTCTCCGCCTATCGTCGCGTTCGCGGTCCCGATCAGATCTGCGCTCGAACTCTGACCTCGACGAGCCATGCGAACGCCTCTCAGTGTCTCTGTCATCTCTACGTCTGTCACGGTGGCGATCTCTGTCGTCGTCCCGATGCCTCTTGGGACTTCGTGAACGCTTTCGATGGGAAGAACGTGAAGACTCGTGACGCGAGCTGTCGCGAGTGCTTGCGTGTCGATCATCTCTGTCCCTTTTGTGGTCGTCGCGGAACGAGCCTTTGTCTTTGGGCCGGTCCTCGGAATGGCGGTCGTCTCGTGGATGTTGATCGGATGCATCTGACCGCCCATTCGAGGCAGACCGACTCTCGCCTTTGGCAACGGGCACATATCTGTAGTCGCGCTTGTCCTTGGATCGGTAGCTACGTGAGGAAGATGAAGGCAAGCCCGAAGGTCCGCTAGGTCGTTCCTTGGCGCCGAGACCGAGGAGCGCTGCGCGCTTTTTGGGTTCGGCGGCCTGCTGAGGACCCTTTCCGCCTTTCCCTGCGCCCATACCTTCCTTCCAGCCCATACCTCGAAGCAGAGCCATGCCGAACTGGTCGATGGGGGTGGCTGCATAGTCGTCGAGGGTAGGCGCATCAGGCCTGGTGTCAATGTCGTGTTGAAGCACTTCGGTTTCGGATTCCTGGTGGATGACCAAAGGCTCGCCTGTGTAGCTACTCCCAGCCCCTTCGCCTGCCAACAGGGCTTTGAGTGCTTCTTGATCGGTTCCTGCTTCTTCTGTAGCTGTGACCGGTGCAGCTGGCACGGCTGAACCCTGGGCCTGTGCATCATCTTTTGGGCTGCCTTCGGCCGAGTCATCTTTGTGCGGCTTTGACTTTCGCAATTCGAGCCCGCTTTTCTGAGCTTCTGTGTTGATTGCATCCGCATTGGAGTCGCCGTTCACGGTAGAGGAGGAGGGGTTGGAGCCTGGTACAGCTGAGGAATCCGCGCGACGCATCGAGACCAGAGGACCGAGCGACTGAAGGTTGGAAGCCATGCCGAGACGTTGCTTTCGGTCTTGTCGCCAGTCGAGGTTGGAAGCGACAGGGATAACTCGTGGCGCAGCAGGTGCGGGTGCTGCCTTTCGTTCTTGAGCTCCATCACGACCAAAAGAGACGATCTCTTGGTGTCGGCTGGATGTCAAGGGATGGTGGGCATTGTCATCGTCGTCGTCGTCGTCCGAGTCGCCAAAGGCACGAAGTCTCGTATTTGGCTTGGAAGACTTGTCCTTTTGGTAGCCAGCCATTTTGAGGCAGTGAGAGCGCCAACAAAGGGTAGCTGCGCTCGATGGACCATTCCAAAAGGTGGTGGAAGCACAAAGGTAGGCATGGATCATCACGAGCGGCTGAGTCCGACACCGTAGCTGCAGGGTCCGGAAAGTGGAGGGCAGATAATTGATTATGTAATGATGACACACTGACACACTGACACACACCTACACACACACACACACACACAAACACACATCATGGCCCCTTGGCCTTGGCGTGGTCCCTCTCCACGTTGCGATGCAACACTGGTTCCCCTGCACAAGGTGGCCTGGTATGAGGTACGACTGCAATGGTATAACGATGCATGCATGAGCTGCCGAGAATTCCGGCTCAGCGTTCCTGAAATCTTCGGGCGTTGAAGAGCCAGAGTCGGCGACGAGCACGGGAAAGCAACGAGGGACACAAGGCAGAGATGGCGGAAGACTCGAAGCAGACGGCCGCGGATCATCTTGTTGACCGTGTCTGTGGAGCGTGCTCTGGAACAAGACCTGAAATTCGAAACTGCGCAGAGAGCATCGTGTCGATCCCGAAAAATTGAAAAAAGAAAAGAAAAAAAGCTTGATCCAAAAAGAATTTGGAGTCATACCAATGTCGCGCTGATCCACGCTTGTTTCGGCTGTTGCGGTCGGGATGGGCAAGCTTCGGTGAATTTTTTTTCTGTTTTAACTTTTTGCAAACCTCTGGTTGGTTGAACCTGCGGCATCAATTTTCCGCTTGATGCGTTGTTGTGTCAAGTTTTGCATGTTCGCGTACGGCCCTTTCGCCGCTTTCCAAAATACATCACTAAAGATAACAAAGTTGACACCACTCTCAAACTCGACTTTGGCTCGGATCTCGCATAACTCTAATATGTTGTACATTGTCATCGTGAGCGATCGGGCCGTCATATTACACTAGAGAGTCAACACAGCGGAGGGATCGGGTGTTGCGACCCTGCTGAATTACAAATCCACAACTGCTTCCGAAAGTTTTGTCAAGAAAACCAAATTTTCTCTTTTTGGTGGTGAATTCAAAATTGCAGTTCGACAGCTCGACTCGAAAAAATGTCGAATCACGCGAACCTACGCAAAGCCTCTTTCTCGGCTCTTCCAAGTGGGTCAGGTTGACCTTACAACGCCACACCGCATACCTCTGTCAAGGCTCATCTCGGTGCTAATCGGTTGCCGCTCTGACAAGGTCGATTCCCGTTGGAGCTTGTTATCATTGGTCAAAGTGGGCACGCTTATCAGTCAACCTGTCATCAGAGTGGCGGCTATTCCGAATCAAGTCTGGGCACATTCCGAATTATTACGTGTATGTACTGTGAAGAGCTCTATTGTATCGGTTTGTTCGCCCTTTTGCCCTCGTTCTGTTGTGATACTCGACAACGCTCTCTCTCTCTCTCTCTCTCTCTCTCTGTCGTGTGACTCGCACCCATTCAAAGGCGTGGCGGGAATCCCTCTACTTTCTGCTTTGTGTGCGAAAAGTGGGAAGAACGAATCAAATTGCAGTCCTCGACGGCTTCACAAGACCGCCCACCAATAGCTTAACCGCATTCTCCACCTGTCGATTTTGGCGCACACAAGAAGCAAACTTTTCTCCTCGCCATCCATTGGTCCGCTCGGCTTTTCACCGAACTTGTCATATATCCCTTCCTCCCTCTTCCTCTTCTTTCCCTCCCTCTACATCCACCTTCCACCACCCGTATCTCCACACTCGTTCAGCACTCGTCCATCCGGCCACCCCGCTGAGTCGACTCTTGCATACCGACATGGCCTCCAACCACGGCATTGCTCCGGCCATTCTCTCTTCCGATGTGGAGAAGAGCTCTTACCCCTCGTCCGACAACATCGAAAAGGGTTCCACCATCCAGGATGATTCCGCTGCCCTCAAGCGCCTCGGCATGGACGAGCACTCTGCCGATGGTCACGTACAGCGTAACCTCAAGCAGAGGCATCTCTCCATGATTGCTCTCGGAGGTACCATTGGCACAGGTCTCTTCGTCGGTCTCGGCGGCTCGCTGGCCAACGCCGGTCCCGTCAGCACCCTCATTGCCTACATGATCATGGGTGTGGTCGTCTACTCGATGATGGTCGCCCTTGGTGAGGTCAGCACGCTGCTCGCCGTTCCCGGTGGTTTCACTCACCACGCCACTCGCTTCCTCGACCCAAGTCTCGGTTTCGCCCTTGGTTGGACCTACTGGTATTCCTACGGTATCACCATCCCCACCGAGATCTCGGCCTCTGCTATCGTCATTCAGTACTGGGATACCGACAAGTCTATCAACCCCGCCGTCTGGATCTCGATCCTCCTAGTTCTCGTCATTGGTGTTAACGCTCTCGGCGTCAAGTACTATGGAGAGACCGAGTTCTGGTTCTGCCTCATCAAGGTAGTTGCCATCATTGTTCTTATCATCACCTCGCTCGTCATCGACCTCGGTGGTGGCCCTCGTGGTGACCGCATCGGCTTCCGCTTCTGGAAGGACCCCGGCCCGATGGCTCAACTTTTCTGGACTCCCGACCCCGTCACTGGCGCACCTACCGGCGGAATCAGCGGCTCTTTCGGCCGCTTCCTCGCCTTCTGGAACGTCTTTGTGCAGTCTGCCTTCTCCTTTGCCGGTACCGAAATCATCGGTGTCGCCGTCGGTGAGGTCGAAAACCCTCGCAAGAACGTCCCCAAGGCCATCAAGCGCGTCTTCTGGCGTATCCTTCTCTTCTACGTCTTGGCCATCTTTATGGTCGGCCTCGTCGTCCCCTACAATGACCCTCGCCTCCTCAACGGAAGCAGCGATGCCAGCGCCTCCCCCTTCGTCCTTGCCATCTCCAACGCCGGCATCCGCGTCCTGCCACACATCGTCAACGCCGTGTTGGTCGTTGTTACATGGTCTGCTGCCAACTCGGACCTCTACGCCTCGTCCAGGACGCTCTACGCACTTGCTCTCGAGCACAAGGCACCCGGCTTCCTTCGCAAGTGTACAAAGGCAGGTCTGCCCGTCTGGTCGCTTGTTGTGACTGCCCTCTTCGGTCCTCTCGCCTACTTGTCTTGCGGCTCTGGAGGTGCTCAGCAGGCCTTCGATTACTTGTATGCCATCAGCGCCATCAGCGTTATCATTGCGTGGATCATCATCCTTTGCACCTACGCTCGATTCTACCACGGCCTCAAGTACCACGGCATTCCTCGCAACACCCTCCCATACACCGCCCCCTTCCAGCCCTACCTTACCTACTTTGGTATCGTTTTCCTCGTTCTTGTTCTCTTGTTCGCCGGTTTCACCGTCTTCCTCAACGGCCAGTGGAGCACCAGCAGCTTCGTCACCACTTACATCTGCATTCCCTTGTTCCTGGTCCTCTGGCTCGGCTGGAAGTTTTACCACAAGACCAAGTTCGTCAGCCTCTCCCAGATGGACTTTGACACTGGCCGCAGGCAGATTGACGAGAACGAGGAGCAGGAGAAGATCAAGGAGTCTCAGAAGACTCGCTCGACCCTTAACCGCGTATGGGACTGGATGATGTAAACTTCCTTGGCATCTTTTCAGCATTATAGATTTCATCTGCGCCCGCTTGCATTCTCAACATGGCTCCGCTTCATCCTCATCGCCTCACTTATCGGACGCGACAGACACACCGGATCTAGCATCTTGCTGTCATCCACACTATTCATCTTCTTTAATTGTATTACTAGGGTTTTCTTGAATCGAGGAATCTACTCGTGTCTCTTTGCTTCTTCGCGTTCATGTTTGCACAGAATTGGCCTACGAATATGGTTCGCACTCATCAACAGTGTCAGTGACCTATTATTGATATCTTCGAATCAACTCAACTCGTAAGACGAAGCTCAGTCGTGACAGAGTTGGCCCGCTGGTAGAGAGCAAGCACTCAAGAGGTCAAGGAAGGCGTTAGTCGACACTATTGAGAGAGAGAAAAAAAAACCAAAAAAGGGGGGATCGACCAGAGAGGAAAAAAAAAGAGTCCTACGGGGATTGAACCCGCGACCTGCAGAAAACCTAGAAGGATCTTCGAACGAAACCGAAGTCTGCCGCTCTACTGCTGAGCTAAAGACCCGACAATATCCCAGATCGTCACTGAATTGGGACCATATATGGTAGCATGCTCTGGAGACTTCTTGAACCTCCACTTCGACAAGCACTCCTTGACATTTCATTCTGGTGTGGTCTTGTCCGATGTACCACCACCATCTGCAAGCTCCTGGTGAGTCGGCCATGTCAGTCAGACCTTTGACTTTGCTGCGTAATGGCATTTCTCCCTCTCGCTTCGTCCGAGACTTTCAGCTGCCCAGGCGTCCCGGTCATTTCCAAGGTCTGCTAACGACCCACTCAGCCCAGGACAAGGTTGTCTGGCCCGCCTTGAAAAAATGGTCTACCTTGGGTCCAGACGGACAAGAGACGCTCGATGGGATCAAGCGACCTGAGATCATGGATTTGATTGTTCCCGTAGAGGTCTCTCAACGTGGTGTTGGCTATAACGTAGGGGGAGGAAAATGGGATCGTATTGAGCTGCCATTCTGTAAGTCGTCCTGCCTGCCTTGTGCGCTATCTTCAGCTGTTCGCAATGGAGGACGTGTGCAACTGATATATTTTCTAGGATGCTTTTGCTGTATTGTTTTCTTCGTGTACTACAGCGTTATTTCTCGATGCCTTTGTTCAAGGCAAGATTCCATGGCATTCGACACAAGACGGTCAACACCAGCAACCGGTTGGTTACTTGGCACAATTCGACCTCCTTTCCCAATCTCCTAGCCTGGCATCTGAAGCTCCGGGTCTACCACACACTATCGCAGGACCAAAAGGTGCTAAAGAACAATGGCGTAGCAACGTCTGGATCGGACCAATGGGCACTTATACCCCTTTGCATTGTGACCCTTACGAAAACCTCTTTGCCCAAGTCGTCGGTCGCAAACGCATCCATCTCTTCGCACCACAACTCGCACCCTACCTTTACATCAATCAGACCGGCCCCCAACGCAACACCTCCGCAATCGCTTCCGAACACGAGCTTCTCAACCCAACAGAGACAAAACCCCTTCTTTCGAAAGCTCTCACTTCCGAGAACGCCTTTGTCACAGAACTCGTCCCAGGAGACGTGCTCTATATACCCCAAGGATGGTACCATTGCGTCCAAAGCTTAAGCACCAGTGCAAGCGTCAACTTTTGGTATCGGTGATAAATTTGCTGCCATCATTCCAAAATCTCGCCTGGAACAGGTTGACCAAAGAGACCGCAGCACCAGATTCAGCAGACATTTCAGGCAGCATAATGCCAAGAAGGTCCAACTGCCCCAACAGCATCTCCAAACTACAACCTCCCTAAGCACAAATACGAGTCTTACCAGACCAACCTCACTTCACGCACCAAAAGAGCAACACATGTACACCTATCGAGTATCATTACCTCCGACCCTGATAGCTATCTAAAATGGAAAACGAAGCATAACCCGAATCGTCATAAACTCCACCGCCACTGACCGTCTTTCTCCAGCTGTTCGTACTTCCCTTGGCACACGCCGCCGCCGCCGCCGCCGCCGGGGTCCCCATTGCCGAGCTTGCACGGCCGATTGTGGCAGCAGTAGTCGCCTCCCAATTGGTATGCGTCACAGTTGTGTCCGCATCCTCCGCCCCAAAGCAGTGCTCGGAATGCGTCGTGTGACTCATACAGCTCGAGTCCGGTGGCGAGATCGGCCTGTCATTCAACAAGAATTTAGGCGGGGGAGGAAGCTGCTTTTGCACCGGCGCCACATTCTCCTTTACCTCCACCGACAGCCTCTTGTCCGAAGTGCGTGAATCTCTAAACTCTGCGGGGGAGCCAAATGGAGACAAAAGGGCCATGTCTCGCGATCCGGAAGTGTCACAGCTTCCACCCAAGTCAGCAGCCATTATGCTGTCCAGAAGCTTTTGAAGCTCTTCGCTGTCTTCAAAGGATGAATTCCCTTCTGTCGAGACGATGCTGACTTTGGAGATGAGCCTCTCGCGCGTGCGGGTCGAACTCAAGTGCGTAGGCGGAGACCGAGACAAGGTGTAGGAGAGAGTTGCTTCGTCGGCCTCCATGATGCCGAACAGACCTCGACCTGGTGTAGCAGCTTGTGTGGGTGTGTCCCTTTTGTATGGTGAAGAATGAAGGCTGAGGCTACCAGAAGAGCCGCTGAATGTCTTGACGAGGTTTGAGAGCGTGTGAGTGGCCTCGTTCATCTCGAGGAATCCTGGTCGGATGGGAGGTAGGACGTCTTCGAGTCGGCTTCGAAGTGCAACGAGCTCGGTCAGGGCTGCAGTCGAGCCATTGTCATTGGTTGTGGGACCTTCGTCCATCCATTCAGTTTCCGATTCGTCGGTGAATGCCGAACTTGGCTTGCGGTGCAGCGTGTGCACTTTCCCACTCCGACGAGGCGAATACTTGGGTAGTAGAACGGTAGTGGGTGGACTGCGGATGCGAACAGCACTGGGGGAGCGAGTGGCATAGTAGGGAGACATAAACTTGCGCATCCCTGGCGAGCCAGGAGGCGATTCAGTGAACAAAATGCTGGTACCTACGGATCGAATGCTTCCCGTTTCTTCGCGCGTGCTAGGAGAGCGAAGTCGTTGGCCGTACGAACGGCGTGAGACGATAACTTTGCCCGAGGGCGAGGATGTGGTGGAGCTCTGGGATGAAATAGTGCTCGCACGGCTGCGACCGCATCGAGGCGGGATAGGCAGCGATTGGCCGAGGAGCGATGCCGGTGGTCGTCGGGGGGACTCCTTCTTGGGTACGGCGACCAGGGATTCAGTCTGGGTCAAGGTGAGACTGGCTGCGGTCAGAGACACGGTCGGGATGATTCCAGCTGAAGGTGGTGGACTGACTTCCATCTTTGGCCATATCTGTCGCGCTCCCAGCTCACCCATACCGTTATCAATCGGGCTCGAAGAAGCGTTGGCAAGCTGGAGCTGCTTCATCCATGGATGGCGGAGGTCGGAAATTCTTGGCTGGGTACTGCTCTGCGTCTGCGGCTTCACGTCAGCTCTCGTTGGCGGCGGAGGCGGTGGTGGCGGAGGGACAGGTTTAGCGAACGCATCCGGGATCGTTGGTCTTCGCTTGTACACGACCCCACCGGTCGGTCTCAGCGGTACAACTTTGGAGGGGAGCTGGATGCGGTCCAGCTCAACACTCCTGCTCTTTTGCGCCATTGTCGAGGTGTCGCAGATACGAGGAGAGGCTTTGGAAAGCAGATCTTCGCTACGTCGCGTTGCTGGAGCTTCCTTCTTGGCAAGATGAGCACAGTTTGGCTGTGCTGGAATGAGGGATGGAGTTGGGAGGTCTTGCGAGGTGCGAGATGGAAACCAAGACTTTTGGGTTTCTCGCATCTTCTTGCCAAACGCATTGAAGGGGCGGCGGGCGAGCAGTTGAAGTGTTCTCAACTTTGATGTGGGCGCTGAAGGTGCGGGCGGTTGCTCATCTGCTGTGGAAACAGCTTCTGGTTGTTCCTGCTGTCGAACTGGCTCGGCGTTCGAGAGCGTTGACAGCGTCGGGGCGTGATCAACATCGTGATTACGAGCATCATCCACAGACTCAGCGACATCGTGTTGCGGGTCCGATTGTTGAGGCTGAATCTGAGGAGGCGGCTCGTAAAACTCTGGCGAGAGCGGAGCGCGGGGACGTGCAGCAACTCTGTTGCTCTCCGGTCTGTCTAGCGCCCTCCTGGTACACCGAGCGTTCACCGTGGGGACCATGAGGTAGGACAACCTCAATGGAGTTCCACCTCTCTCCTTGGGATCAACCTTGTGCTGCGTGAGACCGTCTCGACTGGCTCGTCCATCAGCATCGACCCAGCCACCCGTATCCTCGCTGCTGTTCGTTCCTTGCTCGCCAATCACATCGTCCACCGTGAGCATCGGCCTACTTCTTCCACCTGTCAGACCTCGAGTAGTGGTAGAGACCTTTCGAACACGGCGTGAGGGCGTGCTACCAACCCAAAGCCCAAAAGCGCAAACGTGTACCGATGTCAGATCCATCTTCTGCTCATCTCATGCGTATCGACAAAGGAGGAAGATGCGGGGTGGCACTCACATGAATCTCCGGATGCTCGCTAAGCTGGTAGCGCTCCTCAACGGATGCTTAGCCTTCTCGGGAGTGGCCAACCTTTCTTTGACCTCCAGCTGGGGCACATCGAGCGTCGTAGACGACTTGTAGCTCTCATCCGAAGGTTTCCTCGGCAGGGTGCTCTTCTGCAATTTGCGCGCCGCCACACCAAGGCTGTACGACCAGTGGCCCAGTGTTGAGCGGCAAGTGTCTTGACTCACTACTACTTCTGGCAGCCTGGTCTGGTCTTGCGATGTACGCGCCTTGCTTCGTTTCGAGACTTGCACGGGTGACATGCTGAACTTGCTCCTCAGTAGATGGTCTGACTTTTGGCGTCGGGATGGGGTTTTTGGCTGAAAGCCGATATCACAGGCTAGGTAGCGCGGCATGGTGGACGCTCGAAGCTTGGTTTCTCTGGCATCGTGGTCTTGGTCGGCGGAGTTGGACGGAGACCGGGTAGTGTTGAACGTCTCACTGCATATCTCGTCGGCATCGTCATTTTCGCCGGGGGAGGGTTCTTCGGGGAGCGGCTTGACCCCGACGCTGCTGTTGAGAAAAATGGGGGACGAGATGCGATGGCCTCTTAGCGTCGAGATGGTGTCGAGCGAGTTGCGGGCGTTGATGGGTGTCGCCGCATCCGCACGGAGGAGGTCGAGCGATTTTGAACGGGGAGTGTAGGGTGGCGTATTATCGAGAGTGAGCGGCATGCCGGGGAGCATAGGGGATGTCAGGAGAAAGTCAAAGCTGTAGGGATGGTTGAACGACATCGTTGCTACAGGGCTGTGATCAGCAACAAAGAGGAAAAGGCTGGGGGAGGCGGAGGCTGTGGTCGAGATCAGCAAGGGAAAGAAGAACGAAGACGAGGAGGCCGAAACTCTTTGGTTTCTTCTTCAAAGCATAGCGAGGCATCTCTGCCTTTCTCTTTCTCTCTCCCTCTGTTTCTCAGCTTCATCATCCAGTTCAAGCCATTCAGCGGATCCTTGTGCATCTTCGGCGGTTGGCCTGGCCGCACAGCACGGCAACCCGCCCGTCTGGCCGATTGTGGTTGCCAACGGGCGGGCAAGAGGGAAAAAAAATTAATGTGACAGAACCAAGATTTACACCCGACTGACACTAAAGTGTGTGATATGCACGAGCACCGGAGAGTGAGTGTGAGAAAAAAGGAAGTCACTGTAGCCATCTCTCTCCGCCTTTGCTTCATGTGATAACGCAGTGGTGGCAAGAATTTTGTTTCTTTCCTCTTCGATGTAGTGTACCCTTTTTGAGAGATCATATGAAGCCCACTCCAAGAAGACCTTTCTTTTTTAGCTCCAAAAGATGCTGTGCTGACTCTAACTGAGTAGACCGACAAGATAAAGCATCAAGAGGTCTGTCTGTGCAGCAATCGTGCATTGCAGAAAGCGGTGCGAATCGCGAGGTGCGAGAGAGTGGGGGTGGGAATGAGGACCGACTTAGTGGGGGTTGAGGAAAGGCTCGTGCTGCTCTTTGTTTTTATCGCATGTAGAGAGGGAAAAGGTTGGTGGTGGGTGGGGTGCTCACTACTGTATATCGCCTACGATACATTGCAACCGTGTCTTGCTTACGCTTCTACCGTTGTAGGTGTTGTTGTGATTCTTCACGTCACGATGGTATGTCATCCGGATGCAATTCGTGATCGAGGAACGGTGGATAACCTTCCTGCTTCAGTTGACAAGGGATGTGTGGCGACAAAAGCAGCCTCTTCTTGGCCTTCCTTCTTGGCCTTTGATCCCTGACACCACGTTATAGCGAACCGAATTGGCCGCTATTCTTATCTCTTCTCATCAAAACGCCCGAGGCGCAACAGAAAACCCGCATCGCATTTGCATCGTACAGCCACCGTCATATCCGGCAATACCACAATCACGATGCATCTCGCAAGCCCGAAGACTGAGCCCTGGCCCAATGTCTACATTGACAAACCTTTCACACCCAAACCCGACCGCAGCTGAGTACCGTACAGTACTCTTCATACAGTGTGTTGGACAAAAAGCTCCGTCATTGTGTGCAGGCGTACTTTGTACAGGTCACACAAAGTTTGACTGGTGGGAAGTCTATGCTTGACCGAGAAGAAAAAAAAAAAAAAAAAAAGGTGGATTCGGCATCGGTCCGGCGTTGTCGCCGAAACAGTGAGGATTTTGGGACAACGTGTTGCGAGTGCTGCCCACCGGTAAACGTAGCCCACTGTTGACCTGGGGAATGCTTGGCATGTTGCTCTGAAACGTTGCGGCTCTACATACTGGGAGGGTTACAGTAACAGTTATGCCCACTTTGTGAATGAGCACAATGACGCTTTGAATGCATACCGATCCGACTATACAATAAGCCGCGGGTGAGGCCTCGACCGATGGCCGTGGGACAAAGAATACAATGGATCCAATGATGACAATGAATACACATAGTCCCCGAAGGAAGGTCTCTCTAACCCGTCAAAGCACATCAAGCATCGAGACAGCGTCGGCCGGAGTGAATCCGAATGAGAAGGACGATACTATCAAACCATGCTCGCCAAGGTCGAAAGTCGGATGAGCAAGTGTGGGATGTCAACATGCCTATACGTCTCAACAACATCGCTACCCTTTCCAAGCAATCATTGTCACTAACGACTCACACTTTGTTCGAAACATCATGGCGCGCACGGCGTACATGGCATTGTCCGCAACATCACAATTCATGTACAAGGTGGAATTTAAAGATCATGCATTGCAGCTGGCATCAAGGTTGTTTCCAACCGATATCGTTACATGGACCTAAGTTAAGCAGACTTGGACTGGACCTTGTCGTTGTTTTCGGGGTGGTCGGCCTCAAAGATGTCGTAGCTGGGGACGACCAAATCGGACTGATCGCAGACCTTCTTGGGCGTTTGGGCGAGGGCACCCTGTTCCAACTCGTCAACTTCCTCCTTGGAAAGATCGACGAGCTTGATGTTGTTCTCAATCCTTGCTGGGGTGACACTCTTGGGCAGAGGGTTGCAGCCCCTGGCGACCTGCCACGAGATGAGGACGTTGGCTCCCTGGACGTTGTGCTTCTTGGCGATCTTGTCGACGACCTCGAGCGAGGCCTGGCTTGCACCGGTCGAACCGAGGGGCGAGTAAGCCTGGGGGAGGATGTCTTGGCTCTTGAGCCACTGAACGAGCTCGGGCTGCGGGAAGGTGAAGCTGAGCTCGACCTGGTTGACGACGGGCTTGATACGGCAGCTCTTGAGGAGCTCCTTGGTTCGGCGAATGGAGAAGTTGGAGATACCAATGTTCTTGACGATTCCCTCATCGACCAACTTCTCCATCTCGGCCCAGACCTTGGTGAAGTTCTCGGTGGTCTCCAAGTCCAACAGGTGCTTGCCAGTCTTGGGGTCCTTCTTGGAGTCCCTGGGCAACTGTCCCTCAGGAACATCCTCGGGAACAAAGGCAATGTTCCAGTGCATCAGGTAGAGGTCCAAGTACTCGACGCCAAGCTTGTCGAGGGTGTCCTGGACGGCTTGACGAACGTGGTTGTGGTGGAACTCAAAGAGCTTCGAGGTGATCCAGATCTCGGAGCGGGGCACGCCGGAAAGCTTGATACCCTCTCCAACCTCGTCTTCGTTCTGGTAACCCCAGGCGCAGTCAATGTGACGATAGCCCGACTTGAGGGCGTGGCAGACGGCATCGCGGACCTCGCCCTTGGGGGATTGCCAGGTACCGAGACCGACGGATGGGATCGAGGCGCCAGAGTTGAGCTTGAAGTGGGAGGTAGGCCTGCGTGATGCAAATATGACAGGCAAGCATGTCGAGGGGGTGACACAGAGTCAGAGTGGAAGGGAAGGAAGAGAGATCGTGGGCAGAGAGGCACAGTAGGTGATGCAAAGCAAAGCAAAGGGGGGAGAGGGAAGGGGGATAGCGACGTCGGCAAGCAGAGCAAGTAGTCGAGAACGAGAAGGAACAGAAGGAGGAAGGAATCAGGGAAGAGTGGTTTTGTCAGCAAACTATTCTGCGACAGCGTTGCCTCGAGGGAGGCAGAGAAGACAAGAATATGCCATGGCAAAACGGAAACGAGCAGCCCTTCCCTTTTCTTGCCGCCTGAGAAGACCACAGTTAAAAGCAACGAACGGCGGTGTGCAAGCTATCCTCTCCACAGCTTCCGTTCGTCGTTGCGGAACAAGGAAATGATATCCTGAACAACGACGGGGGCGAAGGGAGGGGACATCGGGTCTTCTGTGTTGGGGCGACAAGTTCCCCGACCATCGCCAAAAACAGGATCTAGCGCTGCTATCCCCTGCCCGGCGTCGTCGTCGTCGTCGTCGTCGTCGTCGTCGCCTTGAATGGGGAGGCAAACTTACATGTTGGCGAAAAGACTAATCAAAAAGGATAAAAATGATGAAGGAGAGAAGATGATGCGAGAGAGATTTCCGTAGGTTTATATAGCAGAGTGGCGTGGGCAGGCGGAGAGGGGGTTGATGAGCGGCGTGTGTGCGGCGAGCGCAGCAACACAACGCGGGGAGGTTTAGCCAGAGACAGAAGAAGAAGAAGACCGGTCATTCTCTGTGCAGTGGACCCACACCTCTGAGTGTCTGTCTGTCTGTCTGTGCGTCAGTGTGTGTTTGAGAGAAAGAGGAAGAGAATGCCGGACTGCTTTGCAAAGATTGCCGGGCCGGCGTCGTGTACCTGCTTGATGATCCACTTGTTTTCCCCCCTCTTTTCCCGCAGTGCACACATCTCGATGCCAAGTCATTCAGAGACACCAACTCAGACCCGACCGGTCCCTCGCACGCACACACACACTCAGAACACAGCACACACACAGAAAGAGGGAGACGCTTGTGTTACCTATATTCAGCCATTCTTCTACCTTGTAGGTATTTCAAACTCAGCCAGGCCTGCTGTACCTACCGCGTCAGCACAGAGAGCTGACAGGGGTAAAGCCTCACACAACCGTTCTCTTTCATGAGTCGCAACGTTTTCCTCCTTGTTCCTTGTTCATCATATGAAATTGCTTGCTACATTTGTCAAGAATGGGATGTCGAAACGGTCATTTTTCTCAACAACACAGTGCATGGTTGTGTGTGTATGGATGTGGCAGAGAGAAGGCGGGGGAAGAAAACTACACCAAAAGGCAACCGGCGACTTCTCCGCACACTCTACCACACACGCGCTGTGACGCTGCGAGACCCAAAAGCTTGACATTGCCGGCCACTTTGCTCATCGGCAATCTTTTTTCTCCTCTCTTTCTCTCTTCGGTGCAATTTTGTCCCTCCCCACCGACCAACGCATCCCATGTCACCGTTCCCGGAATTTAAAAAAAAAAAAAAAAAAAAAAAAAAAAAAAAAAAAAAAAAAAAAAAAAAAAAAAAAAAAAAAAAAAAAAAAAAAAAAAAAAAAAAAAACTCCTCCTTTTGGGGCCCGAGCGCTGATTTTGTCCAAAATACTGCTTTTCGATCATCATCTTGAAACAATTAGGGAAGGAGGAGGATTGCCGAATAACGTGGTTGATCGCTGTCGTGTGGCCTTCCGCAAATCTCTCTATCTCTCTCTCCACTGGAATTCAAGCAACGGTATAACAAGATGCGCTCTATACCATGAATCTATGGCCTCTAATCCAGAAGGTGCCGGCGTTGAAAGTGCCATCAGAAACATCAAGATCAATAACATGACTACCTCCTCCAATCACTCGTCTTTGAGAACACCCTCTCCACAAATCAGCTTCGCAAAACATACCACAACACAATACCAAACATCTCCCTCAACAAACACCTTGCAAACTCTCAAAGAGATCGTCAGACATAGAGACTCGAATTGATACAGGCGAAACGCGACAGGATTCATCGACACCGAGTTGCAACTTTTCACCACTTGGCGCCACCTTTTTCTTTTCTTTTCTTTTTTTGTTGCTGGGCAGAAGGCTGCTCTTTACACATTGGCATACTTACCTTCCTCCTTTCTTGCCTTTGTCATAGCCGCAATAATGGCAGATCCCACACCCGAACCATCTTCAGCCTGGTAAGTGCGAATGTTTCGACCCTTTTCACCAAAGATATCCTCGAGCGCCTGGTGCAGCCTATCCGCGAAACCGGGGTACTTCGAGTAGAGCGATCCATCAGCTCCCACACCGCATCCTTTCTCCAAGTATCCCATCTTGGTCACCAGCGCCGCAATACCGCACGAGCTCAGACGTGCCGAACGCGTACCGATCAGCTTGGCCAATTTGCGGAAGAATTGCCTCTCTTCGATCGTCGTGTCGATACCAAAGAAGTGCGTAAACAGTCCCGTGACAGTCAGCAACTCGTCTGTGGGGTCCGACTCGATCAACGACAGGAAAGCCGTGTCAAAGGCATTGGTCTTTTCCAACTTGTACGTGTTCTGTCCCAAAAAGAGAATTCCTTCGTCGATCAAATCGCAGATGCATAGTCGGAAGATCTCGCCGAGGTAGAGACCGGCAATCATCTTCTCGTACGACTGTTCGTGAGGCTTGTTCGAGTGGAGATCAATGTGCTCGTCGTACTTGGTACGGATCTCGGCCATGTGTTCGTGCTTGAACGAGTCAAACGCGCCGTACTCGCAGTTGATGGCCATATCCTCGTCTTCGGGAAGACCGAGGTGCTTGATCTTGGGAATGTCCTTCATGTGTTCCATGTAAGCGGCGTTACAGCCGGTACCAAAGATGCATGCGATGCGAGTTTCGTGGTTGACATAGTTGGAAGCGATGAGCGTTCCCGTGGTATCGTTGATGATCGAGACCATCTTGATGGGAAGCTTGTACTTGTCAAGCGACTCGCGGAACATGGCAGCGCAGTCGCGACCTTCGGTGTTGGGGTTGCCGAAGCCTTTGGTCCATCGGACCAATTTGCCGTGGTCGATCCTGTCCTGCTCCATTGGGTAGCTGAAGGTGAATCCAAGCGCCAACTCCTCCTCGAGGATGACATCGCCGTTCTGGTCGCCAAAGTGGTCCTGGATGAAGGTGGCCAGACAGTCTGCGCAGAAGTCAAAGAGCTTCTGTCCTTCAGTCTGCTTCTGCTCCTCGGTGAGACGGAACTTGGACTGGGTGATCTCGAATTTGCCGGCTCCCTTGAGGACGACGTGGCAAACACGCAGGTTGGTTCCACCAAGGTCGAGGGCGAGGTACGATCCAACCTCGTCTCCCGTAGGCCAGCCAAAGACGTAAGCGGGAAGCATGGGTACCGTCTGACCGGGTTTTTGAAGACCTTCCTCAAGAACACCAACGAAGCGGTCGGTGATCATACGCAGACGCTGAGGAGTGATGGTGAAGAGCTTTTCAAAGCGCTCGTAGGTTTGCTTGAGCTGCTCTTCATGTGCGTGTGGATTATCCTCGTGCTTGTGGGAACTGGTGTGCCACGAAGCGATCTGTTTGGCGAATGAGGACGAGAAAGGTTCACGGAGTGGGTTGAACGTCAGCAAGGCACGCTCCATATACGAGATGCTACAGTCGACGAGGTGCGACATGTTGGCAGAAGGCAAGTTGTGAAGAAGAAAGTCTGCCACTGCGACCATGACGGTGTTCTGCTATTCCTGCTGCTGCCGCTGCCGCTGCTGCTGTGATCGTTTATTTGTTGTGGCAAGGTCAGTTGCGCGTGTCACGAATGTCCAGAGTGGAGGTTTCAAAAGGTTGGGAGGCGGTCGTCGCGATGATCGATGGATTCCTCCTGAAGATGCTGTGGGGCGCCGAATACGATATCGAGATGGACTTTTTGAAGCGCACCGAGTTGTCGTGTTTGAACAGAGCGAGGCGCGAGCAGTAGGAGCAGGCTTGGGTCTTGCCTATCTATACATGATGCCTCTTTGTCGCTGAAGACAACTTACATGAGTTTCGAGCTTCTCGGTACCGGAACCGCGACGCTTTCCCGTGATAGAAATGGAGCCTCTGCGGCTGTTCTTGTCTGAAGAGAACGACATCTTTTCTTTCTTGTTGACAGATCTGATGCCAGGGGTCGATTGAACCGGGTTGATGTTCGAAACTGAGGCGATGAGGCGTTGAGGCGTCGAGGCGTCCAGATGAGTAGAGGAGAGAAGGAGAGGAAAGAAGAGAGAGAGAGAAAGGGTTGGTGAGGCAATGATAAGGATGATGATTGATGATGGGAGGCGGGAGACTTACACTGCTGACTCTGCTCCACACGAAGCCACTTTGAGGATAGATGGAAGGAAGAAGGCAAGGAAGCAAGAAGATAGAGTCGAGTGATGGGATGAGAATGGGTTGTCAGGGTCGCAGTGCGTACTGTATCATTCAAGACGGTGCGCGGCTCTCATTTTACCCAAAGAACATCAACACGCTCGCACTGATCCACAACCAAAAAAAAAAAAAAAAAAAAAAAAAAAAAAAAAAAAAATGCTCACTCATTCGCTCGGATCAGCCGCCCGCTTTTCTCCTCCACACAACCACACCACTGTCACCACCGCCCACCACTTGACGGCCCACAGCCACAATCTCAGTCACATTTTGTATCCCAGTGTGGGATGGAAAGCAGTCCTTGTTTTTGAATGTGACTGGCCAGGAGAAGAGCGTTTTGGAAGAGCGACACACACTCCTTCTTGCACCCTTTGTGCGCGTGTATTGGATCTTGGTAGGTTATCGGTGAAATCTCGGTAGACACAAAAGGTGCTGAGATTGAATCCAGACCAACACAGAAAATGCCTTCTTCCCCCATCGTTAGGTTGCACAACATGTTTTTCTTAGTGCGGATCCGCTCCATCCCTTGAAGGCGGGGTTACATTGGAAGATCTTCCGCCAAGTGGCGAGGAGAAAATCTTGCCGAGATCTTTCCTTCATGCCTATGCCCTTGCCCCGCTTTACTGCTTTTTGCGGAGACAAAGATCGGCACAGTTGCTTTCTTCTTCCACACACCGATCTCAAAGTAGCACTTTTCCTGCATCTTTCCTCATACACACAGCAATTCTAGAGCGAGAAACAAAAAGATCCTTCTAAATGACATCCTGTTAGCGTAGCGTGACGTTGGGAAAATATACAACCACTCGGCTGCACTACACAAATTTAGCGAGTGGTGAAACGAGAGAGAGAGAGAGAGAGAGGACGCGGTTTCTTCGGAAAGGCATCGTGCCCTGCTATAGTATCTATCTAGTTGGTCAGACGGAGTTCGTGGTTGCGTCTTCCGTTGACCCAGTCTGGGTTGAGCAAGGTCAATTCGGGGGTTCCGAGCAAAGCACGGTTGACAGCTTCCCAGCCGAGAGCCGACGAGTGGTCCTGGTTACCGACCTCGTACTTCCACGAGCCGAATCGACCACGGCTGTAGATGTCGTGCTTCTCGAGAGCGGGCAGCAAGGTAGCAAGAGCGGCGTCTCGTCCCAGCGAAGGGGTGGGGTAACCGGGAGTGAACTTGCGGTGGTACGTGGAAACAATCTCGTCATCGGCGTTGATCAAGTTGGTGTTGATGCAGCCCTGAATGGTCTCGGCCAAGATGGTCTGAGCGTTGACGGGCTTGAGGTGCGATTCGGAGACCTCCATCATGAGCGACCAGTAAGGACCCTCCTTGGCATCCTTGGACGGCGTACCCTTGGAAGGGTCGGCGTACTGGAGAGTTGGCAGCTTGACATCAGCCTGGGGGCAGTTGTAAGGCGAGTAGTTGGAGAAGATGGTGGCACGGTAGAAGGGGCAGTCATCCTCGGGGAAGTAGAGCCAGCACTTGTCACCGATGCGAGGGGGGAGCGAGCCTCGGATACCGATACCGATAACGTGGGTCGACGACGAGACCAGACCTTCCTTGACGGCAGCCTTGAGCTGGGCGTGGTTGTCCTCGGCGGGGAGCTTGACGTTGTCAATCATGAAATCGAGCTGCATGGTGCTGATCAGGTGCTTGTACTTGATGCTCGATCCATCGTCGAGGTGAACCGTGTGGGCAACGGCGTCGACCGAGTTGACGCGCTTGTTGAAGAGCAGCTTCTGCTGGGGCAAAGTGCGGGCAACAGCCTTCCAGATTCCGCCGGTACCGTCACGGGCGGGGAACTTGAAAGTGGCGTTGGGACCCCAGTTACCAGCGACCTTCTTGTTGAGCGTGTTGGAGACGACAAGCTTGAGCGAGGGAGCGGCAACACGCTCACCGAGCCACTTGCACTGCATCATGGTGGTAGGGACGGCCCAGACCTTGAAGTTGTAAGGACGCATAAAGAGGTCGGCAAGACCCTGACCCATCATGCGCATGATCCACTCGTCAAAATTGGTGGGAGCATCCTTGGCACGGACACGCTCCTCGGCAGCATCGATCATGCCCTCAATGCACTTGACCTGCTCCTCGACGGGGAGGACCGAGATGTTGTTCTGGTAAGGGTAAGGGACCCAGACGTTCTTGGATCGCACGTACGAGACACGCTGGTGCTCGTACCAGTCCTCCTTGTTGGGGAGGGCCTCGTGGATCATATCGTCAAAGTACTGGTAGTGCGAAAAGATGACGTGTCCACCAACGTCGAAGAGGAAGCCCTCATCGGTGGTGTCGGTGGAAGCGAGACCACCAGCCTCCTTGTTGGCGTCAATGAGGAGCCATGGGCCGTGGTTCTGCGAAAGATTGGAAGAAGAAAAGGGAATTTCATCTCGTCAGCATATTTTCTTTTTCGTTGACTCAGCATCGTTGCAGTCGGCTTTGTTCAAAGGCGATCACATCCTCTGATCGAAACCGCCCGCATGTGCAATTGGGGAACACTTACGAGCTGGTTGAGGCGCTTGGCGGCACCAAGACCGGTAGGGCCGGCACCAATGACGAGGGTCTCTACTTCGGTGGTAGACATGATGGTTCGGAAAAGCCAAAATGGAACGGAGGGGAGGAGGTCAGATGTTGGATGTGGTGTGAAGGGAAGGAGGACGAGCAGATGATGTTGGACAAAAGAAGGTCGAAGGGCACGGGGGACAGAGAGAGAGCGTGTGTGAGAATGAGAGTGAGAGAGTGATGAGTTGAGAGCGTGCGTGTTCTGGCTTGTGCAGCAGCAGCATCAGCAGCAGTAGTTGAACGACAGCAACGACGGCGATGTGCCAGAAGAACACACACACGCACACCTTTGTCTCACCAAAACTTGGAAACGCGCCACAGCAGTCATAGAAAGAGGCACAAATGCCGTGTCAGTAAAAAACCTGCAGATGGCTGGCTCTTTTGAGAAGAATGTGCTTGTGCAGCGCGTGATTTCAAAAGACACCAAAAAAAAGAATAAAAAAAAAAAAAGAAAAAAAAAAGAAAAAAAAAGTCTCCAGGCCGAGCGCGTGGGCAAGAGACATGCACGCAACAACAGCTCAAATTCAATTCTTGACACTCCAAGAAAAGAATTTGGCAAAGAAATGCGCGCACACGCATGCACCTGACAGCGACGACGACAGCAATTGTGCATTCTTTCTGTAAGTTAGCGGACCCGACCTCTCCGACACATGATTGCGACAGCTCGATTGCGGCCAACTTAGCCAAAGAGCATATCCGAAAACTTTTGGTCTAGTCTCTTTTCCTTGTGTGATATCATACAGTTAGCAGATGATGTTCCGATCAATAGCATAAGGGGAGGAGGGAGAGAGATTGCAAAGAAGGGAGAGCAACACCACACTTTGACAGCTCCTTTGGGAACGACGTACATCAGGTGTCACGCTAGTATCTTGAGCTAAGATAGCGAAACGCGTCGTCGACTGCATCCACCTGTGGCTCGGGGACTAAGTCTGAGTCAAGTCTGGGAGGTGTTGGTTGATGAAAAGGCAACTTCCCGAGAGCTCGGACTTGCCAGCCAGCGCCCATCATTGATGGCAAAGTTGAGTAGTTTGACACCTTGCTCTTCTTCTGCACCGCCTTTGAAAGGCAAAATTGTCTGTGCCCACGCGCATGAACAGCTGCACATCCGTCTCCGAGCCCTCTGCGGGATGCTCTCCTCTGTGCCTGTATTGCAACTGCTTCTCATCCGCCGGTGCAATACCAGCAAGCAACGTATCTGCTTCTGGAAAGCAGACCAGGTTAGGGAAGCCGACACAACAGCATGCATCTGGTGGTGGCGTACAATGTTCTTAGCAAGCCGTCATTTGGCAATGAAAATGGGCGAATAACAGCAAGATCGACACGATTGTGATCTGCCATCCTCCAAGTTGCCGGATGTCCGCCGCTTCCCGCGTCGAATCTGCGGCTCCAATGCCCAAATTTGCCTGCTTTCTCCAATGCATCGGATCTGCCGACTTGGCTGATTCCCGATAGAGTCTCAAGTCCCGATTTGAAAGTGCTTCTTTCCTCGCGTGGTCGCGTAAAGTACACACTTGGAGAAAGACCAACACTTTTCTCTCTGGCGCGACTACCTGTAACTCAGCTTTCATCCCGCCACACTTGAACCAGAGAGTAGTGGACGACACTTCCCCACCAATCGACCCAATGACATCTTCTCCTCCTCCTTATCGTAACCCTTATGTATCTATCATGACTGCAGTGGGCGACGCTGCTACGGCGACCGTATAAGCTGCTCGACTGGCGCTACCTTTGCTCACAATGACCAGCCTCGCCATCTCTGACGTTCCCTGGATCTCAAAACGCATCAAAGCCTGTTGTCGTCGAGCCAAGCTCTTCAGCACCGATGAAATCCTCCTCGCACCTCCGCAACAGCTCCAACAAGCACTACGTATCACTAAAGAAGATGCGGATCTTCTCTTGCTCCAAGTAGCTACAGCTTCTGCGCCACCTGCCATCTCTGTGCTCGACGCACTCAACGGAAACCCGCCCGCGAAGCTCGATGAGAACCTTTTTGACGTGGACGTCAACGACGCGGATCCGTCAGACGATTCGGAAGATAGTGATGTGGATCAAGGACGACGCACCAACGATACGAGATTTCCTGCATCTTCCATTGTGCCCCCCACGCAGGGATATGATGGCAACTTTCCTGGAGCAGACCGTTACGTTTACGACTCGGACTCGGATTCGGATAGCGAGAGGACTGATGCTCACTCCGACGTTATGATGTATGACGATGTTGAGATGCCTTCCACATTTCGTCCGCGCCGAAGAGAAGACGCCGCCGCCGAGCAAGATGAGGGAGATCCCACATTCGACTCCAACATTAACAACGTCACCGTCCAGCCATCTGTCACTCGAGACGTCCTTGCTCTCGGCCGCGATCGTCACATCCTCTCCAGTGGCTCTCAGAAGCTCGATGACCTCCTTGGCGGTGGCTTCCGCTCAGCAATTCTCACTGAAATCGTCGGTGAAAGCGGTTCCGGCAAGACCCTGATCGCTGTCCAAACCTGCACCTATGCAGCTCTCGGCTTTGTCCCTTTGCCTCCAGTCGATGACGAGGATCCATCCTCTCTACCCTCCCTCAACCTAAAGACTGTTTCGGACGATGCTAGCCTCCGCGAGATTCTCGGAAACTACGGCATGGCCCCCTGGATCAACTCCTCCTCCTCCTCGAGTGGCTTGGGAGCATGCTACATCACTTCTAGTGGCGAACGTAGTGCGCACTCCATCGTCAATCGTGCACTCGATTTGGGCGAATTTGCCATTAGGGAGCGTTTTGATCGCATTTATCCTCCCTTCTCATCCTCAGGAACCGCCCTGGATCGCCAAATCCTCCTAGAACGAGCACTGCAACTCGGCCGCGAGCAAGTGCTACAAAACCTCCACCTATCCTGCGTCTCTGACGTGGAAGCGCTCGATCACGTCCTCAAGTACCACTTACCGGGACTTGTCACTCGTCTCGGTGCATCCGTTGGGGTTGTGGTAGTAGACAATCTGCCATCGTTGTTTCAGGAAGATCCTGTAGTCTCAAACGATATCGACTCGCTGGTGCAAAGGAGTAAATTGCTCGTCGAGATCGCAGAGTCTCTTAAACGCCTTGCTGTATCCCACGACTTCACAGGGTCCGATCGAGTCGTACTAGTCCTCAATCACGTAAGTGACGCCTTTGGACAGGACAAAGACGTGGCTCGTCGATTCGTATTTGATACCGCTTCGCGCGTCCGCCTCACCCGCACCTCTACATCCACCCAACCAGTTCCAGAAACCGCCTACCCCGATCATCCCATTGGGATGGACTACGCGACCCAATCAGCATTCATCAGCGGCTTGTTGGCCTCCATTCCACCAACCTTGGCTGAGGCTATCGGATCCGGCCCCGCGAGAGAAGGATTCAGCAACGGAGAAGGCGGGTTGTTGTACAATTTGCATCCACGTACGGCGCAATTGGGTCATACTTGGACGAATTTGGTCAACGTGCGGCTGTTCTTGTCCAAGACGAGGGGCCGGGTGGCGATGCCGGATCAAAATCACACTTCAAATTCAGGAGAGGCAGAAGGAGAAGGCGCGAACAAGGGCAAAGCGGTGATGGCTACAGTGAGAAAAGCAGCAGTGGTAATCAACCCTTTTGGAGAGACCATGTTGGATGTTTCTCCAACCGATAGCGCAAAGGGGAGGAAGACGGGGGGAAAGCAGATGAGATTCATTATAACTCGATCGAGCGCGGTTCACGCTTTGATGCCGTACAACCTCACAAATACCACTTCTACCACCACTGCCACTGCCACTACCACTACCACTACCACTACCACTACCGCTGTTGCTGCTGCTGGTGCCGCTGCTGGTGCTGGGCCGTCGATCAACCAAGTAACCAGCCAAAGCTTGGAGAATCAAGAAGAGGAAGACTTCTTTGACCAGCTAGACACGCTCGACGAGACGCATCTATTGGCAATTGACCTGTTGGAGGAATCTGCCAGCTTGCCAAACACGCCTCTTTCTCATTAGAACTATCATCATGACACGTTTTCACACTGCATTTGTTCCGTTGTCGCTTGTACTTGTATTGAACTGAGTTGTCACCATTTCCGCCCTGAATCCTCATCACACTGTGTTTCGTGCTGGTTGTGCCAAGATGTCACAGCCCCATTTGAACAACTTTTTAAGAGCACCAGCTTTCAGAAGATATCCTATCCTCCTCAATCTCACTCCCATACACAACCCAAACAATCTCACAAACACCAAGAAAGGAAAACAAAAGAAAAGATTCTTGATCAAAAAAAAATCTAAACCCCCCATTCTACAAAATCACTCCAACACCAACCATCTGTCGCTCCCATCCATCCCTAACCCCCGCATCAACCCCATTCCAAACCCCATTCCAAACCTGTTCACCCACACTAGCCTTAAACTGCTTCAATTCACCTCCAAACCACACCTTCACATCCCCACCAGCAACATCCTTCAACACCACCCCTGTCGGATCGACCCTCTTCGTCTCGGATGCAGCCAATCGCGAAAACGAACTCTGAAAACTACTTGCCGCCGTATTGTCCTCATCGGCAAACAGCAGATCTTCATCCTGGGCAGCTGTAGCTGAACTAGGCGTGAGCAATAGCCTCAGATGAGCACCTAGAAGCGTGGCGAGTACACCAAGATTGTTCGGCTCGCGCATCCGACTCGAGCGCAAGAGCAAGCTTCCAAATCCAACCGAAACCACTTTCTTCTGACGCTCAGCAACGTTTGCCAAATCCGGAGCGATGATCCCCTGCGCGATCTGGGAAAAGAGGCCAGGCTGAACGGCGTCAAATGCATCAATGGCGTAATCGGGGCCCTTGTCGGTGAGAGAGATGCTCGAGATGAGGTGGATGGTGCCTTTGACGAGTTTGTCCGTCTTGCTCTGCTGCAAGCGGGTCAGAAGGAGCGTGAGGACTGCGCGTTTGTACTGGTCCAACGCGGAGGCTGGAACAGCGGCAAAGATGGTTTCCAGCAATTCGAGCGCAAAAGACTCGTTGATTCGGGTAGAGATGAGCTTCTGGTAAATGCCCAGCATAGCACCCAGCTGTCCCTGGGACACGATGCGCTGTGCGTCTTTCGCCAGGAACGCTCGGACCAACCGCACCAACGCAGGGACGTTTCCTCTGTTCTCCCAGCAAGCAGGAGTCAAGATGGGTGGAAGGAGCGAAGAGTAGGCCTCAGGCAAGCCCTGGGTAGGGGAATGCAACTCCAGCATCTGCGATAGGATCTGGAATACGTAAGGCTGGAATTCGGCCACGTCGGCGCTGAGGATGGTGGTGAAGGGAGGGAAGAGAGATGCTTCGAATGCTGCCAAGGTCTCGGGTTGGGCGGAGACGGTAAAGCGAATGAGGGCCGAGATGCTTTCAAAGAGGTACTGCGAGAAACGAGGGTTGGAAGGGTTCTTGGAGATCTCGGAGAGAATGCTTGCCAAGTGGGTCAGGATGACCGAGTGGGCGGGGGCGATGGATTCGCGAACAGTGGCGAGCATGCGAAGCATGCACTTCATCAGATAGTCGTTCTCGGCGATCTTCTCTGGAGTAGAGCCGCGCTCGATGTTGCGGAAGAGGGCCATGAGGATGGATTCTGCAAACGGTTGGACGTCCTGCGGGGTGAATAGAAGCTTCGAGTCCCGCTTGAGGGCGAGGACGCGTTCGATGGTGATGCTTGCATAGGAGCAAGTTACGTATTGTTCGGACTCGAGGTGTTGCACAAGGAGAGGCAGGACGGAGAGGAGCTGTTCCTTGGTAAGCTGGTTGCGGAAGGTGTGGAGGTACTTGATGGCGTCGACTTGAAGGATGGGCGATGGAGAGTCTGCAGAGGACGATTGGAGATCGGAAAAGACGTTTTCGCTAAAGAATTGAACTACATCCACGAGTTCATTAGTCGAGGTGACACCATGCTGTGCAGTGGACGACTTGGAAGCGATCGAAGTGAGCAAGTAGATGGCCGTGTCCTTCTGCTTCCAGTTCTCCTGTGGGTTGGCACGGTACTGCTCAAGATAAGCTCCAATGTATCTGGAAACGATGCTGGTGACCTCGGCAGAGAAGAACTCCATCAAGCTCCTACAGAACTCGCTGGCGGCCTTGCGGCGCGTATCCGCCTCCATGCTCGTCTCGAGATCTCTCCTGATGTATTCGATCGGGTTGTCTTCGAACAGCTCCTCATCAGCTTCCCTGATGGCAATGTTGGGCAAGATGATGGCGCTGCAGAGCTGTTCCAGCGTCTCTGTGCTTTGGAACATCTCCCTCGAGCTGCCCATTCGGACCACAGTGGACAAGAAGCCGACAGCCTTGCTAACTAGTGTATCGTACTTTTGAGAGAGCGTGCAGCTGCCCAGCATTTCCCAAATACCTTGAACAAAGACGGGGAGTTGGGTGAAGGCGTCGAGGTATCGCTTTGCGTAGAGCTCGGCGATTTCGCAAATGCTGCTGCGGATCTCTTGCAAGGCACAGGGTTCGTCCGGATCCGAATCCAACTCGGGGCGGGATTGCGAGATCCACCGGGCAAGAATCTCGGTGATGGGTGCCATGTTGTCCTCAATCTGCGGGGGTAGATCTTGACTGGACAAATCGTAGAACACTTGAAGGACCACGTTCATAATGTTACCCAGGACGGGGAGTACATTGGTGGGGGTTGCGGGATCCAAGAGCCTGGAATCTGTTCGTTTGAGCAGCTCGAGATGGGGCAGAGCAAACTTGGACAGCACGTAGTTGATCTCGCTGTACAGTGCGTCGCTGCGGAAGGCACTTCTCCACCTGTAGAAAATGGTATGAGCCGTCCTCAAGACACCCAACACAAGCTGATCATCGTGGTCTGCAAGCTTTGGCACGAGGTCATCCATAAGATCGGGCCATTCGTGAGGGAAGTCCTTCTCGGCTACAAGCGCAATAGCCTCCTCCAGCTGGGATCGAACGTTTGTGGGTGCCGGAGGTCGTCCATCGGTGGTGGTAGAGATGGCTACGAGCAGAGGGATGATGTTTTGCTTGAGCGCGGCCTTGTCTTGAGGAGCGACGGGTGTTTCAACGGCGGACTCTTCTGCAGATTCCTGATCCCATGCAGTCTTGCAGATGTTTTTCAGCTTGATAGCAGCAGATAGGCGGACAGCATCGTTGCTCTGGATGAGAGAGTTTTGGATGACGGCGATGAGGATCTGAAGGAAACCAGGTTGGGATTGGGCTTGAGTGAGTTGCTGCTCTGCATTTTTGCGTTGGACGGGGTCGAGAGTCTGGGCGAGAAGGTTGCAGACGAGCTGAAGATGCTCTTGAGACGGCGCGGACGCCATGATTGCTTCAATTGGTGATTTACAATAGAAGCTGAGTCGATGATGGTGAAGAAGTGAGAAGGAAAGTGAGGTGTACAAAAGTGACACTCTTTTTGTTTTTTGGCAATTCTGAGGAGGCGCACGATCCAACACCTGGCGCTCTCTTGGCTCCGATTCTGCCAAATTTATTGATTTTCCACGCAAACACTCCACAACAACAACAGCCAGAGAACAACACTTTTTCTTTGGGCGCAGCTCACACTCACCCGATCACGCGCGAGAAATTATTGTTTTTTGTTTTTGATTCCCCCATTTTTCTTTGAATTTCCACAAAATCGGGAGGCAAGAAGCTTGGTCAGCCAAAGAGCCAGAGAGTGGAGCAAGAGTACGGCTTTCTTCTTTCCACGCTGAGCTCTGTCGCTCATCATCAACACAACTCACCAATTTACTACCCCAGACACAACAACATTCGACAGAGAAGACCCCGCACACACGTACAAACACTCTCTTCTCAACGCCCACCATGAGCCTCTTCCAGAAGCTCGCCAAAGCGCTTCGCATCGGCAAGGCGCGATACATTGTCGGCCAAGATCTTGCGGGTAACTCGTATCTCGAGCTCCCCTCTCTCTCCGGCTCCCTCGATCCACGACACACACGACGCTCCATCCAATGGAAAGAGAAGAAGGAATTGGGAGACTATGACCAGAGATCCATCCCCGTCCAATGGGTCATGTGGTTGAGACACACACGAAGGGAACCGCCGAGCATTGAAGAATTGGTGCGCGATCGCGAGAGGATATTGACTACCCAGGCCAATGCGGCGAGACTGGCACTGGAGGATAAGCAGAGGAGGCAAAGAGAACAGCAGGCTAGGCTCCAAGAGCACACCGAGGCGAGAGAGAGGGCACAGATGTTGATCGGGACAAACAAGGAGGGTGTGTTGACGTCGACGGTGGTTGACCAAGGTGTGGAGCGCCAAGCATCGCAGAGGGTTTCAGACGAAGGTACGCATGGTGATGGGGTGCTGCAACAGGAGAGGGTGCCAGACGACGATGTGTGGGCGGCAAGTAGAGCAAGGCTTGCTGCCAAGGGTCAACTCAACCCAACAGATTCTGCGACAGGGCAACAGCAGGATGGAGAAATCTCGGCATCACTTCAACAGGCAATGGAGCGTAGAGCAGCAAGAAGAGCAGGTAAAAACGAACAAGAGCAAGAGAGAGAGAGGGCAAGAAGGGAAATGTCCAAATCTCCATTGGACGCTTTTGTGCCTATGCCCAAGGCAAGGCGGTGATTTCGACAAAGTCAACATCAATGTCACCGCGTAATACAATCTGATAACAACAGAAGGATGTCCATGTGTGTGTGAGAGTGTCAGCTGATTACCATGTGCCGTGCTGTAGGATGTATGGCAGAGTGGAAGGTGCCATAGGGGAAAAAAAAGCTCGGAATTCGGAACCTCGGAAGCAAGAAGAAGCAAGATTTTGAAGCTCTCTACTTTTTTTTTTGCCTTTGCACGCCTCCACACTACTTCTTCCCTCCCTGCCATCAACTACCTATTCTCTCTTTCACCTTCTCTGTTGTTCATGAATCATGGCGATCATCGAACCCGTAGAGGAGCCCTCTGCTCCATCTTCATCCGCCAGAACCTCGCTTCCTAAACCACCTCCTCGCTCCGGTGATTTTACCTATGCTCAGCCCACCGACAAGCCCCGCGACCTTGACGAAACCCTTAAATCATGGGACAGCGTTCCTCTATTCATGAAAGACCTCCCCGCTGACGCCGACTCCAACACACAGACAGCTCTCGATGCCTTGCAATCGCTCGCGTTTGACGGCACCCCCGATGAGGTCGCTCTGAACTTTAAGACGCAAGCCAACGACTATTTCAAGAGCAAACGCTATCGTGAAGCGCTCGGCTTCTACTCCCAGGGAATCGACGCCAACCCGGAGGACAAAGCATTGTTGGAGACCTTGTATGCAAATAGGGCGGCATGCAACCTGGAGCTGCAGAACTACGGCGCAACGCTGAGGGACACGAGCCAAGTGTTGGGGTTGAACAAGGCGAATGAAAAAGCGTATTATCGGGCGACAAAGGCGCTAATTGCGCTGGACAGGTGTGAGGATGCTGTCGAGTGCGCAAAGGCTGGTCTTGCGGTGAACCCCGATAACGAAGCTATGCAGGTACTGAAGAAGAAGGCCGAGGAGAGGCTCGAGAAGCTGGCAAGGGCAGAGGACGAAAAGAAAGAGAGAAAGAGGAGAGACGAAGGCATGCAAAAAGCACTTCAGCAAGCTCTTGTTGTTCGTGGATTATGGCTTGAAACCACTCCTCGACCCCCTGACAATCCTCAACCGGCGCACTTTGATCCGGAATCTCTACCATCCCAATCTTCCCTCTCTCTGCCTCTGTTGGGCTCGACAAAATGGACACCACCCGACGTGATCAGAACACCACTGATTCTACCCCTATTCTTCATCTACCCGCAATATGCCCAATCCGACTTTATCTCGGACTATCACGAAGACACTCCACTCTCTGCATACCTCTCCACCATCTTCCCCTCTTCCACCCGTGGATCCCTTCCCTGGGATACCAAAGGTGAATACTACGACGAGAATCTACAGGTCTACGCAACCACGCGGAAACAGAGACTGCTCAAATTGGGTAAGAAGTTGACACTGAGACAGGTCATGGATCAAGGTTTTAAAGAGGCGGATTTATCGAAAGGCGAAGATGGCGTCAAGGATAGAGATGGACTGGTTATGAGAGATGGTATTTTAAGTTTGGTGGTGGTGCCAAAAGGCGAAGCGGAAAAAGTCTGGGTGGAAGAATTCAAAGCTGAACGAGAAAAGACTCGGAAGAAGAAGTGAGGATTTCTAGACCGCTATCGATTCACACGATGCAATGGTGAACAAAATTTGTTGCAATGTATGTATTGTGAACGATATTCGAACCTGTCTCCCTCTCAACCGGCATCTCTTGGACCTCAAAAGTCTGCAAAACACAGACATATCCACTTCTCGTCAAATTGTCCCTCATCGCGTCTGCTGTACAGAGTGAAAACAATACAAGGCGGAACTAATTTTTTTTCTAAGCCTGGGTATGAGGTCTAAAAGTGGACTCTACACTCTCCTGTTCCCCGTCCACTGTCGAAGAAGGATGTTGCAGAATCAACGAGTCGCTATTAAAGCTGGGTAACAGATCGTTGCTTTCCGTTGGTAAACTGCCCCAACCCTCTTGGACCTCCTGTGGTTGATCTCGATTTTGATTTCCATCTGTCATCGCCTGCCCCTGACCCTGCCCTTGCTCTTGATCGAATCCAGTCCCACCAGCATTGAAAATATCCTCGCTCAATCCCACACTGGGAGCACTACCAAAGTCACCTAATTCAAAAGCTGGACCGGAATCAGATTCGGGTTGAGCAGCTTGCGGCGTGTTGGAGAAGATCTCAAACTGATCCTCGAGCTCCAACCTAGAGTCGTGCAGGGCGTGGGTGGAAGATAGCTCTGCAGCTTCCTTCTGGGCTGCTATTTCGGTTGCGTTTGGCGGTGGGGGTTGATTCGATGCGTTTCTCGAGGAGAGATTGCCACCATTTTGGTTGTCCGAGGGAGCTGCTGTTCGACGGGAACGTCGCGTTCGACCGCCGCCAGGAGGAGAGAGAGGGGCGAGGGAGGAATCTCCAGCTTCTGCTGCCTCGCGAGCCAGCGCTGCGAGCTCATCCAATTCGTCCACCGGCGAAGGCTCTCGAAGGGGCCTTGCGAAAGGTCCCAATCCATCAGCCACCTCAACATTCACAGCGGCGGAAGAGGAAGGCGCAACATCGTCTGGGCCACCCAGTTGAGCAGCCAACTTCCTCCTCTTCTCTTCATTAATCCGAATCCTTTCTTCCCTAGTCCTCTCTCTATCCCGCTCTTCCGCCTGATACGCATCCCACAGCGCAGCTTTCCTCCTCACCTCCTCCCCTTGCTCCGTCATCTCCCTTTGTGCCGTCGCAAACTCTCGTTCCGCCTCCAATTGCCGCACTCTCCCCTTCCACCGTGTAATCGCACTGTCAAGCGCCGCCTGATGCAACGCCAACCCCGACGAAAGTTGTTCTTCCTGCAGCGCCACTTTGGCAAGCGCTTCAGAGGCCGATGCTTGGGCAGAAGTGGCTGAGGCAGAAGCTCGATCGTACAAGGATCGTACGAAATCGTGTTGGGCTTGCGACTCGGAGAGGTCTTTTTGCAGGGAAAGGTTTGTAGTGGTAAGAGCGTCGATCTGGGCTGAAGAGGCTTCTAGACGCTTTTGCAGTCGGGTGATTTCTGCTTTTGCCGCATCCAAGTCGTCAGCAGCGGGTGCGGGTGCGGGTGCGGTTGCCGGAGTGGGAGTGCGCTGCGAACCAGTGTTCCACTTCCGTCCATCGGCATCGTACTGAACAGAATATCTGCGATCAGAGCGAAGAACGCTAGCGAGAGATTCTTCCAGCTCGTGAATGTCAAATGTCACCTCTACCGTGTCGAGTAACAGGATGATTGCGACGGGCCCACGCGTGGTGGAAGCTTGCGAGAGTTGCGATTGGGTCAATCGCTGTTGGACCACTTGCGAGGTGATTCGCGGCAACGAAGCTTGAGAAGAGGAAGAGGGGGAAGGGAAAAGGAGCAAGTCCATACACCAGAGCTTTTTGGTGCGGAGGAAACCGTCTTCTTGCGTCTCGCTGTCGTCGTTCCCGCCACTTGACTGTTGCGATTGGCTCTGCGAATTCGACCGGCGACGTGGCGAGCCTCTTTTACCAGCCGAAGTGGAGGAGGAAGAGGAGGAAGTGCGGCTGGCGCGCTGAATAAAGCGTTCGATCTCATCCTTGAGGAAAGATGGAATGTGGGGCGATCGGTGGACCAGTTCCACGATCTCAGGCCGGGGCAAGGTTGACCATGCCACAGAGCTTGCAGAAGAAGCGCTGTGCGAGACCGACGATGATGACGCGGCTGGTGGTTCTGCGTTGTCCTCGCGCGGAAGAGCGGGTGTGGATGAGAATGGGGGAAGGGGTTGGGATGGGATTGGTTGGGTCGGTGGTAGTTGCGGTTCATCTGGCTGTTGACGGGCGGCTGCGAATGCGGGTGTGGATTGAATGGGAGGCTGTGCAACGGGTGATGCGCTTTGTTCCTGTTGCCGCCTGTCCCGTTGGATTCTCCTTCGTGGAGGTGATGGCTGTGAAGCAGCAATTTGGCGTACAATATCGCTCTCCGAGTCTTCCTCATCTTCATCGCGAGGAATAGGGAAGGGGATCTGACTGAGCACCTCTTGACTGGTATAGTCGGGAGGATTTGGGTTGCTGTTCTCCGCCGTCAACTCGGGGAGAATCCAAGCGCCAATGCGAGGTACATCTTCGGGCCTCAATTGTTGCAACTGTTCCGCTGGGGAGAACGATTCGACGGGGGAAGAATTATCCACCTCATTCTCCACTCTGTCTCTCCGTTCTCTCCTTTCCCGCTCCAGATCAGCAATCCGATTCTCGGCCACATCCAGCGCCATACCCGTCGTATCGTCCAGATAGGGTTCAAACACCCTTGTTGAGATACTCGGCAGCGGTCTGAATGCGCTGGTGTCCACCACCGCTGCTGACGGCATGACCGAAGACGAAGAGTTGTCGGCCTGGGTGGAAGGGATGTATTCCGACCCACTCGGCGCTTGCGTATTATCGTTGTTCAACTCGTCGAAGATGGATCCTGGTAAAGAAACTTGAGAGTCCATTTGGCTTGATGGCAAATGGGTGGCGTGGTAGGCAGCCATGGCCGAGGAAGACGGTGCTGGGATATCGACGAACACTCCCGCCGCGTTTTGGGATGAAGGCAATTCGTTCGGATTTGGCCTCGCCGAACCGTCATTGTCGTCGGTTGCGATGGATCGCTTACGTTTGCGCTGATCATCCACCACCTCACGCATCGAGGCGGAAGAGTCTTGATCCGACATGGTCGCTGCTTCTGTCGTTGTCTAGAAGATGGATGGAAGAGGGACAAAAACAAGGGTCCAACAACCGATGTCCGAATGTTTTGGCCGTATCCTCGCGTTGTTGGTCAGTTCGCATCCCGAGTTCCGAGTAATTCATCCTCTTCACCTTGCCTCTTCGCAACCATCACCCTCTTGCTTCTCTTCAATCACAAGACATAGATACTCTCGAGATTTCAAGATGCTCAGAACCCTGGCAAGGCTCAACATCAGCAATGCACCTTTCAAGCTGACCATGTACACAGGGACAGACTGTCAACTGTGTCAGGTGATGCAGCACGAAATTTCCATCGCCGCCAAGACTGTGCCCATCGAGCTCAAGACGTACAACATCAGGGACGACGCTCTACCAGATGTTCACACCTGGAGGAGAAAGTATCAGTACGATATTCCTGTGCTTCATCTTGATCACACTGGTGAGTTCTATTTTCTGCCCCTTCCCAAGAAAGGCCTGTTTCTGAAAGTGTCGTGGGGAGCAGTAACTGACGAGAATTTGTGGTGACGATTCGAGCGGGACAGAGATCTTCCGACACAGGCTGACAGCAGAACAGCTCATAGCGAAGCTGAGAGAGCTGGAACGCAATACAAAGTCACACGATTGAAGTTCAGCCAGAGCGTGTGAGAGCGTGAGACAGTGTAGCATTGCAAAAACAAAGATCGCAGGCGCGGGGTATATGGGTACACTGTGAGCAAGAAGTCAGAGTGCAGGTTGTTTTACTGCGCGGTTGCGTTCGGGTCCTATTTCCCGCGAAAGATGTCGAGTGTAGTTGAAGAAGGTGAGCAGAGGAAGGTGAAAGGGTGAGCTAAACTATTTTACAGAGGATGGTTGTGGTGAATGGGGGTCAAACCTACCTGCAGCACCACAAGGAGATACTTGTCGTTCGGGGTGATCATGATTTCATACTTCTTCGTCCTGATCCTGAGGAATCCGAGCTCGTCCTGTCTCCCAGTGCAACACACAGCATCAAACACTTGGTCAGTAATCACTCATCATTCCTCTTTCGCGGCGCTTACCCTTACTACTCTCGCTTGAAGACGGCGTTGTTGTGACACTTACACTTTCGTCAATCCCCCTGATATCCGCAGCCAATCCCTCCACAGCCCCCTTAACTAGTCTCGTAACACTCTTCAGCAGCTCCGCTCTACCCTTTGCGCCCGGACCGCTCGGATCAAACATCTGTCCGCCACTTCTGATAACCAGACCATCATGCCTGCTCAGCACCAAACAGCCTAGCACGCCCTGGTGGCTCGAGAGTCTGGTCAAGGTGGCTTCGATCTCTGCTGGTGGGGCGGATGTGGAAGATGAGCAGGGAGGCATGGGTGATTTACGGTCTGGTGATAAGGGAGAGCTGGATAGGGGGCGTGGTTTTGTGGTTGTGCTAGAGTCGATCGATATGTGTTGTGCTGCGGGTTGGGAGTCCGTCTGTCCAGCCGAAGTCAGAGGCTGGAGTTAGTTCAGCGGCGTGGAAAAGTTTTCTTTTTGCGTGGGGATGAACTCACCATCTTGGCAACAGTAGACAGAGCGACAGAGGGTGATGATGGTAGTGGTAGTCGTGGTGATAGCAGACAAAGCCAAGATCAGCTATGACGAACAAAAAAGTGACACTTCACAAACCTCTTATCACTCCACAATCTACACGTGCATCTGACGCGCGTCATTGCTGCTCAGTATCCATGGTCAGCATTATTGCTATATTAACGTTATCCAGACCCCGAAGAACGTAATTGGTGGGAGAGGCTTAGTGGTTTGGCGTGAGATTGCAACATATCTTTCCTTTGAAAGAATGGCGCCACAAAAATCTTGAGGTCGTGGGTTCGATTCCCACCTTCCACTTCTTTTAACTTTTTTTAAAGCGAGCTTTCGGAAGACGGGCAAGTGGAGGATGTTTCAAGTCCAACACCTGTCCAACACTGTTTTTCTTTTTCTCGACGTCCATCATCCCCACTTCGACAACGCTCATCTGATCAGTAAGGACGACCGACAAGAGAGCCGGAACCACCACGCATCCAAAACCTTAGTACAAACGGAGCAAAGAATTCCAGTCCCAGGTCGAAAACGCTGTCACAATGCCAATGATCGAGGTCCTCGCAAATGACAGGTTGGGGCGTAAAGGTGCGCACGCTTTCCTCGCCTTCCTCCTTCACCCTTCTCCCTTGACACTTTCCCCTTATTCCTAAACCTCAGCATCCAAGATACGCTCTCCATCCTTCTTTGCTACCTCATGGCTATGTTGACATTACTGACCCTGCTATTCTGTCCTTTTTCATCGGCCCTACATTGTGAACACACTTGCCGGTACTCTAGTCAGAGTCAAATGCTCCCCAGACGACACCATCGGAGATCTGAAAAAGCTCATTGCTGCTCAGACTGGAACACCGCCTCAGAAGGTACGTCTTAATATGACTTTGGCTTGACTCCAGCTTTTATCGCTGGATTTCAGCCTCGCTGTACAGCGCTATCACGACATTCCATCAGCCCAAACGCAACGAATCGACTCAGCGGATCTAGCACCAGCATGCAGCATGCTCGTTCAATCCACCCCGGCGGAAGCATACAATTTTGCCAGTAGCAAAGAACTAGAGAAGCCGACCTCTTGCTGTGCCCATCCGAAACGACCAATCAAACCAAATCGCACCAGCACACCAAACCAGACCGAAGCGACGCAGCACCAGCATCGGCACCCAAAAGCGACCCAAATCAAGTCAAGGCCAGCCGTGTAGACAAATTGAAAACATGCTAACCAAACTCATCTCCCTCTTGACCCAACCTTCACCCTTCAATGTCCTTTTAAACGGACACACTTGCACATGCCAGATCATCCTCAAGAAATGGTATACCGTCTACAAAGACCACATTACACTGGCTGATTACGAGATTGCCGATGTAAGTTTGAGCTCTCCTTTTCCTTTCATCTTCCTGGGAGTGCTTGTACGTTTGCTGACGATGTGACTTTTGTTCTTGTTCTGGGACGCTTTTGATCAACTTGCCTTGGGTTAGGGATTTTCCTTCGAGATGCACTAATACCACTTGACGGGGACAGATACGACGTTGCACAGTTTCGAACTCTGTTGATGAATCCCAAACATACCCTTCTCTTCCCCTCACCTTCCGTGTGTGGTTGCGATCTGTAGTTCTGTGTATCCACTCTTCAAAGACAAAAGAAGAAAGTCTTTACGGTCTGGGTCCACTGTTAATCTGCCAATCGATGTCCACTACTTTATGCAAAGGTCAGTCATTTTCTTCCGCCTCGTCATGCCCTTTCATCTCACAGCATAGCACAGCACATTGCAGCAAGTCGGCACGCTTCAAGAAGCCGCCACAAGCCAAACCTAGCATCAAAGCAATCAAGCAATACGAAAAAAAAAAAAAAAAAAAAAAAAAAAAAAAAAAAAAAAAAAAAAAAAAAAAAAAACAACAACCTCGAGTATTACTTTTCGTAACCCGAAGAAAATGGCAAAAAAAGAAATGCATTGACGGGGACTCGAACCCCGGTCGAGTCGAATCGGTAGTCACGCCTTATGCAGGCGATGAGTGGCAACGACTCATGATACCCCTACACTATCAATGCTTGTATGACGATGCGACGACCTATTGCAGATAGAACCACTACCTCTGATTCTAGTAAGTTTTTCAGATTTCGTGGCAGAAAGGCCTCCTACACACATCTCAGAAGACCACACATCATTCAGAAAGCTTTTGACGACTGGATCACAATGAATCATTTTAAAAAAGCATAAGATTGATGAACAAAACCCACATCGAGCAGAAGAAGTACCATGCGTTCTCAGAATCTCAAAGATTGCCTGTACTGGATGAAACCAGTCAAGTTTTCAAGCGCCTCTTCTGCACTAGCCCTAAGAGAGATCTGTTTCCTCCTATCGATCTGCCTAGCCAGGGCTTTGCATCTGAAGACGGTCAACCTGAGTCTGCCCAAAAGGTTGGCGGAGCGGAAGGCGGTGGCATCGTAAGGGGAAGTTTCATCGGCGTAGGTGTCGATGATTCCGTTGATGGCTGCTACCATTGATTCTGCCGTTGTTCCTAAAGTGGAGGAAGAAGGATGCTCGGGGATGCTTTCGAGGATGGAGACGAGGAAGTTACCCAGGAAAGCGTTGAGGCTAGGGTGAATTTGGGGTGAGCGGGCAATGGTGGAGAGCAAGAGGATACATTTTACCCGCATGGAATCGGTAGAGGCCGAAGTGTAGCCGGATACGAGGGCGGTGATGATCTCCGATGTCGAAGCGTTGGGGTCAGAAACGGTTACTGAACTCGAGGCCGAGGAAAGAGCTACAGACCCTTCCAAGACGCGAGCAAGCGACCACATCGTACCGATACAGGTCTCTACCATCCCCAATCCATCCAGTCCTTCCCCATTGCCACTGCTTGCAGTCGCGAGGGAGCCAGCGGATCCCATCACTCCATCCGAGTCGTTGGCGGGCGAAACGATGCCGGCACCAGCCGTCGCAACGGCAGGAACACTGGCGCATCCTTTAGCAATGTCGAAAAGGGTGCTCCACACCTCGGTCAAGGTGGTGGATTGAGGGTGGGTTTGGGTCCAGGTGCGGAAGGCGGCAATGCGACGGAGGATTTTTGGATCCGTGGCGGGTTGCGAAGGAGGTGGAGGAGAAAATGCGGCAAGGCGGAGGAGAAGATTGTTGAGCACGGAGAGCGAGCGCAGGTGCAGTCCTCTCAATAGTCCAGATGTGGGTTTGTCGCTGGGTCCGCTGGGGCTCAGCGAAGGGAAAGAAGCTTCGAAAGGTCTCGCAATCGCGAGCAGCGCTGCGGTGAGGGAGACATCGGAAGAAGCGCTGAAGAGTGAAGTCAGAATAGGAGCATAAGCTTCGAATGGAAGCGTACCACTACGCTTGACAGCATCTGCAAACGTATCGTTGGCGTTGTTGTTGCTGCCACGAACACCCATATCGTCATCCTCCTTGTTGGTGAGCATGGCGTCCATGTCCTCTTCCTTGTCTTCGTCATCTTCATCATCACCACCCATATCCATATCCTCATCATCCCCCTCTTCATCAGCTTCGAGATCCTCCAACCACTCTTCGTCCTCTTCATCATCCGCACCACCGCCTCCAGCACGGGAATCGAGACTAGCCGCCATCTCCGCAACCACCTCCAACGCCAGCATCAGCGTCTGCGCCTTTTCCTCTGCTTTGCCTTGCAATTTCATCCTCAGCGCTGCTTCATCCAACCCGTCCTTGTTGTTGCTATCCAGCGGAACAGCTTCGTTGACATCGCCACGTCCATCAAGATCATGCGCGAGCTTTGACATGTCCACGCCCGCCAACAACCGCGTGAGCGTCGGCAAGATGACGCTCTCTTCGAGCTTTTTCAGCGTCACTCCTTCTCCAACAAAGATGCTCGCCGAAGTCACGCTGCTAGCATTGGCACCGCCGTGCTTGCGAGACGATTTACCGCGGCCAGAAGTGGCAGCTTTGGTGTCGACGGCAGCAGCAATGTTGCGAAAGATGCCGGCGGATAGGACTCCAAGCATGGTAGTCTGGGCGAGAATGTAGCGCTTGAGCTTGTCGATACTGTTCTGGTCGGTGTTGACGCAGGCTTGAAGCAAGGTGAGTGCGGATTGGATGGCGGTTAGACGGCGGGTGGCTGCTGGAGGCTGTTCGTCGAGTGTCTGGGGGACTGGGGTGGATGCGGATGAAGAATCGGGCTTGGAGGAGCTGCTCTTCTTCTTGCTCGATTTGGAAGGTGGAGAGGCGGACTTGCGAGAGAGGAGGCCATCGACAAAGTCGGCTTCGCCTCCGTCGGTGAGCGCACACAGAGCGTTGCCGGATGCCAGGGCGAGGTCGAGCAAGAGAGAAAGCTCTTCGTTGGAGAGAGCGCCAAGAGTTTCAGCCGAACCCTGGGAAAGCGACGACGATGCGCGAGAGCCGTCCGCGCCAGCAGTGGAGAGAACGGAAGCGGCACGAGAGCCGAGAGCAATGGCGGAAGAGAGCCAAGATGCGAGGCCTTCTCCACTGAGTTCTTGCGAAGCACCGGCACCAACGATGTCCTGGTCGAGCCACTTCCATGCAACGAGCTTGGCGAAAGCCTTATCACCCGACTCGCAGAGACACCAAACCACCGTGACAAGGTTTTCTGCCATCTCGATCAAACCCTTCCTGGTGTTCGAGTCGAGTGCGAGGAAAGGTTCGCCTCTGCCAGAAGCAGCACCGTTTGTCGTATCCATAGCGTCGTTGGTGGAAGAGGAAGAAGAGACGAGCTTCTGTTCGTCCTCTGCAGAGAGACCCTGGCCAGCGACCTGCTCCAGCGTTTTGCCGAGGGCAGTGGCGAGCTTGGTAGCGTGTCTCTTCTCCTTCTTGTTCATCTTGTCGAGCGGCTTTGCGAGCAGGGCACGCTTTGCTTCGAGATCCTGTTCTTGGGTGGGGGCATCGTCAACAAACGAGATAGCTGGATTGGCGTTGGAAGAGGAAGAAGCAGAAGCGTCGAAGCCGAGGGCATTACTCGCCCACCTCATCGCAGCAAGGATGGCGGGTACACCACCCTTGTTAACGACTTCATTGCGAACATCGACACCCGAGTCTACGCAGAGGTTGCGAAGTGCACCACTTGCCTCGCGCCTGACATCGACCTCTGTATGCGACTGAAGGGCGAGGATGAGTCTCCCGATGAGGTTGTGGGAGAGTAGGAGCTTGCGATGATGTTTGACCTCAGCTGCGGACTGGGTTGGGCTGACCGAGAGGAGGAGTGAGACCGAAGCCAAGGACCAAACCTTGTCGGCCAAGTTGATAGGAGCAGCCGCAGATGATGTCTCTGAAGCGGGCAAATTGGCGAGCAGAGGAACAATATCGTTGGACGCAGCCGCCGTCTTACTCGAGCTCGGACTGTTGGCAGCTTTTGCAGCCTGTTGAAGCGCATCCAGAGTGGCGGATGATACCGAAGGGGGAGATGGTGCTGCGCTGCTCGAGTTGGATTTCGAGAGGGGATTGTGGCGATGCACCTTTCGCTGATGTCGCTGTGGATCGAAGCCTGACTTTGGCATCTTGGCTGAGTGATGGTTCGGATGCTGTCCGAGTCAAGATGGAGCCAAGACTGTGTGCTGTTGGAGAGGAGGCAAGGTGAATGAGTCGGACACCTTTCCGAACCCTGAGAGGTGCAATGGACACGCAGGAAGAATTTTTGGCTTTCGCAAGAAGAAAGTCCACGCTCAGACCGTCTTTCCGACTTTTGCTGTAAAAAAAAACAAAAAAAAAAAAGTTGCAGAAGATCAAAATTTCAAGAGCTTTCAAGAACGAGAGAGCAACACCGACATTTGTGTGGAGCTCATTTTGATATTAGTTGTTAGAGCTTCGTATTTCACAAAATTCAAATTCTCGATTGCTGATGCTGTGGCAAACTCATGATGTCGATGGATACAACAACGGACGACTCACTGGGCTCTTAAACATAACGCAACTGACAAGGCTTCTTCACAAAAGGATTGGTGCACGGGGATATATCTATTGGATTGCTGAAGAGCTAGGAGAACATATCAGAGCAGTTCAACAGGCTGAAGCTGCTCAGAGGTGAAGCGCTATCGAAGGTGTCACGAGCTTGAACAAAGGGAGGCAGTTGTGACGTTCTTACTGCTTGTCAGCGACGCCCTCGTAAGAGCAGATGGCCTGTACCTTAGCAGCGCTAGCACTGCTCGTGTCGAATTTGTATCCCAACCACTCCTTTGCCAACTTCCTTGCCAGCTCCAGGCCGATGACACGCTGACCCATGCAGAGAACCTGGGCGTCGTTGCTCAGAATGGCCCTCTCGACCGAGTAGGAGTCGTGGGCGGTGACGGCACGCACGCCGTTGACCTTGTTGGCGGCAATGGCGACACCGAGACCGGTACCACAGATGAGGAGTGCTCGGTCAACCTCGCCGCTAGCGACCTTGCGAGCGGCGGTGACAGCAACGTGAGGATAGGCGGTCTTGTCAGCGTTGGAGGGGACTCCAACGTCGATGACGGATTCGACTCGGGGATCGGATTCGAAGTCCTTGATGAGGGCGTTCTTGTAATCTACACCGGCTTCATCACAGCCGAAGGCGATCTTCCACTTTTGTTGAGACATGTTGAGAAAGAGATGATGGTGTGTATGGGATGATTGAGGGTAAAGATGTGTATGGTGTGGATGTTGATGGTGAAGGAGGTAGGCGAGTGGAAGATCTTGAGATCATATACCGCACACCCCGCCAAAAGCACATCTGCTGATCCGAGCGTAAGGTTTCTGACTGCGCCACCCACAAGTCAAGTCGATCCTTCGTCCTCAGTGAGCAGAACGTTTCCTCAAATCATCACTGCACTGCGATAGTTAGTCGAAGTCGGCGTTTTCGAACCGTGTCCCCGCTCTGTTTCTCTCTCAAATTCGCGGGGCACACAAATGCAGGACGCAGAAAATGGCTAAGTTAAGGCGGGGGTGACGCTACAGCACCCAAAAGTGTAGTGCCGGATTACAACCCTCCCCAATTCACCGATAATCAATTTCGATGCGTCAATTCAAAACTCCACTTTCACCGCAACGGCGACTTGGAAAGCTTCTTCCTCCTTCGCGATTGGCCACTGCGCTGGTGATGGAGCGGGAGTGAAAGAGAGCTCTCTTCGGCGTTTTCCTTCGCCGTGCTGTGTGATTTGGATCTTTATGATTTTCCGCCATAACAAGTCTCTCAGGGAACTGATACAGCGCTTTGGAAGATCTGTTCCGAACGCTGTTGACTTGGTCGAAAGTCATTTTGCGTCGCAAGTCGCATGAGAGCGGGCGAGAGTGCCGTTTGCTGAGCTTGTCTTTTTGGCTGCTGCGTAGGAAGGCGAAATTCTCCAGGTTGCGATTCACACTCAAATCCACCCACAAGCCCCCCGCACTCTTCTGACCGTGCGTGTCGCCTTTTCCAATCCGTCACCATCCGACCCTATCCCTTCTCCCCAATCATCCACCATCACACCAATCCCTCCCATTCTAGTTCGACGACTCAGCAAGAAGGATATTGGCAACCATGTCCAATTCCACCTCATCTCCCACGGGCCGTCGCCCGCTCGTCGGCGTATCTTTCAAAATGTACTTTGATATCCCCAAAACCGCCTCCTATCTCTCCTCGACCATCTCGCTTCTCTCCACCGCCCATTCCACCCTATCTCAACCAACCGACATCTTTGTCATCCCCGACTTTATCACCCTGACATCTGTCGCCTCCCAGATCTCCTCCTCCTCCTCCCCACTCCTTCTGGGAGCGCAAGACGTGCACTCCGAAGACACCGGAGCGTTCACCGGTGAAGTCTCCCCCTTGGTTCTTTCCCAAGCGGGCGTCAAATTCGTTGAGATCGGCCACGCCGAAAGACGTCGCTACTTTGGAGAAACTGACGAGGACGTTGCCAACAAAGCTGCTGGAATCGCAAGGAACGGTATGGTGCCACTGATCTGCATTGGCGAGGTGTCTAGGCCGAAGAACATCGACTCGCTCTCGATTGAAGATATCGAGATGGTGGTAGAGGAATGCTGGCGACAAATCAGACCAGCGCTGGAGGCCATGGGACGGGAAAAGGAGGTGGTTCTGGCTTATGAACCAGTATGGGCAATTGGTAAAAGTGAACCGGCAAGCCCAGAGTACGTGGTCAAGATTACAAAGGCCCTCAGGAGGAGGTACAACAAGGAGTACGTGGAATCGAGCAAGGGAAGGACGGATGAGAGTATGAGGATCTTGTACGGTGGCAGTGCGGGGCCGGGACTGTTTGGAAAGATTAGGGAAGGTGTGGATGGGCTCTTTTTGGGCAGATTTGCTCACCAGCCACAGGCCTTCATTGATACGATCAAGGAGGTTGCGAGTACAAAGTAAAGGGGGAAGTTGATTCAAAGTGTGTATAGCCCCTTATAGCGCTCCATCATCCTATTGCTCTGTCACCTTGGATGGAATTCAATACCCTGCTCTTCACGTTCATGACGAGTGTGAATGTCTGTGGACGTCTATGCAATGGCCGTTGCGAATGCGGTCCCTTCAGCTTGTTGTTGCTTGAACAATACAGCCCTGAGCTCAGATCCGTTATCGCGCAGACGCCACGCCCTGCACAGAGTCATTATCAATTCATCTTGCTTGCGCATTCATAGTCAGCGGGTGAGAGTCAGTCTACAAAGCGTGTGTTCGACTTCACAATTGTGCAGCACTCAATCAGAGTTGCGCTGGCAGCAAGTGCCGAGGAATGAGAAATTGTGTTGCTATTGCTGGAAGAGAGACCACACGTGCTTCTAGGTCTTGTTCAGGGCTCCTTGACCGACAGCTCGCCCTCTTTGAATTGTCTTGCCCACTGCGATGACCACGAGATTCCCAATGCAGAGATGTAGAGTTTGTCAGTTTCGGTGTCGTTCTAGGAGGTGAATCTGTAGAGCCGCTAAACTGTGGGGATTACTCACGTTCATGGAAGGGATTGGCTTGGTGGGAGCGTTGTGTCTCCACTGTTTCGCGTAGGGGGCATTCAGAACAAGAACATCACAGCGTCAGACGACAGTTCGGGAATGTGCAAGGTGAAAGAGGGGAAGATTATAAGGGTGAATGTTGCGGATGCCTACCTCTCGGTCAGCACTGTATGTCCAGACGCCGTATGTTGCGAGTGCGATGCCGACCGCACAGACTGCGGTATTCGAGACCCAGTTGTTAGGGCTATTTAGGAGTGACAGAACGTATTCATAGATCGTGGTCAGCCTTGAGAAACCAGAATGATAAAGTAAAGGTTGAGTTGAGGCTTACCGAGTCCACCAGCCACCAGCAGGCGACCACACCTCCTTGGGGTAAGGGTATCGAGGTCCAGCTCCCTGTTGCGACCAATGTTCGAGATGCGGTGTTTGTGTGTGTATTACGATCCGTGGGTAAATCATTGAGAGGAAACGAGAGAAGGGAGGAGAATTGCGGGAAGCTGTGTTAGCGAATTGTACCCATCTTCTTCTCGACCAATGCCGCCGATTTTCTGTTGCAATGTCGAGATGACTCTGACCGCTACCGTTAGTGAAGGTCCGTTAATGACACTTACCATAATAATCAGATACAATGAGCGGGGATAAGTGTTGGATCGAGATGGTCGATAGTCAAGTGGAGAGGATGCTAAAGTGATAGTGAGCAGAGTTGAGATTCGGGCGCGAATTGCAACCTTTGATGCATGTCGGTTCCGAGTCAGATCGGTATGTAATCGGGTCATCCTCAGGAATCTATCGCGATTCGAGGAAAGTCTAACATTTTCTTTCTAAGAATCGAAGGCGTGTCTGCGTGTCGCTGTGTTCTTCGCAGCGGTCAGCGCTCAGATCATCCCGCGACACCATCATCTTCCCGCACCGCTCTCCATCATAGGAGTTCAACGATGGCGACAGCACTCTTTCAAGTCACGGGAAACCCGGAGACGGACCCAAAAGCTGCAGCTCAATGGCTTGCTGAGCAACGACGGTAAGCCCTTTTCCTCCTCACTCCATCTCATCTCTTGGAGCCGGACCCAACTGACCACACTCTTCTTCCTACCTCGCCTCGATCGCAACGCTTGCGCATCGCTGAAATTGCAGCCGCCCAATCCGTGCGCCTCACAAGACCGTCCAATATGGCGAGCTTATCATCACTCAAGGTGGTCTATCCTCCTTGCCGGACGAAGATCTATGGTCCATCCTCGAGCAAGTTGCGATCGCTGCTATTGAAGTTTCCCGTTTCGATCTGGCCGAGCTATGCATTTCGCGCCTTACGTCTCGCTTTCCCTCCTCCCAGCGCGTAACTTCTTTGCAAGGAATGCTCCTGGAAGGCCAGGGCAACCCTTCCGCTGCGCTTCAACTGTACGACACTGCTCTAGCCAAAGAAGAAACCTCGCTCATCATCTCTCGCCGCCGCATTGCCGCACTCAAATCCCTCGGCGACATCAAAAAGGTTGTAGAAGCACTCAACTCCCACCTCGATACATTCTACAACGACCCTGAAGGATGGCAGGAGCTCGCAGAGGTGTATGCCAACGAAGGCATGTACGCTCAGAGTGCATTTGCGCTCGAAGAGGTGCTTCTCCAGATTCCCCAAAATAGCTTTTTCCACTTGAAGTACGCAGAGACCCTCTACACCGCTGGTGAAACAACAAAGGCATACAAGGCCTACTTGAGGGTTCTGGAGATGTGCCAGAGCGATGGAGACGCTTTGACACAGACCAGTGGTAAGCAGGGTGGTCCATGGGTTCGCGCACTGTGGGGTACAAAGATGGCTACTACCGCTCTCATTGCTTCACCACCAGCAACAGGGAAGGGTGCAAATGCTTCGGAAGATGCTATCGACCAAGGAAAGGTGAAGAGGATTGACGAACTGGTGACAAATTTGCTCCTCAATAAGGTGTATACCCCTCAAACGGTGCCCGCTAAGCATCTGCGTGATGTGGCACGGTCGGTTTTCGCCGTCAGCGCATAAGGCATCACCTTGTTGTTCCCTTCTGGTGGTGTTGCAATGCATTTCATTTCACTTGAAGGACACTCTGCGTTTCTACATAGGTGATTTTGAGGAGGGACACGGTCGGGTTGCTCGCTTCCTTCCGACTGGAAGCAAGTCTGTCCGAGACACTCCAGGGTGTGTGCAATGGTGGGGGAGAAGATGAAGCACAGCTCACGGAATGACCCTGTTTCAGCCCACAAAAACCTGCCTCTGGAGCTGACCCAGGGGCTTTCCCCTTCGTCACCATGCCACTATTTTACGGTACGGACTCGTCGATCACAGCCGGTGCAGGGCACGAAGGCTGCTTCAAGCGCAGAAGGGTCATGTGAGTACACAACGCAGAACGCTGAGCCACATCACTTTGGGTTGTTGCCACCTCCCCTCCATTGCCCACAGCTGAAAGGGTGATCGATCGAGTACAGGTGAGAGGGACAGGTGGAGGACAATCCACCGGACCGATCTGGTCCTGAACTCGCACGTTCTCTGTTTTGCGTGGGATGAAGGAGGCCCACCGTTTCTGAGGGCGAGAACTCACGGCAATGAAGTCGCCGCCAAGAGCTGCGGTGCACAATTTCCCACCTGACTTTAGCTTCAAGTCCATCTTGATGAGCATAGGAGAGGGAACGGAACTTGTTAGGGAGCTACAGTAGCGTTACTCATACTCTTAACTGTGTAGGTTCTCGTCGCCACGTTCCGGGTTGGTGACCAGTCGGGATGAGTGGGAGTGCCGCTTTGTGTGGCATCAGATGAAGCCAGCATCGACAAGCGTAGGAGTGAAACCCGCCGATGTGCTACTGTACCCCACCTTACTTGACTCCACCAAATTGGTGTACCAGCCGGTCTCATTGTGCTCCTACTGGACGTCGTCACCGCTTCCCATCGCCTTCATCAATGTGCTACAATACCCACCTCTGACTCCCTATGTCTATGTGCGATTCCCACGCTCTCTTCCGGTCAACTGTGTGCACTCTCGATTTGCTCTTTCAGCAGAAAGAATCCATGTACCGTATCATAGGACGAGATTCGAATCGAGCTCGAGCTGTGGGACCATCACTTCATCCACCTTTCCTCCTCTTGCCTTTCTGCGCCCCTGATACGCCACCTGCCTTGTGCAAAAGTATATATACAGCCCCCTTCCTATCCCCCTTCCACCGTTCCGACACAATTCCAACAATCTCTTCACCTTCCTTTAAGAGCACGCACTCTTCTGCGTAACAAAAACTCTCAAAGCAAGGATGGTGAAACTGAAACATTGTTTCATCCTCCTCGCTGTCGCTTTAGCTTCGGCTAACGCTGCTGCCATCGTCAAGGGTAAGTTCCACTCACACGTCTCCCCGCACTAAATCGGCATTGTTGAGAGATAATGTTGGGAGGCCAGGGATGCTGATGAACATGTCGACACTTTCTGTTGCTGCCCTTTTGACGGTGTTTAGGCGATGAGCACAGCGAAGCCCTGCAGCGCCGCGAGAATCGAATTCCCGACGTTTGTCTAGATTGCGCTCCGCCCGATCATGACTCTGTTCCGAGCGTTCGTCGCAGGTCGATGGACCAGAAGGGCGACAGCGGCGGTGTCGAGCTTAAGCCCTCCGACCCTGGTACCACGAATGGTGGGGCTGGCAAAGTTCGTCGCGACAAGTCTCAGGGTGTCTCTATGCCTCCTGACGCTCCGGGCGCTCAGGGGCCTGGTCCCGGCCACTGGTCTGCGCCTCCCGTGCATCGTCGCGATGTGGACGGCGTGGGCCAAGAAGGTCACGATGGAAACGACCCAAACCCCAATCATCCCGGCCAGACGCCCGAGCACAGCCTTGCCAAACGCTTCCACGTCGACACTGTTGAAGAGCTCAAGAAATTCATTCATGATCAGAACCGTGAAGAGATGATCCAGTACTACAACAGCCACGGCCACTGCGGCGACCCCAACTCGGAGACTTGCAGCAACACCGTTTGCGAGCTTGGTACACCCGACTGTCATCCTTTCACCAAGAAGGAGAAGGTGAAATTTGCCCACAAATCGGAGGAGCTGATGGTCAAAATAATGTCTACGGGAAAATGTAACCCCAATATCGAGGCCAACAAGGACTTCTGCAACAAATTCGGCTTCTGCGACCTGTTCAAGCTCAACGGCCACCCTCAGTCCGATTGTCCGTCCCCGGCCACCCGAAAGGACTACCTTGAACTGCTCTGCCACCTTGAATGGCAGGAAAGCAGTGGATCGTTCGTCTTTCGCAAAGACGTGCAACATGGTTCGGCTTGCAAGGACCCTTTGCACCACTCGCACAGTGATAAGGCCGGCGGTCATATGACTGGACACCTGTCCAAGCGCTCTATTTCTATGATCGAGTCACTTTTCGCTCGAGACATCAAGATGCAGTCTGATCGCCAAAAGCCTCCTTCCGCCAGCGCTGACGACAAGCAAAGTAGCCTGTTGAAAGTTGTGGAGCGCTTTGGCGAGCATCTAATGAAGATCCGCAAGCGTACTTCCCCGATTTTCCACTCTGACATGTCCGAGGTTTCGAGCCAGCTGGAAGAGTACTTGAAGCACGCGGCGAAGACCACCGGCTGGTGCAGTGAGGAGTCCTCCACTTGTCAGCTGTACTATTGTGACCTGGGAACACCTGATTGCCAGCACATTCGAAGCGAACAGGCCAAACAACAATTTTTCGACGACGCTTTCCGAATGCTTGGGGCGGCCTACTCTTTTGGAAAGTGTACGCCCGCTGCTCATAACGCAGACACGTGCTCAAAGCTAGGCTATTGTGTCACCGGCAACTACCCTAAGCCAACCCCTGGCTGCGAAAAGCTGAGCACTTCCGAGCTTGTCAAAGCTTACAAGGAGATCAAGAGTTATCCGAGCGCGTCTTTGTATCCGCCTGGTTTCAGTCCCGAGGGTGATGTCCTAGGTCCTGATGGTAAGAAGACACCTGAAACCATCAAGAAGGAACAAGAGCAGCTCGATCAGGCCAGGAAAAAGCTCGGCGAGAATCCCTCCGAAAAAGAAGTCGACGAGATCTATTCCTCGCTTCCTTTCGAAAGTGAAGTCCAGCTCTTCGCCGAGTACGCAGTAAAGGAGCTCGGACAGGAAGGGTATGGAATCTGCGAGAAAGATTCGAAGACGTGCTCCTTCCCTGACTGCAAGCTTGGAACGCCCGACTGTTCTCCCATGGACGAAAAGGCTACCAAGCGAAAGCTCGAGCTGTACAAGCTGGTCTTTAAAAAGGTGGCAAACACTGGAGAGTGCGTACCTTCTTCTGAAAACGACGCCTGGTGCAGCAAAGCTGGCTATTGCTCCCATTATTCGGAGACGAGTATTTCGCGCATTGGTTGCAAGTATCTCAGCCGGGAGGAACAGCAGAGGATGGGAAGGCAGTTGAAGTGGAATCCGGCCACGCAGAAGTTCCATTTCCCTGGTGAAGAAGGTCTATCCTCGGACGCATCCCCTTCTGTCGGTCCTTCAAGCGCTGACACTGGCCGCCGTACCTATGAGAAGCGCGCCCTTCCAGGCACCAATGGTCAGGATGGACCGGGTCGCCCGTATGTCCCTAACCAGGAGCCTTCGGGAGCGTTGGATGAAGAACTGGTTTCCAGCGTGTCTTCGTACATCGCTTCTCGGGAGCTGGTCGATCAGATGAGCACCTTGGCAGCGAATCTTCACTTCCAACAGACAGGCGTCTGCCAGATTGGGAGCCCTAGCTGCACGGACGGCCTTTGCAATCTCAAGGACCCAGGCTGCAGGCCTCTTTCGAGGACTCTCAAGTACAAGGTCAAGGAGATGTTTACGCACATGCTCATCAGGCTTTTCGTCACGGGCACGTGCAAGCCTTCTCAGGAAAACAAGGACTTCTGCAACCCGGCCGGCTTCTGTGAATTGACCGACGATGATGGTAATGACAGACAGGGCTGTGAAGAACAAAGCGCAGAAGGTATAATGGCGGAAATGAAGAATGTCCATATCTTTTGGAATGGCGTCAGCATGTCTTTCCAGCTCCCAGGTGATCTTCAGCCCCACGACGTACATCCCGAGCCGCTCACTCCTCCTTTGACCGCATATCTCGACGAGGCGTTCGTAGGCCCAATTCCAGCCCAAACGACCGCGGCTAGGCAAAGGAGCAGATCATCGATTCCCGCAGGCCAGGATACTGGAGCTGGTGCCCAGGATTCATACACCGATTCGCTGGCCAGAATGGCTGTAGGCCTCGCCAACAAGCAAATGTCTAAGTGGAGCAGGACGTTCGGTGCGTGCGAACCGAACTCAGCCGGCTGTGATAACGGCTTCTGCAATCTCGGTTCCACAGGGTGCCGTGAGCGTACCGACGCAGAAAACGCTAGTCTGAGGGACATATACGCTACGCTCTTCGGTCAGGTCCTTGTCACGGGCAAGTGCTCGCCTCGGCCTGGTAACGAGGCCCAGTGCAATAGCTTGGGATACTGTATCAGGCAGATCAGTGAAGAAACCGGGCAGCCTGATGCCGCTTGCAAGGCTCTCACACAGAGGGAGTATCCGCGAGTCTTGAGCCTTATGCAACTCGGCGAGGGAGGGTTCGAACTACCAGAAGCCACGGACCAGACTCTCGTATCCGCCGAGACTCTCTCATCGATCCGGCCCTCCAACCCGAATTTGCGAGGTCTCGGCTCGAAGATGAAGCGTGACCTTCACAACGTACCGACCGAGAAGAAGGGCTTCGAAGGGTATTCTGCCGAAACGATTCAGAAGTTGGCAGAAGAGAGCGGGGCCGCGCAGTCCGCCGATGAAGCCAAAGAATTTGCTAAGACCTACGGTATTTGCGAGCAGAAAACGTCTGCATGTCCTCAAAAATACTGCAAGCTGGACACGGCCGGCTGTCGACCTCTGTCAGGCCAGGACAAGGAGGAGGCGAGAAGGTATTACGCTTCCATCATCACGAAACTGCTGCTCGCTGGCAAGTGCCATCCTTCTAATCCTGAAGGTGATGACCAGTGCACCAAGTCTGGACACTGCCTTGTGGTCCTCAACGGTCAGTATAACCCCATCTGCGACAAGTTGAGCACGGACGAGCACAACGCCTTATTCATTCAGGCGGAGAAGATGGAGGATGTTAGTGATTTGTTTCCCAAGCCACCTGGCTCAGACTCCTCCAAGGCCGGTCATAAAGTGAAGCGTCATCTCTCCGGAGACGATGCTGTACGCAAGTACCAGCATCACGTGCAAGCTGAGGCGGACAAGATTGCCTTCAGGGCGATGGTCAAGGAAAGCGAGAAGACGGGCATCTGCGAAGGTGAAACGGAGACTTGCCAAGGTGGTTTCTGTCAATTGGAATCGTCGGGATGCCGAAAGATGGACGCCAAGACCTTCAAGGCCATGCAAAGCTACTGGAGCAGCATTCTGGCCTACGTCATCAAGACTGGCAAGTGCAAGCATTCGCACAAAGATCAGGGATTCTTCTGCAGCCAGAAGGGCTACTGCAAGTTGGTGGACGAGAGCACTGGCGAGCACAACCATGGATGCAAGCCCCTGAATCACGAGCAGCGCCGCTACCTTATCGACAATCTCGTTATTCATGACGATGGAAGCATGTCGCTTCCGGACGATAATGTCGATCCTGCTTTCAAAAAGCCCAAGCCTTCGTATGGCGAGGACAGAATGCCTACGCATCCTTGGGACGACCTTGCGCCTAGTCCATCGTCCACCGAACGCCGCGCCAGCTCAAAGTGGAAGCGCGATGTGACTAGTAGGGTCGGCGAGCGTGTCCCTGAGGACGAGGGCGCCAACCTCGGTCCTGAGGATATCGAAGCCCCAGAGTACAAGCCTACCAAGCATGAGATCCATGAATTCATGGAGCTCTGCAAGCGCCTGTCTCGCGACGCTGAAGCACTTGAAATGGTTGCTAGCTCTGCAGGTATCGCGGACCCAGACGTGATCGAAGGACTTCGCGAACAATTTGCTCTCCTCGCCACGCACCGAGATTGGGCCGTCGAGGCCATCAAGCGTGTCAAGGAGTCCCAGATGCTCGCCGAGTCCAAGCTCCAAGATGAACGATTCGGTCAGAAGGGTGGCTCCGAGGACGAGCCCGAGGGCGACGACGATGGCAAGCACGGCCATGAGGCTAACGACGGTGCTGGTGCCGGCTCCAAATGGAAGCGCGACATGGCCGGTGGGCCCGACGAGCGTGTTCCTGGCTACGAAACTGTCACCTTCAGGCCTGAAGACTCGCAACTCCCTGATTACGAGCCGACCAAGCACGAAATCCGCAAGTTCATGCAACTTTGCAAGAAACTCTCGCATGACTCTGCTGCACTCGAGGAAATTGCCCAAGCTGCCGAGATCGAGGACGAGTCCATGATCGAAGAGCTTCGCGAACATTTTGCTTACTTGGCTAAACACCGTGACGCTGCCATCGAGACCATCAAGCATGCCAAGGAGGCTCAGATGTTTGCCGAGTCCAAGCTTTCGTCTCAACGCTCTGGCCAGAACGACGGCTCGGATGGCGACGATGACGGCAAACGCGACGCTGGTGTCAAGGCCGACGACGGTGATGATTACCATGGCAGGTGGAGCGGCTCCGGCGACCTCGCTAATCATCCTTCTGGTAAGGAAGACCGTGAGGCCTAGTCCAAGTAAAAGCCTTGTGCGTAGCTGAGGGTGGATGTGTTCATTCCTCCTCATCTTTTTCCTCTTCTCTTTCTCGTTTTCCTAGCCAGACTATCTGGTCTTTTTTTCTCGCCCCCTCTCCGTAGATTTGATCATTTGCTTGATGCATCGGTCGAATCCATTCTTCACTCTTTCCTGTTTTTGTTGTTGCTGTGTCGTTTCGTTTCAGCAATTTCACTTTCTTTTCCCCCTCCTGTGTTTCGGTTTGCCGTCTGAGAATGAGTCAAGATCCGTCACAATCGCATGGTGGTGTTAGAGGCAGTATGTTAAAGTATGTAGAGAAAAGCGCATGGCACCGGGTATATTATTCAGACGATTCAGACGAGACAAGGGAGAAGGCGTTCCGCCTGGTGGAAATGCGCATCTGCTTGCAGTGCGAAAGGTCAATCAGCTCGAGAAAAGGGTTGGCCTCGATGGTTGATGCCACGATCGACTCTGAGCAAGCCAGAAGAGATTGTGTGTCAGCCAATGTCATCATTGATCTTGGGAAACGTGTGACTTCAGAGGCGTCAAACATACCAGGCACGGCCGTGTTACTGAGATCCAGCGTATGTAATGATGTGATGAGCGGAAGAAACTGCCAAGCGTGTTCAGAAAGGCGAGCATCCGGAAGCTTGAGGTGCTGAACGATGGTAGTCGAGGGTTCGAGGCGATCTGGCACATCGTAGAAGAAGCTCGTCTGGCTTTGGCTGGATTTGAGGCTGTCTACATGCAGGCGCTGTGGAGTTTAAATCGGCAGTGGTGTTAGCGAGCAAAGAATGGGTAGAAAAAGGATTGTGGCGTGAAAGCACTTACCGGGAAGATGGCCAAAAGGCGAGGGAATAAGTTTGCAAACTCGTCTCCAACATCGAGGATGCGTAAATGAAGCCTCTTCCAAGGCCGACTCTGCCAGTGAGCGGCTTGAGACGACGCAGTGAGTTTCTCAAGTAGACGGATCATGCCGTCATGAGTGGTGCGGCTCGGCATCTGCCTCAGAAGAAGCGTGTCCATGTTCGGCGCTCGTTCGACAATCTTGATCAACGAATCATAGTCGAGGTTGGTGTCGAGGAGGTTGAGCTTCCTCAACGGTAAATACGACTGGTTGATGCGACCGCTTGCCTCTGACAGCGGCGATTCAGGTAGCCCTGAAGGAAAGAAGCTCATCAGTAGGATGTTAAAGTCGGGGTTGTGGGGATTGGTGCCGCCGACGCTGGTACCGGAGATGTCGAGCACCTCGAGCGTTTTGTAGGCGTATTTGAGAAAACATGCCACACCAACATCTCCGACTTGACTGCACCGGCGTAAACGCAGATTGGTAAGCTTGGAGAAAGGCAGAGAGCCGCTGTACGGGGCTTGCAACGCCACTTGAAGAGTCTTGTCCGAGAGATTGTCGTTATAGCCCAATTTGAGGGTCTCGAGATTGGGGGCAAGCATCATGATCATGGCGACTGAGTCCGCGGAGACGTCGGTGAAGTCCAAATTGAGGTAGCGCAGCGTCGAGCCAGTGGAGCGGCAAATAGCAGTGACGGTTCGATCGCTGACTGCAATGCACCCTCGCAGGGAGATGGTTTCAAGGCGAAGGATGGCGTCGGTTGTAGCGGAGGACGATGACGAGGCAGAGGCCATAGCCGCTTCGAAGAAGCGAGCGATAGTTACATCTTGAAGGCGCGTGAGGCCATGCAGCTGCAAGGAGCGCAGGGCAAAAGATGCAGGTTGGGTCAAGACAAGCCTTGAGGGAAGCGCAGCAAGAGGCATCTCTTCGGCTGTGGCCTGGGACAGGACGGATGGTCGATGTTGACGAGCAGACGACAGGGCGCTGGTTAGGTGACTGACGAGATTGGATGCGGCGGCTTTGTCGTGAGAAAGCAAGGGTATAGATGCGGGCAGCCACACGTGCGTTCTCGCAGCAGTGTTCGCAGTTCCGCTCGAAGAAGGATTGAGAATAGGTGGCAAAAAGTAGGTGCTGACCACATGCTTGGAAAGATGCTGCGGTGCTTGCTCGACAAGAGCTTTGAAAAGGAGAAAAGAGGCGGCGGGAGAGAGCAGTCTGAGCTGCTCGGACGTCTTGCGAGTGAGGTAGTGGAGCTCGGACGTGGTCCAGCCTGCTAGAAGCTGACTCGAGCCACTAGCGGTAGGCTTTGTAGCTGAGGTATCCCTGCGACTTCTTCTTGATCTGGAGGACGTCTTGGGGCCAGAGCCGTCATCGTCGCTGGGAACGTAATCCTGCTGGTCCTCATCCGAGTCGGGAGCGGCCCCAAAGGCTCTTGCGCGCGAGCGTTTGCGCGTGGTCGGGCTTTGATTGGACGTATGTGAATTCCTGAAAGTCTTACTGCTGGAAGCATTTGTACCTGCAGCAGCGTCAAACTGTTCGCGGGATGGCAATAGGGCGTCAAAGCAAGAAGCTACGACGGAACAGCACATGCTGCCGAGGGAAGGAATCCGGAAAGCAGCGCCATCGCGACGAGCTTGCTGCGTCAAGGTCAAGGGACGATACGAGACATTCTGACGCTGGGTACGTGAATCTGGAGCGAAAAGGTTTTGGATGCGAGTCTCTTCAATGTCGTCGTCCAAGATGTGAAGGATACGTGCGCTCGTCTTAGGCTGTGGTGGTCGTCTTGACCTCTTGGTGATGTTAGCATTGCTTCGTGCGCCTCGTGCAGAAGTTGAAGAGGAGGATGGGGAAGAGGAAGCAACAGAGCGGTATCTCTGACTCGGTCGACTCCGAGAGGCTGAAGCGTTGGTGCGTCTGGAGGAGGAGCGATTCAAGTCTGGGTCGTCACTTCGTACTCTGCTCTCTGCGCGTATGCGTGAAATGGACAGCTTCTTTGGCGGCATGGTGGACAAAGCTCAGTGTGTGTGGAGAAGGGAGACCGTTTCCTCCAGTGATCAATAGATGCCAGGATGCACGCAGTCAGACGATGTTGTCATCCTCGCCAGGTAGACTTTTCATGGTTAAGAAGATCGAGAAGGACGCCTTGTGCACCGAGACAAAAAGTCGCCGACACTACTGAGAAATGCCTCCACTCGTGTGAAGGCCGAGTCCCGAGTCAAGCCAATGGTGGGTGTTAGACCGATTTCATGAGAGAAGCGAGGTTGATGAAGAAGAGGCATACAAAGTGTATTCTTTTCTATCGAGACTGGCACGGCATGCTCGCTCCAGTTGCACGCTGCGCAGTGCTGTAGGAAAAAAATGCGATTCTTTGGGGAGATTCAGATGCTACCCGAGAGAACGCCATCGATCCATTCACTCATTCAACTGAGGATTGGCGTGATTCCACACGCGAAAAGGCCTGTCTCTCTTGGCGAAGGACAGCAGAGCCTTGCCAAGCCATCAGACGTGCTGTTCAGGTGATGATGCTTGCCATGCTTTCTGCTCGACGGTAATGCCGAATGGAGGCGCGGTGCTCGCTATTTGTGGCTGGTCTCGCAGAAGGACAGCGGAACAACCGAAAGCAAAGAAGTTGGGACTGTGAACAACGGTAGCATTGTTCATGTCTTCTCAGAAACCATACAGAAAAGGCTCCCTCTCTGTTCCCCTCTGACGACCAGATCCCATGAGGAACGGTCACGACGATCTTCAGGACACTGCATCGGGACAGACCAACAATTCTTGATCAGCCATCGACAAGCAGGAAGCAATTAACGGCTACAGTGCAGGCATGCAGATTTGCATCGCAATCGTGCACTGCTGAGTGAGCTCGATGGTGGGGAACAGGGTGAAGGGGCACAACTTGGATTTTTGGAGTTGCTCTTCTCTTGCCTCTCTGCTCTGACAGGCGAGAAATGCGACAGCTGCAAGAAGAAGATACAGTACAGAGAGAATTCGGATTCTAGGCTATCGCTTGACGGCAAGTTCCGAGCAAGAAATGAAAAATGATGAATGTCGTGCTATGCTTCGCTCGCGTCTTCAAAGAAGAAGAGGAGGAGTAAGAAGAAAGTCAATTTCAGATGCTGCGTGAATGCGTGTGAGCGTGGGGCGGAGTGGTGTGAATGCTGCAGATATGCATCTCCCACAACCCTTTTGCTTGTTCCGCACAAGCCAACACTTGTACACTCTCGAAGCGCACGATTTCTTCGGACTTCTCTGCACCGGTCAGGTCCTCTCCTTCAATAAGTTAGTTTGCCTATCTCCCACTTGACAGGAACACATACTCTACTGCAGGCTTTGCCACTTTCGAGAACTACAAGGTACAAGATTCGGTCTTCGGCAGTTACGCAAGATTTCGCTCTCTGTTCGGATTGGTTCCGCTGCTGCTGTGCTGCTTACATCTTTCACCATCCCGCTACCACCTCATCGTATCTACCTCTCTCACCCATCACTGCGCGCCGCTTCCGATCTTTCTTGATCAAACCTTCGTTGCCTTCTGCAGCTCGGCACTCCGAAATCTTTATCGGCTCATCCGATTCGGATCTCTTTACGGTCGCATTGGAAGCTGGCCCAGAACGACAATATTTCCGGAAATCACATCGACAACCATTACGAGGCCAAGAAGACAAGCTTGATCGCTCTGGCACTGAACCAGCACCATCACTTTTCTCATCATCATGCCTATCCTTGATACCAAGCTCGACCTGAACGCGCTTTTCCGTATTCAGGTCAAAGCTACACCCGATGCTGTTGCGCTCGTAGACCCTTCCGCCAGCTACACATATGCTCAGCTCGGTGCCAAGGTTGAGAGCCTCTCACTCTACTTCCGTCGCCACCATGCCGTTGGCCGCGACTCGCTCGTTGGTATCCTCATGGGCAGAGGTGCCGACTATGTAATCGCCTGTCTCGCTGCCCTGCGTGCTGGAGGTGCCTTCCTCGTTCTCGAGCTAGCCTACCCGCTCGGTCTCCTTCACGATGTTATCAAGGATGCTCAGCCAGCCGTCGTCGTCACACAGTCTGAGCACGCCAAGTTGGTGCCCAAGGCAGTGCCATCTATCTTGATCGACCACCCAGAGCAAGCGACGAGCCTCTTTCAACCCGCCGATGCTGCCTCCACGTCCACATCCTCCTTGCCGTCTCTGCCCGCTGATACCGATCTCGAGCGTCTCGCTTTCGTCTCGTACTCGTCCGGCACCACAGGCAAGCCCAAGGGTATCGCCAATCCACATCGTGCACCCGTCAAGTCTTATGATCTCCGATTTGCTGTCAACGACCTCAAGGCTGGCGATCGTGTCGCTTGCAACGTTTACTTTGTCTGGGAGATGCTTCGTCCTCTTTTGCGCGGAGCGACTACTTATGCCATCCCCGATCACTCGAGCTATGACCCCGTCAAGCTGGTCGAGCTGCTTGCTACCGAAAAGATTACAGAGACCCTCATGACTCCAACCTTGCTAGCAGCGGTGCTCGCCCGCCATCACAACCTAGGCAGCAAGCTTCCAGATCTCCGATCGCTTTGGCTCAACGGTGAAGTCGTCACAACTGACCTTGCACGCAGAGCCATCAAGGCGCTCCCTAACACTCGTCTCCTCAACTGCTACAGCGCCAGTGAGACGCACGAGGTGGCCTGTGGTGACCTTCGCGAGATGCTTCCGACTCTGCCAGCCGATGCTCCATATTGTCCCGTCGGCCCACCCATGGACCCTGCCCACACCTACATTCTCGATGAGGACGAAAACCCTCTCGAGCCTGGTCAGCCAGGCGAGCTCTACGTTGGCGGCGACTTGTTGGCTCGAGGCTACCTCAATCTCGTCGACACCACCGCAAAGGCCTTCACTGCTGACAAGAATGGTTCTGGGCCAAATGCACGCAAGTACAGAACGGGAGATCTTGCTCGCATCATTCCCGAAACAGGTCTGCTCGAAATCACGGGCCGAGTCGGAGGTATGATCAAGATCCGAGGCTACTCGATCGTTCCCAGCACCGTCGAAAAGGCCATTGTCGACAACTTTGACGTCAGCAACTGCGCAGTGGTCGCTCACGGCGAAGGCCTGGAACGCCAGCTTGTCGCCTACGTCGTTCCTGACGAGGGGGAACGCGGCGACCGCACCGTGTTGACCATCGACGACAACGGCCACAGCCCCGGTGCCCGACAGGTTCTCGTCTCCCATCTTGCACACTACATGATTCCAACTCTCTGGGTCGTTCTCCACTCGCTCCCAACGCACGAGGTCTCGGGCAAGGTCGATCTTAAGAACCTCCCCAACCCCAAGGCGGCCATTGCTGCAGCTAGCGGAACCAACTCGAGAGCCAGGAGTCCTGCACCGGATGAGACCGTCAACCTCAAGTCGATCGCCCAGCTCTGGGCTCTCTCGCTCAACATCAACCCCAATACAGTCCTCGAGGCTGGCAAGACGGTCAGCTTCTTTGACCTTGGTGGTCACTCGTTGCTGCTCGCTGATCTGGCTACTCGTATCTCCAAGACTCTCGGTGGATTCACTGTACCTCTCGCCGAATTGGCCGGCAACCCGACGCTGCAGGACCACGTTCGTGTCACACTCAACGCCCGTGACGGTTACAACGCTGCGGTTCAGGCCGATCTGCCCACCGTGCTCCGTGCCGACATAGAGCTCGCGCCCGAGTTCAAGCTGGCATCATCGGAGCAGAACATCGCTGCCTGCCCTCTGAGCGAGGCCAAGACCATCTTGCTCACCGGTGCCACCGGTTTCCTCGGCGGATTCTTGCTGCATGATCTCATCCAGAACACTACGGCACGCATCGTCTGTTTGATTCGCTTCAACGCTCCCTATCGCACGGATCGATCCGCCGCCATGGCTCGACTCCGACGCAACATGCTCGATCTTGGCTTCTGGGACCACTCGATGTTGGATCGCATCGACGTTCTGCCCGCCAACTTGTCGCGTAACCGTCTCGGTCTGATCCCAGAGGTCTACGAGAACCTGGTCGAGACCGTCGATGTTATTGTCCACTGTGCAGCCCAGGTCAACCTTGTCTACCCTTACGCTGCTCTGCGTGACGCCAACGTAGAAGGCACGCGCGAAATCCTCCGCCTCGCTTTCCTCAGCAACGCAACTGTTCAGTACGTCTCTACCAACGGTGTACTGCCACCCTCGCAAACTGGCTGGTCCGAATCGACCGTCATGCCTCTCGAGGACGTTCCCGACAAGCTGTTGGACGGCTACTGTCAGACCAAGTGGGTTGCCGAGCAACTTGTGCTTGAGTCCGCCAAGCGTGGTCTTCCCGCCAACGTCATCCGTATCGGCACGCTCAGTGGTCACTCGGAGACTGGCTCGACCAACACGTATGATCTCATCACTGCGCTCATCGTCGAGTCCGTCCATCTCGGCGTTGCTCCCGAGATCCCCGACTGGCACATCGAAATGACCGCTGTCGATTTTGTCAGCCGCGGCATCGTCGCCATCGGCAACCACATCGACCCAAACCAGCGCATCTACCACCTGGGTGACAGCGAACCCATCGACTGCCGACTTCTCTTCCAGCACCTCGACACGCTCGGCTACCCCACCACAAGGACCAACTGGAAGTCGTGGGTTGCCCTCTGGCAAGAGAAGCGAGGCTCCGCAAAGGGTGGTGACCACGGTCTGACCGTCGATATTCTGCGATCCGGTATGCCCTCCGAAGAGTTCTTGCTCGGTATCATCGCGCTCAAGGACGACGCCACTCGTTCCGCTCTTGGAGATCTCAAGAGACCAAAGGTGGACGCAAAGCTGCTTCAGACCTACGCTCGTCACTGGTACGCACGTGGTTGGATGCAGCGTCAACCATCGAGTGTGCCCGGCACTCCCAATGGTGTTGGTGACGGCGCCAACGGTCTGGCTGCCGCGGGAGCATTCGACCCCAAGTACCCTCTCCGGGGTAAAGTTGCCGTCGTCACTGGCGCATCGTCCGGTATCGGCGCTGCTGTTGCCAAGGCTCTCATTCGCGAGGGTGCTCACGTTGCCCTTGCTGCTCGCCGCGTCGACGCACTCGAGAAGCTTCAGAACGAGCTCGTCAAAATTTCGCGAACCAGCGGTGCCGTTGCCGGCGGTAAAGTCCATGTGCACAAGACCGACGTCGTTGACCGCAAGCAAGTCGACGCACTCATGCAGACCACAACAGACACCCTCGGTCAGATCGACATCATTGTCTCGTGCGCAGGTGTCATGTATTACACGCTTATGGAGAACATCAAGACCGACGAATGGGACCAGACGGTCGATGTCAACTGCAAGGGTCTGCTCAACGTACTTTCGACCAGTTTGCCGCGTCTGTTGCCGCGCAAGAAGGGCCACATTGTCGCCATTTCTTCTGATGCAGGAAGGAAAGTCTTCCCCGGTCTGGGCGTGTACAGCGCTTCCAAGTTCTTCGTTGAGGCAACGCTGCAGTCTCTCCGTCTCGAGACGGCTGGCACAGGATTGAGGGTCACCGCCGTTCAGCCGGGCAACACCGCAACGGACCTACTCGGCATGAGCAGCGACCAAGAGGCCATCAAGAAGTACGGCGAGCCTACAGGCGCCAAGATCCTCGATCCTTCGGACGTAGCAAATGCGATCGTCTACGCCTTGCGCCAGCCCGAACACGTCGCCATGAACGAGATTCTTATTGAGCCTCGCGATGAGCCCATTTAGTCTCCTCGCAGCATCTTTCATCACCGCTTTCTTGCTTCGATGTTTATTGTACATAGAGTATGTTGCACACTCGGTCCGACTTTCGCTCACTCTCACTCGGGCATGTATACAGAGATGGTCACGTCACAACCTCGCTTCGTCTTATAGATTTCTTCTTGGGCCCTTTCTCCTCTTCAATTGAATAGTGAACGAATCATGCCGATAGAATTGAGAGTGCATATACAACGTGACTAGAATGGGAACAAGGACATCGTGACAAATGGGGATTGTTGGAGAAACACTTTCATCCCGAACAAGCGAGTGGTATGATGAAAGACGGAGTGGTCGTTAGGGCGTCAACGCGGGCTCGGACGTATCTATCCATCAACGCGCTCGATGCGACCATTTTGGGGAAGAGGACGAGAGGATGAGTTTTCAGTGGGTACCGCAGTGGATAGAGCCATCAGCGTGGGTGTGGCAGTCTGCGCTAGCCTTTTGGGTTTGAGTAGCAGCGGGGGTAGAGGTGACCTGGGCAGCGGTTGCGCTTGCACTGGAGCTAGTCTTTGCTGGTGCAGCGGCAGTGGAGCTTGCAGCCGAGGCAGCGCTGGAAGTCTTGGGAGTGGGAGCCTTTACCTCGCCGACACAGCCCCACTTGACGGTCTTCCTCGAGTAGATGTCGAGAGCAAAGTACTGGAGACTGTGCTGGTTGGAAACAGCTGCGCTGGAGTTGGTCTTGGCAAGCTCCAAGCAGTCGGGGTAAGAGTCGGCATAGTGGTGGATCTGTTCATGGACGAACTCGGGAACGTGGAAAGCACGGTGCATAAGATCGGCGCCAAAGTACTGAGAAGGGTTGTCGGTACCAAGCTGGTAACCGAATGCACAGAGCTGCTCGAGAGGACGACGAGTGACGTAGGAGAGATCGCAGATGACAGTCTCGGAAGTGGCATTGTTGCCTCGCCAGTGTCCGTTCCAGTCGGGGAATCGGCAGTTGCCATCGATGTTGTCGCACCTGAGAAGGGCGTTTCCCTTGTCACCCTGTTTTCGGCGCACAGAACAGACAATTGCGGATTAGGATCGTGTCACTCAGACATGAAGTTATGAGGGAAAAAGGGGACTTCTTCTGAGGTACTTACGTAGACGAGCTGCTCGTAGTAACCGAGAACGGGAGCAGGGTCAGCCTTGGCACCAAAGTACTTGACAAAGTACTCGTCCATGGGGTGGTTCAGAATGTGGTTGATCGAGTTGTGGGCAAGCTTCTTCATATCGCTAACGGCGCGCGAGATCTGAGCACGCTGAGTGCCGTTGCACGACTCGTGGATCTTCCAGACGGCATCGATCTGCTCCTCAGGACCGGCGTTGACAGCAGCACGGGCCTCGAGGAACGAGGTGAAGGGAGCAGCGGTCACGGCGCTGGCGGCCAATGTGAGGGCGAGAAGAGGGGCGGTAAGCTGCATCTTGGAGAGCGAAAACCTTGAGGATGAAAGATGGGAAGGGTACGAGTGTCGAAGGGTGAGACGGAGTGTAGGAAATGTCAGTCGAGGTGCGAGCTAGTCAGGGCGGCTCTTATAAGTTTTTCACCGACAAGAGGGTTCTCAGGCAATGGTTAGTGCAAAGCTTGTGGATGTTGGACAAGGTCGTTGCCATGTGCATACGGCGAACAAGTACTTCTTCCCGCATCAAAGCCGCGACTTCCTCTCAACTCTCTGCAGCGGGTCCTCTCGACCGTGACTTCGAACTCAAACGGCAAGCTGAGTTGCAGCAAGCAAGAATTTTCCGATCCAATGCCCAGTCCAAACTTCTTGTCATCACTGCGACGGAAGCAAGAAGAAGAAGAAGTTCTGCCTCAGGCACCGGTCAAAGCTCGGCCCCGAACCGTCACAGAGCGAGTTACACTGGAGCTGGTCAAAGAGGAAGGATTTCAGCCTCTCACGTTGAGGTTCGATTGTACATCAGCGTGGGAGTCTAGTACCCCAAGGGTCCTCGAACCTGCGAAGTTCTTCTCGAAATACGGGGATATCGGCGAATTGAGTTGGGTTCTAAAGTGGTGGGAACCGAACCGATGGGAGTAGGAAGTGGACGGATGGGGACCTTTACGGTTGTGCATTTCAGAATGGAAGTGAAGATCGGGATGGGGGATGAGGGCCAGACGGGTTAGTCGAATCCGGTGGAAGGCGGGTGATTTCGGTTCACCATCTCCCGAAGAGGGGAAGAGCACAGCTGGGATGGAGGAAGAGAAGGAGAAGCAAAGAAATGCGATGTGGAAATGTGCAAGGAGGAGGAAGGGTACACTTCTTGGCACGTCAGGAAAAAGAAAGTATCAAAGCAGCAGAATGCGTCGACCATGGCGACGACTGACTGTTGTCTGGCCTGTGACTTGGGCAGAGCCAATGCAGAAGAGAGGAAAAGGAAGATCAATTGCACGTCCGTGTCGTGTGTAGGCAGTTTACAAGAGGAAGCAGGAAGGCAAGCAGCTGCAGGACCCTTTGTCTTGGCACTTGCCAAGAACGAATCTACGACTGGTACCGTCACCCACAGACCTGCCCAATATGGCAACTTCTGTTTCTGTGCTATGGTGAACCCTGTCTGCACGTGGGAAGCAGCGGCGGATGTCGTGAGATTCAAGCAAAGGTTGACCGTGCAGTTTTTGACAGCTGAATTAAAAATATTGGACTGCACGAAAAAAATGTCTTGGCGACGACCCTGCCGGTTACCGCGTCGCATACCATCGCAACGGTTCCATTGGATCTTGAAAACCCATCTTGTCTTTACACATGATACCGCTCGTCGGAATAAGGACAGTCTAGATTGAAGCTGGAAGCACTGTTTCCCCATCTACTTTCGAAAGTGTAGGATCGGATGGGTGCTAAAACATAGTCTGTGATTGGAGAGACTTGAAGCTAAGGAGCAACGACCTTTCGGGTAGAAAGTTCGTAATCTGCCAAGAGAACAATGCACACGCTATGTCTTCTTCTCCCCCATCCGATAACAGACTAGGCGGCTCGCTTTGACCTTATGAGAAGAGAGTCAGGTACGAAAGTTTCTATCGCTTGTGTATGTGAGAAACAGGAACGACCTGATGAAGGTGAAAGAATCCTTGTGAGCAAACATGATCGGAGTATACCTGTGAAGTGGTCAACTGTAAGGACGGTCCGGGAGCGGGCGGACGAACGATGTTTCTATGAGCAGCCGTAAAGAATTCGTTCAAAATCCCTGATTGTGTTTGATTGATCAACCACATGATCACCGGCGATTTTTTTTCTGCTTGCTCTCGAGGCGAAAGATACATAAGAACCAAGCTTTGGTAGCATTTTCCGCCCGAAGCCACAATCCTCCCCTCAACTACGCTTCTCTTTTTCGAGAACTTGTCGTTTCAATATGCTCGGATTTGCCAATTCGAAAGCCGCTGTGCTGCTGCTCGCAGCCGGCGCATCCATGGTCGCCGCACAGTCGATCACAACTGTTGTCTCTGTCAACGGCAGCCCTACGACCACGGTGATTGCGCCCTCTCCAACGGGCCGAGGTTTTTGCGAGTTCTTTATTGATCACTGGGACTGCGATCCGACTCGTCCTGAGGCTTCTGGTTCCGTTGCTGCTACCCCTGCAAGTGCGGCAACTGCTGCTGCAAGTGCTGCAAGCTCTGCACCCAGCATCGAGCCCTCGCCCGTTGGACAGAACTGCCATCTCCATGTAGACCACTGGCACTGTGACGGCCCTGCAACTGCCACCTCCACTGCCACTGGTACTGCTGCGGCCGCGCAGGCAAGCCCCGCTGGTCAAAACTGCCACCTGCACGGCGACCACTGGCACTGCGAAGGAGCAGAAGAAGAGAGCGGACATGACCACTCGGGTCACTCTCACGCAGGTCACAACCACGCCGGTCACTCACACGGTCCCGACGAGGTCTACGGTTGCGGTCTCAAGCCTCTCGAGTCATACGACATGGGTCTGCACATTGGCACCATTTTCATCCTCCTCGCTGGTTCGGCCTTTGGTACTTTCCTCCCGATCACCATGTACGCTGGTGGAAGGAAGTGGGGCAGCTGGGCGGACGAGGTCTTCTTCATCTGCAGGCACTTTGGTACTGGTGTTATTATCAGCACCGCTTTCGTCCACCTTTTGAGCCACGCCATTCTGTACTGGGCCAACGAGTGCGTCGGCGAGCTCAAGTACGAGGCTCCTGGCCCAGCCATTGCGATGGGTGCTGTCTGGCTTGTTTTCCTGGTCGACTTTTTCCTTCTCCGCGCCCTGCGCAAGCGAACCGGTAGCGGAACGCTTTGCAACCACGACAACCAGCAGTCACTCCAACAGGAATACTCCGACGACCACGCTGTTGGTAAGCGCGAGTCCAACTCCACCATGGACGGCGGCCTCACTCCGGAAGGACAGGACCAGTACAACGGCCTCACCTACGCACAGGCCAAGGTCGCCGAGTGGGACGTATCTGCTATCGAAGCTGGTATCATCTTCCACTCGATCCTCATCGGTGTTACGCTCGGTGTCGCCACTGGATCTGGTTTCGTTGCTTTGCTCATCGCTATCACTTTCCACCAGCTCTTCGAGGGTCTCGCTCTTGGATCGCGTCTCTCATTGCTCACATGGAAGAGCACAGCTTACAAGATGGTCATGGGCACCTTGTTTGTTCTCACCACCCCCCTCGGTGTCGCTATCGGTATCGGTGTCAGGAAGTCGTTCAACGGCAACAGTCCCGCCACCCTCATGACCTTGGGTACCTTCCACGCTCTCAGTGCCGGCATCTTGCTCTACACTGCTCTCGTCGAGCTTCTCAGTGGCGACTTTATCCACAACAAGCAGATGCAGAAGAGCTCGCTTGCAAGGTGCATTGCAGCCGTCGTCGCCCTTACTATCGGTATCATGGCCATGTCGGTGCTCGCCATCTGGGCCTGATCGCCGCTTAAAAGACTCTCCGCTGGGTCACCCTTATCGCACTCTCACAGCTGATGCTGAAAACGTTGCCGCTTATAAAAACTTTCACGACTCCCCTTGGCTCCCATTCATTCTCACTTCATCTCGTTAGGTTTCGGAGACCCGCTCATTACACAGTATCAGCGTTGTTGGTCTCTTTTTTTGTTTTTAGGACCCCATGCATCGATCTATACAGGAATATAGCGTACGCGCTGCTCACCATTGACGTCTTGGACATGAATGTGGTTGTGACTGAGTGTGCGGGTCGAGGTTTAGAAAGTGGTTTCCTTTCAGACCCGATGATTGGCGACATAATACCGCCGGCGCATCGGCATGATGAGAGCTCACGCCGGTCATTTTGCTCAGGTGATGACTCGGATCGCTTGCCACCAGTCCAGCTGGAGACCAGATCCCACAGAGATTGCTCGCACGCTACACTCTCGCAGTGCCAATCCTCTAGATTCAATCGAAGGTGTGCCAATTCAGATCGGAACCTAGTGCAATCGCTTCTATGACGATTCCCGATCCCGATTGTTTCTCGAATTTCGCCCCCCGTTTTTCGAGTTCCTTTTTTCAATCCTTGATTTTTTTTCGCAACAGTTCTTCTGCTCTCGCCATCTTTTGAACCAGGACGCCAGGAAAGCGAGCTTTTGCGGCAAAGATAGTCGTTACTGCAATGGTACGCCTACTGGATAAATGTTCATCTTATGCAATCGCAGATCTTTGTGCTACTCTGCAGGCATCTTCGGGACACCGAGGAGAAAGAGCGCCATGTGAAAAGCACGTTCGCGAGAGAGCCCAGAATGCGAATCGACCTCCCCTTTTTTTTTTTTTTTTTTTTTTTTTTTTTTTTTTTGCCCTCTAACCGTTGATAAGCGGAATCCCTTTCGCCTTCGAAATCGAGAGAAAATGGCTCTGGCACCATCCTTCCGCTAGATTGCGAACCGTGAACCACACAATGCGAGCAGCGTCTCGATGAGAAAGAAGTGCCTTCCATGGAAGAAGTGTTGTTGTTTGATGTCGAAATTTGACGCCAATGGCGGCATTGCTCGCTAAAAATTGTCGCGAATCGAAGATCCCGACTTTGACGCCCCGAACGGTACTTTTTTGCATCTGCATCAAAGCTGTCCAGTTACGAACCGCGATTTCGGGTTGACGATGCAATACATAAATGAACTCGACTGATCCCTGTGATGTGGTTCTCGTCCACACTGTGTGTGCCAAACGCTATTTGGAGATGAGATGGAGCGAGGACTCCATCCCATTCCAATACGGTGTAAGCCACGGCGAGGTCGAACAAGCAGAGGCGGAGGAGGAGGTCAAGGCAGAGTTGGACATCTATTTCGCGAAGAAGCAAGCCAGTCTGAGAGGAAAGCAGCTGCCTGTCGCCCGACTTCTGACTAGCAATCTGCCAGCAGAGTCTGGATTCCCAGATGGTCGGGATCAAGCTTCAGATGGGAAGGGTCCTCGGAAGATACGGCCTGCAGCGTTGATCGCTAGGTCGATCGCATGAAAGCCGTTACAACAGTGCCTTAACGCACAGTTGGGCGCACAGTCGATTAAAAATTTACTACTTGGCACAGAAGCGTGTGCAAGCTGCAGGCGAGGAGCAGTACAAAGCTTTGATAGATGTCAGAGCTGTGCGGATCATGGGCTGCATGAACACTTCTGCAATCAATGCAGTCACGACAGCTGATCAGGCAGCTTGACAGCTAGGGAGTGGTAGCGAAGTAATGCAAATCGAGGCGAGACGGATTGTTTGTTGCCATCTTATTTTTTTTACCTTTCAGCCAACGTGCAGCAATTTTGGTCCACGCCGACGTGCAGACGTTCCCTCGCTTTACATCCCATCGTTGGGCGCCACTCACATCTTGTGTATTGCGCTAAGCATTTGTTGATGATAGTCGAGGGCGAGCGAGCTATGCACGCCGTAGATCCCTTTTCCGAGACAGAGAAACATTGAAAAATTCTTTTCCGAAAAAAGTCTCGGCTAAACATATCAGCAACTTGCTCTTCCACCATCTTGCCAGCACGGCAGAAGCTCGTTTCCCTGTCTTCGTTTCTGTTTTACAACACCAGGCTCAGGACGATTCTTCATGTCATGCATCGGTTTGCTGAGCTGATCTGTGAGTGTACCGCAGAGCAATCGTGCAGCCTTGTGTGTTTGTGCGCGCGCGTAAATGGACACCAGTACGCACAGATCGCTTCCAATCTGGCGTCTGTTTCGTGCATCTCGACATCATGGAATCTCGTACTGTACGCGCCTCCTTCATCCTACAAAATGCGGTGTCAGATGTAGTCTGGATCGCCTCATGTTCATCGGCAGAGTGCTCTAACCAGAGCAAACACCATCGATAGCTCCGTATGACGAGTACAAACATAGGCGATCTTCACATCATTTGCCGTGACGCTGTCGGGCTTGCGCTTGTCCCTTCGCTTCATCAACTAGCTCCCGACGATCCAAGCGCCGTTCCTTACGCTCCTCGTTCGAGGACCTCACTGGGGCTTCTGATCAGAGCCGAAGAGCCGCTTCACTCGATGCAGCATCATCTCGTCGATCTCGCAAATGCAGCGATCCAGCCGCTTGCCGTCGTGTTTCAGATGTCCCATGGCACCTCTTCTTTGTTTGTGAATGATCGTCTTGCTTGCATCTGTGATGACAGGAGGGTCCGGACCGAAAAGAGCTTCGCGGCAGTTGGATCTCGCATGCGCCTCGGATCTTGTTGCTCGAACCCTTTTACAGCGGTGTTCATCTGTCGAAGCTTTCTTGCTTTTCCAGTGCAGCTTGATTGTTTCTCTCTTGTCGCATGCAGTGTGATTGGTGTTCCTCTCGACTTGGCACGTTCGCTGAGCTCGATAGTGTTGAGGTCTGTAATTGCGTGCCCTCGGCGCCTCGAGAAGGGAGCTACTGCCGAAAATAGAAGCTGCGAGGTGCGGATGCCTGATCCCAAATCGCACGGAGTTCAAGCGCTTTGATGGTGCGAGGGCCAAGGCTACCACTTCGTCGCTTTGAGCCATTCTCCTTGTCGAGCTACAAGGCTTATGCCCTGTGATACACAAAGAACATAATTGCAGGGATGTCTCGGAGAAGGTCCATTGACGGCGCGCAGGGGCGACCAGTTCCATTTTGCTATCAGAAACGCGGCTAGCGTATCACGCCTCCCGCCTCTTTCCATTGCCTGCAGCGAGGCTTCGAACGCCTGGCTGCCTTGTGCATCTGTACAGCTTGTGCTGCTGTTCTTGCCTGCAGCGGCCAATCAAGAGGCACGGATGACAGAAGCGCCCGTTTCAGAAGCTCGCTCCCCTTCCTCCTCCTCCGCTGCATCGCTTGATCTTCCCTACAGGCCGTGCTGCTGCATCTGATGAAGGACGAGAGACACATATAAGCAAGGTCTTTCTTGTCGAAGCAGCTCCCTTTTGTTTTTCCCAACAACTTCTCCCCTTAACAACCTTCCCCCACCCCTCTCTCCTCCCCCCTCACCTTCCTTTGTTCTCGGACGTGATTCAACCATGAAGTTCTCTTTCAACCTGCCGCTGTTGGTGTCGGCCGCCTTCATGGCCGCGCCCGCTTTGGCTTTCCCCAACATTGGCGCCATGATGGCTCCTGGTCCCAACGGTGAGCCCTCGCACTTTGAGAAGCGTCTGCTCTCGGCCAACCCTCTTCAGCTGGGCAATTTGTTCAACGACCTGAAGAACAAGGTCAGTGAGCTCAACGGCCAGGCCAAGGTCCCTGATGCTGGTGACCTGCTCAACATGAAGATCACCGACATCACCCCTGAGAAGATCTACAAGACCTTCGGTGTTCGACGTGACCTCAACCTCATGCCTCTCGGTGAGGATGCAGCTCACCCTTGGAAGGCTCCTCCCAAGGGTGCCAAGCGTGGACCTTGCCCCGGTCTCAACACGATTGCCAACCACGGTTACATCCCTCGCAACGGTATTGTCAACCCCATCGAATTGCTCGTTGGTACTTTCCTCGGTCTCAACCTTAGCCCTGATCTTGCTGGAATCTTGGCTGGTATCTCGTTCGTCGGTATGGGTGATCTGCTGCAGATGAAGCTCTCCATCGGTGACCGATACGGACTGGGCAGCGGTCTCAGCCACCACGGTATCCTCGAGGGAGACGGCTCTGTTACGCGCAAGGACCACTACTGGGGCAACAGCTGGGATGCTGACCCGCATCTCGTCGCTCAGTTCATCAACGAGACCAACCACTACGGCAAGGGTAACGTCAACATCTGGTCTCTCGCCAACTCCCGATACCGTGCCTGGGACTACGGCCGCCGCAACAACCCTCAGTTCGACTTCAACCCCTGGCGAATGCTTGTCGCCTACGGTGAGAGCGGTTTCGTTCACGAGAACCTGCGTGGCTCGTTTGTCAAGTTTGACGAGAGCATGATCAAGAGCTGGTTCTTGAACGAGCGATTCCCCAAGGGTTGGGCCCGCCGTGCTGTTCCCATGTCGACTCCCGAGATCCTTGCCTGGGCTGGTATCGTCGCGGCCGCCAAGCCTACGATCCCTGGTTGGAGCGTTGGCAAGGGCGCCTTCATTCCTCTGCCCACCTCGGACGGCGCTTACAAGGGTCTGGCCTCTCTGATCGACCCCAAGACCTCTGGCGCCACTCTCGGCAACCTGGTCTGCGATGCCGGTAACGCAGTCTTGGGCTTCTTCCCCACCCCCATCACCAACCTGCTTGGTGACTTTGGCATCAAGGGTGTCGGCGCTGGCTTGAAGTGCCACTAAGCTGTCCTGCTCGGCGCATTGGTCAAAGCACCTGAAAGCCTAGACCTTCTTCGTTCTTGGCCTTTCAACTACTCAATCTGGACTCGACTACAGCCATGATTCCCTCCGATCTCCACCAACCACACAGCTCGCGCTAACAGCGATGCTGCTGACCTTCTTTTGAACCCAACACCCCAAGCTTTCTCTCATTCCCGCTCTGATACTGTTCTTCCCCCATTCGTTTTGCATTCTTCCATGCGCGCGGAAGTTCACCTTTTGCCCAGATTTTGGAAAGTAGCTGCGATAGGATTTTTGCCTCATAGATAGACTCGAAATTGGATTCGCCCGTTTCCCCCTCCTACCTCTTACTCGTTGTAAATTGTGCTGCGTGGTTGTGGTTTTTTTCCGATGAGGAAGAAGCTGGCGGCACATTGATCAGAGAGATGCGTGCTATGGCCAAGCGTGCTATTGTTGTGATCGTGACCTTGACACTGACTGACCACTTTGGTCTTGTCGCGTGTCGGATATCGCGAGAGTTCTACCATCGGCGGTTCAAAAACCTTTGTTAGATCGAAGTTTCAGAATTCAAAAGGTCATGATTTGTCAGCGAAAAGCTCAATTTTTGAAGCCGCAAGAATTTGGCAGTGTTGGACCCTTTCCATGGACATCAAGAAGGAAAACGTTGTTCCCACCATCATCGCAAGGTTTTCAACGCTGCATAGATCGACAGGCAATATGCAGACGAATGCAGAAAACCCTCGAAAGCGATTCACCGCTGCTACCAACGAGGCCGGTCCCTCTCGACCACGAATCGCCAACGCCGTTCCTTCCGAGATCCTCGACGACCCCGAGCTCAACCAAGCCATCGCCTCGATCCTTCCCGCCAACTACAACTTTGAAATCCACAAAACTATACACCACATCCGCAAAGCGTCTGCAACATGTGTTGCGCTCCAGATGCCGGAAGGACTCACACTGTGGGCAACGGGGATTGCTGACATCGTAGAACGATTCACGGATGCCACAACGGTCATCATGGGAGATGTGACGTACGGCGCGTGCTGCGTGGATGACTATACGGCCATGGCGCTGGGATGCGATATGCTGGTACACTACGGACACAGCTGTCTCGTCCCTGTTGATCAGACGGCGATCAAGACCCTGTATGTCTTTGTGGAGATTTCGATCGACCCTGCGCACCTTGCTGCTACGATCCGGGCCAACTTTCCCAGTGAGAAGCACGAGTTCAGAGCCAAGATTCTTGGTGGAAGTCAAAACACGGCTGGCAAGAGGGCAGAGGTGGACGAAAGTGCTGGTCGAGCCAAGATTGAGATCGGTACCAGCGAGCAAGGATCTGACTCTACATCAGCCGCGGCATCTCAAGCACAGACCCATCTGGCGCTGGTAGGAACCGTCCAATTCATCAACGCAATCCACGGCCTGCGAGAAGCGCTCGAACAGCAACAGCATCGACTTGCTGATGGTTCGATCGTGTCGGGTAGTCAAGCTGACCCGGATCGACTGCTGCTCACGGGCGGCACTGCGGCCGATGGGATGGTGGACCACATTCCGCAGGCAGCAAAGTGGAAGTCGTGGAGCTCGGGCGAGTACAGAGTCACTGTACCGCAGGTGAAACCACTGAGCCCAGGTGAGGTGCTCGGATGCACCTCACCCAAACTCGACAAGGAGAGCATCGACGCCATCGTCTATATTGGCGATGGTCGATTCCACCTCGAATCGATCATGATCGCCAACCCGCGCATCCCTGCGTTCCGATACGACCCATACACGAAAAGGTTTGTAAGGGAGCTTTACGATCATGCCGAGATGCGGAAGATGCGCGGTGAAGCGGTCAGACTGGCGCAGGACAGCGTAGGGGGTATGGATTTGGATCCCGAGACGTCGATCATCAAGTACAAGGAGCAAAGTGGGACCGTGGAGGGAGAGCGTATCGCAGCGACAGGATGGGGTGTTGTGCTTGGTACATTGGGACGACAGGGTAGCTTGCGCGTATTGGAGTCTTTGACGGCGTCGTTGGCGGAACATTCGCCTCCGATCCCTCATGTTCCGATCCTGCTGTCGGAACTGTCTCCGCAGAAGCTGGGGTTGTTTGGCGAGCATCTGGCGGCGTTTATTCAATCCAGCTGCCCGCGATTGTCGATTGACTGGGGTTCGGCTTTCGCCAAGCCGCTACTGAGCCCATACGAAGCAGCGGTGAGCGTGAAAAAGGTCAAAGGATGGCAGGAAGACGTAGAAGGCCTAGGGATGAGTAGGACGCCAGCGGGTGGGAAGGGTGAGGTGCCCGAGGAAGACAAGCATCTGCCGTTGGATGGCGACTACCCGATGGACTTTTACAGCGATACATCGCTTGGACCCTGGACGCCTAGACATGGTATGGCACCGGCGAAGAAGCCTGCGGGAGCCAAGTCGAATTTGGCGTTGCTGAGGAGGTTGCGTAGTAATAGGGCTAAGGCGGCGACTGGTGGTGGTGGAGGTGCTGCGCCTGCCAATGCTGGCATCGCCTAATGGAAGGAGCGCATTCCTGTTTCGATCTTGCTTGATCACTGGGAATCACAACTCTTATCGACATTTGCTAGTCACGAGACAAGACGTTGTGTGAGAGTAGCATACTGAGAAGCCTATCCAACTGTCTGCATGCAACAGATAAACGATTCCCACCTGGGCTCATTATGTGTTCTTTCGACAGTGTGCGATGGTGTGGCCCCTCCGACATGATCTCCTGTCCAGATCTGTTCCTTGAGTACTTCATGCATGGTGATCTTCGCCATCTACTGTACGTACTCCGATGCAGCAACCTGCCAGAAACGTGCCAGATCGGGGGAACACAATGCAAAGATCTGATCTTGTGAATCTCGCTTCTTTACGTTTGAAATAGAATTCCGGTCAACGCCCATTTCAAAGCTCAGCCCGTCAAATTTGAATTTCGAGAATCCAAATCAGGCAAGACTGTGTGACCGTGCGCCATTTTGGAGAAAAAGGCAAGAAAGAGTGTCTGTCTGAGTTGGGGCTGCTGCATGCGTGCGTCGCTTTTCTCTTCCCGTCACTCAGCGGAGCTCTGTTGAGGAAGCGATCCCGTTGCGTTGCGTTGCTGCTCTGGTTTGATTTTTGGTTTGCGTGCCATCTGGTCACTCTTCACACCTGACAGGACAGAGACTCAATGCCGAAGTTCCGGCCCCCCACATCCACCTTTCTACCCTTTCCATTCCCTTTTGCCTCTCCCCTTCTCTTCCCGTTGCTTGCTCCGGCCTCTTATTCGCCACTTGACTACATTCATCCAACGTCGTCGCCAACATCCATCCAATCAGAACAGCAACGGCGGAGGGCGTGCGTAAATTGCTTCTTCAAGGCGTTTTACACTTCTTGGCGATACGTCTAGCCACCTTATCTGCTCATCGCTTCTTTCCTTACTGCCTTCATCTCCATCCACACCGCTACTAAGCCGTTCCTCCCCCGCCGAACCTGGATCTTTTCACAGCCAGGAGCGCGACACTGGCATTCGCAGCCAGCAACGCATCTTCCTCCTCCTCGACGACGACGACGCAAAGGTCTAGGATTCAACCTACCTTCGAGGCGACCTGGCACACCGTGTGCTGATATCTTTCCTTCCAAAATGGCCTCCTCCAAGTCGGTCGATCGCGTGTGGGCGCTCCACGACTTTGAGGCCGAAAACCCAGACGAGGTCTCCTTCAAAGCCGGCGAGTGCATCCTCGTCGTTGAAAAGGATGATGAGTATGGCGATGGATGGTGGCAAGGTACAAACGAAAACGGTCACACCGGTCTCTTCCCTTTCACATACACCACCATCGACCGCAACCTTGCTCTCAGCGCCAAATCCGGCAATGCCACTCCCGATGCTCTCGGCACTCCTCAAGGTGTTCCGTCCAGCACCAAGCCTGGCGTCATGCATTCTACCATGGCCGACATCGACAACGCCTTGACAGAGCTCCAAAGCGACCGCAAGCCACCTAGCCTCAATGGTAGCTCCTCCACCGCTCCCATCGCCAAAAACCCTGCCGCCGACTCTTCTCGCGCCTCGTTCACCTCGGAGCGAACCGACGCCGATGACCAGTCGGACAACTTCGGCGAATCCGACGATTTCGCCAGCCGATCCGTCGCTGCACGTGCTGCTCTCGCCGCCAACGCTCAAAAGAACCTGGCCAACGATGCGGAGCGTGTCAAGCTGGAAGAGCAGCGAATGCGTGCCCAAGCACAGCGACAGTTCGAAGAAGAAGAGGCTCGTCAGCGCGAGCTCCTGCTCGAGGTCGAAAAGGAACGACAGGCAAAGCTCGCCGCAGGCGAGATTGATCCTGCCGAAGAGAAATCCAAAGCTGCTCCCATTGCTGGTGTCGACATGAGCGACGATAGTGATAGCGAAGGCTCTGTGGGTGCCCTCGACGATTTCCAGGACAAGACCCACAGCCCCCTCTTTGGTAATCCCGCTTCCACTCCCACCGACGGCGTGGCCGCACGAGAGATCCAGCCTCCCACCTCCAATCTGCAAGGCATTGTCGAGGGCTCGCAGCCCAAGCATCAGGAAACGCCAGCAGAAGCATCTGCCCCCGCTCCTGCTCCTCTCACTTCCAACAATTTCACTTCGACTGTCACACCCGATGCCGAGATTGCCGTTTCGGCCGCGCCAGCTTCCGAGCCGACATCCAACAGCACTCCGGTATTGGCAGCTGGTGCAGGTGCTGTCGCGCTCGGCGGTGCTGCTGCTGCCGCTGCAGTTACTTCGAGCCACGATCGATCTGCCAACGCATCGGTCACCGAGTCTGCGACGCCGGCGGGTGATGACAGCGCTCGATCTGTGGCCGGTGACAGCACCAGGACTGGAACCGGCACAGGCACAGCAACCGGCACCGCCACCGCTGCAACTTCGATTGCCGCTCCAACCAACCACGATTCGCCCATCACCGCAGCACCCAAGTCCCCTGCCATACTCTCGGAAAACCTGAGCGGTGATCCGACCGAATGGAATGTCGACCAGGTCGTCGAATGGGCTCGTTCCAAGAATTGGGACGAAGCTGCCGTGGTCAGCAAGTTCCGCGAGCACGAGATTTCCGGCGATGTCCTTCTCGAGATGGACATCAACATCCTCAAAGAGATCGACATTCTCGCCTTTGGCAAGCGTTTCCAAGTCGCCAACGGCATCAAGGAGCTTCGAGCCCAGATCCCTGGCGCAGTCACCACTCCTGGCTTGTCCCAGCCTACACCGCCCGAAGGTCTCGGCAGCCCGGCCCTCATCGCTCCTGCCGGTCCTGGCAGCGCATCCAACACCCCTTCGTACTCTCCCTACAACACTGGATCTCACAACGGCAGCAATGCCGATGGACGCAGTCTCAGCGCACGCATGGCCGAGACGAGCTTGGATCAGAGCTTTGCTGCACCCAGCTCGAGTCGACCTGGCAGCTATGGAGGTGATCGTGATCGTGATTCCTTTGGAGGTCCAGCCCAGGGTTTCAGCGGACAAGGCTTTGGCGGGCAGGCCGGTGTTGCCGCTTGGCAGGCACAGCAAGCTGGACAGGGTCACGGATCGCGCAACCCGAGCGATGGCTTTGTGCGCGGCAGTGGAGAAGCTCCTCTCTCTCCCGCCAGCACTTCGCAATTCGGCTTGCCCAGCCCTCGCTACGCCCCTAACAGCGGTGCCTATGATGACAAGCTCGGCGCGCTGCCCACTTCGCCTCGCAAGCGCGAATCGACCGGATCTGCCGGTGCCTCGGAGAAGAACAACCGTTCCAGCTTCTTCGGCCTTGGTCAGCGAAACCGAAAGCCTCCGCCGCCGCAAGCTGGTGGTGCCGGTGGACCGCCTAGCAGTCTCGGACACGATGAGGATAGGGGTAACAAGGGTACTCTTTCGCGACTCGGATTTGCACGCAGTTCCAGGAACATCAGCTCTCAGTCTTCCCAGTCCAACATTAAGGACCAGATCTCGCTGCCTACCTCGAGTCCGCATTTCGACTCGAACGGCGACACGGTTCGACGACAGAGGCAGTCGACTGGTGGTGCGACTGCAATGATGAACACTCCTGGGACTCCAGGTGCTGGTGGTGCCGGGGCGATGGGGATGCCTGCCAATGCTCGACCCACTAGCATTGGATCTGCTGGTGCCGACGCCCCTCCCACACCCTCTGCAGCAGCTGCTACCGCTGGCAACGTTGCAGCCAGCGGCCCCGTCATGTCCCGCATTCAACCAGTCGATCTCGAAGGCTGGATCAAGAAGAAAGGCGAGCGCTACAACTCTTGGAAGCCCCGCTACCTCGCACTCAAAGGACCTGATCTCGTCATTCTACGCGATCCTCGAGCCGAGAAGATCAAAGGCTATGTCAACATGAAGGGCTACAAAGTGATTGCCGACGAAAACACCAATCCTGGCAAGTACGGATTCAAGATTTTGCACGAGACCGAAAAACCGCACTACTTCTCCTCGGAAGATCCCATCCTGGTGCGAGAGTGGATGAAGGCGCTAATGAAGAGCACGATTGGTCGGGATCACAGTTTCCCGGTCATCTCGAGTTACAACAATGCAACCATCAGCTTGAAAGAGGCGCAGAGGATGAATCCTCCTCCGAGACCGCCGAGTCCGACGAGTAGGGCTCGGACGCAGAGGGCGAAAGCTAGGCCGAATCCGGAACAGTTGACCGCGAGGGATGCGGCGATTCTGATGAATTTGACCGCTGGTACTGCTACAAAGGCTGATGATTTGTAAGAAAGGCTAGAGAAGGTGGTTTATATTGACGATTTATGATTGATTCAAAGTATGTGGGTTTGTTTGGGTGTGCAAAGAGGGTTGAGGGAGGAAGGGGATTACATGTCGGAGAAGAATCCGTCTTTGGTGGTTTTCTTTTTTTGCGGTGGGGTATGGTCTGAATCCTCATCTGAGTCGGATTCTTCTTCCTCTTGTTGAGCTTCATCGTCTTGGTCATCGTCGTCTTCGTCATCGGTAGGCTCGTTCTGCAACCCTGCAAAATCATCGTCTTGGTCGTCGTCATCTTCTGGGTCATCATCAGAATCATCCGCACCGAGTCCGATGATTCCCAATGCTCCTCCTTCATCCTCGTCTTCATCATCGCCATCTTCTTCGAGCAAGGGCGTTAGATCGGTAAACTTTACCGCGTTGCTATGTCCGATACTGGCCAGTACGACTCCTTTGCGTTTCATCCTTTCCACCGGCAATCCGTCGTGACTTGCGATCACGCCGAGTAGCTTACTCGGCAAGATTTGAACCACCCTTACCAACCCATCGCTACTTCCGGTTAGCACCGTTTCGCTGTCCAACGTCACCAGTGTATCGACGGATGCTGGATGGCCTGGAACACGATCTACATGGTCCAAGAGACCTCGAGAAGGAGTCCACAGCGAGAGGATGCCTAGTTGGGTTCCAACAACCAGCTTGGAGGAAGAGCGGATCGAGGTGATGCTGAGCAATTCATCTTCTTGATCCTCGGATTGTTCGAACGATGTAGGGCCCGAAGAGCGGAGGTCTATCGAGGATAGAGATCCGTCTCCCGAGGTGACGATCAGTCGACTGCGAGATTCTCCTGCCTTTTTCGGGGCTTCTTCATCCGTATCGCTATCGTCATCGTCGGAATCGGAATTGGATTCAGATCCTTGTTGAGCCTCCTTAAGCAGTGCTGCTTGTCGAGCTTTCTTGCGCTCCTTTTTGAGTTGGACTTTCGACTTTCGACCCCCCTCGCCCTTTGCCCCTTTCCTCTCCTTCACCAGCGGCAGGTCATCGAGATACACCAGATCAGTGATCCAATCAAAATGATGATCCCACCTCCTCACCTCCTTGACTCCCACACCACCGCCTTTCCTCGGATCCCACAGTCGCACAACTCCATCATCATCACCCGTCACCACCATCGCTTCATCGATCGGTAAAACTCGACTCGGCGCTGCTTCGTGAACCCCAATCCAACCATCTACCACTTTTCCCGTCTCGCTATCCGTTCGAAACAGACTCTTATCCTTGGAGATCGAATAGATACTGTCACCCTGGGGGGAAAAGGAGAGACCTCGACAGGATTTCTTCGACGGTCGGCTAACCCATATTTTTCGATACAACTTTTCTCCACCACCTCCTCCTCCAGCGCTACTAGAGCCGAACGGGGTGGAGGTGGTTGTGCGAGCCTTTTTCGAGGCAGGAGGAGGCGGAAGAGGGGTGCGCGAGGTTGAAGGAGCCGAAATGTAAGCGTCGTAGTTGATCAGTTGGATCTTGCCCGAGATGAGGCCAACGGCGAGGAGGTTGGTTTCGTCGGAAGGATGGAATGTGAGATCGAGAGCATCGCTCGATAGTGGAATGTCCATGTCGGGCGATCTTCCACGGGTGTTGTTGTTGCTCGATTGTGTGTGTTTGTTGAGATACGATGGAAGTGGTTGAGGTCAAGGTTGTACAAAGAAGGGGTTGTTGGTGACGACTTTTTCTTTGGAGAGTTGTTGCTCAGGGTCCCACGCTTTTTACCTGCAGACTGGCAGAAAACAAAAAAGAAAAGAAAAAAAAATCTAAAAAAGCTAGAAAATCAGCGTTTGCGCACGGACGCTAGCCACCCATTTTTTCCATCAGAAAGTGTTAGAGATCTACAGTTCGCACATATGGCTGGCGTCACAAAAATTCCGATCGGATCCGTGACAAATCACGTGTGGCCTTTTGGGAATCCATCTCGACTCCATTGCGACATATTGCCTCTCCACCATCATCATTTACTGACAACGTTGACGACAACAGCCCCTACCTTCTCGCTCACACCACCTCGCACTGATAGGAAGGGAATCAACGACGGATCAATCGACGCAGCAAACCATTTCCGATACATATCAGCACCTTTCCGACAACTTGGGATATTGAAAAGATGCCGGTTCCTTTCGAGGCTGTTCTTCACATGGGTACGTCTTGATCGCATCACCAACGACTGCATCGATGGCGAAGACAGAGGGAGCTTTTCTAGTGGACTTGGGGCAAGAATAGAACTGGTACTAACAGCTTTGCTTTGAATCTCTCACTTACACTTCTACACGCATGCACGGACTTCGCTCAAACCAACACACACAACACAATGCGCACCTTGAACCTGACGATGATATGGAAACCGATGGACTAACAGGCATGGTGGTCGTCATGTTCGGCGTGGCCGGTACCGGTTACAATGTCGTTCGTAGGCTTGCAGAAGACGGAAAGGTACGTCTCATCCCCCCTTAACTTCCCCCCTCTTATCCTTCAATTTCCCCACTTTTCTGCCAACCAAACCTCTTCACCTTTCCTGACATTGTAACCCATACTGATTCCCCTCATTTTGCCGCTTTCTCGATTCATTTGCGATGATTTCGACAGCCAATTCGTCACTCGCTGGACGACTGGGAACGAATGATGATGAAGCGCGATGAGCGCCTAACAGGCAGTTTGAGAGGTCAAAGTGTAAGTTCTGCTTCCTCCTTCCCCTGTCTCCCTTCCACAGGATATTGAATCTTTTCATCAGAGTGTCAATATGAACTGACGTGCTGACAACCTCCTTTCCATCCCATGCATCTCATGCCAACAGACAAACCCTATAGCGCCAAAAGAGTTTGCTACCAACTCGGCTTGGTCGACCGAGAAGCTCTCCTAATCCCCCTCTTTTCTCACGGCAATCTCTGTCAAATCTATAACGCTAGCAATTAGCAGTTTTCAAACCTTCTCGACTCGCGAACAGGCTTCCTCAGAGTGCCGATCAAAAGCGTGTGGATGCGTGTGTGGAACATCCGAAAAGAGATTTGAGATGTGACATCATTGGGGAATAAAGACTAAGCCAATTCTTATCAACAATAATCGGTCAACGATATCAGAGCAATGCTAGGTGTTCACTTCCACACCTCAACTCGGCGTCTAAGCACCTCTCTAACGTTGATTTTGGAATCGTCGACGCCCAACTTTTCCATCAGCTCGGTATACTCGCTTCCCTTGACCCCTTCTTCCTCATCAAAGACGATCTGTACCGCTTTGGCCAACGTCACACCTGCACTTTGCCCCGCATTTGCCGCCACGCCACTTGTAGAGCTCGACAAGCTCAACAGACGTGCAGCATCCCGTGCAGGTTTCCAACTCGCTCTTGGAACTCTACCAAACATACCCACCGTCGACTTTGGCTTGGAAGAGTTGGATTGGATTAATTCGGTCACCACTGCCAACCATCCCTGTTGAAGGTCTTGTTCGAATCGGAATCCTCCTTCGTAGGTGAATCTGCGCGATCCGCCAGAGATAACGACGCGGTCGACGAGCGCATTTGCGATCGAGGACGAGACGTGGCGGTAGATGGGAAGCAGCGTTTCTCGGTCCAGGATGGAACATAGATGGCCGAGATGCGATGAAAAGATACTGAGAGAAGGGATGAGCGAAGGCGTCGGATAGGGTTCCTTCTCCTCCTCTTCTTCTGAAGCTGATGAAGAGGATTCTTGATCCCACCGACGCATCATGTAAGGTCGCAACAGCTCAAGAGTTTCACTAACGATCAAGCGTTCGATGCCGGTAATGGCGCGAGAGGCGATCTCGCCAAACTTGCGTCGAGGTTCCTCCCACACTCCATAGCGTCCAAATTCGTTGAGAACCTGCTTTTGACCCACATCGCTCAGTTTGGGTGTACCCATACCCGCCTCGCCGCTGGGAAGGCTTGGCGATCCTCCAGCTCCACTGGTGAGAGGTCGTGCCACAGCAGCACCCCGCTTTAGACCTCTCCTGAGCAACATGCCCAAGGAAGCTGCATCGAGTTCGCGATCTTCTTCTGCGGTTTCATCCTTACGCAGTCCCAGAGCTAGCGCGCGACCCTCTTCGGTGGAATGAAGAGATTCGGACATTTCGACGAAGGCTGCGGTCTCAGACCACCTCTCGAGCTCGGAACAGACGTACTGAGCTGAGAGGAGCGCCTTGACCAGCCGACCTAGTCCGCGTAAACCCTTGACCATGTCCGAATCGGCTCCACCGGAAACGAGCGATGCTGGGCCTCCACCTGAGACGATCTCGCCGGGCATAGCACGCGCAAAAGCTGAAGAGAGACTCTCGAACGCATCCAGACTTCTCGTTAGCCTCTGTGCATAACTCCGCAGAATAGGCAGTTGGACGATGGCCAAAAACGACAGTCGTTGCGAGAGCGATGGAAGCGGGCGATATCTCTCAGAGACCGAATCCAGGATCTCGATGGTTGACCGGGCGCTCTTTGTTGTTCTCTGACCGCCCTCTTCCTCAGCAGAAGGCGGGTTGTCGGAGAGGGAAGAGTAGAAGATCTGCTCATCGTCATCTGCCAAGCTATCGGAGCTGCCAATGGCCCAGGCATCGGGAGAGTTCATGATCTCTTCGAATCGACGCAGAGCAAAGTCCTTTTCGCCGTCAAGCCAGCGGTCAAACCAGTTGCTGTTGTCAAGAACGTCGTCCGAGATCTTTCGTGTTCCTGCGCCCCCGATGACTGTGAGGGAGGGTGGGAAGGTCTCGGCGAGATCGGCGTCGAATGTGAGTGCTTGAAAGACGGTGTGTGCGAGGAGGGAAGGGTGGTCCAAGAGAGAAGGCATGGTGGAGGCGAGTTTGCGGCGGAGTGGGGTCAAAAGGCCGTGAAGGAGCTCGGCATAGGTGTCAATGTGACGGTAGAACTTGCGAGAGGAGGATGAGGGAGAAGGAGCATTGGCATAAGCGCGATTGAGACGCACTACAGCTCCACCTGAGCCGGGAACGCCGTGCTTTGCAGGTACAAAGAGCGGAGCTTGAGTGCGGATGAGAGAGGCAATGTGAGACATGTACCATTCTGGCTTGTCAAGACGGTTGGTGGATCGGTCGCCGTCAAAATGGTAGCGGAAACGGAGGAGCATAGGCTCGATAAGGCATTGCGTAGTAAGCAGCGGCTGGTAGTCGTCGCTTCCTGCCGGATGATCCTCGGATTCGTCCTCGTCAGAAGATGGTTTGGCGGTAGCACGCTTGAGCAAACCCAGATGCTCAGCCATGTCCTGCAACTGGCAGAGGTCAGACCAGGCCTGTTTGACTTGGCTACTTTCGGTGAGCTTTTCTGCTGTGGTTGAGAGCTGATCGCCGCCATCTTCCTTGTCGGCCACATCTGCCTTGCCCTGACCCCAGCCGGTCTGAGCAATTGCCTCTGACAGCCGAGAACATCGAGCTTTCCTGAGCGTTTTGAACGCAGCGGAACGCTGGGCACGCAGAAATGCCACCAGCTTGGGCTCATTGCTAGAGGCTTGCTGCTGCTGCTCCGATCCAATAGCCGAAAGCTTTTCGACCTTCCTTACGAGTGCGTCGAGTTTGGCGAGGTGCTGCAGGGCCGATTCGCGCTGTGTCTCATCTGCATCACTCTTGATGACAGCAAGTCGAAGATCTTCAGCTTGGGCTAGGATGCTGAAGTAGTCCTTTGCCTTTTTGAGCTGGTCGATGGCGGTATGCAGTTGATCGAGTCTGTTCATGAGCGTGAGCGCGCCATCTTTGCTGGATTCGGGAGCGGAGGAAGACGATGAACCGCCAGCAATGACGAGGTCTTCGCAGAGGTCGAGAAGTTTGTCTTCGGTTGAGGCGATATCGTCGGGGAGAGAAGCGAGTCTCTGCTTGAGCATCTTGACGCCAGATAGGCTAGAAAGGAGTTGATTTCGGAGTTGAGATTCAAGATCTGCTGTACGAGCAGAAGCATGTTGGTGGGCCGAGGTGAGTTCTGCAAGGTAGGCTTCGAGGGAGGATGATGAGGGCAGGGTGGAAAAGGTGGGAGTTGCGCTGCCTGGAGAGGAGATGAGGGATGCAGTGAGCGAGTCAGAGGCAAGCTGAGGAAGGATGTAGTTGCAGTGCTCGACGACGTAGCTGAGCTGTTGCTCTTCGGTAGGTGGTTGGAGATACGCTGCGAGCTGGTGCGGTTCCAGCGTCGCAGCGACCGCATTGGCCGTATTCTGCGTCGGCATCGTGGTTGGTTGACTGATGAAGATGCGGGCCAAAGATGAAGCGGCGTGTGGAAGGAGAAGAGGTGAGACAAGAGGAGATGGTTGCAGCTTCCAACGTGGCTCAAGCGCCGGTTGATTTTCTGGAAGGTGTCACATCAGCAGGGCTTAACAATGTCCAGAAAAATGCCAAGAAAAGGCGAGAGAGGGCCGATAATTTCAAGCTCAGCGCAGAATAGCACAGCTTTTGCAGCGATGACTGTGAGAGGGTTGCATCATCAGCCACCTCACCAGTCTCGGTTGAATTGTTCCTGAGCTGAGCTTGAGCCCTGACACACACGCACATTGAATCCGGCATTCCACCCTGTCCACTTTCACTATCTCCGTTGTCGTCGTCACCTTGACCATCACCATCACCATCACCACCAGCACCAGCACTAGCACCGTTTTGACCTCATATCCCCCTTGACAGCTCTCCTCGATATATCGCTCGTCTCATCCTCAACATCTGACAGCATCACATAGGTTCAACCATCATCGCCCAACACCTGGATCGTACCACCACCGCCCTCCAACAGCCATGGCTCGCCCAGGCGCAGGGCCGCGATCGCACTCCCGCAGATCCGATGAGCTCTTTGCCGCCTTCAATGCTCCTACAGAGACAGATCCTGCATTGCCAGCTTACGCCCAAGCCAGCTCGTCCGCACAGCCATCCACTTCGAGACCCTCCACAGATGTCTTTTTCGACGCCGGGGATGCGCTTCCCGAACCAGATGCGCAGACTACCGCCAACGATCCGCTAGGCGCACAACGAGCGAATGCATCCTCTGCTCGTTCACCATCGTCCTTCCGACCACCACCTCTTTTCAATCGCACCGGAGGCACTCCTGCATACGACTTTGAGCGACCCGAATACTTCCCAACGGCTACAAGGCGACCACCTCCCTCCTCAAACGCCACAAGTCCACGGCTTGATGCTGCTTCTCCCGATGCTGCCAATGTATCCGCCAACAACAATCACGAGACAATAGACATGGGCTTCGATGGCGAAAATGACGCCGACGACTCGATGCACTCTGGTAGTGGCAGCAACGTTCAGCGCAACGGCTACAGCTCTCTTCCCACTTCCAGCAGCGGTGGTAGTGGTGGTACCAGCACAGATGCATCCCAACACATGTCGAGAAGCGATCGTATGCGTTTTGCGCTCGGTCGTTTTGGCCGCTTCGTTGGCATGGGCATCCCGGGTGCACGCTACTCTTCTCTTTCCCAGCAAGATGGAGGTCGTGCGGGCGTGCATCGACCCCGTGTCGTTGGAGGCGGTATAGGGCAAGACGGTGTCTTTGCCAACCTCAGCGCCAAGCCAGAACGTCGTCGTCGAGGCCAAAACAGCGGAGGTGCCGACGACCGTGGCGACGACGATGATCTTGAAGACGACATTCAGCCACCCACTTACGAGATCGCTGCAGCCGATGCCGTGCCACAGTACTGGGAAACCACCATCCTTGGAGGTAGCGTCCATCCACTCGCCAACGGGCTTGGCTGGACCCCCGGAGGAGCTCATGTTGGCGCCATCGAGGATCTCATCGTTGAAGGTTTGGCCGTCGGCAACTTTTTCGGTTTCGCATGGAATCTCCTCGTTTCCATGACGTTCCAGTTTGTCGGTTTTCTACTCACCTACCTCCTTCACACCACCCACGCTGCACGATGCGGCAGTCGAGCCGGACTCGGCATCACACTCATTCAATACGGATTCTACCTGCGCACCAGGGCCGGCGAGATCGCTGAGGGCAAGATCATCGATTCGAATGGCTTCAACGGCGGCGGCGGCGGCGGCGGCGCTGTTTCTCCCGGCGGTGGCGGTGGAGGATGGTTCGGCGAAGATCTCAACGACGGAGAAGGTGGTGCAAGGCGGAGAAGAGGATGGATCTCACGCATGGTCCAACCATCTCAACCGTCAGCAGAGGGCGCAACGCTTGCCGATCTGTTTGCTGCACAAGCCGATGGACAGCCGGTCAATGTGGGCGATCAGAGCATCTCTGACTCGATGAGTCAATCTACCGAATGGCTCGCCTATGTTCTCATGGTTCTTGGATGGACGATTTTGCTTAGTAGCATGTTGAGCTATTGGCGTATTTGGCGATGGGGCAAGTCACTAGTTGATGCTGCACGTCGTGAGCAAGAGACTAGCAACGAAACCACGGGTGAAGATGGATCGGGTGGTGGTGGGGAAACTTTTTCTTCGGGTGCTGTGGGATTTGTCAATCGATTCCGATCCGTTTTTAATTCACGTACTGGAGCCGGTGGTGGAAGTGGTGGTAGTGGGGAGGATTGGATACTTTTCCCTGGAGTAGGACAACGATTAGGTCGTACTAGCGGAAGAAGTAGAACAAATAGGTCAACAGCAAGTTTCGATCATCCGACGAGCATTGCCGATTTGGAGGATGGGGAAGGTTTGGATACGGAAGATGCTCGATTGAATCCTACGGAGAGAAGATTGTTGAATGATATGCGTCGTGTTGGATTGGTTTGAGGTTGGTTACTTTTCACTCTTTTTTTTTAACATGTACTGTACTTTCTCTCATCAAGTTGCATTTGCATTTCATATCGTCAAGAGTGTGATCAAAGAGAATTGCATCGACGTTGAGAAACAAGTCCTCATCACTAAGGACAAAACTTGATCCAACTTCGATAAAGTTGCAAATATCACAAAAACGAAACGATCAAAGAAATAGTTTGATTCTCCAACAACAAAACAAAACAAAAAAAACACGGACTACTTCTTCTTACCCTTCTTCTTCTTCTTCTTGTTCTTCTTAGAGCTACTGATGGTAGAATCGTTGGTCGTTTCCATCACATCTCCATCCACATCCGCATCGGCATCCACCTCTGCATCCTCTCCATCCTGACCAACTTCTGCTTCTACAACTGCAGTAATGACCGCAGATTCAGCGATAGCGTCCGGAGAAGTTTCAGTGCCATTTGCAGTGAGCTCCACGGTGGAGTTGTCATCATCGGCTTGATCTGCTGTCACCTGGTTAGTTTCGCTCGACTCGCCGTCAGCCGGATCGATCGGGTCAGAGGCGATAATAGGAACATGCTGAATATCCGCTTCCTTGTGTTCAGTCGAGACTGTCGTGACATCCGCTGCAGGTGTCTTTGTTTCTGCGGATGGTGCCTCCGATGTGACTTCTGCTTGGATGGCTTCAGGAGCTTCAGCCGGAGACTTGGGCAATTCCGGCTTGTCGGTGCTTTCAACGCTTTCCACGGATGGCTCCAAGGTCGTCTGCTTAGGTAGGGTGGGCTCCTCGCTCGCTGCCTCGACTGTTGGGGCGTCAGCTTCTTTGTCAGCAGTGCTCTCATCGACCCGCTCCTCAGTTTTGATCTCCGAGACATCGGTCATCGCTGAGGCAGCTTCAGTCTGAGCGCTTGCACCGGCGTCAGACTTCTTCTGCTGAGCATCAGAAGAGGGAGCCGACGTCGCCTGTTCCTCTGTCGTCTGGTTGTGGGCCGGCACGTCAGACGTCGCAGCAGATGGCGTAGGTGCGACAGTCTCGGTGGGCGGTGCAACAGCGACAGCAGGCGCCGCAGGAACTTCTGCTTGGCTGATCGATCGAGCCGGTAGGGGAGCAGACTGCTGCGCTCGCTTTTGTGCTGCTTCAGCTAGCCGCTCCTTCAGAGACATCCTGCCGGGCTTGGCTGGCGTTCCCGAAGGGGTTGCCGTCGCCGGAGTAGAAGCGCCGCTACGAACAGGGGACGACTCAGCTGCGTTGACACCTGCCGCAGACTGACCCTGGGCTACCTTTGTGACGCGCGAGTCTTTCTTGGGCGTCGACGGCTGCGGTGACTCGGTCGATTCCGTCGCTTTGGTGCCGGCAGGTGTCGTCAAGTCTGCCTGTGAGACAGGAGCTTCCTCCGGCTTCGCTGCTTCCTTGGCTGGCTCTGACTGCGGTTTCTCTGCGTCCTTTGCTTCATCGAGTGTGCTGGTGACGCTCTGTGAGTGGCTCCTCTCAACAGAGTTGTCATCCGCAATTGCTGGTGCGGTAGCAGCAGGAACTTCAGACGATGTGCGGCTGCTCTCAGCCAATATCTTTGCAACAGCATTCGGCGCAGGCACAACGGGCGCCACGAGATCTTCAGAATCCCTCGTATCTGCATCTTGGCCCTTGACGATTGCCGAAGACTCCAGTTCCTGCGTCTTGGAAGGTGGGGTCGGAGGAATGTCGTTGACCTCCTCCTCGATGCTCCGTGCGCCCGAGGCCGCCGACTTGGCAGGAGGCCCTGGCGCAGTCGCCGTGGCCTGTTGAGATTGTCCGTCATTCCCTTCCTTTGAGGGGGATGACGATTGCTGGTGGAGCTGTATGCTGGTACGAGGTGTTGTCTCCACTGATCGTTGGGCCTCAGCAGGGGTTGAAGTGCCTGGCACGTCCGTCGAAGCACGAGGACTTGCCGACTGACTGTGCTGCTGCTGCTGTTGCTGTTGCTGTTGTTGGCGACGCGCAAAGATGTTGGGAATGCGAGGCTTGTACGTCACTGGTCCAAAGGGAGATGCTGCAGGCTTATCGACAGCAGGAGAGCCTGGTGCTACTTCATTGCTGGGGGCGGAAGGGCCAGCGGAAGATGTCACGCTGACAGTGGATGGTGGAGCAATACGTTTGGTTGCCAACACCTGCTGTAGGGCCTCATCCTTCCATTCGACATGCTTCAGCGCTGACAGTTTTGTGCCCAAGTAGCGAGCATCGGTCTGCATGCGGTCAAGGGCATGATGGTTCTGGACGGGCACCTTCTCGAACTCTTGCGCAATACGAGCATCGATGGACCGCAGCACTTGGCCGATGACGTGCTCGACAACAACGGCTTGCAGGTACTTGCTCAAGACCTTGTGGAGTGTGGCAGTCTCCTTGACGAGATCGGCAGCGTATTTGTTGGGCTCCGCATCCTTGGTTCCGTCCTCCTCCTGATCGTTGGCAGCTGGCTTCTCAGCATTCCAGTCGATAGCACTGAGGGTGCGGCAATGGACGGTCAGACGATCCGACATGATGGCGACGAGCTTGGCGTGAATCTCGTACTGGTGCTCCTGGAAATCGCGACGCAGCTTGTCAAACTCGGTGAGCATGACTGCCTGCTTGGCGGACAGATGGCGGCGCACTGTCTCGCGAATGTAAGGAATGAGTGAGATCATGATCGAGAGCGACTGTGACGCCAGCGCCAAGTGCTTGGCAGTGATGTTCTTCAGACCCGCCGATCGCATGGCTCCTGCGCCCAGCACGACTTGACACGTTCGCGAGTTGAACTGCTTGAGGAACTCCACGACCCTTGCCATTGCTTCGGTGGTCAGCAATGGCAGATTGATGATGACTTTAAGATAGTCGACAAGTAGAGAGAGAACATCCAGACTTGCGTCGACGACAAAGTACTGGCGGTCCTCAATGTCGAGCGTCTTGGCCAAGGCAGGCGTAGCGTCTTCTTTGGAATCCGCTGCTTCTTTCTCAGGCTTGCCTTGCTGGTTGCTGCCCTCGTCCTGCTGAGCTTCGCTACCTGTGACGACAAAGTCGGCGGGATCTTCGACAGCACTGCTAACGATCTGGCGGATGTGAGCTTGAATTTCTGCGCCAACTTCGGCTTGTGCCCACGTCTCCTCTTCGACTGCCTTGGCAGCCCTTTCGATGCGCCTGCGGTGGAAATTGGCGAGGAAACCTTTAGCCTGGCTGAGCACCGTTCCTCGGAGACCTACGATCATCTTGCGACACAGCTGCTCGGACGACAGCACAAAGCTCCAGCAGAGCTGGAAGACGACCAAGAAGGGGGGTAGCTCCAGAGCTGCGTGGGTGGTTGCGCGCAGGCCAAGCAGGCGAGCGCACAAGCTGTGTGCCTGCTCTGCTGAAGCGACCACGACTTCCGACAACTTGGCTGGAAGATTTGCGGGCACGCCCTGGGGCATCGTCGGCGCTGACGGAAGGCTCGGAGTAGGATCGTTGTTAGCGCTGTCAGTCGCAGAGCTTCCAATTGTGACTGTGTTGGAAGTATGCAGCTGGTCCAAGATGCGAGGTATCAGTTTGCATTGGCTATCGATTGCCTTGAGACATTCGATGAGCACTTCGAAGAGTTCTCGGCCCATGTTGAGGAACGAGGAGTGCTCGAGGTCTCGGATACGTGCTGCTGGTGGCGGAAGACTATCGGGGTCATCATACTTGGACAAATCCTCGGAAAGGAGCCATTGAACTGTTTCAGCCATTTCGTTGCTTGGCCGCGAAAGCGTTTCTCTCCATGTCTCGTGAATGGCCTGAATCGCCGCTTCTCGATAAGCGGCGACTGCCTTTTCCATGCCCCCAGTCTTTGCAAGTCCGATGACGAGCGGGGCAATGCGTGATTCCAGCTCGGTATCAGCGGTCGAGAGCGCACCAGCAGAGTGGCCGAACGGCGATGCTGGAGCTTTGGAGGGTGTGAGGAGCGACTCGGTCGCTGCGACATCGGGGTTGAGTGTGAGAGTTCCAGTAGCAGATAGATGCTTTCCTGAATGGTCAGAAGCGGCCGCAAAGTAGTTGTTGCCGTTTGCCGAGGTTGACGAAGAGGTGGTATCCTGTCGATGGGCGGCAAGCCGAGCATCGATGTCCTGTCTGAGGATGGCGACGAGGTCTTGTTCGAGCATGCCCGACAAGGTCTGTTCCATCTCCTCTAACTGTGCTGGGATGCTGGCGAGACATTGCAATTCGTAAAGGGCGACTCCGACTTCGGCTGAAGCATCCTTGGCGGGCACTGTAGCATCTGTATCCGGATGAGCGTGCTCTTGTCCGACATCAGGACGGCGCAAGGCGGATCTGAGCTTGTTGAGCAGGTCGAGCGCTTCTTCGGTCTCGCCCTGCTGCAAGAGCAGACGAACTAGATCGCGACGCTCGATGATCTGACGGACATTCTGAACTGCAGTCTGCTTGCGTTCGAGCTGCCTTCGGTGCTGCTGCTCTCGGATGACTCGCAAACCTTTCTTTGCTTGCTTTTCGTCGATGGATACGAGCTCGGACTTGAGGTCATGAATCTTGCGCAAGCAGCTCTCCGCTTCGGCGTTGAGATCGTTGAGATTTTCGAGAGCTGCAAAGAAGGAAGAGGACTGCTGACCGATCTCGATGATGAGATGCTGTTCGATGACGTCCGAGTAGTAGCTGAGCTTCTCCTGAAGCATCTGGTTGAGAGCAACATCATAAGTGGGAGCGATGCCGCCGTTCTGCTCTGCAGGAGATGTTGATGCGACTTTGTAGCGTTCTGTGACCTGATCAAAAGTGTAGGGGTTGCCGAGATCAAAATCTTCGGAGAAGAAGACTTGGGGAACCGCACTGAGGTTAGGAAGACGCTTGCGAGCTTGTGGTGGTGGAACAGCCTGAAGGTCGGCAGAAAGAGAAGCCATGCTGGCGGTGGGACGATGTCGCCTGTTAGCCTTGCCGAGGGGTTCAGTGTCATAAGAAGAGTCGTTCGAGCGATTCTGTTGTTGTTGCTGCTGCTGCTGCTGCTGCTCGATGGTGGCTTTGCCCTGCCTGCCCATGCTCTGATTGCGCATGAACCTGTCCCATTCTGGCCGAACGCTGGTGAGGTAAGGATCAAGCTCGGCTTTTTTGACTTTTGGGATGTCGGCGGGGACATGATTGGGGGTGACTGGTGGGAAGCGGGACGACTTGGGGTCGATGGGGTGCTGGCGCTTGGATGGGTTGTTGAGGACGGTGGAAACGGCGTTGAAACCAGTTGAAGCCAGACTGGGCGAGTTAAAACCGGAGCCAGAGAGGCTGAGAGAGGAGCCTGCCGCGCCGGTGGAAGAGTAGAGACTGCGCCCGAGGCGTGAGGCAAGGATGCTCGGCGCGAAGGTGATGCTGTTGATGGTCGAATCGGCCTCGGAGCCAGGACTGGCTGGACTGGCGATGCCATTTCGGAACTGAATGGAGCTGGCCGTGTCATCTCCTATGATATGAGGTGTTGAGGAGGCTGAAGAGGTGCCAGCGTTACGACTCGAAGAGATAGCGGCCTCATCGATGCCGGTGGACATGGTGCGTGGACTGCAAAGCCGAATGTCGCTGCTCGCAGTTCATGGGGCGTAGACGCACGGTGACCGACGTGTACTCAGCGACCGACAAGGATTGCCGAATGGAGCAGAGCTAGGTAACTGCTCGTCGTGTGTTGTGTGCGATTGTGTATTGGAAGGATGGTGGTTGTTGGACAGAGTGTGAGAATGTGGCCCTTGCTCGGACACGCTTCTGTCTGTGTTGCTCTTGAGAGAGCACAATTCGGCGCCCGACTTTGAAATGTTATGGCGCCTGAACACACACATCTTGATAAAAAAAACTCCCCAACTGCACGGATCAGGCGTGGTAAGGAACTTGGCTCGCCTACGATGTTGAGCTCGCCTCGGATGCCGGCAATTCCGAAGACTGAAGCCATCCTAGCACAGTATGCCTAGAATGACATGAACATGTACCCCTCTCTCAATGCCGGCTTGCTGAACGAAGGACTCGTGTGCTGCACTGTATGTCACGTCAATCTCGACACTGTGCTTAGAAGGCGCTGTGAGTGTCCTTGGACACCTGACAAGAGCAAGGCACGCGACGAAAGCGACATGTGGTAATGGAGCAGCTTTCCAAGGCTGGAACTTGAACCCTTTTTTCCTTTCTTTTCCCTTGGCTGTGGGCTTTGGCCGGCTGACTTTTTGTGGACGGTCGGTGATTCGAGCGCCAATCTCTTGCTCTCGTGCCTGACTGGTCAAGGTGCGCCAGTTTCGAGCTCCGACACCTTCTGGGGATCTTTCCTTTTCCCCAGTTCTCGATTGGACCCGCAACTGTTCCGCACAGCTTTCTGAGCCTTACCCTGTATCGCCCTTCGGTCATCAAAGAGCCACATTGCAACTGCTCACACTGCCACTTTTGCACAATCTTGACTTTCTTGCGACATCCCAACCTTGAACCAGCAATCAGTCACATCTCGCAACGGCCCATCCGAAGCATCTCATTCACACTTGCAATCATCACCACTCCTTACATTGCCAATCGCTTGCATTCATCCAGAAACACTGCTACACCTACCACACTGCCACTCGATTGATGGATGGCCCGCAACACTTGACCTTGGATTTCCCACGCTTCTAGTCAACAAGCTAGAACGCTCAATTGATTGGCCAACATGGCGTATCCGATGGCATTCCCACCTACAGCCATTCGGCCTTTGCCCGGTGGCACTACTCTGGTCTCAGCTCAACCGCCAGCTGCCCCGGCTGCCGTCATGACCACCGAATCCTTCGACGCACCCGAAGGAATGTACGTGTGCACTTCCCGATTCACATGCCCACCGCAGCCCATGATCCATCTCAATCCCATCCCAACTACCCAGCTTGGTCTCTCGGCTGTCTATCCCACTCCTCGCGTCTCCACCGTCAGCCTCCGCTACCCAGCCGCAAAGAACGCAAAGAGTAGCGATCCTGATTCTGCCGCTTCCCCTGCTCACGCTGTGCTGCTCGAAGCACCGCTCGCTTCTCAGGGTATCGATGCACCTGCTTCCAGTTTGACAGGTGGTCTACCACCAGGTACCGCCGGTCCTTCTGCCGGTATCGCTGGCATCGGTGGTCCTGGTATGGGCTTTTCTGGTCTTGGTGAGACCATGGGCAGATTAGGTGCCAAACCAACACGCCCCAAGAACAGTCTCAAAAACACCTCGAGTAACTTTGTCAATCGCATGATGACCCATCCCGACCTCGCCAAGCTCCTTACCGCTCGTACCGACTCGGACCACTTTACCTTTCTTACCAATGCTCGTTCCTTTTTTTGGCTCGCAGATACCAACGGCAGGACCAAAGAGAGTCTGGCTCGCATCACCTTCAGTGCATCCCCCTCGGCTCACGATGTTAACCAATTCACACGCGCCCATGACCGCCTTGATATCGTCATTGGCTTCGTCACCGGTGACTTGATCTGGCTCGACCCCATCGCTTCCAAGTATACTCGTATCAACAAGGGCGGATGCATCACTAGCTCAGCCGTCACCCAGGTCCGGTGGTTGCCAGGTAGCGAGAACCTCATCATGGCCGCCCATGCCGACGGTTCCATCCTGATCTACGATCGCGAGCGTGAGGACTCGAGCGACTTTTCGCCCGCAACTTGGGATGCATTTGCTGGCAGCACAGCATCCTCATCGAGTGCTGCTCTTCAGTCTGTCGTCGCTGGTTCTGGCACACCCTCGTCAGCTGCCATGTCGGCAAGCCAGACTTCGGCATCCAACACATCGTCTTCTTCGAATCCAACAGCAACAACCGCATCTGGAGGAGCAGGTCTCGGGTCTAGCATGGCTGATTCGCGCCCCGTCCTTGGATCGCGCACCGTCACCAGCTCCACCACAACCACTACTACCCAAGCTGACGGCGGCGACATCAATCTCTCCTCAAGCTCAGGTAGCGCAACACATCTTGCCAAGGGCAAGCTCAACGCTGCCCCCGGTACACTCTCACAGCGTCGCCAAGCGGCTGATTCTTCTTCGGACGGGCAACCGTTGCTACTCGTCACCAAGCCTGGTTCTGTACCCATCACATCAGGTCTACCTTCCGGGACCGCACTCCATTCGCGCGAGTATCAGCAGGCCGCTGCGGCTGCAGCTGTTGCTGCTGCCAATGCCAGCTCCAACGGAAATGGTCTCTCTGGCAAAGGTAAAGAGACCTCGTGGTCTCGTCTCAACCCCGTCTCTCACTGGGCCGTCTCCAAGACACGCATCACCGACTTTGCCTTTTCCCCCGACTACTCGCACGTTGCCATTGTCGCCGAGGACGGCATTCTTCGCATTGCCGATGTCAACTCGGAGCGGTTACTCGACACGTTTGAGTCGTACTTTGGAGGATTCAACTGTGCTGTTTGGTCGCCGGATGGCAAATTTGTGCTGACGGGAGGTCAGGATGATTTGGTGACTGTATGGGCTCCGCGGGAAGGGAGGATCGTAGCGAGGTGTCAGGGGCATACGTCGTTTGTAACGGGTTTGGCTTGGGATCCGTGGAGGTGGTCTTCTGACGATCGGACCTATCGATTTGCTTCTGTGGGGGAGGATTGTAAGATGATCTTGTGGGATTTTAGCAGTGCTGCGCTCAATCGTCCAAAGACGCATGCGCCGCACAACAGCGTTGGTCATCGACGTAGTTCGGTCGGTCTGGGATCAACTTACTCTCTCGTGGATAAGCATGGTACCTCTTCAATGCGTTCGCCGGGTTCGTTGCTCAACGGACGACGAATTAGCACCAGCAACGGCCTCGCCTCGTCTGCCATCGGTATCGGTTACGACAGAACTTCGGTTACGGATGACACGATTCGACATCCTGCATTGCCTCGTTCCGAAGTGGCCATATTGCAGCCTGTGGTGACGGTGGAAGTGGATGGTGAGATTCCAACTGGGTTGAGATTTGGACCGGATAAAGTCATGGTGATTCGTAAAAACGCTGGGATCGATACGTTTACCAGACCGTTACCCAAGCGTTCGACCAGCGTGGTTGCTTCATCCACTTCTGGTGCCGATAGAACTTCATGGCCTGCAGGTAGCCGGACAAACAGACAACCGATAATCCCTCGAAGCGGTAATCGAATCCCACCTCCTTTAACCATCCCTACCAACGATACCACTCTGTCATCATCTCATTTACAACATCCAGCAACTACACCTACTACCCCTCGTCATGCTATAAATAGCACAACCCTTAACGACAACAATGTCATCACAACATAGACAATCTCAAGTCTTTTTGATGTCAATTTCTAGTCTAGATTCTCCTTTTTCTTTACTACAAAACACGATACGTCTAGAGATCAAAGACAAAAAAAAAAGTCATGTGTGTTAGAAGAATGTGGCCTCTCGAACTGGTTCGTTGGCACTGGTAGGTCGAATGTAGTTGAGCTCCAATTCTATCATCTCCATAATTGTACGCAGTGTGCCTGTTTAAAGAATCCAATGCAGTGTCAGTATCTCACAGAATCTCAAAAACTGACTGTTTTTTTTGGTCAACTTACGTTTTTCCCACTCGCCCCAAACAACAGCACTATACAGCATCGTAGTCCCTCCCCAACCCGCGACAACAGCCAGCAGAACAAATACCGGATTCACCCCACCCAGTGGCTGAAAGATGCTCGCAACAATCAAGCCTATCGCCAGCAAAAGCGCGGCACCAAAGACGTAAAAGTGACTCATTTGGTTGCTGCGGCTAGCAGCGAATCCCCCTGCCAATGCGTGTAGAGAGGATGTCAGCACTCGATGGTGCGCGTTCTTTCGGTTGGTCTCTTCGGCAGGTGTGGGATTGTTGGTGGAGGTGGAAGAGGAGGGTATGTCGAGGATGTCAAAGATGGATTCGACGCCAAAGTGGTCTGAAAAGGAGCAGGTGAGTCCGGGAGCAATGTCGGTGACGACTACGGAGGATGAGGTACATGCCAATCGGCCGCGCGATGATGTTGATGCTGAGTAGGATAGGGATGGAGTAGGGTCGGAATATGTGGAGGCAACAGGGCCTCGATAGAGGATGTAGTCGAGTCGCTTGCCTGCTCCCCTGGACGCGCGCTCGTCGAGTTTCTTTCCTGCAGTCCAAGTGTTGATCGGAGAATCGCAGGTGACGCCAAGCTCTTGGATGGCTCGGTGTGGGTCTGGACGATGCGCCTGGCTGCCAATACCTCTACCGCCCGCGCCGGATGAAGCATCCAAAGCGTCTAGGCTTGTTGCTTGCTCCGGTAGCTCCGGATGCGAGTCCAAGAAGCTATCATACAATCCACCAACATTCCTCAGCAGTCCAATGGCGATGGATGGTGGTGTGGAGTTGAGATCTCCGACGCACACCACGTGTCTTCCCATCGCAGCGCTGTTCCGACAATTTGACGCGAGTTCATACGCCTGGGTGATGCGATGGGACCTCTTGTACTCCGGTCCATCTTCTCCACCCGCTGCGACAAAGTGCGTATTCCACACGTCTACCAGCCCTAACCTTGGATGGCTGATCGTGATCGACCCGCATGCCTTCCCTACGAACCAGTCTCCATGCTGGACGTGGATTGGCTGGCCGTTGAGCGAGTACGGGTGCGTCTTGGTCTCTAGGATGTTCCATCTCGATAGGATGGCGAGACCCGAGCCGAATGCGCCCGAATAGAAGAATTTGGAATGCGGATAGCGCGAGGCGAGGGCATGCTTGAGGAAGCGCCAGTCTTTGGATTCGTACCAGATTTCTTGGAGGCAGACAAAGTCGTAGTGCTGCGTGGATGGGGAGGCGAGGTGGGTAGCTATGGCTTTGATACGTGGAATGCGGATCCTGGAAATGTAGTTGAGACCCCAGACGTTCAGGGTGAGGACCTTGAGCTGGCGGTCTTCGGATGGTGGTTGAGACTGAGAAGCCTCCGAGGCTGGTGTGGAGTGGTGCGAAGCATGGCTGGCATCCGAGCCTATTTGGGAGGATGGTAGTCTAGGCATGGGTTTCATGCCCTGAAGGGCGGCGTGAGGATGCGTTGGCGGCGGAAGGAATCGGTAAGGAGGGAAGAAGCACTGTTGAAGGAGTGGTCAACCGTACGGTGTATCCAGCAAAGTGTTGGTCTAGGGAAGGGAAGGGAAGGGAAGGGAAGGGAAGGGAAGGCGCAGGTTGGCTGCAGAGCCCACTGCACCGTAAACCTCCACCTTTTTGTGAAATCCTGGCAACGTGAAATCGGACCGCGCTGTGCTGTTACGGAAAACGGGGATTGGCGGATCCGATTGGCGAAATTTCGAGGTTGAAGCGCAGCAGAAAGGGCTCTGCTTCGGCGTTAATCCTTATCCGCTCTGTTCTCCCTGCTATCTTCTACACCACATCATCCCTCCATTCTCGAGTACTTTCTGCACCTTTTGCATTCATCACCATTCATCTAACTATCTCACCATCACTACGTGCCTCTTTCATTTCGACATACGACATCGACGTCGACGGCTCCTATCATCGGACAGCATTTTGAACCTTCTTCCACCAACGTTGCTCCTCCCCTGACATCAATTTCCGAAGCACAGGGTATCGAACAGCTCGCGCAGGTAGCATAGAGAGACGGAATCACGAACATCTAGTCGGACGCAGTCATAGAATCGAACATTGAAATCTCTCTGGACAGTCACCCATCATGATCAAGGTAAGCTCGCACACCAAAGGGAAGTAAAGCTCTTCGCAGAAGAACAAGCTCTGACACCTGGCATCTCTGCTTTTGACTCGGATCACTTGTTGTTCTCCGGACAGATCTGGAGCATGAAGAAAGAGGAGGAGTCGGCAAAGAAGAAGAAGCCCAAAACCTCTCCTGCCCAGCTCCGTGTCCAAAAAGGTAATTAGCAGCACTCTTCAGCACGGCTTCGAGCGCCTTGCACAACGACTTTCACCTTCGAAGAAAGCTCTGACGCCCGAATCATCCAACTCTACCTCCTATCATCGCCAGACTTGACCGAACTCGAACTGCCAAAGACCATGAAAACCGAATTTCCCGACCCAGCAGATGTGCTCAACTTTACGCTCACAATCGAGCCAGATGAGGGTAAGCCGTCACATCATCTTTCCATCTCTTGCATTGTGTCTGCACTCTAATGCTGACATCTTCAACGCTCAAACTGCTCTGATTTCGCCAGGCATGTACAAGACGGGCTCGTTCAAGTTCACTTTTGCCATCAACAACAACTACCCACACGACCCTCCCAAGGTCAAGTGCACACAAAAGGTGAGCTTCGTCCAAGCTCGAATCGGCTTTCCAATCATATGAACCCGTGCTGTACGATACTGATGCTTTCTATTCACTTCTGACTTCCACGTACAGATCTACCACCCTAACGTTGACCTCCAAGGCAACGTCTGCCTCAACATTCTGCGTGAAGACTGGAAGCCAGTGCTCAACTTGAACTCGGTCATGGTCGGCTTGCAATATCTTTTCCTTGAACCTAATGCTGACGATCCACTCAACAAAGGTATGTCCACAATGACTCGGAAGATCTCGCTCGCAGCGAGTCTGAGAGCGAACGTTAACAATCATATCAACCTGCTTCTTATATCTTTACGTTCCGCAATATCAAAGAGGCGGCGGAGGACCTGCGAAAGGATCGCTCGGTATTTGCAAGCAACGTCCGCAGAAGTCTCATTGGGGGCGCTATCAGTAAGTTGTCGTCTACTGACCTGCTTTGTAAGACACGGCCATTGCTGACCCTTTTCTGTGCTTTCGACTACCCCGCCCCTTCTATTGCCTTTTGCTCTCGTGCGATTGCAGAAGGAACGACGTACGACAAGGTCACCGTCAAGTGAACGTCTTGCAACTTGCACCAGATGTCGGCACCTAGCTCGGCACCCGGTATTTCCTCTAGTCTACTTTCTTGAGAGCAGTTGGAACGACAATTCAACCCTTTTAATCCTCATGTACTACTACTACTTCCATCACCTTGTTGACCTTGATATCACACAGCAGCATACCAATACGCACGTTTGTACGCCGGCCTCTTTTCCGGCCGGCTTTTGTTGCCAGAGTGTGCGCGTTAGTGGATGGATGGCAGAAATGCAGAGGCTGAGTCAGATCTGAAGAAGGGCCGCTGGCGGTATGAATATTTGGGAGGAAAGGCCGAGAATGGTGAGAGGTGAGTTGTGAGGTGGAGGAGGAGTGTATTTTTCAGAAGCTTGGACCCTGCATGTGAGAGACGCACACGCCACCTTGACCTTTTTTTTTGGCTGCTTTGGGAGCTATTTGATGTCTGCAAATTGGTTCTTATCACACCATCATCTCTCCCATTCACCTCTACTCGCATCAAAGGATCTCGGCAGGATAATTGAATCACCTTATTCCCATTCTACGACGGAGTTTTTCTTCAATAACAATCGCATCGTCTTTCGACTTTAACGACTCAGCACACTCTTCTTCACCTCGAGCAATCCTTTCCCCAAAATGGCCTGGCGATGTTCTGGAAGCACCAACGCCGAACTAATTAACAACATGGTCAATTCCTCTCTCATCACATCTTCTCGTGTAGCATCCGCTATGACCGCCGTCGACCGCGCACTCTACGTCCTTCATCCTCACCATGCTTATCAGGATTCACCCCAATCCATCGGATATGGTGCTACCATCTCTGCACCACATATCCATGCCCATGCTGCCGAAAACTTGCTACCCTTCCTCCATCCAGGCGCAAAAGTGTTGGATGTTGGTTCGGGTTCCGGTTACACTTTGGCCATCTTTCACCATCTCGTATCACCCTCCTCGTTGACAGATTCAAAGAAAAAAGGAAAAGTCATAGGTATCGACCATATTCAAGCTCTGGTTGAACTGGCCAACCAAAATCTGAAAAAAGACGGTCTCATCGAAGAAAGCAAAAACAAAAAAACCAAAGCAAAAATGGAAAATGAAAAGGAAGACGATGATGAAGAAGAAGGAGGAAGAATTGTTAATATCTGCGGTGATGGAAGAAAAGGCGTCGAATCCGAAGCTCCTTTTGACGCAATTCACGTCGGTGCAGCAGCAAAAAATATCCCTCGGAATTTGGTGGATCAGTTAAAATCTCCAGGAAGAATGTTCATCCCAGTGGAAGATGGTGATTCAGGAGAACAGAATATTTGGCAGGTGGATAAGACACCCGATGGTACGGTGACAAAGCAAAAGTTGGGCGGGGTGCTGTACGTGCCACTGACGGATGTGGAGAAGCAGTGGAGAAGCTAGCCTAAGCACATATTGTCATGGGTAATGAACACAATGGGCTCCGAAAGAAAATGTAGCATTGCGAGATGGTGATGCTGTGCGTGGAGAGTGTGTCTTTTGATAAGGTGGATGTGTTTGACGAGGGTGTTGGAAGTGATGCCGTTATTGCTGCTGCTGCTGCTGCTGTTGCTGTTGCTTCTCCCACTCCTCTTCATCCTGGTCTTTAGCAGGCATAGAGTCGTCCTCTCCCTTTTTGAGCGTCTCGTTGATGGCCTTCTTCAACAAACCATAGGCCTTGTCGAGGTCGTCATTGACGATGATCCAATCGTGGGCGCCCTTCTGCCTTGCATACTCCATCTCCTTGGCGGCCATGGTCAATCTCTTTTGCACCGATTCGGGCGTCTCTGTGCCTCGGCCTATCAACCTCTGCTTGAGAGTCGAAAACGACGGTGGCGAGATAAAGATGTAGATTGGGTTCAACGAAGCGTGGTTGGCCTTGATGAGTTTGACACCCTGTGCGTCGATGTCGAGGATGGCACGGCGGGCGTCGGTGCTTCCGTCGGCACCCTTGACGCCTTCGGTTGAGACATCGGCGACAGCTTTGGCGGTGGTACCGTAGCGGTTGCCGCCGAACTGGGCGTGTTCGAGGAATGCACCGGCCTGAACGAGGTCTTCGAATTGTTGGCGGGTGACGTAATGGTAGGATTGACCGCGTACCTCACCTGGTCGAGGGTCTCTTGTGGTGTCTGAAGGGGCGAAGAATGAGGTGAGAGAGGGAGATGGTCAGGGATCCATATCGAACGTGGTGTGGTGGTGGTGAACAGACTTACGCGAGACCGAGAAGCCAAAGTCATTCGGGAACTCTTCAAAGAGCTTCTTGAGCAAGGTACTCTTTCCGACGCCGGAAGGACCGGATAGGACGATGGGACGCTTGTCGCCAGGAATGGGAGGAGTCGATGCCCAACTAGAGGTCGACATGCTTGCGAATCGGAGGATTGGCGAGACGGACGATGATGGTGGTGGGAGGCAGGTTCGGACAAAGGCGTGAAGAGAAGGGATCAAACGGTTCATGGAATGGCCCAATCTAGCTAGTCTTGACCTCTGGGTGATCACAGTGATGGTGACGCAAGAGAGGTGATGTTTTGAAGCTTTATCCACCAGCTGAATTGGGCTGTGTGCGAGTGTGAGCTTGATCCGGAGCTGCTTTGGAGGAAGAGTGAAACTGCTGCAGCCCGGAGACGGGATCTTTGGATGCACACTGCCCATGCAGCTGCAGAGGGTCGAGAAAAAAAACAAAAACAAAAAAAGGTTAAAATTCAAATTCGGTTCCGATTCGACTTACCGAACACTGAGATTGGACCCTGAGCCAGACGAGCAACCAAACCCTCGGCCAATTTACACGGCGCGTAGCCTTACGCAGGGCAACACAGCGAAAAGAGCGCGTCTGTGACTTTGGAAAAGAGAGAGCAACACATAACACGCATGAGTCTGCAGGTCTCCACCAAAAAGCCAACACCGACCGCCGTCCTTCCTTCAGCTTCATTTCAACCATCCCAGCATTCTAATGGCACAGCCCAAGATACCGTCGATGTTGACCTCTTTGCCACCATCATCACCATTGCCCTCGTCATAGCTCTGCTGCATCTCAAACCCAGCACAGAAGCGTCTTTGAGTCTTTCACGATGCCGGTGCGCCAACGAGGTGGATCACCCGTAGCTGGTAATGGTTTCCATGGCACACTAAACCAGCAGCAGGAAACCAAGCCAAAGATCAAGCCGGAACCTTTTGTGATCGATCTTTGCAACTCCGATGACGAGCATGCAATCCAACCCGGGCCGTCCGAGCCAGCAACCCGCCCAAAACGACCAGCTGCAGGGTCCAGCCGCCTTAAGTACGAGGACGACAGCCAGCCTTGTACCGACAACGAAGATCAAAATGACGACTTTTGCGGAAGTGCAAACAAACGCCGCGGCAAGATGTGCGCTTCTTCCAGCACTCCAACAACAGCTCCTAAGCTCTACGCTATCGCTCGCATCGGAACCCTTGCCACCGACGGCGTTGCCTCGGTTTCACAATCCGAAGCAAAGCTCGCCAATGTCAGCTCCGGCATTCTCTCCCGTATCCAGAAATCCCTCGCTCTCGCCAAGCATCCTGGCACAGGCGAAGCTGAAGCTCAACAGGCCCTTCGCCTGGCAACCCGTCTCATGTCTTCCCAGAATCTTACCCAAGCAGATATCCTCGCTTCCTCCTCTGCCGAGACCAACCAGACCCGCGCTGGCATGTCGATCGTCGAGATCGTTTCCCAGACCAACGCTTCTCCGCGTAATGAGAGCTGGGTCAACCAAGTCGCTATCGCTATAAACCTCTTCTTCGACGTCAAAGCATATTCGACCTCGTATGCCAATCGGACCAAGCTTAGCTGGACGTTTTATGGGCTAGCCATCAACACGGTGGCTGCAGCACATGCGTTCGAGATGGTACACAATCAGGTGCTGACCTGGGCGTATGAGAAGGCGAGTGCCAAGTTGGTGTCGGGTAAAACGGGCAAGAACAGCTACTGTCAAGGCGTGGCTGCGGGCTTAATCGCGTTGGCCAAGAAGGAGAAGAAGGAAGAGATGCGCCTGGCTATCGAATCTGAGAAGAAGAGGTTGAAAGATGCCGAGGAGCAAGAGGCTGCTCAGACCAAGAAGGAGAAGGAGCGATTGGAGGATCCACCAGTTTCATCAGTCAAGTCCGAGCCAGGGATCAAGCCTGAGCGCCAAGCTAATGGTTTCAGTGGCAGCTCGGCATCAAGATCTCGAAACGTACAACTCGAAGATGCCATCGACGAGGAAGACATCAAACCGTTTCGCAACGGCGTCAAACGCTCTGCATCTGAACAAGCCGACGATGGCTACGGTCGCTGGACCGACAGTGGCTTCGGGTCGACAAAGCTCGAGCACGATCACGACTCTGAATCCGACAACGAAGACGCCCACGATCGTTTCTACGATCTGAACTCTGACCTGCCCACACCAGCATTCGAAGAGGACATCAAGCCGCACTTTGACGAAGCTCTCGAAAGCGACATTATCGATCTGACCTCTGATCTCGATAACACCACTTCTCCTTCTTCTGCTGATATCCAGCCTAAACCCGACCCCGAGTCTGAGGATATCAAGCCCAAGCTCGAACCAGAGGACAATGGCGCAGGCTGGCAATCCGGCAACCAACTGATTCGCTTCAGACAAGATGCAGAAAAGATCGCAGACGACTACCTCAATTCGCAACACTCTGGCCTCAAGTTTAAAAAGAGAGCAAAAACCACCTTCAAGAAGGACTCGAGCGCCTTTGAACAGGGTAGAGAGGATGCTAAGAAGATTGATGTTAAGCGAAAGCGCATTCAGGGATAGAGGTGGATCTCGATGCGATTGTGTGCTTGCTTTATCACATGGTATACCCAGTTCTATTCTAATCTATGTAATCTATGCAATAGTAGTGGCATGACCGCCACTCTCATTGTTCTCCAGGGAGGAAAAACGACCTGAAGCCTTGCAAGCTCTTAAGGCCTCCAATGTTGCTACTGCTGCTACTTTCACCTGACTGATCGCCAAACCTGTCTTCTATTTCCGTCGACGTCTGTGGTACGCCGGAATTCCTGCTGGTTTGTTGCTTGTACTTGTCCACAAGTTCTTGAGCTTTTTCTACTGTCAAGGGTTTTGCGTAGGTCTTCAACAGCTTGGCTCTGACTATCTTCTCGACTTTCTCTCGCGGAGTGGGTAGTCTACCTATAAGTTGGACTGGTTCGAATTGCTTCTTTTTCTTGGCTTCTTCCAAGAGGCGATCGATGAGAACTTGCAGGGAGGAACGGAGATACACGGGTTCTTGCATGATGTGCTGTTCGCTTTTGAGATGGACGAATGCTTGATTGACTGTCACCTGGTCTAGTGCTGAATATCCAACGAGGAGAGAAAAAAAAAAAAAAAAAAAAAAAAAAAAAAAGCAAGGGGAAGGTCAGACAAGAAGTGTGGGAATATATAGATCGGACGAACCATGCTTACATCTAGGATTCTCCCCCAATCCTCCTGTTCGAATGTAGTGTTCTAGAATCTTCCCTACATTATAAAGTCGAAAGCAGCACGGAAGGTTAGTATCGTAAAAAATGGTTTGCCTAATTGGGTGGACCTACAGTGGTGGTGATCGTTCCATTCTGTTCCGCGGAAGATGTAAGCAAGTGTGGTAACTGCATCGTTTTGCTTGGCCGGGTTCTGTGGCCAGACTTCCACAGCTATGGTTCTGAAAATGTGCATAGGATCTGTGAGACCTTGGACGGGAGGAGCCACGCACAGCGCGGTCAGGATGGCGATGCTCATCACTAGGATCGTGACGAGTCTCATCGTTTAAGAGATGTAGCCTCGGTTGGCAGAAGGAACCGTTGCTGAGGCTCCAGCAAACTCGGCTTGCAAGTGAATGTACAAGTTTTTATACGCTTCAGCCTTCCCCCACCTCTATGTCTACCACCCACTTTTCGAAAGATGTTGAGACAATGGGATACAGGAGTCGAAGATCGCCAAGAACCATGTCCCACACGATGATTGTTGAGCATAAAAGAGTTCGAGGTGAAAGTCTTTTCTTTGCTACTGGGATTGGTGGGTCGAACCGAAGCTCTTCAAATGTAATTCTTTGTGGCGTGGCAAAGAACAGAGCGTGTGTGTGGGACGTTTTGCGCCGCTTTCTACCGCAACTGGATGCCAATGCAAGTGCCTCTTCCACACAATCGAGCTGTCGGAACACTTTGCTTTTGTGCGTCAAGTAAAGCCGGCCTGGCCGTCAGGGAAGCGGTCATCGATTGAACAAGCAGCGTCTGTATCTGGCTGCTAACTGCGTGTTCTGGAGACTTGGCCATCCGAAAAACGCATGCAGAGTAGCGGCACCATCTCGGCCACGATTCTGCTTCATAAGACCTTAGAACCCCCACCTTAGCCTTGCACATGTGCACGAACTGCGTGTTTGCAATCACAATTGTATGTGCGGTCTTCGCGAAGATTCGCGATATAAGAAGCGAGCCTTGAAGACCGATCCGAACGAGATTTCATCCAGTATGCCAGCAACGAAGGAGAACCGAGGTGGAGGCTCGGACGGTCCTGCTTCGACTGGGCTAGAGTGGGCATGGGCGTTGGCGGGTCATGGGGAGACTGAATCCTTGATGCACAATTGTTTAGCAGTGCAGTGCAGGTAAAGGCTTTGGACAGTGGCGCACGTTTCCCTTGCATGTATGCCATGCGCGTGGGAGATCAGGATCGAGACCCAGCTGACCGGCCCTTTTCATGCCTCACACACGTCTACGCCACTCAACGGCAGCCTCAGCGTGGGTTCTGTCTTTCTCAGCGTGGGTTCTGTCTTTCTCAGCGTGGGTCATGAGTGATTCCCGACGGAAAGTTGTGTGGCTGCCCGAGGAAAATTGCCATTTTGCATTCTTGAGCCTCAATCACCTTTTCTATCAAATCACTCGCTTAAGCTTAAACCAACACATCACCACGCGTGACCCTCAAGATAAAAATTCCGACAATACTGTACATGACACCACACCAACAATGATGTAGCGTGCGCAAACTTGCCATGATTGTCATGCACGCAGGGGCCCATCTTGTCTTCGTGGTATCAGAAGGACAATTACGCTGCCCTTGCTTCGCCCTGCATTTTATCACTTTTATGTTTCTTCGAGGAGATCCAAGCTCAACATTATCGTGCTACAGAGCAATGTGTTCCACGCTTTGTTCGCTCGCTTCTCGAGGTTTCAGCCCAGGTTCTGTTGTGCTGGCATTGTCGAGTTAAAATCGTGACCGCTTGGGCCTTCTGGATTCCCAGGAACGAAACAGAATTTCCCGCCGAGGCTCCTGCTTGCCCTTTGTTCAGACGCAACCGGTCAAAGGGGTGACGAGGACATAACGCAAGTCCAAACTCGAAGTGTTGCGGCTATAGAAGCGTCTTACGGAGACACAGATGACCGGATGGCCGGATGACCCTAAATATGATCGGGTTCAAGCTGAACGCGAGCCCCTGTGTTCAATTTGAAAGACATTTAAGCGTATCAGCAACAGATCTCTGAGCTGGGGCATCCCCCCGCTCCTGTCCTTCTTCCTTCCTACACTCCTCGGCATCTACACCAAGACACGTCAATAAAGCTCTCCTTCCCTTGCTTGTTCTTCGAGGACGAAGGTTTTGATGCCAACATGAGGATGGGCGCCATCCCCGACCTAGATGCGCCAGGACGACCTCTCTCCCTGACCCAAGCCATCGACCCCAACAGCCTCAAATTCTTGCATCGAGGACAGACAAACGCCCAAATTATCCAATCCCTCTTCACAGTCATCTATGCCCCTTGGCCGAAGAGCAACCGTGCCTGGCTCCTTGCGAGCGAGTGCGAGGTCGCACTCACTTTCGTTGTCTGCGCCCTGATGCTCTACAACAAGCGACGCATGGGAAAGCTCTGGATTCTCACCAAGCGAGACTCGATTCACGGCACCTTCTACGTCACCAACTCGGTCTTTGTCCTCGTTTTGGGCGTGACCACTTACCTGTTTTCTTGGAGCGTCACCGCTATGGTTGTGATCGCGTCTTCCTACAAGGGTCTAAGCAGTATGGAGTGGTGGTGGTGCCTACCTGCCCCTTGGTTGCCTTTGGTCATTACAGCGTACATCAGTCTTCATGGCTTCATCCTTGGATGTAGCCCTCGCTCGCCGCTCTCTTCCTCCCTGGCGCAGAACATGTCGAAACGCAACAGATGGTTCTACTTGCCCCTTCCCAAGTCGTCGATGGTCTGGAACATGACTCTTTTCTTGCCTTGCTTGTTGTTACTCATCAGCACCGTTATAATCACGGCTTTTTCCGGTCGAAGCTTCTATCAAGCCAAAGCACTCGCTCAGCAACTCCTTTCGCCCGTCATCCACCAGCAGATGAACCGACTGGCTCACGAAGCTCGCATGGACTTCCCCGAAGCCAATCTTCCGGTCTCTGACGATCTCATCTGGACTGCTCGCACGGTAGCAGCTGCGTACTTTGACTGCCACAGATATGTCTCGATGAACTCGTGCATCTTTGCAGCTTGCGCGTTTGGCATCTGGATTCCATGCCTCCTCTACGGTCTACCCAATGCAGTAAGCCTAGTGGAACATGCATGTTTCCGTCATCCCGATCAACTACCATCGTACTGCAGCTCGTTCCTCGGCAAGCTCTGGTTCCTCCTCACAAAAGGAAAGCCAAAAACCGAGTACAGCACCACCCATCTCAGCATCAGCACTTGGAAAATGGCCATCCTTGCCGTAGTCTATGTCGAAGTCCTAGTGATATCTATCCCCGCCTTCGGATGGCTTCCTATTCTCTTGTATCGCAATGCATTCCCCACTGGAATTCTGGCGGGGGACATCACGGAAACGATGCGAATCTCGATCTTGGCGGTCAGCATTATTACCATCAGCTCATGTACGTGCGTCGCCATCTTTTGCACCGTAGCCACCCTTGATCCGCTCTTCAGAGCTGCCATTGGTCTCAACATGATTCGCACCCAGATTGCAATCGATATTCAGGTCGTTCACAGGAAGAGTAGACGTGAAGAATTCGACCCTGATCCCGAACCGATGTTGCCAGAAATAGCGATCAAGGAGGAAGGCTTGCTTACGCTACACGAGCTTCACATGGGAAATGGTCCGAGACTGTCGAGACAGCCTTCAGCAACAACGTTTAACAGCTTCAAGTCGGCAAGCCCCAGCACTGGGGATCAGAAAGGTGCGGCGGAGCAGAATATTCATCTCGCGCTTTAGTGCAGCTGCAATTATTCCGATCTAGAGAATCGAGTACTTAGACATGCTTGATACACCAGGAAGCAGTGCAGAGTTATGCTTCATCGATACATCAACGACCGATTCCGCTTCTCGAGGCAGAGTAAAAGTCGTCTTTATCCGATTTTTTCAATTTGTTACGATGCTGGTCTTTTTCAAACAGCCGCCCGATGGTTGTCGGAACATGTCCATAGGTAGGGAAGAAACAGCGTTGAGATTGAGGACCGTGCTGAATGTGAAGGAGATGAGCGATGGGAACAGAACGAACGAGCTTTACAAGTCTTGACAAAGGTACAAAATCGTGACCAGGCGGGTCGACTGGGACGGGCGGAAGACCGTTAATCGGTTACGATTGTGAAATCCTCATGTCTCTAGCTTAATTCTCGGGGTCAAGCTCGGGGATTGTCTCCTTGAAAGACCTTCTAAAGCCAGCTTTCCAGAGATAGTAACTGTCCCAGTGTGCACCTGTCACCGACCATCCTTTAGCTGCCATTAAGGAGCGGTAGTATCCACAGAGAGAGCGAGTTGCTGTAAGCATCTGCAAGCTGAGTCTTTCTCGGATGCAGTATATTTTATGACTTACCGTGCATCGGAAGAGCAACTTTATTCCAAAACTGTGTGGCCAGAGCTCTTGTTTCAGGATTAGGATCTGTCCGAGACATCGGAAATGTGGACACCTTTCAGCATGACTGGTAGAACACGCTTTGGCTATCAGAAACATACGGTGACTCACTGTAACGGACAGTCCGATCAAAAAACTTTTGACGTGCCATCAAAAGGTCGGCTGCCGCATGCTTGCTGAGGATTTCGGAGGTTATCCACATCATACCAGCTGAAACCATTGTGAAGAAGCACTGGAGGGTAAAGAATATCATCACAAGTGCAAGTGAGAATCGCTTCATTTTCGCGACGGTATGGATAGCTTGCAGGAAGGGTTTTCTTGTGATCGGAGAAGGTCAAGTTCCAAGATATGTAGGATGGGAAAGGTTGGTGTCAACGAGGAAGCCGCCATCATTCCTACTCTCATTTTATGGCTTCAACGATACGCGAGACGCACAACAGACGACTGTGTGCAAGGTAGAAGGGCCCACCAGGCCTGACATCATTTGGTGTGGTCCTGAGCGAGCCTTCCTAAGCACGGTTGCCACCCTATTTATACTGTCGCAGTGAGATCGTGCAACGACTTCATTTTTGCACATCACTGTCAAACAAAGAAAAGTTCATTTATGAGGGTTGTGCTGGCAACCGGCGGGAGAATCATTCGGCTTCATTTCGGTCGAAGAAGGCTGTGGCTAACGAAGTGTCTTCCGACACTCACCCTCTTTCGTTCTCTCCCACGCTATAGTACAGCTCGACCTCAAATGAGGATGGGTAGAGTTAGGAGCACGAAGCGGTTCCGGAAGTTTCATCAGCTCAGTACCGAAGCTTGGACATATCACTAAGCGGGAATGAAGGCTTCCACCTAGATTCCCACAGTGTGCAGTGCGTCGGGTACTCCCACCGCCAGATGAAACCAGTGGGACAGCTCGCGAACCAGCAAACGTAGGAAGCGTCAAAGCCCTTTACGTTCTGCTTGTATATCACTTAAGCAAGGCATTCTCGTTGTGAATTCGTAGATGATTTCGATTGTACAATATGTAGCATGAACTATCCAGACGTTACAGATTCGGCCAGTGCCTGCGATACAGGCGCGTGCCTCTCAAGCACAGGCGCCTCCGGAAGTACCATCTTTAATCTTTCGACCTCAAAGTGCTCTGGAGATGATGTATCGAAACTGATAGTAAGCAGGAGCTGGATCGTCATGCAGTGTTAAAGTCACTCTCAAGTCGACCTGAGAATGCGGACAGCGTCCATGAACTTCTGTCCACAGTTTACCCTTTTGCAGTAGTATTTGTTCCAGTCCGACCCATACACGGTCTCGCCTTCCCCTGTTAGGGACACGAGGCAGTAGTGCGAACTGGCCGTCAAAATGACTGTCCTTGTCCGGTGCCTAAGAATTCGATGGTGTCAAGACTCACTGTACTTTGGCATGGCCACTTCGTCCCAAAACTCTTGCGCCAGTTCCCTTCGCTCTTTGTCTAAAATTGGTCATGAACGCGATACCACATTAAGTTACATGTGATCAAGGTTACAAATCTGCGAGAAAGCGGAGTGTACTCACTGATGAGGGACTCGAACGATATCCGTGCCAATGTCGTGCCTCGTCCTTCTTCGAACCGACCGCTGAGAATGTCCCAGTCATCGTCGATGCGGTTGGCAACTGTGCATTGAAGTACAATAAAAGCCACCAGGAAGAAAATGTAGAAGTACTTCATAGTTGTTATTCTAGGAGTGCGAATAATGAGGAAAGTCAGGAGATGGGATGGAAAGGGGTTGATGTTTAGGGAAGGCCTCGAGGTTTCACATTGATATAAGAATAGATATCTTCGGAAAGGACATGTGTTCAAGACTTTTGCTCGACTGCGTTGCTCACACTGGAGCTTGATCTGTATCAGCCTCTAGCTTCTTCGGCCCTCAACGCATAGAAGACAGAGCTACAATCCTTTGTCAGCGGTTGTTCCGATCTCCGTTCTCTGGCCACTCGGTTACAACAGCACCACTCTTGTTGACAGTTCGGTGGAGGTGAATGAATGTATTTGACCACAATCGAGACTGCAATAGGGTTGTCTCAAGTGTTACCATGCGTGAGAAAGTTGACAAGGCTCATGTCACCCCATCTTATTTCTTTTGAGGCCTGCGGATTTCATCAGGATGGAGAGGTGGAAGACTTGCGAGAGCATCTGATATATTGCTGACGCACATGTACATTCGTCAAAGATCTGTTCAATGCCTCTCAGTGCTGGCCTCGATCGTGGGGCGACACCATCAATCAACACAATAGTTCAGTCAGAAATCGGCTGTAAAACTTGCTTTGAAACGTATAAGTGCTCGTCAAACATTACGCCAAGAGCCCAAGTGACTTCAAGTAGACCTAAAATCGCGGACCCAATCCATCACTTTCTGTCCACAGTGGACCTGTGCACAATAGTAGTAGTTCCAGTCCGACCCAAACACCGTTTCGCCTCTGTCTATTGGAAAACACACCTTTCGTCAATATAGTCGTCTCTCTTAAAAACTTAGCAGAAGTTAAGACTCACCGTATTTTGGGATGGCTACCTCATACCAAAAGGCATGGGCCAGACTCTTTCGCTCTTTGTCTGGAGTAAGCAGAAAAGTCAGTTGGCGTTGAGATTCAGCCAAAACATGGGTGTCTGACTGCGTTGCAAAGGAGGGGTCAGTTCACTCACTGATGAGGGCGAAAAATGTCTGTTGTGCCACTAACGTGCTCCAGTCATCCTCGAAGCGCTTGCTAATGATCTCAAAATTGGGATCGAGACGATTTGCCAAAGCGCACTGAATTGCGGCTGAAGCAACGAAGACCGATAGATAGAAGAGCTTCATGCTCGGAATTATGGATGTTAGAAGAGACATGTTAGAAGAGACGAAGATGAAAGAGTCAAGTCAGGGGCCGTGGTACCGCTGATTCTGTGAAGCATGGAAGCCAAGGGCGAGGGCATCTCACGCTACCTTTATAGCGTCAAGACATAGCTTCATCAGGAGCTTGTCACAAGAAACGAAAACTGTCTGACATGTCCGGGTGGGAAGCAGAATTTGTACTGTTCCCAAACAGGTTGACCTCCCTCGTGCGAGACACAGATTAAATTCGCGGCCGTAACTTCGCAAACCAAGGTAATCACGAAGTCAGTACATTTTTTCGAGACGGTTGTCAAATGTGCATGTGAACTTCAGCGGAGGCATGCGTGCGAACGTTGACGAAGCCGTGGATCAATATCGCGAAAGAATGTTCCCACTTCCTTGCCCCTACCCGAGAGGGTCGGAGATACCATGACGATGCTGGTAGATTGTGCGGCTGATACAGCTATCGCTCGTTTGCATCTGTTGCTGGCATTCTAGCTCATTGTGAGTATTCTGGTGAATTCATGAGTAGCTTGCCCTCTCACTGACGTTACTCTGTGTCAGAATCACAGGTTGGGTATCAGAGTTTACCAAGTCAATGACGGCGCAGTAGGATGCATTGTACACCACGGGGTCTTTATCCTGCAAGCAACGACATTTCTACAACCAATCCCTGATGTCACGTCTCATGCGCAGAGTGCAAAAGCGTAGGTTGCTCGACCAAAACGCGTCTCATGATTCGATCACAGTGGTGCTTGAGAAAGCTGTTGGACAAAAGATTGGTTGCATACTGAAGCGGCAGGGCAAATCATTCGAAGCTGTGACCTCTACGAAGCTCGAAAGCGGTCGTAATGAAAAATCGCGGCTAAAGTAGCCTCTAAGGTTTGATCTTGCTGATTAGGCTCCCCACCTCTTCCACAGCACCCGAAATCCCTTCGGATGGGCCTGAGGCTCCTGCAGATCCCAATTTTTCACTGAGCCAAGCGTTCCAGTCCGATCCCTTTACATCTTCTTTTGTTGCTTCTGTAAAGAGTATAGCCTCGAAATGAAGCAGCTGTCAATAAACTTGTACTTCCTAAGACTTGTAGGAGATAGGCTATGTGAATACTAACGAAACTTTGCAAGGGCTTCTTTGAAGAATTCACGGCCAAGTACCTGGTGTTCCTGTTCTAATATCGGAGAAGGGGCAATCATTATTCGAATGAGATCGAGCCACAACTTCACGAGTGAGAGGTGAGCCCGTGCACTTACTAAGGTTACCCAAAAACCAACCACGTGCCATGGTGATACCGTCACCGGGACGCATATCCTTGCTGATGACGTCAAAATCTTTGTCCAGAAATCCCGAAGCGTACTTAAACGTAGAAAGGGCGAAGACGTAAACAAGTGCAGAGAGTTTCATGACGGTGATAGCTGAAGTGAGGAGAACGAGAGGGTCAAGATCTACTAAGTTCGTCTAGGAAGAAGTAAGAGGAGGAAGGCAAGAGAAACGTCTTGCGCCGCTTTTATCCTTTTAGAAACCTTCACCTCGGTAGGGACACAACTGATTCGCGTGCTCAAGTCGAGACAACCCTCTCTATATTTGAGTGGGCGCTCTTTTGTGCAAAGTGGGCGCCTTCGCCAACCTTTGTTCCCCTTTTGTCTGGCGTGCGTATCTCATTTAAATGTTGTCTCTTTTGAAAGTCGGTAACGATAGCGATATAGCCACGGTGGTGGTCAGAGAGACAGAATTTCGGTTTTATGCATGTCGATTGATGAGTCACATCCGTTGACAAGGTTGAGCACAATCTTCGACAATGCAAACAGTTTTTTTTTTGCATCCCCACCATTGCACGCCAGGATTGCATAGATATGATATTGCGGCTAGACCTGCGCGACCTTGAGCTCGATGAGGCTCCCAGCCCGCCGAAGAGGGGCTGGTCGAGCGCGGAGAGTGAGCGACAAAGACAACAGGGTGGGAAGTGCTAAAATCGCTGGGCTGTGCCCAGCGACGAGTGCAGAAGATGATGGTAGTATAGAGGAAAGGTGACATGAAACAAGAACATAATGAAGGTGGGTGAGTTGACGTGGCGAGCTCTGCTTGCCCAGACGCTCTCACCCTTCCGCACGAGTTGCAACGCTAGCCACAGTGCTCAAGCATGGACAAGCCTCAACAGACGCATCGCACCCACAGTAGCTGAGGAGAAGGGAACAAGATAGGAGTCTGCGTCATCATGGTAAAAGCCGCCCCCCACTTGGAATTTTCTTGAAAAGATCGCGGAACCATTTGAAGGGTGCGTTCTGACGGTAGTAGGTGTTCCAGTGCCTGCCATTCACGACTTTGCCTGCTTCTGATGCGCACAATGGCAGAAGAAAGGATAGAGCACGAGACCTGTGATTAGCCTATGGAGCGAAGCAGGACTCGGAGATAACTTTGGTGACTTACCGTGCCTGGGAATCGCAACGTCGTTCCAGAATTTCTCTGCCAGTGCCTTTTGCTCCTTACCTATACCGAATGTTTGTGTCGAAAGGGTGAGAGGATGACTACGTTTGCTGAACCATTGCTAGTTTGAACTAAACTCACGATTGCTGTGCAGGAATGCCATGTGCTCGAAAGACACTCCATCGCCGATACGAAGACTTTGAGAGTACACCACCGCCTTAGATCTGAGACGCTGAGCTGACACTAAGTACAGCCAGAGTAGCGCCAGGACTAGGGAAGTACGCAAGCGTTTCATCTCCTCGGCAAATGGCTTGTCGCTGGTTGGAAGGTCTCAGGGATGCGATGAGGCTGAACGTGGTAGGAAGGAACAAAGGTCGACGCTGTGCCGTGGCGACAGTCGTGGAACGAATCACACTATCTTCAATGCAGCCTTGCCACCGAATTGCAAAACAGACCACTCAAAGTGTGTGGGCGTATCGGTGAACCACAATGAATCTCAGCGGGACAGATCTGCCCGCAACAGGCTGGCGTTGTTGATGTAGGTCACTGATGACGCAGTCAACCTTACCAGCGGAGTCTGAATTCATTGCATCATGTTCACTCGAAGTTAGGCAGCAAAACATGTATATATACTGAGATTCCACTCGACCTCATTTCATTTCCCTCATCGGATTCACCTCTATCGCTCATAGGCGTCAGGGCCCCCTCTTTCAAGCACGTCGTCACTGGACGAACTGATCACATGCAGCACGGATGCTATGATGAATACGAAAAGGTGTTTGCTCGGAGAAATGACAGTGATGCACGGCTGACTGGAATGGAAGTGGAGACTGAGAGGTTGGAGAAATAAAAGCTGTATCAATAACATACTTATCCGAATGTGCTCTTCACTCTGCGAAGGGCACGTTGGTATCGGGTATTATAAGCGTCTTCACTGTCCCAAAAGACCGACTTCTCTCGAAAAGCATCCTTTACTCGGTTACGAAAGCCTCTAGTCATTTTGTAGAATTTGTTCCAGTCCTCTGTCGTCACGGCCTCGCCCAAGCCTGCTCGAAGCGATTTAGAAGGATAAAGGATAAACGATTTACGATTACGAGTGAGCAACTTGCCTAACTGCAGTTTTGTGGTTGTGGTCGGTTCAAAGCGGTGATTAGACTCACTCCATTTCGGCGTCGCCACTTGAAGCCAGAAGTTTACGGCGATTTCATGTCTTTCTTTACCTGTACGATGAGATTCACAACAAGCTGTAAGGATATTGAAAGTGGTTTTCGGAAGGAAACTCATCTGAGCTGTCGAACGACTTACGAATTCTAAATAGGAATTCATTCATTGCACTGGTAAAAGACGCTTTGGTGGCAAATTCATCGCTCGCCGCCAGGAGTACACCAGTTTTTGGGAGGAAATTGGCGAAAACGGGTTGGAAGACGACCAGGGCAAAGACAAATACCAGGTGAAAGCACTTCATGATGGCAATGTAGTCGTCGTCAGGATGTTATACTAGAGAGTCGAGTGGTTGGTGTTTGAACGAGGTAGCGAGAATGTGATGCTGAGAGTGTACGATGAGAGTCGTGAGTCCCATCGTGAGAGGACAAAGGTCAAATGTTGCTAATCAGTACCGCTATGTGATTCATTCGAGAGAGTGGCGCTCTCTTTATCCTTCTCTGGTGCCAAGTAGCCAGCCGTGGGTTAGAGCACCGTCTGATATGAAGTTTGTGGGACCGTTGGCTGCTTAGTGGCGCCGCACCACAGCTGCTTTGTCGCTTTCCAAATTCTTCTCCGTCCCACATGAAGTTTGTGGGACCACGGATTGCCAAGCAGCGCCGTGCCACAGCTCAACAACATCGCCGAGTTCAATGTGGGATTCTGTTGCACAGTTCCCGCAATCGCCACAGACTACATCCGTATCTCCTCCCAAGCCAAGGGTAGCAAACTTAACTGTGATCGATTTGAATCAAGGATAGATGAGAAGCGTACAACCATCATGCAGTGAAAGCCCGGAGGGTGATGTATAGCGGTATGACTACAAAAGCCGATGCAGAAGGGAGATACCGGCAACAGAAGAAGTCCAATGCGCTGGCCCACTTCTTCGTTTCTCGAGTCCAAAAACCACCATTCTCGCAAGAAAACTTTCTGTCGAGGTAACACCTCTTTTGTTCACATATGGTACGCAGAATAGGTGGGAGGCTACGTACGTTGGAAAACAAAGTGCAGCGGAGAACTATTGCAGAGTGATTGAGCCGGAGAGCCAGTCTCGGCGATGCCTTGCTTGCTGCACAATACAGCTACCGAGAGAGGATGCGTATCAAGAGAGCTTGCATGAAAGGCGGGACCATGTGTCTGCGGAATATTGTGGGTTGCAGCGAGACAAACCCGAATACATCTCTGAAAAATGCGTCACCCCATCCTGCAACGAGGCCCCTGAGCTGCCCAACCCCGATCTTCAGAAACTTTGTCTGTCTTTCAGGTTCCATTTTTCTTAAAGGTGCAACGAGGCCCCTGAGCTGCCCAACCCCGATCTTCAGAAACTTTGTCTGTCTTTCAGGTTCCATTTTTCTTAAAGGTGCACGCTAGCGCTCAATTAGAGTGGCTTTACAGGCATTGCAAAGCTCGGAAACTGGGCACTGAAATTTGCTGCGTTCGAATCCGACTCATGGCGACAGCGCCTTCGATGGTCTATCCCATCGTTCAAGACTGTAGTGGGAACCTCAATCTCAGGAACCATTTCAGCAAGCCTTCGGGTTGATGAAGTCAATCCTTCGGGCTGTATTACAGCTAGCGCAGTGAATCAAGTTGCCCATCCACGTTGTCAAGCCGGAAAAATGCCTACTGCTCTACATCTCGAAAGAGAGACCGTAAATGCAGCTCAAGGACTTTGAAAAACATCTGGACAACTTATAGCTGCGATTGAACGAAATGGTACGCTTTGCTCACCCTGGTGAGACCGAAACAGCTGGTGGCAACAGCTGCATTTTGACGATCAGTACCACCATGAACGAGTGGGTCTTTGAATCGCTTTGCAATTTCACGCTCAATAAAGCTAAATTCAGTCATTTGACAAGCGAGGACGCTGCTCACCATCTTGAGAGGGGTTTAAGTAGGAATCGGATATCTTGTTCTCTTCAAAAAAAAGGCTTCGCTTCACTCTGTTGCGCATTTTTGTGGTACGGGGCAAAATCAAGTCAGAGGTTTTCAGTGATAGATAGATTGAGGTTGAAAAAAGGAGGGAGATCGTTCGCCCTACTGAGAAAAGGATCATTGTGATCAGTAAGAAGAAATCGAGTGGAACAGATAGGCGAGATGTGGAGAGCGGATTCGAAGGGGCGAGAGCTAAAGCGGTTCACAGCTTTTCAGCAAGGTTCCAGAAAGACATGCAAGTGGAATGTGAGCAAGTCTCAAGAAAAGGAATGTCGTTAGCACGGCTGTCAATGCATCCTCTTGTCAATGACGCGCCGCAGCCGCGAGGAAGCTCTGTTCGGCAGTTTCCGATGAAAGGTGTGAAATTGAGCATGCCTCTCTCGCTCTGCGGAAGCGATCCGACCGATCAACCCCTGCGAGGATTCAGCTGCATTCTTGCTGCCTCAGTATGAATCTCTCGAAGTGTCCGCAGGTACGCCTGATGTTCGGCATGCATCCGTCCGAGTTCGCCAGCATACCAAGTGTTCCAAGCAAGTCCCTCGATAGGATGCGGTTGAGCTTCGAATGTTCATTAATAAATGAGAAGACGTACACACAGGTCAGCTCTTTTTCCCCGCGATTCCATCATGTCAATGATTCCCGCGAACCTACCCATTCGACCGGACATTCGCATGTCTTCGAAAAACTGCGGGAAAGCCTCCACGTGGGGACTCTTCAGGCCTGTCATTCGATGAAATGGAAGTTGAGTTCAGTTTACGCCATTGTCAGTGGTTTCCGGGGGCCCTAGACTTCTTGTCGCGGACAATAACAGTGCATTGCCATTGGTAAACGTGATATCGAGAAAGGAGGACGTACTGGGGTTCTGTCGGATTGCTTCGACCACGTGCTCTTTGAGGGCTTCGATAGCTTGCTCGACGGGCGTATTTTCCGTGCAGATAATAATGTCTTTGTCGATTTCGAACCCACGTGCACCGCCCGTAGCGATGGTCGCTAGGGAGAGCATCAGTAGGAGGAGCTTCTTCATCGACATATTGGTGATTTTACTTCTAACTTTAGAGTATAGAAAGAGCTGGATGAAGCGGGAACCGAGAAGGTGATGGAAGCGAGTTCTTCAGGCCGTCTCATTCCTGACGTTTTAAGTCTGAAGCGGGGAAGCCTATCCCCTGTCCGGCAGCTCCTGCCGGTCGGTCGGGATCGGAGAGCTTTTAGTGCCAGCCCACACTGAGTGTGTGCCGCAGAAACATGACTTTACTGCACTGCAGTGTGCATCGACCATCGCCTGATTGCATGCATGTTAGCTGACACTCAAGGTGACTTCAGCCTGAAAGTTTCAGAATACATACCTCTGTCGTCGCAAAATCTGTGTGAAAAGCGATCGGCCCGACCGCCGACAGCCACGACAATGAGGGAAGGGCTCAAATAAGGGCCCAGAACGCTTCAACCGCAAAATTGAATGAGTTCATCCCGAACATTGACGTCCGGCTCAACAGTGGCCATTGTAGTTAGCTGTCAGAACAATTCAGTAGCAGACTCGATGCAGAGTCGATTGAGCAAGCAATGAAATTGGATGTCAAGCGGCGCTCGATGCACGTACTTCAAACCAATCACCACACATACGCACCGGTGACTCCCAGCTGCAGTTGTACTGGTCAAATCAATCAAGTCAGCCTCTCGGGTGGGTCTGTGAGAACGCACATTACGTTGCTCAAGCAGAGTGGTCTTTTCGATCAGCCACTTGAATTCCGATAATCTCTGCTCATGACTGTTTATGCCGGAAGCCGGTCAAATGCAATCTGTTTGTACCCTCTTAAAAGAATCCGCAAAACTCTTCTGGGACGTGCAAAAAAGGAAATAAAGGCGGTCTCAATCATTGGTGCCGTCGTCTTGACTGTGCTATGAGAAACCTCGAAAAAATAAAATCGATGCCAAAAAAGTACTGTTTAGCTCATTCACTACTGGGTTGTGCCGTCCTTGGATCTACGATTTTAAGAGGGGAACGTATGATTGAGGATTTGAGAGATAACATTTCGTAGAGTAGAGGTGGGACATTGAGTTGTTTCGAAGCTGGAGAGTGCCTGAAGACACACCAGACGCATGGCAGAGCACGTATCGGTGGCGCAGCTACTGAATGATAGCACGCGAGACTTCGCCCCTGCCGTGCTAACTTGGTATTGCGCTCATCTTAGCTGGACTTATGATCGGCGCCAAGTGACTCAGGAGAGTTGAGGCATCTAGCCCCGCCACCACCGAGATCTTCGAGGAGCTTGCGGCCTTTCCGCACCCCATGCAGACAAGGCAGCAGCCCAGACAGCAGGATCCTCAGATGCATGTTCCCCTGCTTGCTCCTCCTGAGCTGCCCTAGCAGCTGCTTCCCGTTCTTCCTGAGCTGCTCTGGCGGCTGCTCTGGCGGCTGCTTCCTGCTCCCGTTGATATTGTTCAAAAATCGGTTGGTAGTAGAAGTTCCATTCACGAGCTTGAAGTTCATTCGCCCCACCTCTGGCTGTTCGGAGTCGGCGAAAGCAATTGAAGATGAATACAAGTAAGCAAACGGACTAGTTGGAACAATTGCAGAGCATTACCTGGGCGGAACTCACTGAAAAATCCCCTTCGGTCCATCATATTGAAGAAATCTTGCGCAGCATTTGGCGGAGGTCTGTGATAGCCTGGAGAAGAACAACAAGAATTGCACAAGCTCTGTTTAAGTGAAGTGCTCGAACGTCTGGCACATGTGTGGCATCGTACTCACCGGCTTCCGCGAGCTGGTCCAAAAAGCGGTTCAGTCTCTGGACACCAGTCGAGATTTGCTCGCCGTAATTCCAGATGGCTGCATCAGGACGAATATACCAAGACCATACACAGCTGGCTGCCATAAGGGCCACCACTGTGGCGAAGGATATAACCCTGGGAAACAGCATGGCCAAACGGCTTTGGGACGGAGTCAGTGGTTAGTGTAGGAGTGAGGAAAGGGGGTTCTGAGCAGCCTATGAGGCTCAATATTTATGCTTTGACATCAGCTTTGTTGGGGCAGAGTTTTGCGGCACTCTGTTGTAACACTGTTGTGCAGGCGGTGTTCCCTTTTCCCAGTGACACAAGACTGCTTGTTGCATGATTTTGCCATCTAAGGTAACCTGGTAGCCCACTAGAACACGAGGCATGCGAAGGACTTCGATAGGCTAAAGTGTCGCAAAGTCACTGTTCACAATGTCGTTGAGCGCACTGTCAGATGAGAGAGGGTCGCTGTTTGAGCCCACATTGCTGCATGTTCGGCAACGTATTCTGCTGGCAGGTATCCTGCAGTGTCACGTTGGATAGTGGGCGTTGAGAGAAGCTTGAGACTTTCTGCTGCAAGCTTGCTATCTGCCTTTAGTCGTGTGAATCTGTCGTCCAGCGTGGATTTCAATGCAGCCATTCAACATGTACTCGAAGACAACGCCCCACCTACTCTCTTCAAAAGCTTTGTTGCTCGACAATAGATCGAGTCACAGCGGAAGATGAACAGCTTTCCGGCCACGTCGTCCAATGGTCCAGCCGATCATTTGCTTCGTAGATAGGTCCCACCTTCTCAGGAAGATCGCTTGCTCATGGAAGCTTAATCAGAACCATTGCGGGACTTCCACACTCTTTTAAGCATATGAAGTCCTTCGTTACTCCCGTATCCCACTGTTTAGGCTGCTCGCGGGTCTGAAATCCTAACAGACCCGAGCTTTCACCGAGATTTTCGCCATCATCGGCAAGAATCATCATTTGCGGCCCTTCATCTCGGTTTTTGAACGGAATTCACCGGCCAACCAGCTGCAGTATGTAGCCCACACTTTCAATTGCACGACACAAACAATAATTAAGCGCACATGTCACGGCGGTCCATCTTCCCTCATATCAATAGGACGCGAGGCTTATTCGGAACGATGTGTGCTCTTGATAGTGGCGATACGTACATGCGATCAAAAGGGCAAAGATACAAAGTGAGATTTCGAGCACTTTGGTAAGGAGTGCGAACAGCATTTTTCAGCTCCACCAAAATCTGCGAGGTTTGCTCTTTCCTGTGTTCCTGGTAATCCCACTTGAGCCTGCGTACACGTTGGTTGCGTCAGCCCGTGCTTTCTTTATTTCTCTATAATACAGGTTCCAGTCCGACCCGTATATGTCACCCATGCCACCTTTAGATGCAAACACGTGAGTAATCAGTATACCATAGATTGAATCATATGAAAGCTTTCTACGGACCATGTGTGTGGGTGAGGGAGATAAAGAACCCGAGGAGGAAATAACACTCACCAATTCTGCCTTCGTTCTCCATTCTTATGCCAAAGCCAGTAATATCATCTTCTGCTGGCCTGACTAGACTTGGATCTTTTTCTGTTATTCATTCGCAGAATGTCAACCAGTCCGACTCCATCAGTGAGATCTCTTTACTAGCATTGATCGACGCGGCCGCTCAAAGACTTACTTATAGCTTCAAGAATTGCTGTCTCCAAGTGCTTGACTACGACAGCCGTAGATTGCCCTTCTTTATGCAACTCGTGCGACAGGGCGAGAGCGTCTGGGCAAGCAGAGCTCGCCACGTCACCCACTTCATATGTCTCCATGTTATCTGTCGATGTCATTCTTCTTTAGTACCACCACCTCTTTACCTTTTGCTAGGCCTCGCCTAGCAAGCTCAGTTATTCTTCTCCCACCCTGTACTCCCTCCCTTGTCCTTGTCGCTCGCCCTTTGCGCTCGACCAGCCCCTAACGGCGGGCTGGGAGCCTCATCGAGCTTCAGGCCTCACTGGTCTAGCCGCAATCACACACTCAGTTTCCAATATGCTCAAGAGAGCAATGCTCAGCCGGGACCCAAAATAAGCCCATCTGCTACATAAAGCGCTTCGCTTGTTTGCACCACAGCAAACGCCATCGTTACTGTAAGGAGGAAGTAGTTCTGAAAGATCATCTTATTTGTAGAGGCTGTATCTCTAGCTGCTATTAATAATTTGGGTAGCTTCTTTGGAGAGTCAGAGCGAAGGAAGTGCAACGGAGCAGGCTTTAAGTACCTTTTGAAGCGACCCTTATTGTTTCGTTTGACTGATTCAGCGAATCACAACCTCTCGCCTTGCCCACTGTGGTCCACCGGCTTCTACAGGAAAGCGGTTTGAGATGCGGTATGGCATCGCAGTACTGTATCTGTGCTACCTCTTTTCCCCGTACTAAGCAAGCATTAGTCGACGTTTGGAGAGTGAAAGAGTGCAACTGCTAAGGGAAACTAACCACGACAATGTTGCAGGCATGGTGCGAACGGTTGTAATGTGCCTAGCCGGTTTTACCAGGCAAAAGACCGGCATCCTACTGCTTTGGACTACACCACCCACCAAGTACAGCCTGTCGTGGGAGATGGTTGCAAATAGGGCCGAAAGGTCGAGAATACTCGTGTTTGATTGGTTGGGAATTCCTTGAGTGCTTTCCTCAGTGTATCACCCCATGCGGATCTGTACCAGTCTTGAGAGTCCACAGTCGGGTTCATTTGACACAAAGTGAAGTCCAGCTTGTCAACCGCTGCACCACCCTCTCTTTTCTCGTACTTTTGTCCCGTCAGTCTTCCGCCGGAACTGCCAGTCAAACACGCTATTGGAAGCCCTTCTTGGTGTGAAAGCGCTTTTGTAAGCAAAGACATCGGTCTGTACAACCTGATGTTGTGTGACTGAGAGGCAGATAGATGAAAATTTCAGTCGTGGTCGATGGCGGTAACAGAAAGAGGCTGACAGCTTTGTCTATGGCATTTTGGCCAAACGGTATTCATTCTTTCATGCCTAAAAAAGGTTGCGCAGGAAGCTCTTCAGTTTGCTCCGGCTGCTCGATTTTGGCTGTTGAGAAGCATTGGAACTTCCCTCATCAGCGGCGTTGCCTTCGGCGGAGCTTGCAGCTTGGGATGCACCAGCTGCCTCGTCCCTCTGGATTTGCTCCCAAAATTCGTTCCAATCACTGCCTTTGATCGGTAAATCGAATTGTGGGCCACCTGAAATTGCAGACAAGCGCACAAAAAAGCTGTTTTGAGCAGGAACCGTGGACAAGGTAGACTTTTCGGGGACAATAGCACGTACCCAATCTGCCATTCAGCTCCATACGCTTAATGAAAGCTTCGAAATGCTCTTTCCTCGCCTTACTTGCTAGATTTCAGTCATGAACGAAAGCGAAATCAGCTAATGTCTTGAGCCACCCGCGACTGGATGGATGTGTAAGAGGTGTGGAATGAGAACATTACCTGGAGAGCCTTCGAGCTTTCTAGTGAGGCGCACAATCCCAGTACTGGTGCTTTCCAAGTATCCCATGAGAACCATGTCTGGAGGCAAAATGAGCCCCTTAGCATTTTGGACGGTTTCCAGAGCTACGGTCAAAAACAAACCGAGTATATACCGTAATTTCATCGCGGCTTTTCTGGCTGACTTGAGTGAGGGTCGACGGAAAGCGGCTTGAGAACGTGCTTGTAGCTGTATGCATTATATCACATGCGGTGTAGGAGAGTCTGTAGCAGGCGCATCGAATGAGCGTTCAGCCACATTGTCTTCCGTCCATGGCTCCCTCCTACCTGCCTTTCTCTGCCCCATCTTTCACTCTTGATGTGGCAACCCTAGTGGCAACTTACGCAAGGTTTCACTCCGCAGACATCGTCTACATCTCTTGCTTGCTTTTCTGTGATCTTACGCTTCGTCTGATTGTGGAGCGTGAACTGAAATCTGACGCCCCTATGCCCTAAGATTATCGCTCGTGGAGGCTCAGCATTGTCAAAGCGTTTCGCTTTCGTATTTCTCATTTTTCAAACAACAACGACACAGCAGCTGCTCTTCACTTCGGTAACCGCCGGGCAGCCGAGGTTGTCAAGTTACAGTCTTACTGAAACTACGCTGGAATACTTCGGACCCTAATTTCTTCATAATCAAATTGATGCGCCCAAGGCTGAGCCGAGACTCGTCCTGCAAGGATCCTGCAGTCTACTAATTTCCCACGCTTCAAGCAGCCCCCACAGCCGCATCGAGCAGCTTCATTGCTTGGTGCAGCCTTTCTTCCGGACGAAAGAAGGAAGACTTCATCAACACCTTACAGAAAGCTTGCATGGTTCGCGACTATGTTACCTCTGACAACCGTCTTGCTGGTTTCAGCCTCATGATTCTCCCACAGCACTGCCGCGGGCCCACACAAACGACATTCAAGAAAGAACGCTGCAAAGCTTGAAAGGAGACTGTGATTGGAAAATTGAAGTGATCTTGAGAGAACAAGAAAAAATCGGGCTCTCACTCGATATAGAAAGGAGACTAGCTGGCATACGATCTTACGTGCAGCTAAGTCGAGGGCTGTAAATGAACATCAAAGACTTTTGCATGGTGTGTCCTGTTTCTCTTCTCAACGAAGAATGACGCATCCTGAGCAGCCTGCCTCTCTGCTGCGAGGAGGTTTGGGGTGTTCCCCAGTCACGAAGGCGTTCCAATCTCGACCTGTGATAGGCTGAAATCTGTTGAAGGCTTCAAGCACACAAAGCGGAAACAGGATGTCAGGACAGGCTCCATTCTATCGAGGAAAGCCTGTGCCGTTGAGTATAGCGGCTTGGAAGCTTCTGGGTAACTCACTAAAGCGTCCATTGTCCCACATCTCCTGAATAAAGTCGCTGTACACTTGAGCATCTAAGGTACTATCTGCAGGTCAAACAGATTCTCTTCAGTTCGTGCAGCTGACCTGATCACTTAGGAGCTTGACTCCCTGCATTCCATGTCTATTGACTCACCATAACTGTCTGCTAGTTGGTACAAATTATGCAGAGCCGTTTCTCGGGAGTGGCTTGTCGTGGCAATGACCGTGTTGTATGGAAGCCGGAAAGCCGTAGTCAGCAGACCATGTGACAAAACCAAAGTCAGGGCCAGGAAGGGACTACGGGATAGCTTCATCGCTGCTTGGATTCTTCTTTGCTAAGCTGGATGAATGGGACCGTTGTTGGGGGAGAATGTTGGTGAGGAAACAGAAGCGGACTGCCCAACACGGCTCTATTTATCCTTTCGCAACCGACGCGGATCTCTACCAAACGCGGTGCACTTCATTTATTACACAGTGTACAGCCTCATTCACAGCATTCAGCATCTGCACCACAGGCGTACAGGCATCGACACAGAGAAGGATTGCATGATCACAGCGCTATCGCTACGGCGACTTCGTGTAATTTGATTCCACCAAATTGTTCAACTATAGAACAACGCGGAGATGTAACCGGCGGTAACTCTAGCCATGACAACCGCTGTTGACGGCCATGTGCTGACAAGAGACGGCCCACGCACTTTTCATCTCAGTCCAACCGGTCATGGCGACCGGAGATTAAGGCCAACGTACTAAGCATACATGACCAACCGCGTACCGCTGCACAGACAACGACATTCGAGCTTCGTCCGTCCTGGGACCTTCGTCCTGCAACCATACATGCGCTGCCGCCGAAATATGAGGCAACTGCCTGACCTCTTCACTTGCTCCCACTTCACATTTTCTTTCAGACAATAGGGACGGCGAGACTTTTTTCATCTACTTCGAGCTTGCAGGGCGATCTCTGATTGGTTTGGCTGCTTTCTGAAGTACTGGAGCGCTGGACGGAGCTAGTGGACTCTACCGCGGTGAGCTTGTCGCTGAAAAGTCACAATACCTCGTTGCGAACCGTAAAAGTGAAACAAGACACATCGCGTGTCAGGCATCTATACGTCGTGTCAAGTTGTGCGAGCTGTGAACACGTACATATGTCACAAAAACGGGGGAAAAAAAAAAAAAACAAACAAAACAAAACAAAACAAAAACAAAAAACACAAAAAAAAAAAAAAAAAGGGAACAAAGAGGAAAGAAAAAAGAAACTGCAGCACCTAGGATTCCCGCGTGGTCCCCCACCGCAGTACTGACTAGGCGATACCTTGCTTAACTTCGCAGATCGGACGGGATGCGGTGCTTTCAAGGTTCTATGGCCGCAGATGATCTTTCTTCAACGGCACGTCTATATATTCCATCGAGCTAAGTCGAGTCTTGATCGACGTTCACCACTCGTTCAAAAAGTCACACGGAGGATTTCTTGGGCCTAAATTTTGAATTTGGTTGGAGAGCAAGAAGCGATTCTACACAGACCAGGACTTGCGGGCGTAGCTACGAACGAGCCTGCTGTTTTCAGGGGGTAAGTCTTTGAGGTCTTTAAAATCGGGCTTGAAATCGAAGGACTGGACCTGCGGCTGCGGGTGCACGAATTGTGGTGATGGAATCTTTATTAGGCCTGAATTTTCAGCGGCTTTGGAAGCGTCATTATAAAGCGTTCTGAATGTCGCAACAGCCGCTTCGGCAGCCTTGTCCGCCTCTGCTATCGAAGCCGCTGGCGGTATACCGCGGCGGTTGAGAGTCATCGGCAGAGACATTGCTTGATTGGCGAAGATGAGGAGGCACAGCAGCAGTACCACGAGCCTTGGAAGGCGTTGTATCTTGTTGGTGTTTAGGGACATATTGGAGGCAGGGGAGGCTTGGTGACAGGCCCCAATTTGTGATGTGAGGAGGACAAGAGGGCCCAAAGTGGTGAACTTCGAGTTCCAGCGATGCTTAAATATAGCAATTCACCTGTCCATTTCACCCTCATGGACCTTTCCAACGCCATCGTAGCAGGGGACAACGGGAAGAATCACCACACTGATGACACGGCCTCTTCCTCGGCCTAGTCAACGGATGGCTTATCGACCAGCGTTATCGAGGCGTGGGAAACGCGTTCCCGCGATCACAAGAACTATCTTGGCTTCGCCGACGGAAGGGTATCGAGATCGTGAGAACACGACCGCTTCATCGATCAAAACTCGCTTGCGCGTCCATCGAACAAGAAAATTTGATGAAACTCATGGTTCTTGGCTTCTCACCGTTTCGTAGATATCCGTCGCTGACACCCACTGGGAGCTCATCTGTACGGTAAGCTCAACAGCTTCTTCAGGCACCACAAAGCATCTGCCGTGGTACTCCTCTCATGCTTTCGGCTTCATCCGCAAGGCACGAGCACCGATCGGCATGAACCGGAGGTGACTATTTTTCATCTTGGTGCTCTAAAACCGAGACAACAGCATCGGCATCACGCTCGGATATTTGTCGAATGAAATGCACCGGAAGCCCGCTTCAGATGTACGAGGCGCTCTGTCAGTGGCCTACCGACGGTGCAGTGCATGCATATGAACCCGTCAACCGACGCCGAAATTCTTGAGTGGTGCCAGTGCAGGAGACGTGGGAGCTTTGGTTTCATCAGCAGCCAGTTTTTCTGCCAGCCTTGTTGCCGTCTTTTTGCGTCGACAGCTGCTCGAAATTTCAAGCCGGCGTTGATACTTGGCGAATCAACGTCGAAAGTCGAGCCGGTTCCGTTGGGAACCGACCACCAAGACCCTCCCACCAGGACGCTTCCACCCGATCGTGGCACTGAAAACCAGTGGGACCGCTTGCAGCTGATCTCACGACCTTCCACCGGTTGTCGTGAATCGAGTGACATGCAGCGGGAAACTCTCTTCGCCGCTCACCGGTCGCGTGAGACTGCTGTCTCTCGGCATACTTTGCGAGCGAGCGACGAGTCACACGGTCTAGAAAAACTTCCCTCTCACTGGCGTAGCCCACTCGCCCACTCTGACCTTTTTCATCTTGGCGAACCTCGACAATGCCGCGCTGGGAAATGAAGAGGCTCACGGATCTAGCATTTTCGCCATTAGCTTTTTACGAGTGACTCTACCAATCGGAATGGTCGGACAGCGGATTTATCATGATGTTCCAAAGCCTGTCCTGCGGCTTGCTGTGTTCCCGACGACATTGAGCGCCCCCTTTTGTCTATGCGTGCAGTCCAACGATACCAATGAACGGGGCTTTCATCCAGCCTCGCCCACTCAACAGCAGCTTTTACTCCGTTTTACGAGATTCTTTCGTCGATGAAACCAGATGAACAATAAGGCTATCTGAACGAATAAATACCGTGGATCGGTTTTGGGGTGCAAAAAAAGGAAGTGCATCCTTCCTTACCGACACCTCATCCAACTTGGGCTGACCTTTCATCTCCTCTTTTTTCAAGAAAGTATCTTGGTTGCACCTGTTCAAAGGGAACGTCTCGGCTGCATCTGGACTCTCGTCGACAAGCCTCTTCAAAGCCAACTTTGGTTTCTTACAAGCTCTCGGTTTGACTGATTGGGGAAAAAATGCGCTTATTCCGATCCACCTCGCTCCTGTGGCTTGTCATCGGCCTTTTGGCGTTGACTGCTACCACCGATGCAATGGGGTTTTTCAGCAAATTGACCGGGAAGAAGAAATCCGCTTCATCCAGTTCATCCGGTCCATTTTCACAACCTCCAGTCACACCCGACTCAATCAGAACTCACATCAGGAGTGAAGCTGAATACCAAGAAGCTGTGCGGCTCTGGAACGAAGCCGTGCGATTGGGCTGGCTCAACCCGCAGACTGGTATGGATCTTCCAAATTCTACCATCAGCCGTGACGAGCTTACTGACAACCTCCATTGACTCTGTACTCTGACCAAAAAACAGGTCAACCGAGACTTAATCGTTCAGGAAGAGAGGCAGCACACATTACCGAGTTGTATAACATCCTCAACCCAGCTATGGAAAGAGCCGGTCAAGAACTGATAAGATCCATGAGAGAAGCACATTAGCCGTCAATAACACGCATCAATCATGAACAGCAGCATCCTGCAGAGCCTGGCACACGTACTTTACAGCATGTCTGACTCAAAACCTCCCAAAACGGGCTCAACGCTAACTCACAAATTTGTTGTCCAACCTGCCAACTGGCACACATTCCTTTTTGAATCTTATACTTTTGATATTAAAACCGCAATCTAGGGTTTGAATGATAAGCTGGTTTCTTTTTTCGGACAAGTTTGCATCTTGAAAGCCGCATTCACTCGATGAGCATACTATTCTCCTCCTCGTCGATGTTGATCATACTCGCCTCTACTCCAGCTTCGTTACTGAAATTCCTAGGACCGGTACCTTCCTCATCTTGGACCTCCTGAGCTGCGTATCCGGCCAGTTCGACGACGAGTCTGGGCAGATCCGAATCGTCCAAGAAGCTAGCCACTGTAGCCTTTTCTTTCCTCTCATCCTGCAGAAGAAGCGAGATGAAATGGTCTGGAGCGGATGCAAATCTGGCCTCTAGCAATTTTCTTTCTTCCTGCTGATCCTCTGCATCTTCGTGATTGTTTGATTCGACCACCAGATCCTGAACATCCACCCAAGCACCTCTGTTCGACTCTTCATCTCCTACGACTTCCCTCAAGACCGCATAGAGCGCGGTTGCTTTGAGATCGGCCAGAACCACCTGATCCGATACGCCTTGCGTTTCGCTCAATGCCAACCAGTCATCCCTTACCACGGCTCTCCGCCAGATCGCCTTCAACGCCGCACCAAGCCGTTGAGGAGGAACATCCTTGGCTCGTACGATCACCTTGATGGCTGTAGCGAAATCTTCCAGCTGGTTCTCTGGAGTGTCTTTGAGAGTGAGCAGATCGAGAAGGTCTTCGGATCCCAGATACTTGTTGGAGAAGAGCAAATCCTGCACGAGGGTGAGATAGTGCTGTCGATAGGCGGGATACTCGGGAAGCCGCGTGGCAACGCAATCGACAATCGACGCGGCAATCTCTTGCGCCTGAGCAGTGTTGGCCAAAGGCAGAGTGTCCGGAAGACCTCCCACAGAGTTCTCCCACAGAGAAACCAAACTCTCTTGAACAGCAATCAGATCCAGATAATCATCAAACACCTCTACCTGCTTCTGCGTCCCTACCCTAGACACATCCTCTACACTGAGCGTCGAGAGATAGCCCAACTTGGCCAAACTCAGCATCATCTTTCGCTGCGGCAGATTGCCTTCCTGCAACGCCAGATTTTCCAGTTTGGTAGAGGCTTCCGAGAATCGACGAAGAGCAAGGTCGTGCAACCATCCCAACCTGTCTTTGCCCGGTTGAGAGAGGTAGGCTAGGACAAGGGAAGAGTATTCCGATTTCTGCGTCAAGAGCACCCTTGGTTGGCCAGTCTCAATGTACCAGCTGTACAGTTCGAATGCAAAGGCCTCTTGATAGCGTTCGAGGTATGTATCGAGACGTGCGTCGGATCGAAGTGTTGGATCGGTCGACAGTTCGACCAGCGTTCGGAAGTCTTGGTACTGTTCGGCAAGGCTAAAGCTCCTATCGCTTCTTCCGATCCCCACAAGCGGTTTGATAAACATCGGTCTCGCCGAGCGATACGTAGTCGAGAAAACGGCCAACTCCCTCTCCACCCCCGCATCACCCCCGGCCGCCGTTGCAGCTTGGAGATATCCCAACCTCTCTTCGTAGCAGCAGAGCGCGATATCGGCAAGCGAACACAGCTGACCTTTCAGTTCCACTTGCACCCTTTGTTCGCGCTTCACCTCCTCCGAGGCGGTCGAAGAGTACTCTGTCGCGTGTGCATCGATTCCAGATCCCAACTCTCGCGTGCGATCGGGGATCAAATTGACCGTGATGGAGAAGAGCGTTTCCAAGAGTTGTACGCTGACACTGGCGGCAGTCCACGTTTCGACCACGACCTTGTCCGTGACGATACCGTACAGTGGGCCGCTCTCCTTGCGATATCGCAGCGCGGCTTTGAACGAGGACAGGACGGTACGATTGAGTTCCAGCACGGCGGTAGACCGTGTCCGCAGCGGTTGGGCAGAAACCGTCTTGGTCTGCTTCAAAAGTCGATCGAACAAACGCGGTGTCAGATCGGCGTGATGACGGAAGAACCGACGGACCAAATCCCCCTCGCCCGAACTGAGACCTTGCTCGGTCATCACCACTTCAATCGCCTCGGCGAGGGGACTCTTTGCAGCAGAGCCATGGCTGTGGGAAGACGTGTAGAACTCGTTCTGGTAGACCCAGAGCTCGGTCAGTGCCGCTGCGAGTTCGGCATCCGCCCTCAACTGCCGCTTTGTCGTCTGTGGGAGCTTTTCGAGATGGCCACAGGTTGCAACGAACTTGACGAGGAAGCGGAGTTTGCCGAGTCGATCTTTGAGCGCAGTCCTCAGATCGACGGATGGCGGGACGGATTGCGAGATGGGGTTGGAGAACGTAAGCAATTCCGTGCTCAGCTCTTCGCACGCGGTCATGAGGGTACCCTGGAGATGAGAGGGGAGTTGGAAGGTGAGAGGGTTGAGCGGCGACTCTGAGTAGTAGAGCGCCTGTTCGAGCTTTCCTTTGAGTCGTTCCGTGTCGGCACGCTGACGGTCCGCGGCAGAAGAATACGCTGTGCAACGGTTGCGAATCTCGTCGATGTTCGTCTCGACCAGAAGGGATCCAGAAGTGGCGCTGATCAGCGAGAGTGCAGCAACGGCGTTCGAGCCGCCGACGTCGACCGAGTCGCAGCCAGATCCAATGTATCGATTCTTGACGTCATCCTTGAGCTTGATCACCTCTTCGAAAGTCTCGCATCCCTTTTCGAGCTGTTTGGCTACCACGGTATCGGCAAAGGAGATGAAGGCCGCCGGCCCGCCGTTCGGCAAGCTCAGCGTCGGCTGTGCATACGGTCGAGGATCGGCAAAGCTCGAGTAGTTGACCGTCAGGATCGAAGCAACGACAAACGATCCAGCATCCTTGACCGCGTCCAAGACAGCGAGACCGTAGTTGAGCGGTTCGTGCTCTGCTTTGGCTTGCGAGTAGAGCAGTACGAGCTTGCCATCCGCCTGAACGGCGCCATCGAGAACGTCGAATGCCAGGCTCTGCGCGGCGCTGTATCGTTCATCGCTGAGCTGGAGAACGCTGCTTGCAACCACTTGTTGGATATCTTGTTCTGCAAGCAATCGCTCTCCACCCTGATCGAGTACTTGCCACTTTTGCAGCGTCTTTCTGCCGATGGCGTATACCTCGCGGCCTTGCTTACCCGCTTGAACGGAGGCCACGGCAATCGATGAAATTTGATCGTTGCTCGACCCCATCGCCGAAGTTGAGCCAAATAGGCGGCCGAGCAAACCGCGAGGCTGGGAGAAGGGTCGAATCTCGGCTTGGAGGACACCGGCTCTGCTGCCCACCGACACACGCAGCAGGCGAGACTGGCTGGTAGCGAGTACGACTGTCGACTCATCTACGCGCTGAAGTTGAATGACCGTTTCGGAAGACGACGAGAGGGGCGCAGTAATACGCTGTGCTCTATCTTGACGGGTGAGCGAAGAAGAGATGCCCTCCCACAGGCAAGTCTGACCATCTGGCGCCACGAGCAGCAGCGCTGGCTCCCTGTTCGCTCCACGAGGCAGGAAGCAGCAATGCGAGAGATCGTTGATCGCCGTCATGCTCGACGAAGCGTATTGCGGCACAGGGAATACGAAGCACGTCGGCGATCCGGTACCAATTCCCCTACTCGAGTAGTTCCAGACAAAACACTGATTGCGCGAAAGCAAACACGCATAGCCAGTCTGGACATCGAGATGGCCCTGAAACGCGTCAATGTACAGATCTCCGTCGTTGAGCGCCTCCAGTACCTCGGTGGGTAGCTTGGAGTAGGCAGATACGTGGATCCACTGGTCACCCAGCAGAACGGTGCCCTCTTCGAGTTGAGTTTTTGCATCTTTGGTTGCGATAGCAGGGGTTCGGCGACCTCCAAACCCAGTCGAATGGACAGTGTCGGCAACGGAGCGCATATCGTCGTCGCTCAACACTGATCCTTCGCGGTCGAAAGCGGTGCTGGGGCTGAGCAGGGATACGTTGGGACCGGGAGCGGCGAGCATGGAAGAAGGACGAGGGCGCGCGCGTGTAGTCCTAGGCCTCGAAGTACCGGTGAGAAAGAGCGAGCTCGACGACACGTCAGCTGGATCGTTCATGTTGGTGCTATTGGGATCATTGCGTCGGAAAGTGGATGGCGAAAGGAAAGATGGTGGAGAGATGGGATCCTGACCCCCAAATACTGGTGTGCCGGCGCGAGAGGGACGGTTAGCAGAGCGAGATGCACCAACACCAGCTCCAGCGAGCGGTGTCGACGATCGAGCGTCCCTCGCTCGCGAAGGTGTGGTGAACATGTCGGACAGTAGTAGACGACGCGGAGTAGCTGGAGCGTGCCGACCGCTGAAATACCTTCCACTTCAGCTTGTCAGTCAGTAGTGATGAAGAAGACTGATCAGATCAACGTTGTGAAGAGGATGTGTGTAGATGGAAGCGTGAAGAACCTGTTGATGTTGAACTTTTTTTTTTGGTGATGAGATGTGTGTACTGAATGTGTGATGGTCAAAGCGAAGCTTCAAATTCTTCGCGTTCCGCACAAAACACACACCCGCCGATGCAGCAGCGCTCACACTTCATCCAAAATTCCACTTTCTTCATTTCGAAAAATCGGGACTTCAGATCGGTGATCAAGCCACCTCACAGAGAACCTTTGCGAGCCAAATTCTGGTCTTACGCGGCATCAATGCCAAAAAAAAAAAAGACAGAAAGAATTGCATCACATTGCTAAGGGGTACGTAGAGGAAGATTGCTGAACAAGGTACGATGCTGAAGATACAGAGGGTGGACGAGAGGAATTGCTGACAAATTGTTCGGAGGACGATTGCGGAGCGATAGAGATGCGAGGTATTTAGGCTGGATACGAGTTGTTCAAAGTGTCGGAAAGGATAAACGAGGCTCAATGAGGATTGAACGGAATAGAATCCGCGCAAGAGGAGTAGTGCAGGTGCAATCCTGACGATGACACAGGACCAAGGGAAGCGGGTAGATGCTGAGAGATGCGTCAAAACTGGGGCGAGGGCGTCTGTACTTCGTCCTTTTCTTCATCCATAGCTTCGTGAATCGAGCGCATCATGTCGACCTCGCCTGCACTAGATGGATCCGAGAAGCTCCACGGGAAAGGGTTGGCTGCGCCACTCATCTCCAAATCGTCCGAAGCAGGCACGGTGTCGTTCTTGGATGCAGGAGCTGTCGGCAGCCTTCCTCCCGGACGCCAGATGCGCACAGTGTGATCGTCGCCGCACGAAGCAATCGTCAATGCATCCTTTGGATGCCAGGCCACCGCATTGACTGAACCGCTGTCATGGCCGCTGAGCGTCTCGATCAGACGCCCACTGGCACGATGCCAGATGTAGATCTTGGCATCTTCGCTGCCAGAAACAACAAAGTTCTCGTCGATACCACCAAAGCCACAGCCAATCACATACTGGCTAAGCTTGTGACCGTTGAAACGCCTGACCAAGCTTTGGCGGCCAATGTCCCACATCTGCAGCTCGCTCGGACGGACATTGATGAGCGCATATCGCGAATCTCGACTCACCGCCAGGCTCACCACCTCCTCGCGCAAGTAGATCGAGCCGAGCTCTTCTCGCGTGCGCAAGTTGATAAAGTGGATGCGATATCGTTCAGACCCGAGCGTACGCGAGCCTCCTCCCAGGTCTTCGGGTGAATTTGGCCCTGCTCGATCATGACCAAATCCTGTCGAGGTGGTCGATGGAGAGGAGCTATCGCTAAGCTGATCGGACGTCGTAGATGTGCTTAAAGCGGTGGATGAGATGTGGTGGCCTCGGCTTGTCGAGGTGGGTAGGTTCGAGGTGGCAACTTGTCGTGCGCTCAGCGCGATGAGGTGAGCGCTATCGGGCGAGGCAGCAACCGACAGGACGCGGAAGGGAGAAGTGGTCTTCTTGTGCTGCACATAGCCTTCCGCATCCCAGTAGACAATCTTGCCGTCCATGCCTCCCGTGACGAATCCTGATCCATCAGGAAGCCACGTCGCGGTGGCAACCGTGTAGCTGTGTTCTCGAAGGGTCAACATGCTACCCGTTTCAAGCTGGCAGAGCGTCACATCCACATCGGATGTGACGAGAAGGCGCTTGTCGTCTGGCGACCAAGCCACCGACGAAATGTCATCCGAAAGAGGAACAAACTTTTGCAGCAGCTTGTAGTCGTCCAGGACGCTCCAGATCAGGATCGTCTTGTCGGCACCTGCTGTTGCGAGTCTGGTACCATCGTGTGAGAATTGCAAGCTCCAGACCTCGTCGTGGTGGTCTCGGATGGTGCGCGAAACTTGAGACGGAAAGACGGATCGGTCCGAACGGTGATCGGTCAGCAGCGAAAAGTGTGCACCGTGCGGCGAGTTGAAGAAAGGATCCTGCTGCTTCTGGTAGCTCTGAGCCTGCTCCAGAAGCTGCGGCAAGCGTCGACTGGGGATCATGACCAGAGGAGACACGGCTGACTCAATCTCCATCATGAGCAAGCGGCGCGATTCACCATCAGCACCATCCCAACCGGCACGAGCATGGAGCTGCTCTGGCGACGATGAGATGACCAGGCTGGAGAGAAGATGAAGCTGCGACGTATCATGACTCAGCGGCGTCAACTTTTCACGAAGCACGTTGAGCGCCTTCTTGGTGTGTCGGGCCTCAAGCAGCTCGAGGTAGCGTTGCTTTTGGAGCATGAAGCGGATGGATCGGAGGCTGACCAGGTCTGGCCTGCGCAGCACCGAGTCGATGAGATCTTGGCTGGGTGACTCAAGCGTGGCTGGTAGAGACAAAGACGATGACCCAGTCGACGAAGATGCGGGTGCTTCTAACGACATGCTACCACCACTGCCCGAGCCACGAGCGGCTTGAATGCGCCTTGCCGCATAGGTAAGACCATCGATGAGAAGTCGTTCCGCGTTTCGCCAGTCGCCACTGAGTACTGCAGTGCGGAAGGCAGTGATGGAAGGATGCTCAAGCGTGACACCCGATTCTGCCTCTAGTGTCTTTGCTGCCGAGTCGTATCCCATCTCTCGCAAGGATTGCAAGGTTAGCTTGACGAGCTCCCTACGATCAATCGAGCTCCCCGGAAAGAGCGGGTGAAAGGTAGAAGTGTCGGCATAGTCATCTGAAGCTGAAGCAGCTGCTTTCCCGTTTCGATGACCATTGCCGTTGCCGTTACTCGATTCTGCGTACTCAGAATGCTCGGTCGATCTTCCGTTTGAGGCACTGCCGTTCGAGATGGGCGCGGCGTTCTGCGTCATGGTGACGGCTACGTCGATATCGTCCTGTTTCACCAAAGTGCGGGAGGAGCAAAGGTGAGAGGAGCTTGGATGTCTGGACCCGGGAGGACGATGAGAGCTGGAAGGAGGGGATGAAATCCTAGCTCTCTTTGGAGCTCGAGCCTCCGAGGGACTGACAGGTCTTTGCGGTCGGCGCGGCGTCCTGAAAGCGTCCTGGCTATGCCTGCCAATGGGAGATACGAGCAGAGTGGTGGAGGCGAAGAGGCGTCAAGGTGCTGCGTCGAAGTGATGTCGAGCTGCTTTGATGGGGGCTGTTGCTTGGATGAATGCGGACTCGCGACTTTGCCTAAATGGCGTTGCTGTGCTTCGAGGTTCCGATACGAAAGCGAACGCCGTCTCTCTGTACGGCAGTACGAATTGTACTGATGATGCTGCCTAACAAGTAATGCTTGAATATATGCTGATGTCTCTTGCGTTCGGACAATGGACCGAGTACCCAGGATGCGACTCTCTCTCGTTGGGAGGAGTAGAATGGAGCAGTGCGACTCCCAACACCGCTGGCTGTGGTCGAGTCTGATGTCCGAATGAATGATTTGTCTCGTTTCAGGACTGCTTGACAATACCTGACAGCTTCGTGATTCGTCGAGTATGCTACGATGTCGATAGAAAGCAGCGTCAAGAAGCAGACAAGAGGACGATAAGACCTGAGCAGCACTCAGTCTGTAATTGTATACTGTAGTACAGAGGACCCTTGCGGAGAGTATCTAAGCACGGATACACCTGTAATATGGATCGTGCGCGCAGCTGCAGTCACACTTGGAAAGGGCTAGAGATTTCAAGCTGAACATTGAACGAGCGTTGGTCAGCACTTTACCAGTCTCGAGCTGAGTCTTTTTCAGGGCCACCCACGCATTTCAGCCGAACAAGGTGAAATTTCAGGGTCTGAAATGGCCAAAAATGTGGGAATTTGTACACTGGTACACTCCAGCTCAAAAGGCTTTCCCGCCCTTGCCAGCCACGCATACAGCAGTACAGCTGCGAGATGGGACTGTTGCGAGGTGGAGGTCTTGGATTTGATTTTTTCATGTTTTATTTATTTATTTATTTGTTTATTTATTCTACATCACGGCCGGCACAAAGCATCCTTTGCCTGTGGTCATATCACATCGGCTGTCCACACTTGCAACGCTATTTCAGCTGCCCATCCTCGTCGCTCTAGGAAACGGAAAACGGACGTGTACAGCGTTGCACATTCCCAAAGACAAAGACAAATGAAGACAAATTCCAATTACAAAGCGACCCACAAGATCGCTTGGAAGGTGGCAGAGCTCGTCGCTCGCCCAAATAGAAACAGAGAGTGAGCCATGAGGCTGGGTTCCATGTGTCAGGTCAAGGTTGCCAAAGAAGAAGGAACTTGCTGACAGTCGGAGGATCAGAGCTACTTCTCGCCACGCGTGACAAAGTTCTTGGCAAACCTCAACATGGCTCGGAAGTCAGGCATCTCGGGACCGCCGCCCATCGCCGAATAGCCGCCATTCCTGCCTGCAGCACCCATACGTCCTTCTACGCTGCGAAGGGGAAGACGCTGGTTCGAAGAGGCATGTGTCACAAGCACATGGGCTAGCCAGTACAGTGGCAAGGCATCGTCCGATAGTGGTGTGGCTCCCGACGCCGTGAGAGGGGTGAAGAGCGTCTTCTGCAGCTCTTCCGGCCAATCACCCTTGCCAGCACCCGAGGTGGCCCACTTGGTCCGAGTATCATCCGACGTGTCCATATTATCTGCGTTCTTGGCCTTGGTGACCGACGCAAAGCGGCAGGTCGGATCGTCATCCCATGCCTTGCGCCATCGTGAGAGCGCCCTCTTGTACAGATTCACCTGGTCGCTGGCGGTGGCTGCTCCGTTGCTATTTGCGCCGAACTTCATCCACTTGCCGAGCGACGACGGCTTGGCTACCTTGGTCGCTCTTCCCTCCAGCATCTCAATGATGCCGCGAAGCAGTGCCAGCACCATTACCAGACGAGCAAACGGCCCATGCGCTCCCTGAATCGACGGCATGTCTGCCAACTCCTTGCGTGGACAAGTACCAGGCTCTGAAGAAAGCAGTTGCTGCAGCGCTTCATCCAGCGTCGGGCCCCTGTACTGTTCCAGCGCCTTGTACCAGCTCGATGCGGTGGGCGCTCGCCAGATGTAGTCTGGGCTAGGCAAAGGCAAGTGGGCCATCTCCTTGGTCGCCAGCAGTGTCGGGACCGCCGCGTCCAGATGAGCCACCGTGTCCATCGTGTAAATGACGAACGCGCTTCTTCTGCGCCCTTCGAGCTCAGCCCATCGACGCCAGATTTTGTCGTCATCCTCATTCTCGGCCCCATGCGATGGGAGGAAAGAGTAGGAGAAACACGTGTCAACCGACTCGAACAGCACCTGCTGCAACACGTCTTCAGCCGTGTACGTCACCTCACGCTGAGCATGCTCGGCATCCGGGTCAAAGAATCCTGCTTGTCGTGCCAGGTTCACCACAGTGCCATGCGAGACGCCCGCTACCATTCGTGTAGCCGCATCGCTGCTGAGAAAGTTGTTGCTCTGGAATAGCATCAGCGCCTGCACCACCGAGCACTTGTCCTTGACGCTCTTGCAGCGGCTCGCAAAAGTCCGGATCAGCATCTCGGTCTTTTCGCTCATCACGATGGGCTTGACCAATTCCTGTCCATCCTCCTCGTCCATGCGAGGAGGCCCTTTGCCCATCAGGCTCTGCAGATCGTTGGCAGGCGGGAGCATGTCATGGCTGTTGATGAGGTTGATGGCCGACTTGGGCACCACCTCTTCGCCTGCCCACCACTTGCGTCCGGCCTCGTGGTTTCCGAGCATGCACATGGCAAAAGCAACGCAGCCTGGTGTAGTATCGATGCGAAAGGTGGGCTCGTGAAGCACGGGGAAGTGCTTGAGCAGATTCTGTTGTGCATGCAATGCCAGCACGCTCAGCCGCGGGATGGGCGGCAGGCTCCAGTGCATGATCGAATAGCAGGGTCGCATCATTTCCGGCGGAATGAAGAATGGATTTTTGGCGTCGGTCAGCGCCCTTTCCAACGGGCTCGGAACCATGCCGACGCTCATCGAGTCGAGACCTGCCATTTCTGGTGCAGCCACGTTCTTCGAGTTAAAGTAGTCGGACGTGTTGGTTGTATCGACCGTGCCCGAGCCTGCAGTGGTGGTGAACGCATTCAGCAGCTGCTGGATGCTCGGACTCATGAGCCATCCCAGCGCACTCAACTGGGAACCAGGCGTAGCGCCATTGGCTGCAGCCGCCGCAACACCGCCTGCACTCGGGTTGGAAAACATGGAATGGTCCCAATTGGGTGTGGAAAACTGGGATGTACCGAGGGTTGCTGAACTGAGCGCCATCGTGGGGCCGTTCAAAAAGGAGATTTCGCTTCCGTGGATCCCGGCTCTCAACTCCTGTACGCCACCCTGAAGCCTCAAAAGGAAGGCTTCGGGTCCTGGCGTGAGAGCCCCTCCATCAAAATACTGCTGCGACTCGTTCTTGACAAACCGGCTGGGGGTATCGATGCCGCTGTTGTTTATCTGCACAGGTGCAGAGGTCGTTGTTGTACCAATGCCACTCGTTGTGACCGGATCCGTCGATGAAGCGACCGTCGAGATGGTATTTGACATGGATGATGCAGCCTGTGGGTCCGTTGCTGCTGCTGCCGCTGCTGCCGCTGCTGCCGCTGCAGACGTTGTGGGTGCCGACGTTGTCGTTTGAGCAGCCGAACCGGCAACCGATGTTGACGGTTTGGTCTCGTTCCCGTCCAAGCTATCGGCTTTATCAGACAGGCTCAACTTTTCGTTGGACGAGCTCTTACCGAGCTTGCTCACTGCAGCAAGCGCTTCCGATTGAGGCGACGTGCTTTGACTCGAGATGTTGATGCCCTGCAAGCTGTTGTGCCGGCTCACCGTGCGAGACGGTGGTCGCATGCCTGTCCATTGACCGCCCAGATCTAGCGAAGCTAGTCCGCCGCCGGGTGTAGTGGGCAGCGCGGACCGCGGACTCGAGACCAGCGGAGTATCACGAGCGTTCGAGAACGCTGAGAGATATGGCGACATGGACGAGTTGAGCGCAGTGTTCGAAAAGGGCGAGAGCGGTCCAAGCGTCGATACAGAGAAGCGCACCGGCTCTTTGGGTGTTGTGGCGCCGGAGACCTCTGGAGCTTGGGATGTGCTCGTAGAAGCAGTCGCATTTGACGCCGAGTGGCTGGAAGAGTTTGCGCCAGTGTCAGCAGACGAAGCTGATGTGCCAAAGGAGAAGGCAGGACTGTTGGCGCTGTTTGATCCATAGCCTGTCAAGTTGGAAGACGCGCCAGCGCCAACGCCACCCGAGAGACCGGGTGCAGTGGAGCGGAAATAGCTGGCATCGGAGCCGAGGTGCGATCCTGTCCGCGACCGATCGCTAAGATGGCTGAGCGGCGAAGTGACGTTGAAGCCGAGCGACGCAAGCATGCTGGCGGTTGCGCGTGCAGCCGAGCCAGGCGTGGTCACATGGCCTGGAGATGGCAACTTGGCGGTATCGAGGTTCTCCCAGATGGCGGCATCGGCTGCATTGGCGAAAGAAGCAGCTGGACGCCCGGCGTACTGATCGTAGGGTGGTTGTCTCATACTCATGCCAAAACGGGAACCAGAATTGCTGCCATGGCGTGTGAGACTCTGGCCACCGTAACGTGGACTGCCGTGCTCGCTTCTCGGCTGGTTCGACTCGGGACTCGAGGGCTGGTAGAGCTGAGGATGAAGTGCAGCCACGGCCGAGTGAACGGGAAGCGGGAAGGGAGTCGAAGCGTACGGATTAAGTGCTCCCCTCCCCATATGAAAATCCGGGGGGTCCATGGAGTTGGCGTATTGATACGCAGCCACTGAGCTGATGGCAGCAACGGTGGTGGCTGCAGCAGCAGCCTGAGCCTGAGAGTCTGCGGCGATGGCAGGGTCGATCATGGCGGAAGCGTCCTCGTCCTGACCTTGAGAGACGGCAGGGTGATGACCTGCAGCAGCTGCGGCGGCAGCGGCTGCTGCTGCGACTGCGATGGCATCATGAGTAAGCTGGTCCGAGTGAGGTGCGGGCGGTGGCGGCGCAGGTCCATCGAGAGCATCGGAGCCAGAAAGGCTAGAAGAAGCAGCTGCAGAGCCGTCTGCTCCAGTCGCATCGCCAGCTCCATTGGTGTTGTTGGCAGCAGCAGCGGCAGCCTTGGCAGCCTTGGTGGAGCCTTTTGGACGGCCAGGTTTGGCAGTGGATGAGGATCGGCGTGGCTTGGTCGCCTTGGGTGGAGATTCGCCTTCCGCAGGCTTTTCACCCTCTCCGGTGCCGTCTAGTTGCAAGACGACTCGGCATTGCCGCTTGTGACGAGAGAGGACGTCACTGTTTTGAGGGAAGGAGCCGAGTGAGAGCGGGAATTTGGCAAGAAAAGGGGAAAGCGGTCAGACTCTATCATTTCAAGTATCTGAGCTCTGCAGCCTCTACCATCAGAAGTGAGACGTCTGACAGCCTGCGGCCTGCCATTTAGAATAAGGGGTTGTCATGCCTACCTTCGGGAGAAGCCTTTGCCACAATCGCAGACGAACGGGCGAATGTCGGCGTCTATTGAATGTCAGGGGATTCAAGATTATGTGCGGGGTAGGCGTCGATGCGGATGGAAGGCAAAGGTGTCAGCAAGTGGTGTTCCAATCGACGAGAAAAAGGCGCTTGTACGTGGATGGATGAGAGTGAGGATGCAGGAAGAACGGAAGACCAAGGAAAGGAGAGCGGCAAGGGGATAGATACTAACGTCTTCTTTCATGACGCCTAAGATATTCAAGTCTGGAGTAGCTAGTGGAGCAAGTGGGGCAAATGAAAGGAGGGCCGTTGGGCATAGGACCACCTGAGCCATCGACCGAGGCATCGGCTGCGGCGCCATCGTCGTCATCCTTGTTGTCTTCGTTGGATGCGTTAGATGCGGTTGAATCGCGTTTCTGAATTTTGCGCGCTGGACCGGATGGGGTTGGTGAGTCGGGGCGCGAACGAACACGGCCGTTCTCTGGCTCGGCGGCCGCGCCGAAGTAGTCGCTTTGCATGGTGATGACAAGCTCACGGCACGTTGAAGCTGAACAGCGCTCGAATGGATGGGCTTGCGATGCGAGGACAATCGGACCTGTTGGATGGATGCGACCGCAGAAAGGTGTCGTCGTCAGCCGGGTCGAGGTCGGATGGAAAAGGGAAAAGGCTGACGCCGAGACTAACACCAAAGAGCGTAGCTGGCGTTCAAGATGGTGGCACTAGACGTGGCAACAATGATATTACAATGCCAGCGATGCTGAACGTGGGGTGAACGCTGTCCACGATCGAAATACGTTGAGAAAAGGCAACACCTTCTTTTCCAGAGCGCGAGAATGCCAGGCCACGCCGGCGATGGAAGCCGAATGGGGCTTTTGGAAGGAAGGAAAAGATGGACCGACGAGGAGTAGGCGTCAAAAGTAGAATGGTGACGATGTCGATCCAGTCGTGCACGAAAGGATGTGCGAGTGAGCACGAGGGAGGATGGTGGAAAATACTTGTGGAGAGAGAGGGGGAAGGGAGGATGTGGTGAGAAGGAATGTCGAGTGGGCAGCAGCACGATGTGGGTGTGTGGAGGTGAGAAAGCGGGCAGCAGCCCAACAGCCAACAGCCAACAGCCAACAGCCAACGGCCAACGGCCAACGGCCAATCTTCAACAGCCAGGCGGCAGTAAGGTAGTAGACAGCAGAAGAGCCTACAGTACACGGTTGACCAGCCTGCAACCTGAGGTCCAGGTGGAGGCGTCGGAACAGTCAAAAATCGCAAAAATTGGATTCGACCCGCGATTTTTCTCTCTCCCTCTCTCTCTCTCTCTCTCTCTTTCGCATCGCTGCTTTCTAATCGGTGAACTGCAGTCAAGTTGCACGACACTGTGCGCTGTATAGGACAATACAGTAGCCACTTGACCGAACTGACGGTGTGACCCGAGCAAAGTGATAGCCCAATGCTTCATTGCAAAGCCATTCTACACTCGTCGAAAGAGCGAACATAGGCCAAAAGAAAATACACAACGACAACGATGTGAGAGGAAAGGCGGCTCTTGTGTGTAAGCAGAAAAGAGCAAAAGCACGACACAGGCGAGAGAGAAGCGAGATGCCTCCAAATTCAACTCTTTTCGCTCTTGGGAAAGCACAGGAGAGCGGCGCCACAAAAGAGAATAAGGAGTGTCGACGAAATTTCAACACACCACAGGAATTCAGTTCCAAGGTGGTATTCGGCTTGCCTCTCTCGGCCCTCTGCTCATTCGCCATCACTCTGTCCTCTCTAGTGTCTCTCTCTCGCGCTCTTTCCCCACCTTCACTCGAGCGCACTCTTCGCTCTCTCTCTTTCAAAAGCCCCTGCGGCGTTGGATCTGGCCCCAATGCTTTACAGTGTACTGATTCAGAAGATGGCTTTCAACTGATTGGCGCTGTTGTTTCATGCTCGGCCCTGCCCTGTACTGTACATCGTGATTGCTCCTTCACTAGACAACTTGGAAATGGGACGCTTAGACCACACCAAGAAGAACAAGGTCTTTTGACAAAATGGATCTCGGAGACTGCCTCAATCGCAATTGTAGCAAGAGGGGTGGAGGCATTGGCTTGCTGCTGTTCGCTGCTCCTTTCTGTGCAGAGCCTCGGTCTCAAGCGGCGACGAATTGAAGGGCGGCCTCAAACAGGGTCAAACAAGGGGTTCAGAGTGCGACATCTGAATATGACTTGACAGCCTGATGCTGTACTGTATCTGATTCGCTCGCTGCTCTTTCCGGCAGATAGTGAGAGAGTTAGTAAGCACCTACCTCAGAGTCAGCGCGCTCTCCTGTAATTCACTGATTTTGTCGATGCAAAAAGGACCCGTATTGCGCAGCCGGAAGCTGTATGTGTCGATCGCGGTCTCACACACACACACAAAGCGAGCGGACCTTCTTAGTGTCTCTCTTCTTCAGACCGTACCGTATTGCTATTTTCGAATTTTCGAGCCGAGCAGATGATGATGCTGTCCTGCTTACCACCTTCCACTAGAGCTTTACTGTAGCAGATTTCGTATGAGCTGCGCGCAGGGCGTGAGCAGAGAACCAACTCTTTTGACATGCGGACCCTGGCGGAAACTGTATTTGGCTCTTGCGCTATCCCCGTGACTTTTGGCAAACTATTGTCTGTTAGTCTCGCACGAGTTTGAACAGGGATTTGACGCCCGTCTTCCGAGAAAAGTCGTCAATGTGGGGTCCACATCATCCGAGCGTGCACGTTTCAGAAGACAAACACTACTGTACTTGGTTCTCCAACGACTGGAAAGCTCGAAACGGTTCAGCTCAGATCTTACTTTTTTCACTCCTAGCACATCCTGAGGCCGTATCATCTGCGCCGAGCTAGCGCTCTATACGACAAGCTACAGTGCCCGCATCGGACGCTTTCCCGACAGACTTACGTTGGAACCTTATCCATCGGATCACATCCGACCTCTTTGTCTTCACCACCTTTTCCGGCCGCAGTCGCAAACAAGCTTCGACTCCTTCCTACATTTCTGAAGATCTTTATCCATCATGACCGACACACAATCATGGGATGTCTTACGACGAAAAACTCGCAACTTGGAATCCACCATTGACGCCCGTTTGACCACCTATTCCTCTCTCGCCTCGAAAATCGTCCGTTCCGCCGATGGTCCTCATCCATCCTCCTCCAACTCCTTCTCCGGTTCTGGTGGGATCTATGCCGACCATACGACGCTAGATATGGACAATGGAGGTGCGGCATCGTCTTCCCATCCAACCAAGTCGAATGAGCACGTTGAGCTCGAGACCGAACTAGATAGCTTGATCAACGAGCTTTCCGACGCCGTCGACGCACTCACGGCTAAATTGGACGATCCGGCAATCCCACCCACAAGCGCCCAGCTGCATGCCGTACAGAGACATAGAGAGGTGCTATTCGATTTCACAAGAGACTTTAGGAGGTCAAAGAGCAATGTTAGACATGCGATTGATCGTAGGGATCTGCTGGGTAACGTGCAAGGAGATATCAAGTACGTATTGTCATTCCCGCTCAGTCCCTAGTGCCACAAACAGAGACTCGCAAGCAACAAGAGAGATGATTGAGTATTGACACATAACCTTGTTGCATGGATCTGATCGTAAACAGCGCCTACAAAGCAGCACATGCAAGCGACGCAGATGCACTACTGGCAGAACGTGGTCGAATAGACAACTCGCACGCCATGATGGATCGTACTCTCGAGTAAGCTTCCCACCCCTTTGATTCGTTCTTATCTTTTCACTATTTGTCGTACCTCTGTCTTCTCACTGACAAATAACTCCTCTTCTGTCGCTCCTGATCTTGGCAGACAAGCCTATGCAACACGTTCAGATTTCGCCGACCAACGCACAACCCTAGAAGGCATCTCCACCCGCATGACCTCCACAGCTGCCCAAGTCCCTGGTCTCAACAGCATCATCACCCTCATCGGAAGAAGACGAAGACGCGATAGCGTCATCATGGGTTGCCTAATAGGCTTCTTGACCGTTTTACTTCTCATGTTTACTTTCCGCTGATTCTTCTTTCGCAACGGAATCACACACAGGAAATCTCACATCGGCATCGATACGCTGCTCGTCACCCAATGCAATGGGGGAAGGAAAAAAAGTATCAAAAGGCAAATAGATTGCAAAACGACTCTGGTATGAAAAGGAATTACATTTTTGGGGTGCGGAGATCGAGTCTCAATAGAGCAGCTCGCGTATGAGTCATAGCTCCTCGTCCTCCTCCTTGATCTGCGAAGGTTTGAGCATACCGGGCACCTTTGCGGCCGCCTCACGTTCAGCAGCAGCCTTGCGCTGCGCTTCGGCCTCCTTGTCCTCCTGGAAGAGATCGGCGTTGTCCGAGGCGCCCGATTGGCCACCAAACATCTCGCGCGACGTGATGAGGAAGTCGCGCAGATGCAACTTGTACGCGATCAGATCGCTCGAGTGCATGCAGAGGCCGTTGACAAACTGCTCGACGTACTGAGCTTGCATGTGCGGGAAGGCGGTTCGCAGCAGGTTCGACGTGTATTGTCGGATGAAGAGGCGATTGTTCATGTTGGGATCCTGCTGCGTCGCAGGGTCCCAGAGCGGCGCAGTGACACGATCCGTCTCGATGAGCTCAAAGATGCGCGCCAACAGCACGCACTGCGTCTTGAAGCCACTCTTGTGGTCCGAGTCGGTGAGCACAAAGAAGATGTCCTGGATAATGTTGAGCAGGTACTGCTGGTAGAAACCGTTGGCAACTTCGAGAGGAGAGCCCGAGATGTTGTTGAGCAGCTCGAGGCAGATGTTGAGACCCGTGTCGGCAATGTCGCGCATGGTGTGCTTGATGGCCCAGATGATGCTGTCCATGGTCAGCTTGAACTGGGGTGGTGGCAGTTCGAGCAAAGCAGGGAAACAGTAGAGGTTGATGGCACGGAGCAGCTTGAAGAAGCCTACACGGTGCTCGGGGAACTCGGCAAAGTCCTGGTTGATCATGTTGAGCGTGGGCTCAAACACAGCATCGAGGATGGGCGCAATCTTGTCCGTCAGCAAGTTCTGCAGGCGCGAGGTGATGGTAGCCATCACGTTGAGCACCTCGGCATCTCTTGCGGCGGGCACGTTGCGGTTGTAGTCGCCGAGAATCGCGTCTAGCAACGAAGGGATGAGGTTGACATTGACGGCTTCCAAATCTTCAGCGCGTTTGACGTAGGTCTCGACCAGACGCAATATTTCCTTCTTGATGGTACGCAGACCACGGACCATGGGCGTCTTGGTTGCGATGAGACCCTCGGCCTCCACCTTGGCGCTGATGATGCCGCTGACGCTGCGGTACAGCGCAAGCATATCAAGGTAGATGCGGCCGATCTGGGGAAGGAAGAAGGTGCCGATCGAGACACATGCAGAGACGTTGGTCTTGAGCACGTTGGACAGAATTTTGATGTTTTCAGGACTGCCGAGCACATCGACGTTGTTGTGGGCCTGCTGCATAAGGCTGTCCCATGCGCTGTTGGGCAACTCCATCAGCTTGGCGATGAGTCGCTCCTGCGTTGGGCGGTTGGGCTGCGCCGCAATCATGTAACCGACGGCCTCGTAGAAGGTGTGGACTTGCAATGGCGAGAGGTCAAGCGTGATGCGGTGCAAGTTGCGAAGGATCTCGTCAATAAAGGGTTCCTGCTCGCCGGCCTGCTGGATGACAAAGTGACGACGGCACTTCTGGGCAATCTTGATGAAAGTATCGCATGCCATATCCTGGACACCTTCGTGGCTCTCGTGCATGAACTCAAAGTTCTTGTTGACGACTGTCTTGAGGAACTTCCAGTGCGCCTTGAGGAATCGCGGGTATTGTCCGACGATGTACATGATGTTGGACGCGACAACGGCCTTGTTGTCCTTGCCTCGCTTCATCTCACAGAGACCGAGCAGATCCTTGATGACAGTGACGAGGAATCGCTTCTCGGTCTCCTCGTTCATGGCACCTGAAATGGAACCGATCGCCCAGCAGAGCGTGTTGAGGTTGGCCCACGACCATTCGGAACCGTCGACCTGCTTGGCAAGCTTCTCGGTCATGATGTTTTCGGTGTCGAGGACGTCGAGGTGGGTAAGGTAAACGAGGACCTCGCGCATGCTCTTGTAGAGGACAATGGTGTCGCTCTCCTTCATAAACTCGCGGACGATCTCTCCCTCGTCGTTCTCGACGATGAGCACCTCCTCGGGCTTGACCATGCGTTCGATCATGACGAGCCTCAAGTTGGAGAGGATGTCTGTGTAGATGTTCTTGCGGAGGTTGGCCGAGTTGGCGTTGGAGATGCCATTGCCGAGGTTGAGGCCGAGGAGAGGGTTCATCTCGGCGATGGGCTGCGACTGCTGTTCCTCGTAAAGCTCGCTGACCAGCTTGGACCAGTACTCGAGACAGATCTTGAAGACTTCCCTTTCGGGCACCTGCGAGACCTTGATGAGGTACATGTGAGCGTTGAGGAGGACGTCCTTATTTTCTGGATTCTCGACGAGCTTGAGGTGTGTGGTGAGGAAATTGGAAAGGAAGAGGGCGAGGTTGAGAACAAGCTCCTGCTCCGAGTCGGAGCTGGTCTCGTAGGCAGCTGCGATGTTGGTGGCAGGTGGGATCATGCGGTTGACCGAGGTCATGACCATGTTGAAGAGAACGACAAACTTGGGGTCGTACTCGGCGCCGACGTTGAGGTTGGCAATCTCCGAGAGACACTTGAGGGTGACGTTGCGGAAATCGGGGACCTCGAGGAAGCGGCCAATGAGGTTGTCGATGACGTTGGTCTCAAAGATGTAACCCAAAGGGATCCAGTTGAGGAAGCGAAGCATGGTCTCGAGGGTAGCCTTGATCAAGCTGGGCTTTTGTGCCTTTTCGAGGACTTCAGAACAGAGCTGGAAGACTTCGCCAAACTCGCCGCACATCTGATTTTTGAGCGACTTGGTCTTGGAGGTGGTCATCTGTTCTGCCGAGTAGTCGAAAATCTCTTCGGACAGCAAACGGAGGATGGCCATGTTGTTCTCGCAGATGGAGAGGGAGCCCTTGGATGAAGAGACGATCTCTGGAATGAACGAGGGCCAGTTGTGAGGCCATTCCTGCTTGAGGATCTGGATCAGGGTGGTGTTGAGCTTTCCGAGATAGGTCTTTTCGCGCTTGAGGCTGGCCTCGTCGGAAGAGTGCTGGATGATCATCTCGACGATAAAGTTACGAATACCCTGCTGTTGGTCCTCGGGAAGCACTTTCCACCGTGTTGAAATCAGCTTATCGAGAATCTGGAGGGAGATGTACTTGGTCTGGGGCGAAGAACTCTGCTGAAGGATGGCGGGAACGCGCTGCCAAGCATCAGGATGCTCCTGGAACTGGGCTAGTGTCTGCTGTGCCATCCTCTGGTCCTGGCCTGCGCCGGTGTACATGGCGGCGACGACGCGGTCCAACAGGCCAATGTCGAGGTCCTTGTCGAAGTCCAAGATAGCTTCCATGGTGATAGGTGCGCAATGGGAGGAGAGTGAGGCTGGTTGGTAAAGGGCCAAAGCGGATTGAGCCCACAGAGTCAAACAGAGAAGTCGGCAACGATCCGAGAGAAGCAGGAGCTAGCCTCAAGATATCTATGCCACACGACAGTGCACGTGCAGAATGGTGCCGAGTCCTATCGACGTCCCAACGAGAGCTGAACGGCTGAAGTTGAAGCGATCGCAGAGATCAAGGTTGCAAGGGAGATGCCAAAAACAAAAACAAGATCAGTCACCTGCGGCGAAAAGCAGCGTCGCGACAACAGAGCAATGAATGCGATGGGGGAAACTTACCTTGAGACAAAGGCTTTGAGTTCTCAGCAAGTAGCGACGAGAGCTGCGTAAAATGCAGTCGCAAACGAAGAAGGCCTGTGATGCAACTGAATGGGCTGTGGCGTTGTCGAGAAACTATGCTGAGCTAGCAAACAAGACCGAGATGCAATGTTGGTTGGCGCCTTGTTTAAATTCGAAACAAGCGTTGTCGACTGAGACAGGTTTGAAGGTGGAACACCTGGAAGGATAGAATGGAAGATGCAAAGGAGTGAGGGAGAGATAGAGAGGGAAGAGATTGAAGGTGATGATGGTGGTGGAGGAGGAGCGGGAGTGGAAAAAAGGAAAAAAGATGAGTAGCAAGACGATAGACGCGATGGACCGAGCGAAAGAAACACAGACACACAGACACACACACAAACAGATACAGACCGAGTGAGGCGAATTATGAGTGCGCTTGCGTGTGCTGTGCCTGTCAACTCAAAAAGAAGCCGCTCTGTGTGAGGATCGGTTGTTTGTGATTTTCTGCCGCTTTCCACCTCAGTCAAAATTGTACGAAAAGGGAGGGAAAAAAAAAAAAAAAAAAAAAAAAAAAAAAAAAGAAAGCAGCATCTACTCTATCTTACCACAGTGACCGCGCAAAAGCTCAGTTTGAGTTGACCAGAGAAATGAGATTTTGGTTGTCGGCAGCGGATCACTTCATCCGTTGACTTCAAAGCGTTGCCTTCAAGAGAGAAAACAACAACAAAATTGAGGCTGTGGCGCGCTTTCCGTCAAATTCGAATCCAATTTTCAGTTCCAGAGAAGAAGCCGATCTCACATCCTTTTGAGAAAAGCCCGCAGGAAAGACAGACATGGTTTTCATGGACATGGTCTATTCCGTCGCGATCCCCATACAGTACGCACAGCTCGAAACGAGAGACTGCCGAGCGCAACGAACAGTTCGAGGTTATTTAATTGATAGCCGATGCTCAACATTGCCCTCTCCCAATGTCAGCTTCGTGTCACTCTAGGTGCTGTCAACACACACCTTACAAAAGCGCTTCATACGAATCCGAGATCCAGAAGCAGCTCGATCTTGTCTTCGGGCGAGATGCCATGCACTGACCCATCGGTAGAGCGCTCTTGGGGTTTTCAAGTTCAGTCCGACAAACAACGCTCACCGAGTTGTTCTTGCACATCGCATCACACCTTGACCTTTAGGGCAGAGTGAAATAGCCCCGGTCTGTTACAGTATCACAGATGCAGGCACCAGCCAGCACAATGCCTCGGAAAGCGCCAATAATCGGATCTGATCCGTTGAACGTAGAATGCTGACCTCATCATTCGGAGAGACGGCGAATACTGACCCATGTTAGGCCTATAGGATTTGACACAATCGTGACTTTTTTTCGACGGACGAATCAGGAAAGCCAAAGCGACAGAACGTGCGCACGTGTTGCATGGGACACCTCTCTCCTTGTCTCCTGCAGCCTGTAACCTGCAACCTGTAAGATGGCCCGCCCGCTCAGCACTGAGAGCTCCATCAACATCAAATCTTGCGATCGTACTCGCCGGCTCGTTTCTCACAGTATGACCGGCCTCTCCTTCGTGTATGGAGCCTCCGAGAGATTAGGATTACGAGCTGTGGTAACCGAACAAGCCGCCTTGATGCCGAAGCAGGGACCAGAATCTAAAAGGCTCAATGACAATTGTGGACCCTTTCCAAAAGAGTCAAGGCTGGCTTTCTCATTACTTTTTATTATTATTTTTATTTTATTTTTATTTTTTTTGTTTTTTGTTTTTGGAGTCTGTACTGTAATTGGCTTGACTTGCGTACAGAGAGTCGCGCATGAGAAGTGTATGTGGAAGCTCTCAAATAGTTTACCGGCTAAGCGGAGCAGCCGACAAGGTGGAGAGCACTCTGTGAATAAGTTACAGTACTAACGACGCAGTCAGTGAAGAAGCACTGACGCATCGTGCTTTCCAGCACCAGCCTTGTTGAATTAAGAAAGCGCTCGAAAAGGCCGGACAACTGTTGCAGCAGCATCACAACCGACAGTGCGTCAAATTGACCTAAAAAGTCAATTTCCGCACTGACTCCCACATCCGCCCGCTTTGGCCGTTGCCCGTGCACCTTAGTCGGCTGGCTGGCTGGCTGAGCGAACCTGTCAAATTGAAATGTTGAATGTGCTTGATCCTGCCTGCTTGCCATCTTTCTTCCAAACGTCTTTCCATCCCTTTCTCTCTTTCTCTGCTCCTATCGCAAGCAGCCGTGCAAGGTCTATTACAAGAAAGCCCTTTTGAACACTCTCTCTTGCAGATCGCATCCAATCAGATCATTGACGCAGTCGCTGGCATCCTGACGAACCACCGGCGGTACCGACTGTCGAGATTGACAAGCTCTCACCCAAAGCACACCCGATCTCATCCACCAGCATCTCGCTTCTCACGCCATGAACCTTGTCTAAGGGTGTCACCCTTATCGAAACGCTTCACTGCTACCACACTTGAGCACTTTCTTCGAAAACGACGCCTCGGACCCTATCGACGACGACCACAAGGCTGCTGCTGCGGCTCACGTACGCATCTTAATCCGACCCTGCCATCACAGCATAGAGTCACAGATCGACTCGACCTGCCTCTCCACCCTCCTCCTCCCCTGACCCTCACTCAACCAAAATGAAGTTCGGCAAATACATTCTCAGCCAGCAAATATCTGGTTGGGGGGCTTACTACCTCGACTACAAGTTCCTCAAAAAAATCATCAACTCTCTCGAAAAGGGTCGACTCGCCGATGCCGCTCTCTTTGCAACAGGTGTCCGTCCCGAGTACAACGCCAATGGTCAGTCCGCCATCTCTCCACAACCACAGATCCTTCCTCGCATCGAAGGCTCCGACGAACTTCAAATTCACAAGGCTGCCTTCTTCTTCAAGCTCGAGCGAGAGCTCGAAAAGATCAACAACTTTTATCTACAAAAAGAGGCCGAACTCAAGTCTCGCTTGCAAACCCTCATCGACAAGAAGCGCATCATCTTTGAGTCTCGCAACTCGTCGAAACTCTCCAAAGAGTCGCCCTCCTACGTCGCTCTCTACGAAGGTTTCCGCTACTTTGAAAAGGACCTCAGCAAGCTCCAGCAGTTCATCGAGATCAATGCTACCGGCTTCCGAAAGATCCTGAAAAAATGGGATAAGCGCTCCAAATCGCAGACAAAGGAGCTCTACCTCGCCCGTCAGGTCGAAGTGCAGCCATGCTTCAACCTCAAGTTCATCGCCGAGCTCAGTGATATCGCCGCTGCCAACTTGCTCGAGCTCGAAAACCTCTCACACGGCCGATCGCTCAACGAGACCCTCAGTACCAACGGTACCAGCCTCTCCTCGGACAACCGTCTCGACTTTGCCGCCGCACAGAGCCAAGACTTTGATGCCCTTGCCGACCTCGAAGCCAACCTCGCCCATGCAGTCAAGGCCGGTCGCGTCGGTCCGGCCACCGAGATGATCCGCATCGCAGCACAGAACGAGGATCCTACCAGCGTCTCTCGAATTGTATGGAGAGCTCTCCTAGAGGCTCCTCACGAAGCTGTGCGTGCCGCCCTAGAGCATCACCTCGCCGACTACAAGTTTGTCGACGACATCAGCTCCCGTACCTGCCTCCACGAATCGTCCATGGCAGGCAAGCTTTTCTTGGTGCAATCGTGCATTGAAAACGGCGTCGATGTCGCACAACAGGACATCTATGGACGCACCGCGCTCTCGTATGCTGCTATGGCGGGTCACACCGATGTCTGCCAGTACCTTCTCTCGCTTCCCTCCATCTCGGCCGCCACCTACGATCTCGATGGCTTCTCTCCACTCATCCTTGCTGTCATGAACGGTCGCACCGACGCCGTTCGCATTCTGCTCGATCACGGCGCAAGTGTGGAATCACGCGATGCCACGGATCTGATCCCGCTCTGTCTCGCTAGCTCCGGTGGACACGCCCAGATTGTCAGCCTCTTGCTCCAGAAAGGCGCCAAGATTGTATCCAATGCGGAAGGTCTCTATCCGCAGGCCCTTGCTGCACGCGCTGGCCATGCTGAGTGTGTGCGCTTGCTCGTCGAATCCGGTGGTGACCCCAATGCGCCCGAAAAGGGTACTCAGTGGACACCTACCTTCTTCGCCGCCGAGAGCGGCCACGTCGAGTGTCTCAGGGTCCTGCTCAACGCAGGCTGCAACGTCAACATTGTCGACGAAAAGGATAGGACTGCCGCCTTCTATGCGGCCTGGAATGGCAGAATCACCTGCTTGCTACTGTTGCTTCAGGCAGCCCAACAGAGCAACGCTCCTCCACCAGCGCGGCGACTCTCCAAAGCTTCTGCTGCCAAAGGAATTGCTCCCAATGACGCTGCAGACGACCTGGATCTGGAGATGGATGGCATCCCAGATCTGTCGCTGCCGCCCCCTATCATCCCGTTCCGCACATACGGCCACAACTACCTCGACAAGCGCGCCCTCGTCTCGGTCTCACTCACCAACAACTCGGTCAAGCTGTACAAGCACCAAGATCCCAACCGCCCCGAACAATTCTCGACGTCCTCGCTCAAGCTCGTCATGACATCGCGGCCGGATGCGTCCACGACGGCCATCCCGCACAACGTCGTTCTGCCCCTTGCTGACGAGCGCGAGGTCTTCTCATTCCAGGTCAACAGCCTGGAAAGCTTCTCGATCGAATGGGAGCTGATGCCCACCTTTGGCTCAAAAGTCATCGGCAAGGCCGTGGCTCTGCCGAGCTCGTTTGAGGGCATGACCGATCGCAAACGATTCGTCCTGCCGCTTCAGGATGTCTACCTCAAAGTGGTCGGTGAAGTCTCGTTCGAGCTCGACTTTGTTAAGCCGTTTGACAGCGTTCAACTCGAGATTGGAGGTCGTGTCGAGACGTATTGGAAGAGCATGTTGCCCGGTGTAGCGGCTGCTTCGACGGTGGGTCCTACCAGAATGACACCCAACAGCGGTGTCAGCGGCATCAGTGGTACTCTGAGCAGCGCGGTAGCAGCAACCTCGACACCAAAGGGCGCCGACAAGGGCGCGGCAGCGGCCTCGGCGGGCGTTGGTGCCAGTGGCACTCCCTTGGCTGGCTCAGCGGGTGCCACATCTGCAGCTGCCATCCAGCCGACGCTGGTGACCGGATCTTCGCTTGCGGGCGAATACCTGCGCGTTGTGGTCCAGGTGACGAAGGATGCGGTTGCAGTGGTCTGGCCCGCTCCCTTCATTCCACTGCCTGGTCTCGAAGTCTATGTAGGCAGTGTCAAGGCGGACGAGCTTCTGTCTCTCGCTACACAGATGGGTCACTCGCTGGATTGGACCCCTGCTCAAGCGGCCCAAGCGTCGTGGGCCGATTGGCAACATGCACTCCAGACGTCGGTAGTGACTCTGGAAAAGCTGCTCTCCCTTCTCCCCGTCACTGTGGGAATCGACATCGACGTCATGTACCCGTCGACTGCCGAAGTACGCTCGAATCCAGGGATGCCCAAGATGGAAGTCAACCAGTTCGTCGACACGATCCTGCACACTGTCTACGCAGCGGGTACGAGCAATCGCGAGCAAAGCCGAAAGATTCTCTTCTCCTCGCGTTCCCCCACCGTCTGCACGGCGCTCAACTGGAAACAGCCCAACTACGCCGTATTTTTCGCATCATATTGTGGCGTTGACGGAGATGCCAGTCTGGAATCCGGTCGACTGGTGCCTTCAATCCGACACGAAACCGATCCTCGTCGAGAGAGCATCAGTGAAGCCGTCCGATTCGCCAAATCCAACAATCTGCTCGGAATCATGGTCGACGTATCGCTGCTTAACCAGGTCCCGCTTCTGGTGGAAAGCGTCAAAGCGTCAGGTCTACTGCTGATCACCATTGGCAAGTTTGTCAAACCACAGAGCAACAACAACCACCTCGGATCAATATTGCAAGCTGCTGGAGAGGAGCAGGCAGAGGTGGTAGATGTGGATGGTGAGGTTCATCGCGGGATTGTGATTTGTAAGAGTTGAAGCGTTTTGGTCGTCGGAGGGGGGGGGGGGGGGGGTTGAGTGTTAATCAATTACGTTTGAAAGAAAATAACGTAATTCATGTATTAGTCGCGCGCCTGTATTAGTCGCGCATCGACGAATTCCAAAATTCCCCACCGTGCCTGGTGGTAGTGCCTTGCATGATGGCCTCCACTGTGTTTGTACCTTGCATGAGCCCCACCATCTTGTATATCGATCCAACCTTTGCCATCGTCATCACCACCACCTGACCCTTACATCTGCAATCTAACCTTCTTTCCAGCATTCCTGACCCTGCAATGACTACACCATCAGTTTCCAAGCGCTCCACAACATCTCGAGCTGCTCGTGCCGCTGATCATGACCAACAAGAAGCTCGGCTTCAACAAGCGGCAGCTGAGCTAGGCAATGGAACATACTCCAGCATCCGTAAAGCTGCGGCTGCAAACAATGTGCCTGAATCAACCCTGCGTGGCCGACTTTCTGGTGTTCCAACTATAAAAGAAGGTCACGCTTCCATGCAGGCACTCACGCCGGCAGCAGAGACAGCGCTTCTAGAACACATACGGCGCTGTGCCTGCAGCGGCTTTCCTTTGACACCAGCGCAGATCAGGGACTATGCAAACACTGTCTCACATGGCATCCCCGGCTGCAGTGATGCCCCCAACGTCGGACGGAATTGGCTCCAAGGGTTCCTACTTCGGCATCCAAGCATTCGCTCTCATTGGTCCCGGTGTCTTGACAATGCCCAGCTCACTGGAACAGACAAGCATGGAATACAACAATGGTACCAGCAATTGGGTAATATTGTGAATGAATACAGTGTGGCATCAACGAATATCTTCAATATGGATGAAACCGGCTTCAGGTTTGGTCAAGGTGGTTCCGAGCGGGTAATTGTACCTTCCGGTGATCAAGCAGCTCGCTTCAAGGCACAGCCAGGAACCCGAGAGTCAGCTACGGCAATTGAATGCATCGGAACGGGCGGTCAGGTACTTCTGCCCGTGATCATCACCAAAGGCGCAAGCCACATGGTTGGCGAACACCGGAAAATGGCAAATGTTCCTGCATCATGGCACTTTGCAAAGACCGACAGAGGCTGGACAACTCAAGAGCTTGCTGTTGATTGGCTGAAAACAGTGTTTGACGCCAACACTACGCCCTCAACGCCATCACAGTGGCGTTTGCTGATCATTGACGGCCACAATTCACACACCAGTACCGAGTTTCTGGTTGCTGCATGGAATCGTCGCATTATTCCGTTCTGCTTCCCGGCTCATTCAACACACATCATGCAGCCGCTTGATGTCTCGGTGTTTGGTCCTGTCAGTGCTGCTTACAAGCAGATAATAAACAACCTTGCGCCACAATCAGTGTCGGATGTTAATCGATCTCAGTTTGTTACATTCTACGCCCAGGCACGAGAGAAGGCTCTTACGCCAACTGCAGCCCGGAAAGCATTTGCCGACTGCGGAATTGCTGTCAGACCTAACGCCGAGAAGGTACTGAGCCGACTTGCTGGGCACAAACAAGCTCAACGGACAGGAACACCACAACAATCGCCGCTGCAGGAACACCTTCCTCCGCAAACAAGTACGGCGGTTAGCTCGGTGCTTGACTCCTTCAGGCACGAACCAAATCCTCGGGATGCCTCTTCAATCAAAAACACACTCATGCAGGCGTTTGAAGGTCCACATGCATCAATCGCAGTGCTAAAAGCTGAGAATAAGCTTCTTCAGGAACAGGAGGAGCGGCGACGACAAGCAGCCAAGAAAACGAAGGGTAAGAAGAAGGTTGGCGAGCAGATGATATTATCCAAAGACATCATGATCACTCGCCAGCATGCAGAGCAGGAGTTGGTCCGAAAGAAGCCGGCAATTGCTGCTCGGCAGAAGCAGGAACGGAGGAAGAAACAGCGACAGCAGGAGAAGCGGGCAGCACTACCGCCTTCTGCTATGATCAGTGATGGCGACAAAGCATGTGCTGATCACAACAACAGTGCCTCAGCATCATCAACCAACCCAACTACATCAGCAGTGCCGGAGATTATCAACATGCTTGATGATGGTGAGCCTCTCAGCCCCATCGAAGACAATGATATTGATCCAGCCTGCTTCTATGACAATGTTCCTGTGGCAAGCTCATCTCGTGTCAAGCTCTAGCCTGACTCAGTCATCATGTACCTTAATGTCTCATGTGATTGTCATTGAAGTTTAATGTTGTTCCATTCACCGAGGGCCGTGCTCACGATCATGCCAAGTACTACCATCAGGATCGATTTCAAGGTAACGTAATTACAGTAGTTCCGACGCATATGTAGTTCCGACGCGTTTTCGAATGTGAGATTAATTCAACACGTGATGGTAGTGGCCTGCATGATCGTGAGCACATTGTTTGTTCCTTGCATGAGCCCCACCATCCCAAGTTCTTGGACCCCATCTCCACCATCGCCGTTCCATCATCAACTGCTTACAACAACCTTTTGACACCATCACTCAGCAATATCAACCACTGTTATGCCACGCAACCCTCTGTCAAAACGGTCTGTGACGTATCGAGCTGCAACGGCGAGCAAGCGAGACCAGCGTGAGGGACACTTGCAGCTGGCCATCAGTGAGCTTGAGCAGGGCCAGCACAACAGCATTCGCAAAGCAGCGGCTGCCCACAATGTCTCAGAATCGACGCTACGCCACCGGATGTCGGGCCGGCAGAACAAAAAGGCCGCCAATGAAGCTCAACAGGCACTTACATGTGCCGCCGAGAACGCTGTCATCACACACATCCAGCGTTGTGCCTGCAGCGGCTTCCCTCTGACGCCCGCCGTTGTGATGCAGTATGCAAACGCCGTGTCTCGGCCTTTGCCTGCCGGCGGCACGCTGGTTAAGCTCAGCCATGCATGGCTGCAGTCGTTCCTGCTTCGGCATCCTGAAATCAAGTCTCATTGGTCTCGATGCCTCGACAATGCACGGCTCACAGGCACAGACGAGGCCAGCATTCAACAATGGTTCACTCAATTGGCTGCCATACTGTGTGAATACAATGTCTCATCAACAAACATATACAACATGGATGAAACAGGGTTCATGTTTGGTGTCGGCGGCAGAGAGCGAGTGGTTGTGCCTTCCGGTGATCAAGCTGCATCCTTCAAGGCTCAGCCAGGCAACCGGGAATCTGCAACTGTGATTGAGTGCATCGGAAGTGCTGGTCAGGTACTTCCGCCGCTTGTCATTACCAAAGGCCGTGTTCATACAGTCGGAGAACAGCGGCGAATGGAGGATGTTCCGGCCACATGGCGATTCGCCAAGTCAAACAACGGCTGGACCAACAACGAGCTTGCCGTCCAATGGGTTGAAACCATCTTTGACCCCTCCACTACGCCATCGCCACCATCAGCATGGCGCCTTCTCATACTGGACGGTCACGGCTCTCACACCAGCGTTGAGTTCTGCAATGCACTGTGGTCTCGACACATAATACCATTCCTCTTTCCACCCCATGCAACACATGTGATGCAGCCACTGGATGTCTCGATCTTTCGGCCTTTGAAAGGCCGGTATCAGCATGCCGTTAATGAAGCTGCACAGCACGTGGACACAATCGACAAGGCGCTCTTTGCCACATTCTATGCACAGGCTCGGGAACAGGTTCTGACACAGTCTGCTGTGCGTAAGGCATTTGTGGACTCCGGAATTACCATGAGCCCAAGTCCGGACAAGGTTATCGCTCGGCTTCCAGGCCATTGCACGCCCGTTCCTCAAGAAACACAAACCCCGCTGCAGGAAGTCGCCGTTCCTGCATCGGATGCAGCCATGAACGCCACGCTGGATGCATTCAGGAACGAACCGGATATCCGGAGAGCCCGACGTCTCAAGAGGGCCGTGCTACAAGCAAACGAGCAAGCACATGCATCAATTGCGATCCTGGAGGCCGAAAACACGGTACTTCATGTCCAAGAGAATCACAGCAAGAAATTGGCTCAAAAGGTACGTCGTGTCAAGGCAAAGGGTGATCAGCGAGTGCTGTCGAAGGATGTCATGATCACTCGAGAGCATGCAGAACGAGAGTTGGTGACAAAGGGCATAGGAAGCTCATCACAGTCGAAGGGGAAGGGCAGGCAGGTGGATACGGAGGTTGTACCTCCATCAGCTGCAGCTGCTGCTGATCGCGACGAAGCAGGTATTGATGGTGACGAGGCTCTTTTGTCATCATCAAGCACGCTCACAACACCATCCATGCAGAATCTGGATGATGAGCTCAGTGAAAGTGAGCCTCTGTCGGCCATCAGAGATGACGAGGAAGATCCCTTTGGCTTCTTCGAACTGCTTCCTGTTGCTGGCCCATCTCGCAGGCACACATGACTTCAGCCTCTTCAGTATGTACCATAGCATCTCATGTACGCGCAATCCAAGTCTCATGTTGTTTGCACCTCATAACAGCCGTGCTCATCATCACGATGTGTACTACCATCAGATTTGATTTCATACTCAAAAACGCGTCGGAACTACATATGCGTCGGAACTACTGTAATTACGTTAGGAGAACGCGCGACTAATACGGGCGCGCGACTAATACATGAATTACGTTACTTGTTGGCGTTGTTCTGTGTGTGTGTGTTTGCGCTGCATGAGGTGTTGGGTTGGGTGTCATGAGACGTTTGGAAGGAGACAGACAAAAGAAAGAAGACTAAAAGGTGAGCATTGAAGAGTGAAGCGAGAAAAAAGAGTTGAGATATATAGTACAAGTACGATGTGGAAAGGTTGATCGAAGAGTAGAGGCCTTTAGAAGGAAGAACGAGAGCGATGTAGAGAAACGAGAGATGGAAGGGGGGTGGATCAATGGGATCGAAAGTGCGAAGTGATAAGCTCCTATGAATGGATGAATGATTCCAGATCAACGTCTACGTTTAGGTTTACCACCATTCTTACTCTTATGTGCGTCAAAGAGACTGTTACCGCCTTTATTCTTGAAAGGTGTAAGGCCTTTACTCTTTCGATATGATTCTCTTCGTGAATTTCTCGGTCCTGAAGTGGAGACCTTAACCTCTACCTGTGAATCCTCTTTGTTCTCGATTTGTTCAAGAACATCCTTCATTTCTTCTCCATCTTGTTCGGTGTTGGAGGAATCGATGGGAACCTTGTCCTTCTTCAGCCCAGCCGCAAGACGGGTGGAGAGAGCGTTGACTCGGGCAGCTTCAGCAACGGCGTAATCGGATTTGGGATTGTGACGTTTCACGTTTCGTGCCTTGAGCTTGGCGCTCGATCTGAGAGATTTGGCCATGGTGTGTGTTGGGATGGGGAGAGGGGTGTGAAGGGAAAGTGGTGCCACTAGATGCAAGGATGAGTTGCAGGATTAAGATCGATCCTTGATACGGGCGTTGGAAAGAGAGACCGTGTGAAAAGGGCGATTCGGACCAGTGGTGCCCAATCTTTAGCAGGTAAATGGTTCAAATAGGTGCAACGGTGGTGGTGGTAGTGGTGGTGGTGATGACGGCGAAGAAGAAGAACAAGGTAGGTTGCGGGGTTCCAGAATGCGGTGATGGAAGGAGAGGACCCTTTCTCGTCTGGGATTTGGGAATTTTTCGCAAAAAGAAAAAGAGGCTTTTGATGCAGCACCAAGAGAAAGAGAAATTTCGTTGCACGTTTTTCGGGTTGCGGAGGATGTCCCGATTTTAAAGTTTTGGTCGGGAGGATCGGGAGATGATGTTACTCCGAGACCTCAACTTTCCACTGAACGACGCTGTGACCAGCATCTCGATGCCATGCATCGATGGTCGAGTATCATGCAACATTGCAGACGCACGGCAACGGAAGAGTAGCTGAAAGGAGAGAGACACACACACAGACAGGGCGCACTGGATTAACTCCGACGGACTCGTCGCCTGAAGCAAAGCCAATGTACTTGTCCTTGTCGGATGACGATGTCATGTCATGAAACCTAGGTGACAAAGCGGAACGGGAGAGCCGATGTAGATTCGAGCGCCGAAACAAAGGATGATTTTGTCCAGAAGCGTACAGTGGCGGACTGACTGTGGGACCGGAGACGCGGCTATCCATCGGCGTCTCCGAAATGCACACAGCATCAGCGATGGTCTCAAGGCAAAGCACTCGAATCAGACTGTCTGTCACGGTCTGGCGGCAACAGCGGCTGGATCTTCAGAACGACATACATCTCGGCTCACTCTACGTTGTGCCGCAACGCGATATTGACAACATGTTGCTACTCGGATGGCTTTGCAAAAGTCGGCATTCGATCCATCTTCTCGTTGCAAGCTTGTCGCATCGCATGGTTCTGGCCGAGGTGATCCGTGATCATTCCGTCGGTCTGCAAGGATGTGACAATCTACTGTAGTATCAACCTACGTCGGTGCCTCCGAAAACCCACCTCTGAAAGGATGAGAAAATCTGTCGGTTACTGCCGGTCATTAAAGCTACCGACCAGCTCGCATGTCTACTTGAAATAAGTTAATCGGCTCAAGACCGAGGCCGGTAATGAAAGCTGCTGCGCTATTGTTGACGCCCTTTACCATTCATGTCTCTGCCCTTTTCTCCTTCAACTGCCCCTCTGTGACTCTTTGATGGACAACACTTAAAGCTTCTTTTGTTGGCTTGAGGGTTAGTTTTGCGGGGCAAAAGCTCTCTGAAAGACAAAATCGGCTGTCGAGAAGGCTGTTGTGTGCAAAATTTGGGGATTTTTTTTTGTCATTTTCTTCTGGTCTGTGTGTGAGTGTGTGTTTGTGTTTGATGGGCGGGAAGTCCCGCGTGTGTGTGAGCAAAGGCGAGGGTCCAGTTGGGAACCCTGCTTTTTGAGACAGCGCTCAGCTGACATTTTTCTCTCTCTCTCTCTCTCTTCTGTCTTTCTCCCCCACATTTTGCAGGGAACCACCAACCGCACGCTCATGAAAAAGTGGCCTACATAGCAAAGCGGACACCTTTCAACCAACTTTCTTCGCCGTAGCTTTCTACTACTTCTTTCTCATCATCAACTTGCAACTTGGCAGCTTGTTTTTGGATCGCCGTGTGTCTCTTTACCATCATCCCACCGAACGCCGCCCAACAGTCCATCCTTTTTCTCCTTTTTTCTTTTTTCCTTTTCGCTTCCACACGCATCACCCAGCTAGTAGCTCTTCAAAGCATTCCTCGCTTCCACAATTTGGCAGTTGGGTCTTCCTGTTCTTCTTCTTCGTCAAGGTTACCACTCAGCGTCGCCTTCAGCGCAGAACATCCGGTCCACCTTCTTTACGCCCTCAACTTGCGCCTCTGTTACCTGTCGACATTGCTTCCTCACACAGTCTAGAAACGTTCTTTCTACAGTCAACCGACTACGACCATTACTGCTGGCCTAGCTGGGCAAGCAAGAGCCCTTCCTGTTTCACTCTTGTAATCGTCAACGCCGTTTCCAGCACCGTCACCTCGCACCACAGCCAAGCATCTTGCGACCTTGCGAGGCGATCACCAACAGACCCTAGAGAAGATTGACACATCGTTGCGCCTTTTCCGACAGGCCATTTTCGGATCGAATTGTATCAGGCTGGGCCTTTGATACCACCGTAGCAAGGCCCACATTCGGCCTCACCGTCTATGTAGTAGAACCTCCCGTACAGCACACCTTTGACACAGACGCGGCACAGGTCTTACACAACTACACCATCGTCCACATTGCAATCTTCCTCGCCCTTGATAAACACGACGGGGAGACCGTCACACGCCAGCTCTTTGTCTCTGCAATCCACCCTCAGCTTCTGCCTCTGACCACGACCCGCCTCTGCAATCTGCAAACATGAGAGAGACAAAGCTCCACATCCCCATGACCACCGCCACAGGCGAGACGATCGGTATCGTTGGCATTTTGGCTCAGATCGCCCTACCACCTCACAATCCACAGGAACATGAGCCGCATCCCATGTACACCTCTCGCTCCACCACTTCTCCCATCGAACCTCTCCGCTACTCCCAACCCTCTTCCCCATCTTCATACTCGTACCGACCCGACATCTCCAACGACCCCTCGTCATCCAGCTCGCACCATCACCGGCACCCCGACAATCCATCGCTCAGCGTCGAAGATGACCCGGCCACCATGCAGCGTCTACGTCACAAGGATCAGGCGTTCAAGCGTCGCGGCTATCCCATCTACCCCATCGACAAGCGCGATACGCGAGGGCTCAAGATCGCCATCATTCTGCACGGAGTGTTGGCGCACAAGGATCAGATCTACCACAAACAGCTCGCGCGTGCACTTCCCGTCGATTCGTTCCGCTTCGATTTCCGTGCCAACGGTGAAACCCCCGGTACTTGGTCGATGGGGAACCTCGCCGACGATGTCGAGGATCTGGTGGCGGTGGTCGACTATCTGAGGACCAAATTGGAGTATACTGTCGAGATCATCATCGGTCACAGCCGAGGTGGCTTGGATGGATTTGCATGGTTCGCAAAGCACTGTCCGGATGCTCTACCGCCCAATTTGAGAGTGCCGTTTTTCGTTGCGCTTAGTGCCAGGTTCAACATGGCCAACATCCACGAGCGCGATCCGGTCTACCTCCCTGCTTTTGCCCAAGAAGGCTTTTTTCGATGGCAGGCTCGCGTCGCGGGCCAGGATAAGGAGGTGCATGTCTTTCCGGAACAGGTGGAACAGTTTGCTGCCTGGCCAACGCGCGAGATCGCCCTTGCGTTTCCTTACAATACCGATGTGCTTCTCATCCACGGTACCGCAGATAAAAGCGTCCCGGCTTCCGATGTGGCTTCCTACAGCAACATTTTATCGGGAGTACATCGTCGACCGGGAAGCTGTTCAGTCAAACTCATCGATTATGCCGACCACCTCTTCAGAGGCTTTTACCCGCAGGTGGTAGAGGCGATCGTAGAGTGGTTGCAGGAACGCTCGGAGTTGACCAAGATGGGGCTCAGTGCTGCGGCGATTAGGGATAGGGATACGTTGGGTCTGGCGAGGTTCAATCCGAGCCATTTTCATCAGGGTAGAGTCGGGCCTCAGATGTGGGATAACAATCTCGCTGGTCAAGCGGCAGGTGGGCAGGGTGGGCAGGGTGGGCAGGCAGCACAGGGTCAGGGTCCACCTTGGTTGGATTCGAGAAATGTGCAAAATGGCCCGTCGAGTGGAGAGGCTAGTCCGTATGCCAGATATTTGTCGGCGAGTGCGGGGGCCAGTCCAAATCATAACCAGCAGGGCGGAGCGGCACAGGTGACAGAAACATCGCATCCGTCACAAAGGCCACAAACGACAGGACCTTCAATTACGTCAACCACAATCATGCCCTCCCCCATCCCACCACCGCCTTCATCGAGACCAACAATCCCATCCCCCACCTCTCCATCGTTATCGTCATCATCAGCAGCATCGAAAGAACATCAACAAGACCCCGAACAAAAATCAAGTTGGGATACCGACGAGGTCAAAGCTACACCTCCTCCTATCTTGGTATCTTCTCCACATGCAAAGTCTCGTTTGTGATTCATCTCTGCCGGCGCCCTCGGTGTTTCTTTTATGTATCCGTATTGTGTATTTGTTTTTTTTTTGTTTTTTTTTCTTGCTTCGGATGTCACCTTTATGCCATGTCTTTGCTCTTTTTTTTGGGCGTGAGCGGGTGTCTGTGTGTGAGGGTGGCGCGTTTGTTCAACATGACGGTATATTTGGGATTCTTTGGCGCAAGGAGGGAGAAATCATTGCGTATGAGTATGCCTTTGCAGTACAGTCTGCTTGGAATGAGATAGGAGGGTTTGGGGGTTTTTTTTTTACGGTGAGCCATCGGACGAATTGCTACTGATAGTGATGGTAGAGACTCTCGGTTTTGGCTTTCTTTTTTGTCCCTCTTCTAGGCGTTTGCGAAGAGACATCGCCGAGCCCAAAAACATTCCTGTGTCACCTTGACCTGTGCCATCCTCTTCGTCTTCGTCTTCTTGATCGCTGAGTAGCGGTAGTTCTGCAAGAGCCCTAGCAGACGGCAAGGATGTAGCATCGATTTTGCCCTGACTGCGCGATTGTGAGCTCGACCTTGTTGTCCAGGAGGAGGAAGAGGACAGCATTTTCTTGGGTGACTTTTTCGGTCGCTCCCTGACTTCGCTCAAAGAGCTGTTTGGAGGAGGTGTGCTCGAGCGCGCGCGAACAACCGCAGTGTTGCTGTGGGATGCCGTAAAGGCGCCCAGGAATTCGATGCTCGAATCCAACTCATCCTCCTCCTCGCCATTGCAAGGACGGAAAAGGTCTGCTTCATGGGAAGGTAGAGACGTTGTCCGAGAAAACCCTCTCGTCGACGATAACGAGGTGGTGCCAAGTGCGGCTGTAGCAACGGGCACTGATTCTGTACGTCTCATCCCACTCGGAACGCGTAACTGTCTCGGCATTCGAGGTTGAGCCTGCACCGACGCCGGCATTCCGGGTTGCTCTGCTGCCACGCTCACTCCACCGAGACTCTTTGGCACTTTCATCGTGCCAGAGAGAGAAGCCTTGGCTAGAGGCTTGACAAAGCCGTTGAGCGTCATCTGCCTCGCTCCCTTTCTTGCATTTGTACCGCTCGAATTGGTTGCTGCTTTCTTTGCCGATTTCGTCTTTGCGGCAGTGGCCTTTCTCTCGGCTTCCTTCAAGAAAGATGTGAGCGGATCAGCACCACTTGTGCTGAGCTCGAGCAACGGTTCAGGTATCCACATCAAGAGGGGGTCTCCAGGTTCCACTGTTGTGCTGCCCACCCCTCGGTGCCGGCGTTGGTTCGAATCCTCGCCGTCTTCATCGTCTTCGAGGAGGGGAGCGTCGGTGTCAGCCTCATCATCCGCAGCGAGCTCAGCTTCGAGGGAAGGATCGATCCCAAGCTCTGCAGCTTTGGCAAATTCGTCCATGGACACGAGAACGCGATAGTCGAGGAATGGTGCGAGGGCTATGTGGCGACGTTGCAACTTGATGGCCAGAATCTCGATGGTTGACATTAACGGCGGTGCTGCGGAGGAATCGAAAGCTGGTTGGTGGGTGGAAGTTGGGGCAGGGTTGAGTGTGGATTTGGCGAAAAAGTCCGTGATCCGGGTGGCGTTAGGACTCTCATGCAGCGGTTTTTGCTTTGCCGTTTTTGCAATGGTGGTGATGGTGGTGGTGGTCGCCTTCGACGTTGCACCCGCTGACGAGAATGTTGCTTCGGACTCGAGCCCCAGCATATGCCTTCGAACCGCCTTACTCGCCGGACTCTCCACCAACGCAGCCCACGGTCCTTCCCCCGCCCCATCATTATACTCTACAATCTCCTGCCTCAGCCGCCTAATCACCACTCCTGGCCCAAGCACAGTCCGAACTTTGGACAGAATTGCATTCCTCGACCAGTGAAAGAAGATCTGGCTCAATCGGGCCAACCTCGTCAGATCCGGCTCGGCGCTTTTCCCCAACGTTACCGTCGCACCTTTAGAGGTGAGTGGGTAGACGTAGTACGCCAGGACCTTGCGCGAATCTGCTGTGGACAGGAAAGATTGTTCGATGCTCGAAGCGAGCTTGGGACGGCGGTTGGGGAGAAATCCGCGCTCGTTGGTACGGAGTTCGTCTCGGACTTGTTCGAGCCATGTCTGCATGAACGTGGTGAATGTACCGCAGGGTTGAGATGCAGAGGGTTGGTCAGGGTAGGATCGCTTGAAAGCGTCGATGAGGGTTGTGCCGAATCCGCCGCGGGCGAGGGCGAGGGCGATTTTGACCCCGCACTGCAGCAGACCGGTGGTATCATAGTCGCCTCCGGACATGAGGGCGATGAGGATGAGCCCATCGCGGTCGATGCCAAGTTGAGGGAGAGTGACGAGATCGTCGGCTTTGTACAGGGTGATGAGGTGGTCCCGGTCCGATCCGGAAAGTTGTAGGCGCGGACCAGCGGAGGGAATGGAAGGAGTTTCGTCGAATACATCGCTGCTTGCGGAGGTGGTTCTGCTCAACGCCTTGGTTCCTGAAAGATTCTTACCCCAGTTGCGGACAAGCATTCGAGCACCGAACAGCAAAGCGTCGGAATCGTCGGTCAATACAGCATCGACCCATCCCGTCTGATTGAGGTAGGCCAACTCGGCCTCTGCTTCACCTGGTGCACGATGCCATTGGTATCCAAATGCCTCGATAAGCTGCGTGAAAGGCTGCTCGATGGCATGTTGACGACCTTTGACCTGTTTGCCTCGCTTCCACGTCGGCCTGCTCGGACCGTCAAATACAAACACTGGTAGGACGGGCAAACTAAGCAACTTGGCGAGCCGATAGAAGAGCAGCCTCAAGTACGGATTGGATCCGCCAGAGCTTTGCTGTGCATGAAAGAGCCATAGCGATGCATCGATGCCGAGCCTGAGTCCGCGCAGCTCGTTGGTGTTCTCGGTAAAGGTGGTCAAGCAGTATGAAGGTAGCGTTGTAGTCTGGGCCGCGGGAGCCAGCTCGGCCCAGAGCCCGGGGATCCCCATCAGCTCATAATCTTCGGCTTGGAAGCGACGAAAGTGATGAACAATGGGGCAATGTGCACCGCTAAGAGGGTTGTGATGGTCAAAGGACTACGTAACGAAGCGTGGGGTGGAATGCGGAAGTGTTGATTGTTTTGGAAAGCGCGTTCCCAAAAAGATAGACCAGAAAGTCGACACGAAAATGCAACCTTTTCGATTGTCGTGGACCCTGATCTGTCGAACAGAAAAGGCCGGCGCTTCGGTTTATGCGACCAACCGGTGGGCTCGCACAGACGCATGTCAGAACCGGCTTCTTCTTGTGCGACACGAGCCAACGGCTTGAGCACCTACTCCGTCCACCCCCCCGATACTCTGCTTCGCATCCTCTACGATCATCTCCAACTTTGCCGTGCTTCTGGCTTCAAAGCAGCTTTCGTCGAGATGGCTGCATCCAATCCCCACCACGGGTCTCACGACCGATCCGCTCCAAGCTCCGACTCCATCTACGACCTTCTTCTTCCCCTTCAAGGACGCATCCGACCGCGACGCATCCATCTTTCGCCTTTCACTCCGGAAACAACAGGAGGCTCTGTACTCGCTTACCTTGGCATACCCTTCGCCCAAGCACCCACGGGCACACGTCGTTGGCAAGTTCCTCAAGGACCTTTGCCGAGCTGGTCGACAACGCGACAGTCGAAATGGCAGTCGGACCCGCATCAAGACTTTGCAGCGATGGAAGGCATGTACCGTGGACGCAAGGGAGCAAAAACGGCGATACCACGAAGCGAAGATTGTCTTTACCTCAACGTGTGGGTGCCCGAGTCAAGTAAAGCCGAGGCGACACCCGTGCTGGTATGGGTGTACGGAGGCGCCTTTTCGGTAGGCAACTGTTCAAGGCCGCTGCACGACGGTGCACGGTTGGCGCACGAGAGCGGCTGTATTGTTGTTTCCCTGACATATCGTGTCGGTGCAATGGGCTTTCTCGGATCGAGGTCCATGGCGAAGGAATCTGCGGGCGACTGGCCGCTGCTGACGCCGGAATCGTTTCAGAACAAGCCGAGCGGTGGTGAAAATGTCGATGTAGGTGCCGGCAATTGGGGGTTGTGGGACCTGGTCAGCGGATTGCTCTGGGTACAGGCTTCGATCTCTGCATTCGGAGGCGACCGCAACAACGTGACGGTGTTCGGCGAGAGTGCAGGTAGCATTGCGATCCACTACCTGCTGTTGTCGCCTGCCACGCCCGAGGGCCTCTTCCACAAGGCCATCCTAGAAAGTGGTGTTGTTGCTACGCTTGTGCCGAGGACCACGCAAGCTGTGCAAGCTGCCTTCGACCTGCTGGTCCGAAAGCTATGCCCGTACCATCTCGAGGGCGATGAAGCGGCGCAGCTCGAATACCTGCGGACGAGGGTTGCCGCAGATGAGATTGCGGCATGCCTGCGACCGTTCGTTGGAAAGCGACCTCGATCCGAATACACACCAACGCTTCCGGACAGCAAACGACTTCCCCTCGCTCGCGAAGATCTGGGCAACGAAAACTTCGCCGTGACGGATCAGTGGGGGCCGGTATGGGACGGTGCTTTTGTCGACTCGAACTTTGTTGCACGAGCACTGGGGCCTCTGCCGCCAAAGAGGCAATTGCGCAACGGTCGTAGTGGTGTGGTGGTAGGCCTGTGCGCAGACGAGGGGACCATGTTCAACTTCCTCATTGCCACGACGCAGTCACTGGCGGCTCATCAGGATCAATTCCACCCCGGGCTATCTGCCGATCTTGGGCGGCTGTATGGGTTTGATGTCCAAGAACTGGCTTCCTTGCGAGCCAGCGGTCGAGAGAAGGCACAACGAGATCAACAGGTGTTCTACACGTGCGCCACGTATACGGGCGATGCGCAGTTCACCGCGCCGATCCTCGACTACATGAGGGTTCAAAGCAGTCAAGCGGCCAGCGTATCGCAGGAGAATAGCGAGCGCGTGGATGTGTATGGCTATCTGTTGGCCCATCGGCCGTCGCCAGGGATGTTGGAAGCGCTTACGGTGGTGCCAGAGATGACGGAGGAGTGGGCGGCTTTCCACACGCTCGACATTCCATTCGTGTTTGGATTGACTGGGTCGATACAGGAAGGACATGCATTTGTCTCTGACATGTCTGAGTATGGTGTTGATCCAGAGGACGACGGCGCTGTGCGAAGGATTGGCTCAGCTCCGAGCACTTGGGTGGGTACTGGGATGACGACGGAAGAGAGGCAACTGAGCCTGTACATGATGCGAACATGGACAGCAGTAGCAAGGCTGCTGACGGGTGGTGGTAGCGAGAGAGTCAAGCTTCCTGACGAATCTACATGGCTTCCTCTCGGTGCCAATGGAAGCCCAAGAGATCAAGTTGGTGGCATTCATCTGCTGGCATTTGGAGAGGCTCCTCAAGCGCCAACCAAGCCGCCAGCGACAGCTTCGGACCATCCGATTCGCGTCTTCCAGACTGAACTGGCTCAACATGCCTTTGCCCGACAGCGGCCGATTGGCGACGCATCTTTGCAGGAGAGAGTACGCTTTTGGATGTACGAACCCATCAATGGTTCTGCTATGCCTTGCCACGCCAAGGTCGACGCACAGAATCGAGACATTCGGATGTGCCGATCCTTGCAAAACTACTATGGCTTCCTCTCCACTCCACCACGCTTCCTGCCGTGGTCGTAGGCTTTTGCATCATCACACCTGCTTCCAGCGTTCCTGTAGAAGAGCGCAGCATTGACATCTACATAGATTGAGAAAGCTTCGAAAGGCCCGCACAGCTTGACGCTGTAATCTCATAGCGATCTCACATTCATCAAAAATTTTCTCCGCGGACTTATTTTTCTGCCCTTCCGGCTGACTGAAGCTGCAAAGCACACTTTATTGAGTTTTTTTAGGCGCGCGATGCAGATGGGCAAAGTGGAGGAAAGCAGCGCTTTTTTTGGTGGACACCTTCTACCCCACAACGTGGCTTTTGCATCATGACGCTGTACAGCCTTCGATTGCGATTTCCCACGAAGCGATAAATATGTCCTGTAACATGACGACTTCAAACAACCGATCACAAGGAAAGCAGACGGAGACTTTTCAGCAGCAACAGCTGGGGCTGAGAAGGTCGGGAAGGTGAATGAAAACGTTGGTCAAAGGTTGTGGTGACTGCCGCGGGTTTTGTAAGGCGCGCATCAGCCAGCCTCTTGGTGCTCTCTCACCATTTCCACGTTGGATTACAAATCCGAAGTGTTTCCCACGATCGTGACTGCCCAAAGCGCCCACCCACTTGCTGACCGCAGACCAGCGAAACACACACACATCTGTGCTCACACATGGTCGTCCGTCCGACCGCATGAGCACAGCTTGGGTCTCCGTTGCCTCGTGCGTCTGTGCATGTGCGATGCAAGGCTTCCGTATGCGCGCTCTTTGACAACTCTTCTTTTTTGGATGAGCAAAGCATGCTGAGCCGGAACGCTGAAGGTATATATCAACGAGCTTCGCGCACTTTCTCGCGTCTGTTCGAGCTCCATAAGCTATCTCCTCCTCACCGTCAATCACCATGAGGATCGCATCCCCTTCGGCCCTTTCGACGGCCTTCATCGCCTCACTCTGTGCAGCATCTGCTCACGCCGCTCCTGCTTTCGACAATGACCAGCTCATCTATCAGACCCCTGCCGCTTCAGGCTTTGAGGCTTTGACTCTTGGTCTCTCGTCCAAGCTCTCCTCCGCCTTCACCAACGTTATTTCTCACTTCTCTCGACCCACTGCCACCTTTGAAGAGCAAGGCAAGACCATCTGGGACGTCATCAACGATTCTGAGGAGTTCTCCCAGCTCGCTCACATCCTCAACTACTCTTCCGATGCCACCAAGGATATCTTGAAGAAGAAGGACGATCTCACCCTCTTTGCTCCCCTCAACTGGCACCACCACCGTGGCGGTGACGATGACAAGGAGGCATTCCAGGACTTGTCCTTTGGACCTGCCTCCGTGCAGCAGTGGAGCCAGCTTCAGAAGCAGATCTCCGACTTTGAAATCGATTACGGCGTCGATGCACTCCACCACAAGGGCGACGATGACGATGACGATGAGAAAAAGAAGCATCGCCGCGAGGTGATTCGACACCTCATCGACGCTCACGCCCTTTACCATCTCGTTCGATCGGACAAAGTGCTCGACTCCAAGACCATTGCCGACAACTCGAGTGTTGCCACCTGGCTCAACACCGGCAAGGCACATCCTAACAATGACGGAACCGACTGGCGAGTCAGGACTGGCAAGAGTCTGCTCCCCCTTCCCGCCATCTATCTCAACTTTTACTCGCGCGTGGTCAAACCCGACATTCGTACCAAAAATGGACTGATTCACGGCATCAAGTACCCCCTCATTCTGCCACCTGATGTCCTGCAAAGTCTGTTCTTTGGCCAGACAACGTTCTCGACCACCACCTCGGGCTTGCAGAAGGTTCGTGCGGCTCAATATCTCAGCTACCACCCTTGGCAGGGCCACCACGGACACGGTCACCGCGGTGGGGACGACAAGAAGAGCTTCTCGGCCTACCACCACGAGTCCAACGGCACCGGACACAAGCACTTCCCCGGTGTCCCTGCTGAGACCTTCTTTGCCCCCACCAACCTGGCCTGGTCCCGGCTGCCTTTCGCCTTCCGGGCCTACCTCTTCTCGCCTTGGGGCTACCACCTGCTGCAGAAGATCTTTATGCTCCACTCGCTCCCCAGCGACATTGTCTACGCTGACTTTGTCCACCACATCTCGCACTCCAAGTCTGCCGCTCCTCAGGCAGTGTACACTGTCGAAGGACATGGCAACAAGACTTCGTACACGTTCAACAGCGTCCTTCCCGCAATCAATGGCAAGAAGGGAGAGTTTGAGACGATCGACGTCGACGTGTACAGGTACTACTTGCTTCCAGGTCAAAAGGGTCCTCTGCAGACGAGGATGGTCGTACAGAATGTATCCGTCATTCTCCAAGACTTCCCGGCCAGCAACGGAGCGTCGCATGCGATCGACCATTTCCTGAAGCCAAAGGGTCACCCAGAGAAGGGAATCTGGGCTGAAGTGGCCGAGGCGACCGAGGAAGCTGGCTTTGGCAGCGTCGATCTCTTGGCTGAGGCTCAGGCCGGTCTCTGGTAAAAGGCCTGATGCGTTGCGCTTCGACACACTGATGCAACATGGGGTTCTATCGGTTGTGTTTTGTAGTGAAGGTGGCGAAAGAATGAATCAAAGCTTGCTTCCGATGCTCTAGTGACATCAAGGCGTTTGGCTCTGTTCAGGTCTTCAAGTTTGTGAAAGTTTGAGGTTGGGGAAGTTTCGGTTTTCGGCCTGATTATCATGGGACATTCTCATCCATTGCTAGAGAACTTCAAGCGATGACTTGCAAGCAAGATGGAAGGAGCAAAGCTACTGTATGAACGATGGGAGGCGACGGTGTAATTTGACAGCTGTCGAGTAGCCGTGCATGCAGGCCCATCCTGCACACTGAGACTGGTTAACGGTCTAACACGCTCAACGTTTATCCTCTCTCTCTCTGTATCTGTCTGACAGATTTCAGTCACGCAATTCAAGCGGCGACCTTCGTCATGGGCCATCAACGCGGGGCAGCCAATCACCTCTTCTTTCTCGGCGCTTTACGCGGTGAATTTACCTTTGTCGAAAAGGGGGAAAAAAAAAAAAAAAAAAAAAAATCATCTGCAACCCGCTGCTAAAAAGAAAAGAGTTCGGCCGGCCTTCCGAGACCGAGCAGTCTCCGGTTTTTCTTCCTCGTTGCGGTCAAGTCGGACAGGGTCTCTCCCTTAGCCTTGGCATTGCGATTGATTGGTCGATCAGATGGTTAGCCAGCTGGTTGTTTTATTGGTTGGTGGAGAGAGAGGTGATGATGGACGGATCGGAAATGCAAGGCTAGTTTACTGTACTGTAGTGCAAACTCTAGTGTGTGTTGCGTGTGTTGCGTGTGAAGAAACTCACTCTGTGGATTGACGTGTGCGATTGGCTCACCCCATGGCACAGCGATACGTAACACTCTGGAAAGTGCAACGCATTTGTTTGCGCTGTTGTACACTTCAGACCAACTTCAAATCGAGGTGGAAGAACATTGCGGATCAAGACATCCTCAAGACACATCGGTGTTAGAGCACTCTTTGAATGTATATCGGTGGTCTGCCTTGTTTGGCGATGTGAATCGGATCCGAAATTGAATGGAAATGAAAGAAGAAAGGGCGGGAAAGCAAAGGCGGTTTATGGATGAGGACGCTTTTCTGTCGAAGGTCGAGTCATCCTTTTTGTTTTCAAGCTCGCATATATGCATGCATGCATGGATAGGGCAACCTGACGGAAAATGAGAGTCGGGATTGCAGCCACTTGGCTTCCAATCAGGCACGCTCGCTCGTACGCCCACGCCATCCCCATTCTCACCGAATGCAAAGCACGTTTGAGCCACTAAGCTCACCATGAAATGTCGACGACAAGGAATGTATACAAAGTACAAGCTCGATCGGATGATGATAGTGAAAACAGTCAAGGAAGGCGAGCGACAATGTCAGGGTCGGACGATCTGATCCGTGAGAGAGTGTGTGTGAGGAGAGAGGCAGCACATGATCATACAGATGTGACTCGACCTTCTTGAGAACATTTTCATAAAAAGCTGAATTGCAATGCATCCCCAGCCTCCCTGCAGTACAGTATTTCGACGCTACGACGACGCGCTCACCTCTACTCCACGGATACCGAAACCGGTGTGCGAGGTGTATCGGTATGTCCGGCATTGCTGTGTTCACACACACACACACACTCTCTCTCTCCGTTGGAAACAACGTGGCTTGCCAACGTGGAACCAACATGCTTCGGTCTTGACCAAGAGCATTCCCCTGGCCCCCACTATGATGAGGCGACTCGGCGAGACAGCATCCGTACGTTGAACGTGGTTCCGCAAGCGTGCTGTTTCGGCGGCTGTGGTTCGGTAGCATACAAAGAAGCCGGTGGGGCTTTGGAGACCACCTACTGTACAGTACATCCGAAGTCGGTATCATTTTGCCTTACAGCGCTACTGGCATTGTTGATGAGGTGTGTGCCTGAAATGTGACCGATTGATTGCAACCGCCGTCCTACTCATGATGAAGATAGGAAACGAGGAATGCAACGCATCAAAGATCACTGCCCACACCGTAAGACAACCGAAGACCTTACTGTACTTTCCGCCGGTTCTCCGTCGTCTTTGCCTTTCCCACTCTTGCCTGCCTCGCCAACCGACGTGGCCTAGTCGCTTGCTCACAACGTTCCACGGAAAGCCTTTTTGCCAAAGAGCACCAATACCCGCAACCCAATCAACCTTGCCATCGCAACCAACACCAACTAGCTCTCGGCGGACAATCGTAGCTACCTCCAGATCCAATGCCAGTGAGAGGGGGCTTTGGCTCCACTAGATTGACGCACTAACGAGACGCAAAAAGAAGGTGGCTTTTCGTGTATGGCCCCCTGGATCGGGCTTGAGCCGCCCTTTTCACCGAGGAGAGGAGGATGGCTTTTGTGTGCGATGTTGGTGCCTTGCTTGTTGCTCACTTGTGGATTTGCCTTTTTGCATCGCGTTCTCAAAACTGAGATTCATGCGTGATAACGCTGGCCTGCCGCACACATGTTTGACGAATCAGCTTGCGTCGGCTCCCATGGTTCAATACACACACACTCTCTCTCTCTCTCTCTCTCTCTCTCTCTCTCTCTCTCTCTCTCTCTTTCTCTCTCGCGCTGTGATCTCCATCATATTTGTACGCCAGTTATCTCCATCGTCACCTTCGCCAGCTAGGGGATGGGCTGTGATGAAGCATGATCACTTTGGAAGAAGAGGTGGAAAGAGAGAGAGAGAGAGAGGTCAAAGATTCGAGGATTTTTTTCTCTTCTCGAACTTTTTTTTTTTTTTAAAAAAAAGTTGCAAATACAGTACGCATGTGGGCCAGTTTCAGCACCTCGCCAAGAGAGCAAAAGCGGAGTGTGCAATGCTGCATTTTGGTGCCCACGCTCTTTTTCTTCGCCCACACGATATTGATTTGACGGATTGAAATGATTTTGGATTCAAACTCACTCTGAATTCGACCGAGCCAAGGCGTCGCGCCAGTGTTTGGGGTAGCTCTTTCCCGCCCTCGCTAACTTTCGGCGGCAGCCCTCTTCTCTACCCATCACCCTCGTTTTCTCAAGCATCACACCTGTCACATTGCGGCACATTCTTGTAGCACCTGATCAGTCTTGCAGGAATGCAATTTTGATCTCTTCGACGAGGCGATCCTTGTTGACCACGTCCTTGCCCATCTTGACAAGACGAGGCATATTGCCAGTCTTTTCGTTGTTTCTCTCTTCGCTACACTGCTCTTCTGCCTGAATCGACCTTGGCAAATCCATCGACACTGCTCCCACACCGCAATTCCTTCCCGCATCCCGCCCTTTTCGCTTGTCTGTACCAGATCCTCCTGTCGCCAGCTGCTGCCCTTTCCTTTATAACAGAAGCTCTTCTCAGCGTCATCGTTCGCACCTCTTCCTCCTCCCTCCTCCATACTCATCACCAACTTTCCACTTGATCATCTTCGTTACACTTTAGAACGAAGATCTGTCCCCCCCTTGCCTCTGCCTTGACTTATCGCCTAGAGCGGTACCACTATTTCCTACAGCTGCTTCTTCACCACTGACCACGTAGCTGGCCCAACATGCTCTTCTAAACGGATCCCCCGCTTAGACTCTCGCCATTCTTTCTCGTCTAACGAAGAAAGGATAGACTCTATAACCTCGTCGTTACAGCCTCTTTCCCCCTCCATCAACTCCACATTGTATCCAAATCTTCCCTCCGGGTTGATTTCTACGTTGTCTTCTTTGACCAACAAAACGAACATCACTCCGACAGCTCCCACCAAGCTGTCTTCTAACTCGCCATCATGGTTGCCCCCACTACCCAGTGCAAGCCCCGCCTCGGCCAACAACAACAACAGTCCCCAAGTCTCGAACAAGCTCCCCAAAACACCCTTTTTGAAAGGTGTCCACCGCCCGACCAACGATAACCTGTCGTCCGCGTCTTCTCCACACATTTTGAATTTTTCCACTAGCAACTCTACTACAAGTGCTACTGCCCCCATCTCTTTGCGAGCTCACCTCGAAGCCGCCATCTCGAACCCGTCGTCTCCGTCTGCGCAAGCCAATTTGCTGAAGCATCTTCAGTCTACCCTGGCCGCCATCCGTCCCCTCCCCAAGCAAGCCGCCGCTACTACCAACAGCCCGGCCCACTCTACCACGCCCACACAGCCTACGTTTGCTCGAGTGCCTAGCATCACACCCGCTGCTGTCGCTTCTGCCCTCGCTGCTGCTACTGCTGGTCGTCGTCACTCTCTGTCTTCTACCCCTGTTTCCTCTGCTGGTTCCTACAATCCGGCTCAGAAGCAACGCCTAGAACAGATCCGATACTATCAACAGCTCATCGCCCAGCTCAACGCCACGATGCCTGCTTCTGCTGCTGATGGCTCGGTCCCCACGCTGCCCTTTGAGGCCCAGCGTGGCATGGACTCTGTCAAGAACGAGGCCGGTTTCAACGCCGTCCTCGGTCTCAACCCCATGTCTGCTGACGACCCCTCGTGGATCGGACACGGATTCCAGGCCCAGGCCGCTGAGGACTTCCTCTCTTCACCAGAGTGGACTGACCCTTCGCCTGCCCTGACTGACTCGATGTCTTTCGAGATCGACTCGTGCGGCCCTAGCCCGCTGCTGCCTCTCGACAGCTACGAGGACGATCTGGGAGTCCCCGGCATCGCCGGCGCTCCCCTCTTCCCTCCCCAGGATGGCTACGCCTCGTCCAACGTGAGCCCGCTCGAGCTTGCTCACCACGACTTTGGCGCCAACACTGTTGGTGACTTTGGTGCTCCCTCCGAGATGGGATCCGACTTCACCCTCTTCCCCGAGGCCAAGTCGGCTCACAAGCTGCCCGTCGAGATGGCCTTCAGCAAGCTCAGCCAGCCCACTGTAGGAGGCGCCTCTACCGAGGACCCCGCCATCACCCTGCTTCGAGCCCTGAGCAGCGCTGCGCTCTCCAACTCGGCCACCACCGCCAGCGTCGCCGTCAACACCAGCGCCGCCTCTGTTGCCCCCGTGGCACCGGCGCTGACCGCCTCGCCCCTGGCCTTCACTTCGATGGCTGCTCCCCTGGCACCTGCCTCCGCCCCCGTTCCGGCGCCGGCTCTTGCCCCTGCTCCCGTCACCTCCAAGTCCGAGACCAGCTCGCCTGCTCTGGACCGAAGGAGCTCGTCGTCTTCCAACAAGACCGACTCCCGCGGTACCAAGCGACGACTCGACTCGACCGACCTCCTGCCTCTGGATGCTCCCATCCAGAAGCGTACCTACTACACGGTCTCTGCCACCTCTCGTCGCGACACCGCCGCCTCCGCCTCAAGCGCCGAGGTCGACGAGTTTGCCGAGGAGGAGGCCGCCATCCGCCGCGAAAAGGACCCACGTGTTGCCAAGCGTCTCTCGAACACGCTGGCTGCTCGACGATCTCGTCACCGAAAGGCTGAGGAGCTTCGTCTACTGCACGAAAAGATTGAAGCTCTCACCAGCGAGGTCGAGTCGTGGAAGCGACGATGCGAGCTCGCCGAGAAGGAGAGGGACGATGCCCGAGCTCTTCTTTGATGATTGAAAAAGGAAGCTTGGTGCCTCCGTATATATACCCTTTTCTTGTCGTCGTGTTTGCATCCCTCAAGGCTTCTGCGCCGTTTGTACCTGTATCGATCGTTTCTGGATGCCAGCCATGGCTTCACCCCCCAAAAGGTCCCGTTTCCCAGACCAGAACTTGTTCCCCGTTCTTTCTCTCTTAACTATGCTCCGAGTTCGTTCCCTACCACCTAAAAACTTCAACCGAAAAACAAAATCACAGAGCTTGTCTTCCCTAGTCGTTGTCGTATGTTTTCAGCTTCGTCCTTGCTCCAAATCTCGAATCTCAGATTGCTTTCCACATAATTTTTCTTTGTCCGAAGTGTGTGGCTGATATTGATATTGGAGGCTGAACGGTGTGCGAGTGTGGGATCGAGATGGTGTTAGCAGAGCCAAAGAAACGAAATGGGATCACGAGGAGAGATGGGTTTGCTGTGCTTAGTAATATGCGTCGTATCGAATCGGGCAATTTCGCCTGGACTGTTGGGGGGTTGCAGAAGAAGTCGGTGGAAATCGTGTATGCTGATTCCTCCACACACAAGTTGAGACATTTTTATTTCACTCTCTCGTTTTCACCATCACCTCTTCGAGATACTACATCGTATTTAGGTATTTGCGAGAACAAGATGTCGACGTTTTTCAGACAGAGTTTTGGGCTGCTTGTAAGTTGACCGCTTCTCAATCCTCGGGTTATTGTGTGAAGCTGATTTGCTGACAAAAGATCTGGTTCTTCAATTCTGATCGTTGATGGTGATGGTGGTTCTTGCGGTGGTGATGGCTTTCATCGGGATCATATGTGTATGCTGTCCGTTTGTCGTTGCTTATCCGTCGTACGTTCTATCTATATCTTGGACCGACACCGAATTTCACTCTTCGCCCCGCCATCTCTATCAACTACCGTCACTTCTCTTCACCTTCAACTCGATCCTTCCCAACAGCGTTCGGCCCCAGCCCGCACTTCAATCCTCACAACCCCTACCAAGACCACCATCCACCCGACGCTTACCTTGCTTCGTCAACTCTCGACCGAAGCGCGATCAAAAATCGACAGTGCCGTCAAGACCAACCCGCTGGTGGTATTCATGAAGGGTACGCCCGACCAACCCATGTGCGGCTTCTCGCGCGCCGTGATCCAAGTCATGCAGGTGCAGGGTGTAAAACCTGACCTGCTCAAGACGTTCAACTGCCTCGAGGACCAGGAGTTGAGGGAAGGGATCAAGGAGTACAGCGATTGGCCGACTATTCCTCAGGTCTATGTCGATGGTGAATTCGTGGGTGGTTGCGATATTTTGATCAACAGTGAGTAGGTGCTAGAAGAAAAGTTTGCTCTCCCTCTCTGCCTTTTTCGTCAATTGGGTACTGACGAAGAGGGTGTTGGGCGAGGAGGGAGAGTGTCGAAAAGGAAGCAGGTGCAAATAGAGTCCCGAAGATACTAACAATAGTGATGATTTTTATATGGCCGTCCTCAATAAACAGTGCACCAATCGGGTGAACTCGAAGAGCTTCTTCTCAAGCACGATCTCCTACTGCCTTTGGAGGAGGCTAAGAATGCTCAAGCCTAAAACTTTCACATTGTCCTCAACACAGCAAATGAAACAACGAGAGACATGGTCGTTGTTGTATACTGTAATCACTCGACATGGCCTCTGAGGTCGTAATGAAATGCCTTTTCGCAAGCGTTTGGAAGAAGGAAGTTGAAATGTGAGGCGGTAGAGGTGTGGCAAGGCGTTTTTGCTGGGTGCGGGTTGGCGCGACGTGAGTGTGGGTCTTCTACGAGACGCTGAGAATTGGAGGTCAAGGGCCAGTCTTGTTTCTGACGTTTGCAGACAACGCCGACATCCTCACATCGCCCAATCACACTCTCACACAATCGCTAGCAGCCAGACATCAAAAACGATCCTCCTGTACTATCAATATGAATTGCATTGCATCCCACCCACATCACCCCACTACATCTCAATACCCGCCTGAGCAAGAGCCACCGTCATCTCGGCATCCAAATAACTCGCCACAGCCACATTCTCAGGTAATCCCTTCCTCCTCCTCGTCTTTGTGACGAAATCCTTTGCCAATCCCAACGGTGGCGCCGGCTCCAAAGGTCTAAGCTTGATGCTACCATCCGTCGGATTGCCGGGTACGATACTCCAGTGGCTAAACGTCAATAGAGCGAAGGCTGCACCTTGGGTGGCGATGCGCAGATCGGTTTCGAAGCCATTGGCGTCTATCACGGGGATGTAGGCTTTGACGGTGAAGAGGGTGCTGCCTGGTTTGGGCGTGTCTTTGACCACGTGACCTCTGCGTTTGGCCAAGAGCGTGTAGACAGAGGCGATCCCAGCCGCAGGAGTCGACACTTCTACCTCGTAAATGGGCTCCATCAGGCGAGGTGTAGCCATGAGGAATGCCGCATAACAGGCTCTACGAGCGGTAGGGATGATCTGCCCACCTCCTCTGTGAATGGCCTCCGGAGCCAAGTCGGCAGAGAGAATGCGAAATTTGACGTTTCGAATCGGTTCATCGCACAACGGTCCTTCCCTGCATCCCCATTGGAATCCCTGCGCAATGCTCTCTTTGACCGAATACAGCAACTTTTTGTCCACCTCACTGGGCAGTGTATCATCGACCAAGATGTTGGCACCCCTCGCATCGGCTCCGAAAGCCCACACCGATCGACTGGCCAACAGATCCCATCCGTACTTCTCCTGCAACAGCTTGCCTAGCACTTTGGGAGGCATCGAAATGTCGAGCACTCCAGATTCGATGTCTTCCGCAATCCCCTTCTCGAGCGGTTCGCAGATGATGGTGAGCTTGTTGCGCTTGTTCGGAGTGCTGGCGTAGCATTTGACGGCGGATGTCTCGACAACCGTCTCGCAGAATCGTACGACAGGGTCGGAAACTCGAATTTCAATCTCGCTGAAAAGCACTCGGAGATCGTGCAGTACACAGTCGAGATAAAGCTCTCCCGTGCCCATAATGACGTGCTCGCCAGATTCTTCCACTTTGGTCACCGCCAACGGGTAGGATTTGTTGATCTTGCGAAGGCCTTCCAGCATCTTGGGTAGCTCGGAGGGGTTGAGCGGCTCGACCGAGACTTTGAGGACCGATTGGGTCATGTGTTCGATCGGGGCAAAGATGTGCAGGTCTTCGGTGGGAAGGGTGGCGTCGACGATGGTGCCCGTCTTAGAGAGGGAGGCGTCCACGCCCGAGAGCAGAACCCAGTTGCCGGCAGGGACACCGGTGGTGGGGATAACGTAGCGCGTCTCGTTGATGAAGGTGGCTTCGATACTGGTCGTGACCATGTCTTCCTCGTCGTCTTGGGAAAAGGTCTCGCCGAGGACTTTGACGCGGACATCTGGTCGAGCCGTGCCCGACATGACCCGGCCAAACGCGCGGAACTCTTGCGCGTCAGTCGTCTGGTAGAGCTTCGTCACTTGGATAACGAGGGGTGCGTCCGCATCGCAAGAGAGCATGCCTTCGTAGATCGCACCCTCTCTCGGTCCTGTATAGTTTTGCTCCAACCGCTTTGCTGCTGCCTCTTTAGGAGACGGAATATGATCGACCACCAAATCCACAAAGCCCTGGGACGGCCCAAAGAACTGGTTGAGCACAATCTTGAGCAACGGCCTCACATCCGTCTTGTACACTGCTGGCTTGAGATGAATGCCCAATCCCGCTAGAGTCTTTTTGAGATTGTCCGTATCGCTTGACAGCACTGCGGAATAGATCTTGTACAGCGGCTCAAGGATAAAGTGCACAAAGCTCCTCTTGCTCTCGGCATCCGGCGCCTTGCGAGAAAAGTTGCGCGATTCGGCATTGTAGTAGATGTTTCCCCACAGCCTCTGTGCGAACGCGTCAATGTCGACACCTGCACCGTAGGTCTCTGCGTAGAGCTTGGCAAAGCTACGCAGGGTGAAGCAGTAGCCCATCTGGGTAGATGCAAACGCTACATTCCCGCGTTCGGGCCCAAGTTGGAGAGCAGGGTTGGAGTCGAAAGACGCGATGCAGTTGTTGACTTCCTGAATGGCGTGTCTGATCTTGTAGTATGCCTCGTTGGGGGGCAGGCGGAGTTCGAGGACTAGCCTGTCGATCTTGTTGAGAACCAAGACAATGGGGAGATGGTTGCGGATGCAATGACGAATGATTTGAACAGTGTTGCACATGACGCCCTCAACGACGTCGACAACCAGCACCACTCCATCGGCGAGACGGCACGCCGCAGCGACTTCATCTTGAAAGTTGGTATGACCAGGCGTGTCGATCAAGTTCAAGAGGTACGATTTGCGCTTTGTGCCCTCCAGCACCAGCGAGAGAGGCGCAGACTTGATCGAGATGCCTCTGTCCCTCTCAAGCAGATGCGAGTCTGTGTAGCGCATGTGCGTGTCCATATCGACCTCCATCTTGTGCGTTTCGTATACGAGGGTATCCAACAAACTTGTCTTTCCATGATGCAGGTGTCCCACCACCGCTACGTTGCGTACCATATCTGGGAAGCCCATCAAGCCAGATAAGAAGCTTTTGTCGAACCGTGTCTCTGGCAGATCCTCTTCTTCGACTGCAAAGCGGCGGATCTTGACCGGCTCAACGATGGGAACGGAGAGTGGCTGGGCGTCTTCTTCCTGGACCATGGTTTCGACATCTTCGCCGTAGACCTCGGATGCTGATGGATAGTACTGCTTGTCCTCATGAAGAACGACTGCATTCGAGGGTCCTTCGTCGACCCGTATCAATGCGTGCTGCGGGACGATATTGCCCTCCTCATCTAGTTCCATATTGGCCAATCGCTCTTCGTCGTCGCCATCGTCGTCGTACCCTTCAAGAGGCGCAGGCTGTTCCAAGGGTGGCGGTGCGTCATCTTCGGGTTCCTGCGCATACTCGTCCTCCGACCCGAGCTCCGAGTCGGAGAGAGGGCCAATGTAGTTGCCGAATTCGTCGTAGTCGTCCATGCTAGGCGAAGCGCGTGGTCGTAACAAGCAGGCTGGCTGCTTCTATGAAGTTGAAGGGGTGGGTCGAATAGTCGAAGCTTGAAGCGATGCTATATCGCGAGCTCAAGGTGAAATTCTGCCTCTGCGCTCGTAAGTTGGGTATAGACGAGGACCAGAGAGAGTGATGTTGGTTGATTGGATGGCGAAAGGGAGGTACAGGAAGAAGGCAAAGTTGATTGTGAACAAAATAATCCGAAAGCCGAAGAATTAAAATCAGGAATTTGTAGAAGAATGAAAAATCAAACAGAGCTCAGCCTCGAAAAAAAAAAAAAAAAAAAAAAAAAAAAAAAAACCTCGCGCAGAGTGACGTCTTTGCCAACAAACTCAGACCCTGACCTGGCTGCACGGTGCAGTGCATGCCTCCTAGCTCACCACTTCCACCATCATCATATCGACAAGTGCGAGCAGGCTCCATCATCTGCTAAGCCATCCCAAGCAACCTCAAAGATAGCATACATCTTTTGGACTATTATCACGCGCAGCTCGACCCGGCAGCCAAACACGCTTACCTTGAGCCGCTGGTCGATTCAAGGACCTTGTTACGCATACATACTGCCCCAACTCAAGACCTCGCGTCCAATCCCTCCTCTAAGAAAGAACAACCATGGACGCACTCTGATCCGACCTCACTTTACTCGAATCAACATCGCTCCGAATCTAAGCATACTCCTCGTTCGTGATGAGCTCGAGATCATCGCCGCTGCCCACAGAGCCTGGCAGCAGCTCACAGTCCACCTTGCAGTCTGGTCCGACCACGGAAAGTGTTCGTATCAATACACCAAAAGCGCCAGTCAGCCTCGACGACCTGCTCAATTCGCCGCACAACCCTGTTCTACGCAGTCATCAGCCTAGCTCGACCCTCAAAGGCGCCTCACCAGACGACCCTCGCAGGCGAAGTGGCTTCCATCTCTGGCGCACCGAGTCCGAAGATGCACGCAATGCCAGGTTGAGGAGAGCTATCGAGGCAGCAGAGGCACAAGTCCATGCTCCAGGTACAGTGACGGATCGACTTCGCAACCGGATCCACACCGTTGCCGGATGGATCTCCACTCGCCGCATCTTTAGCCTCTACAGGCGTAGTAGCATACAGCTTCCCGAAGGCTTGGAAGACACTTCGAACCCATCCTCCTTCTCCATTCGCGAGCCAAGACTCACGAGACTTGGACTGATCGTCCTCACACTCAGTCTTGCTGGTGCTCAGCTAGCGTGGACTCTCGAGCTAGCCTATGGCACTCCGTACCTTCTCTCACTCGGCCTGAGCGAGCAAAGTACCAGCCTTGTATGGCTAGCTGGACCGCTGAGTGGCCTCATCGCCCAGCCGGTCGTCGGATCGCTCTCCGATCATTCCACATCTTCCTTCCGCCGTCGCAAGTACATGATCATCTCTGCATCCCTTCTCACCCTCTCCACCTTGACGCTGGCCTACTCTGTGCCCATCTCAACCGCGCTGGTCGACCTCTTTGGCGGCGGACTGGCAGACTGGGATCCACATCGGCACAAATTGGTGCACTCGACCACGCAGGCTATTTCGGTCATCGCATTCTGGATCCTCGATTTCGCGCTCAACGGCTTGCAAGCGGCCTCCCGTGCCCTTATTCTTGATACTGCGCCGTCGGAACAGCAGACCATTGCCAACGCTTGGCAGGGCCGAATGACACACGCGGGCAATGTAGTGGGCTATCTGTGCGGCTGGGTCGATCTGGCCAGCTGGAAGGGATTGCGCTGGTTGGGAGGCGGACAATTTCGCCGCTTTGCCATGATCTCGCTGCTCGCCATGATCTCCTGCGTCAGCGTTACGATCAGCTTCATCTCCGAGTCGCCTGCAGACGGCCGCTTTGCCGTCCACCACCAGACCCGCGAATCCATGTGCATGACCACCTTCCGCAAGGTCAAGGAAACCGTCGATGACGTCTGGCACGCAATCAGGCGCCTCCCTCGATCGGTGAGAAGAGTATGCCTCGTGCAGCTATTCGCCTTCATGGGATGGTTCCCCTTCCTCTTCTACTCTACGACGTATGTGCTCCAGATCGCACAGTACGAGCGCTACCTCAGGCGGGAGCAGAAACACGACTTGTATAAAGATCATGGTGATGAGAGCAGGCAGAGCTCGGACAAGGATGCGGAACAGGGATCTTTCGCCATGCTTCTGTTTGCCATTGTCAGTCTCATCTCTGCTGCGCTTTTGCCGTATCTTGCACTCGCTGGAGAGAAAGCACCGCGAAACAAGGATCAGGAGGAAGAAGATGACTCACCGACACCACCACTTCGGCTCGATGTTCATTCATCCGAATCGCAGCAGCAAACGCTCGATCCTGAGACCGAAGATACCCTGTCACGGGGTAAACGCATCCTCCGCGGATTAACTCAAGGGTTGACTCTGCGAACGTTTTGGACCTTGGCCTCGATCTTCTTTGCCTTATTGATGTTGGTAGGTACGGCATGGGCGAGTACCGTCCACCAGGCCACGGTGGTGATAGCGCTCGTAGGGGTGCCGTGGAGTATCGCGGCATGGGCACCTTTTGCGATGGTGGGAGAGTTTGTAAGGGAGGCAGAGGATGGGGAAAGTCCGTTTGAGTTTGAAGGGGATCACTGGAGTCCTGCCCGTACGCGAGCTAGGAGGGTTGAAGCTGAGGTGGATAGGAAGCGTCGAGGTCGCTCTTCTGGGGGTGAGGTAGAAGATGGGATTCTCAGTCCTGGTGGTGGGAGCGGGTTCAAATACATTGATCCACACACACACGCCGCATCGCCTCTTCGACGACCGAGTCATCCCGCCGGGGAACAAGGTGCAAGAGATCGAATCAGAGCATCGCTCGTCGAATGCGCTCCGCTTCCGTACACGCTCACCCGTAGCAGCACAGACTCGCTCGATGAATCGCCCTTCCACTCGCATACTCGCAACGGCGGCAGCTACTCATACGCCGACAGCACGGCCTCCCACAGCAACCACCAACATCATCACACCGGAGGTGCAGGAACAATCCTCGGCATTCACAATCTAGCCATCGTTGCACCCCAGTTTATCGTGGCCATTATCGCAAGTTTGATCTTTAGCGCCGTACACTCGTCCACGAGGCGGATACATCTTGTTCTCGGACAGCCTTTGAATGCTTTGACTCCCTTGGCGTATGGTCTCGCTAGCAATGTGGATGGAGGACATGGTGGAGATGGTGGATATGGTGGAGGTGTGGTGGTGAATCCCGCAGAAGGAACCATTTGGGTGTTGAGGTTCGGTGGAGCTATGGCTATTTTGGCAGCATTGACGACTAGATTTGTCCCGTTGACGCTGAGCGAGAGACGAAGACGCTACTATTCTGTGCAGAGGCTTGCGGGCGAGTATGATGGAGAATACGACGAGGAGGAAGAGGAGTTGATGCATTGAAGTTACACATGTGTTTTCTCAGCCAAAAAAAAAAAAAAAAAAAAAAAAAAAAAAAAAAAAAAAAAAAAATGTCGATCAAAAATCTTCCTCGTTTGGATGTGTGTGTGCCAGAGCGGAACCAAACAGGCCAGCAGCACAAACAAGGATGAAGGATGCTAAGAAAGACAATGCTATAAAGTATGAATATGCTAAAGTGATAATGCAGGGATTGGGGGGTACAAATACAGAGATCAAAAGAGTACATGATGTGCAGCAATGTGCGATGGAAAATAGGAAGAGATCAAAGGCAGCAAAGACGGAGTGACGGTGAGGAAGGATCAGAGGTGGTCACTGTTCGTCCTCAAATTGAGCCAAAACAAGCTCCTCTCTCCAGCACTCCGCATCTCCGTCAGCGGCGCCGGAATCGGCAATACAGCAGTCCTTGGCACAGGTGAAAACGAATGCCGTGCTCCAGACCAAGCCTGTTCTTGCGTCAAAAGTGACTTCTCCATCGGCACCTTTTTTGGATGCAGAGGAAGGGAGACGGCGACCAAGAGCCTGTTCAATGGCTGCTTTGCGCTTGGCCTCCTCGTCATCTCCTGCGGTAGTGGCGGAATTGCTGGAATCGGGGGCGAGCGTCCCATCGGCTGCCTGAATCTGATCCGCCTTGAGAAGGTTGATCAAATTGGGCATCAGTTGAGCCTCGAATACCCTCTCGCTTCCACACTGTGGACAAGGCGGAACAGCACGTGGGCTGAATTGCCTCTCGCCAGCATCGGCGCCAGCAGCAGCTTTGAATTGTCCCTTAGTGACAGATACTCCTTCGCCAGCTATAACTTTCTTCTGTTTGGGCCATAGAAGATCATAGACTTTACCCTTGGCATGGAAGGCCACGGGCTCTCCACCAAATTCGTACCTGACAGCCTGTCGTGGTTCGACAGAGACACGCTTGAGGAAACGTTCGAATGTGTCATCGATGCCGTCGAGGAGCATTTTCTCGTAGCCTTCTTTGGCGAAACCTTTGAGATCGGCATCGTCGGCAGAAGGGTCGGTGGTTAGGGCGCCGGATGCTGAGGCGGTCTTGAGCATTGCTGCTTCTTCCTTGGACAGCTTCTTGGAGATGGAGGAGGAGGAGGGCTCTGGGATGGTATTGAGATAGAGGGGAGGATAGCGGGTGCTGAACTCGACCCAGGCCGATTCCGGGGTGGAGGAGGTGGCGGCGAGATCGGACTTGAGGGCTAGTTCTTCAGCGAGTCGCTCGCTTTCGGATTCTTCCTCGTCTTCCGATTCTTCCTCGTCCGAGTAATCGGATTCGTCTTGGGCTTCGTCGTCAGCGGCGGTGGTGACCTCCGCAACGGGAGCAGGGGCAGAGGTGGGAGCAGGGGCGGCAAATGGATTATCCGCGGCGCCGCCAAACAGCATCCCTCCCAGCCCACCGTTCGCGCCGCCAGCAGGAGCAGAGAAAGGGTTGATCTTTGCCCTCTCCTCTTGCTCCGCTTTCGCCTTGGCAGCAGCAGCCTCGCGCTCCTTCTTAGCCTGTTCGCGCTCGAGACGCTTCGCCTTTTGCTTTTCCAACTTGGCCGCCCAGCGACGGTTGAATTTGAGCGTGCGGATGGCGCGCAGACTGATATCGCCAGCATGAAAGCAGGAAGCAATGGAAAAGATGAAGAGGTCAGTTGAAAGGAACCTTCATCTTTTGGAGGAAAACGACGACGAAAGAGAGGAGCGATCTTGCGTGTGTGTGTATGTGTGAGGAGGGCATCATTGTTAAAAAGCTCGTTTGTCAAAGTTGTAAATCTTTTCAGAGCCCGAAGGGGCGTCAAGTGAAGAAATTGATACTAATCCTGTGCCCCGCTTCAAACATACACACAAAAACCACTTAATATCACAATCGAGGGAGAGAGGTGAGGGAGACTTACGAAGAGACATCCATTCGCTGGCAGGCGGGTCGGGCGCAGCCCCAGACCATGAGGCATCGGTCGTAAGGAGATTCGACGAGAGGCGCAAAGATCTGGACGAGAAGCTGCATCTGCTGCTTGCACGAGTTGCATTCTGCCACGTTTTGGGAGGGGCTGTTGTTCATGGGAAGCCAAGCAGCGCGCCCACCGATGCGAGAGACGAGAGGGTTAGCCTCGTCATCGCCTTCAAGCGGGCCGTCTGCCAGGCCGAGTTGAACATCGGAGGCTTCGAACTCGGAGCCGGAATCCGAGTCATACGCGTCGTCAGAGGGTGGTCGTGGCATCTAAAATTGCATCATGACAGATCGACACCAACAAGAGTCAGTTCACTAAATTCTTTTCGAAGTCAAGAAGGAGGGAAGACGGTGTTGGGTGTCGAGGGGGGGGATGAGAGGGTTTCAGGAGTAGGTAGCCTAGGGTTATAAGCATTGAGATCCCACAGGCGTCTCGCACCGAAGTGGTCAACGTGCCTCCCGTTTATACTGGGACCCTAAGACTCGTCATCTAGTTTTTGTCATCATTTGAATGGGAGTGGGAAGGCAGTAGGGCGAGGCTGCTGGATTACGGCGATGATGGGGGAAGAGGCTGAGAATACGTACGATGTGATTATGTGGGGGTGATCGAGTGTTCTGAAACGGCAAGTCTCAGAACGGGTATATGGGTAAAAAGGGGATCGATGAAGAGAAGAAGAAAGAAGGTGAAGCTGTCAGAGCTGACCTCTTTGGCCTGGAAAAAAAAATTAAAAAAAAAATTGGCCAGACAGACGACACACGAGCAGAGCATGCTGGCGAAGAAGAAAAAGCTGCGGGATTTTTCTTTTTCTGCGAAAAATATTTTGGGCGCAAGTCGACGTCGATCTCACAACTCGGAAATAAATCAATCGATCACCAAAGGCCTTGTGCCCAGAAAAGAAGAGGAAGAAGAAAAGGTTCTAGCAGGCAGTGGTGAGCTTGGGACAACATCCACTCTCTGCTAGATTTCAATCCGGTGGTTGTCTTTCGTATTTGGGAGGAGTGTGGACAGCACTCATTCACACCACTGAACAGAGCTGCTCACGACATGCAAGTGAGCTATTAAGATACAGAGGAAAAGAGAGTGAGACCTTGATCGACATCACTTTCCCAAAGAAGGGTCTGCTGTTGTCGTTGGCTTTTGTGCAAGGGTGTGAGCATACGATTTCTTCTGACAGCATCTTTTGCAGTTGCAGTCCAATCACAGAACCTTGTTGCTTTTCCCTTTCTCACGCGTAAATTCGGCCGCCAATCTCTCTGTCGCTGTCTCTGACGCTCTGACGAATTTCTCCACATTTGATTCGGTAGCCCTCTCAGCGCACCGAACCGCAAATTCCATCATCTCAGCTTTGACTCTCTCATTCTTTTGTCTTGACGATATCTTCCAGCCCTCGCACCATCATTCCATCGGCATCGTATTTGCACAAGCACACACGTACGATCGACGTCACGCTTTCAAAACTTTCTCGCTCGCTCACTCGACTCACATACCATCGGTGACATTTCGAATAGCACCAGCTCAACAAAAACGATTCCCCCGCTTCGATAACCTGCAACCCCCAAGTAATTCTTTGTCAAGATGTCGGGAGAAGGTACGTCTCACAACAACGCATGCTGTCCAAGACGATGCCATGCCTACAGCTGATTTCATAAAATCTCATGCTGGCACATACTTACGTCCATACCTGATCTCTTTTTCTCTTCTGAACTCGTCAATACGAATCTGTGTATCGATCCTCTGTCCCTTTATCGTCAACATGGCAACGACACTGTGATACACCGCATCCTCACAACCTCTCACATAATCATGCTGCTCGAAAATCGCAGGATGGCTCTTCCTCCTGTCGGTGCTGCTTTCGGCGGTCCTGCTCTTCACCATGGTTTTCTTCGTACGTGCCCCAACACCTCGCACCAAAACCCTAGACCACTTTGCACAGACAGCTGACCCCTCCAAATTCACTTCACCTTGCCAAATCGCCACACTGCTACATGAAATGCGTGTCGCTGCCGCTCATCCGCCCTCTCTACCTCCCAACAGATCATTATGTTCTCCGATCTCGAATGCGACTACATCAACCCTATCGACCTTTGCAACAAGCTTAACCAGGTATGTCCGCCTCAACCCCCCCACCGCCAATGTGCTCAAACTCCATTCCACTGCTTTCTTCTCAACGCATTCTGACATTATCTTCATCTCTTCGGCTCAACAATGACAGTTTATCCTCCCCGAAATGGCAGCACACGCAGTCCTCACCGTCTTCTTCTTGCTCAGCGGGCAATGGCTAGCTTTCCTCCTCAACGCTCCCCTCGTAGCTTTCAACGTCAACAAGGTCATGAACAAGAATCACACCCTCGACGCTACAGAAATCTTCCGCACTCTTTCGGCACACAAAAAGCAGTGCTTTATCAAACTCGGTTTCTATCTGGTCAGCTTCTTCTACTACTTGTACCGCATGATCTTGGCTCTTATTGCCGATACCGAGTAAGACTCTATCCAACTCCAAGTTGACGCTGTGTCGTGCCAAGCAGAGCAGAGCAAAGCAAATCTTGGGATCAATTACGGTTCAACAATATCCATCCACCTTTTTTCTCTTCCTCTTTCAACTTGTATCATTCTTTACCTCTTTTACTAAATGCCAGCTTTGCCATGTATCACGTCCACGAAGGCTCTCGGCCATCGGGTGGGAGTGTCGCTCCCGGCATCGACTGGATTCGAGTCAAGATGTCCTGTGACACTTTTGCCTTTTACAATCTCCGTTGCATCACGCCGCGCAGGACACCACTCGACGTCTTTGCAAATCTTCCACTGAGCCCCAATCGCACATGGTAGCGATTAAAAGGCAATCATGATATGACGATTTGGCAGTTTTCGAATCTCGCAACATGAACAATCAACATGTGCATGGGCGTATGGGAGGCGACGAACCTCGTATCTACTGACCAGCAACCAAGGTGGCATCTCCAGGATTGACACTGCTTCCCGGTGGCTTGAGTACAGCCTTGATGTACAACCTTCTGGAGCCACAACATCGATTTCCATTTTCAAGCATGGCCACTTTTTGTTCCGGTCCACCGCATCTCTCTTCTTCACTAGCACCTTCCACACGTTTGCAGCCAAGCCAAAGGTGATAAAAATCGCTGTTGGATCATTGGCAAAGTCTTCCAGGGTCAAACTATCTTGATCAGAGCCACCGGTTTGACCGGCAGCTTTGCGTTTTTCTGCCTCTTCCACTTTCCTTTGCCATTTTGCATGTCAAGGTGACTGGAGATGCTTACCAAGAGCTGGCCAGAGCGCTCTCTGATCAGCGCTCCCTCTTTGCTATCCTCGATGTCTACAAACAGCTCGGGAACGAACGGCACTCCAAGCTCGTTGATTATTTCTTCGTGCGCAGTTCCGCCCAATCCATCTGATCGGCGCAATCAAAGAGGAGAGCTTCAGTACAGATCCAAGTCTTTCGACACATATGTGATACAATGCTCACATACAGGGACACCTAGAGGCTTAATAGCCCTGTATGCAGCAACACAGTGGCTTCGTGAGTTTTTGAGGTAAAAGTAGAGGGCTCCGTGCGGCTGTCGTTGTTGCCAGAAGGATTCAGGTAGTACGTCAGTCAGCCGAATCTCAAGACTGCTAACACTTGCGACGTTTGCCTTTGTGGCTTTTGGAAACAGGATGCGCAAGATGGTCGACGAGCTCAATGCCAAGCTCTTCGCTGGTGCCTAGCATGTGCATCAGAGAAATACAATGGATGCCAATGCAGAGGAGAGCATGTTCCTCTTTGCTATTCTGGCATGTTTTAAAAAAAATAGATGAAAGCTGTCAAGAGCAGCGATCGACCGGATCACTATGAGCATACATTAATTTGAAGAGCATTGGCTGAAGGATCGTGTGAGACTAGCACATGGCACGACCATGCTGTGCCAAAGATGGAAGCTCGTGGTGGAACCGCCGATCTGTCGAGAGCAGGGGGACATGAAGCGAAAGCGGCGGCCAAAGGCAAGCTAAAGTGGCAGCGGAGTTGTGTGAGCCGAACGCTCTGAACCCTGGACCCTGTTGACCTTATTGCTTGGCCAAGATCACTCTCTTGAACTTGTCTCTCCCCGCACGGCGACTCATTCCTTGGCATGTGTAGAGAGCATGGCGATGGCGTCAAGGCAAGATTCAGTCCGGGAAAGACGCCCAGTGGCACCGAATGCTGGTCTGCATCAGACTGGGTCCGCCTTCAAGCAATACGGATATTGAGCCCTCCTGTGTGAAACAGTCATGTCCGGTGTGTGCAGTCCAGTATCGCAGCGAGCTAGCACGCATCAACCAGCAACAGGTCCCACGTCTGGTGTGTTGCTTTGTTGCAGTTGCACTACTTGTTCGTCCAACAAACGCGCAACACGCGTGAAGCTCTTTTCTTGTCATGAGTTGCCCCTTGTGCTGCAAGCGTCTGAATTGCGCTTCAAGGGAGATCAGCACAACGGACGGTCCGAAAGGACAGGCAAGAGAAGGAGAGCGGCGAGGAGAGGAGAGAGGAAAGCCTTTCGTGGCCAGGCCAAGTGAACGATTTTGTATTCCGTACGGCAGAAATTCAAAATTGAGAATACAGAGCTGCACCAACCAACGCGCCCCGTCAAGCGCGCGATTTGGCTAAATTTGAGGGCACCAGAGCGGTCAAGTTGCGTGTGCTTTGTGTGGGAGTGTTGAATTCTCAAAAAGAACGTTCGGATTGACCGTTTGCTGATCGCGCTGTGCTGCTCTACTGCTCTCTGAACTCACAGAGGCGCGGTCCGCTCAAAGCCAAAGAAGACTGGTCAACAGCCTTGAAGCTTCAAAGGAAAAGCGGTCAAGCCACACAGATACAGACACACACACACATACAGTACCGTCTACTGGCAGTGTGTGGTCTGTGTCGGTGTGTGTTATTTCCGTGCTGTTGCTATTTTGCTGTCTGAAGCAGCAGCTTCCTGTTGTCTCATGTCCGTTCGCGAAGTTCCTCCCCAAAAGCCTCTCTCGCTCGCTGCTGCTGTTACCTGCCGCTGTCGCTCGTCGAGCCACATCTCGCGCTATCGAGATTGCAACTCGTTGTCAATTTCGTCGCATCGCAATCGTCTCTACCTTCAATCTACTACTGTCTTTGACAACTTCCCCCCTTGGCCGATACTTCTCCTCCATCATCATCATCATCATCGGCTCTTCCGTGTCCAATTCACTCCTCACGGCTCGCGTGTTTCCTCCACCGACACTCCCGACGCGCCCACCATTCGATCAATTCAGGTGGGAGGCCAGATACGCATCTCAGCCCAAACACGCAATCCCTCCCCCATCGACATCATCACCGCCATCAGTCTCGACTGCGGCTTCTTCCGAAATCATCTCGGTGCGCTCACTCAGCTTGCTTCGGCACATCCTATAGACATCTCGTCATCGACTTCGCTCTCGACCTTGATCGTCATCAACTTCGTTGCGTCTCGAGATAGCAACCCACAACCACCACTGGAACCCTTCCCAACCGAGGACTTGACAACACCGCTCGCGCCCGCATATCGCGATCTACACAACATCGTCGCCGTCTCGTCTCTGCCACTCGCCAAGACGACAACGTGCATTCGACAGCTCAAACCGCTGCGTTCGTAACCACGGCTTCTCGTTCCTCCTCTGATACTCCATCGCGTCGATCGCCGTTTCTGACGACGGCAATATCAGCACTATGAAGGGCCTCAAGAAGGCAATGGTATGTGTTGCACCGCGATCCTCAAATGCGCTCTGGTCATCTCCTTCAAGCAGCACTCATATCATCAAGTGCTTATGATGCAGGCCTTGCCCAATTTCGCTCATGATAGTCTGGCTGACTCTAACCTTGTTCTTTTCTCACCTGCGCTACATGCATTCGCCTTCATCACCACACTCACTACAACGCCAACCTCTGTTCAATTTTTGCGTCCAACAACAGAACCTGTCCCGTTCGAAATCAAACGATTCGAACGGTAATCGCAGCGGCTCAGCAGGCGGAGGAACCGTGCCAGCTCCACCTCCCAAGGGCGGCTCCGTCCCTTCCAACCCTGCCTACCAAGGCTCGCTCAAATCCAACAAGGACGGTTCCAGCTCCGCATCCAGTTCCTCCCACTCGCTCTCCAGCTCAAGAGCTCCTCCTGCACCCACACATGCCCCTTACAACAACGTTGTCTATCCTGCTGGTCAAGGTACGCCCGAAAGAAGATTCCCCCCCTCCGGCGTGAACCATCTGGCTGACAAGACGCCGCCTGCTCCTCCCGTCGTTGTCGTCTCTTCAGAGATGCCCGCAGATCCCATCCCCCACTCGGTCGCAACCGCGTCCCAACCCTCTTCTTCCATCACCCCTTTCCATCACACAGGCTCTCCCGGCTCCCCTCCACCTCCAGGCGCCGCCATGGCTTCCCTCAGCAGTGCTGGCATCGCCGCTTCCGAGCTCGCAACCCCTCCCAAGGCAGGCACCCTCAACCGTTTGCGTCAAGGACCTTCCACCTCGGGCCCCAAGGACACCATCCCCATCACTTCCAAGACGCCACCACGCAAGCAGAGGAGCTCCCGATTCCATGTCACAGAAAAAGTCGAGCTCGAAAAGCTGCCTCACTTCAATGGTGCGTACACTTGGCCCTTGCCGTATCTTTTGCTACCCAGTACTAACTCTCATCCTTCGATCGCATCTCACCGCCAACAGAGGTGGTCCCCGCCGACCGTCCCGAGCTTTTCGTAAGGAAGCTTCGTCAGTGCTCGCTTGTCTTCGACTTCAACGACGCCAGCCAAGAACTCGAGGGGAAGCAGATCAAAGCTGCCACGCTCCACGAGATGCTCGACTACATCACCACAAACCGCAAGGTCATCACCGACGAAATCTATCCCGAGGTCGCCGCCATGTTTTCCGCCAACCTCTTCCGTTCCATCCCACCACAAGTCAACCCCGTCGGCGATGCATTTGACCCGGAAGAGGACGAGCCCGTGCTCGAGCTCGCATGGCCACACCTCCAGATCGTCTACGAGTTCTTCCTCCGCTTCGTCGAGAGCCCCGACTTCAACACCAACATCGCCAAAAAGTATGTCGACCACCACTTTGTGCTGCAGCTGCTCGAACTCTTTGACAGCGAGGATCCACGAGAGCGTGACTTCCTCAAGACGACTCTCCACCGCATCTATGGAAAGTTCTTGAATCTCCGTGCTTTCATCCGACGTTCCATCAACAATGTCTTCTTCCAGTTCATCTACGAGACCGAGCGCCACAACGGCATTGCAGAGTTGCTCGAGATCCTCGGTTCCATCATCAACGGCTTTGCCCTGCCGCTCAAGGAGGAACACAAGACTTTCTTGACACGCGTGCTCATCCCTCTCCACAAGGTCAAGAGTCTGGCGCTCTACCACCCGCAACTCGCCTACTGTGTCGTTCAATTCCTCGAGAAGGACAGCTCCTTGACGGAAGAGGTACTGCTTGGCCTCTTGCGCTACTGGCCCAAGGTCAACTCGCCCAAGGAGGTCATGTTCCTCAACGAGGTCGAGGAGATCCTCGACGTCATCGAGCCATCCGAGTTTGTCAAAATCGAGGTCCCGCTCTTCCAGCAGCTTCAGCGATGCATCAACAGCCAGCACTTCCAAGTCGCCGAGCGCGCGCTCTACTTTTGGAACAACGAGTACATTGTCAACCTCATCGGCGACAATGTCCAGGTCATCTTGCCCATCGTCTTTTCGGCGCTCTACCAGAACTCGAAAGCGCATTGGAACCGTACCATCCATGGCCTGGTTTACAATGCACTCAAGCTTTTTATGGAGATCAACCCGGCGCTCTTCGAGATGTGCACCAACGAGTACAAGCAACAACGCCAGATGGAGAAGCAAAAGCTGCAAGACCGCGAAGAGGCATGGAAGAGGCTCCGCGATACCGCCATCAAGAACAGCAAGGCCATTGGCGTCGAGATGCCCGCCTCGCTCAAAGAGGAGACGGCCGCTCCCGCAGGAAGCGTCAACCCTTATGATCTGGATGCGTTTGATTCGGCTGCCGACTTGGCCGCTGGTGCCGAGAGCTTGCTCGAAGCCATGGGTCAGGGCATCAACGGCGAAGTCTCGACAGCAGATTTTGACCACGTCGAAGCCAACCGCGTCGCCCAACAGACAGCGCAAGATCCAGAACTTGCGGGTGAAGACAGCATCGACGATATGGTACGTTGAGATCCCAGGTGCATCTGTATACCATCGACAACAACGAGTGCGGAGAGCCTGACTCGCGACTGCTTTGCCTTTTTCTCTCTTCTGTCAGAAAGAATTCCCAGAGACGGCTCGACAGCAAGTTGGCAAGCAAGAGTCGCCTCATGTCCGACGCAAGAGCGTGATACCCATGGACCCCACCGTCTTGGCCGAGCTTGCCGGTCACAAGAGCCTTGATGGGTGAGTATCCATGCACCACGCGCTAGAAGATATTTCGCTCGAATTTTGTTGCTGACCATCCCGGTCCTATTCTTCACCATCACAGAACGGATCTTCGTCAGCCATCAGGTGATGCATAGACTTTTCGCTCCCCTACAGCGACTGCTTTCAGCAGCAAGCAGCCGCGTCGCCAGCGTGCCACCGTGTAGCCCCTGCTCATGCAGAACTGGACCCAAACGAAGTTGCCTCCTTGCAAGACTGCGCCCACCTCTGTCCACATCATCCCACCGACGCGAATGAGGCTGTGATCCTCGTCGCCTCTCCATCCAGCAAGCCCTTCTTTCCCTTTCACCACCACGTTTTTTTTTCTTCCCTTTTCTCCACTTCCTCCATTTATGTTTTCTATCTATGTTGTGTTTTCTTTGGCATTCAATCATATGGTTCTTTTCAGAGTCTCTTTGTTCAGGTGTGTGTGTTTTTTGATCGTGGCTCTGGTGGGATCGTCGCAAATGAAGTTCACAGCGTGGCGCCTCGGTCTCGGTGGGATCGGTCGACTTCATTTCGCCTCTCTCGCCTCCTTTCTGAGTTTGCCTTTTAAACCTCGCTCTGCTTGCGATCTTTCCTCCCTTCCCTTTGGTTTCCTTCATCTTTCCTATCTTCCAGACCATCATCTTGATTATCAACAGCAGCATCTTTTGCATATTATCATTTTCAGCCATGGCGATCTTCGGTAACCGCAACGTGGTCAACTTCAGCCCTGTGGTTGTGATTGTCATGTTGACTCTCTTCAACGGTTTTGCTTTGCAGGGGGTTGAGGCTAACGGTGAAGTCGAGGTTGGTGGGGAATGTAACTGGAGGAAAAACTGTAAGAAGAGAGTGGTTGGTGCAGGCGGTAACGATTGGTATGACTGGGAAATCACTTGTGCTGTGCCGCAAACTCAGTATCCTGAAAAGTGTAGTAACAACAAGCATGAACGAGACGCTTTCTGGGGGTAAGTTTTTTTTTTTTTTTTTTTGCTTTCTTTCTTTTGATCCTCTCGTTACTACTTGCTTGCTTTGAGACTTCTCGATAGCATCGAGAGAAGATTGACTAACATATCTGAAAAAACAAACTTTCTCACACCCCATCCCTCCCTTTCACAATTCACTACGTAGAATCTGCAAAGCCGTCGGCTCCCTAGACGCAACGGAATACGGTTGTCCTTGCGGTGTCCATGATGGCGATTGCCCTTCCTTCAGCGTTTTAAGTCGCATCTTCTGGCCTCAGAGTTGGATTAAAGACGCCTGGGACCATATGGGTCACTAGAACTCTCTACTCCCCCCCAAACGCGAAACGCGAAACGCCTACAGCACCAGTCTCGCTCATCTCTAGCAACACACAGTGTACGTCATTCCTAGTGTCTTCTTTTCTTCATCCTTTTTGCCACAACCCTTCGCAATCCGTCTTCCTCAACACACACAATACCCTATCATCTCACTCACATCACCCCCTCATATTCAATGAACGCCGTCTCAGCCCTCGCTACATCATTCTTGTCTTGCACTCTCTTTCCCGCATCTATATCAATTCACAACTTCGTCTTTTCCCCCAGCTTATTCATGTTCGTACCTCTGCCTGTCGAGATCGTTTTGTGTTCCCGACCTTTCTACAGCGGTGAAGTAGGGTCAAGGTTAGGGTGAAGGGCTCTGTTGAGCTTTGGCTCTGTGCACAATGCTACAACGAGTTTAGACCGCAAAGTGTGGAGATGAGAGGAAAAAAGGTGAGCTCGATACGAGCCGATGTGATATGCAATTGCTATACAAAATCGATATGAATGCGTTGTTGTACAATGGAAAAAGGCAGTAACGAGAGCAGCAGGGAAATACATGTGAACACGGCGATCGATAGATTAGCTAGGCCTCGGTCGATTGGCCGCTCTCTGGGATGGGAGCAAGGGCATGGCTCGGATCAAGCCACCGTCAGTGCCAAGAAACGGACGCTGAAGGGTGAGTCTTTTGCCAGACCCTGAAGCAGCGGCGGAGATTGGCTTGGAGCTGCCCGTCGTCTTGTTTGAGCTTCGCACGACCGCCTTGCCGCTCAGCCTTGATGCACTGGTCGCCGAAGGCCGGCTGCTGGCGTTGGATGCTGGCGAAGCGCGTGCACGTGCCGGAGGGGCAGTCTCTTCATACACGTACTGTCCGAGATTGGCTGCGGCCAGAACTGCGCTCGTATGAGGAGCGACCGTACGATTCTGACGAAGGGTTGCCTCCGACGATGTGCTGGGAGCAGCAGAGGCGGAGGGAGCGGATCGAGCTGGTGGTGCAGGACGATCCTTGTCGGATCCTTCCCACTTGCGCAGCGTCGCGGCTTCACTCGTATCAAAGTCGGTCTGATGAGGGCTGTGATAGCGCTGGAACACCTTCATATATCGCATGCCGTATTTGTCAAACCAACGATTCTGCTCGCCCACGATTTTGCGCGCGTCTGCCAAGTTGGATGGCCAGACCGAGATCAGGTCCCATAAGACATCTTCCTTGATCAAGAAACCCTCTGATTGCTTCTCTTTCCGGGCAAGCTCTGCATCAAGTTGAAGGATGTCGTGGTAGCATAGCTGGGCTGTGCCAGCCGAGCGTGAATCATCAATCTCAAAATAGTCATCGTCTTCGCCGCCATCGCTGTCAGCCGCCCGCGCATTGGCGTCCTTTCGTATAGGACCAAGATTGACCGTTGAGTTGGGAGCGCTCACTGGAGCGTCGTCGTCGGAATCACGGTTAGGATCAAAGTCGTCCTCGAGCAACTCTAATAGGAGCTGCTCATCCTCTTCCGTCTGCAGAGAAGTCGGCTGCACCGGCGCCACCCTGGCACGACGATCGGTACGAGTCTGTTGCGGGCTCAAGCTCACGTGCGAAATGTCGTGGGCGTCCTCATCAAACTCTGCAAAGTCGGCATCCTTGGCCGTCCTGCGCTGTCTCCGACCGTTCGCTCGGTCATCCTTGGTCGCCGCCGCCGTCACAGCCGATGCTGAGGCCGAATTCTTGTTCTCGAAAGACAGTTTGATCTTCTTCGACCCATTCAGTACCTGATTTGCTGCAGGCCCTATGTGAATGTAGGTGTTATTGAAGCCGGCGCGATTCATCACGTTGCGGAGGCGGAAGACATCCTCGGAGCAGAGTTCTTCAAAGAGTCGAAAAGCGTCCTGGCCCATCTGGGCACCAGCACCATGCATCTCGACTTTGTCGTGGCCTGCATCGCAAATCTTTTTTGTGCGGCGGCCGTAGAATACGTCGACGCAGTGCGAGAGCGTCCAGCAGCTTCGTTGATTCGTAATGGCCTTGACGAGCTTGATGGCCTTGATAGCCTGTTCGGTGACATCCTCGACGCGGATCTCTCCCGGCTTGCGACAGCAGTTGTCGCACGTGCTGCGACATCCGTCTGGAGAGAAGTCTTCGCCAAAGTAGCGCAAAACCAGGACACGGCGGCATTCGATCTGGTTTTCGCAGAAGCGCTTCATCTGCTGCAGGGATTCTATCGCCCGCTCCATTGCTTCATGGCTCTTGTCCTCCTTTTCGATCATGTTCTTGATCTTGTTGACATCGCCCCAGCTGTAATAGAGGATGCATACGGAGCTTTTGCCATCGCGCCCCGCACGACCGGTCTCCTGATAGTAGCCCTCCAGGGATTTGGGTATAGAGTGATGAATAACGAAACGGACATCGGGCTTGTCGATTCCCATACCAAAGGCGATGGTGGCGACGATGACTCGAAATTCGTTCTGCTGCCACTTGCGTTGCACCATGCTGCGATCGTCGGCGCTGAGCTTGGCGTGGTAGTGATGCGCGGAGATGCCCATCTTGATCAGGTCATTGGCGACCGTCTCGCATGTCTCACGACTGAAGCAGTAGACGATGCCGCACTGACCCTTGTGAGAGGTGAGGATGAGACTCGAGATCTCCTCCATGAGCTTGACGTTGGTCTTGGGCTTCTTGCGCACTTGGTACTCGAGATTGGGGCGGTTGAAGCTCTGCGAAAGCTGCAGGACGTTCCTCATGCGGAGGCACTCCTTGACGTCTTTGATGACGCGAGCGTTGGCTGTAGCAGTGAGCGCCATGATAGGGACATCAGGATACTGATTACGAAGCGCTCCGAGCTCGGTGTAGTGAGGACGGAAGTCGTGACCCCACTGACTGACGCAGTGCGCTTCATCTACCACAAAGCGAGCGATGCGTCGGACTGAGTAGAGATGGTCGAGCAGCCTGGCTGCAGCACCAGACTGGCGAATGAATTCGGGGGTCAGGTAAAGCAGGCGCAGACCGCTATGGCTGTCCATCACCAGGGTCTGCACCGTCTTCCTGTCGCTTGCCGGCATATCACCCGTGATCTTGGCGGCGGGGATTTCCAGTGAGATAAGGTGGCTGACTTGGTCTTGGATGAGTGAGAGGAGCGGCGAAATGACAATGGTGACTCCTGTCGAATTGCCGGTGTCGACACAGGCGGGAAGCTGGTAGCAGAGCGATTTTCCGCCACCTGTTGGCATGAGGACGAAGACGTCGCGGCCTCCCAGTGTACCATTGATGGCTTCGAGCTGGTTTGATCGAAAGGACTTGAGCTTGAAGTGTCGACGCATGCTGTAGATTACTTGCCGGGTCCAGGGGTAGCTGGGCATACGGCGGAGATCCTCTTTGGTGAGCGGCGCCTGCAGGGATGGTCCGCATCGCGCGAACTTGGCCTCCACGGGCATGTCGTCCGGGTCATCTTCATCGTCATCTTCGTCGTCCACCAGGTCGAACACTTGGTCGTTCGAGGGGTCAGCGTTGTGCCGCGCAGCGTTGGTCATTGATTGATTCAGAGGCGCCAGCACGGGTGAATCGCCAAAATTCGAGGGCCACTCGTCGTCATCATCGAGCGGAACAATGGGAGCCTGGGCAGGTAAGGGCGGCCTGGAATTTTGCGATAGGTGGGGCGTCGAGTCTGAGCGAGAAGGTGTTGAGCTCGCTGCAACTTGGTGTCTCGAGGCTGAGGACGAGGGTGCTTGTTGGAGAGGGGGAGCCACAGCAGGAGACCTTATGTTCTCGCCTACGACCTGAAATGAACTGGATGTGGTGCGCGTTGTGGATCCCGACGTGGAATTTTGAGCCAATTGTGTAGCAGGGGAGGGACGCACAGAAGACCGATCGGGCTGTGGACCAGAGACTGAAGATGTGCGACTTGCGGATGCATGTGTACTGGTGGCTTTGCGAGCCTCAAGTGCGTTGACCAGACCGGAAATCTCATCGCGCAGCTTGCTTATGCGGTTGAATGTCTCATTCCACTGGCGCCAGGCATCCGCATCTTCGTAGCTTGGTGGTTGTTGGGTGATATCCGCAAGACGAGTTTGGAGGAATTGCTGCTTGAGAGCAAGTGTGGCACGAAGCTCCTCATCGCTAAGGTCGTCGAACTCGGAACTGTATGCCGGAGGGGCAGATTGCATTGGAATTGAGGAAGCTGTGCGCGACACTGAGCCGCTGGAGCTAGGTTGCGGGTCGCGAGTGTCCGTCGGGTGTTCGTCGCTGGGTCTAGACTTCTTTTGCCTGATGGTTGGCTCCTGATTGCTGGTCAGCTGGCGTTTCGGCGAGGGTCTGTTGCTCGGGCTGGGTTTGAGGTCGGCAAAGTCGTAGCGGTCATCATCGTCGAGGAAGATGGTCTCCGACCTGCCATCCTGAGCCTCCTTCCGACGATATGGATAGTCTGCGCTCATCTTGAAGCTGGACATGATGTGGACGAGCACAGGTCTAGGGTGTTTGACGCATTAGCAGGTGCAGGGTTGTTCACAATCGGCTGATGCGAGATGCGAGAGTAATACCAGCTGGAGGCGATACAGAGGTTGGCTAAGTCGGTAGAACGAATGTGACTTCCGCGTGGTACCGTAGTGCAGAAAGCTTCGGGATGCTGTGGGAGACTGTGTGTCTAAGCGGCAACGAGGACCGTCGAACTTCGAGGTAGTTGGGGTGCGCGTGCGGACAGAAAGTGATGACGAGTTCCGGCTGTCAACGCAATAGAAGCAGTCGAACAGGGAAACTTGGCATGAAGCAAGCCCGTGTTGGTGGTGTAAAGGGGAGAGATGTGCAAGCCGGATACGAATGAAGGAGTTATCGGTCAAGGCGGTGAAAAGACTGCTGCTGGCCTTGCTTTTGCATGCTCTCGCTCTGATGCGTGACTGCGCGGTCGGTCAATGTGGATGTGATGTCGTGGAATTGGAGAAAGGCAGGGAAGGAAAGCTGACGAGCTCAGCAATGGGCGAAAGTGATGGACAAAGTTATGAAACTGCGCAGCGCACAATGGTCAAGACGTGAATACATGTGTGCTTGAGCTAAAGATTGGACAAAAGTGTTAATTGCGGGCTTGCCACCCAAAATCCACGCTACCTCGACGCGTTCCGCGTCTTTTTCGTCTTCTGGAAAATCACATTTCAGCACAGAGCCTTCTTTTTCCTAACATCACACACACATCGCTAGTGTGGAGGCCTGGCAGAGCCACTCACGTGATGCAAATGCTGAGCACTGAGAGCTGCATGAGAAAAAAAGAAAAAAAAGTCGCGAACGGCAAGACCCTTTCCACATTATTTTTTTTGGAACGTATTCGAATGGATCTTCATCATCTTCACATTGACCTTCTTCAAAGTCCGCCACGACGACAGCAGCAACATCTTCCTAGTGTTGCATCTCAGCCGCTCGAACTGATGCATCCCTAATTGCAAGCACTCTTCACTGTAACGGAAGGAGATAGGTCGGACCGACAACAGGCTCTACGCATCGAGGAGCCGTCAGAGCGGATGGACGTTTCGGTCGCCCAGGTTGCAACTGGTAGCCCGCGTCACTGCGGAGACGCTGCTGCCTTCACTCCTGACTTGCAGCATTCACGCTACATGTCGGGTGAATCCGATGATGATTCGGCTCATGCGACTCCCAGCGATATGACGCTAGCGATGGCTCAAACCAGCCCACGCGAGTCGTGGCCCAGCACCAAGATGCGCGTTGGCGAAGAGGAGGTACGCAAGATTCACTACATTGATTCACCTGCTCAAGATCCAATCGATGTCATCTCAGCTCTTTCAGCTCCTCCGGCAGAGCACAACACGCTCGGAACGGCACCAGCTGCAGCTGCCTCCGCACTCATTTCAACATCATCTGCGCCTTTGGCCTCATCGCAGGCATCCGTTTCCTTGACAGCTTCGGTGGCACCGACAACAATGACACCACATTCTACGACAGCGTCAGCCCCGGTCGCAGCTTCCTCTTCAGCTTCAATTTCCACCTCGACTCTTCCATCTGCTCTGGCAATGACTTCAGCTCCGACTCAAATGGCGAGTTCGGGTCTTCCGTCTCTCAGCATATCCGGCAAAGCCCCGGAAGCCAATGCTGACACCGCTTCGGCTGATCCGCTCCCATCGCGCGTCACCTCCACTGCGCCTTCGTCTGCCGCATCCACACCTGCTTCCACGCCAGGCGGGGCACCTCAGACATACGCGCGAAAGAGAGGCAGGCCACGCAAGCATCCGCTTCCTGATCCCAACAACATGCCACCCAAAGCCAAGCGCAAACTCAGCGCTGACAATGCTGCAACTACTGCCAAGAAGAAAGCAAGCGCAGCTGCTGCTGCTCGATCCGCCGCCTCTAGCGCTGGGTCGCTTCTTTCTGTCCCGGACCTCGGCCGCCTCATCCCCCAAGGCTCTTCCTCGGAGAATGCTCAGACTTTTATTCAGAACAATCTGCGCCTCTTTGCCGACCTTTTTGTCGCTCTTCAAAAGCAAGCCAGCACCGACCACAACGTCCGCGAAGAAGCAAATGCAGAGCTCAAGGGTATCGCAGAAGTCAGCGTCGACCAACCACAACCCACAACTCAGCAGGAATCTTCTGCACCAGCAGCAACTGCTACAACAAATTTGGGACATGTCGATGCCTCCTCCATCTCTCAAGCAGAAGCAGATGCGAGCATCGAAGCTGACGCGTCAGACGCAACTGCAAAAGTCTCCGGTCCAAGCGATCCCATCCGTGATGAGATTAAAAAGAAGATGGCTGATGTCACCAAGGGCCGTGAAGCCATCCAAGCAGAGATGCTCCAGATGAGAGTCGACGCAAGTTTCTTCGAGAATGCGCAAAAGGCGGTCGATGAACGCATCCTCGTCCTTCGAGAACGTATCGCAAAGAATACTGCCATCCTACAACGTGAGCGCGAAGCCACTCGCAAGGCGAGAGAGGCCAGCCGTATCGCCAAGAAGGACCGCAAGGCGCGCGAGAAAGGCCTTCGTGACTCGGAACGGGAAGAACGCAGGCTTGCCCAGACCTTTATGCAGCTCGAACGCGAGATTGCCGCTCAAGAGGAGGAACGTCGACGACTTGAAGAGGCCGAATCGAGCGATGAAGAGGATGACCATGCAGGCAGCGGCGAGCCAGGCACCTTGGCAGAAGACCAGGGTTCGACAAGAGTCCTTGATCAGCTTCAAGGCTTCAACGCATCTATGCTTGATGCCAGTCCCTCTGAAGCAACTTCGATGTCAGCCACCGCAACACCATCTGTGAACCACGATACTCCAGCAGCCACCGATCGCGCGATCGGTTTCAGCGATGAGGAGCTTGCCAAAGTGCTAGGCATTTCGACCAGTGAACTGGCAGGATTCAGCCAGACGCTCGAATTCACCTCTCTCCAAGCTCCTTCGGCCTCCGTCTCTTCCTCGGACGCAGATCCGGCCTCAGCACTCGCTTCGATCCTCGCACCTGGTCCGACTAACGACCCACTCGTCACGGACGCACCCGATGCAACAACAGACAGCTTCGACGTAGCTGCCTTCCTCGAGATGGCTTCTTCCTTTGGCGCTGTCCCACCATCCACCGAACAGCAGGATGGGGACTAACTTAGTCAAAACGCACACCATGGACTACAGCCCGGTTAGACGCAACATCACACACAATCCACACCCCAAAAGCACCAGCTCGTATCGCTCGAGTCTGATCCCCCAAACAATGCATTCTGTACTTTTACACATCTGACCGCTTTCGGAACTTTTCCTACCATCTTGCGTGTAATCTCAACTCATTTCAGCATCATTTCGCACTGCGACCGAAGCTCCGTACGGTTCACTGTGTGTACGAGAAAGTTCTCAAAGAGACCCTTGCAACACAGCCAGGTTACGGACGATGTTTGGGCTGAAAGCAGTAGAAGTCTGCATGTTGAAGTTGAGGGCTAGTGTACAGGTTCGAACGGGTGACAAACGGGAGGGAACGGAATGAGTGCGAAGTGTAGGGAATTGGCGAGGCGGTGCGTTGAACCTTTCAGAAGTCGGTGGCGCGGCCGCCGTAAGTCCACTCCTTCTCGTATTTGAGCGGGTCGTTCTTGGGACCGCCGATTTCGCCCGTGTTTGGGTTTGTTTCGCCCTCAAACTCGGGACGTGGCTTTCTGCGTGCGTCGGGGTGCATATCTCCCTTTTCCGGGTCCGAGGCCAGGAATGGCGATGCGTCTACGGAGGCCGGTGACCCGTCGTGTGTCAGAGATGGGTTGTGAAAGTGTCTGTGTCAGTATTTTTGTCGACTGGAAGGGGATGATGAGACAGATGGAAGGGTGTGTGAGGATGCTTACTCTGCTTTTGCTTGACCAGGTTCTCGAACTCTTTCTGTTCTTGAGGAGGAAGAGGAGGGGGGCCGGGTCGGTTGAAGCCGCCAGAGGAGCGGAGGGCCGTAGTGGCTAGGGTGCGGCGTGATGCGCTGGCAAAGAAAGCCCGTGTAGGGATCGAAGTCGTTGCAGTTTTGAGCGTCAACATGGCGTGCGAATGACGTGAAAAGTAGTTGGTGGTGAAAAGGGATGAGAAGAAGATGTCGGATAAGGTGTTGGTCGAGGAAGAGTCTGGTGCGCCAGCGTCAGAAAAGTGTGGAGGTGGCAAGGTGTTAGAGCTGCTTACGTGATCCAAGCAACAAGCCTCGTTATTTTCGGGCAGAAATTCAACGTCTTCGGGCAGCGCCGGAAATGTTCACCCCGACACCGCAGTATTTGACAGCTTTTCATACACAACCAAACGTGGCAGATAAACCATAGCAACTATCGATCAAATTGCTAAAAGACCCTTGAAACATAAAACTTGAAAAAGTGAACAATGAACCTTTACGAGGTGGAACGGGGATATCGCAAGAAGGTGTATAAGCATCGGTGACCATGAGGGAGAAGCCGACAGAGAACGTCTACTTCATCTTTCTTTTTGGAAGGGTACAACCTTAAGCTTAGTGCTTGGTTGGCACGCGAGCAGCAGGGTTCTGGGCCAGAGCACCAACAGCGTCAGACTGAATGTCGTGAGGAGCAAACGAATCGCGCTCCTGGTACTTGGCCTCCTTGATGTCGTCCTCGGACTGGTTGTCGGACTCCTCATCGGACTTGAGGAGGCTCTCGTCGATGGCCTTGGGGTTGAGGGCGAAGGAGCCCTTGGGAATGAAGGTGGCAGCAATGATGATGACGGAGAGGATGACGAAGTGGACACCACCGACGTACTTGAGGCAGTCATGAGCCTGGTTGATGGCAGCGACACCGGTCTTGCCACGGAGCTGCTTGTCGACCCATCGACCGAGGAAGGTCGAGATGAGCGAGTACATGACAATGTAGGTCACGTAGAGGAAGGCCATGACAGCACCGAGAGCCGAAACATCCTTGTCCTTGGCCTCCATCCTGGCGAGGGTCGACTGGATGTAAGCGGCGAGCGAGACGTCACCGGCGGCCCAACCGTACGAGATGGGGGTGAAGACGGCGGCGAGCTTCCAAGCGGAAGACACGGCACCACGGGTGTAAGGGAAGAAAGGCATAACCCAAACGAGGTTGAGCAGAAGAGCGTCGAGACGCAACCAGGGCATAGGGGTGGGGATGGCCTGGGTGAAGAGCATGACCGAAAGAGCACCGAGGAGCTCACCAAAGTTGGAACCACCAACGATGATCTGTGAGTACGAAGAGACACCGATGATCGACTTGGCGTAGATGGGAGCAAGACCGTTCTCGAGGTATCGGTGACCGTAGAGGGCGAAAGCGTAACCGGGGACGAGCCAGATGAATCGGCGGTCGGAGAAGATGAGGTAACCACCGTACCAGAAGGCCTTGGCGAAGGCACGGACACCGTCGACCATCGACATGAGCAGACCACGCTGCTCTACCTCGACGCGAGCAAGGCGCGACTCCTCCTCGGCACGCTGGCTCTCTCCGAGCGAAGAAATCCAGATCCAAACAGCAGCAGCGCAGGTAAAGAGGATTGGGGAGAGGAAAGCCGAGTAGTTATAGCCAAAGTGACCGATGAGCGAGGTCGAGGTGAAGGCACCGACGGTACCAGCGATCTCGTACATAACGTGAACGAAAGCATCCATCTTTCGGAGCCTGTCTACATCACCACCGACAATGTCACGGGGAATGACACGGCGGATAAGCTCAACGGTACCGTAAGAGATACCAGAAACGACGTAGATAGGGAAGAGACCGTTGGGGCTCCAAGTACCGTACTTGGTCTTGTTGTTGGCGGTCTTGAACTTCATCACACCACCAGTGGCAGCGTCGGCAATGAGGGGGATGCAAGAGATGATACCGAAGGTGAGAACGGCGGTGGCGAGGACGGAACGGGTGGGGAAACGCTTGATAAGAGGGGCTACGATGATGGAACCGATACACTGAGCGGCGTAGTTGGTACCGGTCAGAATGGCGATCTTCTCGAATCGTCGGGCACCGAAACGCTCGTTGGCTTGGGTGATGAAAGACCCGTTATAGTACTCTAGGGCGAACTTGTAGCACATGATTCCTGCGGTGTTTGATACAAGATGATGTCGAAGTCAGCCAGATGTTCTCGAGGTCGAGGGGATGAGGTTTTGACGCCTTGCGTCGTACTCTTGGTCCTCCGGGTCGACTACTCACCAACAACGTAGATTGCGATGTTGCGGCGCTGTTCGGCCGTGAAGGCACTCCATAATGTAAGACCCATGGTGATGCTGTGGAGCTGAAGGAGAATCTGCGAGCAGGGCAGAGGTTGGTATAAAGGAGGGGTGAGATTGTTGTCTGGTCTGAGCAAGTCGAAAACTTCTGATATGGTCTTGATCTTATACCTTTTCATAAGACCGGTTCAGCGTTACTTGACACCAGACAATGCAGCTCTGTCCGCCATGGACATAGCCCATGTCCTGCTTTCGTAAAGAATAAGGTAGTCCGGTCTGCACAGAACGGACGAGGGTGGTCTTGCTAAGCAAGAGGGACTCAATGGCCGTCCTACAAAGTTCGACGGAGTTGTTGATTGGCCACGTTCCCTACTCTCAGCTAGGGAAAACCTGAAGAGGGAGAGCATCTTTGTCTGAGCTACTGTGTACTTGCGAGCGGAGGACGACATGAACCAAGGCCAGGTTTGAGGAGCAGGACACGGGTCGGGCGTGGGGAGGAGCTCAAAAAAATTACTTTGAAGGAAAAAAAAAAAAAAAAAAAAAAAAAAAAAAAAAAAAAAAGAAAAAAGGCAACGCATCTTTGACAGGAGTCAGAGCTTCCAGGCAACTTTGCGCAGGAACGACCGAGAAAGGTGGCACCCTGAGAGGCGAGGGTGAATTGCAAATTGGCCATGATCTGTAGCTATTTTCGAAGCCAGATCGTACCCATCAAGAGGGAAAGAGGGTGCGGCTAAGCCTGCGGAAGCGTACGGGGTAGTAAGGCTTGACGCACGTTGCGAGCGCCGGTAGGGATGGGAGATCGGCGAACTGCCTGCGTAAGGTGTGAAAGCCAAAGTGGTACAGGCATCACGAAGAATCCAGAAACCCCTTGCAAACGGACATTGCGGGATCTCGGTTGGAAGGTGATTCCACGAGAACGTGCGCAGGAGGATGGCGAGATGGGCAATGCTGATAGGGTGGATGGAAGTCTGGAATAGCGGGGAAAGGAGGTGTAATCTGGCACCCATCACATCTGGGTCCTCCTCCCTCCTCATCGCTGTGTACCGAGTGTTGCTATCTTCGGACTGCCAACTGAACCCATGATCGCATGGCAAAGCATAGATATGCTGGACTCCGCCCTCGCCTTGTCGTGTTGGTGTGTGCTCGTCCGAGCTCGGGTGACCTTTCTGCTCTTCCATCATCGGTAAGACGAGCGCAGACTTTTCGGAGGGCGACTTTTGGGAAATTGTAGAGTACTTGTCTCTGTCTCAAAACGCACAACATCTCAGATACTTGGTGCAATGTAAAGTGCAGTAACAGCAGCAGCGTAACGATGCACCTACCTGTTGCTTTGAAGAACCAAGGGTGTGCAAGACTTCGGTCCGATGTCAAGCGAAGTTCGTTGGTGCTGGCCTTGAACCGTGGTGGTCAACGTGCAAAAGCTCGTCAATTACAAATGCAAAGCAGAACGAGGTCATTGCGATCTTTGACAGCCTCGTGATGCTTACAGCTTTACGCGAGCCGTGACAAGTCGTACAACAAAGGCGCTTGTGATCTCCAACAGTCTACCGTCGGTCAGGTAGAAGACACTTAACCATCGGTAACGACGAGTTCATCAAAGTCGAGGACGGAAGGGAACCTACCGACCGGGGTTCAGGGAATGGCAGGTCTTGGCACGGGCGTCCTCTACGAACGTGGTCCACCCGAAGACCTCATTCTTTGATAAGTTGATGCCTATAAGCCTTTTTTGTGGCGGAGACGGTACAACTGCATGCGATGATGACAGCTTTCAACTGTAGACTCGCACATTCTGACTGCTAGCAATGTCATTTCTTTCCGGCGTTGTTCCACTAGCAAAACCGATTCAGCTTGTGTTCGAAGCTGCCCCTTAGCGCTTCCGCATTTCCGAAAACTCAATTGCACCTAACCACTTCCTTGGCTTCGTTTCTACCCTCATCTGAGCTTCTCATGAGCGATCCCCACTAGTATACACCATCGAGAAGGAGACGGGACAGAGTGAATCGTCGCCCAAAACCCGACAAGATGGTCAAATGGCGGTATTTCTCATGAATGGAGTCTCAAAGAAGAACGGGTCGTCTGTCCACGTTGGCTTCTTGGCACGTCAATTTCATTCTCCGCCTCATATTGAAGGTCCCACGCGACTCGAACGAGCTGCGCCAAGCCTCGCTTGAAATGTCTTGGCATTCTACACTTCCATTCGCCATTTTCGCCATTCGCCATTCGAAGCCATATTTGCGGATGTCAGATCGGTTTGGCCTGATCGTTTCATCCTGCTTCACCAGCCATTCAGACATAATCTTTCTTGACTAGGCATAGGGTCGTCTTCGACAAATAATGTGGCTGTACAAGGTCCCACCTCGAGCCACGTTCCATTCCGATCTCTGAGCACGAGTGAAGGCCTGGTTCGGTGCTGAGGATCTAGAGCGTTTCTTGGATCACACATTGAAGTATGACTGGCGCGGATGAGTGGCTCTGGATGGTGTGAATTCCCAAGGCTTTGGTACTGTAGAGATGAGTGGCGTACCCTGAGTGTTTGAAGAAAAACACGAGAAAAGAGAGGGTGCAAAAAAAAAAAAAAAAAAAAAAAAAAACCAGACCAGACCAGAAAAAGGCAAAAAGAACTGCAGCACCCAGGATTCCCGCGTGGTCCCCCACCGCAGTACTGACTAGGCGATACCTTGCTTAACTTCGCAGATCGGACGGGATGCGGTGCTTTCAAGGTTCTATGGCCGCAGATGTTAAGAACAGTCTTATAGCCATACGAGAACCACAAACAATTGAATCCACAAGTATCACGCGAACACGTCAACGATCTTGCGAGTCTCAATAGTCTTTCCTAGCCCACAGCACAGACAGCGGTTCTGAATAGGAGGGCTTTGCGAGGGGTTGACTTTTCGTTTCTGTCGCATTGGAGAGGGTATAGACGACCGTAGCCGCAACTGACAACAAATAAGGAAAAGAGCATGGGAGCGGGGGTGTCTGCCGCTCACAAAGGCATCGTTCGTAGGCGCTTGACAAGCTTGGCTTGCTCGTTGGCCGCTGTGGCTTGCTCGAGAATGGACTGATTCGAGGAGAAATACGCCCATGCGGAGGAAGGCGTGCAATGCAAAGGTCAAAGTCAGCACGGGTTCAAATGCATGGCGATTGTCATCCTTGAAAGAGGAACTCACAACTTGAAGACTGGTGATGTCGACGACCGAATGTTTGAGCGTGTCTGCAACCTCGGCTTTCCTCTTGAGATCTGTAGCAATGGGTTTGCTCTGTTCGCGCAGCTTCAGTGCGTGCTCTTTCTCAAATGCCCGGCGTTGCTCCTCCTTCTTAGCTTCTAGCGCACGGATGACGGCGGCTCTCTTTTCCATGGCTTGTGCTCTTCGTGTCGGCAGTGCTTTGCGAAACGCAATCACCTCCGTCGTCAATGTATTTGCTTGATCATTCAGCACTTGTAGTCGCCTGGAAAGGTCCTCATCGAACGGTTCGACTCCTGCGTGGCGCCAAGCAAGCACAAATATCAAGTTTCTAGTCAGTTCGAGGTTCGAAAAGTCTGTGCTTGCTCCAAGATGGGCAGTGGGAGCCTGTTGCGCTGATCAAAACATACCTTTGCTGTGCCTCGCGTATTCACTTGGAGACATGCCGTTGTATAACAAGTTGCGCTCGATCTTGGCTTTCGTTGCTCCCGTTAGCTGTGCGAGTTCGAAGTTGCACAGAAGAAGCAAGATATAGAGCGCGAATAGCGTTAGCACGTATACGTTGCGCGCCTTGTAGGACCTGGTCACCCGACTTACCCTCTTGATCATCTTGTCGACTACCGCCTTGAGCGCCTTGTCGCGCTCGAGCTCGCTCCCGAACTCCATTTGTGCCACTTTGTGAGCATGCTGATCGATCGATTGGAGCACATGTTCCAAATCTGTTGGTCGATCCAAGTTGAGACGTGGAAAGTGCCCTGACATTGTGCGTGCGTTCGTGCGAGGTGCCGTATGTGTGGATGTGATGCAAAGTGTTGATGTCAACGGGAGATCCGAAGGGCGATTGAGCTCAAGTGCGACGCGCAGGTGTAGCGTGGGAATAGGATGGCGTAGCGTAGGCAAAGTGGATGTGATGCATGTGATGGGCGGAGAGGAGAGATAGGGAGATGGTGGTCTTCCACAATGATGGTCGGCACATCCGAAAGATCGAAATCAACACCTGGTTCGGGAATGCCGCCGGATTGCAGCCACAGCGCGCTCCGAGACCGTAAAAGTGGCAGCCTGAAAAACACGCCTCTCGACTCTGCACCTCTTGTAACGCGTCGGCTTACGTCCCTCCACCCGCATGTTTGTGGGACCCCTACTTTTTAGCTTTTCAGTCAAAGTGTTGGATTCAAGCGGTCCGCTGACTGAGTTTGGCTCGATCTCGAACCGGAAATTCCGCTTCAACTCTCACTCAGAGAGACTTTTCTTCTTACAGACGCTTGGCCGCTTGCTGGCCCAGTACATTTTCCGCACTTGAGCTTAAGCGGTCGAGACCTCTGTGAACTTCAACTTCTCTCATCTCCTCTCCTCTCTTCACCATCCTTGTTCTGAGTCAAATCAGCCTTGGGCGGCCCTTAGGCTCGATAGTTGAGCCGCTCCGTCAGTATGGCAGGTGACAAGGCGGCTACCTCGGCAACAAAGCAGCGGCGGCCCCTCACGCAATTGCCGCCCGCATTGACCCAACTCGTCGATGACCGATTTGACGAAGATCAGTATGATCAAGCTGTCGAGCTCCTCGAACAGCTCAAAGCCGAAGGCATCAGGCCATCCAAAAGCTTGATCCAGGAGCTCGTAGCCCTCAGCCTCTGCTCACTGGCACCCGGCCAGCTTGCAAGTACATCAAGATGGACCCTCGATCATCAGCTTCACGATATCGCAGCTCGGCTTCTGACCCAACCAAAGGCGAGTAAGAGCGATCGCAATGTCATGAAGGCGGCTTCGGCTGCATCCGACCGTCCATCTCAGTCTGCTATCCTCCATGCTTCGTCATTGCTCATCCAGTATTCCCAGGCCGCCACCTCTCACGACATCGCTGGCGAGCTAACTGCAGCAGCTCCGTCTGAAGACAAGTGCAGATTGCTGGCACTTCAGATCCTAGAATCGCTTCCGTCCCGGAGGAGGCCACTCGAACTCTCTCGAGATGACTCGCCTGGAACGCCCCGACGTGCTCGCCTTCACTCGCTCAAGTCGGAAGATAGTGATCACGAAGGTTCCTTTGAGATCAGCTCGATCGAGCGGTGGGTTCGCCAAGATCTACACCGCGCCGAAGATGTGTGGGATCTGCTCTGCGATCGACGCTTCTCGAATCCTACCGAGGCGGAAAGCGCCACTCTGGCGCGAGTCAGCGAATTTTGGATGAACGATACGGAACGGAGACGCTACCTGAGGCAACTCGAAGCGGAGAGCTCTAGTCATCGGCGTCTCGACGACCGAATCAAGGAGATTCGTTTGAAGAAATCCAACGGTGGCGCCGGTCTTGATTCTTCTGATTCGGAAACCGACGATGTTTCGGGCGAGGACGACCTTTCGATTGGACTGACTATCCCCGGCCGTACCCCGAAGCGTCCTGCCAAGTCCAAAGGTGCATCCAAGTCCAGCTATTCCCCTGCTAAGCCTGCAAAGCGTGCGCGCACGAGCAGATCCGCTGCAGTACAGCGGGACGACGAAGAGACACAGCATCAACAGGTCAAGATGACTGAGGGCGCTTGGCGCACGCTCTCAATTCTCCTTCGACTGTGGGAGCAAGCATCGCCAAAAGATACCACAACAGGCTCGGGTCCCAGCGCATCAGTAGATAGTGAGCCACCTCTGCTTTGGCAGTTCCCACACAGCCATTCGGCAAGGCAGTCAGGTCGGACCGTATCGAAACCGCCAGCAAGCAAAGACAAGACCGACGAGATTGGCAGAGCCCTAGATGTCGTATTTTCCTTCCCCAGCATTCTACCTGCGTACGCGCCAGCTGCAACTCAAAGCCAGGCGGCAAGTGACTTGTTCGATACGGTCAAGTCGGCAGATACTCGTGGCCATTCTCGCCCTCTAACGTCCGTGACGGAAGCGGAGCTCGTTCATCGCCAAAAGGTTGCCGATCAGAAAGACGAGAGGAACGTAGCCGGACGTGCCCAGATCGCCGCTAGACTGCTCGAATCCATCTATGACCTGGTTCGGCTGAACTACATCAGCTCTGTCGCATACATCGAAGGTGTTTCCGAGCGGATAGAAGCACTGCATGCTTGCGAAATTCAATACCTCATGATGCCGCTCCTCATTCGGAAGCCGATCGTGGTTGCCAACGTGCTCATCGTACATCTACAAGAAGGCACGAGAACACGACCGGACAAGAAAAGGTCGCCACAGCAAGTGCACCTCCGCTTCGGTGGCGGAGAAACCATCTCTATGGATGCAGCCCTGGCCTATGCGATGCCCAACGAAAAAAGGGCAATCACATACCTCAGGACATGCTCAAGCCGAGAGCCCGATTGCGATGCCAAGGCCATCCTCGACTTTTTGTCTCTCAACAACCTCGAACTGGACAGCTCAGCCAACATAAGTTTATCTTTGACGTTTCCCACGAAGTTGGAGAGCCGCAAACAGTCAACAGTGCATATGCAGCGACAAAAGGCGGTCAAGGGCGGATCGTATCCACGCAAGTCGGTGACCGACAGTGGTCATGCTGCGGCTATGCTGACGGAAGAGATGAAGAAGGGAGGATTGGCGGCGTTTGCGTTTGTGCGAGCTGTGCAGATGGAGACGCGGGATCGCATCAACCAAATGAAGTTCCTCCTTGCCAGAGCGCTAGTCTCTATGTATACCAGCACTGAAAGTCTGCAAGCAAAGCAGGATCCCGACTTTTCCGCCAATCGCTCAGCGTCGTCGCCGAAAGGGGAATCGGATCAGAACGATGGCGAGAAGGTCGACTCTGACTGGGCATCGCAACGAGCCACCCTGCGGTTGTTCCTCGCCCGGCTCGTCAAAGCGCTAAAGCACGACGCTGCCGAATTCGGACACTGCGTATCGGCTCTCGAGACTCACGTGAGCAAGGACAGCTCGAGTCGACGCTCTAATCCTCTTTCCAACCGTTCTAGCTCCAAGAACGACAAGGAGGGACCGACAGCTCTACCCTCCCTCGAGGCAATAGCAAAGCGATGTCAGAGATGCTTCGAGGCGACCCAAAGTCTGGTGCATGCCACGCAATTCTTGATGACCGCTGTTCCGCGAAGACCCTGATACTCACGCGCATATGTAGTCGATTTCGCTGCTGATGCGTTTGCGGAAGCTGCTCTAGTGGAATCTCAGTCTCTCGGAGTGTTGTTTGTGTGTTCTGCTCGGTTTGTGAATGGAAAGAGATCTGGATGAAGGCTGACGTGAAGACACGACTGCCGCACAGATGACGTGTGTCAAGTTCATCTGAGCTCGTTTCTGGCCCAAATCTCCGTCTTCACTCTGGTCACTCTGGCTGCCTAGTAAGGCGATCAATAGGACCCATAAAAGATATAGTTGCAAAGGGAGCGCAGATGAAAACAATACAATACATAAAGGAGTCATAGACTTAAAAGTCAAGATGGTAGAAGAGCAGGAGAGGCGGTCTGGAGGAGAGACCCAATTGTAGACTGTCGCAGCCGCCAATGCACCGGGCGAATGGCCATATCAGACCGCCAAGCCGTGACGTGTCCACTCGGTCTCTCCTACAGACGGTCCGCAGATTGTCCCTCAGTGAACACGACCAAGCCGACGTTCAACCGACCCGACAACCTTGGCCCAAGCCCTCAAGCACTGATACCTCGCTGCAGGAGCCAAGTCGCCAAACGTCTGTCTCCATAGCTGCCTGTTGTACGCCCTATGGCGAGCAGCATTCGCTTTCAACCAAGCCGAGTAGAAGGTGGCAAGTGAATCCGAGTCGAGGTCCAATTCCGATTCCTGACCGCCTTGCATCGTCGCTGCCTGTTTGCCATCTGCCGAGGATGCTGTTGCTGAAGCTGGAAGGGTAGCAACGGCCTTGCTCGAGCCGGTCCTCGATCGGAACTCTGACAAAGCCTGAATGAAGCGTGCGTTGTTATCCTGCCAAAAGCGCTGGTTGAAGTTGTCCGCTCGAACCATGCGCAACTTGTGTGCCAGTTCGGCTTCCTCCAATTTAGAAAGCAGACGTTCGAAGTAAAGGGAAGGCGACTTGGAGCCTCGTCGTGCGTTACCGGACCAGCTGAAATTCGAGTCTCCCGAGGTGGTGAATTCGTGCAGTGAGTAAGGGTGGGACATGCTCAACGCTGCTGCCGAGGAAGATGTATGCGGAGAAGTAGATGCGGATGAAGAAGAGGAAGAGGAGGAAGCTTCTTCGAAAGCAGAGCCGTAACGGATGGGACGAAGGTTGCTGATCGGATCAGGAGGGCCGACCATGTCTGCGCCAGGTCGGGCTGTGAATCGTGCAGATCGCCGCGAGGGTCTCACTGACGAGGAGGCGGGGGCAGATGACGAGGAGGCGGTGGATGAGGATGGGGTGGCATAGGTGCGGTGCGATTCGAGAACTGCGGCGGAACGAGCGAGTGATGCTCGAACGGCTGACTTTGCCACTGTTTGAAGAGAGTTATAGAGCATTGCGGCTGATCGTTGCGTTAAAGTGGTGGTGGAGAGTCTTGAACGATGGAGGGCGCTGAATGCGATCGCAATTGAGAAAACAGATAACCTTTTCGTGCCGTAGTGAGATTGATGAGCGAGCGAACGAGTTGCAAAGACGAGGGTAGTGTGGATGAAGACCCGTCAGGATGAATTGGGAAAAAGGAGCGAGAGCACAGGATGGATGTTGACAAGATCTGTTCGAGGGATGGCCAGGAATGAATGCAGGTGACCTTGGAAAAGGAAGTGAGCGTGCCGACGTTGCAGCCGTTTTTTCGCTGGGAAAAATTCCAAGAAGTCGCCGACTCGCTTCCCTTCCAAGCCAGCGCCACACACACACACACGCGACTTGGCAACGGTCAAAAGAGTCAAAAGGTTTGATTTCCAACCGCGCGCAGCTTGAGCTCCTCTGAGCAACATTCCCGCCAGAAATGCGGGGAAGGCATGTCGGGACACGGCTGCATTTTCCAATTTTAGAAGTACAAGCTGTTAGGCCGTCATTTCTATTAAAGTGGATCGGATCCGAGCAATTCTCGCAACTCGGGAATCGCGACTTTGGAAGCAAAGAAGTCACAACAAAAATGGAAGCCTTCCTTCTAAACACACCTCACCACCATCAGACTGCGCAACGCATTTATCTCCTTCACCTTTCGCTCCCGCATCAGGCCGAGGAGCGTATCATTTCGAGTCCCAACAAAGTAGTGAAGAAGCTACTAGCATCGCTCGTCGAGAGCTCGTCTACATTTGCCATACATTGTATGCCTTACCGCAGCCAGACCCAATCGTGATCTTTGCATCCTTCCGTTCAAACGAATCGACTTGTGTGGTCTGCCTTGCACGTCTGCTACTGCAATCTGCCTGCGCTACTGTCTGCTCTCTAGACGATCTTTCTTGGTGCGAGCGCGACAATCGAGTGACGCAAGCCTGTCTTGATTGACAATCGACACAATCCTCTGCAAGCAACGTCAGAATCTATCGCAACCTTCTATTGATCTGTCCGAGCAGACGTAGCATCCATCAAAATGGCGGGTCCACAAAGAGGATCTCGCGTCGTCTTCGGTAAGTATCGACGCCGAACGCAACCTGCTTTCTTCTCTTAGCACAGCTTGCACTGACTCAAACCTCTCTCACATTCGTCTGTCACAAACACCAGTCGGAAACATTCCATATGACATGTCCGAAGAGCAGCTCACCGACGTCTTTCGAGAGGTGGGCAAGGTCGTCGGTTTCCGTCTCGTCAACGATCGCGAAACGGGCAAGTTCAAAGGATATGGATTTTGCGAGTTTGAGGATCCCGAGACGGCTGCGTCAGCAGTACGAAATCTGAACGAGGTTGAGGTGGGTGGTCGACCTCTACGCATCTCTTTTGCCGATATTGACCCGCTCATGGAAGGACGATCGACGCAGCATGGCCAGTTCGACCAGGACGACCTTCGTAGACGAGCGGCAGCTGCTGGACGTGCTGGCAGACCAGGAACCTTTGGTCATGGTGGAGCGAGAGGCGGAGGAGCGGCTGGTGGAGGATGGCAGCAGCGCGGTCCGGCGGATAATGGATTTGGCCAGAGGCAATTTGGCGGTCCAGGTGGGGCACCTTATGGTGGACCTGCCATGGGCGGTCCTCCTGGTGGATATGGTGCGCCAGGAGCAGGTCCCATGGGTCCTGGCGGTGGACCGTACACACTTCCTCCCACCCTACCTGCCGGCATTCCACTACCGGCGGGCGTCGGTTCTACCGATGCTATCACACAGACCCTCGCTACGCTTCCTCCAAATCAACTGCTCGACATTATGAGCCAGATGAAGTCGCTCGTCGCTACATCCCCCGATCAGGCTCGGGCTCTGCTTTCAGGCCACCCACAACTCGCATACGCCCTCTTCCAAGCCATGCTCATGATGAACGTCGTCGACCCTGACATCCTGCAACGCATTCTAGCCGCTTCTGGCGCTGTACCTGGAGCCGCCGCTTCCGCGCCCGCAGCAGCTGTACCACCCCACATGCAGGGTAACAACAACAACGGAGGCTCAGCAACCCCTCCTCAGCATTACGGCGGCCCTCCACCTTCCGGACAGTACCCTCCTCAATCACGTCCACCCCCGAGTCAATATGGTCAGCAAGGATACGGCGGCCACAGCCAGCCACAGGCACCCCAAGCCGCACCGGCCAACGATCCAGCAGCAGCCCTTGCGGGCCAGAATCTGCCCGAAGAGCAGAAAGCACTGCTCATGCAGGTGCTCCAACTCACCCCCGACCAGATCAATGCTTTGCCTCCCGATCAGAAGGCTAGCATTATGCAGCTCAAGGCTCAGTTTGGCCAGGCTTAGCTGCCAAACATCCAGGGTTGGACAAAGTCTCACCGTTACGTTGAGCTTTCCCGCACTGCTGCACTCATTTTGATTCAATTTGCTCCGTTCCGCCACGTTTTCTTCTCGTCTCGACTCTCTATTTCCACCATCTTAGAACGCTGCTGTAACACTACGCAAGAAGCAATTCAGTCTGTGCAAAAAATAAATAAAAATAAAACGCCCTCAGTGCAATTGTGGGGTGAGAGTCGTACATGCCTCTTGTTTCACTTCCGGCTCGGTGTCTTTGAGTCTTGCCGAGAGAGCAGATGATATGGTCGGATGAGACCATGTGTGTGTTCTACGGTGTGTATCCGGACGTCAAGCGATGTTTATGGAAAGAGATGTTGGAGCTGTGAGACAGGTGTGGCATGTGATCAGGTTTTTATGACATGCTTCTGCAGCGACGTGTTTCAGAGACGTGCTGTCAACGATGAGAATTCCTCTCTGTTGATAACGGCCATGATTTTCCTAGCTTTGGCAAGGTAGTGAGTGGCATTGCGGGGTCGCACTCGACGAGCATTCGGACGACTTGAGAAGAACCTAGTGCTTACTTTGTGTTTGGACTGCCACGATCGGGATGACAGCCTCAGTCGGCCTCGCTTCCCACATACACACACGAGCGTATAGCCGGTCGGACGATCTCCTGTCAACCTGACGTGCCACGCATCGGCAGCCAAATCGTCATTGTGCTTCTCTGCACCCACACACCATCTGGCATCGGAATTTTGTGCGAGTGCAGAGCCGGACGCTGTCCGCTTGCAGCTGTCAACGCATGCTTCTGTCTCGAGAAGCCCGGACCCTTCTTGCACTCAGAAGCGAGAGTCGCTTGGTGGCGATACAGTTGTCTTTTGCCGCCCCTCCGCAGACATTGCATCATCACACGCATGGATGGAGTTGTGACTGCCAAAATAAGATGCTGGAATTCGACTCGAGAAGAAGGAGAAGGAAAAGATGGGCGGACGATCCGATGTGACATCCGACAGGTCGGCTAGAAGAGATGATCCGCGCGTGCGCTTACAGCAAGCCTCAGTCATGTTGCCACGCTGTTTTGGCTCAACAATCGATCCTCCCGGTGCGGAATGATCAGTCAAATTCGCATATGCGTTGCTGGATGTCCAAAAAGGCCGTTCTCGTCAGTGCGCATGACCGTGTCGAACCTCGATGGTGCTGCCACAAGCTGCCTCCAATCACGTTGCCATGACGAACGGACGTTACCGACCGAAGGAAGCGGATAACACTGCGATGGCCAGAGAAGAAGCGAGAAGACCCAACTCTGAGGGTTCCAACAACAGTGTGGAGAACAAGGAAATGGTCGGAGAGCCAGAGGCAGTAGGCGTGACGCAGGTGAAACCGATGCAGCCGCCGCGATCATCACAGAATCAGCAGCGGCAATAAATGCATGCAATCCAAAGGCTTCTTATCCATCGAACCCTTTCTTATTGCCCCCTTTCGCCTGCCATCTGTCTAGGTTGCGTGCTTGCGGTTCGGGTTTTTCTGCAACATCTACAGCTTCTTTGATCGGAAGTGTTCCTCACAAATGGCCCACAAGTCTGATCAGAAAGTGCTTCTGACAATACGGAAGATAGCTGCAAAGAGAACACTTTTGACAAAGGGAAATTGAAGGCTGGCAGTCGGACTTGGGTCCGAACTGGCATGTGGGCAGAGGGAAAGGGATTCAAATTTTCGAGCTCAGACTGTTTCCGCTCTCCTCCACACCTTTGTCATGCATCGATCCCTCAGTTCCTCTGATCTTGTAAATCCAGCGTCGATCCAGTAGGCCGGAACCATTTGATCGACTGTAGTAGCTTAAAGGTTGACCGCCTGGTTTAACAAAAGGAGTAGGCCGTTACTGCAAAAGTCATGCGTAGTTGCTACATATGCACCAACAAGACTGCTTGCTCAAACGTCGGCCAGCTCGCTTGAGTCTGCAGCAAGCCGCTGGGAAAATTGGCAACACCAAAGAAAAGGGTGAAAGCAGGACAAAAAAAAAATAGCTAAATTTGGGCCTCTTTTCGATTCTCTCCGATTCCGATTCACGCGTGCAGTCAACAGCGCCATGCCAAGCCGCCAAATGGATCACCACCGTGACACTACTCTCACAAAGTGACAGCAGCCTTGAACAAACTTTATCGTATATGCAATCAAATGAACAACACCATGTCCAGCTGTGCAAGCAGCTACAAGCAGGAGCAGGATCAGGACACAGCATAGACCACCAAATACCACCGGTCAAACCTCTAGCCACAGTAGAAGCCATGCGACTCTCACTCACCTCGACAGCAACCTGTGATTCACGCTTCTTGTAGATTTTACGAATTTATATATATATATATATATATATATATTTTAAAAAATGCACTGCTTGATGCTGCTCTGTGTGTGTGTGTACTGTGGAGCTTCGATGCTCGAGTGGTTCTCGCTTGCAGCAGCTCAGCTGCACTGCGTCTCTGCCTCCAATATTCAGCCTCAGTCAGTTGACAATTTGTGTGTCCGCGGCTCATCCGACCCTCTTTCTCTCTCCGTGATACACTCAAACTCGCCTGTTGGCTTGACTCTCTCTGGTACTTTTGAGGTTTCGAGGTCTCGACGTTGAGCTCCACTTCCTTTCCTTTCCTCTCCTCTTCTTTCCTCCTCCTCATCAGCTCAATCTCGTACTATCGCTACTCGACCATTCTCGACCTTCGAGATGCTGCGCCTAGTCACGTTGCGCTTCCATTAGGCCCAGTTCGAGCTCGACAACACCTTGATCTTGTTTCTCTCTCCTTCGCCCTGGCTCGACCGTTCTAGCAGCTGTCAAGCAAGACTCCGGATCCACCACAAACATCATCCCAATTCAGCATCCTCGTCGGTCCCACCGGCTACCTCGAAGCGAAAACGCCTGCTCTGACTGCTCGCTGTGGCTGTTCGCCCACCTCGAATCCCGCCCTTTGACCATTGCCACCGCCAGCACCTGCACCTCCCATCGCCTCGTACCTCGACTTGCTGCACTGTGATCTCCTCGACGCTTCTGCAAAAGTTCGTCTCTTTGGCTTCTTTCATGAAGTCGTCATCCTCTTCGCTATCTTGATTCTTCACTCAGCTCCGATCTCATCCGAATGAATCAGTCGCCCATCCTCCACAGTCGCTTGCGCCAGCACTAACAACGGGTCGTGCGATTCGCACGCCCTCGATTTTCTCCTCACCGACATGGCCCCACCCAATATATCCTCTGCTGCTGTCACAGCCTCCAACCCATCTCCACCTCCGCCGCTCCCCGACAAACCTGCCGCATCACGTCCCGGAACTGCCAAGTCGACCCGCACTTTGTCCAACACTTCGATCCCTACGCTCTCGACTACACGTATCGTCAGACAGCCTTCCACCTCTTCGTCCAATGCTACCCCTCCAAGTCGCAGGCCCGTGCGCTCTGGTGCCTTCCCGCCATCGTCACGCTCAGCGCTACCCATCCCAACGCTTGACCCCTCGCAGGACCATCATCGAAGCGACTCTGGTCGATCCACTGGCTCTTCCCGATCTACTGCCACTACCGACAGCTTCTTCATACCACAACATCCTCATGTGCTGAATCGTCGCTTGAAGGATTTGCCAGCTCCACCCTCCTCCTCGGCACTAGCCGATGCCACCACACACGCCAAAGCAATCGACGCTCCGCCATCTGCGCTTGGCCTCAATGTGTCGATCCATCCTTCCAACGCGTCCAACTCTTTGCCGGCTTCGTGTCTATTCCGCAGCAAAAGCTCAGTCAGCACCACACCTACTAGCCCGGAAGAAGGTGCTGGATCCCCCTTGGAGCCACCTGCTCCAGATGAATTCCGGCCGCTCGATGATGAGAACCCAAAACATCAGACCAGCGCCAAGCAGGATCTCGACGACTTTTGGAAGTCAGACTATTCGTACGCTCGGCCTTCAACAGACTTGCTCGAGCCTTCGCTGCCACCGCTGATGCGTTCCAATGCTCCAATCCCTCCTTCGAGATCGCAGTCCCTGGATCCTTTTGCTGCACCTCTCGATGAGCACAAGGGCACCGCGAAAGGGGAGGATTTCCCACAAAACACCTTGTCCTCAACAGAAGAGGGCCAGCTCACCAGCTCTGCGACACCGCTTGTTGCTGCCAACCTTCGCAAGTTGAACTCCCAACATCTTCACAACGATACCAAGCCTGCCTCCACCGCCAGACCTTCCGTCTCGGGCTCTTCTCCCGTCCTTTCTCCAGCAAGCACAACGCAGACGCCCACCAAAGGGAGCGACGGGAGCCGACTCGCCGTGCCTCGCGTCTCACCCTACCAGCAGCCGGCTGCATCAGCCAGCTCCTCTAGCTCTGCGATTGACCACAAACCACACTTAAACAAGTCCAGCTCCAGTCTCTCCACCTCCTCGGCGCACGAAGGCGGAGACAAGGGAGCGCTCGCAACAGCCTCCAAGCGTTCCTCAGCCTCGTCTAGTAGCTCCTTCCGTATGACACTGTCCAGGCAGGCCAAGACGTTGCGAAACTCTTTCATGTGGACACCGCCGTCGACCGCACAGCCCGCTTCAAAGAGTCAAGAATGTATCACAGCCAGCCCTGCACTGCTGAGCCCAGAAAGTCTGTCTGCTCCACTCTCCCAAGATTCCAGTCCGGGACTTTCTGTCAGCAGCCCTTACTCCGTCAGCAGCGAGCTGCCCTCGTCACGAATCTCACCCCAGACAGACGGCAAGCGGCCTGTCGATAACGTGGAGTCGCGCCAGCCCACCAGTCACTCTCCCGCAAACGCTTCGGGCAATGCCTCTGCTCAGAAGAGCAAGCCGCCTTCCCTGCGCTCGTCTCACAGCTCTGCTGGCGCCCGCTCGATGCACTCAGGTGCATCCGGTCGGCCCGACGCAAAGCTCGACTCCTCGATATCCAACCCTCACATTCAGCACAGCCCGAAGCAGCCCACGGATTACAGCAAGTTGGAGGAGCGACCCAAATCCCGTCTCTCCTCCCGTCTCATGATGCAGAACACCCATTGGTCGATGAAAATCTCTAGTCTCAAGACAAAGAAAGCGAACGAGGCTACAGCGTCCAAGTCTGTAACGTCACAGACGACTGTCGAAGCGGGACCCGGCGCCGCCGGCCGCCGTTCAAACAGCAATGCCTCGAGCTCTACGACAGGCACAGTGTCGTCCGCTGCTCCTCTCCCTGGCAAGGCATCCGACGGGGTAAAGAGCTCGTCCACTGTGCGGTCTTCGAAACGACCAGGATCGCTGATCATTCCACCAGCTTCCCTTTTGACCAGCGACAAGGCCAGCGCCGATGCTCAGATCTCGCCATCTTTTGCAGAGACATTTGCTTTTCTCAACAGTCACATTGATTCGCCAGACCAATCACCGCCTCTGCTGGCCATAGTCCTCCCACCGTTGAAGGATGTCAAGATCGTCTCGGCAAGTGCGAAACCCTCGTTGGCCGCTCCATCGAGCTCGCCGCATGAGCAGCGAGCCATTCAAACAGTGCTTGCGCCTTCGGCAAATGCACAGAGGGTAGCTATGAGCACTCCTAGCGGGCAAGCTGCCAAGACGCAGAAGCATGATCAAGAGGACAAGACACCAAAAGAAACCCTCTTTGACCGGCTCGCCGACTCGCCCGAGGCCGTGTACAAGACGCTTGTTCTCCCGGATCCAGAACCAGAACCCCTGCCCCTGCCAGCTTCGCAGTCGCTGGACAGTGTCGTTCCCAACTCCAGCCGTTTTGCCAAGCGATTTGGCCACAAGAAGCAGACATCACTCGGCTCAGCTACCTTGATCTCAAAGTCAGCACGAAAAGCAGCTGCAGACCTCGACAAGCGTGCCAGTGGAGCGCCTCTGGCTCCCTCCGCTATGCCTTCGGCCCACGGTCGTACTAGCACGAGGTCCAGCTTCTCGAGCGTCCTCCCGGTGTTTACGCCTGTGGACGAAGAGAGTCGATTCTTTGATGCTCTGACGTCGCCTTTGAGCGAGCAGCCACCCACCGCCAGTGCAAGCCCTTCTGCAGACGACTCGGTGCTGCCCACCTTTGCCACAGCAACCGATTTCTTCCACCATGCCCACACGGAACCCACCAGTCCGTTGCTCGATCGCACTTTCGCTCCGCAAAGTACCACCTCGGTTGCTGCAGCGTTACCCTCGGCGACACAACCCACTCGATCATCGCTTGGCCGTCGTCTGTCTGGCGTCTTTGATCCGTCGAAGGCGCGCTCCGTTCGGAAGAATTTGCTGGCGTCACCACCGCAGAGTCCTCGCGCCGATTCTGCGCGTCTCGATGCTCTGCCTGCTCGGCCAGAGACAAGTCTGGGCTTCCACCTTCGCAATCCACTGAGAAGAGACCGGAAACTATCGCTGACCAAAGCGGCGGCAGTACCACAAGAAGCGTCTGCCCCCGGTCGTATTGAAAGTGCGGCCTCGTCGAGGACCATGTCGCCGGCGTCTGCCATTCGCAAGATGTCTTCGGGCTTCAGGCTTGATCGAGTTGCACCTGCGACGACTCGGCCTGCGCGGCCTGACACTTCGCTCGGCTTTGCAACGGTCCAGACAAAGACATCTCGGGCATTCAGCAGCAGCGTTTTGGCTCCCACCAAAAGCTCATTAGCCAGAAGCGTGCAACCGTCCCCGCCATCGGCCGGCGGCAAGCCTGCTGTGCGGTCCTCGTCTGCCTCGTCTCTGGGAACGCCACCCTCGAATCGTCAATCACGCTCACCTCAACGACCTTTGAATCCGCCATCTTCCTTCCGTGGTGCCCCTGCTGCTTCGTCACGGCCCTCTGTGTTTTCGAATGGCTCTCCTTCCAAATCTGCAACGGCGAGGCTCACCACTTCGCAAACAAAGACCAAGACGGGCTCGACCAATTCGAGGGCATCGCAGTCTTTGGCAGACGGATCTCGATCGTCCGCCCTGGCTCTGGATTCCCTTCTCGCAGAGTCCAACCCTACCACAGCAACGCAATCGAGCCAGGGCACTGATCTGGCAGCAGCTTCGACCGCCTCGAGCGAGGTACGCCGACGCCGCACGCTTAGCAAGCCTGTCTTGCGTCCCATCCGGACGTCCTTTGCCGAAGAGATTGCATTGGCCCGACCGTCCACTGCTATGGGCTTCCGCGGAGGCTTGACTGTTCAAGATCGCAAAATGAGCCAGCCAACACTCGACATGGTCGATGACCGCGAGTTCCTCGAGGCGCTCGAGCAGGTTCGAGCTGTCCATCGCGAACGCATCCAAGCCCAAGCCCAGGAAGTGGAGAACAAGACACGTCTCGCACGTCTCGGCATGATGTCGGGCAACTACCTCAAGACCAAAGTCTCTGGATCCATGCTCGATGACAACGATCTCGCTGACAGCAAAGTTGGCGGTACGTCGGGCAATGTAGGCAAGGGGTCTCCGGCGAAACACCAGGGCGCAAGTGCGGCAGTAGGCTGGTCGGATGCTTCGAAGGCTCTCGTCAAAGCTGGATCGCGGTTGCGTCACAAGCGCTCCGCTAGTGCTGACGCCAAGCTTGGCCGCTCGCGATCTACATCGTCTACGTCGCGAGGGTCTGAAGGTGATGTTGACCAGCGACAGAAGGACATTGTCAGAGCCTACGCCGACAAGAAACCTCCTGTCGGCCCTCCGGCCACAGGACTCGGATGGGGTGTCGGCAAGGCCAGCGGCAAGCTGCACGACGGCACCTTTGTCAACGACGACGACTGGAAGAAGGAGGTCAAGGCGCTTTTCCTCATCAGAGAGCTGGTGCAGACCGAGAGAAGCTACGCTCGCCATCTCGGCAGCCTGCTGAGCGTGGTGCGCAAGATGCAGGTTGCACCCAACGGAAGCACAAATGCTCTCGGTATCAAGCGAAAGTCTACTAGCAACCTATTTGCCGCCTACTCCTCGGGCAAGACCTCGACCAGCGCCACGCCGCCCAGCCATGTGACCTTGCTGCGAACGTATTTGCCACAGTTGATCGCGTTGAGCAATGCGCTCGTTCAACGTGTTGAGGACAATCCCACCAGTGCTGGTGTCGGTGCCGCTTTCGACGTGCTCGCGGCTCAATTAGAGTCGACCTTCGTCGGATGGTCGTCTGTCGCATCGCAGGCATTGAAGAATTTGAGATCTACGGAGCTCGCAAAGGGCAAATCGCCGTACAAGATCGGATTGGTTCCGCTCACGCCTCGCGAATCGACCGAGGTCGGCGCTTCCACTACCGATGGCTCGAGCAGCAGTGGTGCCTCATCTCCAGGATCTGGCTTCCGTCACTCTACGTTGCGGATGACATCGCTCACGCGTCCTGCTTCGCCTGTAGGTGCTCGCCACGATGCTGATGTGGTAGCGTCAAACGATGCTTCCGGGGCCACGTTGCCCGTCAAGAGGTCGACGAAGCGTCGTAGTACCATCACCAGCACCAGCTTTATCCCTCCCCGTGTTGTCGTAGCCGGTCCAGCACCGTTGATGACCGCAAGTCCGGAGGAAGAAAAGAGCCCCGAAGCCATTCGTGCCGATGCAGCATCATCTCGACGCTTCGCACACTCGCGCAGCCAGTCGACGCTCGTCACGCCTCTTCCGACGCCCACATCCTCGATCGGCCCTGAACCGTGGTCAGCGCTCAGCATGACCTCGACTGCCACTCCTGCATCCAGCCAAGCTACGCAACCTACAGGCGCAGCAGCTAAATGCCTCACCCCGATGGACATCGCCATCATGCCCACGCAGCGTATCCCACGATATGGTTTGATGCTGCGAGACTTGCTTCGCAACACCCCACCCGAATCTCTGTCACACGCCCGGGTCCAGCGAGCCATTTCACTGATTCAAAAGATCGCCCTCATGTGCGACTCTGCAGCACCCATACCTGCCGCCCCGGCCTCCGGCGCAGCTACGCCTTCGCGCGCCAGCAGCGTCCTCGGTACGACCGGTGGAGAATCGCTCAGCGTCCAAGCTTCCCCATTGTTGACCTCGAGTGCGTTTTCGCTCACCAAGCGCAACTAATTCCCCCTTTTTGCCCCATTCCTCCTCTCGTCCACTTCACCCGCTCTACTCATCCCCCTTTCCCCCTTTATCTATACGGACTTTTTCTGAACACCCAGGTATTGCGGTCAACCATGCTGGTTCGATCGAGTCTTCCTGCTGTATTTGTACTTGTATATCCCTGATGTCGAACACGACGACCATATGATCGAAAAGAAGTCAGATTCGCATTGTTGCTTCTCCTTTTCTCTGACCTCGGCCGGCTTGGAGCAAAAGTTCCTGCTGCTCTGTTGATCGTGTGTTGAGTGCTAAAGGTCTTTGAGTGATTCAAGGTTGGTAAAGGTATGATACATGTGTTGCAAGTGGATTGGATATTCGTTTTTAGGCCGCCTGTTGCTGCTGTTGACGGTTTACGCTGGAGAAGATGTCTTTGAGATGGGCTTGTGCGTCCTCGCCCTGCTTTTGGAGGTACTGCATACCGCCAATGGAAACGAGTAGATCGTTCGTCAGCTTGAACTTGACATGTGATGAGAGGGGTCCAAGATGGGACGGGATAGTTAGGCAAGTCAAACATACCTTTTGCTTCTTCTGCAGTGCCTCAATGTCTGTTGTGATGGTCTTTTGCTTGTGCTCCAATTCGGAGAGGACTGCTGGTTGGGATTCCTGCATGAACCTTTGGGGTTACGGTGTGAATAGGGTCAAGGGATCTCGTTAGCATCTCTTCGCGTTTATATGTCTTGCTTCCTCTCTCTCTCTCTCTCTCTTTTTCTCTCTTTTTCTCTTTGTCATCTCTTCTACGGCAAGAGCTTTGAGGAAGCACGATGAGAAGGAAAATCGATCAACCTACATCTTGCCAACAGATCGATAAAAGGGCGCTTCAGGATCTTGAATTGCTTTGAGCTCTGTCAAGGTCAACGTGTTCAGCTTGGCCTCTCGTTCGCGGGCTGCGATTTGGGCACGCAAGGCCGAAAGTTGCTGATTGGTCTGGTAGACTTGGAGCTGGATCTTTTCGAGAACTTTTGAAAGCGTTTCGTCTGGAATACGAGATGTCATTTTTTGCTGCGTCGTGGTTGGTATGTTTAGAGATTTGAGATGCTGAGGTTGGATTGGATCAGTTGCGACGGGTGCTTCGTGGGGCAGTCGAGGGAGAGGCGCTAGCGGGAGGTGATTGTGCGCGATCGATAAGTGACAGTCAAGTATTGCAGAAGTGAGGTCGAAAGCGAGTTCGGTGATGATGATGAGAAGCGATGACGGAGTGAAACCAAGGTGATGGAAGACGTCTTGGCCGATGCTCACGTGTGGAGCGCTGCAATTTCTTCGCTGCAGGTGTGCTTTGTTCCAAAAAGTGTTGCTCTCAGAAGAATCCACGCGACCACAGTTACCCTGGTCTCTATAGAATTGCTCTCGCACTCCTCACACTACAGTACTTTGCACATCGCATCGAGATCAGAGCGAGCTGTATAAAACTTCTGCTGCGTCACTTAAGCTTGATTGCACAAGATACTCGTTAAATTGGTTAGCAAAGGCAAGGGAAGAGGAAATGGGACACACGCGCACACATGCACATCATCGAGATCGCCCTGTCACAAGCATGAGATCGTTTGTCATCGTACCAAATTGTCTGATATGGACACTACCCTCAAGCGCTCGAAGGGAGCTGCTGAAACAGTGCGTCCTGAACAGACTTCTTGAAAGGGGTACTGATTTCACCCTGATCGGCAAAGTAAGCCAGTACCAACTCCCTTGCAACAGTGAAACCTGCATCGACCCCGTTGTCTCCAGCCACACCCGCTGGAGCAGCGCCCGTCTGAACCTGACCAAAGATCTGACCATCGTATTCAAAGTTGAGACCCATCCTTGCCGGCTTTCCGGCATCCGTTGGCAAAATGACCAGATCCAACGGCGACCCTTTGGGAACGGAACCTCTGGGGAAAGACTCTTTGATCTGTCCAATCGCCTGTTGGAACTGCTGTTCGAGCGGCGAGTCTGATGGGATCTGAGCATTTTTGATCGCCTTTTTAAGCCGGTTCTGGAGCGCACGGATGAATCCATCTCGCAAATGGTTGAAATCGGTATTGCGTACGGGGACAATGCGGATGATTGCCGAGGTGGCGTCGTCGAGCATTTCCTTGATGTTCTGCTCCAAGGTCTTGTCAGAGTTGGAGGACTGAGACAGACGAGACTGAAGTTTGGCTTCATCGATGTAGAGTGCGGCGACGTAGACTTTGACGCGGAGGAAAGAGACTGTACGAACGCCCAATCCGACCAGTCGGAAACGTGGTTGTTCAGACTGGTTCGACGTCGACTTGAGCGATGCTGGTGTAGAGAGGTAGAGAGGGAAGCTGAGTCCTGTGTCGGAGTCCACGACGACCTGCTTTGATGACTCGGCGGCGAGAGATGGGAGTCCGGAAGCGGAGGAGGGAGCAGCATCCAATTTGAGACTGTCGGCTGAGATTAAAGTGTAGGCCGAAACAAAGCCTGCCAGCACTGCCGCGGCGAGGACATTCCATTTCTTCTGGCTCGAGGCTGAGGATTCGGCTGCCAATGAAGCGGCGAGCGTTGGGTGGAAAGATTGCTGGAAGAAGGCTGGTCGAGAAGCAGCTGACGAGGTGGATTGGAAGGACGGATAGGAGCGGGTGAAGGTCGCGATGCTCCTCGCCGCTGTTGCGCGGGATGTCACCATGTTGCGGACACCTGCGAGTGCCAGTGTAGATCGTGAAGCCAGCATGATGTGTTTCTAGTGAATGTCGTTAAACGCTTCTGTCGAAGGAAGAGGGTAGAAGGTAGACCAGGAGAAGGCTTGGGGACCCGGAAGACGTCCGTGCTTTCTCGGTGAGCCGAACCTTCTTCCGACTTTGCCGGTTGCTTCCACCCCATCGAAAACGGCGGTCTAACAGATCTGAAAAATCGAGGGATTTCAGGGTCCAATCTGGCATGCTTGCTACTTTTAGCGGAGTGCGAGCCTGAATTAACTAGGAGACTTTTTGAGGCGAACAGCTCGCGCGCATGCCGATCCTACACAAGCACACAGCAGAGACAAACACAAAAAGCTGATTTGTGTGAGAGGTGAGAGGTGTGTATTCGCTCAATGCATGCCATCTGTTGTTCATCACGCGTCAAGGCGCTAGCAAATCATCCGAAATCACACAGGGGCCGATTTCAGCCAGAGTAGTGGAGTTGACACTCTACTCTTTCAGCATCTGGCCGTGATCACAAACACTTAGCATCTTAGGCCACCCTCTAGCCGACGGACGTCTCAAACTGCTCAGCAACAACACGGGACCGTTCCAACTCTCCTTCTTGATACCATCGCTCAAGATTCACCATTTCAAAGCTCCTCACTCCCAACGCCCATTGCTTCCGCGCCATAACAAGAGACAATCAACACGCTCAGTGTCAGTAGCGTCTCTACCTCGCCTACCATGCCCACGACAACATCAACCTTGACACCCGAGTCAGAGCTCCAACTTGCCTTCGATGCATCCTTAATACCTCAGTCGGTCAAAGACCTCCTACCGGAAGACATCGTCGTTCGACCGCTCGCATCCGATGACTACAACCGCGGCCATCTCCGCGTCCTCGCCGACCTCACCCAAGCTCCGGATATCGGTCTAACCGCATGGTCAAAGCAATTCGCTCTTCAACTCGCATCCCCCAACACTTATTACCCCATCGTCTTCATCCACACACCAACAGATCAGATCGTCGCATGCGGAACGCTCTTTGTCGAGTTCAAGTTCCTGCGCAATGCCGGGCTCTGTGGCCACATCGAGGATATCGTAGTTCACAAAGACGGACAGGGTAAAGGGTTGGGCAAACGCATCATCGAGGTGTTGACAGAGGTGGCCAAAAAGAGGGGATGTTACAAGGTGATCTTGGACTGTAGCGAGAAGAACGTGCCCTTCTACGAGAAGTGCGGATATCACAAGGCGGGGGAGCAGATGGCTATCTATTACGTTTAGGACAATTCTCTCACCCTGGTGCGCAGGGCAGATCATATTGTAGACGCAGTTACTTCTGCTCCATGGACATTCACTTGCTGCGTTTGTACAACCCATTCGCTCGTCTTGCGTGCCGAAAGCCGTGTGTGTTGACCCGCCTTTACGGCGCTACCTCTAGTCAGACGATCGAAAGCCATCGGTCACACACGATTGGTGCTACACGCACTCGTACATCATCTCTTCGACAAGTTGCAATATTCCAAGAGCATCGCATGAGCTACTCCTTCCATCGCCCCACCTCGACCTCACACAACGCCTCGAGTCCCACCAAGCTTTGCGACCCTCTCGTTTCGAGATACGGTAAGCTGATCCATGCCTCATACGCTCCGCGCCTCTCCTTGCTCCGCCTCTCTTCAGCTCCTTCGCTACTCGGTGACGATGCAGAAGCTGGAGGTTCGCCAGATTGTACCAAGATGGGCAAGAGTAGTTGGAGGTGTTGTGTTGAGATCCGGTACTGTGTGGTCAGGTCGGAGGTACGTTCCACTGCAAGGTGATAAATGCCAAAGTGGAACAGAAGGTTGTCAGCATACCTGCGTTGCCCAGAGCACATTGTGTGGCCGCCGAGCGGAAGCCGAGAGTCTAGTAGACGTACCAAAGCGGTCTAGTGACCAAGTCACCCAGAGTGGTTCCTGGAATGCGAATTCGAGACCCTTGCGCTGTGATGCCTCCTCCAGCATCGAGCGAAGCGAGTCGCTTGCGGTGGTGAGCTTGTTCAAAGCTTTGCTCTGTGGTGACGTAAGGACGAACGCAACAGGGTTGTCAGCTCTTGTTCAGACAAAATTTTGATGCAGACGGGCTGATGATCTTGCACTTACCAGTCTATCAATAACTACTGCCAGCCCATCATGAGCCGCTTCAATGCGAGATATTGCGTCAGCTATCCTTGACTCCCTTAACCCTCCAGGGCCGAGCACGGGATCATGCGCTTGTTTGGGATCCAACGCCATCGCTCTTCTCTTGTCTTGCGCTTTCGATGATATCGCTGAAGTAGAATCTTTCGCTTTCGGTATCGATTCGGCACTACGCTGACCAAGCTTGTTTGCAGCTTGTACATCCTCCCACCCTTCCACAGCTTCTTTGGCCCACTTGAGCCCGTCGAACGTTGCAATCTCCTCCCACATCCTTGATGCAGCTACAAATGCTAACAGCAGCGTGCGGCACTGACGATGGTATGTTGTTTCGAAATCTCGGCTGAGCACTCCTGTTGAGTCGTACATCGAGGGTGAAGCTCCCGGAAGGAATGAGCTTCCTCCACTTCCTCCAGGGGTTGAAGGAGAAGTGAACCGACTCGATGCCAGCGGAGATGAACGCGAGGAGAGCGAGATGTTTCTGTTTCCTCCGCCTGTATTGCTATTACCATTCCCGAGGTTGGATGTCTTGGATCCTTTTGGAGTGGAAGGCGGTTGCTTGTTTGAGCTGGAAGGAGATGGAGGAGGAGGTGTTCCTGATTTGTTAGCTTTTGCCAAAAGAGCTGCGTTCTGGCTATTCCTGCCAAACGGTGACAGCGCCGCCGCTGATGGACGATTTGGAGCTGGCGAAGGCATGTTCCCTTCCTGAAGCAAAAAGGTCGTGAGAGGGTCAAGGGACGTCGATATGGTGGTTTTGACGGGTAGGACACAGCTCGAAGTGGAGCTGAAGGTCCAAATTTTGTTCGAAATTTCGGAAGACGGATTTCGAAAAAGGTCTGCTGTTAGGTCGTCCTGGAATGGGCCCCGCACAGTTAGAGGCGTTGAAAGCGGTGACCGGCACATCCGGTTCAGCACAGAGAGCATCCGCTTCATGTAGAGAAGCTCACCATCACCATCTCACCTCCACCACAACGTCCAGCATTGTTGCAGCGTTGGCTCTAGCGTCTCTCAACTCTGCCCTCCACCTCGCTCCAGCCAACAGACGATCGATGTTGTGCAACATGACGTCCTCTCAACGATCCACATCCGCATCACGAAGGTCCGCAGCATCAAAGAACAAGGCCAACGATGAACCCATCCTCCTCGACCCTACCGACGATGCCACCTTTCAGTCGCTGAAAAAGCTTCTGTCTGCCCCCTCTACCAGCACTCAGCATCTCAGCCTGCTTTCGGAAAACACGCTCTACGGAAGCATCACGTACTATCTCAGCAAGCTGGAACTCGAGCACATCGCTGAGTTTGCCGGTATCATTAGCTCTAGCGGATGTCTCTGGACTCCTCCGCCTCCGGCAAGTAGACCACCAACAGCTTCACCTAGCAGCTCTTCGAACAAGGTGACTTGGACAACAGAGCCAGGCTCGAACTCCACTTCCTCCGTCAAGGAATCCGCTGCTGCGCCAACGAGGACTGCAGCCGACCACGCGTCATCGGGTGCTCCTAGCTCTCTGAGCGCCTTCTTAATTACGCGATCTACCAGTATCTCGCAAGCTGTCGCTGCAGCTCTCACGAAGCGCATTGATCTTATCATCCGATCGAAGAAGAACTCTACAGGTTGGGCTTCCCGTACTGCTCTGTCTCAGTACATCGGTGCCATCATCCAAGGCATGGATGATACGGAGCGTGATGCAATCCCGGAATCGTACAGAGCAGCAAGAGGCTTGCCCATCCCTCGATTCGCCATCATCGGTGGTCTTCTCAATGCACTGTACGTGATTAAGGACCAGCGCAGGCGAACTCGGGACATGTCGATCTTAGAAGAGATGGCCGCGTTGCGTGTCAACCCCACGCTCGGACTCAGTGTCCGTCGCCAGCTGAGTACTGTCGAGGACGAATGGATCGTGACGCTCGCCGAGATTCTTGACCACCTTCATGGACCAGGAACCTCTCAAATCGACCCTACTGAGGCGTCCAAAGCTGTAGGAACCATGGATGCTGGCGACGACAACGATCAAGACGTTGACGAATGGGAAGCGGAGTTCAGAAAGCGCACTGCTTCTGTAGCAGGCCCAGCCAGCATCACTTCCTTGGCCTCCAAGCAGGCCTTACGCGCCGCACTCCGAGATGTCCGCGATGTACCCCTGTACATGGCAGCGCAACTCGCACCTTTCGTCCCAGACCGCAAGATCCATGCACTCGACCCCGTCCAACTCACCTCGGCTACGAGCGATGCCATTCTCTCGTTGTTCGAAGGTCCAGACCGCTCTTCTTTCCTCTCCTCGCTTGCTCAGGACGTCCACACCAAGACGTGCGGCAGCGAAGACGTAACGCAGATCTTCCTCAACACCGATGGCTCTACCGCGCAGGTGCTTCGAAGCGTGACCGAATCGACGCTCTTCCCACTGTTGGGTCCCCTCTCCAAACTCATGTCTCGCGCACTCGCCAAAGCGGTGACGTCGCTGACACCTGAGCAGCTCTCGTCCATGCTGCTCGGCACGTCCGATGCAGCGCTCGAGCCGCAACACGGAGAAGCCGAGTTCTTCCCTCTACTCGTACGCATGTCTCGTCTCTCTTCACGGCTCGAAGCGTCTTGGCTCTCTAGCCCCTTGGCGGGTGCGAGTGAGGAGCAGATCGTCGAGTCGAGCAGACAACTTACCAAGCAGCTCTGGACGGTGTTCAAAACGCTTCTCTTTAGCTACACGATGGTGTTCGACTCGATGATGGATGCACTTGTCGACATGTGCCCCAGCCCCACGCTCACCATTCCAGCCACGGTCGTATCCGAAACCGAAGCCCTTGTCGACTCATCTCTGCAAGAGACGAATCGCAAGTGGCCCCGCGCGTCGACATCCAACCTTCCTGCACCCTACCTGCTCATCGTGCAGCTGGTTCTTGCCACGTATTCGAATCTCTACTGGATCACCAGCACATTTGGCTCGGATGGATTCGATGTCTACCGCAAAGTATTTTACTCGGCACTCGACGTTATCGGTCGTGATGGAGAAGCTTGCATTCAGCTGCTTGAGCTGATCGCTCCCGTGGCGGTAGATGCCGTCGATTCCTCGATCAGCGCTGACGGGCTCGAGATGAATACGGCCAAGCGCAGCTCGACGACTTACTTCCTAAACGTTGCGGAGCAACTTGTCGGCGTGCTTCCAGATGCGGTCGTTGAACAGCTCATCTTGCCCATCTGCCGCCCGTACCTCGAAAACACTTGCTTCAGTGACACTTTCGAATCAGCACACTCGGTCGTCCTCGCCCTCTACTCGAACAACAAACGATGCATCCTCGATTTGGCACCGTTCTACGTGGAACTGCTGATTGCTAGCTACCCTAAGCGGCTCACTGCCGTTCAGTTTGAATATGCCATGTCTACGGTGGTCTCGGCCATCAGCGATAGAAGCGACTCAGTTGCCTGGTGGGTAATCACAAGGCTCGCCGATGAGATTGACCAGGAGCGTCTCTCTACAGTCACCTCAAAGGCGGCTGGCAAGTCAAAGTCGACGGTAGGACGGATCCAGGCTGGTGGCTTTACCGAGTCGAGCGGGGTAACAAAGCAAGATCTTGCCTCTGCTACTGCAAGCAGCGACTCGTCTCACCCATCAGCGGCTGATTCTAACGCGGCCCCCACTGATGCAGAAGAAACAGCAGCAGATACTTACGACCGGCTCACCCATCTGCAAATGTGTCTGATCGGATGCATCCCGAGCATCAACCTGGTTCTCCTCCGTTCAGCGCTTCACAAGGTCGAATCGTACATCACCCAGCATAAGCAACGAGAGAATGCCGCACAATCCAATATTGCAGACGGCGAGGATGCGGAGGGAAGCAGCAGGATTGCTTTGTGCCAGAAGACCTTTGATGCTATCCAGGCGCTCAACGCTGCCACGCGCGAAGAAGGTCTGAGGTGGTGGCTCGACAATCGGGCTCAGTTCGGGGTGTGAATGCAATTGAATGTGCCTAGTCTAAAGTACAGTACACAGTATCTGCCTATGAGGCGAGCAGCGCTTTGTGCAATGGTGCCCAAAAAAGGACTGACTGTCTGTGCCACACTCTCGTCATGTCCGGTTTTGTTACGCTCTCTTGAGAGGTGTCACAAATGCTGACTGCATGCTTCAGAGAAGGTTGTGACATTGAGGTGGTGGTGGTGATTGTGCTGTGCCAGCTGTGGTGTTGGAGACAGCAGTGGGACCGTTGAGCAAAGATAACAGAAATCACATCATAAGTGAGCTGCACAGCAGCTCTGTCTTGCCAGCGCTTGCTGTCAAAAGCCACATACTGGCACCATTGTGCAGATTACAGTGGTGATTGCTCTAGAGAATTGGAGATGAGGCGAAAACCATGTTTGTTAAACGAATTAATTTGCACAAACCTGACAATGCCTCAACACTGCTGTGTACACAGTTGAGCAGCCTTGGTCAAGCGTGCTTCATAGAAACAAGATTCATCATGCAAAACTCCAATCTCATTAACCTTGTTTCTGATTCCACAGCCAAGTCAACAAGGGCAGTTCATGGCAATTGAGCTTTCAAGGTGAGGGATCCTTTCGGCCTGTCAGATTTGGCAGTTCCTGCTCAGGGAATTGATGAGGTCTAACATTGTCTAAAAAAACGGTTCACGCGCGGCAGACTCGATTTTAAGGAGGCGGTGCACGCACCATCTACACACCGACAGCGAAACGGACCCTTTCAGCTTAATCGAAGCTTGAACACACTCCTCTCGCTCCGCCGCCATCTCATCACTGTCGCAAAACCCTAGACAGCTCCCTCGATCCTTGCCTTTGCCACCACACAACAAGAGAAAGGGAACGATGGGTCTTTTCGGCAAGAAGAACAGCAGTAAGATCCCGCCCGTAGAGTCGGCACCATCGGCTCAACCCAGTGGCCCCGGCAAATACGGTCCTCCAGGCGGCAGTGCAGGCTATGGTAGCGGTGCAGGACCATCGATGCAAGGGGGTGGCGCTGGATTCGCTCATGGAAACGCAGGCTATGCTGGACCTGGAGGTGCTGGGTACGGTCAACAGCAGTACGGTCAGCAGCAGTACGGCGCTGCGCCTGGCGGGCAGCCCGTCTATCAAGACCGCTTTGCCAACGCCCGAGCGCCGAGCGCTGGCTTTGGCTCGGGCTATGACCAGTATTCAGGTGCTGGTGGCAGCAAGTCGTCCAAGCTGTCACGAAACATCCAAGGCCAGAAGGGCGGCTATGGCGGCGAGGATGACCTCGAAGCTGAATACGGTCGCGGCACAGGAGCTGGATCTGCGTCTAATGGATACGATGGGCTCGAGCAGCAAGAGGAGCAGCGAGATGAAGAAGACGATGAGGTGGAAGCTATCAAGCAGCAGATGCGCTTCACAAAGCAAGAATCGCTCTCCTCGACTCGAAACGCGCTGCGCATTGCCCGCGAAGCCGAAGAAACCGCCTCCAACACCATGTTCAAGCTCTCGGACCAGTCAGAGAAGATCGGCAACACGGAACGCTCGCTCGATCTCGCCAAGGCGCACGCCTCGCGCGCCGAAGACAATGCTAAGGAGATAGTCGCCCTCAACCGCTCAATCTTCCGCCCCAACATACAGTTCAACAAGAAGGCCAAGCGCGACGCTGAAGAAGCCCGCATCATCGCCCGACACATTGAAGAGCGTGAAGAGCGCGAGGCTGTCCGCCGCGATGTCAACAGCGCTCAGACAAGGCTCGACGCCAGCATGAACGGTCCTGGTACGGGCAAAGCCAGCTTCGGTCGCTTCGGTCAAGATCGTTTCGGGTCAAGCAAAAAGGCGGAAGAAGCAGCTCAGCGAAACAAGGTTGCCCAGCGCGGTCGCTACCAGTTTGAGGCTACCGAGTCAGACGACGAGCTGGAAGATGAGCTCGACCAGAATTTGGACGAGATCGGTATGCTCAGCTCCAGGCTCAACCAGCTGGGCAAGGCGATGGGTCAAGAAGTCGATAGCCAGAACGCGAGATTGCAGAGGATCGGTGACAAGGCGACTACACTCGACACGAAGATCTTTGCCGGCACACAGCGACTTGGGAACATCAAGTAGCTGACCACGCTTTCTGCTGAGTCTTGGCCCGCCTTGTGTATATTCATGCTTCTTTTCCACAGCGACTGTTCTTTCAAATCATCCGGCACCGATGCTGGCTGTGATACAACCTGATCTTGTGTCCCTTTGCTGGCCGCCTAAGATAGTACTCGATGGCTAGCATACGTTGTATTCATAAATTAGCGGTGAGAACTATAGAGATAGAGACGAGGAGATATAAAGAAGAGCTGAAGAGGTCGGTGACGTATCTGACACAGCTTAGGCCTTGACAGGCTCGTAGTCTTTGTTGACCATGACGTAGCGGAACCTAGGCTTTCCAGCGTCCATGTCAGAGACGACCTTGTTTGCGTCCTTCATGTCCCTCTCCTCAATCATGGGCTTCAGGTTCTGCTTCGCAGCAAGCTCGAGCATCTCCTTGATGATACCAGGTCCACCGATGAGCGAACCACCGAGGAAGACACCGCTGAAGGCGAGAGCAGGCAGGGGAGTAGGCATGCAGGGCTCTTCGGGTACGCCAACTGCGATGACCTTGCCGTGAGGGCGGACGAGGGTGAGGTAGTCGGTGATGGGCATGTCGCCGTTGTTGTTGGTCAGGATAAGCAGGTCGAGCGAGCGCTTGTGGGCCGAGTAAGGGTCCTTGTCGCCAGAAGCGATGAAGTCGGTAGCACCCAGCTTGCGGGCGAGCTCCTCCTTGGAGTGGGTGTGCGAGATGGCGGTGATTTTCTCAGCTCCGAGCGCCTTGGCGAAGATGAGAGCAAAGTGGCCGAGACCGCCGATGCCGACGACACCGACGCGCTTCACGCCCTCGGTACCACAGCCGTTGGACTTGAGAGGGTTGAAGACGGTGACACCACCGCACATGAGGGGAGCGGCGACGGTGGAGGGAAGCTCTTCGGGGATGTGGACCGCAAAATGAGCGGGAACACGCGAGTACTTGGCATAACCGCCCATCGAGAAGCCAGAGCCGTCGGTCTTGGAGTAATCGCCGTTGTAAGTGCCAACGATGCCGTTCTCACACCAGGGCTCCATGCCAGCCGCGCAAGCCTCGCACTTCTTGCAAGAGTCGGACTGAGCACCAACACCGACACGGTCGCCAATCTTGAAGCCAGAGACCTCCTTGCCAACGCGAGAAACGGTTCCCACAATTTCGTGACTGATGTGAGCAATACCAAGGGCACCAAAGTCAGCTGACAGTCGTTCCACCTACACAGCGCAGCAATGGGAAGCATCCAAATTGTTGACTTGTACTTACCCTACCACACAGGGGTATCGAGTGGGTCCCCATCCGGAACGAGCAGTGTGAAGGTCAGAGGCGCAGACACCGCAGCATTCGATCTTGATTTCGACATCGGTCTCCCTCCACTCCTTGGGCTTGTACTGTTCCCACTTCATGTTGCCAATGCAAGACTTATCGTGGCCGACCCAGCCTTCGAAGTGCGCGTCAGAGCTCGACATTGTTGATATTTTACGGTTCAGAAGAATGGAGACAGGGCGTTTGATAGAAAAGGAGGGTGGTCGCAGGCTGGGAAGAATTGTGATCCACCTTTGTCTATATGGGATTCACAGAGGCCGCAGCCTAGTTCCGACTTTAACGAGAGGGGGTCCAATCAATGACTGCGCTATACTGTACGTACGCCCAAAGCAGCGGTTCTGCGGTTTCGGCAAACCATTTTGGTGGCACGCGGCTACTCAGATTTCATCGTTGTTGTTGTTCCCAAGCGAGTGGCTCTCACGCTATGTTGTCGGGCCTCTTGCCTCTTGTCCCACGATGGGCTGGAAATGTTCCCAGGCCCCTCCTGGCAGCCTCTTGCTGGTGGTCCCACGCCAGTCCCACGCTAGAATGATGATGTCAAACGACACCAAAATAAATCGCTGGTGCGTAAAAACACGCGAACGATCTTCCTCCACACGCTCCAAAAGCCGTAATCAAAAAACTAAACTCTCCGATCTTTGCTTTTATGCCGGCGATTCGTGTCCGAGGTGCCACATGTCGTGGGATATGGCTCTCCTTGTGAGAGCGGCAGGCCACGAGAAGAGTACGCCGGGCGGACTTAGGTCCAAGCAGGCTCGAATAGCCCAGCACTCGTAAATGAAGAAGGCGGTCATAGTGATGACTGGACAACCGAAATGACCCGTCGAGGGTGGGTCCGGTTGAGCAGTAGTACAGCACTCAATTTCATGTATCAAATGCATTACAATACGATGTGACACACCGCTCTCGTTGCAGGTGGGACCTGTGCATGTCAAGGCTGAATTAGTGGCAGTACTTACAAAGATGAGTGGGTTCACCATGCGATGACACGACAAAGCGACCCCTAAGAATGTTACCAAGGACGTGGGAGAGGCGCTGCCCTTCAGGAAGAAAGGCAAGATGGACAAAAGCGTCCTCTCGGCCGGCCTGCAACGGAAAGATATTCAACGGCATGAGCTCCAGGCTTGTGCGAGCGCCGTTACGTCCGAAGTCATAAAGACAGAGTCTGATGTTGCGCCCTTGAGTTACCTTGCAGGTGACGAGTGCAAGGCACAATGGGCAGACCGATGCAAAGTTGTCTCTCAACCGCCTGCATTTCTTGCTTCATGGCTTGAGCAGATCCACAGGTTTTCCACAGAGGGATGCCTGGGTCGTCTGCTTTTGCGCGAAGAAGTCAAGCCACTGACAACCGTGCGAATGCCTCGACCTCGTCGCCTTCTCAGATATGTTTCTCCGTGCGGAAGTACCCTCACTCTTGGTTTCGGCCTGACGAGTGAGACGAAGGAATGTGTTTGCATTCAATGGAAGCGGGTATTAATGCAGAGCGATGCGAGCAAAAAAGAACAAGGCACGACAAAGAGGAAACGGATACGAAAAGGAAAGTAGTGTGTTTGAGAAAGAGAAGTGGGTGAGCGAAAGCAAGTCTTCCGTCGAGCTGTGCCGATGAATCTCATGCTCGGTTGTCTGGCTTGACGATGCTCTTTGCTATCTTTTCAAGGTAGTAGAGATGAGGTCGCGGTCGGTCGATCTCGTCCATGGTCAGCGGACGGTCCGACGCGTACGATCTCCTGCGATTGCGTAAACGAGATGCAGTGTCTGGCGGCAGACATCCATCAATCTCGACAGCGTGCCTCTTCTCGGCTTGCACGCAGGCATCCCACAGTTCACGGTCGATACCGACACTTGGCGCAAAGGCGCCTCGGGACAGAGCTCGACGAATTGCCTGGTCATTCTTGCGGCCGACACTGCGTTCGTGTGCGTCTTCATCCATGGCAGAGGTTCCCGAGACGTGCTTGCCGCTCAGACGTGTCCATGGATTTGAGAAGCGACCAAAAGCTTCGGTGGATCTCGTTCGACGGGCGCGCACCGTGTTGTCGCCATCGACATTGAGCCTCGAAGTGGAGGAGTCGTGACAGGCGTCACCGTCGTCGAGCGGGTCGTCGAATTGCGCAAAGACATCCTCTTCCTCATCGCCAGATTTGTGGATCCAACGCATCTGCACAGGATCAAAGAGCATGTCGCCGACCACTCGAGCCCCAGACGCAATGTGGTTCATGAGGGTGCTGCTTTCTGGCGACAAGGGCGAAGAGTAGCCAGCAGCACGCGTCAGCGCTGAGCTAGTGGAGCTGCCAGTGAGTTGCGAAATAAGAGCGGGCCGAGTGCTGCTCTGAATCACCTGGTCAAAGTCCCTGAGGACGCCTTCGTTACCCTCCCAACGAAGCGCCTGGGCGTTCCAACGCATGCCTTTGACGGTTTTGTGCGCGGGCGAGGCTCCGACGCCTAGCGATCGAATAAGAGCTGGTTTGCTCTTGGGTTTACGTCGACCGCCTCGCTTGGACTGAGCACCTTGTTGCGGCACCTGGCTGCTGAAAGCGCTCGGTGCATGAATGCGAGACAGATTGAGCTTGTCAGAGGAGGGAGATGAACGCATGGGCGGCACGACTGGGCTTGTCGCGTTCGGAAGGTCGTCGATACCGTCCAGTTCAGCCCCGCTTCCATAGGGAGCGGAACGCTTGAGAAGGCGAGCGACGGGTTGGCTTTCGCCTGAGGAGCTGCGCCGCTGTTGATCGGATCTGGTCTTTGAGCGTGTGTTGACCGAGATGCGCGATGCCGGCTGGTGTGCGGAGCGCGAGGGGAACGAGACGGGCGTGCTCGGCCGAGCAGGAGCGCTGATGTCCCGTTGCAGCCTGGCAAGCTGATCGGCTGCTGTCTCGGCTGCTCTTGCGCGAGAGGCAGCGGTTGAGTCGGTGAGTCTGGAAGTGCCCTTGGTCCTGGAGCGCGAGTGTGAGGAGGCGTTGTTATTACCACTGTTGTGTCGCTGGCGCGCAGAAACAGTGGAAGCGGTGACAGAAGAGTTAGCGACCGCGGACGTGGAGGTGACCTGGGGCGAAGTTCTCATTGAAGGCAAAGACCTTTTGCGCGTGAGCTGATTGCTGCGGTTGGGAGGTCTATTGGATGTGGTTGACGTCGGGTTGGAAGCAGAAGCAGCCATATGTGCCTGCAGATCGCTTGCAGATCGTTTGAAGCGAAGACGGTTGCGACCTACGCCCCGAATCTCGGAGCGAGTGCCTGAGGACTGAGCTGCGCTCGACTCGGGAACGGGAATGCGATAGGAAAAGTGCGAAGCAGTGCGAGAGGGATGGCGGTGGTCTTGGTCATCACGGGTGGCGGAGCTGTCGATGCTCAATCTTGGCAGAAGTGCGCTGGACGAGTGATGCAGATTGGTAGGAATGCCCCGTGCTGCAATCCGACTGGGCGAGAGGTCAAAGTCATCTGTGATGATGAGACCTGCTGCGATGCCGGTATCGGAATCCGTGGCTGGACCATGGTTGTCATCGGAGCTGGCCTGTTGGCCGGAGCGCTTGAGGTCGAGCATGGCCTCGAGCTTTGCTTTGACCAAGGGAGCCGACTGAGCGGAGGGGTTGGAATGCGCCTCAAAGATGCTTCCTCCGAGATCAAGACCATCCAGCAGATCATCGTGCTCGTCATCCGCGTCGCTCTCGCCAGACAAGCTCTTAACTGAGGATGGATGGTGAGAGAAGGAGGGCGGATGCAGAGACGAGGCGGATGTGTGCGTAGTGCTGGAATGCGGAGCGCTGAAAGCCGGGTCGTCATCCCAGACGTCCCTACTGACTTGACTGAGAGAGGTGTTGGAACGGGCGCGAGACAAGGACGAGCAGAGGCTGAGATTGTTCATGTCAGGTGTGAGCTCAAAGTCCATCTCGAGGGCGTCTTCGGGTTCGGAGGATTGCATCTCGAGATCAGATCGAGCGCGATCGGAGCTGTGAGAGGAAATGCTGGAAGCGTTGTGGGCGCCCTTTTTGCTGTTTGGGCTGTCAGGATCTGTGAGGTCGGTGGAGAGTCCCATCATGCTGCGATAGCTCGTGCTGGCAGAGGTGCTGAAACTGGCCGTGGAACAGGCTTGGGCATCTTCTTGATCCATGCCACCACTGATTATGTCTTTGGCGGCTACATACTCGGAAATCCGCGCAAGGTCGAGAGCTGGAGGCCGGAGCTGATCTTCGAGTTCGTCGTGAGCGGAGTGCCGTACTGACGACGCGGAAGCTTTGCTAGCTTCCAGCATGAGCTTCAAAGCCGAGCTAGCAGCGGTAGAGAGCTTGATTGTATCCGTCTGTTCGTCGGAAGCATCGTCAAGCATATCCTCGGGGAAATCTTCGTCCCAGTCGGGCTGATCGTCGGGCTCAGTAGGAGTGGCAGTCGGAGGATGAACATCTTGCAACGCGATGTGGTCTGTACGCAGCTCGGTGTGCTCCAAGTCAAAGTCGCCGTCGGACCAGTCTTCGACCTGCGACATGGCTGCGGTATAGTCGGCTTGCTGTTTTGCAAGATTGTGACAAGATGTGTTTGATGTCCCTGGGGCGATGGAATTTAGGAAGTCTAGTGGATCATGATTGGCAGTGTTAGGCGCGTGGATCGGCCTGGTCGCTTTGCGATCGAAAGGTACTTGTTTGACAGCGTCAGCAGTTGATAGCAGCGCTGATCGGCCCAAGATAAGGAGCGTGATCGTGTGGATAGAATGGCGGTGATGTTTGAGAGGAAGGTGAGATGGTGAGTGCCACGCGCCTTTGAGTTGGACAAAGGAAAGTCTGAAACCCACACTACTTTGAAAACGACGCCGCTCAGCCCCACAGCTCTTTTTTTTGGCTCTTTTTGAGAGTGTCCCACCAACCACGCACTCAATCAAGTGCACACATGCATTTCACCCTGACGCGCTCCGCCTGTTTGCCGCTTTTCTGCCGCTCCAACACGCGTCAGCTTGGAAACCTCGTGAGAAAGCTTGACTTGGCTCGAGACCAACACTTTTCGGTTAGCTGCCGAAAATAAGGAACAGTTGATGGGAATTCCGACGCCAAGAAGTTGTGCTGAGTGAGTGAGGGATGCTCGGATCAACCCTTTGCAGGTTGTCATCATCTTGCTATCAGCTTGTCACCGCTCAACCAGAGTCATCAGGTCTCCATCATGACTTCAACAGGATCAAGTCGACCGCAGCTCAAGTCCAAATTCAGCGAATCGTACGCCGCTCTCCTCGAAGGCAAGCAGCCATGGATTCAAGATAGCGGCTTTCCCGGCTCCTCTTCTTCCTCTTCCTTTGGCAACGACGCTTCAGGCCGTCCTGCTGTCTCGCGATCAAAGTCGACAGGCAAATCCAACACAGGACCTCGCTCTCGCTACTTTGCCGATCTCCTCTGTCTACCAGTAGAGACCCGCTTCGTTACCCAGCAACTCGACGCCATCCCGCCTGAGACGCTCCTCGACGACGATCCGCACAGCAGAGGAGCTCACATTACGGACAATGTAGGATCGCTCTGGAGAGAAGCCATCCGCGTCTGGCGCGAGAGCGACGAAGACGAAGTACGCAGAAGGAATGCCGTCGATACGCTAGTTGCGCTTTCCTATCCTATCCTCAACAAGCGTTTTTCCAACTACTCTTTCGATGTCATCTCCATCTTTGCTGGTGGTATGGATGAGGCCGACGACGTCTTCACACTGCTCGTTGATTCCATCGATGACACCCTAAGGGGCGGCAACCTCGCCAGAGTGCGCATTCCTTCGTCGATTCGCGACGAAGACGATGAGCGAGCACAAAATCTTGCTCAGGCAAAGGCAAGGGAGTGGATCGACGACGAGGTACAGCATCGCGCTCTCCAACTTGGACTTCTCTGGCTCTCGTGTGTAGCTCAGACGTCGCTTGCGGCTTATTTCCTGCGCCGCGACCTCTTTGTCACCGCTTCCACCTTCATCTCGACCCCTGCCGGCTCCCGATACGCCTACGAAGGCGCCGTCTTTCTCGGCCTTCTCGCCACCATTGGACAAGGTGCCGCCGGCGGCATCTCACTGAATGTCAGCACATCCAACCCCTACGCTCGACGTTTTCGTGACTGGGTCGACGAAGATTGCATGGCCAAGATCCTGGTCGCCGCTTCTGCCGCTCTGGATCAGAATGTTCAACTATATCGACAGGTCGTTGACGACTCGCCGCCTACTTTGACCGGAAGCATCGCTGGTCTTGCCAGTATGCGCTGGGTCTCAAGCCTTGCTGACCTTGTCTCCTCGCCCACTTCGAATTCCGCCCCCACCACTCCCAATCGTAAATCTTCCGGGGCTTCCACCTTCGTCGGCGACTTTTCCCACCTTCCCTCGCCCAGTTGTGTCATTCTCTTGCCGCTCTTCCTCCTTTCAAGATCCAATCAGGCATTCGCCTCGCTCATCCTGGACGTTGCAGACGCGCCGAATGCAGAAGAGCATCAGGCTCAGTCCGCTCAGGAAGACACACGGTCCAGAGCCGGCGAGTCGTTCTGCCATCTGGCTTCACTCGCCTCCTATCTCGCTACCCATGCTTCCGTCTCGCAACGCTCCGGTTCGTACGCCCGTATAGCGCTTCTCAGTCTCCTTGTCTTCCTCTACGACCCCCGCGGCAGTCGTAACATGCTCGCCGAGACTAGGCACTCTGCTCGTACTCTCGAACATATCCGCCTCTGCCGCCAACGCGAGCCCGCCCTCGCCTTGCCGCGCACCAAGCGCACCCGACTCGTCACTGCCGTCCTCGACGTCGCCACGTGCTCATTGAGGTACAACCTCAGCAAGCGTATCGACACGGCCTCGTACCTCATCAGCCTGCGACTGATTCAGCGCGTCGTCGTCCTTTGCTCCGATGAGCGCATCCAGCTTGAATACGACTGGCAAGATTGCTGGAGTGCCATCTTGGCCCTTGCTTCTTTCCTTGCTGCACGCTACTCAGAAATTCGTTCGAGTCGGGACCTCTCAGAGCTGATCAAGGCCTCGATAGCGACACTCAACTCAATCTTGCTCCGATCAGATCACTTCCTGACCTCTACAGATGAGATCAACCACTTTATCTACGAGATCGTACGATGCTCGCAAACCCTCCGCAAAACCGTGCTGCTTCTCGATCCGTCTACCAGAGACGCGGACGCAACAATTGGCGCGGCAAGCTCTTCTATACCCATCCCGCCGAAGCTCTACACACAAGTGCCAGGATGGAAGAATCTCGAACGCGTCATTCACGCCGTGGAGGGGAAGATCACTGAATGGGTCGAGCAAAAACCCAGCTCACGCAAGAACAAGACTCCAGACATTACCACCATCACCAGACTCATCGCTAGTATCGATCGTGAGCAATTGCTTGCAGGCGCGACAGAAGATCACCAGCACTCTGGTGCCACCGCCTCCATGGGGAACGGCAACGGCCACGGTGGGAGCAGCGGGATCATGCATCACGAGTTGGAATGGTTGGATCGCATCCAGGAGCAGTGTTTGCCGGAATTCGTTCGACACGCTTGCTCTGACGTTCTACGAATCTTGCCCATTTATTAGGGTTCACTACGTAACGGACAAGCTCGCAGAGATGCATCACCATTCAGGCACACGACTGTGACTGTTTCAGCAAGGATGCATTGACAATGAGCAAAGACTGAGTGGCAGCCTACGAAGCATGCGGCGACTACAGGAATTTTTGGATGACGACAGCGTTGAGCAAACCAGCGTCCTGCAGCGTCTGCGATTCGTCGGTCAGAGGCTTGGGCGGAAACGACGAGTTGAGCACGTAGCTTCGTGTCGACATTCCTGGATTGGCACTGTAGCAGGGTGAGAAAGGCAACGCAACGTCAGCATCGCCGGACCTGCCCAAAGATCGATTGAGACAACGAGTCTGGACACTTACGCATTGATATAGCTCCTGACGTCGGCGACTGTGTGGTGAGTGTTGAAGCGAGCGGTCATTCTCTGTCCGTCTCCGAGTCGAATCTGAAGCTGTGTGGTGGGCTTAGCAGAGTCTACCTCGAGACCTTGACCGCCAGAGCTCGCTGAGGTGGAGGTCGCTGAAGTTGAAGCTGTAGCTGGCTGCGATCTCGACGACGATGCAAAGGAAGCAGGAGCAGGCGAGCCGAGTCGGTTACCAGAGCCGCCGAAGGGTTTCATCGGTGGCGGCTTGTACTTTTCATCGGTTCGTCGGTGGACGTGCACATGGACCTGCTGACCAAAGCGGATGTTGAGCAGGTCCAACGGTGCGTGGCCAGAGTTGATCGCTGCGAGCGTTTGGGCGTGCGCAGGGTCATCGTAGCGCATCAAATCGCCGTCTTCAATAGAGAAGCCGTCTTCCCAGAAGGTAAGATTTCGGATCGCAACCTCCCCATCATCACCCTCTTCTTCATCCTCGTCGTTATCAGCGGAAGCTCCGGGTCTGTTGTTGAAGCTACCGGGCATCGAGGAGGTGTTGGACGAAGACTCGGCGTCGGAAGAGTCGTTGATGGTCCTGCCGCGTCCAGCGAATGCGAACGAAGAGGAGGCAGAAGGTTTTCCCGAGGACTTGGGTCCGGCAGCAGCAGCAGCTAGCTCCTCAGGGTGACGCTTGCCTTCTTCAGCAGCTCTTCTGAGGATCTCTTGCACCAGATCACCACCGGGCTGGTTCCTACGACGACGAGCTTCGGGATTCTCAACGCTAAGTGCGCTCCTCTCACCGCCGGCATAGTAGTTCATCTCGTCGTCGTCGTCGTCATCTTCTTCGTCGTCATCATCGTCGGCTGCCCTCCGACTGCTTGGAACTTGGTTAGAAGACTGAAGGTCGCGGAACGTCGCGATGCCGCCGCGGCTGGCACCGCCGCGGGATGGCGTGGCCGAGCCCGAGGTGGTACCGCCGAAACCAGAAGAAGCCGACGACTGCACGGGCTGGCCAGAGAGTGTCCTTGGACCAGTGTAGTTGTCTGGAACGCTAGGTGCTGTGCTTTCAGCTTCCGCTTCCACTTCGGCACCTGCACCTGCCTCCGATTCGTAGAAACTGGACATGGCAGTCTCCAAGTCTCCATTAGCGGCCTCGAGGAAGAATCGAGCACGATCGGCCGAAGCGCCTGTGATAGCAGCGAACTGTTGAATGCTGTCGTCCATGTTGTGTGGTGGAAATGTGATGCCAAGATGGTGGTGGGAGAGGAGACTGTGGTAGCGGACAGACACGTAACCGCAAAGTGGAGGATTGCGCAGCGAGGAACGCAAAACGTGCATGGGCCTGCAAAGTTGTGCTGTTGAGAAGCACCTTTTGGTGTGAAAATCACACCAAAAATTAATTCCAATCTGCAACGAAAGGGCGATCACACATTGCCAGATGCAATTTTTTTTGACTCGGACGAAAGGGACGGATTGGAAATACAAACGGATGCGAAGGTTGCAGATTGAGCGATGGCCTCTCAATCCACACCGCTTCCGAAATATTGGCCTTTGCTAGATTTGTGTTGCTCCTCGAGTCTCAAGATACTTTCTTCGGTTACTTACCTACGATATCTACACCTACATCTTCCCTAGCGCCATTACGATTCGCTCAGCCACAGTGCGACTAGACAGCAGCACCATCGGAAGCGATCATCTCTGCAACAGCTGCCAACTCGACGCACCGCTAGACACATTCTCGCACGCACATCACCCACTCGGTGTCTACTGTAATCATGGCCGACAAGACCAACGAGCAGGTCGTCACCGAGACCTTCTCGGAGCGATCTCCTTTCGCTGATGGTATGACCGCAGGTGCTGCCAGCGCCGGTGCAGGTCTCTTGGTCAGCGCTATCCAGAACAGTATTCAGACTCACAACAAGGGTGCCCTCGGTGTCTTTACTCGCACAGGAAGCACCATTGCTCTTTTCAGTGAGTATCTTTCCAAGCCAACAATCTTCTCAGCTGCACAACTGCACGAACGCGCTAGTATGGAGCCAGTGTACAGTCATACAATGCTCGTTCTATCGCCATGATGTCCGATCGCGCTCCTTTGCAGACGCAGTACCAGCGAAGAACCTATGCTGACCATCATTCTTTGCTTCTTGCAATCGCACTTGTCCTTGACGGGGCCGATCTTGCCGCATCTTTCCTACTTTTAGCCGCGATGGGAGGCATCTTCTCATTCACCGACTCGACCGTTGCAAACTTCCGCGAGAAGGACGATGCCATCAACGGCGCTATTGGAGGTTGCGCCGCCGGTGTTGTGCTCGGTGCTGCTGCTCGTTCGGTACCCATGATGTTCGGAGGCTGTGCCTCGCTCGCCGCATTGATCGGCACCTTTGACGCAGCAGGCAAGTCGCTTCAGGGCACTTATGCTCGACCCTCGCCAAAAGACTTTGCACACGGCGACCACGACACATCTCATGGTTCTGGCGAGAAGGGCTGGAGGGAAGCACGCGAGGCTCGTCGTCAAAGCTTCTTCAAGGTAAGTTAGCAGCAACGTCGGCTCTTTCCGAGTCGACATCCCAGTGGATTCGGCCGCAACTGTGCGCAAGCTTGGTAGTCTCTGTGACGTGTGTCTGACCCCTCCTTTCTCTCCACCTCTGTCCCTAACTACCCCGATCTAACTCGACTCCGCCGAATACCAACCGACCCTGCATCCACAACCAACAGCATAAGAAGGAGGATGTCGAGTCCGATGCATAGATCCGGTAGACACTGTTTCGCTCTTCTTCCTACTTCGACATCTCTTGAATGCAAACTTGTAACTTTTTCAACCGCTTGCGTTTGGCTTTTGCGCAGTCTGATCGACTCTCAGAGACGGGCTTTGGTCTCGAACAAGCTGCGGTGCTCATCTTGGACTCTTTTGCGTCAAAGTCACAGACTCCTGTACTACACATGCACAGACGACTGAGGATATGAAGGTCTCAGAATGTGTAGATGGCAAAGTCGGTCTGTCTAACTTGTAGCTTACGACAACGAGGCACCGACAAAATTCTCCGAGAACAAAACACCCTTGTCGGTCCTGAGCAGACGAGGCTTTTTGTCGGCCTCGGGATCCGCAGCATCTGGGAGGGCACCGACCCAAGCGCACTGCTTGCTGTCGGTGGTAGTGTATCCAGGTTGGATGGCCTCGAAGATCTGTGAGTGAGAATGGACGGCCAAAATGCGCAACTTTGATCAGTAAAGTGAGCCTATCGACTATCACAGAGAATGCTGCGGGACGCAGACCTACCTTCTTCTTGGGGTTGAGCACAGCCTCGGGCTCACGGCCCTCGAAGCCCTCGACCCAGACCTTGTCACCTGGCTGGCTTCCTTCGGGAGGGCAGACGGGCTCGACACCGCCGTCCTTGCCGTCCTTGTGAGTGGCGCAGAGAAGCATACCGTAGGACTTGATACCGCGCATGGCCACAGGCTTTAGGTTGCAAACACCGATGACCATGCGGTTCTGCATCTTCTCGATGGGCACAAAGTGAACCAGACCGCTGAGAATGGTTCGCGGGCCATCGGCCTCACCAAAGTCGACCTTCTCGAGGTAAAGAGCATCGGCGTCGGGGTGCTTCTCGACCGAAACGATCTTGCCGACACGCAGGTCGATCTGGGAAGGAATGGGGCCGGTGGTGTCGGCAGGAGCGGCAGCGCCGCCCTTCTTGCCTCCACCTCCGCCACCAGCCTTGGCCTCCTTAGGCGCCTTCTCCTTCTTTTCCTTCTTCTCCTTCTTGGGCTGCTGCTCCTGCTGCTGCTGTTGAGCAGCGTCCTTCTTCTGTCCCTCGGCGGCGGCAGCCTCCTTGCTTGCCTTCTTGGCCTTCTTGAGGTCCTCAGGCTTGGCACGCTCAATGGTGGGCATACCCTCGTACGCGGGCTCGAAAGAGGCGAAGCCGAGCTGAGCAGCGTTGGCGGCCTTGGCTACCTGGGGCAAGTTGGAGAGGTGCGAAACGTAACGTGCGACCGAGGGGCTGGAATGTTGCTCGGCGGGCTGCAGCTTCGAAACGGTGGGGTAGATGGAAGCGAAGAGTGCAAGGTCGGCGACGGTGGGCTCGTTGGTGGCGAGGAAGGTGACATTCTTAAGTTGCTCGTTGAGCGACTTGAGGCCGTCAGCAGACACGAGCTGCTGCTCGTCTGACTTGTCGAGCTTCTGCAACCACTCGGTTGTGGTAGCCTTGGCCTTGTCATCAGCACCGAAGATCTGGGCCGACTTGCCAGTAAGACCGGCAAGCTTGTCGGCGAGGTCTACCAATGGCAGAGCAGCGTCGCCCTGGAGTTGCTGGATGGCGCTCTGTGGTAGTGACGGTGCGGATGAGGATGAGGGAGCGGTCGCAGCATGCATGAGTCGAGGAGGTCGTGGATATCGTTGTAGGGAAGTGTGGGCATTGCGCCAGGAAGACCGCGAAGCCAAAGCGAGGGAGATCTGTGAGATCAGTCATTTGAGCAAGCTGGGCACAAGAGTATACAGCCAGCGAGAGCAGACACGTGGGGAAAGCACTTACAGCATCGTTGGCGTACTGCGCATAGGTAGCGGTGATAAGCTGTCTCGCTCGTTGTCCGGACATGATGAGTTCTGATGGTGTTAAGAAGGGTGTGGTCAGAAGAGGAAGAACATGAAAGTAGAGGTCCGTCCGCCTGATGGAGACCAAAAAAAGAAATGCACGAAGAAAGCGCAAGAAAGATTCCTCGAACCTTGATGATTGTGTCCTGAGAAGGTGTAACACCGGAAGGGAATTGTTGCAAGATGTCAGGCTTCCACTTTCTGACACCTTTTTCGCCAAGCTCAGGCGTGAAAAAGGGGTCCACCAAGCGAAGTCGATCAAGTTGCCCATGAATCAATCCACACCTCTCAGAGAGTAGTGTCAGGCAAGGACCCCCTGTCGGTCTCGAAATCAGGTCATGCGTACACAATGACGGATGCCTGTGTTACGTGAGGTCAGTCGGCCTTGCTCAAAAAGCCAGGAGAGGAAGAAAGGGTGTGGGGAGAGACATACACTACACACACACGCGCGCGCTAAACGTCTTGACACGGCCTGTTCGTTAGCTTGCCGTCCGTCCGCTACCTTGCCTTCCTTCCCTGCTATTCTGTCGACACCTCATTGCGCTTTCCGGCTCGGAATACGTCCAGCGATCATGTCTGTCGCCGACTCTTCCAGCTCACGACCCAAGGACCTTCGACCGGTGATTCTCGTCACTGGTGCGAATGCTGGTGTTGGATTTGGTATCTGCCAAAGGTTGATAGTTCAGCTCTCGTCTCCTACGCCGAGCGACACCCTTCCTTTCCACCCGGACCGCAACCCTGACCCTTCGAATCAGCCTGCGCCAACACCGTTCGCAGCACCGGACGGATGTACCATCGTTCTCGCGTGCCGCAACCCCATCAAGGCTCACAAGGCTAGGCAGCAGCTCAAGCAGCTCCTCAAATGGATCGAGAACCTTCCCGAACACGAAGATACCCCCACAGGACCTCCCGAGAGCTGGGCATTTGCCTTTGACACCACTACGAAGGACGACAAGCTCACAGATCCGGAGACGGAGGACGATATCCGCGATACGCCCCATGAAGATGCCGATCCAGCGCTCGTGTTCAACGCCCAAGAAAACAACGTGAGACGCAGAAGAAAGCTGCGCAAGGCGCTCGCAAACGATGACGAGACCAGCACACATTCGGGTTCGGACGACGAAAGCGTCGATGCTCCCACAGAAGCTGGCTTGGCTTCTCAGTCTGCCACCTCACCTGCCTCTCCTGACCTCGACGCCAGCCTGGAGCAGCGAAACAAGCGAGCGAATGCACGCTACCGTCGTCGCTTCTGCCAGGGCACTCGCATCGAGTTTGTTCCACTCGACCTCGGAAGCATGGGTAGCGCGCTCGAGTGCGCGCGCATGGTGCGCGAGAGGTACACGCATGTCACACACGTGGTGCTCAACGCTGGCTCTTCGGCGTGGACGGGCATGAACTGGTTCCATGCCGTCTGGATGATTCTCACTCAGTTCCGATACGCCGTTACATGGCCTGCGTACAAGATGCAGCGTGCTGGAGACAAGAGCGACGACGATTATGGCTGGGTTTGGCAATGCAACGTCGGTGCGCACTGGATTCTGGTACGTGCATTGCTGCCCTCGCTACGAGCGACACCCTACTCGGTTCCTTCGCGCATTGTTTGGACCAGCTCGGTCGAAGCCTTCTCCAAGTACTACGATGTCAACGACTACGAGTGCATCGATGTCTCCAAATCGCCGCTGCCATACGAATCGGTCAAATACCAGTGCGAGCTGGCTGCATTTGGACTGGACGATGCGCTTCAGACTCGCCGGATGCGAACCCAGCCGGGAACGCCGAGGGAAGAGCGTCCCTCGCTGCTTGGCATGTCATCCGTCGACTCTCAGAGTGGTGCAAGCATGCGCCGCTCCGCCTCGTCCGCAAGCGGCACAGCACCGCACGGGTTCCTCGGCCTGCCACCGGCATCGCGTGCGCTTCCTGGCCAACCGGAACCGCGCAGCTTCCTTGCTCATCCCGGTGTAGTGGCATCGACGATGATGTCGCAATTTGTCGCATCGTGGGTCACGGTCTTTGTCGTGGCAAGCTTCTACATTGCACGCTGGGTAGGATCACCCCATCATCCCATCGACCCTTTCAAGGGCGCTGTTTCGGTCAGTCACGCATGCTTGGCTCCGCAGCCAGACCCAAAAAAGCGATACGGCAGCCGAGCCGACTTCTGGGGCCGCGAGTATGTGGGCATTGAGAACATCGACTACTACCGCTCGCAGTTGGGAGGTGCTGGTCCGGGAGTGGGAGCTCGACTGGCGCTGGCAAAGATCGACCCCAATACGGTTCAAGGGGATCCTTCGGATGCCGGACGCGTTCTCGGCATGGCGCGCGAGTACGTCGGACATTGCGAGAGGATGGCACGCCAGGTTTGGCGAAGTGCGCGTAAGGGAGACTTGCCTCCCTGGAGCTCGTTGGCTGGCGACGAATTTGTGGTCGAAGAGCACGCTGTGCAGTCGTCGACCGAGGAGGAGGATGTGCAGCGGATGCTTGACACGGAGGATGCACGTCCACCTGCGACTTCGAAGGATGACGCCCCGGCGATCACGGTCAAGACCACCACCGTTCCCAGCAGTGGCGGATCTTCCAACGACGACGTGGAGTGGGAGAAGGTGCAGTAAATTGAGAGGCTAGCTCTTCCGTCATGTCGTGTCACACTTGTTTCCTGTCATGTCCGCACATACGCATTGTATACCGGTAGAAAAACACTGCGCATCGTCACACGGAAACAGCTTTGTCTGCGAAAGACACACTGACTTGCGAGCCGACGTATGTAGAGCTGTACAGTAGAAAGGGTGGCAGTCCGTGTCAACACAACCTGAACATGTTTGGGGAAAGTGCTGTCCAGCGACTGACGTGTCAGTCTTATGTAATCACAACAGCATTCTCAGTGCGCTCTTTGCCCGCTAATAGGCAGTCAAAACGGAAAGAGTGACAGAAAATAGAATCGTTCAAAAAATTGGCATGAGAATTGAGGTATGAAAATCAATCGACCAATCAAAACCCCTCGCTTCTGAGCATACCAGACTTCCGTACATCTCTACAGTACAGTACAATACAATAGCGACAGGATCCGCGAGCAAAGTGATTGCTACCGCGTTGGAGAGAAAGTCGCATACGTACATTCTTCAGCAGCCGCAAGAGGGAAGCAGACACGCTTCGCTTGACCTGGTTCGAATGTCAAGAAAGAATTCGCCGAAAGAGAAGAAACTTTAACCGGCCAGAGCGCGTGGGCGTCACAAATTCATGGACCGCCTTTTGGCGCAAGCAAGATCTACCGGGATTCAGTGCAGCGAAACCTTGGACATTCTTCCCGGAAGATCTAGGATGCACTACCGAGCTTCTCTTGTTCTTCCAGAGCAACGGAAGAGTCGCATGCTCAGAAGGAGAGGCCTCATGCTGTCAAAGCAGCTGCAGAGATTCCAGAAGAAAGCACTTGGGAACCGTACAATCTGGTAGATAGACAAGCAATCGCATGAAGTTCGAGGACTAGCTGCAGCACCAAGGCAGACATTTTCAGTTTCGCAGGGGCAACGGAGTCCGGAGGTAAGTTGGAGTACAGAGAGCCCTGAGCTGAACTGCAACATGGTTCTGGCATCGTTTAGATATCTGTGCCCAGGCCTTCGACCGGAAACTGTAAACGTACACACGGTACTGTGTGTCAATTCCAAGTTCTGCAATAGGTCCTTGCAGACCGAAAGGAATCCGACCAGCACGCCGCCGCCGCCGCCCGCCTACCAATCAATCACCTTGCATAGTGGCAATCGATTGGCGGCGTTTGAGACTTGCTTTTCCGGAACTGGCAACGAAACGGTGTCCAGGCCGCTGGCTGTTGAGGTCAGAAACATCACTTTTACAGGCAAATTAAAGCACCAAATCGCAACGTATGTAGCCAGATGTATGTAAAGTATGCCAACGATCTGCGACGGGTTGCTTCGGCTGGGCAAACATTATCGATTGTCGAGTCAAGTCAAGCTTGTTGTTCCACAGACTGACCTCTGTCCCACATGAAATCCGGCTTCCGATGCTTCCACTCGACCAGGACAAAGGGAGAGGGTTGCGAGCATGTCTAGCCCGACAAACATTGGCAACCGGCATCGAAGACCCACCGCCACCTTCTTTGCCGAGGCATATCTTTGCAACCGTGTGCAATGCCTCTTTGTTCATTTGCGGACCCCACAAGTTCTCGACATCGAGCCCCATGAGCGTGAGAAGGCAATAGTGGGCACAGAAAGCACAACAGCCGGCAACGGCATACACACGACAGCTATACTGTGTACGCGCGTATCGCAGTGGCGAGGCTCGAGCCCACACGGCTTCTTGCATCAACTCATTGGATGGACTTTAGATGAAGGTGGAGACGAGGACATCCAGCAGCAAGTTGTTGATTCTTCCCCGTCGGCTTTGCTTCCGACACAAGCTGAAGTCGCTGTGGACAGCGTAGCAAAGCAAAATGGTGTGCGTCCGATTGATCGTCTGTGCTGGACGCTGAGTTAGCTTGCCTCATGCGAACACCGTTAGCGCTGAAACTGGCCTCTCGCTTCATGCACGGCGATGGAAAATGAAAACAAAAAAGAAAGTTCATCGAAGTCAGTCAGCTCAAAAGCGGTACAGCAAAGCCTGCCAATTGAGTTGAAGAAAGGTTTGTGCTGCCAAGCCGACCTTCACATCCTCAGCGCTTCGCTTCGAATCTATCTGAGCCTGTGTTGAGTGTAGATTTTAGGCTGCCTGTCGAAGCCGCGATCCGAATTTCGGCTACTTGAACAGTGTCTCGGTCGGCTGCTGCGTTACAAGAGCCACACCAGAGCTTGCAAGGGATTTCAACTGCAAAGCTCTGCCCCAGATCCACAGCGAGGCCAAGACAAAGCAGCTTGCAGCAGCCTCTCAAGGGTTCTGTTTGATGGCAAGCAGCCTTCCCCTCTTCTCATGCGTCGATGACACTCCGCTCCTGCCATCACAGTTCTAGACCTCATCATTTGCCTGCTGCTCTTCGCCCTCAGCCTCTGGCCTTTCGCCGTTCGCCGTTCGCCGCTCCTCTCCCCTCTCTTCCCGCTCTTACCGTGACCGTCAGTTTCCGCCTTTTCTCTCTCTCCTCTCGCTGTCCTCGTCAGAGCACGCTTTCGAGGACCTTTACATTCACACGCCCTCGTGTCCATCTCAGGCAGCTCACCCGAAATTGGTTCGATATTCGGAGTCTTACGCAGAGGGGATCTCTCGGAGTCTTACGCAGAGGGGATCTCGCTGTGTTGCTCTGTGGCTGCTTTTCTTGCTGAGCTGCTCCGTATTTTCGCAGTCCATACGTCCCTGCCGTAGGCACCCTTGGCACGCTCAATCTTGAATCAGCCCTCTTCGCTCATCACTTACCACCTGATCGCAGGCGCTGTCCTTTTTTGTGCGCAGCACAGCAAGAGCAGTATTGCAGCAGCGACCACTGTTCTCTACCCAAAGTGCTCTTTCCACTCTTGCCCCGCCTCTGCTTCCGTTCCGGGGCCCACACCACAAGGAATCCATTCAAGACTCAGTCTGGGCTTCCACAGCGCCTGATCGGCTGGCACTCAGCTCCAGATCTTGACGTTCACCAACGGATCTTTTGCTCCGTCCTCGCAGCTGCCATATTCCTTCCCTTTCCTTTCTACCTTTCCCCACCATCCTGCATCTGTCCTTCATCCCACTCTACATCACCTCATCCGCCATCTCCTTCCTCTAGCAACCTCGATCTTCGCCCACCCCGCCACCTCTGTCATTCGGATTCGTCGCCAGCCGTTATCTTGTTGTGTTCGTCTCGGGAATCTATCACACCATCCGTCCGTCTTTCATTGATCCAACGCTGAGCTTCCAAGCCCGAGGTCAATCCATCACACATCCCCGTCTCTTCCGTCCATCCGCCCTTCGATCTTGTCCAACTCAGTCTGCTGTCACGGCGCTTGAACTCGCGCCCGCTTCGTTCCTGGCCTGATCGATATGCAACAGCAAACCGCCACCATGGCAGCGCCACTACCTTTCGGTCGTCGTCCCTCGGGCTCGTACGCGCCAGACTTTCCTGGGGGCGCCGATCCACGTCTCAGCGCTGCTCATGCATACGCTCCACCACACCATCAAAGCCATCTTTTCCAACAGCACGCTTCTGATGCCGCTCCCAACTACCAGTACGCATCTAGTCGATCGCCCTTCGATCAGCAGATCCCCTTTGATGCCACCAATGCCTCCAACGTTCAGTCGTGGTTCTACAACACTTCACAGGAGTCACAATCACAGAATGTTCCAGAAGCTGGCCTGGCTTACCATCTCGACCCATACGCTCAACACGCTTCTGCTGCAGCGGTACCCAACAACCTTGCAGCCGCTCCAGTTCCACCCATGGCAAACAATGCTCAGGGTCATGGCGCTGTCTCAGGACCTCCGACAGCCAACTTTGCATCCAAATCAACACCTTTCAACGCCACACCAGCTGCTGTTCCCTTTGCTGTCGGCCCATCCGGTCGCGCACTCCCGCCTTCTGCCCCTGGCGGATCGCATTCTCTTGCGACTGCGGTGCCGCCTTCGTTGGGAGACCGGCGTTCCAGTAATGAGAGTGCACATTTGACCGCAACAGCCCTCTCCATGTCTGAGGCAGGTTCCTCTGTCGCTCATGTTCCAATCAAAGGCAACGCTCACTCTGCACCAGAGTCGATCGGCTTCAACGGTTCCCTCTCACCCTCTTCTTCGGCGCGTATGTCGGGTAGTCCCGAAGCCATCAACGCTTCGCACATGTTCTCAGCGTACACCACCGCACCAGCACCTCCGCCTGGTGGCATGGTCATGGGCGCGCCAGTCTCCACCTCGGTCATGGACTCGATTGACTCGTGGCTCGCTCCTGCTCCGGCTCCCGTCGCACCATTAAGTGCTATGCACTCGGCCACTACATCTACTACTCATACGGCAACCATGGGCGGCGCAACAAAAGCTTCCCCTAGTTCCGCGCGCAACATCTCACCACCAGAGCTATCTGCATCCAACAACATGTCATCTTCCTCTCGGGCCTCGGCCAATCCCGCATTCCATCCCGGTTCTACTAACGACAGCGCCTCTGCGCTTGCCGGCGCACCATTCAAGACGAGTGTAGAGAGGCGCGAACGCAACAAGGCTTCGCAGCGAGAGTCTCGCAAGCGTAAGCAAGATCGAATGGAGACGCTTGAGAGCGAGAACGCAGCGCTCAGAAAGGCGCTCGCCGACATGAAGAAGTTCAGTCATGCTCTCTCCAATGGCGCCGGCATCCGCGGCGAGGATGGCGCCGAAGTAGCGCCTATCCAGCTCACCAAGTTCACGGGCGCTTTCCACCTCGACCTCATCGAGTCGCACCTGGACGACGAATCTGTCGAGGCTGAATGGAAGGGCATGGTCGGCCATCGCTTCCCTGCCCATACCTCTTCAGCCAAAGACTGGGATGGCTCTATTCCTGCCATTGCCTCGTCCACCTCAGACTCGGACGAGGACAACAGCCGCGAAGATGCGCAGCCCGGTTCATCGCGTCAAGACGCAGCGTCGATCAAAGACGAAGCAGATCTCACGACGCTCGATCAGGGCAAGGGCCCCTCGGTCTCGTCGCAGTCAGCTTCTCAGCAAGTCAAGAAGGCCATGTGGGAGATCTCGCTCAACCAGAAGCGTCAGAAAGCGGCACAGAGCTTCCCTTCCATGGTTGCGGTCCCCGAGTTGGTGCTGTACAAGGTGTGCCGACTCTACTTTAGCACGCTGCTTCCCTTCACTACCAAGCTCAAGTCGGGCATCATCAACCTTCGCGCTGCCCGCGAGATGCCGGGCTTCGGTGGGGGCTACGAAGATTTGCCACGCTTTCCCGGAGACCCTTCCTTTGGTGCAACGGAGCTATATCTGCCCAAGAACCTGATGCCCACAGAGATGCAGATGCGCATCGGCTTCCATCCCGTCGAAATTGCTGTGATGCCTTACCCAGCGCTCCGTGACAGGATCCTCACCATTCTCAGCGCGTTCCACGCGATCGAGGAGCTGGCGCAAGAAGAAGAGGACGCTGCGAGGTTCAGCGAAGACGGAGGCGCCAACAGCTCCCACTCTGGTCATCAAGAAGCGCAGCCAGCGCAGCCAGCTTCTGAAAAAGAGACTACCGGCACCGAGTTCAACGATGAGGACATTCGCAAGCGTACCGCTTTAGTGGCTGACATGTCGGCTTGGAAGCCAAAAGACTTCTCTGGTGCGGTCGTGATTCCGGACAAGAGTCGTGCGTACCCTTACGGCTTCCTTGACAAGCCTCGAGGCTCTCATCGTCTGCGCAAGCCTGCGCAGCGCTGGCTGGACGACTTTTTCTACGAGGTGGTGCAGACATTGCGAGTGTGGTCGCCTGCGGGCGATGTGTTTGACGGCGAGTGCTTCGAATTCAAGGAAAGCTTCTTCCGCAAGTATCCTTACATGGTGGATGGCGAGATTCTGCGGGCCACCAATCGATGGAGGAGGGCACGAGGCGAGGATCCCATCCGTCTCTGATTTGGGCCGCCTCGGATGCTGATCGCCTTGGTCTTAGCTCTTGCTTCCCATCACTCGCTCTATCCACGTTCAACGCTCGAAGCAGCATCACCATTCTCGTCGTCCCTGTTGGACCGAGACTTCCGTTTCATCGCTTTCCCTCTGGCTCGTGTTCCTTACCGCTGTTTTCGCATCTTTGCATTCATCTCGTCTCTCTGTCTTTCTATTTGAGCCAAACATTAGACCCTGCAAACTCGTCTCGGCCTGGATGTTCGAGTCGCTGCTCTGTCAAGCAGCTCGAATATGACACTAGTGTCTGGTTCTCCGTTGTCTTGGCCTCTTTCGTGCACTGTTCCAGTTTCTAGGTTCGCACCCGTTCACCACTTGTACTTTTCGATATCGATAATTAATGCAGTCCTTTATTTCTGTTGTGTGCCTGCGCCTAGCTCGTGGCTTTGACAGAAAGCAGAGATGGACGCTCAAGGGGCGACTCTGGTTCTTTTTGACGGCCAGTCCGATGAGAATTTCGAATCTGACTCGTCTTCGTCACAACACGCTGGCGTATCTACAAAGCGACGACCCTGAGCGAATTGGCAGGATTGACAAGCGCAACGCCATCGCCAGCGTAGGCTGGTATAGACCTCGCTGTTCCGTTCTGCATGTAGGTCGAAGTTGGCCAACCAAAGACGGAAGACGGAAAATTGAGGACACTTGGTCGGAGGATTTCCGAGCTTGAGGAGCTGACGAGCGGCAGTCGAAAAAGGACCTCTCTCTCTCTCTCTCTCTCTCTCTCTCTCTCTCTTCTTCGATTTGAGGCGAATTCGCTGCTCTACGAAACCGCTTCAAGTTTGCGAGTTGAGATCGGCAGCCAAGTGACGCGTGCGTGCGTTTGAAGCGTTCAAAGACCAACACTTGCACTTGGCCAGCCACAGTTTGGGAGAGTGTTGTGCGAATATTTTAGAGCGAATTTCAAGGTGGAATTTCACTTAGGGGTTCCAAAGTCTTTGTGTGCGAAATCCGCTGTCGATCAACACACACAAACACACCTCTTCAGAGCGAGAAAGCGCTGCACTGCCCCTGGCGTCTGGTCACATTCTTACAGTATACACAATCTGCTCCACTCAGAAGCAACTGCGCCGCCGCATCAAGCTCATGCCAGCAAACGTCGCCTAGCATTGTTGCTTGCCTTTTACATTTGCTCCTCGCTCCTTCGCTCTTGCTTGACTACTACCAACGTCCTCGTCAACGATCCATCGTTCGCAAATCTTCCGCAGGCGGCACTTACCGACCAGTCTCTATTCGAAGTCACACGAATCCATCATACACATACCAAGACAAGTACGATAGAACGTCGCTATTGCAGGCATACAACAACACGTCATGTCGATCTCACCCGTAGACATCTCGAGTCTCAAGCAGAGGTACGAGAAGGCTGGCCAATCCCACCTCTTTGCCTTTTGGGACACTCTCACCGCTGAGCAGCAAGCCGAGCTCGCTCAACAACTCGACGAACTCGATGTCGCACGTGTCAACCAGGTCTTTCAGACCGCTATCAAGGCAGACGAAGAGGCTAGGGCTGGCAAGTCGCATCAGGTCCAACCACCACCTCCCTCATCTGTCGAGAACACCATCGATGGCGAGGCGGATCCCGCCAAGGTACAGCACTTCCGCACCGTCGGTCTCAACGCAATCGCACACGGTCACGTCGGTGTGCTCTTGATGGCCGGTGGCCAGGGCACTCGTCTCGGCTCGAGCGCTCCCAAGGGCTGCTACGATATCGGTCTTCCTTCCCACAAGAGCCTCTTCCAGATCCAGGCGGAGCGCATCCTCAAGCTGCAAAAGGTTGCCGCCGAGCACGCTCACAGCACCCCTTCGTCTTCGAGCAGCTCGTCCAGCGCTTCCGTTGTAATCCCATGGTACATCATGACATCTGGTCCCACACGCAAGGACACTGAGGCCTTCTTCGCTCAAAACAACTACTTTGGCCTTGAGCAGCAAAACATCATCTTCTTCGAGCAAGGTACACTTCCTTGTCTCTCGCTCGAGGGCAAGATCCTTCTCGAGACACCCAGCAAAGTGGCTACGGCTCCGGACGGCAATGGTGGTCTTTACCGCGCACTTCGAACGCCTTACAACAAGGGTCAGCCAGACACGGTCGTTTCTGACCTCGAAAAGCGCGGCATCAAATACCTCCATGCCTACGGTGTCGACAACTGCCTCGTCAAGGTCGGCGATCCCGTCTTCCTCGGCGTCTGCTTGGAACAGGGTGTCCAGGCTGGTGTCAAGGTCGTCAAGAAGGAGAACCCCAAGGAGTCGGTCGGTGTCGTTGCCCTTCGCGACGGAAAGTTCGGCGTTGTCGAGTATTCGGAAATCCCTGAAGCGCTGAGCGAGGCCCGCGACGCAAATGGCGAGCTCTCCTTCCGTGCCGCTAACATTGTCAACCACTTCTACACCACCAAGTTTCTGGCAGACGATGTGCCCGCTTTCGAGCCCGAGATGGCCTTCCACATCGCCCGCAAGAAGATTCCGACGGTCGACCTGTCCACCGGTCAACCCATCAAACCCTCCGCACCCAACGGCATGAAGCTCGAGCTCTTCGTCTTTGACGTCTTCCCATTCTGCGGCGACAAGCTTGCCGTCCACGAGGTTGCTAGGCAAGAAGAGTTCAGCCCGCTCAAGAACGCCAAGGGTACCGGTGTCGATGACCAGGACACTTCGCGCCGCGATCTCCTTGCTCAGCAGAGCCGTTGGCTCAAGAAAGCAGGTGCCAAGATCGAAGACGGTGTCGAGGTCGAGCTCAGCCCTCTCCTCACATATAGCGGTGAGGGTCTTGACAGGTTCGCCGGCCAGACCCTGTCGCAATCTGGCAACATTGAGCCTTGAGCTAGCCTTCCAAGACAGAAGCATCATTGTGAACATTTCGTTATCCAATTGCAAAGTGTGTGAATGCACAGCTGGCCAGTGTCACCGAACGTAAAATCTGAGAGAGATGAAAGGCTTTGTTTGTCAGCTGAGACACCTAAGCCGACACGGCAACGCAGAACCCATAGAAAATCGAGGCTGACAACGTAGGCGGTTGAGCCTGCTCTCGAAGTGTGCAATATCCTCTCCGTCCCAAACTTTTCACCCCCATGCCGACTCAATATCCGTGAGACTATTACACTTTTCAAGCACACAGAAGAATCACAGACGCAAACAAGACAAAGATATGTGGAAAGGGTCCCAAAACGTGCCGATAGCCCGGCCTTTTGTGTTGTTGAAATTTTTGGGGGATGGGTGCGATTGTATACAAAGACTGGAGCACGGAAATGTGACCAGCCAGGGATGATGATGATGATGATGAAGGGGAAAGAGTGACGAAGATCGAAACAACGAGCTGTCGAGGATCAGGATGGATACCGCGGAAGCTATTCTCATGAACAACATACAACAAAGGGACCGGGTGTAAATGTTTAAGAAGAGAAAGGCTTGTGTGTGTGTGTGAAGGAAATTTTTGAGAAAGCAACCAGCGACAACATCCAATCACCATACTCGCAATCCGATCAACGACGACCAAAGGAAAGAGTCATGCAGGAAAAACGAGTCGAAAGAAGCAGATGCATCAACGAAACGCTTAGTTGGCGAAAAGAAGCTCGGTGAACTCCTTGGCAACGGGCTGCTTGGCCTCCTTCTTGATGCCCGACTTCTTCTGGGCCTGGGCGCGGATCTCGGATCGGATGGCAGCCTGGGTGTAAGGGTTGAGGCGGAAGAGAACAGCGCGGTTCTTGAGGGGGTTCTTGCGCTGGGTGAAGGGGCGGGTGGTCTTGGCGGGGCCCTTGGCACGGACAACCGACTGGATCTCATCAGAGTTGATGATGCGGGTAACGTCAGTGTTGGCGATCTTGGCCTTGGGGAGGGTGAAGCCGCTCTTGGCAGCGAAGACCTCGTCGAGGCGGCCGAAGGCGGACTGGGTGAAGATGACGAAGCGGCCAAGGTGTCCTCCGGGGGCGAGCTGGAGGATGTTGAGGCGCTCAACCGAGCAGAGCTCAACACCGGGAACGTTGCGGAAAGCCTTGACGATACCGGCATCCTGGTTGTAGATGACAAGGGGACCACGGCGCTGGGTGTGGCGGCGGTTGCGGATCTTGCCAACACCAGCACGGATCTTGCGCGAGTTGGAGACCTTGACAACGTCGTTGTAGGCGTTGACGGCCTTGAGGAGAGCGACAGCCTCCTTGGTCTTGGTCAGGCTCTCGGCGGCGTCGGCAACAACGAGGGGAATCTCCTCGAGCTCCTCAACGCGGTGGCCACGGGCGAGGACGAGCGAGGGGACGGCAGTGGCAGCCAGAGCAGATGCGGTAGCGTAACGCTTCTGGTTCTGGTTGGTCTTGATGAACCATCGGCGCCACAGCTTGGTGGGGGCGAACATGTGACCACCACGGACCATGTTACCGAAGGCGGCCTGACCGGATCGGTGGGTACCACCACCGCCGACACGGGGGATACGGGCGACGGCACGACCGGTACCCCAGGACTCGGCAGAGGTCTGGTGACCAGCCTTGGTGGAGACGGCGTAAGGCTGACGCTTGTTCTTGGCAACGTTGGCTGAAGGAGGCGAAAAAGGTGGTAGAAGGTAAATCAGTCAGTGATGAGCTCTTTAGAGGGCAGACCTTCCTCGCCTTTCTTGCGCTTCTCTTTCAAGCGTGATGGTTCATCCTGCAACTCTCGTGTCTCCATCTGCATCCGCTCTTTGTACTGTGCCTGCTTTCCACTGCGATGATGCTGGGTTCCTCTACTATTCCGTGAATCTGCTGATTGCCTCCTTCGCTTCGTATCTGCCAATGTCCTGCGTCCCTTGTTGACATGAGAGAATGCTCGAATAGATACTTACTGTGAACGAGCTGAACAACATCAGGTCGGATGGGAGCAGTGAAGACTGCGGGGAGGGGGAGCGAGCCCGAGGCCGCGCCATCGAGGCCCCTCACGTTGACGGCTGTGAGAGTGAAAGGGAAACAAAAGTCGATGATGTTAATGAGATGATCTTGGCATCTGAATACGGTCTTTCAGCAGCATAACAACAGTGTAGCATCCATTATCCACCAGGGTTGGAGAGCAGAGCGAAAAACGAGTTGAAGGTCGTCCGTAAATTGTGTTGGAAGGTGCGAAGGATAGCTCAAAACAAGCTCTGGCGAAACGTATGTGTTGATTGTGACAGGGAGTCGAAATGGAAGAATTGGGAGATCCTGCATCAATTCCTCTTGTGTCGGGTACACCTGCAATGTCTGCTCATATTGTCTTAAGTGCCCGATGCCGTAAGACTCTTGCATCGAACAAGGACGCAGCCTGTCCACGCAGCGGCGCTTTTCGTATGGAGTCGGTCGAAGAGATGCGGAGAAATGTGCGTGCGATGCTATGTGTCCGGTAGGGATGCCCGTATATGATGCGATGCCGATGTTGTGATGTTATGTCGATGATCTCTGCACTGATGGCATGCTCTCCAACGTCGGTGGCGGACTGTGCTGTAGGATGCTGACTGGTGCGTATGTGTAGATGCTGCTGATGGGCTGTACGAGATACCTACTGGGTCTAGCAGCCATTTTCGATATCTTGAAGGGGATGGTTGGTGGATGACTCCAAGAAGGATGGTGACGGCGAGCTCTGAGTAGCCAACCCTCGGATTCGGACCTTGAGAGAGCGCTTGCTTGCGCTGCTGTGTGTCGATCGACTGTGAGTTGGAATAGACTGGTTCTGCTGCCACAAAATTTCTCCGCCCCGCTCACTCTCTCTACCAAGGCATTCTGAAACCTTTGCGAAATTTTGGAGAATGCTCCAAGTTCAGATCAGCCAGGCGCACTGTGATCGTGTTTCACGTGATATGTGTCAAGCTCGGCCGAGGATATCCCAAGCCAAAATTTAGTCGAAATTCAATCGGATCCGTCCAAAGCCTCCTCTGCCAAATTTCGCGATTTCGACGAAGTCCAATTTCCACACAGCAGCCGTAGCAGGCACGCAAGCCAGTTGGTCAGAAGTGTGTCTGTCTGTCGAGCGTCGTGGCAGCAACACAGCGTCTTGCAAGCAGAGTAAGGAAAGGGCGAGGGTCGAAGGCTTCTGAAGCGCACGCTGCGCCAGCTGCTGGCTGCATCGGAAGCGTGTTCGTCATCGCTTGTCTTTGCTCCCTCCATCTCTCGTACCTTCAAGATATCACATCCATAAACGACAAGATGACTTTCCAGACTCTGTGGTACAGCCACCCCCGAAAGTTCGGCAAGGGTTCCCGTCAGTGGTACGTATCATGGCAATCCAACATTTCGCATCGAAACCAACGCAGCAGAGCCGACTGGAACACATCAGCAGCAGAGCATATCGACAACGACATATTCACAACGAAGGCGAGCACACACATAGCATCGACTAGCATAGAAACCGTCAGAGACATGCACGCAGCATGTGTCGCGTCAACACGCCCTCCATCGTATCAGCATCATCAACCAATCGCATGTACGCGCAGTCAATGCACACGCCAACGCTACACGTTCGCATGTCGACATCAACCACAGATTCGGAGCGGCATTAGAAAATGGGACTAGGAAGATCATGGCTTTGGAAGTGCAGATAGGTCGTATCGACTGCGATGGAGCAGACATAGCTTGGATGCAGTCGTGTCGCGAGATCATCACGTTATCGCAGGTTGACAGTCTGGAGGACAGCATACTGCCCAAGCGTCCTTCACAAGGCACGTTCTCGAATCGAATGGCGCTGCGCAACGAAGCTCGAGTGCTACAGCCTTGATCTCTGGTTGGGATCGATGCGTCTTTGTCATGCATCCTGGACTTCTTGTAGACGTTGTGATCTCGGGACATCAAGCGACTGGCGTCGGGGCACGGACAGATCTCGCGGCTTAGACTTCTTCGATAGCGACGACTTCATTTTCGATTCAATCGTGGCATTCACCGCAACGTTCAGCACTTCGAGACTCATCTCAAAACTGCAGATCGACGGATGCAGTTTCAGTCTACTATTTCGACCTCTATGTTGACTCGACACGGCCGCATCGCCATCAGCCTGCATTGATCGATCTACCGTTGCTCTGCTTCGTTCCAATCGACTGTTTCTGCGTCATTTCAACTTTTGCTCTCTCAGCATTATCGAGCTATGTACTGACACCTTCTCTTTCGTGCTTGTCGCATCTTGCATCGAATTCTTTCTCTGCAACAGCCGTGTCTGCGGCAACCAGGGCGGTATCATCCGCAAGTACGGCCTCGACATCTGCCGTCAGTGCTTCCGTGAGCGCGCTGACCAGATCGGCTTCCACAAGTTCCGTTAAAGCGGATGTGGGCCTTCCCCGTCAAGCAAAACTCGCACACACATACACATCCCCTCTTTCTCTCTTTTCTCCATCATGCATCCAAAAGTCTCAACCAGAGATCACCGCTTTCCCTGCTCGCAGTTGAGCGACCTCTAACCCTCATGTGAACATTTCCACTTGGGGGGTCAGCTTGCCCGACAGCTGCCTCTTGCTCTGTCGTGGCCAACTGGTTGATACCGTACGCGGCTCGAGCTAGTACTACCAACATTTCCCCCTTCTGCTCATGTCCCTTACGTTGTAGTCATTCGCTTTCATAGCAACCCAAAACGTTCATCGGTCCCTCAAAATCTGCAAGGTCGAGTGTGAACAGATACTTCAAGTGAGATGCCAGGCGTTTGATGTCGGCTGAGCCGAATGAGGCTCACAAATCTAACGCTTTGACTTCAACTAGCTGCTTAGAACGTCCCGGCAAGCGATGTCTGCCCGCGTTCTGTTCCGTATCCTACCTCAAGCCAGCGGCAAGCTGCTGCCGATGCGTATACCAGGCCCTGAGTCGGACTTGAGATCAGATACGAGCATGCTACACTCAAAATCGATCGGTTGCGGAGTTGTAGGTGATCCCGATCCAGAAGCTGTCGCGATCCCGTGCGAGAGGTGTGAGCGGTCATTTGCGGAATTGAGATGTACAGACGGTCAACTTGCAGTTTCTCAGTCAAATCCGACGTTTCAATTGCAGAGCTGCTGATTGGACCCGACAAGTGAGATCCGAGCATGAGATGCACGCCAGCTGCACCGTGTTGCCAGTTGGAACTTGGAGGGCCTCGCTGTTCAAGTCTGGCTGCTACCTTATCAGTCGAAGACCATAGCGTTCGTCACCATATAAGATGAACCAGGTAGGACCAAGCTGATGAAATCTTGGCAAGTTTTCAGGAACCTTTTCAAGAAGATCAGATCACTACCAGTCGGTGTTGTGAGCTTTTGTGCTGGAAGAGTGTCAACGCAAAGAGCGAGCGATTCGGAGTAATGTGGGGAGAGAGGTTCAAGCTATGTTGATGCACTTGACCGGTTCGGAGACATCCACCGTGAACAGCATCGTGATGCTCGCTCTCTTCCTTGTCTTATCTACTGCTGCGGGTCGCTTGTAGGCTTCCGATCCATGTCACAGATTTCGGCTGCACAACGAGATGGTCATGCGAAGCTGTCGAGGATGAGGTAGTGCAGCGACGGCTACAGCAGCGATGGTACACAGGGATCTGGTTTCTTCTAGCGAGAAAGGTGAGAATGAGAAACAATCTTTCACGGACGTTGCCGGCCGACCGGCTTGCCAATCGCAGTTAGCCAGTCAAGATTTTTTGTGCTCGCTCTCTTTCCTTCTCGATCGGGCTCTTGCGCTGCCTGCCTCGACTTCTCAAAAGCACTTTCGCTGGCATCATCAATCGTTCAATAGCATCCGTCATGTGCATATCTACGAATCTGCTCCGTGGGGTGTTTTGTAGAAGGCTTGAAGCGTGGTTGAGAGGCCCATTTCGGTCCAACCGGTCTAGACGCTGAAAAATTCGCGTTCAAGCTTCTCTGGAGGACGATCGAATTTACAAGGAATTACAGAAGGTGCATAGGCACTTGAAGAGGAGTCTATTCAGACTGTGCGGTCTTCGAAGGGTCTCAATTCAGAATTACAATACGACCTGTGTGGTTCTTTGCAGCTTGTATTCGCTTACAGAACTTGTTTGAATTGCAACGTCTGAAAGCGCTGTGTCCAAGCGCGTTGACGGCGCAGGCTAAACCACTTTTGTCACACAAAAGCGAGCGTGTTGATTGGACCGTGCTCGTCGACACATAGGGTTCCATAGAAAAACAGCGCTCGGGCTGTGATTGCCGTGGCTGACCGGTCAAAAGCCAGCCAGGTGTTTGCTTTTTACCCTTTGCTCTCCGCAGCCGCAAAGAGGCAGCTTGTGAATCAGCGCAAAAAATTGGAATTGGAATTTTGCCCTTGCTGCTCCTTCGCCCGATGTTCACTTTTTCCCCTTTTTCACTCTCTTTTTGTCTGGTGGTCGGTGTGATGGGTTGCCAAACGCGCGCTGCTGGCTGGTCAGACTGGCTCAGTGGGCTCAACCGGACGACCCCCGCTTCAATCTCGTCGCTATTCGGCCCTTTCCGCGTGTAACACTCTGAGGCTCAGAGTCTCGTCCTTCGCTCCCTCTGCCCTTGTTCGCCCGTCCTGCCCATCTGCGTTCTTGTACACCTCTTGGTCCCCATCGGCGCATCCCTTCCCCCTCTACCACCACCCTCTACCACCACCATCTCTATTTCTCCCCACACGTTTTCCAGAGTGAGAGCAGGGTAGCTGGTATTACACATCATGCTTCCTCTTCGAGCACTTCGCACTTCGTCCCTCCGGGCGGCCGCCAAGGCTCCCCTCGCCCGCGGCTATGCCACCACCGTCGCCGAGGAGGCTGCCGAGATCTCCCCTTCGCTCTTCGACAAGAAGGTCGAGATGTCCGTCGTCGAGAAGGGCAAGGGCTACTACATCAACTACAAGCGTATCGAGGACAACCTCAAGGTTGTTCGTGAGCGGTAAGTTTCAGCATTTCTTCTGTTCCTTCTTCTCCAAAAGGGCAGCGACATCGTTTTCCACTTCAGCCGCGCAGCATGCAGCGTTGCACCGTTCCCCAACCCAAAAGCCGTCTCCTTGGAGAGGATCACGCAGCTAACGTGCAGTGCCGCAGCGTGCGATACGAGGAAGCACGATCGTTCACCTCTGATCTCTGCGTATTGCGAAGGACTCAGCCAGTTCAGGCGTTTACTTTGCCGTGCGCAGTACGGGAAAAAAAGGAAGCAACGAGGCGTTCTTTCGGATCTTGAACGCTCAAGCTCTGTAGATCGGCTTTTCCGCTGATTTGCGCTGGCGAGCTGGACTTCCGCTTCTTTGCACGGTCGCGGAGAAGAACTTTGTCTCATTTCAGCATCTATGAACAATTCCACTGACTCTGATATGCCCGTCCCTGCTTCGTACCGCTCTTGACAGTCTCAACCGCCCCCTCACCCTCGCCGAGAAGATTGTTTACGGTCACTTGGACAACCCCCACGAGCAGGAGATCACCCGTGGTTCTTCGTACCTCAAGCTCCGACCCGACCGTGTTGCCTGCCAGGATGCCACCGCCCAGATGGCTCTCCTCCAGTTCATGTCGGCCGGTCTCCCCACTGTCGCTGTCCCCACCACTGTCCACTGTGACCACCTTATCGAGGCTCAGGTCGGTGGTGCCAAGGACTTGGCCCGTGCTATCGAGATCAACAAGGAGGTCTACGACTTCCTTGCCACTGCCACCGCCAAGTACGGCATTGGCTTCTGGAAGCCCGGTTCCGGTATCATCCACCAGATCCTCATCGAGAACTACGCCTTCCCCGGTGGTCTCATGATCGGTACTGACTCGCACACCCCCAACGCCGGTGGTCTCGGTATGATTGCCTGTGGTGTCGGTGGTGCCGACGCTGTCGACGTCATGGCTGATATTCCCTGGGAGCTCAAGGCCCCCAAGGTCATCGGTGTCGAGCTCAAGGGCAAGATGTCCGGCTGGACCACCCCCAAGGATGTTATCCTCAAGGTGGCCGGTGAGCTTACCGTCAAGGGTGGTACCGGTGCCATCATCGAGTACAAGGGTGCCGGTGTCGAGTCGCTCTCGTGCACTGGTATGGCCACCATTTGCAACATGGGTGCCGAGATTGGTGCCACCACCTCCGTCTTCCCCTACAACGAGCGCATGGGCGACTACCTCCGCGCCACCAACCGATCCGAGATCGCCGACCTCGCCAAGGGTTTCCAGCGCAACCTCCTCCCCGACTCGGGCGCCGAGTACGACTCTCACATCGAGATCAACCTCGACACCCTCGAGCCCCACATCAACGGTCCTTTCACCCCCGATCTTGCCACCCCCCTCTCCAAGTTCGCCGAGGAGGTCAAGAAGAACGACTGGCCCGAGGAGCTCAAGGTCTCGCTTATTGGTTCGTGCACCAACTCGTCCTACGAGGACATGAGCCGATCCGCCTCGATCGCTGAGGAGGCTGCCGCCCACGGCCTCAAGGTCAAGTCGGCTTTCACCATCACCCCCGGTTCCGAGCAGATCCGTGCCACCATTGAGCGTGATGGCCAGATGGAGATCCTCGAGAAGGCTGGAGGTATGGTTCTTGCCAACGCCTGTGGTCCTTGCATTGGTCAGTGGGACCGAAAGGACATCAAGAAGGGTGACAAGAACTCGATCATCACTTCGTACAACCGTAACTTCACCGGCCGTAACGACGCCAACCCCGCCACCCACGCCTTCGTCGCCTCGCCCGACCTTGTTACCGCCATGGCCTTCGCTGGTCGCCTCACCTTCAACCCCATGACCGACAGCCTCAAGGGTGCTGACGGCAAGGAGTTCAAGTTCTCGGCTCCCACCGGTAAGGACCTCCCTCCCCGCGGCTACGACCCCGGTAACAACACCTACCAGGACCCCCCAAGGACCGCTCGGCTGTTCAGGTCGCCATCGACCCCAAGTCGGACCGTCTCCAGAAGCTCGAGCCCTTCAAGCCCTGGAACGGCAAGAACCCCACTGACTGCCCCGTCCTGATCAAGGCCCAGGGCAAGTGCACCACCGACCACATCTCGGCCGGTGGCCCATGGCTCAAGTACCGTGGTCACCTTGAGAACATCTCGAACAACTGTCTCATTGGTGCCATCAACGCTGCCAACGGCAAGGCCAACGAGGTCCAGAACGTCTTCACCGGCGAGTGGGGACCGGTTCCCGCCACTGCCATCCAGTACCGTGAGCAAGGCAAGCCCTGGGTTGTCATTGGTGACGAGAACTACGGTGAGGGTTCGTCGCGAGAGCACGCCGCTCTTGAGCCCCGTTTCCTCGGTGGTTGCGCCGTCATTGCCCGCTCGTTCGCTCGTATCCACCAGACCAACCTCCGCAAGCAGGGTATGCTCGCTTTCGAGTTCGCCAACCCCGCTGACTACGACAAGGTCCGCCCCGACGACCTCGTCGACATTGTTGGTGTCACCGAGCTCGCTCCCGGCTCCAAGGTTTCGCTCGTCTGCAAGCACAAGGACGGCTCCAAGGATGAGCTTCCCCTCACCCACACCATGAACGAGAACCAGATCTCTTGGTTCAAGCACGGTTCGGCCCTCAACAAGATGGCTGCCGCCGCCAAGTCCGCCTAAACGGATGGATCGTCTTGAGCTTTGCAGCTAAACGTCAAACCCGCGCATCTTGATACTTGATTGCGCTCGATTCGGCGTCGACATCTGGAGCGTGCCCGCCTTTTCCCCCCATACCTGTACTTATTTTATAACTACCGTCGTTCCAGCACGCCCGACGGAAAAAGAAAGCATGTTTCTCTCGATCTGATATCTAGAGTGTGAAGTGATCTGTGCTTTATTGGAAATTGCTCGTGAGATATAAGATCGTGGAGCGGCAAGGTAGGTTGCCGTCAACATCACGGAAGCCATTTTCGACAGCATCTGCTTTGTGAAAAGCTCTTGCCGCACTACAAAAGACACGTACGCTTTCAGATTCAGAATGTGCTCAGATGTGCGAGCTGAGATTGCTCGACATTTCAGCCATCGCTGCAGGCCTGCACAGGCACATGTGTTGTGCAGCGATGTCAGAAGGAAGCGGAGCTCCCGATGCAACGGTCAACTGTCAAGCGCGTTGTCGGCGATTGCAACCGATCTCAGAAGCTCCAAAAGCAAGTCGTTTCATCGAAATCGGGAGAGATCCGACAACCGAAGGATACAGCGGATAGCGGAATTGGGGGTGCTGTAACAGTGCTTGCTGGCATGCAGAAGGCGTGGGCAAAAGAGTAAGTGTCGGAGCTCGAAAAGGGAGCAGAGCTGGACTGCACATCGACATCGTCTTGCGCTCATGAGTGCGTGTTGCATGGGAGACCGACGGCCAGGAATACTCTACTCTGTACCTCTGTCTAGGAATTCGTTCGGAGCGCAGAAGCGGTCGGATTCTGAGTAAGACACCTCAACTCAGCTGATCAGCGCTACGCTATGGCACGATGCTGGTTGCAGCTACCTTGTACATCCACATTGCATAGATGGGAGCAAGAGCAAAAGCAAGAGCAGGAGCGGTGTTCGGATTTACCGGAAGTCACCTCGGGTCTTGACATCCTTTACTGTACAGTTCAGAATCCACATCGACATAGCTTCTTCGCCGTTCCTTGATAGAGAGGCAGACACAGGACTTGTCCGAATCAAACATGCAAAAGTGACAGCAAGGACCCTGTGTGACCCGCCATCATGGGTCATAAGGTCAACTGTAGAGCGGAAAGCCAAAAACCCTGTCATTTGGCGAGGATCGTTCATGTTAATGTTTGCTTGCAAATCATCATCCTACCCTAGGGTCGTCGACCCTGACTAATGTACAAAGTTGACCGAGCGGACGATCCGGCTACAAACGAGGTGGCTTTCTTTGAAGATCGATTGAATTGAACGAATGCAATGGACGGGAAGCGGACAGGTTCGCTTACAGCCACACATAGATGTGTGCCTGAAAGCGGTGGAATCGAACTACTGGTGAGGGCAGAGATGATGGATTTCCAAGATTTTGGTTTCCTCGGGAAGAGCGGAGAGGCGTTTGCGACTTTCACGTCTGGTCGAAAGCCTTGGCAACAGGGTGCGGAATTGCGATTCCGCTTACGAAAAAGAAAAGAAGGAAAAAAAAGTAATTTCCCTAATTTCCTTTTCTTTTTCTTCTTCCTTTTCCACGGCAGTGTGTGCAGTTGCAGGTGGTGATGCATCGACATTTGAACACCGGTGTGGTGTTTGAAGTGCGAGTGCGCGTCATCGTGCAAAAGTGAGCGGACTTTCGAATTCCGATCGCGATCGAGCGCTCTCTCTATCTTTTTGCAGCAATTTATCGACGCTTCTTGCCTTCTTGTCCGTCTTGGCTGGAAGCCCTTTTTCCGTACAAACTTGGCCAGCCATTTGAAACTCCGCCGTACCGTACTGTACTGTGCTGGAATAGCAGCAGCTCTGTTTCGTAATGATGCCTCCGACAAGCGCACATCTCCTCATTGAAGACGGATCGTGTGAGCAGCACAGCCTATGATATTGGTGGTGATGTTCAATTCGACCGGGTCAGCTTGGCGCCTCAGGCTTGGCTGAACACCTACAAGCTTGGCGCAAACCAACCAATCATCCAGATCCCGATGGACCATTCACTAGCTGCAATCTCGGCCGTCCGAGACCTTTTCGATTCTGCGCAAACTACAACCCACCTGACCAAAGAGGTCATCGTGCTTTTTTCTGGTCTTTGCTTTGAGTGATGATGGTGTTCCATTCCTGCGAAACAAACCCTGGAAAGAAGCCGTGGGTCTCCCCACAGTTGGATCCTTGTCTCGTCAAGCCTCCATCGTTAGTACGAATGTCGTTTTTACGTGGATTCAAGGTCACAAGACACGCAGCAGCCGGAATGAGTGGGACTGTTCGATTTGATCAGCAAATCGAAGCCTCACCATTGCAAAGACAAATTTTATGCCAACAGGAACGGATCCATGTTGTCCGGAACCGACCGCAGGTAGGAGCAATACAATACATTTGTGTTGTCTGTTTTGCAACAGCATCTCGTGCAGTTCGCACACGCGCGTCTCAGTAAACGAGGGCTGGCAAATACGGAGACACGCACGGTAACACGGTGGGCGGAATGCAGTGCATGTTTGTTGATGTTGTTGCCTCTCAAAAAGCATTCTCATTTCATCTCGCCTTTGTTGAAAGGCTGCACGGCGTCGAGGGCTTGCAGAAGTCACCAGCCCCCTGGTTTTTTGGTTCTCGACAGTGTCCCCTCGTTTTGGTGAGAAACTGAACTGAAAGCCCACTTTTTCCCCGTTTCACCCTTCTTTTCACTTTTTTCTTCTTCTTTTCTTGTTCTTTTTCTTTTCGGGGGAGTGCATGTGGCAGTTGGCGAAATGAATTTCCATCCAAAGAAATGTTTTTCACCTCTGAATATGCTTCTCAGGTCCAATCCTTTGACATGACCATCTACTCGAGCCTTACTACATAGACTTGCTGTTTTTAAGAGACGCCCATTTGATTCTTCTGTCAAGTAGAGATTCGCTAGCCTACTTGGCCAGTTGAGGCATGACCAAAGCGGACCGACCAACGAGAAGCATCAAGATTTTCTCTTTTTTTATTTTTTATTTCATCAATGGTTTATGAGGATTTGATCATTTATTTATTCCGATACTGCTCTGGCGCCTAAAAGCAACAGGGCGTCATGTTCTGGTTTAAGCGCCTGTCCCAGTTGTGTGTCCAAAAGGCGGTTTCAACTTGGCACACCGGGCCAGACGTGAACGCACCAGCAAAACACTCATACAGTGGCTGCTCGCCTAAGCCTCACTCTTTCCTTCGTGGTTTCGAAACCAGGCTTTTGCTTTTGCCTCCTTGGCCTTTGCTTTCGGTGCCTCGATGTGGACAAGGGCTTGAACTCTCCTCTGGGCTCCGTGTTGTCCTTTGACCGGTTTGGTACCGGTTATTTACCACTGGAGACCGTTCTGTCCAAATCTGCATCCAGACATGCACTCTAGCCGTCGCACACCGTCATCTGCGCAGAGACAATCTGTTTTTCCAACACAGCGCAATATCTCGCCTAAGTCGCCTGGCTTCGCTGGCTTCGCTGGTCTAGTGCCCTCGTGCGACCTCAAGCGAATTGGCACGCGGGTTCAGCAGCGGTGTACTCCGTAACCTGCCAGAATGTGCACTCACTCCCTGCTGCTGTTACACAAGTTATTCGCCATCAGTTGTCTCCTACTCACTTCGTCTCGCGCTCTCGGCTTGCTTCGTATTCGCTACCACGACCAGATCTCAGCACATAGGCAGTGTACACACTCTCGACACACTGCGATTCCTCCTTGCCTCATCCAGTTTCCTGCTCACCCTCGCTTCGAACCATCCTCGGTCCCTGACTGTCTGATTCAAAGCCTTTTTTCCCCACCTGCACTCAATTAGGCTTCCGCTGCCACACTTTTCTTTTGCCCACAGGGTTTGACCCTCCGCATTGGAGCATCAGTTCATTTCGGTCACAGCGGTCACCTTTTCCCCTTTCTTTCACTTTCACTGACAGCATTCCTTCACTTGGCACAATCCCCTCTCACCTACCGCGCCACACCTCGTTCCTTTGGCTTTGCCTCATATACCCTCTCATCTCGATCTATTCCTTCGTCCTTCCTTCCCCCAACATATACCTTTCCGCCATCTCTTTCTCGCGATTCCTTGCTCCCCCTCACCACTCATCCCCCACGGCGACCCGTTCATAGCGCGTCCGCTCCCCTCAAGAGGCTCCAAGCGCCCCCTTTTCCTAGTTCATCCCCTCCCTCCTTCGTAGCTCGCAGTGTTTGCTGCTACTTTCAAGATGGAGAACACCAAAGTCGAAGATGTCAAGGGCGAGAAGGCCGTCCAGCACGTCAAGCCTGCTGGCGGCGAGCTCGAAAAGCAGCTCACCCCCGAGTCTGAAGCCTTCTCCCGCCCTGATGGCATGTCGGTCGACGACATCTACGAGCGCAAGGTCTACATCCTCAACAAGGTCATGAACGAGCACATTGGCATGGGCAAGGTTCAATGGCAGCTTTTCCTTCTTTCCGGTTGGGGTTGGATGGCCGACAACCTCTGGCTTCAGGGTGTTGCCATCATCTTGCCTCAGGTCGAGCGTGAATTCAACATTCGCAGCGATGTGCGATGGATGACTTTTGCGCTCTACTCGGGTCTCATTTGCGGTGCTGCCATCTGGGGTGTCCTCGCTGATGTTATCGGTCGTCGTCCCTCGTTCAACATTACCCTTTTCATCGCTGGTATCTTTGGTATCGCCGGTGGCGCCGCTCCCAACTTTGTCGGTCTAGGTGGTTTGCTTGCTGGTCTCGGGTTCGGTCTCGGTGGTAACTTGCCCGTTGACGGCATGATGTTCCTCGAGTTCGTCCCTGCCAACAAGCAGTACCTCCTGACTCTTCTCTCGGTCTTCTGGTCGCTCGGTCAGCTCCTCGCCTCCCTCGTGGCTTGGGCTTTCATCGCCAACTACTCGTGTGACGGCAACCAGTCCAACACTCCTTCGGGCCCCAACACCGTCCCATGCCCCGTTTCCGAGAACATGGGCTGGCGATACACCTTCTACACTCTTGGTGCCTTCACCTTCTTCATGTTTGTCTGCCGATTCTTCGTCTTCCGTCTGCCCGAGTCGCCCAAGTACTACCTCTCCAAGGGTCGCGATGCCGAGGCTGTTGCTGTTATCAAGGAGATCGCTCGCAGGAACGGTACCCCTATCGGAGACGACATTATCTCGGTTGAAATCTTCCGCTCCGCTGCAGGCCAGGAGGCCGATATGACCGTTCGCGAGGTTCACGACGAGCCCAAGGGTCTCAAGAGTCTCACCTCTGCCCCTGCCAACTTTGTACGCGACATCAAGAACGTCTCCTTCACGCCCGATCTTTCCCACGTCAAGCCTCTCTTCTACGGCTGGAGAATGGCTGTCACCACCTCCATCTTGTGGGTTCTGTGGTCGCTCATCGGTCTCGCCTACCCCCTGTACAACGCTTTCTTGCCCATCTACCTCGCCGAAGCCCAGGGTCTCGATGGCGCATCTTCGGTCGACACTACCTACCGCAACTACGCCATTATCTCGGTCTGCGGTGTTCCCGGATCGATCATTGCTGCATGGATGGTTGAACTCCCCCGAACCGGTCGAAAAGGTGCCCTCGGAATCGGTACCATCCTGACCGGTGTCTTCCTCTTCCTCTTCACCACCGCCAAGAGCGAAGGTGCAGTCCTCGGCTTCAACTGCGCTGCCGCCGTTGTACAGAACATCATGTACGGTGTATGTATTGAAAATTGCTACTCCTTTGATTGCAGCGACAACGTAGACGTCCATGTACGGCACAGATTTACTGACTTTTGGTATTTTCCTCTCTTGCCACGATTGCATATTTTGGTTTTTTCTCACAGGTTCTCTACTGTATCACCCCGGAAGTTCTCCCCGCCCCTCATCGAGGAACGGGAGACGGTATCGCAGCAGCTCTTAACAGAATCTTTGGTGCGATGGCCCCCATCATCGGCATCTACGCAGGAGGTACCGCACCCCTCTACGTCGCTGCTTCGCTATTCCTCTTCTCCGGTGTTCTGGCTTTCCTCATCCCTCTCGAGTCGAGAGGCAAGAGCGCCCTCTAACGTGTATAGCTACGCCTTCCGAAGGGCAGCAGCTCTATGTACTGTACATAAACTTGGTCTATCCATCAAGATACCACGCATACTATATAATATCATGTTGTATTCCATCGCTGCCGTCTGTGTGTGCGCGTATTTCGTGTGAGACGCGTGGTGACCCTTTGTCTCCAGGCTTCCGGTTCGCCGTTGAAGCTACGCATACGATCCCTGAGCCCGTTGCACAGGTCGTATTGCTGTCACTCCGAGCGCGAGTCGCAGGGAGAGTCCATGACAAGTTAACGAATTCTGAGAATTGCAGGATTAGAAACGACCGGGCTAGTTATACTATACAGTACGATAATTTGTGCACGTCTTGCACTTGCAAGCGCAAGTTGATACATGGGCGTGCGAGTGTCTGGATACTTAGGTGGTGTACAAAGGTATGATGCTGGAATGAGGCTGATTAATGAGCGGAAGTATGGAGATTTAGACCTGAAGATCGGAGCGGATGAGGATGTGGCCTACTTTGTAGTTCGAAGGCACGCCGAGTGGTGAAGACTAGTGATGTGCTTGGAATTTGCGAGGTGAACAACCGCCGTTTACGAGATCTACGAACTGCTAGGTGGCATTGAGTAAGAGCGGTGCCCACCAAACGCAGTAGCACCAAGGCAACCAAACGCACCAGGTTGAGACGCCCCAGCCGGCGACCAACTGTAAACCTTGGTCTTGTCCAACGCACCACCCAGCAAACCTGGCCTCGAGCCATAAACCTCTCGATCAGCTTGCTCAGTAGTCTTACCTTCGTTCAGGCACCGAGTGTAATGGCTAAGATACTCGGGCTTAAGCCAAACCTCGCCCGAATTGCAGAATGCGAGGGCGTTTGCACACTCGCGGCACTTCCATGCACGTGGTCCATTCGGGGGAGCCTTGCATACTTTGTTCTGTTTGCGACAACGTGTGCAGCTGACGTGGTGTCGTCTGATGACGATCGTTCGAGCATCCTTGATGGTGTAACGGTTCTTTGTGTTGGTAGTTCTTGGTCCTACCACCTTGATACGTTTTGGATTATTTGGCTGCTCGGTGTTCGTCCGGGCTGGTACAATGGCGGACGGACTGGGCACCGCGAAGGATCGTGAAAGCGCTTCTTGAGCTTCTTGAATCGCGGCGAGGTTGCTTTCCACTGAAAGCTGTCCGAGGTTAGTCTCGTGATCCTCTTCAATTGTAGGAGTGCCTTGCTCATCGAGCTGAGCAGGCGTTAGTCGGTTTTCTTCAGCGCTCGCGGTCCGGCCTTCGCCATGAACTTCAGGCAGAGGAATGGAGGAGGCTGGCGTGGTCAAGCCTGTTTGACGATCATTGGCAATGATGCCGTTGAGGAAGGGGACCCATGCCTCAGAAAAGGATCCAGATATCTTGATGTTAGACCCACCTGGCAAGCTCGCCTCGATGTGAATGTTGGACTCTTGCCGAGCACTCATGATCGACGCTTTGATCCGAGTTGACTAGGAAGCATTGCAAAGAGATGGTGATTTGGGGGAAGGTGATTCTTCGAAGAAAATGAACCTATAAGTACCAGCAAGCTGAGTGCAGGTGATATTGCGCATGACGAATCTTAATTGTTTCCCTGCAATATAAAGAGCAAATGAAGCCTGACTGCCGACCCGTCTTCCATTCAAAGTGCCTCCTCCTCCGGGCAATCAAAGGCTTAGAATTAAGCTCGCCACGCTTTCGTGGGAGAAATGGGTCGAGTTGCGTCGTCTGGCCGCGTCGCATCAACCGATGCCCAAAGCCTGCCGACAAACTGTGCCGGATGGCCCGACAAGGTGGATCCTGCTAAAGTGAACGAAAGAGGGGTATTTGACTACATTGCAAAATCGAATAACGAAGGTTTCAGGCATACATACAAAGGCTAAGTCTGAGAGATGACTAGGTCTTTGACATGTCTGCTTTGTGAAGGATTCAGCTGCAGAGCTTACTTCTTGACACCACGTTTGGGCTGTTCCCTGGTGCCTTTGGCAGCAGGCTTTGGCTCTTTCTTGGTTCTGGGCTTCTTGCTCTTCTCCTTGCCCTCGACCTTATCTGCATCTTCAGTCTTGGTGTCAGACTTGCGCTTGGTGCCGGTCTCTTTGGCAGTGTCATCTTTCTTGTCGCCGCTCTTCTTTGCGGTTTTGGGCGTGCCGACTGCCTCAGAAGGATCCTTGCGCTCACCCTTCTCGATCGCTTCCTTCTTGGGCTTGGGAGTCCCCTTTTTGGCTTCGTTCGCGTTATTTCCCGTATCTTCGTAGTCTCCACCCTTGGCTTCGTAGCGCTTGGCCATCTCGGAAGCTTTCCAGGCGGACCAATTGCCCTTTCCACCGCCTTTCTCCATGTTGAGCACCTCTGTTCATCAACGAGCCAACAGGCGGACAGAGTCGAGGTTCGCACAGAAGACAGAAGACAAGGTTGCTATCAGCACCGCCGAGACGTTTACATTGGTCATCATCACATCAGAACATACCTTTGCGCGCCTCCTCGCGCTTCTGCGGATCAGTGGGCTTTCCTTTCGACGAAGGCATGTTGGCGGTTGAATGTTAAGCTGCTTGATGCAGAAACGAGATTGTGGTAGGCTCGGGTGCGACAGTCAGAGAACAGCCAGTCGATCGAAGGCTCAAGGTAGATGGTGGTCCACCGAAAACAGACGGATGAGCAAAGACACAGCGGATGGATGGGTCATGGAGCAAAATGAATCAACAACGGATGCACAACTCCACGTTCATCCGGGAGCTAGGGTCAATCCGTAGATTCGACTGAGTTGCGCCACGATTCTGCATAGACGAGCCGGGGTCGGCATTCTTGGCATCCCATCCAAGTCAAATGCCATCGTCATTGCTTGCCACGAGAGGCTGCATCCGCCACGTTGGGTGAGTACTGTATACCGGACCTCCAATTCGAGCTGTTTGATTGACCTCCACCCCGCACTCCGTCATCCAGTTCTTGGTCTGCAAGGCATGAATGGAAATTGCTCGCTAACTTAACGAAGGCCGAAGCTGGAGCCTCAGCCGAGCAGAGAGCGACCTCTAGGCCCCGGAAACAGGGAGGATCAACATCTATCTATAGGGCCAAAAGATTGGCCCATTCCGATCTGCAGAACCGACACTCCACAACATGACAGTTGCCGGTGTCCGGATCTGAACATGACCCTGCATCCCGATCCGCAGGCCCGATATCTCTGGACAGCATCCAAGAGGAAGAGAATGAAGCTCGGCAAAAGCGATGGATTCTGTTTTGGGACGCCGAGTCGATTTTCGCTAACTACACGAAGTAGGCTTCGAGGCAGCACAATGGTCGCGATGTTCGCTCTCCAAGTCACTGCGACAAGACGGTGGAGTGTCATGTCTGCGCAGTGCGATGAAGGAAGAAGCATCCGTTAGTGATGGAGCGGGTGTACCCTCGTTTTCATCGCTCTTTTTTCCCACCCTCTTCATCATGTCTCAAGCTGAGCGGGCGTTGGGCGATTAAACATTGTGCAGGCAGCCGATATCGAAGCGTGGTCAGGAATTCCGCTGCCTCCTTTGAGACTCCGATGTACCGTTTGCTCATGCAACAAGTTTGCGACCTTACGGATGCACAGACTTCGAACGGCGGTTGAGGCGGATCTCTTAAGATTTCGTCGGTTCTTCTGATACCTGGAATGGTTGCCTCTAGCCTTTCAGTGACTAGCAGTGCGGCGGCTGTGATTGACAGATCGACCACGCAGGCAAAGAGTGCATGTGACGAGGGCGGCAGCAATCTCGATAACAATTGGTTATTCGGAGCAGCGACAATCTACCGTACTCAGCGAAGGTGGTATTTGCCTCGGCTGCGTCGCCTTGCTCAAGACACAATTGTTGACTGAAGCGATCGTGTCTTGATGTCCGCACTATCATCGAGCATGTCGAAGCTCGAGGCTTACAATCTGAGCCGAGAGTCAAGAAGCACCATCACAGCAAAGGTAGAGCTCGGCCGTGCGAAAATTGCAACGCGATCGCTCTATCGACAGCCCGTCATGCAGTTACAGACAGGCTGTTTGGTGCAAGCTAGACCAAGACAAAGAACGTCCATCGCACATTGCTGGCTCAGAGGCATGCTTGGTTGCTTGATGCTTGGTGATTGGTATCAATCAGTTGGACGATCTGTTCTTCTTTGGAAAAAAAGAGCAAAATCAGGTCAAGACCTCGGAAATGCAAAATACTGTAGCTCAGTCGCTTCGAAAACGCAGTCATAGGCAACCACTACACTCTGGCCGAACCGAACCAAAAAAAAAAAAAAAAAAAAACAAAAACAAAAAACAAAAAAGAGGGTCGTGATTTCGAGTAAAGGTCAAGTGCCGGACCAGGACCAGATGGCTGCGTGAATTGCAGCTGGCATGCCTGTGCTCGTCATCCTGATCAGCAACGCACAATCACAATATCCCGAATCCACAAATATCTCAAAATATAAACTTAATCACAAAAATACAGCAAGGCAGCAAACAAGCAGTCGACAACTCAGGCACCTCTTTCTCTCTCTCAACCCACGCTAAACTAGTCAAACATCTTTTGATCGACTTGACCTGACCTGCCATCATCCACTCATCTCGACCAGCACGTTTAGCATTCGCAACTGTGCTTCCTCGTCATCAATACTCCTGATCATCTCTGTCGCCTTCCCTGCTGCATCCCGCATCCTGCATCCAGCATCCAGCATCCAGCGACCTGTATTTTCCCGTTTCTATACCGTCGACGCCATCTTCTCTAATCGCCTTCACAAAGCACTTTTTCCAACCAGCTCCGTTCTCTGATCCCAAAGCACCTTCGTGGCCTGGGCAACACAGGAACAATATCTCACAGCGTCCTACACGGTGTCTCGTTTCATCACCCGCCAACGCTACAACTAAAAGACCCACACCTACACGATCATCCGAAATGCAGGTGCGCTAAACATCTCGTTGACGCTTCATTTCCCCAGCTCTGACGTCCTTGCGCTGTCGAATTTGGCGTCCACCTTCCGCCTTCACTTCATCTTTCGGTCTCTTATTCTCGGCAGCCGTCGTGCCTTATCTACGTCAACTATTCAGTCGTTCATTTCATCCCCCAGTTTCCGCTTACGCCTGCATCGGACGTCGTTTCGCAACAATGCCAGCGCCACTTGCTAAAGCCACTTCTCGGGGTGCTGCCTCCATCCAGAGCCATCCAGCCGGTCCCATCGAGAAGGTCTCTCTTCCCGTGACTGCATCCACGTCACAGCTTCAGCCCGTCCCCTCTTGGCCCAAAATGGGTGCCTCCGCACAGGACGAGCAGGCATCCACCAAAGCCAGCTTGAAAGCATGGTGGGCCTCGTTCACCAAAGGTCGCAACAACAAGGAGAAAAAGCAGAACGAGAATCGCGTATTCGGCGTTCCACTTCGCCAGTCGCTCAAGTACGCCAGTGTTGCCATCTCGATTGCCGGCGAAGATGGCCAGCAATATGTTTGGGGCTACGTACCAGTCGTTGTCGCCAAGGTTGGTCTCTATCTCAAAGAGAATGCCACCGAAGTTGAGGGCGTCTTCCGCATCGCTGGATCACAAAAGAGGATGAAGGAGCTCCAGGAAACGTTCGACAGTCCACCGCGCTACGGCAAATCCGTCGACTGGACCAAGTACAGTGTCCACGATGCCGCAAGTGTCTTGCGCAGGTACTTCAATCATATGCCTGAGCCCATTGTTCCGCATGATCTCTACACCGAGTTCAGGAACATCCGTGCCAAGGAGCACTTCGACGAAGAAGGAGCTATCAAGACGTACCGCCTCCTCATCTCGAGCATGCCTTCTGCCAGCCAATACCTGCTCCTCTACGTCCTCGATCTCTTGGCAGTCTTTGCTCGCAAGTCCGACAAGAATCTGATGCCCTCCAGCAATCTTGCCGTCATCTTCCAGCCTGGCATGTTCTCGCATCCTTCTCACGAGCTTTCACCTGGCGAGCACAAGTTGGCAGTTCAAGTGCTCGAATTCCTCATCGACCATCAGGACCATTTCGTACTGGGCATGTCTCCACAGCCAGCATCTCAATTGCCTCCTGACGAACTCACCGCCGTCTCGAAGCCTGTCACGGATGAGGACGTCTTGGTACCTTCCGATAGTGACGAAGATCAGGGCGAACTACAGGTGCACGAAGGTGGAGGTGCCCGTCTGATGCGCAGCAAGACCACCAAGCCCAAGACCAAGCGACACGGATTGGGCTGGTCTCGCCGTACCAACGAGGATGAGAATGTCAGCGACGTTGATGGACTCTCACCACAGGTTTCAGGCGCATCTGGCAAGAGCCCTACCAACGAAGATCCCACCGCCGAAGCGAGCTCCCTTGGTCAGCTGAAGCCTGCTACGGGACTTCGTCGTAGCCGCACAGCGCCATCTCGCAAGCCTGTGGATGGCGCCTCGCCCGCTCGCAAGGGTCGACGTCCACGTGCCTCGGCGGGCGACAAGCGCGCAGCGGAGGAGGAGCACCGCAGAATTGTAGCTTCCCTCATCCCACCGCCACCGGAGCCCAAATCGCATGCTATGCAGAAAGCTGCTTCGAGCACAAGCCACACGCAGTCGAGTGTCGCCAGGAAATCAACCGAGGCTGGTTTGGCTCCACCTGCTTCGACACCTATGCGCAAGGCACTCTCTGCTACGGACGCCCCTGCAGCGCCTGAATCAATCGCAAGCGTCGCCTCACCCTCCTCTGCTGGACACGAGGCAACAGGACTTCCCACTCCTCCGCCGTCCAAGATTCTTGGAACCGAGGCATCCACACCCGCACCTGCCTCTGCGCCCACACCTGCATCGACCAAGAGCGAGGCTCAGTAAGCTCCGTGCTTGATGCATCATTGTCTAGGCGAACCCACTCAACGTGTTCTTCGCCCAACGAACAATTTCTTTTCTTATCGTTTCTTCTTGTTGCCCTCCCTTCCTGCACAGTCCTTATGATCCCTATTTCGTTACATTCTACCAGCACCCCAACGACTGTCCCCGTTGTTGGGATGTGTGGTATCCTTTCTCTGCATATACCTCAGCTCCGCAGACCATTTTCGTGTTGGTGCATCGTTCCATCCTCTCCTCTCTCTTTTCACAAGTTCATAGTCTTTTGTTAGTCTTATTCTTCATTGTAACGGCTTTTTGTTGGCTCTGATGGAATTGCAATCCTTTGTTGACGAGCCGATTTGAACGCTGTGATGATCCGAAAGTCTAGTATCGTATCGTGATTGATCGAGATGTGGGTTCGTTGTTGTACAAAGGAATGGGCAGGAAGTGTGTGTGTTTGTGCTGTAGTTGAGAGGGCGGAGCTCGCTGCGTATGAAAATCTTTGTCCAGAATGCGAGTCTCTGCCGGAGGTGTTGGCACTGCTATTCTTCCCCTTCATAGACCTGCTGATCCATTTCTTCGGCAGCATACTCTCCGTGGCCTTCCTCAACGTACTCTGCGCCTTCGCCACCTGCCGCCTCAGCGCCAGTCCACCAGCTGACCAGACCCAGACCACTCCCGGCAATACTAGCCGTGATGCTGTAGTGAGGCTTGGTCTCCTTGGCTGTGTGCTGATTGTGGTGCAATCCTGCTGACTGACCGTCTCCCGCTGCGCCTCCTGCGCCTCCAGTGGCGCCCTCTTTCCCACCTCCAGGTCCTGGCTCTCCATCATAGAAAGCATCCGACTCGACGGTGAATCTGACAATTTCGCCATTATCCAGATACATCCTCTCCTCTTGTTGACTCAACAATGGATCTGCGGCAATCTGCTCCGTCCTCGCCTCGTACAACCAGAACCAGGCTCGTTCCTGATGATCAAAAGCACATGGCTTGGGGATCAAGTGCGAAGGAACATACACATCGTCAAAGAAGCCCAAGGTGATGCGAATACCTGACTCGTCAGAGGACTTGATCTTTGCCGTCAAAACTTCCTGGGTGAAAGGTCGGAAGACGACAAGTCGGAAAGTGACGTGGTAATACAAGAATCCATCACCGAATCGGACCTTTCCCTCAGAACAGGAGAGGATGTCAAAGAGGGATATGCAGAGACCAACGTCGACTAGGATCTTGTTGGCGTACTTGATGTTGATCTGATCCGAGATGGATGTGAGGGAAGGTTGACCAAAGGAAGAAGGGTGGACACTGATAGTGTCTTCGATTTCGGAGAGGACGAACATCGTGTGCCAAGTCTTGCAGCAGAAGTCTTGCAGCAGAGGGAGTTGGATGGGGGTCTGCGAGGAGAGAGCTGGTGATGAGCTGTTCGGTGCTGAGTGGGGTATCCGTCTTGGTGTTGACTCAGAGCCGTGAGCTGGATTCTATTGGGGTGCTGATGTGTAAGGCGGATGATCCGATACTTTCCCCAAAGGCGTTAAAATCAGGCCTGCATCCTGGTCGCGTGGCTCATATGTGTAGCAGCGTGCCTGAGTCTGCTGTGCGACGACGTTGTGCGGACGTGAATGGAGTGGGTCGTTGATGGTGAACAGCAACCCTCGAGAGCAGACTAAAGTCCTTGTCCAGGAACCATCAACAGACTCCACTTTTTAACTTTCTTCTCATCATACTTTGGCCTACCATTTTTTCGTTCCGACATCCGCGAAATTCTGTCAAAAAACAGGTATTCAAAAAAAGGGTTCAGCATATCGCAGTGTGCAATACAGCACGTAGTAAGTCGGCCGGCTAGCAATTCCACCAAGGCATGGCCAATTCTCTCTCCACTTTCCGCTCGGACCGCAGCGCAACTTTTGTCAACTTGGAAAGCTTCCAACCCGTTCCTTCTCTCCCTCATCTCATCACAAAGCAACGATGGAATTCAACAGCCTCAAAGAACAGCGCGAGCAAGCGCATGACGCTGCTGAGGCCCGAGCAGCAGCTGCTGCTGCCTCGGTGGAAGCCGAATCATCGTCACAGCCATCGCCTGCTTCTTCCTCTTCTCCGTCAAAGAACAACGCTTCTCACAAAACTGTACCTCAGAATGAACCCGCTCACGGTATCGCTGCGGTAGAGACACCACTCTCGCAAGCCATGGAAGCGAACACAGAGGAATCCCACGCACAACCGGTCGAAGGAGCTTCTCTCCCAGCAACCGGCCTAGGCTCTTCCGCGCACACTCCCGAACCTAGCTCAACCACAGCCCAAGCTGAGCCACCCATGAAACCACACAACCTCTTGACAGCAACCGAAATTCTCCAAGCCGGCGGCGACCCTCTATCCCCTTTCGCCCCGGCCCCAATTCTGCGACTCAACGCAATCCGAATCTCTGGCGCCAATCGTGCACTACGCCCCTCTTACCTAGGCTCCCTCTGCCGGCCATATATGGATCCGACTCTCTCAACCCAGAACCCGGACAGCAGCATCCTCACCTCGCTATACTACGGAAATCGCACATCACACGTCCTTCCAGGTCAGCCCACAACTCTACCCTCCATCCTCGCACTCACCTCCTCCCTAGCTGGAGACCTCGACAAACTGGACGTCTTCCGCAACATCGAAGCCTCGCTCGCCCCTTCCATCTTTCCCGGTGCTACCGAAGAAGACGTCGATGTGATTCTGTCCTGTGGCAAGCCAAAAGGCCGAGTCTTCCTCAAATCGAGCACTGATGTGGGCAACGGCGAGGGGTCGGCCAGCGTCCAAGGTCGGATCCGAAACGTATTCGGTGGAGCGGAAACGTTACAGGGCAGCGCAACGTTCGGCACGCGCACAAAGCAAGCCTTCAATCTCGAATTCGGTGGACCATTGCCAGGCAACCCAGACAACGAGTACAAACTAACAGCTTTCTCCCACGACAGAGACTATTCCGCCTTCGCCTCCCTCTCCGAGAGCATCAAAGGCCTGCGAGCAAGCATCAACTCTAGTTCCACAACCGAACCCAAAGGAATCGCCGACCCAACAGAAGACTCGCAAACAGGCCACACCTCGCAGCACGAATTGGCCTACGAAGCCTCACTGCGCGAACTCGGTCGGGTCATGGGAGACGCAAGCGTGGCAGTGAGGAAGATGGCCGTTCATCCGAGCGTAAAATCCGCCTTCAGCTGGACTTGGGTTCGGGAGAGCAGAGACAGCGTCGTGTTGCCGAGTAGAGGTGGAAAGTTGAAGAGTGTGGTCGAGTACGCGGGGTTGGGTGGCGATGCTAAACATGTCAAAGTCGAGGTCGAAGCGTGTACTGGGAGACACTTTAGTCCGTTGGATTGGTTGTTCCCCGCCAAATCTGCTCCATCGCCATTCCTTCCGGAACACAAAGAGGACCCAGTCTCATCATCTACCTTGGCTGAAGCCGAATCGCCCCTGCCCTCGCTAGCAACCCACTTCCAACCGATTTTTACCACCTTCACCCTCCGCTCGGGCCTCCTAACCCCGCTCACCCCATCTTCGTCCACCCATTTCTCGGATCGATTCCAACTCGGCGGTCCTACCTCGCTTCGCATGAATCGCCACTCTTCTCTCGGGCCCAAATCCGACCGCGACTCTCTCGGCGGAGACGCCTACTGGTCCGCTGGACTCTCCCTCCTCACACCCATCCCTTCCAGACCCCAATGGCCCCTCATGCTCCACACATTCCTCAACGCTGGTCAACTCTGTCAACTGGACCCAAACCGAAGCGGACGCAACTATTGGAGTGGACTTAGAGAGTTGACCCAACCAAGTAGCAGTGTCGGATTGGGACTCGTGTACATGCAGGGTCAACTGAGGGTGGAGCTAAACGCTGGTGTTCCACTGACCGCAAGGAAAGGCGATGGATACAGGAAAGGCTTGCAACTCGGAATCGGAATCGACTTTCTCTAAACCCTCCCCATCACCATGTACACTTATCAGACCGTTGCAAATCTCTAGACACCCAATTGTCTTTTTGTCACAAACTCACACGCCATTATCCCAAGCGGAAAAAACTTGAAATCAGCAACGCCACTACTCTTGATTACGCATACAGATGAGCTCTTTTGCTTACATATCCTCCTCCTTGACATACCCGGGATTCTTCAACAAGATACTGAATCCTTCTAGCACATGTGCATAGCTCAGGTACTCCTCTGTACCCAATTCCGCCCTCTCAAAGGTACCCACTCTAACGGGAGTTGTATGCGTCTGGAATCCACTGATCGTCCTCGGCTTACCAGCCTGGCCCACAACATCGACCGCCTTACCGACACGTACGCTGGTTGGGAGAGGCTCCAACTTTTCATCCAGCGTAATCAGGAAGCGAGGATACATCGCCGAACTGAGGAAGTAGAGCATCCAGTGAGACTGATCCAACACAAATCCGCGTGCATCCGTCATCGACGTCAACAGTGCCAAGATACCCGCCACAGCGGTACGAGACATGAGCTGTCGATCCGTATGGTATGGGTTGATCCCAATCGTGCCTTTCCCCATGTGTACGAGACCCTGCGACACACGAACCATGAAGAGACAGTCGGGCTCCTTGTAGTAGTATCCAGCAAGCTGACGAAGCATCTGCGCCAGACGGGCGTTGTTGGTACCGGCGCCGACCAGACCCATGGCGAGAATGGCGTTGATGGCTACGTCCAGATCGGAATCGTGCGAGTATTTCGAAAGGGTATCCAAGACAGGCATGGAAGGGTTGGAAGGGTTGAGAAGCGCCAATGCAAGGGGGACAGTCTTGCGAATGGTGGGCTCACCGTAGTGCATAAGATGTGACAAGTGACGCAGCGCCATCTCGGCACCCACCTCCTCGCCCATGGTGACGAGTGCGATACCAATGACGGCAAAGGCCTGGAAGAGGTCGTTGCTCTCCTTGTCATCCTTGTCGTCCTTGTCGTCCTTGTCAGCATTTTCGCCCTCGCCCTCGCCCTCGCCGTTGGCAGCATTGTCACCCTCGGCCTCGTCGGCGTTTTCCGTAGAACGCTCGGTACAGTAGTGAAGCATGTTTTGCACCTTGAGCACGTTACCCGTACCTGCGTAGGAGCACATGTCGACCAAAACCTGCGCCTGCTTGCTGATGGGGTGCTCGATGGCCTTGAGCGTCTCGATGGTGGCATCACTCTCGTCCTGCTTGCCGAGGAACAAGAGCGCAAGACCCAGAATCATGAATCGTGCCCACTTGTCGTCGAGTTGAGCCGGGTCGCGTTCCATCATGCTCTGCAGAATGGTAGGGGTGATCTCGCCATGGCAGCTTCCAGCAAAGACGAAACCCAAAGAAAGCGCCGACATGGCAGCGACCTCCATAGGTGTTGTCTCGTCCTGAATGTTGGGCAGCAACATTGCCGCAATATCTTCGCGGCAGAATCCAGCATACGCAAGACCGAGGCCGACAATGGCAGAAACCTTGAGCGGGATACTCTTGGACTCGATGTGCTCCGAAAGCAAAGCCATGGCCTCGTCCAACTCGGAACGCAATCCCGAGTGGACAATACCGTAGGCGAGGAAAGCACCGGCCTTGATGGCCTCCTCGGAGGAGTACGAGTACTTGTCAATCTGGTCGAGACCGGTCTCGGTGTTCCAGAGCAAGCTCATGCCAAGCGAAGCAGCAGCCGAGAGCATACCGTGGTCCTTGTTCTTGTAGATCCACGAGTTGCCTTCAGGTGCATCGACCATGAGCTTGTCGTTACCGAAACCAGCATTGACAAATGCATTGACAAAAGTGGAGGCAAGGTTGCCACGAGCCGAGTCGACCGAGCCGCCAAGACCAGTCCTCGAGTTTTCGAGATGAGTCTTGTAAATGTCCTCGAGGCTCTTTGGCTCAAAGACGTTGAGCTCCTTTCCAAACTGAACAAAGTGACGCGAGAGATGCGAGTTGTACATGATGTCGAGCAATTCGTTGTCGGTGATAGGCGAGTCTTCGTCTTGGAGCCACTCGATGGGGATGTGCTGCCTTGCGAGCATGTATGCGAGCTGCTTGCGCATGGTGGGATTCTTGGGTGCTTCGAAATCGGAACGAATGAGGTCCTTGTCGCCGAGGCGAAGGGCAAGGGTCATGGCTTCAGTGTATCGCTCGTGCTTGCGGTAGATCTCGTGGGCGGTGCGGAGGAACATGGAGTCATCGGGAGGTACGAGGAGGTTGACACAGCTGACCATGTAGAGGCAGACACGAGCGTAGGTGTCCTTGTCGACGAACTGGGGAAGCTTGTCGATCGCCTCGAGCTCGAGCAAGAGGTCGACAGCATCAGCTTCGGCGTTGTGAGTGAGGGAGAAAGGAACGACCTGGAGCGCCAACTGGAGGAGCTCGTCTGTGTTCTTTCCGTGTTGGGAGCGGGCGTTGTACTCTTCTCCGAGTTCAGCAGCGAGGTGGCGCATGTACTCGTGACCCCAGAGACCAGGGTCCTCGGACTTGCCATCGGATGCCACGCCGTTGGCCTGAAGACGAAAGTGGAGAGTTTCGCGCTGGCCGTTGTCCGAGTAGGTCATGGCAAGTACGGAGAGAATCTCGGCAAATAAGCTCTTATCTGGGCTGGCCTGCTTCCATTGTTCGTAGAGCGTCTTGAGCTCTGGGTAGTGCGGGCGGAGGAACTTGAGAGGCTTGGGAACGGAAGTCATGGAAGAGGTACTGGTGCGGATGAGAGTTCGGAGCGATTCGAGTGCGGGACGGTAAAGAGAAGCATCGTCCTCCTTGAGACGCTCTACGAGCATTTCGAGCTCGTTTTTGAGCTGAAGATCCTCCTCGCTAAGCTCATCTTCGGGCTTGTCCTTGCCGTTGAGACGCTTTTCGGAGAAAGGAGGGAGACCTTTGCGAGCGGCTTCTTCACGCTGCTCTTCTTTCGCCTTCTGCTTGTCGGTCTTCTCTGGGTCCTCGACGGGGACAGTGATGTCGAGCTCTTGGCCGTCTCCTCGTGCCATGTTGGGCTATGTGAAGTCAAGCGCGGGTGCGCTACCGAGGTTGAGGGTGTATGCGACAGCCGGATACGGGTCGAGCGAGTTGAAAGACTTTGTCACAGCGTGTAAGGCAAGAGTGCTGCTTTTGCGGATAGACGAGCACAGCAAAGGTGGGACGGTGAAAGGTTGAAGGAGGATGAGGAGAAGATGGGGGCGAATGGTTGAAACGAGAAGAGCAACACGAACAACGTATGGCTGAGTGAGGTGTGGAGTGTGTGGAAGAGTGTGTGTCGAAGAATCTCGTTGTTGCGCGTCCACGAGCCACGCACAGGCGTAGCAGCCAGCCAAGCCAGCCAAAAGGCAGCGCAGCCAAAGCCAATCGATCACCTTGGAAAACTCCACTTTGGGAAATTTCGCACCGCTTTGAGCATGTTGGATCGTTAGCTTTTGACATCGGTAGCTCGTGGCTTTGAATGTTAGACTTACACAACTCTCTCTTCTGAATTTCGCAAAAGACGTGATTTTTCTAAACAAACTGATTCGATCCGAAGTCTCGGTGTCGAAAAAGAAAAGGCCAAATGCGGCTGCTGATTCGGTTGCTTCCCGTTCTCCGCTTCGGTTTCGTCGAAACATGCCGACGGCCCTATGAAAGAGGTCCGCCCCAACGTTGAGCATGTGGAGCGAAGCGGCGAAGCATGATGGTTCGAAACAAAAGACCAATCATGTTGTTCTTTCCACTATTCTATCTCTGTGTTCCTGCTTTGTTCAAATTTGAGATCTCATTGGTCTATGCAGGCCGACACCCCCGAGTGATCGTTTTTTTTTCTTTTTTTTTTTTTCTTTTTTTGCAGCCTATAGCAGCAACAAGACCAGTCTTTGATATCGGTGCAACCTACGCACAGCTACCACAACGAATCGAAAAACGGACTTGTGGCGACTGAGCCACTGTTGATAGCTGCTTCTGGCCTAAGGAATGACACAAAAAAAAAAGAAAAAAAAAAAAAAAGAGAGAACCAAATTTTGGATTTCATTTTTTGACTGCATCGGTGTGAATGTGGTGCTATCTCGCTGTTCCACTGCTCAGCTGCCTCAAGGCGCTCAGTCGCGGTAAACAAATTCCTCAAGCGTGCCAAACACACCAATCCCACACACACATGCATCTCTCTCGCTCCAACCAAACAAAGCTCATCCTTCTTCTTGACCATCCCCATCCCTCTTTCTGCTTCACCACCAGAGGATCAAGCTCAGCTCGTCATCGCATCCTCGCTCGCATTGCCGATCCAAAAGGCATAGCGCTGTTTGTACGTTCGAGCCTCGACTCCACCAAACAACGTCTCTGCCAACCTAAATCTCGCCCTACCATCCTCGCAACATCACAATGGGTTTGAGCAAGGAAACCCGCATCATCACCCTTTTGGTGATCGATGTCGTATTCTTCTTCATCGAAATCATCACCGGTTATGCAGTAGGATCCCTCGCCCTCGTCGCAGACTCGTTCCATATGCTCAACGATGTCATGTCCCTCGTCGTTGCTCTTTGGGCCGTCAAGCTATCCACAAAGGCCTCTGATCACAAGTTCAGCTACGGATGGCAGCGTGCCGAAATCCTCGGTGCTCTCGTCAACGGCGTCTTTTTACTCGCGCTCTGCTTCAGCATCTTCATGGAGGCCATCCAGCGCTTCGTCAACGTAACCGAAGTTACCAACCCCAAGTTGGTCGTCATTGTTGGCTGCCTTGGTCTCGCTAGCAACCTCGTCGGTCTGCTGCTCTTCCATGACCACGGTCACGCTCATGGCGGACACGGCCACTCGCACGGCCACGCCACTCACAGTCACAGCAGTCACAGCCACTCGCACTCGCACGCTGTCTCTGACTCCAACTCTCACTCGCACCAGGATGAATCCGCCGTAGGCGACGCCGTCACCCCCGTCTCCATCGGTCGCAAGAAGCTCAACTCCTCCAACAACGACGATGGCGTCAGCAGCTCCCTTGCCAAGCGTGGTCGCGGTCGCCAAGACAGCGTTGGCTCCATCCTCGGTCACCCCGCCCAGACCCGCGCATTCGTCGTTCAGACCGCCCACGACCTCGGCTACGACGGCTCGCGCCACCAGCACTCCAACTCTGTCACCTCCCTCAGCAACAACAACAACAACAACAACGAACGCACTCGCTTGCTCGCCAACGGCTCCAACGACTACGGTGCTGTGGATGCCAATGCCGACCTTGAAGCCGGTACCGCTTCTCCCGCGCACAAGAATGGCCACTCTTCCCACTCGCATGATTCCCACGTTGGTCATTCTCACGGCGCCTCTGCTGATCCACATGATGCTCCCGGCCACGGTCACTCCCACGGTGGCGGACACTCGCATGGCGAAGGTAGCATGAACATGCAAGGTGTATTCCTCCACGTCCTTGGTGATGCCCTCGGCAACGTCGGTGTTATCGCAGCGGGCCTCTTCATCATGTACTCGGACGCTTGGTGGCGATTCTACTCCGACCCAGCCATCTCGTTCCTCATCACCATCATCATCTTCCACTCTGCGCTACCGCTCTGCAAGTCCGCCTCCTACATTCTCCTCCAAGGTGTCCCCGCTTCCGTCAGCCTCGAAGCCGTCCGTCAATCCATCCAATCCGTCGAAGGCGTTCTCAACCTCCACGAGTTGCACGTCTGGCAACTCTCCGAGTCGAAAATCGTCGCCTCGGTCCACGTCCTTGTCGACTGCAGCTCGGGACAAACCGAAAAGTACATGAACATTGCCGCCAAGATTCGTGCCAACTTGCACAGCTGGGGGATCCACTCCAGCACCATTCAACCCGAATTCGTACCCGGTGGACTGCGTGAAGCCGCCAAACTGAGTGGTGTCCAAGTAGCAGAGAGCGATGAAGATGGAAGATTGAGGACGATCGAAGGTCGATTAGTCGAGAACGAGGTGCAAAAGGTGGACACGGCTTGTCTGATCGCTTGTGGTCAGGATAACGATTGTCAGACGGAAAGTTGCTGTCCTCCAACAACGGCTGCTGCTAGCAGCAGTGGAAGTGCTACTCCTGCTGCGGACCGCTCGTGATCATTCGCAGTCCGCAACTCTTCCTCTCCACCTTTTCCTCGGACCACATTTACACTTACTATAGTACTCAACCTTACCTCCCTCGAACGCCCGTATCTATAAACCCTCTCTCTGTCTTTGTCTTCCCCCCAGTCACCTCATCACATTCGCTCTGTTTCGTTTTCGCGCTCGCTCGCTCGGTTGTAGAACTACACTCCCTAGACCTCAGTTGCTCGACAATACAGACTCGTTATGTACAAGGCTTTCCTTATCGATGTGTGCTGCTCGTTTCGAACAAATAAGCTCAAGGTCTGACCCAAGTATTTGGATCGACTTCCCTTTGCTGCAGTTCTTCAGCAACTTTCCATGCAGAAGTCCAGAGAAGATTTAGTCAGCCCTTGGACAGGTTGTAGTAGCTAAGGAGACACTTGTATAGGAAAATGTAGTAGCAGCAGTTAGTGAGGTCAGCTAAGAACACTCAATGTCCATGCTTTCAAGGCAATAATGAATTTTTGGATATCCGTTGTCTGGGTGATGGTGAACATCAACTTTTGACTCCAATCAACTTGGAGGAAAGGACCATCCCAACCTTCCGCTTCTCCGCCTTCTCCTCTTCCTTCTCCTCAACACCACGCAACAACCCCTACCCATCCGCATCATCATCAGCAAGATTGATCCCTTGCTCCCTTTCAATATCCTCCAATAGCTCCACCTGCTCCCAAGCCCCTGACTGACTGGTCAATTTCTGCCACTTACCCCCCAGCGCACTTGCTCCTCCTCGTCCTCCTTCTCCCTTGTTCCCATCACGATCGCTACTCTCTAACAGCCCAATCTCTTTATCCGACAGCACCCATCTCAGGATCCACTCGGAGCGAGCGTAACACGGTTTGCTGCAAAAAAAGTCCCTCAGATCGTCGTATGTGTTTCCCGCCTCTCCCAAATCGAGGTCTTCGACCGCTTTTACCGATTTATTCCTCAGATTGATTCGGAATTTACCTCTCGTCCCACTAGCTCTGCTCGCTGAAGGAGATGGGTTTTGGCAAGGAGGGTAGGAACATTTCTCGGCCAACCTGCGCTCCTCCAGAATCTGGCCCCAGCTGCTGGACGACAAGAATAGCAGGCTCTTTTTCAAATCGTCCAGTGAGGGCGAAGAGTCGATGAGTTTTTCTTGGTAGAACAAGATGACTCGCTGTCGTTCCTGGTTGGACAAGATGGACGTGGTGAGCAGTTGGATGTCGGTCGGTTGAATGGGCGAGTCGGCAGTGGTGGAGCTGTCCAGGAAAGGTTGCATTGCTTGGATTGCGATTTTTCCTCGTAGACTTGAGGTTGAGGGTGAAGGTGTAGATTCGGCGAAGGAGCTCGATGCAGCAGCACCAGAGGAGGAGGAGGAGACCGCTTTGGAACGCTCTTGAACCTTCATCGAGGCCGCAGAGCCGGGCATACGGTTGATGTTAGCTGGGGCTTTGCGAAACGTCGAAGGCGCATCCGAGTCTGCAGCCTTGGCCGAAGTGCGGGCGGCAATATTGTCCGCCATGATGCCGGAATCCTGTGGGAAGGGATGGTAGGGTTGATGTGGAAGATCAAGAAGGAAAGTGTCGCAAATAGCGAAAGCAAATGAACGTCAGGGTCCAAAAAGTGATTCGAAGTCATTCTTGCTGCACTCACTAATTTCGTGTGTCACACGCTCCCGAAAAATTGGCCGGTTGGCCAGTGTGTCCCGTCTTCCGAACCTGGAAAGCCTTCTTCACACCAACGATTCTATCAAGAGCTCACCTTGGCGCACTTCAGCCATCTTGCTGTCAAGCAGGTCAGCTACATAGCAAAGCACGTTTGTAGAGTCATGCAGCATAAGTTGGACGCTATTGAATTGCAGATGTGCAGAGTGAATCTCATCACACCGTGCCTTCTCACGCACGCAGCAGCTCATCAAGCCCTAAACCAGGCAATCCTTTCCTGCTCCTATTAACCTTTCTCCCCGCCAACCATGCCGCCACACTACCGGCACTCAAGATGCCCATCGCCCTCAAAATCACCGCTACGACAAGCGCCCTTCTCACTGCGCTATAGAATGCACCCAGTGCCATCCCGCTCCAGTTGAACTTTCTCTCCATCCTCGTGCCTACACTGTTCTCCCAACCTCTGACAACATTGCGGTAGCGCCAGCCAAAGAACCAGATCCAAAAGTTGACGTCGGGATAGCTGAATCGTGGGAATACCGATGTCAAGCTCGGTGCCAATGCGTGAGATGCCGGTGGAGGGTTGAGGTGGAATTCGTCCCTCACCCTGCCGATGACACGGTTGAGAGAGTTGAGAGGCGAAGAAACGACTTCGGATGGACTGGGCATGGTGCGCTGTGCGTCCTCACTCAGCGGCGGCACAGAGGGAAGATCCGACCACGATCGGGAGGGGGAGGAAGGCTCGGTGGCATCGTCGGCTCCGGAGCGGAAGGACGAGTTGCTGTGGAAAGTCGTCATGTGCGAGAGCAGGTCCAGCGTCATCCCCAGCGTCAAGCCCCAGAGGCGCAACTCTGGCCGTACAACTCCTCCTTCTTCAGTACGTGCAATGTGCGAACCTGCTTTTTCGGCTCCGATAATGCTCGCGTCGGCGAGCATCTGTGCATCCTCCTCGTTCTCGTCATACTCTGCGACCGCCACAGGATCATTGGGAAGCAGGATGCACTTGAAGTCCATCTTTCCTACCAGTGCGCGCAGCACCCATCTTACGAGAGGAGACCTGGGCGCCAGTCTGCTGCTAATGTCGACGCTTGTCGTGCCCCACTTGGGCTTGGGCGTGTAGAGCAGCGAAAGTGGGATCCAGTGCGCGGAAGCTACCTCGCTAGGCTGCAGGTCGGGGAGTGGGCTGAATGGCGATGTCTGCACAAAGACGTAGGGTGAGAGGACCATCAACAGACGCTTGCCAAGACTCGTCGTGATCTCGCGATCATCCAGTTGTCCCACGCACGAGAATTCCTTTTCGGCAAGATCGATGCCCACCTCTTCCCACGTTTCGCGCATCGCTGTGTACAGTCCATTTTCGTCCCCTTCCTCCTTTCTTCCGCCTGGGAAGGCTACGTGAGCAGACCAGTTGTCGCCGACACGTGCCGCTCGCTTGATGTACAGAATCTCAGGTGTGCCCCTTTGCACCCATGGCTGGTCAAAGAAGCTGCCCAAGGTGGAAGACAGGTCGGCGGAAGCGATGCTCGAAGCGAGCGAAGAGATCCCCGCAGAGGCATTTTGCGCATGACCTAGCGATGCCTGTGAAACATGCACACCCGAGTTGGCCAACTCTTGACTTGGATCGGTCACTGACCCAGCGTGCTGGGCTTCGGGATCGTGATGCTGTGCGAGCCAGGCTTCGTCCTCGGGTGTGGGGCGGACTCGGAGCAAGATGGCAACAGATGCGCGGCGGGGCTGGGTAGGTGGGCTGGCAATCACGCGAGGCGGGATGCGAGAGATGCGGAGAAGCGCATGCGACAAGTGCGCCAAGATGGCGCTGTTGCCGTTGACGCTAGATGAAGCCATGGTGGGGGTCGGAGATGAAGGCGTTGCCAGGTTTCGAGTGAAAGATACTCTGTGTGGAGAGGTTTGTGGCAAGCGGAAAGGGCGGGAGGATAAGCGTGTAGCAACGATAGGAGCGAATGGAAAGAGCGAGGTACGGACAAGAGCTCCGAGCCGTCCTGCTGGCGTGCTTAGAGAAAGTATGGCTGCGATGATGCGGTCGAGCTAGCGCTTATGCATAGGAGTCATTCACCAAGGGAAGCACCTCAGAGCGTGAGATTGCGACTGAAATGCTGGGCAGATACCGAAAGGTTTGATGTGTCAGGTGCAGATGATGGTGTCCAAAGAAGAAAGCTTAGCAGTAGTGTGTGTCAGTTTGCGGGGTTTGTCGATCTGTGCGCTGTCGACTTTCCGATAGCTGATCTGACCGTGAAGTGCTGCTGGTGTCTGCAAAATCCAAAACCGCACACCGAAGCGGTAATTTCGCGCGTACACTACACCGCGACGCTCGCTGAGTTACCACACTTTCCGGCCCGGAAGTCAAGCAGAGCGCTAACCGGATATGACTCTCCCTCTCTCACGCTCGCACACACACGCACGCTGTCACCAAGGAGCAAGCACCGATGCTCGTTGCGCGCTGCGTGCTGCGCTGGCGTCAGCTAGTTGCCGTACTACCGCTCACCCTTCTACAATACAGGATAGCCCTCGCCTTCACGGAAGAGTTCTTCTTCCAGAGTCATGCACAAAAGAGCAATGGTAAAGTGGTTTCATCATTGAACAAATAGACACTCGCAATACACATCGCCTTCGCGTCCTAGCTATTACCTCAAACTAGACCGCTTCAATCATCGTCTTCGTCCTCATCGTCCAGAATCGCCAGCCTGCGCTTCTTTGCCATACTCAAGCTGCTGCTGTCGGGTCCAGTCTTGGCAGAGATACTCTCTTGCGACGACAAGGCGAGAATGTCGTCCTCGTCCTCATCGCTGTCCGCCAGAAAGAGACGCTTGGAGTCGACGCGGCGGTTGGCACGTTCGCTGGCGTCCTGCAAAGGTTGCGTCTTCTTCGTCCGTCGTTTGGCAGCACGCAGCGCTTGCAGTGCGTTGAGCTTGCCATCGTCGTCTTGTTGCTCGTGCGCGTCGGCGACTGAACTGGTCGGTGGAGTATCCTCGTCCATTTCGTCAGCCTCTTCGTCATTGGAGTCGGCCTCGTTGGTCTCTTGCTGTCCAGCGTCGTCTTTGAGATCGCCCATAGCGAAAGCGAACTCGTCATCACTGTCGTTGATGAAATCTTGCTGGGTCCTTCGCTTCTGCTTTCTTGCACCCTTGGTCGACGTCGGCTTGGACCTTCTCTTGCCTCCACTGCTGCGAAGCAAGCCTCCATCTGCGGCTGCTTCGTCGCCATTGACCAGGCTACGACTGGCACGAACGCGGTCAAAGTAGTCGCCATCCTCGTCCGAGTCGCTCTGTCCACCATCCCAGCCATCCGGAAGGTCAGCTGGGTTGAGCATTTGCCCGTCTCCCTCGCCTCCGACTCGTGGCTTGCGCACCCGCATGACCAGCGCAGTGAGCTCTCGGCCGTTGGTCTCGAGAGGCTCGCGAATGAAGCGTTCGATGACTTCGACCTTCTCATCGAGATGATTCGGCAAAATCTCCTTGGGAACACTCCATCGCCAGTGCACCAGCTGGTCGTCGTTCGCTTCGAGACCGACGAGGCGGCACAGCAACTTGAGCTCGGGTAGCAAGGATGCGTCTGTGCGAAGCTCGTCGTTGCCATGGTAAGCCAGCTCGTACGGCTGGAAGCGTTCTACTGGCGATTCGTTCTGCTTTTCAAGCTCGCCGAGCAGCGCTCCGCCCTCTTCGCCATCTCTGCCTTCTGCCTGACGCTGAGCCTCTTCTTCCTCGTGTCGCAGTACAAGCTCGGTGCGCATTGTGCTCGCCATCTCCAGAGCTGACTTGATCCACAGCACGGCCTGCATCTTTTCCTTCTTGAGCAGGAGACCGACAGCAACACCGATCTCCTCGTCCTTTGTCATACCCGGTCGGACTGCGATTTCGGAAGGCATTTTGGGTGGCTTAGGCGGACGAGGAGGCTTCTTGCCGGTCTCGTAGATCGACTGTTCTTCAGGTGGCAGCTTGCTGAACTTGCGCAAGATGTAGTCCATGAGCTTCTTGAGATTCGGCGCCGAGGTCGGCGCACGCGCTTCGAGGATTCGGATCCCGTCGCCGCTGAGCACCTTTCGCAGAACTGCGCGGTGGCCGCCGAGGAAGAACTGACGGTAGTCGTTGGCCTTGATCGCGATACGATGCATCACCGTCACCAGCTTGGTGAGTTGGTCTTCCATGTCGGTGTAGTCCTGCCATCGTGCCAAGTAGTCGATGCAAGCTTTGGTCAGTTGCTTGGTGGCGAGCTTGCGCTGAAAGTCGGCAAAGCGGAACTCGCGCTCGGATCGTGTTTCTTGAAGGTGCTCCTTGATCTGCCTTGCTTCATCTTCGTCTGCGTCTAAGTCGCCATCTTGTCGAGATCGTCGGACCTGCCTCTTGGCTTGGACGTACATGTGGTCGCGGTTTGATGCATAGCGCTCCAGCATCTTGGGCATGACATAAGCGAACGTGATAATTGTATCAAGGAAGGCAAAGCTCTGGGTACTGTAGGAGCGCACGATAGCGTGACAAGCATCGAGCGTCTCACTCATGTAGTAAAACTCAGCTTGCAAACCCTCCGCAACGTCCCTTTCCGCTTCTTTTTTGCTACTGGCGAGCTCGTCGACAAGTCTTAGCAGCACGGTCCAGAGCTGGACAGAAGCGACAAACTCGAGCCATAGTTTCGACTCTTGAGCTTGGATGGTACGGACGAGCACCATGCGGAAGGCCCAAGGCTCAAGCCATTGACTGACCAGCTCGAATGGCCATTCCTCCTCCGCTTCCTCACTCGACTGTTCGGCCTGCTGGATTTCGCTTTCTTTCTGGTGTGGCACCAAAAGATCGGCTGTATCTTGTGTCGAAGCCGGCTCAATCGGTGCCGCTGTAGATTTGCTTGACGTCTTTCGACGAGCTGCGGCTGCAGCGCGGCGCGAAAGGAAGTATTCGAGGAAGAAAGCACCCAATTGCATGATGCGAATTCGGGCCACGTCCAAATCACCGAGCTTGTCTCGCTCAGAGCGAATGTCCTTAAGGACCGATTTGGCCAACGGCTCGAAGCCGGCTTGGACAAAGGTGTCGGCCCACTCTTGCAGGATGGCAGCAGCATCTGCCGTCCAGTCGGATTTGAGTTTCGGTGCACCCTTCTCCTGCGCTTCTTTACGCCTCTGAGCTCTGCGCTTGCCCTTGTGCATGGCCTCGTCCGCGAGCTGAGCGACCGACTTGACGAGGGCGGTTTGATTGCGTGCGACGCGTCGCTCACCATCTGGGCCGACAAAGTTGATCGTGGTTCCGAATCGCGAGTGTCGTGTAGGCATCTTGCCTGTGGCGGATGCCCGCTTCATCTTTGCTTCCATTGCCAGACTTTCTGCCAGAGCAGAGCTTGGTCGTGAGGTGCTGGCGATCGGCCTGGACATTCCCGGCACATCGCTGTTGCCGGTATTTGTGAAAGATCCAGAAGCGGCAGAGGATGGTCGCAGGGAGGAAGCAACCTCGGCGATCTCCTTGACCTTTGTGCCGACAAAGACGTGAAAGATGCACTCGGATGTGACGGCATTCCAGGTGTTGAATTGAGGCGTTTCGGCGCTGCTGGCCAGCATGAGAAGTGTGTCGAGGATGTGGTGTTTGTACATTGCCTGAACGAGCTTGCTCTGTAGATTGGCGTTGGCGAGCTGAGCCACGCTGCTCAGACTGGTTGTGATGGGATCGCGGATGGCAAGCAGGTTGCGGAAGAGGTGGAGGCACATGCCGATGATGCCGGTGACAAGGCTTGAGCGTTGGTGTTGCTTTGTTGCCAAATTCGGCAGCAAAAGGTAGCGCATGACGACTCCGAGGACATCGTATTGCTTGTCGAGCGATTGACTTCTCAAGATGACAGACTTGTAGCCGATCAAAACCCTGTCCAGCTTGGTGATCTCGCGAAGCTCGTCGGACTCGAACCCTTGCTTTTCCTGTTCGCGTAGTTCAGCGACACCGTCAAAAGGCCAGGTCATTGCTGTCAACAGGTCGGTACATGCCAATGCGATGGCATCGCCTTCCTTGCCCTGACCAGCGCTCTCGAGCAAGGCGGGGACGATGAAGTTCTCGAGCACCTCGTTGTCTGCAAAGGCACGGGCTACCTTCCTGGTCGGATCGTCGTCGTCGAGCTTCCAGAGCTTACGAAGCGATCGTAGAGCACCGAGCGCTCTTGGACCGCGTTGCCAGCGAGTGTATACCTTGTCGGCGTCGTGTTCGTCGGCATCCTCGGCGTAGTCGTACTGGCCAATTTGCATGCAGAGATCCCTGGCCGCATCGCGGATCTCCTCTTTGTCTGGCTCGTTTGCCTCATCATAGTCCTGGACGGGTCCATCGCGGTTGTTGTCGAAGTCGTCATCGCTAATGTCGGTAAGGAAGCCCTCGTCGCCTTCGAGGTCGTCAGAATAGTAGTCGTTCTCGGTCGCCATTCTGAAGGCAGGTAGGAGCCTTGAAAGGCTTCAAGTCTCTAAGATCTTGTGCTGAGTCCTTCAACAGTATAAAAGGTGAAGGTGCATCGGATCTGTGGTGAAGATCAGGTCAGGTAGGATCGACAGGAACGATGATGTGCACTCCGTAGGTTTCAGGAAGGCAAAAAGAAGCTGACTGCACCCTTTCCGAGTCGCGGAGCTGCACATTGAATCCAACACCCACTCAACGCGGCGCGCCTGAGGAACGCGTCGCTTTTTTGCTGCCAACTGCAATTTGTGCAATCTAACAGTGGATTAAATTTTCCACGTTCGAGGATTCACTTTTGCTCTCCGGAGTCGCCATCTCGAGTGCTCTTCTCTGGATCTGGAGCTGGCTTGGACGCGGGCGATTGGATTGGCGAAGACGACGCTGCAGCTTAAGCTGTGCCTCTGCTTCAGCGCCTAAGCCCAGACTTGACAAGAAGATTTTCTTCGGCCAGCGGCCTGAATGGCCAGAAATGGCCGGGGCACTGGTGTGTCTCTGGGTTCACTGCTGTATGTTGCTGTTGCTGCTGCAGAAGCGATCTGGTGCATGGTCCTGTCGATCTTTAAGAAGAAGAGGATCTGGTGTGGTCTGGCAAAGGCACGAAAAGTTCGATCTTCTGAGGTGTCAGCTGTCAACGTGCAGCGGACATTGGAGCAAGATGATTGGAAGACGGAGACTTCCGATGTCAGCCAAACGCCAAAAAACGACGTAGGGTCACGAGAAGTTTTCCACGTTCGGCTCTGCCGTGTCTCCGCAGGGAGGAGCTGTCTTGGTGCATTCTTCTCGCTGCTGTACTGCTCACCACAGTGCAGCAAGCCAAGCTATCTTACGCTTTCTTCTCAATTTCTCCTTCTTCTCCCAAATGTGCCAGGGTGTAAGCGCTGCTCTAGGTTGCTCTAGCTTTCTTGGTCACTGTACCGTTTGATTCCGATGATGCTCTAACTTCAGCGACGCGATTCGAACGCCATATTCCGAGCAGCGCTGAGAGCCAACCGTGATGCTTGGAGCTAAGATGGAAACCAGTCGCAAGTTTGACAAGATCGCCTCTCAGGGCAGAAGCCAAAACGTACAAGAGTAAGCGCCTTTCGTGTTTGCATTTCCAGGATGTGACTTTCGTGCGGCATTGCTGGTGAGCCGCGGGAAAAAAAAAAAAAATCCGCTCCCCGCACTTTTTTTTTTGTCACTGGGCGCTTGGCCTTCCATGCTCTTCAACACGACACTTGCTGCAATCAAACGAAGACCGATTGTACAATCCCATGCTGGTCCCACTCTGACGTTGTATAAGCTCGAAAGTCTCTTTCTGTGGTTCTGACTCTTGGCTGGAGTCGACATCGGCTTCGGAAGAGGATGGTGGGGACAAAACAACCTGGAATGACGCTTGTCTGGAGCGAACTAAACACGCTCCGGATTCTTTTTCTACGAAAAATAAATATTTATTTATTTTTTTTAAAAAAAGAGAGATTTTGCAGACGCGTTGGAGCTGACTCGATCATCCTGTTTTCTATTCGAGCAAGAGAAAAAAGAAAGACGAGATTTTGGGGAACAGGCTTCAACAGTCAACATTACCGGTCTGCGTAATTTTGTATTTGGGAATTACAGTAAATTTTCTTTCGGTACAGCACAGAAAGTCCCACCTCAACAAAGCAGCCGGACGCCAAAGCCTGTCGGATGTGTGGCTAGATGGACAGGCACAAGCATCACAGAAACGCGCACATCCACGCATTTTCGCTCGACTCGGCTGTGTTACGATCCAAAATCAGGCTTCTGTACAGCAGCGAACCCACAAAACAACACCACACACAGCACACGCACCTGGCCACTGAACCCCACTTCTCTCGGCTTCCCCGCACTTTTTTTGTTTTTTTGTTTTTTTCGTTCCCTCTTAGCCTCATTTCTGGCCGCCACTTCCGCACTGTGTACTGTAGCTCCCCCGCCTTTTGCGGCGGCCCATCTTGTGCATTTTGCAGATGCAGTACATCCTGTACCTGTCCGGCTACGATCCAGCGAACACAGACCCACATCTACACAGAAGGAATACAAACCACGAAACAGACGCAGTTGCACAGCGCTTCATTTCGCTAAACAAGAAACAAAAAAACGAGTGGGGAATGGACGGTCGGTAAGAGACCGCCGCTCTTGTGCCCTTGCTGCTGTGGCTGTTGCTGCTCTCTCTCTCTCTCTCTCTCTCTCTGTTTGGCTCTCGACCCTCGCCGGTGCAACGTTTCCGGGCCCCCGCGCCGCCCTCACTGACTGTACTCCTCCTTGCTCCTCTTGCTGCTGCTGCAATCTTTTGCATCTGGCTTCTGCTTCTGCACCATTCGCGCGCCTCACTCTCTTCACGACCCGCCAAACAAGTCCCGCTTCATCCCTTTGGCCGTTTGGTCTCCATCCAAAAAACTGGTCCACCAACACACACACACACACACACACACACACACACACACACACACACACACACACACACACACACACACACACACACCCGCGCTACACTCCTCATCATCGCTCTACATCATCCATATCGCCGTCTCTGCAACGCTCATCAACGCTGTCGCTACAACTGAACCGAAATCTCCTCTCTGGCTTTGCTTGGCCGTCAAGTACTTCTGCCCACCGTCTCCATCGGCACGCTGCTCCGACACCGACAACGCCCACCAATACCGCAGCGTCCTTCGATCATCGACAACGGCGCTCACCTGTCATCCTTTAATCTCAACTTATTTGCTCGGTCCTCGACCTGCAACAAATCCTCTTCGGTTCCATCCGGAGCTGAGCGCAAGAGCGGCAAGCTTCATCTCCAAACCCATCTCTCGGTGCCCGGTCTGCTTGGTCATCCAACCTCAAGCCGATCTCGAACGGCCCCACGTCCAAGCAGCTTTCTGCATCTTCATCCAGCATCATCTCGCACACTTTGTCCATAGCTCGCAGTGCGTAACACAGGCGGCAAATTTCTCCGTCTATGCCTGCATCCGTCGAGGCGTCGGGGCCTCAGAGCATCGACATCATGATGCCCAAGAAGCGTCAACAGGGTTTCGATCCCGGCGCATCTGGTAGCCTGTCCAATACCGGTCCCGGCCCGAGCACCAACGTCGCTTCGGCTATGGGCTCCCACTCGACCCAGTCCACCCATACTAACAACTTCTTTGGCCCATTTGGCACAAATGGTCTCCCTAGCAGCTTTATCGATACCGACATCCTGCTCAACGACGACCTCTGGAATCAATTTTCCCCTGCCACAACCAATACCTCCTCCAATAGCGCCCACACGCATCCAGAAGGCACAAATAACCCGGCCCACCAGCAAGCTGGACTTGAGGCCCAAGCCAGAACAGACGGTGCTGCCGAGCGAGCCTTTGGCGAATCATACGTCAACATCCCTCACAGTGCATCACTAGATATGTATGGTCTGCAGTCCCGCACCTTTGGCACTATCCGTCCGACGCACGACGCACTGAGTCGTCTCAGCAAGGATGCCTCGTCCATGGATGATGGTGACTCTCCTGACGGCTCCAATGGCGAGACCACTTCCACAATTGCTACAAGCGTCATTTCGCCTAGCTCTCTTGGCACCACAGTCGGAAGTCTCCCGAAAGGCACAGGTGCACGTCATCATCGCTCGACCAGCAATGCTTCCTCGACGAATCGATCTAAGACCGCACGTAGCTTGAGTCGAAGCCGCACACGAGTCGCAGCTGGCGCCTCGGAGAGACGTGCTGCTGACCGCTCGCCATCTCTCGAGAGAGGAGGCGTGGGAAAGGCGCCATCCTCACGAGCACGAGTCGGCCGCCGAGCTACAGTGGGACCTGCTGCGCTCGCTGGTAATCTTCAGCCTAAGCCGGAGCCATCGGCGCCCGCCCGCTCGTCTACGTCAGCGGCCTCTGGCGCTTCGGCTGGCAGCTCTACCATTGGCCTGTCATCCAGCTTCCAGGCACAGCCCCATCGCTGGAGTCTCTTCGGAACAGATGGATCAGGCCAAGGCAACCTGCATCTCAACTTCAACGATCAAGCGTCGTGGAACACGCATGCTCAAGATCCAAACCGTCCGGGGACCACCTCAGCTTCCTCATCACTACCTACCCCGCTCAATTTCCACACCAGCATGGCGCACCTCAATCTGCAGACGCCTCCCGTATCGGCGGCAATGCACAACCTACCAAACAAAGTCGAGGATGACGCCAACTCGAATCAGCCGTTCAACCCCTTCCTCTTCCCACCCTACACTCAAGTGAGAAGCCACTCCGGCTTGTCGACAGTCGACGATTTGACCAGTCAGCAGGCGGCTCTGCTCGAGCAAGCTAGCAGGAATGGAGCTGTCCCGAATCCATCAGGGCGATCTAGCGAAGCATCCGAAGTTAGCGAAGCCAAAGTCACTCCGGCAAGCAAGGCAAGACGTCCAAGCAAAGTCGCCTCGCAAAGTTCGCGCGAAAGGCTCGCCAAGGACATCAAGTCAGATGCTTCAAAGACCGATGCCAAGACTATCAGCCCCTCTGATCCACATCAAGGCGATGACGACGATGATGATGATGCTGGAGATGATGACGATGAACAGCCGCTTGCTGGCACCGGCGGGAAAAGCGAGGCGGAAGCAAAGAGGCTGGCTGAGAAGCGTCGCAAGCGTCGTGAATCTCATAATGCTGTTGAGCGTCGCAGGAGAGATAACATCAACGAAAAGATCACTGAGCTCGCAACGCTGCTGCCCGAAGCCATGCTACTCGACGCGATCGCAACCTCGACTCAGGGCGGCAACAGTGGAACATTTGCCCCTGCCTTGGCTGCAAAGGCCGCTCTGGCAGCAGCAGCCGCAGCAGCAGCCAAAGGCGACATGATGCCTGACAGTGCTGATGGACACATCAATTTGCCGAAATCTTCCACAGAGGCGTATGCGGCTGCTCTAGCACCCGTGCACGCAAACAGCGCCGCTCTGGCAGCAGCTCAGGCCAAGCCCAATAAGGGTATCATCCTTCGCAAGAGCGTCGAGTACATTCGACACTTGCAGCAGTTCCTCGACATGCAGATGGGCCGAATCGGCTTCCTCGAGGCAGAGCTTGCGAGATCCCACCAGGCACTGGCTGCATCGGGGATGCAGGCTCCACCCACCACTGATCCACAGCAGGGTCTCGGCATGATGCATGCTTTCTTTGATCAGGGCAACGGCGGCAATGGAACGGGAGGACCGGGCATGTTTGGCAATCAGATGCAACAACAAGCGCAACAGCACCATTCGCAAGATCAGCAGCAGCAGCAGCAGCAGCAGCAGCCACAACAACAACAACAACAACAACAACAACAACAACAACAACAACAACAACAACAACAACAACAACAACAACAACAACAACAACAACAGCAACAGCAGCAGCAGCAGCACATGCAACACCATCACCAGCAACATCAGCAGCCTCCGCAAGACTTCAGTGCCATGAATTTGCTCAGTCTGGGTATGCCTATGGACCAGCAGCCTTCCTCGCAGCCACAGCAGCCTTCCATGTCGATGCATCAAGGCAGTCTCCCTATGTCTCACTCGAGCTCGGGCTCTCACGATGCAACGGCTGCAGGAGCACCAGCCCTCGCAGCCTGGTTGGAAGGCTTTGACCAGCGAACCGGCCTTCCACGCCGTTCGTCGGTCGACCCGATCGAAGAGGAGGAGCACGAGAGCGGAGAAGAGGACAAGGAGCTGAGCCGTCGTGGACGCAGCCAGAGCTCACGCATGTCTCACGATGCGCACGATGAGCACTGGCGAGGAAGATCACGTCACAAGGTGGGACGGGGAAGGGTGCAGGAGGGCAGCTGGCCGGTATTGCGATCCTCCGAAGCTCAGTCGCCGATGCAGCTGGTTGGCGACGAGAGTCACACGGCTGCTTCGTTCTCTGATTTGGGTGATATGAAGCTCGACCTTTAGGCGAGTGCCTAGCTCATTCCAGCCTGTTGCTTTGTGGAGAGGCTTGCTTCCGTTTGCAGCTGCGTCTGTGTTGTAGTGGCGTAAGAAACATCTTTATCTGCCTTGGTTTCGACCTATCAGTTCCCAATCGCAACAGTGCACCCTACACTAGTAGTTTGATATCAAGCTTCGTTCTCTATTAATTGTCGCTTCCAATGAGCAAATGCTTGTCTCCAATCTCAGCTTGCTCTATGTGCGCGCAACGAAGGCATTGATGTCGTTCTGAGTCGGTCTTGAACTCCGTGCCCTAGGGAAGGAGGTGCTTTCTTGTCACGATTGCACATAGTTAGGGTGAGAGAATCGGGATGATGCATGCACGTCCACAAGGCGTGGGCGCGAGCTGAGAGGAAATCGGGGACTCTCTTTCATTTCTCCACAATGCGCGCTATTTTTTATTTTTTTTTTGAAGGATGAGTCGCACGAGCCAGAACCCATCATCTCAACCCTCATCATCATCATCATCAGCAGCAGCAGCAGCAGCAACATCATCACCACCCCGGCACTGGACGGCAAACGTTTGACAGTCATCAATAGCTACAAAACAGCGGAAACAGCAACGCTGCCGCTCTCTCAAATAATAAAGTAAACGATAACCCCATAAAACCAACACGACACCTCTACCGATCAATATACGCGGCAAGATGGCATCGATACCAGAAGCCCGTACAGCGTTCAACCTGAAAGTGTTGCGTCGACACGATCCATCGATTGTCTCTATCGTGGAAACGGCCTCCTTTGTAGTCCTGTACAACTACAATGGTGGTGAGTGGACCAAGACGGGCGTTGAAGGTCCACTTTTTCTCTTCCAGCGCCGACTACCGCCCTACAACGGATTCTTCTTGATGAACCGTAACGGGGTCGAGAACTTCAGTGCCGATATCACCCCCGAAGACGATCTGGAGATCACGCCTGAATTTATCATCTACCGTCCAGCGACGAACGGAGACAACGAGGTGTATGGAATCTGGGTGTTTGAACCAAGCCAAAGAATGGCGATAGGGGACAAGATGTTGAAGTTGCAAGCTTCGGTCGCGTCCGATAATACTGCCCCACATGTCAATTTTTTAACATGACAATATCAGGACCCTTTGTGAGTAATGACCCTTTGTGAGTAATGACCGCACGCATTTGTTCTTCGCACCAGACCCCCTTAATATGGTATCGTTCGGAAGCTTGAGGGCATGGCTAACAGAAATTGTGAGAAAAAAGCGCATGGCCCACCAAAGAATGGGTTGAATGTCAACTTCGATTTTGAGCAGATCAGGAACTATGCCAACACCATCTCATATGGCATTCCAGGCCGCAGTGAATTGGATAGAACTGGCTCCAAAGGTTCCTAGTTTGGCATCCAAGCATTTGCTCTCCATGGTCTGGGTATCTTGACAATAACTGGCTCAAATTGGAACAGATGAACACAGAATAAGACAATGGTACCAGCCACAAGCCTCTCAGCCCATCAAAGAAAATGATTTTGATCTGGCCTGCTTCGACGACAATATGCCCGTGGCAGGCTCGTCTCGTGTCGGGCTCTAGTTTGAACTCAGTCATCATGTCCTTGATGTCTCATGTGATTTTCATTGAAGTTTGATGTTGTTCCGTTCACCAAGGCTCGTGGTGGCCGTGGTCACGATCACGCCAAGTACTACCATCAGATTTGAATGTCAAGGTAGGAAAACGCGCGACTAACACGGGCGCCGACTGATGTGTGAATTACGTTGCTTATTCTGCAGCAGATCGGGACGCATCACCTTGTACAGGGAAACGGTCCTCTTCCGCCTCAGCCAAGGGCAATCTGATCAGACTCGATTCTTTCTCCTTCAACAACTGTTGCACCTGGGCGCTATATCGCCGAATATCCATTTCCGCCTTGATCAGTCGATCGCTCAACTCGATCGTCAACGCTCTGGTTCGCTCCATCTTGCTCTCCAATCCTCCCACTACTGACCCTTCTGCCAACTGAATGCTCTGCCTCGCATTTCCTCCATCCGACATTCGCCCGTTGCGGCTGTCATCCTTCTTCTCGAGCTGCTTTGTGTAGTTGGAGCCAAGCTGGTAGGTGGATATCGCATTGACTTCGAGGGAGAAGCAGTCTCTCAGGTCATCGAGATCTCGTGGCGTGGTGCGATAGTTGCGACCGAGAGCGGAGTTGCATCCGGCACAGCGGAGACGGGCGAATGTGGAGCCGAGATCCTTTTGATTTGGATCGGTGGAGGTGGAATAGGTGGTGTCTTGGAGTACACATTCGGTGGTTTCGGATAAGATGACGTATCCGAGATCCGGATCGGTGGCGACAAAGGAGAACGAGTCGGCGAGTAGACGAAAGCATTTGCGACATTGGAAGGTTAATGGGTTGGGTGGAGAGCCGTCGTCGTCGTCGTTGTCTGCATCTTCTCCTTCTGCGAAGAGGTCGGTCTGTCGGTTGACTTGGGGGTATGGTTGGCCGGTGCTGAGGTCGTCTGAGTAGGAAGCACTGTCGATAGCGGGTCGGCTTAGAGAGCCACGCGGACGTCCTCGACCACGACCACGACCACGTCCTCGACCGCGCGCGCGAGTGCTGTGGCTGGAAGAGGTTTTGGCTCCGGGAGGGGCCATATCTTCTACGTTGTCTTCTGCGCCTGAGCTAGGATGATGAGTCGTTGATCCAGCTTGTCCCAACGACCGTGTGGATAGATGAGAGGCAAGGAGAGGGCTGGTAGTCCCGTTGGCTGCTGCATTACCAGCACCGTTTGTGTATGGCGCCAGATAGGCCGCTGTCACAGCAGTGATGGTATTAGTACCAGACCCAGAGGATGGCCGAGTCATGGATGTGCCCGGCACATTGTCGTAGAAACCTGCTGTTGCTCCCGCTGTTGCAGTCTCGTGGTCTTCGGACCGGCGTGGTCGCTTCGTTAGCAGTGGCATCGTGTGTGATGTTCAAGGGTTCGAATCAGGGAAGATGATGTTGGTCGCCGAAACCTCGACGCGTCTGTATGGTTCAGCGTGGGGTTGGTGTTGGTGTTGAGAACAAATTTGGCGGCGCGTTGCACGACACCTTGACCCTGACCCTGTGGAGAGTGTTGGTCTGTCGAACAGAGAGCAGCGCTCGATCCGAATCGGGTTAACAGCAAGTCGATTGATCGAAGATAGGCGGACGAATGCCGAGGCGTGTCTTATTTTTTGTCTTTTCTTTTCTTTTTTCTTTTTCTTTTTCTTTTTTTTTTTTGGAAAGAAGGGGCCAGAAGCTCAGCGTTGGTCTCTGGAACTCGAGGTGCGCACGGACATCCACCTAACCAACAAAAGCGCATCAAAGGCAAAAGGGCTTGTTGTCTTCGGCAAACGGTCGGCCTTCCACCTTTTCGCTGCCGCACTTTATCCCCGCCCGCCCGTTTCTTTCGTAGAAGAGATAGATATAAACACTAGAGCATCGATTGATCCCTCCACCCACCTTTCTTCTACCACCAGCACCATCAACAATCCTTCGTTGAATTTCGACTTTCTCGCTTTCGCAACGTAACATCGCAAAAATGGTAAGCAAGCTCTTCACCTCTGTCCCGGCCATTCGAGCTGCTGCCTTTGCTCAGCGGTCGTCGATGCTTCCTGCTGCTGCGTCTGGGAGACTCATCTCCTCCCTCTCCTCCTCCTCGTCTGCTACGCTTTCGCTCCCTCCTCAAACTCTTCGAACCGCTCCAACCCGCACTGCCGCTGGTCTGAACGGATTCGCTGCTTCGCCCATCCACAAAATTGCAATGCGAACGATGGCTACCACCGCCGCACGACAACAGGCTATCTCCAAAGGCGACCAGATTCCCAACACCACTTTTATGTACGTCCCCTGGGCTCCGGAGCTCGCTGACGGTACTGCCTGCGGTGCTCCCACAAAGTTTCAGACCCACGAGGCTTTCAAGGGCAAGAAGATTGTCATTGTTGCCGTTCCCGGTGCCTACACTCGTAAGTTTACATCCCCTTTTCCTCACCCCACTTTCTCGCGAATTTATCCCCCTGATGCTGATATCGTTTTCCTCAATCTCTTCCCTCTCATCCTCTCGATCATGGGTGCTTGCAGCCACTTGCCACGTCAACCACATCCCACCATACATCAAGCAGGTCGACGCCTTCAAGTCCAAGGGTGTAGACCAGATTATCGTTCTCGCCCAGAACGACCCCTTCGTTATGTCGGCCTGGGGTGTCCAGAACAAGGCCGAGGACAAGGTCATCTTCGCTACCGACCTCAACCTCGAATTCTCCAAGGGCATCGGCTCCACCGCCGACCTCAGCGCTATGGGCTTTGGCGAGCGTACCGGCCGCTACGCCCTCATCGTCGACGACCTCAAGGTCGTCGACTTTAGCAGCGAGCCCAACCCGGGCGCTGTCGAGGTCTCGGGTGCCGACCACGTTCTCGCCAAGCTCTAAGCAGCTCAAGAAAGATTGTCCAGTGTTCGGTCGATGTACTCGCTAACGGGTCATGACATTAAAGAATCGCTTAATGCTTGAACGACTGTTTGCAGAGGGCATGGCTTGTGAATCCGCAGTGCAGTCAAAGCGGACCTCGCCTGTGTTGTGTCCCGGAATCCCTCATAAGCACACAAGACAGGTGTGAATTTGGTCTTCTAAGGATGTGTATGATTTACTGTGAGAAGCGACCTTTACAAGCACCAACATGAACAAATCACAGGTCGTGCGTATGTGACAGTGAAGAAATACCAGCAACAGGAAGCGATTCTGCCTTCTATTTACCCAAACGTGCAGGGATGACTTCTCGAAGCCGACCTTCGAACTTCCCTCCCTTCTTTCTAGCGAGGAGAGCACCTCGGCGGACCACTAGGCTGACTACTCTCCAGCATCGCCTTGATCGTCTGACTACCGGCAAAGACGACGCAGACAACACCAAAGAAGAGCATGGCATAGTTCAACGCCTTGGTACTCGTCCTTGTCGCATTAGCCTTCAAGTGCAGCAGCGGAGGGTAGATAAAGCACAACGGCACGCAAGCCACCGACCCGATCAGCGATACGAACTTGTCCAAATCGTTGGCACCTGCCCAAGCCGCCAGGCAGCAGACCGCGACAACGAGGAAGCGGAAGAGGTTCTTCTCGGTCTTGACCTTCCAGTTGTACTTGCCACTCTTGGTAAAGATGCCCTTCTCGAGCACGGCAAGTGCGGGGAAGAGCTGGAGAGGGGTAGAGAGGAGGATGGCGATCGAGTAGAGGAACTGCATGGCCTGGACGAAGCGCGAGTTTTGCGGAAGGTTGGTGATGACTACGGTCTGAATCTTGGATCCAAAGGCCATGTACGAGAGCGAGCCGGCCGAAGCGAAGAGCACCATGACTCCCGCCATGACTCCAGTGAGTGCACGTGGGAACTTTTCGGGCTCCTTCATCGACTCGGTGATGGGAATGACCAATCCAATACCCTCAAAAGTGAAGACGGCAGTACCGATGAAGAGCGGGAAGTCCTTGCTGTTAAACATGACCACGTCGGCCATACCTTCGTTGGCGACCTTCTTGATCTCGTACTGGAAGAGATAGACGATGCCAAAGAGGATAAAGACATCGGCGATCAAGGCGGTAGTCGAGAGCTTGGCAATGCGTCGAATGAGCGAGAGCGGGAGGAAGACTGCCATCTGGCCCAAGATGAGCACCCAGATGGGGACGAGCGTCTTGCACTGTGTGACGGCGAGGACAAAGGCTTGCATGTTCTGCGCGACAAAGACGGTGTAGGCCGCAACGAAGCCGAGCTGGGAGAGAACGATGGACGCCAAGATGGCAAGACGCATACGTGGGCCGTACAGGATACCACCCATGTCACCAAACGAGCCTGGACAGTTGAGGTTGGTCTTAACCAGCAGCAGGAAGGAGACGAGCGAGATAATGGCGACCGAGCAGAGGGTGATAGTCGAAAAGAGCAGACCGCCGTTGTAGAAGGCTTTGCCGAGGAAGAGCACACCGGTGCCGACAAACGACTTGAGCAGCATCATAACAGCGTCGAGCACCGAGGCTTCACCTCGACGACGTTCCTTGCTGGCCTTGCGCATGCGGGCCTGGGTATCGCTGCGGTGCAGACCCCTGCGGCTACGGAGCAGACCCGAGCGCTCGGTGTCCCCATTGCCTGCCGCTCGGCTCGTTCCAGGAATGGCACGAGCATCGTCATCTTCGTCGTCGGTCAGGTCTTCCTCGTCCTCGTCGTCATCGTCCTCTTCTTCGAGGAACTCTCCGGCAAAATGTCCGTACAGACTCAAGAAGTCGATGAAGCTGCGGAGCGCTCTTGGCGGAGCCCTGCCCTGCAGCTCAGCTTGGCTGTTGACAAAGAAGCGACGGAATCCACCTGGCTCCTTGATGCCCTGCACGTCGAGTTCTGGGTCGATGGTGGCCGTTCGCGGCATGTGGAGACTCTCACTCCTAGTTCGTCGGGTCGATACCCTGCGATTCTTGTGAGCCCATCGGTAGACGTCGTCCGTGATAGCACCACCCTGCATCTGATGGGGACCGCGGTAGCTCTCGTCTACATCTTCAAACACGATTTCGGACGGAGATTCGCCCGAACCATCGCCAGCTGCACCGTTGGGCGTGGAGGAGCCGTGATGGTCTTCACTGGCAAAGCTCTCGTCTGTGTGGTCGGAGGGGATCGAGGTAGCTGAAATCGAGTCGCGGTTGGCAGTATCGGGTCGGGCGAGATGACGTTCGATGATGCGTGCTTTACGCTCGTCTGAGATGGGGAGCGAGTCGAGGTTGTCGATGTTGCTAGGGGTGGAGATGCCAGAGTCGGCAGGGGGAGGGGCGAGAGAGGCGCTGTCGCGAGAGGGTGGCTCGATCGAGACGGTTCGCTGGAAGGAGCTGGCAAAGGCAGATGAGTCGTGACGCTGCTGCGAGGAGGAGTAGAGGTTGAGGGGCTCGGCTGAAGGAGAGCCAATGCGTGGAGGGATGTTGGGGAGGGAGGGTGATGCGTGACCCAGACCGTCTCCAAAGGCACGGACAGGAGACCTGATGGGGGTGGATGTTGACGAATCGTCTGCAGGACGCGGCGAGGGGATGGCCCTTGACTTGCCGTTATCGTTGGGCGTCAACATGATGATGGACAGTGACGCTGTACTGAGGAAATGCGTCGGGGAGCCAAACCGTTGACACGTTGTATGCTATCAATCCAGCTGCGATGTCACAAAAAGCTTTGCTGAGCGGTAGTCGATGTAGACGTAGCGAGTCTACGATTTGCAAGCCGTCACGCTGGTTTTGGACGTGTTGAATGGCCAAACTGGACCGCTTTAGAAGTGATATGGTGGGAGTGGGAAAGGGAGTGGGGAGGAACGTGCTGAGTTGACCAGCAAGTGTGCTGTATATCAAAGTGTTGGGATGCGGTCGGAGGTGGACCGACAGCTGTTCACAGCAGCACAATTTCAACTCAACTTAACTTTGCCGTTGCATTTGGCCGCCGTGTGACCTTTTTTTTCTTGGTGAGCCAGCAGCCGGCACATCCGAAAATGCGGTAAACGTGTCGTTTGTGCGTCGAATTGATTTCAAACCCAACGTCGCTTCTTCTTTGCTCGGTGCGATGCCATCCGACGCTCAATCAATGCACACACAACTTGCAAGCCATGACGAGTTAGCTAGACAGTAGCAATGTTGCTGGTGTTGGCCTACAAGTTGCCGCTCAATGCCATCATTCAAGAGAGCGCACAAGTGCCACATGACAGAAGACGATGTACAACCCTCTCGCGCAGGGACCATGACCTCATTTCGCTGGTCGAGGGTGCAACAAGACAACATGCTGCAGCTTCCTCCTAAAGTTTCACTTTTTTGGCTTGAGTAGTGTTCTCGTGACCCCATGTGGTCAAAACTGTGAATTTCGCACCAGACTGTTTGTTAGCAGAAGCATAACACTCTCGGGAAAAATCCCCACTGGCTCCACTTTGATCTTGATCCAAAGTCGCCGATGGGCTCAGATCAACCCGAGAAGACGCTTGATGGACCCTGGAGCTTTTGGCCGTTCTTCTTGCCTTGCTTCATTCACATCAACAACCTTGAAAGCTCTCTTCTTTACTGGACTCTGCAGTCGTACAACTCAGGCAGCCATCGATTCTACCGTAACTCGACGGACGATACAGCGTCATGGAGCAGTGAGTGCACAGATACTGCTCTCCGTCAGCTCTTGTTGAGCAACACTTGCAGCCAAAATGTCCGAAGACCAAGCACAGCAGCTCCTCGAGAAGCTGCTGCTCCAGGCTCTCTCTCGACGCCTTCCACAGTCCAAATGGCTATCTCTACTTCATCAACTTGTGCGACGAATCGAAGCAGCTCAAGAGCAGGACGATAATCTCGATCCTCCATCCCTCGCCGCTTCGTACGCTGCTGGCTGCCTCGTCAAATACATCCTCTCCCAGTCGTTTATCGATCCTCTTCTGATCGAGTATCTGCAAGCTCTCATCTATGGTAGCGCCAACCGCTCCGGAGTCACTCCGGATCAGGGTCCCATCACGGATGTGATCACGGTGACACTTAATCTCCTAGCCAATGTCAGAACAGAGGCAGCCAACGTCCCAGCCATCGAGACGATCTCTTCGGTCATTGGCCAGGGCCTGCTTATGACGTTCCAGGCGCCCGTCCCATTTCGCGTCTCCAGCCAATCTTTCCTCGTCCTGCTGCAACACTTGTTTGCAGAGGCTGACTCCGCGCCTTTCGCTTCGACAATCTCATCAGCAGCCGACACCGTCTCCACTGCCAAGGATGGCGCCATTGGCCCCGCGGCACTAGCTTTCGTCGTCTCAAATCTGCGCCTTCTCGCTCTTGCTGCCAATCCCAACATCACGGCTCCACAGAATCTGCTCGCTCCACGTGTCGCCATCACCGTGCTCATCAATGTCGGACAGAACTTGCTCGCACACGTCATCCAGAGGCTGTCTGCAGCTCAGGCGTCCAAAGAGCTTAAAGCTAAACCTCAAGATGCGCTGCTGCAGCAGACGAGAGCCAAGTCAACCGCATCCATCTCTGAAATCGAAGCGGTCCTCGAATCCATGAACCCAGCCTGGAAGGACGAAATTGCGCTCTTGCGCTCTCTGACCAGCCAGATTGGCGTCATTGATCAGATCTGCGAAGCGCTTTTGGACGATACATTCACGAGAAGCTCCGTCAAAGCTCGCAGAAGGAAGGCAGAGACGATGCAGGATGCACAGAGAAGAGCGACATGGGACCACTTTCTCGATGTTTCCGCCATCGTCCCCTCCGAAAAGCCGACTGTCGAACCGGAAATGGCATTTCTCATGCACCTGCTCGTCGACAAGCACGTGGCGTGGGATGTCAAACTCGATGCCGTCAAGACGCTCTTCCTCGCACGACGCAATGCAGCCGCACCGTCGCTCACCCTCGAAAAGTCGCTCACCGCCTTCTACTTTGAGCTGCTCGTCGCCGCCATCGATGCATGCGCTAGCGTCGTCGAGCAGCCTCCTGCCTTCAAGGGGGCCGAAGCGAACGCTGCCATCTGGAGGAACGCCCTCTGCGGTATGATCCCAGAACTGGTTCTGCAGCTCGAACAGTGGCTGGACGTGCATCAAGACCTCCCGTTACGCGGACAGAGGCTGGAAGCACCGCACGTCAGACTGGAGAGCGCCCTCCGCGCTGCTCTGCTGGTCATGGCGCACCGCCTCAACACGTGCGAGAGCGCTACTTCCCAGCCGCCTGCTGCGCAGAGTGGTGATGAGAATGTAGAGATGATGCCAGATGTGATGGGATTGGACACGCCGCCATCGCAGCCGATCAAAGCATGGCTACTTCGCGCGTGCATCGAGCACTCGCTCGCCCGTCCGGAAGCCATCGCAGACGAGTTTCCCGACGGCCACAAACTCGCATCTGAAGTACAGAGCCTCACGCAGTCACTCCGCATGGACGCACAGCTGGAAGGTCTGGCCCTCAACACCCTCTTCGAAACGCGTGTTTCCACAGATGACCCGATGGAGCTGTTGCACCGTGTGGCGTCGGATCCGGGCACACATTTCATCTTTGCTCGCCAGCTCGTGTTGCAGATGCAGGGCTGGTTGGAGCAGCATGATCTCGAGAGCATTGCGAGGTGGTGCAAGGCGTTGGGTGAAGATGCTTGTGAGGGTGGGGCGGTTTTAGATACGGTGATGCTGTACATTGATCCGGTGCAGTTGGTCGATCCGCTAGCGAGTGTTTTGGATCATCAAGATGTGGGGCAGACGAGTGATGAACCTTCCACCTTGTCGAATATCTTGCTGTTTGTTCAGCTGCTGTGCTATCGATACAGCGTTCCACCGTCCCGTATCTCCAGGTACCAGGTGCCGAATCACGAGATGGAACTCGATGGCTCAGCTACACAGCAAGCCTCGCGATCCCATCCACCGTTCTTAGCAACCTACTTGGCAACCTCTTCCGTATGCTACCCGCTCTCTGCGCTGTCTGAAGAAGAGCGCGGCTTGGTCGGTCGTTGGATCCACGCCCTTTTCGGCAACGAAGGAATCTCTGACGACCTCATCCAAGCATCACCTCCCACCACACTCCTCCGTCTATCACCCTTACTCTTCTCCCAAAGCATCTCAGCATGTCAACATGGCATCATCGACCTAGAAACGCTTCGCGGGGGCTTGAGCTACTTCCTCCAGGACTTGCTCTCCTTTGCCCTCCCCGGAGCCCTCATCTGGCTCCTTTCCGAGATCACCCGTGTCCCCATGCAGCCGGTTTTGGATTTCCTGTCAGAATCCGGACTCCAGGCCTCGGTAGTCGACATACCCTCGAGCGATGGAACTCTCGCCAACGGTTTGCCGAGGAATGCCAACTCGAAAACGGTCCACTTGGAAGTGCTGGCGTTGATGGTGGATACGGATGCTTGTCCAGCGATTGTGCGTCAGCTCGTCGCAAGGGCGTTTGATGCTTTCTTGCATGCGGCAGAGGGGAGTGTAGGGCTAGAGGTCGGATGTGAGACTTTCAACTTGTCTTCGTTGAAGGGTAGGATGGAGAGTGCCGGAGTGACGGCGGATCTGTTGAGCCGTGGTGGTGGTGGTGGTTTTGGGTCTTGGTCGAAGAATTTGGCAGGGGGAAAGGAGGTCGAGTCGAGGATTGTACCTTGGCTGCTCAACACGTCGTCGGGTATGGATGAGCTGGTACATGCACTAGGAAAGGACGTGGGGTGGGGGAAGAGTGGAGGCGATCAAAAGGCATTGGCGTCGTGGCTATGTCTTGTGGCTCCTAGTGATGCAAGAGCGACCGTGCATCCCGTGCTGAACTTCATGCGCAACTTGGATCTAGCGAGGATGGATGAAGGAGCTGTTGAAGGCGTCTTTCGCATCATTGGGTTGGTGCTTGGGTTGGTTCGTGCGGCACAAGACGTCCGTGCCGGCCCAGCGGAAGAAGAAAGACGCGAACCGGCAGACGAGATCTTGGCCCTTGCCACCACGGCTGTCTCGATCACTGCTGCAAATGCGAAGAATGGCACATCTGGCACAATTGGAGAGGGAGGAGGGGACCTGTTCGACGACGAGCCCTCAACTCCACCCCTACCCACGACCACCTCCACACTCACCACCGACAACAGCACTTACACCGGCCCATCAGTAGCAGCACTCCTCACCAACCCTAGATTCCACCTCACATCGGTCCAACTCGTCGATCTCATCGCAGCACAATTGGTGCGCTTCAAATCTTCATTGAGAGCAACAGAAGGTAGAATAGGAGCGGCCAAGTGGGCCGCTGTGGAAAGTGCAATTCTGGACAATCTCGGCGCAGAAGGAGGAGGCAATGTCAGTGTAGGTGATGCTGCCGAGAGTCAGCCAGCTACAGTTACTGCGGCGTCGGCAGTTGGGCCTGGTTCTGGGTCAGAGGAAAAAGGTCTGGTAGGATGGATCTCGTTGCTCCAAACAGCTTAAGTCAATTTTCAGCTTTCCTTCTTTGTCCAACATAGCAACTCCTAGCAATTCCCTTGCACGCTGAAAGTCATAGTGGCGGATCGACTCGAAGCATGATGTAAGAAATATTCCCTATGACGAGTGGTGTGATTTCATGATTTGAACATTATCCTTCCACCAGCTACGACACCTGGTGAATCCGCATAGGCATAGCCAACTCTGACCAGTCCTCTACAACCACCATATGCACCACTCCTCTGAAGCTGTAGACAATCTGGAGATGTTTCTTCTCACCCATCACCGGATCGTGGAAGCCGAGGAGATTCGACTTTGACCTATTGCCAGGAACGATGATTTGACCCTTGTTCACCAGTGCTTGGACCGGAACTTTGACGTCCCAGAAAGTTTCCTTTGTCAGATCCACATCGTCGCTAGAGGTGGAGGATTTGACCTTTTCTTCGGCCCAAATCTTCTCCGCTTCACTCTGCACCTCTTCAACTGATCGCACGAGAATTTGGGACGGAGGGAAAGAATCCTTCCTCCCGTACCAAGCTTCCAACACCACCAATCCATTCTTTCGCATCTCCAGGGTGGCTTTCTTCACCGCTTGATCGCGCAAGACTTCCAAAGCTTCTAGTGCCGCCAACCTTCGCTCCACTATAAGCTCGTGATTCTGCTTCCTCAACTCTCCCAACCGATTCTTCAGACGTCTGTGCTTGCGAGGCTCCAGATAGCCGTAGTGCAAAGCGGCATACGAAGCAGCGGGGATGACGGTGAACAGTACCACCAGGTCAGATCTGAACTCGGGACTGAGGGTGATGGGGAGTAAGATTTTCTGGCCGAGTCGGTTGAGTTTGACTCGCAACGTCACGCCTCCCACGGGAAGAGCGCAGTTGAGGCCGAGGGACAGCCGGACGCTTTCTGTCAGACGACGCTCGGCAGAGGTGAATGCGGATAGACCGGATCCTGTACCGATGTTGAATCCCGTTCGGACTTTGACCCCGCCAAGGAGCTTTGTTGCATAGTCGACGGATATGTTCTGGTCGACGGGAGAGATGGACATTTGCGTCGTCCAGCCTTTCCCTTCGTCAATCTGCTTCGTCAATCCTACGCTGACAGCCGCTGGCTCCCGCCTCACCATCGCCCCACCGATGCTCCTCCCCCAGCCGAGGATGTTGTACGTGCCACTGCGGACACTCGTGAACCCAGTGAGAGTTGATTTGGAGGATAGCCGTTGACCGTAGGTGATATTGAAGCTCGGCGGCATCATGAGCGTCTGCAATGTGCCTTGCCAGGAGAAGAAGCTGTTGGTATCCAATGTGTATTGACCCTTGGTAGTGATGATCTGCGGACGGAGGAATGACAGTGTCACATCGGTGAACAGGCGAGGGCTCCAGTGCGTCTTGAGTGTTCCCACGAGGTTCCCGCCGCCTAGGCCGTTGCGCGACACCATCTGACCAGAGAAGGTTGCCGAGGTGCGATTGGTGAGCTGCGTCTCAAAGCCGTGCTTGCCAACCAATTGGGTGCATCCCACCCTTGCAACTCGATCTGCAAAGGTGACTCTTCGAGGGAAGGCCGCTGTGGGTGGTACCAACCCTGCCGCTGGTGATGGCACCGCCTCCTTTCCGGCCCCTCCCCTTTGATGCTGCTGCGCCATGCCTTTACGAGGAATCCGACTAGGATGAGCAAAAAGCGCACTAGCATCGATATGTGCAGTGAAATCACCTTTACTCTTGACCAGGCTCTCGGCATCAGCAGCCTCCTTTCTCCTCCTCTCCCTTTCGAACTCTGCCGCCATCTCATGCGGGCTTCTGCCCCTCACGGCCACGCTCCACGTAGACTTGAGCCCTTCTTCGCCAAAGTAGTCGTAGATCGTCCGTTTCTCAGGATCAGAAAGAATCTCGTACGCCCGTTGAATTTCTCTGAAACGACTCTCGGCCGCATGCTTGCGGGAGGGATCCTGATGTTTATCCGGATGAAGAACGACGGCAAGGGATCGATAGGAGTCCTTAATAGCATCGGGCGTGGCATCTGTGGGAAGGTTGAGGAGGGCATAGAGATATTCTTTGTCCGTGGCGCGACTTGGGTCGGTGGAAACGGTGGTGGAGGATGAAGGGTCGTGAGAGTCGCGGAAGGGTCGACCGCCAAAGAGAGGCTCCTCGTCGCCTCCTTCACGAGGGAAACTGCCTTGCGTTCCGGCGGATGGAGACTGGTTGTAGATCGAGGATGCGGTCTGGTCCGCTCCGTAGTTGGTGCGGGATGCGGACTGGGAGGTTGATGTCGAGGTGCGACTGCTCGAGGACAAAGAGGATGACGAAGTATTTGTGGACGATGACGAAGCTGAGCTAGCATCGGAGGAGGCCGAGGACGGGCGAGATGAGCGACCGGACCCGCTTTGCCCAGGTCGATAAGGGGCATACGGATCGTCCTCGTCCTCGATCTCTTCGACGGTGGCTCTCGGCGGAGGTGGCATTATGAGCACGACAGTGCCATCAACTGTCCCCTTTAGTCTTGACGGGTAGCGTTGCTGCAACAAACGTCCTGTTCCGAGGGTTCTGTGGTCAGGTCTGGAAGGTGGAAAGATGAAATGAACGAGAGAGAGAGAGAGCACGACGTGGAGGCTGAGCTTGGCAATTTTATGTCCCGAGAGCCGGCGCCAAAAAAAAAAGAGAAAACGAGACAGCCCGTGCGAGAAGGGCTACACGGTTAGCTCAGTTACTGCTTCTCATCCTTCAGCCTCATATCTCGATTGCTGCAATAGGATCACCCTCTGCACCATCACACGTCAATACAATTGCGCACTTCTTGAGTGATCGACAACATGCACAGACTATGTCCCACCATGCTTGCTAATCATATATCATTGATAATGTGTCTAACGGACAGAAAGGGCGCCAATGCGGACCGTTCAGTCGCGCAGAGGTTTGGCACCACCAACGACCCGTCCCCTCACAAACACGGTAGCGATGTTCCTATCGTCTCCCGTAAACATCCACTTCTCAAACACGTCTGGTAGCGTATCGTCCTCTTCGACAAAGCAGCCTGGGTTACCAGTGTATCCGGCAGGTCCCCAGTGACTGGTCGTCTGTACGAGCAGCGCGTCGAATTCCTTTCCGGGTTCGAGGGATCCGATCTTGCTGGCCATTGCGCAGACTTCTGCACCGCCGAGGGTGGCTAGGTAGAAGAGGGTGGCGATGCTCAGTGGACCCTTGGTGAAGTCGACAGTAGACTTGGAGGTGAGGGAGGAGGCGGGATCCTGGACAGACTGGGTGACTTCGGCGGTGTTCAGGGTGGACGTAGCGATGGAGTGCGGTTTGCGCGGTTGGTATTGGCCTGCGACGGGAGGACCTGGGTATCGGCCGTCGACGGCGGCTGCTCCTGCAAGAGGTCGTTGGGCTTGTTGTGCAGCTTGCTCGCTGGTTGGAGGTGCGGTAGCGAGGAGTGCATCTTGCTCCTCTTTCGCTTTAGACTCTGCCTGGGCACGCTGGAAAGCAAGCACCTTGGCAACGACGCTTGCCTCACGAATCGCGGAGAGCATGCCGAGACCGAAACCTCCCGAAACATCCGTTCCCAGTCCAACCTTGATACCCATGTTGAGCATCTCTCCAACACGCGAGGCACCCGAACGCAGGTTGAGGTTACTGGTCGGGCAGTGCGAAACACCGCACTTGCGCTTCTTGATGATGGCCAGCTCGTCGGCATCAAGATGCACTGCGTGCGCCAAGATGGTGCGAGGACCCAGCAGCGAGTAGTGGTCGTAGACGGAAGTGTAGTTCTTGGCGAAAGGGAAGAGCTGCTTGGTAAAGGTGATTTCCCCCTCGTTCTCGCTAAGATGTGTCTGGACACGCAGAGTGGGGTCGCGCGAGAGCAAAGCCGAGATACCGGTGAGCATGGCATCTGTGCACGAGATGGCGAAACGGGGTGTCAAGATAGGTTGTACGAGGGCATTGTTGAGCTCGCGCTCGCGCTGCCTTGACGGAGTGGAAGTGCCGCTCTCGCGGGCAGATCGGATGCTGCTGCTGCTGGCTTGTCTGACAACAGGCAGGCTGGTTCTAGATGTGGCTGCGAGCGACTTGACGGGAGGAGCCATCTTGGCAGCTGAAGGGCTTCCTCCAGCTTCCGAGGGGGGCTTGCTGCTGGTGGGCGACATGAGTTCGTCCATGGTAGCGCTGAGTCGGGCGATGCTGGCGTCCATTTCCGGTGAAGTGCTGTTGAGATCAGCAGGGCTCATCGAGGGAGAAGAGACATCAGGTGGCTGTCCGTAGGGTCTGAGACTCCTTGTGAAGCGCACAAACTCTTTGGTGTCCTCGATCGACTGCGAGGCGTTCTTCTCGATGTAGTCGATGGGCGAATTGCGGTCCATCTGACACTTGCCGACAAAGGCACGTTGACCACGCTCGTTGCAGATCTCGGCCAGGATCTTGGAAGCTTCGAGATGCAGGGTAGCATAGTAGCACGCAGTAGTGGTGCCCGAGTCGATAAGACGCTGCACGACCGACTCGTAGGTCTTGCGAGCGTAGCGGGCATCTTCGAACCTTCTTTCGCGCGGGAAGGTGACGTGTTGGAGCCAGTCGAGCAGCTCGTACTGCTGACCGAGACCGATGTTGGGGACCTGGCAGGCATGCGTATGCGTGTCGACGAAGCCAGAGCAGAGGAAGCTGCCAGGAGGAAGACGTGTGAGCTTGTACTGGCCGTAGCGCCAGCCGTGCTTGTCGAGAACATGCTTGATGAGCTGGTGCTCTCGTTGTGCGGCTTCGTCGAGGTTTGCGTCATGGGCAGGGGCTCGTGAGGGTACGGCAGGGGGTGGCATCTCGAGAGAAGTGAGCTCGGGTGCGTCTGGCAGGGTCGAATGTGCGGAGCCGGGAATAGCCACGGGTGTCGAGGAGCGATCCTCAGCAGTAGCAGAGGTTCCTGCAGTGCTAGTGGAAGCCGAGGTGGAGGACTCGGCCGACGGAGACCTAGTTGAGGTTGTTAAGCCAGGGTGAGGAACGGTACGCTCGAGCACATCAAGGTCCTCAAGGAAGCGAATGACACCACCAGAGCCGACACCGAGAATACCCCTTTCGATAATGCTTAGGTCAGTAGCGGATCTTGAGCTGATGATGGCACCGACGAAGACCCTCTTGGGGAGCAGATGCGGCGCAGGCATTGCAGGTCGGAAATTCTCCGACGCCGAGGTTGGCTGTTGACGGTTGTAGGTTCAAGGAGGAATCGATGCATGGTGGACAGTGGCAGGTTGGATGAGAATCGACAGAGAAGGGAGAGGTTCGAACGTGTGGGTATGAGATGAGATGGATACGGAAGGTCAGCAAAGGATCGAGATGAAATGTGAGAGAGAGGAGATGATGAGCTCCGAGTTGACTCTTGAACAGCAGCTTGCGGCAGTGATGACAGAGCAAGAGGCGGCTTACTTACGTATCCATTGCCGCCGAACGGAGGTCGTAGATGCGGGCGTGCGATCGTCATGGTGTCGTCGAGTCAAGTGGCACCGCGAGGCAGTAGACAAACTGTGAGACAAGCGGGGATGAGATGCTTCCGACAGCTGACGAAGCTGTTTTCTCTAGGGCTGATGCGATGCTGTGGCGACGATGAGTGAGATGACAGAGACAGAGAGACAGGAGAGCGTTGATACACTGCTATCAGGTCGAGCAAACAAAGTGATAGCAAATCGATGGAGCTTTTGTTTGTCACTTTTCAAGTGTCCGTGCAGCGTGTGACAAAGTTAAGCTTTGGGTCAAAGCAGTGGAACGTGGCTTGGCAGCGGTACTTTGAGCTTGTTGTGTTTCCTTTTCGCTCTTTTTTTTTTTTTTTTTTTTTTTTTTTTTTTTTTCTCTTCCTATGTATTTCTGGCAAAATGGTGAATTCCGACTATCCGGCGTGTTGGACAGGTCGTGGCAGATAAGACTATTTTGGTGACGTGGGGCGAGTCACACTTGCACGCACACTTCTTTTGGTTGCAGCTATGATGGTGACCAAATACGTCGTGACCGAGCAAGTCGATGCTATGGTCGGCGAGGAGGTCGTCTCTAGAGTCTAGACGAGATGGCGGCGCAAGGCTTCAGTCGGTGTCTCCAGCAGAGATGGTGAATGAAGAAGATGGACGAGATGGAAGGTCTGAAGGTGAAAGAGGTTCAAGCTCGAGAGAAAGGAACGAAGAGGGCGGGGATGGTCAAACGCAGCCAATCTTCACGACTATATCTACTGTACAGAACTCTGCCGCGTGTGTGCGTGGTTGTGAGCGTATGGTAGAGAGCTGCCGCCTCACTGACAGCTTGACCTTGACAAAAGACAAGAGGCAGGCCAATCAGAGCTCATCATCTGCAGTGAACAAAGATTGCATCGTGGGGTCGTGCGGGGCACTGCGCAGCGAGCAAGCCTGATTTCCACAAAAATCACGGCGATGTCCGAAGATGAAGAAGGTCCATTTTGTCCACCACACACGCACATGTCCAGCTGTCTGGCCGTGCATGGTATCTTTTTAGCACCTCTTTCTTCTTGTTCCTTCCGAATGCAAAGCTTATTTCGTACTGTAGAACAACAAAGAAGCCGTGCCGTACTAGCACAGGACCCAATCTCTGAACTTGCCCTTGCACGCCATCGCCAAATCTAGCCCGAGAAGATCTTGAGTCCGTTCGACGTGATATCCCGTGGGCACGACAGCGTGAGTTGCCCTCCTTCCTTACTATGTCTTTGGCAATGCAGCACAAGGCTTGACCGCTTTCGGCCCGGGGCTCCTTATCACCTTGCCTGAGCTTCAACGCAGTAGTAGCCGTCCAATGAGGTTATGGCGTTCAACTTTCGGCACTCTGGGACATTTTGTAAGTGCATTCCGGGAGTAGCGACATCGGAGAAGGCCGAAGGGGCCCTTTCGCACCATCCCTTCTCATACTGTCTATCCCGAGATCCGCTGCAGTCGGCGCTGATCTCATCGGGGAGTTTCGATTGTGGAAGATCGCAATTCTCCCTCCTGCTGTATGAAGGCTTGGCTGGAGTCGCTGGCCGCCTCAGCGTCGCAATCGGCTCCAACATTCGTTGAAGTTTATGTGCAACCTGTCAGTTCATGTCTCGGGCGTTCACAGGCGTTGATGATACTTTTGATGCTTGATTTGACTTGAATTGGGAATCATCAACTATTATGCACGAAAGGGGGGATATATATGCGAAAGAAAGCGATCAGGAGAGTGTCTTGGTGCAGCCTATCTTGTCTGCATGGCGGGTCCAGCTCCTTTCATCCAGGGCTGGGATCCTTTTGGGGTCGATGTGAGATCTACATCAACTTGTTGCTGGTCGAGAGGGTCGACACTGTTAAAGGAGATCTACTCGATGACAGGTTTCTCGTCTCGAAAACAGGTGTGGCATTTGCTTCGCTTATAAGATTAGACCACAGTGGCTGGCGCTGCTGGTTGCGCCGAGGCAGCAGCAGCGGCCTTGTCACGAGCCTCGTCCTTGCGTGCGAGCTCAGCTTCACGCAGCTTCTTCTCGGCCAGATTCTTCATCTTGAAGTAGTCCTTGTGCAGACCGCACTCGGTCTTACCAGCCTTGTCCTTCCACCTGCCTGCACGCTCGCCGGAGTCGCCTGCGCCCGGAAGAGCGGTCGAGTGCCAGTCACCGATCGACTTGTATCCCAAATCGAGCAACTCGTTGTACGGCACAGCGTTTGCTTTCGCATAGGCATCGACTTGCCCAAAGGACCAGTTCATGAGGGCGTTGACCTTTACCAAACCAGTCTCGTCGACCTCGACGGCGTTGAGCGAAGCGCGGTCCGCCCCTTGCGATCGGCGACGGCCGGTGAATACTGCCCTAACTCCAAGCTCCTCGTATGATCGACGCGCAGGCTCGACCTTGACCAGGTAGTCGTAGGTATCCTCGTCCTTCTCCCACAGTTGCGTGCCCCACTTGTCTTCAAATTCGCGGACAGTGTTGGTGCCAGGAGGGTAGTATACGTGCATCTCGGCGTTGTAGTGCTTTGCCGCCTTGTGCGCCAAGTCGAGCGTCTGAGGGAAATGGTAGAGGGTGTCGACAAAGATGAGCGGAACAAGGTGCTTAGCAGGGCGTCCCTCCTTGGCGGCACGCTGCTCGCTGATGCGAGAGATCATGTCGACGGTGATGCAGCCAGTGATGCCGAAGGCGGTGGTCTGGTAAAGGCCGGGAAGGTTGTCGATGGCCCATTCAATGATCTCGGTGGGGTCAGCCTCACCGAGTTTGCGGTTGATGGCTTCGAGGTTGTTGATGACGGCACGAATCTGGGCCTCCTCCTCGGCCTGTTTGGAGGATTGTGCGATCTGGTTGGAAAGCGTCATTGTGTCGGAAGGATGAGAGTGTGTATGCGTACAAAGAAGATGAGAGGGATGTCGGTTAGCCCTAGTGATCCGAAGGGTCGGGTGTACTGGTGAGACTGGTGCAGAAGAGGCAACACGGAAAGGTAGATGAAAAATGAACCAATTCGAAGAACGAGATGAAGCACGCAGATGCGATCTCTACTTATGAGAGGGGCAAATGATGCTGAGTTGGAGATGGGATGGTGGAAGATGGATGTGGATGTGGATGTAAAGGAGGAAGGAGAAGGGTTCACAAGAAAGGCCTGACAAGGGTCACAGGGAGGGGCAGAGGCAGTTAAGACCGTGCGAACGATGTGCTGACAGGAAGGAGTTTTGTCCCACGCAACACAGGCACCTAGTTAACGCAAACCCACCAAGAGAGGTGCACAAGGATGTTCGAGGCACAGCAGGGATGAGCCCGCGGCTAAACAAGAGGGGAAGGCCCAGAGCGACACAGACAGGCTAGCAGGCAGGCGAGCATCATCAGTGTCAGAGTCAGGAAGAGCAAAAAAGCAGCAAGGTCTCCGCCAAGGTCGTCTCGGGGATAGGGAGGGAAGGGGGCAAAGGGAAACGGCATCCGAAGCGTCTCCGTTTGCAGGAGGAGGAGCACAACCGAGTATGGAGCGAGCGAGGACGGCCTGCGATCTGCTCAGTATGGAAAGCAAGAAGGGGTCAAAGTTGCACAGACAAGACGTCGGGAAAATTTGACTGTACAGTACAACATGGCGTCCAGTTCAAAATCATGCTGCTTTGTGTCGTTTGACCTTGGTTTGGAGCCTTTGACGTCAAAACTTGGTTCGTATGTTCTTCCGCCCATGGCTGTCATCGTCACATGGCACAGCCGTCGTCCAAAGACCATGCCCGAGAGAGAGTGCTGCGATCCTGTATTATTGCTGAAAGGCAAGGCATGAGGGTGAAAAGGGCCAAAGTGACTCCATGGCTTGCTTTGCTGGTTCGGGAATACAAAGCCACCGGAGCTGAATGAGCGTCACAGCGGTTTCTTGCCGTCATCTGTCGATCGAGGGATTTTCGGCAAAGTTGCACAGCAAGCGGGGTTAGAGTTATGGATGCTCAGGACAAAATGTGAAAAGAAAAAGAAAAAAAAACGATGGCGCAAGTTGACACCGCTGCAAGAAGAAATTGAGTGGATGTGAGTGTCACGTCAAACAAGCAAAGATGGCGTGCTCGACATTCATCAAAAGAGGGAAAAACCGCCGCCACCTCCACTGCACAGACTCGTACGACATCGCCATCTCGTAATCCGAAAGGAGCCCAGCCCGATTCATCAAATCGGGAGTTGGGATTTGAAATTGAAGCTTCTGTAAAAGTCTCGTGCTGACTCTGGACGCGTTTGTGAACGGCTCGCGTCTCTTTTGTGCAGTGTTGGTCTCCCCGCTCGCTTGATGGCTACTTTAGCCGAATTTGAGCTTCTTTTTACAGTAATATTTTTCTTGTTCTCTCTAGAACGACTCTCTCACTCCCGTCCAGCAACGTTACTCTACCGCACCCCGTCACACACACAGTGCATCCTGCGGATTACACGCCTGCACTGTGACCGTGCAGATACAGTATATGGAGAATGTGTGGGAGCTTCTCACGGCTTTCTCACGCCGGACGTTGTTTGCTTAACCTTCAAAGAAGAGCAGCGAGACAGTGCCAGAGCATTGGACCACCACAATGACTTGACATCATCGTCTACATAGCAGAAAAGGTGCTCAATGCTCTGGGGATGGAAGTCAGAGAGAAAGCAATGCTTGTTGGAAAGAAGCAGCCTCGGAAATGGTTGAGCTCCGACAGAACCACTTTGCCGTCACAGCGGCTGAGACACGAAGGGCGGGAAAGCTGGCGTAGACGAGCCACAAGACCAAGCTTGACCTGGGTTCTCCCGCCACAAGGCCAGCCCCATGGACGTCCAGCACCAACTTGATTGGTATCCCTCTACAACCCTCGAGACCATGTACAGTACAGTACAGTACAGTGGCAAGATCGAGTGACGATGCACTTGCTCTGGAGCTTAGATGGTCAACCAGATTCATGGCTTAGGATTCTGAAGAGGTGTACGGCTCGCTTCCGTGCATTCGGTTCGTGTCGCTCTCGTAACAAAGCTCGAGCAGGAGATGCACCTCGGACAGTGTGCTACTTGATGTTGGTGTACTGTACAGTACTGTAGTTATGTGACATTTCAGGGGGCAGAAATGCACGTATATGCTTCTTTTTCAATGACCGCTTTGGTGCTTGAAAGGGCTCGTGCAGCCACACATATACGGTACAGTACTTTTTTTTTAAACAGTACAGTATAGGTATCTCTGCTCTTGTCTGTGTTTATTTTCCACAAGACAAGAGTTCGGTATGTGTCACGCTCGGCCTTCCCGACAGCTGCTTCCGTTTGAGCGTTGCATCAGGCTCAATCTGGGTAAGTAATCCTCGAAACAACCTCTTGGTCCAACATCATTGGTCTTTGGTCATTGGTCATTGGTCCATACCATCCCAAATTTGAGCGTTCCTACGATTCACACCTCACTGCAAGATCGGTCGGACCCTAATTTCTCTCCGAAGCGTCCAAATTTACACTATCCATTCACCACGCTGGCACTCTCGCCTCCACCACTTGCCATCCCCTCACACCCTGTTTGGCATCTCTCCCCTCCTCTCCACGCCCCAATCGAGTTGCGACAACAGACCAGCAAGGCAACGCATTGCACCACCGCGTGCAAAGCTGGTCATGTACACGTCCTTAGGCGCTGTACCGCCCCGCCATCGGCATTGCTTCCAACACATCCCTAGCTCTGGCTCTGCTTCTTCATCCGAAACCACCTCCACCGATCCCATGTACAGCACCAGTAGCACCAGTAGTCACACCAGCACCTCCAACACCATTGTCAACAACCACACCAAATACTCTCCCAAACAATCTCACCAGCAGCAACAGCCAGTCGCCTCCACCAACTCGCATCGCAGCAGTCATACAGAGGCATCGACCGACTACAACGACATCGCTTCATCCTCCACGCACCCAACCACGTCGGACGACCACATCGACCCTGCCGGTTCCCGTTTCGACAGTCTCCACGAGCTCCTCGAACGAGCCGGCTACAAGGAGACGCGCGTCGTCACACCCGACCGCCAGACATTAGCAGGCATGTTTGCCAAGAAGCTCGCCACACCACCTCGCAAAACAAGGCTCGTCGATGACTTTTCCTCAGACTCCCCCTCGCTCGCTGCGAGCGAGTTGAGGCGAGCTGTTCAGAGAAGCAGGTCTACTCCTAAAGCAGCCACCAGCAAGAGCCTGCCATCGCGAAATTACAAGCTCACAGCATCGCCAGACTCGGACTCGGGCTCGGTCCCACCACCGCCAGATGCACCCGCTCCATCCTCCAGCTGGTGGCCAAATGTCTGGCTCTTTGGGCCTGGAACCATCTTGAACGATCCTGCGCCGGCTTTCGCCGCAGAAAGCTCGCCCGAGCAAGTCCAGGCGCAACCCGCCTCGCCACAGTCTAGTGAGGCTCAGGCGGGCTCATCGAGTACTCAAGCATCAACAACGTCACCATCTGCGTCCGAACCAGCTTCGACATCGACATCAGTAGTAGTATCCGCATCCACATCTTCGACACGTCCAATACCACCAAACACCAAACGCACAGCTTCCAACAACCCCGTCTGGACGGCAAGTGTCGCCTATCGGTCCTCCAAATCTCGCACCGCACCCGTCCGTAAGAACGCCGCAATCTCGTCGGATGTCATGAGCAGCGATGCTGCCGCAGAGGACGAGTGGAAGGCGCTTGCCAACAACACGGCAAAGAGGCGGCTTGGCCTGGTGGATGCCTTCACAAGCCCAACCAAGAAAGCGGCTCCCAGCGAGGTTCGCAATCCACAGGATAGCCCTAGCCGTCAGCGCAAGTGGAAGAAGGAAAGAGCTGCGTGGCGAGAATCTCTGGGTGATTTGCAGGCCATGATGGATCAATCGCGCCTCCGTCGTGAGGCAGCTGCGGCGGCAGTGGCAGCAGCAGCCACAACGGCAATTGTCACTGATTCTATCGACTCGGATCTGCCTTGCACCCCGCCGAGCCAAGCAGATTCCCTGCCCTTGACAAAGCAGAACAACGACGAAGATGCAGTAACCAAACTCCTCTCTGGACCTGCTCTCCCCTTCCTCTCCACTGACCCAGCCGTAGCACCCCGCAACGGCTCTTGCACCCGACCCACCCATCTCAGCATGCGACGCATGAAATCCGTCGAAGTACTCTCCAAGATCATTCGAGAGCGTCGCACCGTCTCCTCATCCAACCCTGCCGCATCATCGTCCTCGTCCACCACGCCATCGGTGGAACTCGACACGGAATCTGGCCAGATCAGCCCAACGCTCAAGAAACGCTCCACCCCTCCCCGACTCACCGTCTCGTCGCCGCGCGGCATTTCATCCCCCAAAGAACTCGCCTTGGAAGGACACGAATTCGAGCCCATGTCTTGGTCGCCTGGCAAATCCGGCGCCGTCATCATCTCCAACCGGCGCGTCCAGAAGAAGCCCCGATCCAAACTGCGTCACGTCTCCTCCGGATCCGACTTGCGCTCGGCTGCAGCCGAGCAGGCGCTCAAGATGCCCAAGCGCGGCAGATCCAAGATTCGCTCCTCGCCATCCTCTTCCTCCTCCTCTTCATCGCCCAACACTTCCCCTAGAAGCCAAGTCGAGAATCGTGGGCCGGTAGCTGCGATCCTTCGCGACTCTGTTGGATCGCTTTCGCGCGGAGCCAAGGTGCAAGCGCTTCGTCGCAACATTCACGTGTTTGACGAGAGTGAGCTATCTAGCGCCATCGAAAGTGGTGGCAGAGGAGGCGTGGATGATTCGCCTACTCGGATGAGGAGCAGGTGTCGTGCGCAGCAGGGGCAACCGCTTGTGCTGACGCATGCTCAGGCGGCGGAAGTGGATGACGTATTTCGTCCGAGTCCGAGCCCGAATGCTACAGCTACGATGATGAGGAAGAAGGATTTTTCGGCGCGCATTACACGGACGAGCAAGATCATGCGATTGATAGAGGAGGCGGAGAATACGCCTTCGATTGCCTCGATGATTTCCAACGTGCCCAGTGCAACGGCGAGGAAGCCACTGCAGAGGGTTGAGGCGGTTCCACAATCCATTACCCGAATGCGTGATGCCGGCAACGACAATGGCAGTCATGGCAAGGAGGAAAAGAATCATGGACTCTCTTCGTCGTTGAGTCGCAAGAGCAAAGAACGCATGCATACCATTACGCGTGTTTTGGGTCAGAGACAACCTGTTGCCAACTAGATCTACTCAAACACTTTACACACAAGTCTTTCCTCGTAGAGGCATGACACATATATACACAACATCACATAAACATATACCAGAACATGAACCATTCCACTTAACTCACTGACTCACTTTCATCATACATTTCGTTACGATTCGTGCATCTCGTCAATGTTTGGCGTTTTTTTTCGGTCACTCTTACATACACATACACACACTCGTTTGGCTCTGTTTCCTTCGTTTTTTGCATGCAACGCATTTGACATCTAACCTTATAGCTGCGGTTGTGGTGAGAGCGACGCTAGATTATTATTCGAGACACAATTCGGCGCTCATGAGGCATCTTCACCAGGTGTTGTGGCTGCATGAGAAGGAGCGAGTGTCTATGTTTCGCAGTTCTCGAGGCTGAGGACAGCAGCTGTACAGCTCATCAGGAACGTACAGTGAGCCTTTGCATTCCTCAATCTCGAATCACACATTCCTTTGAAGCTGGACCTGAAGCTGGGTACAAGGTAGAATGTCCATTGAGAAAACGATACTAAAAGTGACAGGCCCGTAGAGGGGAAAACATGTATGTACAAATAAGTGTTGATAATATGATGCTTAGCAAAGTTCGGGGTAAACCTTCTTGGTCCGCCCCACAATCTTCTTGACATCCTGGGATCTTGCTCTGGTTGTGATGAGCAATGCATCTGGGGTGTCGACAACCACGACATCGTCTACACCGAGACAAGCGATTGGTCGGCCCGCGGCGGGAATGATGAGACCTCCAGCCTGACTCTCTGTGACGACGAGCCTCGAGTCACCAAGAATCCTTGGCTCACCTTCCTCGGCAGGAATAAGGTCGGCGAGCGACGAGAAATCTCCGACGTCGTCCCAACCGAAAGTGGCAGGAATGACGGCAACCTTGCCAACCTTGGATGCAGGCTCTGCAACGGCGTGGTCAATGGCAATCTTGGGCAGAGTGGGCCAGATCTCGCTCATGACAGCACCACGTGCGTCCGAATCCCAAACAGCGGCAATGCGAGTCAAACCATCGTGAAGCTCGGGAACGGTCTCCTTGAGCAAGTCGAGCAAAACCTTGGCCTTGACGACGAACATGCCTCCGTTCCAGCGGTAGTCACCCGTTGAGAGGTATGCGGAGGCAGTTCGTGCATCGGGCTTCTCCTTGAACTCGGTGACACGACGAGCGTTGGGGGCCTCGTTGACACTCAGCTTCTCGCCTAGCTTGATGTAACCGAAACCAGTGGAAGGGTGCGAGGGAGCGATACCAATAGTGACAAGGTAACCTGCTTTGGCGGTAGCCACAGCCTCGGTGACGGCCGACTCAAAGGCATCTCGACCCGAGATGATGTGATCAGCGGCGAACGAACCGAGAACGGCTTCAGGGTCACGCTGGAGCAGCACAGCAGCTGCGAGACCGATGGCAGCCATCGACTCCTTTGGCGAAGGCTCTGCGAGCACGTTGGCCTGCTCGAGCTCAGGAAGCTGTGCCGAAACACCACCAACGTGTGCCTGACCGGTGACGATCATCATCTGTGCCTGACCAGCCAAAGGGAGCAAGCGATCCCAAGTGCTCTGGAGCAATGTCCTGCCAGAGCCGGTAAGGTCGAGCAAGAACTTGGGGTAGGACTCTCGCGACAGAGGCCAGAGTCGGGTACCGGCACCACCAGCGGGAACGACAGCCCAGAGACCGAGCTTGGGCTCCTCTGCCAGCAAAGGAGCGGGCTGTGCGTAGGTGGAGCCACCCATGGAGAGGTGCGGTGCGTGGAGCATGTCCATCGAGCCATTCTTGGGAGGAGACGAAGACCTGCGACCGAGCCTTGGCAAGAGACCGGGGCTCTTGAGCGAGGGAGACATGGAACCGGGAGTCATGGAGTTGTAAAACGAGTTTCGTCGGGCCGCGGCCTCGTTCTGGCTTTCCATTGCGTCCATGCGAATATGCAATCGAGAGAGCTGTGCATGGAAAAGGAAATAGAGAAGAAGTGTTAGTTTGCTGTGCCATAGCTTCGTCCTGTTCTCAGATGGCAGTCAAAGCAAGAAAACTGCCTGCTACTCACCTCCTTCTGCATTGTGAGAATGCCCGAGAGGACCTGGTCCATGACGGACTGCTCAGAGACGTTGCCCATGGTGGTGGAAGAGGATGGTTTGGGGTTGTGAACGTCGTCGACGGTGAGGTTTTCAAGAGCTTGTTCGTCCTGGCCGAGAGCAGAGTTTGTAGACAGGGACTGGTTAGGAGCGATGCGGTACTGGTCAAAGTTGGCTAAGGAGCGCGGATTGACGGGAGTGACAGCAGCGTCGGTGGGCGTAGTGGGAGACTGGTCAGCGGTGGAAGCCGAGGATGTGGTGGGGATCGAAAGGAGCGATGGGTTCCTGGTAGGGGAAGAGGTGTTGGTGGGGAGGCGGCCAGTGGATGACGAGGGGGAGATGGAGGGAGGAGCGGACATCTTTATTGGATTGGGCTGATGTTGATGGAGAAGAAGAAGGGAAGGCGAGGAGGAAGAGAGGGTCTCGTTGGAGTTCCTGATGATGCTGCTGTTGCCGATGGCTGCTGCTGCCGATCCTGCTTGCTTTGTTGCGGAGGCAAAGAAAAGGGTCCTCTCGTCTGAAGCGATGCAGATGCGATACGATGCGATGACGGTGAGAAGAGCTTGCAATTCGAAACTTCGATTTTTTGAGGCCACGGAGCAGAGCGGCAGCCACAACCAAAATGCAGAGTTTCAAAGAGTGGCTTGGTGACCGAGACAAGCCGGAATAGAGTGTGTGACGGCGACGTGGACAGAGCGTGAGAAGCATCAGCAGCATCAGCAGCATCAGCAGCGGCACACTAAAATTGGCATGCGACGACAATGCGCTGGGCTCCTGTGCTGCTCAGACGTCCAAGCGCAGGGTCAAACAGAGGATGAGCGAGTGAATTTCAGAGCAATTTTATCTTTATTTTTATTTTCTATTTTGTTGTTCCAACAATTCACCCTCGGACGAACGCTTCCACCACGCTGCCGATGACGGCGGAAATGCCACGGCCTCTTTCTCGCTACACTGCATTTTATACGGTCGGCTTTTTGTTCAGAAAAAAAATAATTAAATAAAAAAAAAAACTTGTTCCTGTAGTCTCGTTGAAAAACAGGGTCGTCGATCTTTGCACCCTCGTCCTTCGTCCTCATTCTCATTTGTGGTTCGACCATTCGAAGACCAAAGTGGGACTCAATGTCGATTGCAATTGAGTTTGATGAAGCCATACATTGATAAGCTCTATTCATATGTAGGAAAGACAAGAGACAAGGTAAAGAGACCGAAAGCATCATTCTTTCAGCTGCAAAGTGGCCGAAGCGGGTACCGGAACTGGCCATGGATTTGGCTGTAGTGATGGCTAGTGTTTAACAACCACGCTGGAATCATTGTAAGGTCTATTTCCATCATCTACGCTACAAGGAAACTACATGGCTCGATGGCTGGGCTAACAATGTTTTCGGCTTTTCCGAGAACGTGTAAGAAAAAAAGAAAAAAAGGACAGCCACATCTCGAGCCTCCCAGCCGTGGAATCGCGACGTCCAAGCATGAATACCGTAGGCGACGATCAACGTCACCCTTTTTCTCTCGCACACAGCTTCCGTTGGGCGAGGACTCCCGATTCCGAGTTCCCACAGCTTCACAATCACGATCACACCTCGATGCGTCGACAAATGTCACCTCGAGTCCCGTATCGTGAGAATGTCTTGATGAGCATATGCTCTTCAAGTTGCGAGAGTCGGAAAAAAAAAGGAATTGGTCGGAGCAAGTTTATCATCCCTTTGTTTCGTGGGAAGATTGTCTCTTGGCGTCGCATAGCTCCTACAACCGGGATCTAGATGCATTCCGAGTCGCCAACCAGATCTTGACATCGTCGTTTCTTCTATACCCGTCCTCGGCCACTAAAAACTTTCGTCTTCCTTGCGAAGTCGATCGCGACACATGCATCTGGCGGATCATTGCACTAGTTCGAGTTCGAAGCGTTGGGCGCGGAGCTGATAGGATCGACGCTGTTCATGCACATCAGTCCCGATAGACAAGGCCCGGATCAATGCCAAGTCGGACATTGTATGTGTGCTCTGCAGTTGCGTACAGTGGTGACAGCCAAGGCTCCCATTGCGCCTCGGTCATTCGCGGCAGTACAGTATCCTCATGCATATGTACAGTAGAGCGACCCTGTCAAATCTGCTTTTTGGAGATCCCGACTCGCCTGCGTGGCAGATTGCAGCCTCGGGACGCCTCTTGCTTGATTTGGCACTGTACCTGCTACTCTTTCCTTGACAAGACCTGCACCGTGCTGCGGAAGAATAGTATATTGCAACTCACTCCATTCGGACGTTGAATGTCGTAAGGATTTTGTTTCTTTCTTTCCAAAGCGACTCCGCTATCAAACCCACACGTTGTGCCTAATTTTCCGTAAAGGCCATGTGCGTCTGCATCTCGGCGTCGGACTCTGTACAGTATGTACCTTTGCACACTGCGCCACTCTCTCACCATCCCTCGTTGCCATTTTTTGGACACTTTCGCCGCGCCGATTTTCAGGCTCGCTTTTCAGAAAAATCATTTTGGGTTTCGAGGTTTTTGCTGTGTCAAATGGGCAGTAGCACCACCATCCCTTGGAGACCTCGCATTCGGGAGACGGATATTCACTAGAACCAAGCATCTGACACAGACAGCGACATATGAAGCACAGAGCTGGCCTCCCTATGCAGCTAAAGGGATGAGAGAGTGAAAGAGAGAGAAGGTGTACAGCTTGCTGAAGAGTGTTAGGTTGCTTAGACAAACAGGTATGATAATTTCTCGTCGTCTTCCATGAATCTTACACATTGAAAGTCGCCGCTGATGTGTTGGTGTGGAGGAAAAAAGAGGGGCGAGACGGCGTGTCTGCTGCATGGCCGAGCTGCCCAAAGCGTGAGCGGCTGGCTTCAGGGTCTCACGCAGCATCATCTTCGCATCTAACAGACCACCGCTTATCGGCCATCAACACCATCAACTCCCACTTCAACCTGAAAAAGACAACAGGGCGACGACGAAGCAGCTCAGTGTACTCCCACCAACCATGTACGCCTGATCACGGACGTCACCTGGCCTGCACCAAGACGCGAATTGCGATCTAGCAGCGCTCCACGTACCTGCTATCACGATGTCAGTCTCTCCATCCACACCCAGCGCAGACACAGGACGCGATCGATCGCGATATCCAATACACCACGAACAGCGTCGTATAGGCCACATCTGTGCCATCCTGGTACGCAATCTTTCGCTTCGGCCGACACGAGATCGTGCGCTCCAAACACTCACTTCGAAACGACCGGGAGGCTCCAATCGCTACCACACCACTTCGGATGATGCCGACTTGACTCTCAGCCTCGCGCGCTCCAATAGCAAAGGCAAGACAAAAGCAGATGGCTCTCACTGCCGTCGAAGGAGTGCCAGCTGGAGTAGACACGGCGCCGGCTCTTCCGATGACGATGATGAACAAGAGCATGAGCGTGACGCTAGCTCTGCATCGACTTCGACACCGACCAAGTCGCATTTTATCGACCGGAGAAACGACCGTCGAGGGAGATCCGCCTTCCTCGCCAACCATCGACGCACATCCGACCACGAGCTCACAACCTCCTCGTCACTCAGCTCGTCAGCAGATGGCATACATGGCATCGACGCAAGCCCGCGTCCCATCCTCAAGCGCTCTTCCAGCACGCGAGATGGCAGGGACGCGCGCCTGCAATCAGGCTCACCGGGAGGCACTTCAGCAAGCGGTTCTCTGGACGAGCTGGGAGCCAATACGACTATGCTCTCACGATCCGACTCCCGTAGCTCCTCCCACTCGTCACATACGATTCGCAGGCCTTCGCACCGGGCAAGGACGACGAGTATGACCTCATCGACCAGTGTCCGTAGTGTACGATTCGATGAAAGCCATGTTGGAGCGGCCGAAGAGTCGAGACGGCCATCGCGGATAACGGGCCGTCTGAACGCCGTGTCGCGCTACTTGCTCTTCTCGCAAAAGAGCCTGGCCCAGATCATGAAAGATCGCATGCTCGAATGCTATGTCGAGCTGTCGCTTCATCCCGACGAAGATGCTTTTGGCAAAGGATCGACGTCAGCAGACGCAAATGGTACCAGTAAGAAGGACGTAGGATCGACGACGACTGGCGAAATCGAGTCCATCTTCTACCGCACCCCTAACTCCAAGCCGGGTCTACATCACTCCTGGGGCTACCAAGGCGGCGATCCTATCACTCCCGAGCGCGACTTTGCATTGCGCGAGGATTCAGCTCTCACTACACCTCTTGAGGGATCAACATTCAGAATCAAGGTGTGGGCGAGATCGCCCCCGACAGAAGCAAAGGAAAGCGGCATGCAAGCAGCTGCATCTACTTCGAAGGCAGAAGAGGAAGCATGGAAGCTAGTATGCCAGACAAGTGTTGACCTACGCAATCTCGAGCCATTGCCAGGAAACCTACTGGACGCCATCCCCTCCCTTCCGCCCAACTCGATCCTGCTCGGCCTTGCACCTGGTGCCAACTCTCTATCGGGGCGAGCAAGCCTTGCTTCCTCTGATTCGCAGGCGGCGCTCGAGGGGCCGCCATCAGAAGACGCGAAGAAGGGACCAAAGCTCACGAGGCAGGGGAGCGAAAGGGAGGCCGAGAGGACACGTCATATTCTGGAGAGCATCATCTACTATGCTGTCCCGCTTGAGTCAGCACATCAGGGAGGTGCAAGCAAGGAGGATACCGACAAACCCAGTCAAGTCTCGGGCAAGCTCAACACCGCTGATGCAAACATGAAGCAAACAAGAGGCGAGAACAGTCTCAGCAAGTCCCCCACTCTCCGTCGCCGTGCATCTGTGGAAGGATATGCCTCGGATCCGGAAAATGCTCCTAACCGCAGAGTTACGCCGGAGCAGGGTGCTGAATCTCTATCCCCCATCTCCAACGCCACCGCTCTCTCCACCGCTGCAACGGCCGTAACACCAGATGCAAGGAGACGGGAGCGACGAAAGGCATTCGAAGACGAGCAACGGCGGGTTCTCGAGCTCAGCCTGCGTGAGACCAAGATGATGCCCAGCTACAGTCTCGACGAAGCGCGGCACCTAGCCAAGAAACAGACAGAGCTGCATGACCTGCTTGCCGAGGTGGATGGATTGAGGCAGGAGGATGGGAATTTGCTTCAAGACCCCGAAGGATTCGTTCAGCTCCGACTCAAGCGCGAGCAGCAGAAAGCGAGGTCCGAGGCTGCACGTCAGTCGGCCATCGACGAAGCAGATGATCTGAAGCGACGCAGAGATGAGCTCCAAGGGAGGAAAGCGGCGCTCGAGGCACGAAAGAATGCAATCAAGGCTTCCAAGTCGCTCTTTGAAGCGGCCGAGGACAGATCCCGCAGGCTTGGGGATCAAGTGCATGCACTGAGGGCCGAGAAAGTAGATTTGGCGCTGGACGTCCATGCCCAACAAGCGTCGTTGTTGCGCGATCTCGAGATGATCTTCCCCATCGAGCTTTCAGATGCGTCTTCGCTGCTGTTCTCCATCTGTGGCCTGCCTCTACCCAACGCAGTTGCTTCACTACCCCAAATGGAGCTGGCACAAGAGGAGAAAAGGTGGAAAGATACCGTCAAGCGCCACGTTCCACCATCGACACGGCCCGTCTTCCATCCCTTCGACGATGATACCGTCAGCAGTGCGTTTGGACTGGTCGCTCAACTCGTCGTCTTGCTTAGCACCTATCTCGCCACTCCGATCCACTATCCTCTCGCGACCGCAGGAAGCAGGGCAGTGGTTCAGGACGGCATCTCACTCATGAGCGGTCCTCGAGCATTCCCTCTGTACGGCAAGGGAATGGAACGCTATCGCTACGAATACGCCGCCTTTTTACTAAACAAAGACATTGAACAACTCATGAACGTTCATTCAGTAACAGTGATCGACATCCGCCACACCCTGCCGAACCTCAAGAATCTGATGGTGACCGTCGCTGCTGCCCCACCGACGAGTCAATTGACACGCAAAAGTCATATCGGGAAAACCGAGATCAGTCTTCGATCCGCTGCGTCTTCGATGTCGTTGTCGAGACAGGCTGAAGAGGATGCGGGTGTGGGTGAAAGTGGTAGCGCAAAGAGACCGGGGACGGGCCTCGGATTGGGACTGCCGAATCTCAACACGATCACAGGGCAAGGATCGAAGTCGGAAGCGATGCCGGATAACCTTATGACAACACGTGTGCTCGGCGCACCGTCAAAGCCTACCGCGACCCCAGCGACCGCAAGCGGGGCCATCGCGTCGGTTTCGAGGGCTTTTAGCTATTTCAGTGGCAGCACACGCTAGCATCTCCCACCATCACCTTGACGATACCACATCTCCCAGCAACACACAGATATCCTTATTGCATTCGCCGAAAGAGGTTTCACAGCCCGACGCACACGCTTAGACGGAACAACCCGGAGCCGGTAATTGGTCTTCTTGAATTGAGCCGCGAGTATCTACTGAGCCTCGTTGCCACGCTTGTCGAGCTTCTTCTTGAGCTCAGCGTCCGCCTCGGCCTCTTCATCGGTTTGACGGGTCGAGTAGCCCTTGTGCTCCAAATCGCGCTCAATCTGCTCGTTGTGCGATCTTTGCTGTCCCGACTGCTCCAGTGCCACATTCTGCCGAGGCCGAGCCATGACCGAGGAAGAATGAAGCTGTCAGTATGGTGCAGATGGGGACAAACTAAAACGGGTTCATGGGGTTGACAAGAGCGAGGGAACGGGGGATTAGACTTACGCCATCGTGGCCAGGGGCCTCCTTCATGATCCTTTCATTGAGATTGTCGACGAGGTCGTTACCGTTGGCGCCCACGACTTGGTGGGTCTTCTTGAAGCTCTGGTCTGTGGTCTTGTTTCCCATTTTTGGAGGTGCTTAGCTGTTGAAGAATTTCGTGTGGACGAGTACCGTTGGAGTATAGGAAGGTGACCGGTACAGAGTTTCCATGCTATATATGTGTCTAGAGAGGACCATCTCATAAGCGCATGTGAAGATGAAGAATGCTCACACATCGGTTACGCAATGCAGCAGATCATCCGTGTCGGTACAGACATTGCCCAACACCGTGAAGGATCTTCCGACGCGCTTCTTAACACACACAGCTCTATTGTGCCGCCCTGTCAAGCGACCCGACTGGAGCCAAGCATCACAGCGATTTGCAATCAGCGCACGAGTGTGAGTCAGAAGCTTTCAATCTCGGAAGCGAAGTCATCACAAAGCTTGCGGCCTGCACAAGCAGCGGAACGGACAAGCTGTTTTTCTGACTGATTGATGATAGGATTCGAGCTGTCACGTCAAAGTGCGCGACATCGACGTCGATGGTGAATCAGCCTTGGTTTTGCTGTCTTCTGACCCACTCGGCCGATGAGTAACAGGCTTGCAATCTAACAGATGTGAAGAAAAATCGCTCCTCCACTTTTGTTGCCATTTTTAGCGAGCTTCTTCTTCCAAGCCAGTCGATGACACTGTGACGCAAAGAAGAGCTTGCTGTCTGTCCAGTTTGACTTGGCTCGAGCTGTTGGATTCCACCTGACTCAGACCCTTACACCTCTTAACAGTGCGACATCTTTCCCTACCGTCTCGCTCAGCATTGCTACGAAGTACAACTTTTGAAGGTCTCGAGCGCAACCACGACTTCCATCGACCACACAGCAACGTTTGCCACTCACCCCTCTACGCAACTTCACGATGGACAGCGGATCGTCCGGCAGCTTCGGCTCAGGCCGCCCGTCCAACCCAAACAGTAACCCCAACAGCACCCGTCTTCCCGGTCTGGCAGGTACTGAATCCGAAAAGCAACTCACCCAGCGCGAACTGGCAGCGCTGAAAACGATCAAGCGCAATGTTGACACGACCAAGTACGGTGGTTGGATGCTGGGTGCTGCTGGCACCTACGTACTGCTCTCACGACGCAAGCCTCCGCCGAGAATGCTCTCGAAGCTCGGATGGAGTGTGGTCGGTGGGCTCGGTGGGTCGTTTTTGACCATGCCAATTGGAATTTTGCTCAGCAAGGATGTGTTGAAGGACGTAGAGGATCCACAGCACTTGAGGAGGGTCTTGGCGGGCGCAATCGAGGAACAGAGGCAAGGGAAGAGGCCACAGGTCGGAGTAGCCCCGCCCAAGGGATTAAATGGTGAATCGGACTTTGACCAGCAGCAGCAGCAGCAGCAGCAGCAGCAGCGGCAGCAGGGGGAGGGATGGGGAGGGGAGAAAGTGGCACAGAGCTACGGCGGATTTGACAGTAATGGCAATGCTAGTGGCACAGCATCTTCGGACTCGTTCAACTCGTTCTCTACTGCACAGCCGTCTGGTGGTGCGCGAAGCAAGAGCGGATCTGCAGAGACTGCTGCCGCGAATGGACCGCCCGATGGCACGGGTCCAGGCACACGATGGGCCCAGCTGCGAGGCGAACGCGGTGTCGAGCCAAGCAAGTGGGAGCGCATTCGTCAGGACAACGCTCGCACAGCTTACAGCCGCTCTGCCGCCTCTCGAGCTGAGCAGACTACCAACTCGGACGATCCGTCCGCATCTTACAACACCCAGTCCACACAATCCCAGCAGGCAAGAAGCAGCGTCTCACCCTCATACAACCCTCGCTCAGCCCCTTCTCCTCGTGGTAGCCACGGAGACGAGCCAGTCATGACCCTCTCCGGCGCCGAAGACGACCCACGCTGGTCATCCCCCGCCACCTTCTCGCCACAGTCCAGCGGATGGGGCAACAACGAGTTCCTCGACGACCCCGCTGCATCCTCGGACCGTCGCAACTCTGGCGCCAAGCGAGGATATGACATTCTCTCTGTCCTCGAGGAACCCTCTTCTGGATATCAACTGGAATCGGACGCCCCCATTCAAGTGGTCAAAGGGTCTCTCCTCGCGGCTCTCGCTGGTGGAGTTGGTGGTTCGATCTATGGAGTCTTGCGTGGCCGTCAAGGCGCAGGAACGGTACTCGGCACCCGAATGGCATTTTCCTCCTTTGCCTTCGCCTTCCCCTTCTTTGCGGTGCGCGAGTACGTGATGAGCCCCGTACTCAATCGTACTTCGAGCGGTCCTGATCCGGCTAACCGTCATATGAGGCTGCGCACGGTAACCCACAATCGACATACGCACAACCTTGTCGCATCGGGATTGGCGGGTGCCGTCGTAGGCGCTGGTGCGGCTGCCTTCGCACGCGGTCCACAGGCGATTCACAAGGGGCTCGTGACATTTGGCGTCGCCTGCACGGGCTTACAGCTGGCAGGAAACGAAGCGAGGATCGTCAGAGATGCGATGATTCGACCCTCGCCGAGGGCTCTGCCAGTGCCAGAGGGGCTGTCTTCACCCAATGGGGGCGATGCCGCCGTGTCAGCGTCTCAAGCTGCTGCGCCACTGGTCGACATCGAACCGAAAGCTCTAACTCAGGAGAAGGCGGAACAGGGGAAGGAAGGAAAGTCATGGCTCAACAAGGTTAAGAACGTGATGCCGATCCGAAGCGTCTCGGACGAAGAGTACGAGGCCAAGCTAAAGGAACGCTTAAGTGGAGTTAACCAGAGAATGGCGGATGTCGAGATGGAGATCAGGGAGATCGAGCAGCTGATCGAGCAACAGGAAGAGGCCAAGCCCGCAGTCAACTGATTTCTGACTCGGTCGTGCTGTGCCACTCAGACGAAGCACTTTTGTACTTTGAGGTCTGGTCGACAACGCATCACTCGTGAAAAACATTCATGGTCGTGCGACTTGTGCGTTTAAGGAGCTGCTGAGTTGAGCTGGTTGCAGTGAGAAATCGTCCGGTACAAATACAAAGAAAATACGCGAAAAAGGTGTGTTGGCGAAGCTTGGCTGAGCATGTGCCTGTGTAGGGGGACATGTTGAGGTTCTTATCCCTGGCGCTAGAAGAGAAAAAAGCAAAATGTGCTAAGGGTCAGCCAACACTTTCTTGCACAATCTAACGACAACATACACCACAGCGCAATAATGAGCTGTGATGGAAACCAGACAACTTACCTGCTTGTGCTTGGGATCCTTGCTGCAGATCACATAGAGTCTACCCTTGCGGCGAACGACCGAGCAGCCGTCGCAGAACTTCTTGACGGACGAACGGACCTTCATGCCCCTCTGCTGGTGTTCGAGCGACTTGGCCATGACCGAGGAGCTTTGCGCTGCTGGCACTACGATTCGGCTAGAGGATGCGAGGGACTTTGGTGCAGCGGCCTTGAGCAGTGTGGAAGGAGAGGAGGAGGAGGAGCAGAATCGGGCCTGTGCTGGGGCGGTGGCAGCGACAGCATTGCGCAAGGGCTGCCTGTAGACGACGCGGAGAGCTGCGAAGAGCATGTTGTCGATCTGTGCTGGGGCTACGTGTGCTGAGATTAGGTCGAGGTTGAAGTGATGATGTTCGAGCTTGGTCGAGATGATGATGGTGAAAGCGAGATGGCGGTTGCTAAGGCTTTGGAAAACCTCGAAATCAAGAAGCTCGAAAGTTGCTTTGACTCGGGCGATAAGAAGAATTGCTTTGCAGCTGCAACCCAAAAGAAATTTCAACGCTCCAAAAATAAAAATAAAGGGCAGAAAAGAGAGCGTTTAGTCAGGGTCCGACTCGTTTCCTGCCCACGGACCGCAACTTTTTTTTTTGGCCGAAATTTGAGGGATTTTGTAGAGCCTCTCTCTCCTCCACACTCCAAAGCCTTGAGCTGCTCAATCACCTGTTCCACCCCTCACCATCTCTTTACCTCGAGCACTCGCCTCTTATAAGCCTGTCACTGCCCCTATCCGAAAGGGTCAAGGCTAGAAAAGGATCATGCCTACAGCAACCCGCAGCCGAGCCGCTGCAGCAGGGCCAAGTGAACCTTCGAGCAACACGACATCACCACTTGCATCTGCCTCCATCACCACTTCGGAACAGCTCGTCAAGGCGCTTCGTGTGCCTCAGCCACCATCGAATGGAGTTAGTAAACTAGACATTGCTCTCGACGCATGGCACTCCGCCAGCTTCTTCGTTCCCAAGAAAGCCGAGCTGCTTTCGCAATGGGTCTTGGAGCATCTCTGCTCCTCGCTGAAGACTTCGTCTTCAATCTCGGCTCCTGGCACACCCAACAAGAACAAGAACAAGTCGAAGCAACAACAAGCAGTGCTGTCAACTGTCACTTCTGAACTCGATCTCAAGGCATGGCAGCTGCTTTTCGCCATCGTAACAGCACAGATCAGCATCGACTCGGAACTCTCAGAAGCAGCTAAACGCAGCTGGCTTTCTCATCTTGCCAACACTCAACCTCTGCTCAGCCTCGCCGGCGCTTTTGCCAGACAGCTGATTCAGGCTCGAAACCTTACGCTCAAAGATCGCGAAGCACTCTTATCGGCTGCATCCGTTTCGCTTGCCAAACTCCTGCCTCCAGCCACATCAAGGACAGCAGCTACCAACATTGAAGCTGCTACAGACTCCATTCAGGCTTGGCTCGACTTTTTCGGACAATCACGAAGCACCGTTGAGCAACAGGCTGGCCACGCCATTCTCAACTCAATCGTGGACACTTGGACCATCACACTCCAGTACGGCTCGAATGCAAAGAGAAACCACCAACAATTTTGCAACGCTGCAGTACCGTCGCTCTTGCGCGCGCTCCACACCCTCAGCAGTCGCACTGCAGATGCCAATGCTACGATTATGGAAAGTTTGCCGCTGCTTCAAGTGGTCAAGCAGGTCGCTGCTGATTCTTTGTTCAACGAAGATGTTCAGCGCTCGCTCTTGCAGGCCGGTCGTAGCGCAGAGGTCACCAGAACAGCCAGCTGGAAGGAGACTAAGACTGCAACCAGCGGCATTGCCGCTCAACTAACCAGCCTGCTTCAAGAGGCACAACTCAACGAGGCGGTGCTGAGCTCTCTAGCAACACTCAGCGATCTCCTCTACACAAAGCTCAATCGCAGCGAGGCCCTCAACTCAATTGCAAGTTCCAGCACCACTACGTCGGGCTCGGTGCGCGAGACGCAGCTTTCACTTGTTCGCAAGACAATGTTGTGCCAGTGGTACATTCCCCTCCTGCCCTTCCTAGTCACCTCTTCCGGTCCTGAGGCTCAACAGGCACAGAGAGCAGCAGCGCGCAAAGGCTTGCTCCAGTGTATCGAACGCAACGGCCTCTACGTCATCGGTTGCGACGAACACGAAGAATGGCGCTCGCTCTTCGTCACGCTCTTCGACAGCACTCGCACTGAACTGCGCCAGATTGCAGCCGAACCTGTTTCAACCGCGCAGAGTGAGATCGCTGACCACTTTGCCTGCCTCACCTCGCTCTGGCGACTTGAAAAGTCGGTTGTGGAGGGCGACTTGGTCTCGATCTTCGCCCTGGTCGCTGCGCAACGGGTCTCAAAGCAGGCATTGTGGCTGACGGAAGAGCTGCCGGCTTCGACACTGGCTGCGCTCGACTTTTTCCGAGCAGTCGCAACTATCGACATGCGTTTCCGAACGATCCCTGGCCTCATCAGCGCTGTGCTCGGCAGCATTCCGCTCACCGCTGAGCTCATTGCCAAGACCAAGGACAACGCGCTGTCCTCGTCCCTCGTCACATCGCAGACATTTCTGGCCGAGCTCGGCAAGCTTTGCCGCGACAACGTAACGCCTATGCAGGTGCCAGACCTAATTCAACGGCTGACTGGCTTGGCAGATTGCTTAGAGTCGGTCTCATCGAGTATCACAGCCACTCCCAGATCCAAGCGTCAGCGCACGGCCTCCACCGACCCAACCAAGTCCAACACCCATGGACAAATTGCACCGGCGTTGATTGCACAGCTCCAGATTGCAGCTCAGATCGTGCAAAGCGTCAACCTGGCATCCAACCTCCGCGCTCGTTCGATTGCTGCGGCGGAGGAATTGCACAACGCTCTCGTTCTTCCGTGCCTCGACTTGTGCCTCGTATCCACGAGCACAGCTCCAGCGCCAGCGACATGCGGTGTAGCAGCGGCTGCCTTAAGGGTGAGACAGGCGCTGTTGTCCGAAAAGTGGCGGTACGACCCCTCGGAGCCAGTCAAGCTGGATGGATCGCTTCCGACGGAGAGCTTGCCGTGCCTAGAAGCAGCTTTCGATGAAAGGTCCGACTCGCTGCGTGAGCTGCTCTCACTAGGCGAATCCAGCCCGGAGCTGTGTCAGCTGAAGTTCCAGATCCTGCAGAGCTTCCTACAACGTGCAGAGAGAGACACTTTCCTCGATAAGACCGACTCACAGTACTGCCAGCTTCTCTCCAAGGACATGGGAGCTGTATTTGAACTTCTCAAAGACATGTCGACCACGGCTAGCTCCGATTTGAAGGCCTCGATCAGCGATTGGAACGGCTGCCCCAACCGAATCCGGGATGGCTCCGAGTTGTTGCAGGTGGTGTGGATGGCGGTCGTCACGCGCTGGGCACCACTGTTCGAAAGTATTGCAGGCAACGTGACGCTCGAAATGCTTGCCGATACCCTTGTCACTTTGGCCGAGCCAAGCGAGGACGGGGAGGAGGGTGGGATGCGATACGTGACATCGACCGCACTGCGCAACGCGTCGTTCCTCGAACTGCCAAAGTGGCGTGAGCAGACCATGGTGCATATCATCAAGAGGCTCGGTAACGGCGAGAACCTCAAACGCCGACTTGCGGTCACGGCGGCCCTCTGGGTCACCCCAGCTGAGTGGGTGAGCAGAAACATCCGCCCAATCGTTTTGAGGCATCTGCTCTCGCTCGATGAAGATCTCGTCTCTGCTCACAAGAAGGAGGCAGTCAGCGAGGGGATCCTGGACAGATGGACACAGCTTCGCAACCTTCTCACTCGAGTGCTGCAGGAATACGCCGCCGAGTCGCATAACAAGGATGAAGACCTTTGTGCCTCGCTTCAAGGCTACCTGGCCGCCAGTAGCAACAGTCACAAGGATGGTGAGGTGCAGCATGCCTGGGAGCAGGCATCGCTCTCCGCCCTCCAAGCTACGGTTAGAGTGCTCCTTGTGCGAAGCAAGCAAAACGTATCTACCCAAACACGCCTCGTGGAAGTTGTCAAGCAGATCAGACAAGAAGCAGCCACAGAGAAGAGCAAGCAGGCTGGGATCACGCTAAAGATGCGTGCTGCGCAAGACATGCTCGCTACCCTTGTTGGCGAGGTCGCACAGGAAGGCGATACAGCTGCGTTGACGCAGAACTTGGAGGCGATCAAGAGCTTGACCTCGGAAAAGCTCGTCACGGCCAGCGAGGTAGCGCAGAAGCTCGATGTGGCGCTTTACCATCTTCGAGAGGTCAGATTGGCTATTCATGGAGGCGCTGGGGCAGGTGGTGCCGAATACCAGGCACTGATGGCGACGCTCACCAAGGACGTCGTTGCTTCGTTGTGCGTTGTCTTTAGTCGTGCTTCTGTCGTTGGGGGGCCAGAGGCGGGTGAGGACAGTACAAAGCAGAAGCTGTGCAAACCAGCGGCGATTGTCGCATTCGAGCTGATTCGCTGCATCGACGCGTGCGGTCGCGCTGTTTCAATGGAGGCCGGTAAAGCGTCTTCGTTGGCTGTCTGTGTGGCGTACTCTGCGCTGATTGCCTCCCTGCCTGGACTGCAGGAGCAGCGACGTGTCGTCGATGGACTACAGCGTATCGTCTCGCACCTCGAGGGTGAGGTCTACGACGGCGTCCTTTGCCAGCTTTTGGCTGCGTTGCGCTCCACCGTCACAGCCAGCGATTCCGAAGCTGCTAGCGAAAATCAGGTCGCAGCGATAGACGGCGACGCAGCGGCCCTGATCAGCACCATCGGCCTGGTCCTTGGCAGTGCACCGGAGGGAACTTCCAAGATTGCCCGCACGCACGTCTCGCACTGGCTTTCGATCCTAAGCAGCACCAACATGTGCGGTGGCAGGATCAAACTGCGGTCGATGGTAGCCTCGGTTTTGGCGCTGGATTCGCTCTGCAGCAATCATGCGATGCTCTTCCGAACGCAGGACATGGGTGCCACCCTACAGCTGTTTGCTACCATCACAGGACCTAGCATGTTGGATGAACCATCTTGCTCGATCCTGGTTCTCACTTGCTCTGAGCTGGATACGATGCGAACAAAGCTGTTCGACGGTGTCGTGTCGACGCTCGGTTCGTTGATGCGATTGCGTCAGGATCTGGTGCTGAGCTTCCTCCCGCACCTGGGCTCCCTCCTCGCCCGCCTTTGCACGCTGTTCCGCCGCCTACGCCGCACCCACACATCCACCCGTTCCCGCATCGAAGCCTCAGGCACACAACGCCGCGCGCTCCGACGCGACCTACCCGCTTGGCTGGATCCCGAACTCGTCACCCCCCTCACCGCTGCCCATTCCGCCCGAGCCCTCTCGCGCCTACTCTCATCGCTCGTGGTGAAAAACGTCTCGCTCAAAGCGCGCTCTTCGGAGCTGGCAAAGGCAGAGTCGCTAGCAAGGCCTTTCTCAAAGCATGCGACTTACATCCTTGTCGCCTACTTGAAGAGTCTGACAGCGCAAAACTCGATCGTGCCGGCCGAGGTGAGGGCAGAATTGGAGGTGGGGATGATGACGATCTGCGAGGTGATCGGTCAACGGCAGAGAGACGCTGCTATGGATGGGTTGTTGGATAGTGCTGGCAAGGTGTTGTTGAAGAGGATTTGGGGAGAATTTGAGAAACAGCGATACCGGGGTCAGTAAACGAGACGCTTTTGCCAATTCGAGAATCACGCACAGCAATTGACAAACAACGAGATGTCTAGATTGTGTGATGGGTATGCAGTGTGTGTTGGATGTGAGATTATGCTTTCGGTGGGGAGGTGGTGGTATCGAGACGAACGATAGGTTCAGGACGCTTGGAAAACAAAATCTTGCGCTTGATCACGTTGACTACGTCGTAGTAGACTGCTGTTTGAGGCTCGTCCTCTTCCTCTTCCCCCACCACCACCTCCTCTTCTGCTGCTGTTGTTGTTGTTGCTGCATTGTCATTCTCGTCGATGCCATCGAGCGCAGATGCCCTAGCTACCGGTCTCGCCTTGATCGGGGTTGCATGAGGCGGACTGGAGCTGAAATCCATTGCATCCCTGTTACGTCTTGGTGACAAAATCAATGGCGGAGAAGAATTCCTGGCACCTTTTCCCTCGATTGAATCCGGCTCTTCCACCCTCCTTGCCTTTCTCACCGACCCCACCTTCTCCGCCATCTCGTCAACTTGCGCTCTCCTCTTTTCACCATTCTTGACATCCATCAAAACCGACTCGGCTTTGCTACCGCCACCGCGAACTTTTTTCTCTAGCACAGCCAACGGTCGCACCAAGTTGACAAATTTCCCCTCGAGTCGATGATGCGAAATCATCAGCACAGGTCGATCCGGTCGTGTAGGCTCGAATGAGATGGTACCCAAGATTTGTCCACCAGAAGAGGATTGGTTTTCGATCTCGAGACTTCCTTGAAGTTCGATGAGGATTAGCTCGCCATGAGGGGTGAGGGCGGTTAAAGGCGCAGGGGCTGCTGAGAGGAGGTTGGAGGTTGAGCTTGAGCCTGAGGTTGAGGCTGTGGGGAGATTGAGATGGATCCTCATTCTGTTGATGATGCTGTTGTTGATGTTTCGAGAGGGAGAAAGGATGAGGTGTTCAACGAGGAAACAAGTGTTTTCGAAAAGTGTTACTTTTTGCAAAAGCAAAGCAGCGCGTCGCGAAAATGAGGCCCGCGTAAATTGCTCAGACCGAAGCTCAATCTTGCCATATCGGCGATGTTCTAACCGATCCGATGTGTTTTCGGACTGTTGCTCGTTTCATGAGACATTTCACTGTTTGAGGCTAAAGCGAACTTGTGCTGCTTTGTCTCGGTTGGAGCGGCGGCACAGCCGACCGAAGTTGCTTGCTCGGCTGATGGCGTCGTATACAGCAATCGCATCTGAGCTGACGGCAGCTCGCAGTTTGGAGCAGTTATGTGATCGGATACAGACCATTCCCCACCTTCCGAGGTTGTGATTACAATCAAGGGTCTAGCAGCAAACGCAGAGAGGAAAGGAGAGCTCACGTGAAGGTTGACCTGGCCGAAGTTGCTCGTCCGAAACCCAGCACCGACAACAGCCCGGCAATCTGCCGCCGAGACACAGTCTTGAGAGAAAAGTGTGATGAATGCTTTGCTCGCTCGCCTGACCTTGGTACAGTACACACAAAAAAAATAAAAAATTGATCCATGGAGCTGAGCCGGATTGGCAACGTGCTCTTTTACGAATAAAAGAAAAAAAACACAAAAGCTTTGTTGAGAGCCACAAATGGGATTGCATCGACCAGCCAGCCGCCATCCATGCATTCTAGTCAAGTGTGTCCCCCCCTGAGCTGTTGCTGTGCGCGGTTCTGGCATCTAGATCTATCAGCTCTTCATTGTGCTGATCGTGCCAGAGAAGCCTAGAGTAGTCTGAATGGCTGTCAGGATTGCCGAGCAATTTAGACACTGTCAAGAGGTTGGCAGGACAACGCTTTGGCTCAGCTTGATCAAGATGCAGAAGCAGCTTGTTGACGCCCCTCATGGCAGAAGCAAGGATGCGATTTGTGATCAAATCCACAGAAGGATGAAGCTCGTCCGAGCATGTGCGACTTGCGTGTGACTTGTTTGCAGCCTCTTTGGTCAGGAGAGTCTGTTTTGTCTGCATGAGCTCTGTTCTCGATGAATCCAAAAAGAAACAAAAAGAAAAAGAAGAGGTGCGCTCTGCAGTTGCGTCGGTGGCTCACACACTGGATTCACAGTCGCACTTTTTTTTTTTTTTTTTTGGTCCTGCTTGCTCGCCTGAGATTTGGCGGCGGCGGCGGCGGGTCCAGCTCGGCTCCTTTGCTTTTGACTTGAAAATCTAAAAATCGTAACTCTATAGGCAGACAGAAAGAGAGAGAGAGTGTGTGTGCAATGATTTTGGTCGCTGTCGTCAGACCCATGGGTCCACACACACACACACACACACACACACAAAGTGCTCCTGCTGCTCACTGCCGACACTTTGAGCACAAGTCGCTCAAACCATCCTCGTGCCCTACTAACGTAGGCTCAGCTTGAGATCCGCTCCTCCTCATCACCATCCTCACCTTCCGGCCCTTGCCGCACACAGTTCATCCACCTTGGTCACCGACCCTCAGCTATCACGGTCGCTCTCTTCACCCAACCATTTGACCAGAGACCGATCCGCGCCCGCTTTTCCTAGGACAACCCCATCTTCCGACTTCGGGTCCAGTTGCAAGCACCTATCTGGCAGCTTGCCTTGAACCATCCGACCCATATCATCGCATCGCTGTGGACCTTTGGAAAGCAGCGTAACGTCAGCTGCATCTGCACATCCAGTACTGGAATCATAGCCTCACGTTCACAATGATGAATTGATCTCCACCTCAAATTGGTCTTCGCCCTCTGCGGCCGTCCGAACGGACCTCGACCTATCCCAGACGCTCTTTGGGCTATAAACTATCGACCTTGGGGAGCACATCTAAACAACAAAGATTCAACGCTGCTTGGCGTCACGACTGTTCTTGCCTTCAATTCGAGATCGATTGCAACATCCAAGACCAGTACATACCCCGAGCCACGATTACAATCATGTCCGACAACACATATCTGCCCAAGTCGCCTCGCTTCGACATTGAAGAAGAGCCTGGCGACTCTCACTCTTCCTCCGGCCAGCATTGGGTCGGTGCTTTCGAAAGGGTCCTCGGCGATCGCGAGAGTCTCGCTAGCGAACGTCCCTCTCGAGCAGCAGCCAAACCTGTGGTTTCCACAAATCCGCTCATCGGGGCCCGCGACGCCAGATCTCTATCCGCTCGTCCCGTCGGTCTTAGCGAAGACCATGCTAGCGAACCTTCTCGATCTACCACCGCCTCTCGAGCTGGAAGCTCCCATTCGAGCGGCCATGGCTCACCTTCCTTGCACAGTATCCCACCATCCGACCTCTTGTCTACTCCAGCAGCTCTCAGCGACCACTCTACTCAGAATCAGACCCTAGCAAGCTCCGAAGCAGACTACAACGGCGAAGCACTCACTCGCTTCCGTACCAATTCGTCCAGCGGCAGCGTCTCGCTCGTCTCTCTCCCACCTTCCTCAACAGCATCTACACACAATGCCTCGTCAAACACAAGCTACGGCGCCTCTTTACAGTCTCGTACCAAGCCTGCTCCCTGCCCGCTCCACATCGGTCCTCCCCAGCTCAATGACACAGCAGAACTCACAGTTCATTCGACAGGTCCTGCCCATGTCTCGATCAACGTCCAAGATTGCCTGCGATTCGAGCAGAGCTACATCAACCACGCTCCTTGCGTTCATCACATCATGGTCACCAACCGCAGCTCAGATCACAGCGCCCTCGTCCGTCTCGAATCCGACCTGCGCCAGGGGCTCACCTTCATGCGCCGCAAACGATCCACTCCTCAGAACGAGTTTGAGCCCGTCGCATGGCCTTCCAACAGTGTCCACTGGGCTAACAATGGTGGTTTCATCCCGGCCAACCTAAGAGGCTGGAGACATGTCCTCGCCAATCTCGAAAATGCCGACTCGTTCATCTTGAATCCACAGCAGACTACCAAAGTCTACGTCGTGCTGCGGCCCGTCGACTTTGTCGAAGAAGCCGAAGCCGAAAGGTCCAACAGCAGTTGGCCTTATCGCATGCCGCCCTCGCCCTCTGCCCAGCCTGGCTCGAGCAAGCTTGGCGAGTCGTTAGCCGGACATTCGCGTCCAGATCTTGGCACGGTCACCTCACCTGTCTCGACGCCCGCTGCCTTTGGTGAGCAGCAAGGCAGCTTCAGTGCTGCTGCCTCGGATCAAGACAGCACAGGAAGTACCACAGAAGAGCTTGGACTCACGTCGCCGCGCTCCGCGCCTGAGCTGCAAGGCTCACGATCAGCTTCGCGCACACATACAGCGAGACCCTTGCATCCCGCCTTTGGGCTTCGAGGCATCATCAGCCTCTCGAGTTGGACCCTGCCTGCATCGGACGGAGACGAGGACGCTGCTGCTGAGCAAGCGCAAGCGCATGCGCAGAGGAGCACTCAACCTTCGTCCTCAGCTTCAGCATCCAACTCGTCACGGCCTACCTCCATCTACGGCTCTCAGGCGGCTGCTTCAGCGTCTGCTGCCTCATCAGCCATCTCTGCATTGCGATCACAGCCCGATGAGCGTGACATCCAACGGATGCGTATTCCCGTAGCTGCCCAATGCTGTCGACCTTTCATCGACGCTGCCATTGCTACAGCTACTCCCCTCGATCTCAACTCGTCGACCCAGACTAGCCACGGTTCCGCTATCTATCTCGACTTTGGCGATGTCATCGTCGGAAACACGCACTCTCAGACGCTCACTTTGCGCAACTTGGCCGAGATCGACTGCTTCTGTCAGGTCAAGCTCGAAGAGGCCGACAACATGCTTCAGACGCCACCTATCAGCTTGACCCAAGCCGACACCGACGAGACGGTACCCTCCGTCTGGGCCGGTGACCAGGAGGCTTTGTCTTACGATCCCCTGATTCTCGCACGCCTCGAATCAAAGCAGATCAAGGTTTCCTTGAAGCCTCAGGAGCCATGCCGTGACTACGAACAGGTCTTGACTATCACCTCGCTGCACAACACTGCCAATAGCATTCGTGTCGTCATACGCGCCAACATGCTCGGCACCGCAAAAGACGATGCTTTGTCCGTCCTCTCTGGAGACTACCTCGACTTTGGCGATTGCTACGGAGGGCATTGGACCAAGCAGCTGCTTGTGCTCAAGAACAACGCCGACGTGCTCCTCGATGTCTCTTTTGGAGTGCAGAAGGGGTATCAGGTTATGTTCCAACTAGCCGAGTTGGCGCCGCAGGCCGAGGATGACACATCCAACCAAGAGGACCTCCCACCTAGCTCTCACATCAGCGAGATTTCGCTCTCGTCTGCCAGTACAGACGATCGAAGCCACATGTCGTCGGTCGCTGAAAGCAGCAGTGCTGGCTTTGGTGCCGATGGTGCATCAAGCGCCTACGAGTATGGTCGCCAGTCGGACCGACAGTCCGACGCCGGCGGAGAGCAAGCCGCAACCGCTTCGGAACTCGCCAAGACGCCGACACATCATGCACACGTGCCCAAGGGCTCCGCGGCATTGGAGCCTCCTGCTCTTGAGCTTCCAGCAGCTGACGGCGGCGACGCATGCGACCTGCTTCGAGGCCGGAGAGGTAGTGCACTGACGGACGAAGATGGCGTCGATGCCTCGTCGGTTGCGTCCCAGGCCGGTTCGCGATCCAATTCACCCGTACGTGCTGCTTCCAACCTTCCGTCGCAGCCCCCACTCGACGCCGCGCTTGCGTCGTCGGCAGCAGAGGCAGCGCGTGCCAGCAAGGGTGAGTCACCTCATCTCAATCTAATGGATCGTGTCCACTCTGGCCGACCTCAGTCGCTGGCCTCGGCAGCGAGCGACTACGACCAGGCGAGCGTATCGACCAACCCGCAAAGCCAAAACTCCTCTGGATTCATGTCTCGACCTGCTTCGCGAGGCCGCCCCACTGACTCGGAACGTCACGACGACGCCAACTCGGTGCGCTCCGTACACACTGCGCTGTCCCAAGACAGTCGACCAGCGTCGTACCCCGCCGGATCTTCGCATGCCGGCTCCACGAGCGGCTCTGTCCGCAATCCGCACCGGACCGGCGCAACGCTTTCGGGACTTCGCAACGTCGAGCACGCTCAAAGCAACCAGCTGGAAGAGCTGGTTCTGCGACCTGGTGGCGAGTACCGCGTTTTCGTATCATACCGTCCCGAGCGAGTTGAGTGGGATGCCGACTTTACCGGCGGTCGCTTGGTGGAAAAGACGTTCCGCGTCTCGCTCGATTACTCGCGCGCCCGACTCGCTAATATGCGAAGCCGCGGAGGTCGCGAAAGGAGGACTGTGGTCTGTCACAGCCGCACATGCACTTCCTTCATCTCGATCGCACCCAAGATGATCGACCTCGGTGAGGTGCAAGTTGGTACGCGCAAGTCGGCCAACATCTCGGTCACCAACCGATCCGAGCTTACGGCGCGTGTCGATTTGCGCTTCGTCTCCAAGGTGCTTAGCATGTATCGGGACGAAGTCGCCATCCCTGCACTGCAGACAGTCGAACTCAAAGTCGAGTCGTTCCCGCGCAGGGTCAACGAGACCTACCGTAAGCAAATCACCGTGGCTAATCTGCTCAACCGGCAAGGAGACCAGATCTTCGAAGTGCGATCTCGCAATGTCGACAAACAGCGCATCAGCTTCCACTCGCTCTTCTACCGCATCCTGACGCCGACTGGGTCCAACTACGTCGACTTTGGGGATGTCAACATCAACTCGATGCGCATGCGCACCTTCACGATCGAGAACATCTCGGACAAGAAGCTGTCGCTCGAGTTGAGTCCCGCCCATCCCGAGGATGTAACGCTATACATCAAGGCTCCTTCCACCGAAGCGAACCGCGACAGTAGCCCCAGGCCGGAAGCCAAGACGGGCCTATCAAAGTACAGCGAGACGCAGCTCAACGAGTCGCAGAGTGCTGGCACAGAGGCAGTCGAAGGCAACAGCACTGGTGTCAGTGCTACCAACAGCTCGGGCAAGTCCAAGTCTAGCAAGCCTGCGATGAAGGGCGCTGACTTGAAGGAGCGTTTCCTTGAGACCATCTCTGTCGACTCGCCTACATCGGTGCGGACGGAGAATGCGTCGTGGAGGCTGGCACAGAAGCATAGCCACTACCGAAAGAAGGAGGATGGCAGTGTCGCCTCGACGCAGAGGAAGACGAACTCCTCGGGCAAGCCCAAACCCACCATCAATCTGGTGGCAGCGCTTAAGAAGGGCGGTAAGGGCAGGATCACAGTCAGGTATGGCAAGACGGTCACCTTCAAGGATCGAACGCTGATCAGCGAGTTTGAGTATCTCGACCTTGCTACCGGTCCACCGGTCGATGCTCGTCGCATTCCCGCCAAAAGCAAGAAGTATGCCCTTCTCGAGAACATTACGACGGGCGGAAAGCCCAAGAGTCTCGGCCAGACGACCGGTGCCAAGCATGCTCATGATGACGAGAGCGGTAGCAATGGTAGCAGTAAGCCCAAATCAGGATCCAAGTCCAAGTCGAGCCATGCTGGCAAGGACAAATCTGCAGAAGCACGATCTGAGGCCGGCTCACTGTCGCCGAGCACATCGGCATCCAAGGCTGGCTCAACCGTGCCTCGACTGCCCTCGCCTCTGGCAAACGACATCATTGCTCACGATTCATCGCGACGCAGCACTTCCAACAAGGACGCTGCTCAAGGCTCTGGTACCAAGTCACAGCCTGCCTCGGCCATCCGGCAACATGGCAAGAGCTCGAAAGAAGGAAAGGCAGGAGACTCTGCGGCTCGTGTGCACTTCTCGCCTGCTTTGACCGGCAAACGCAAGGCACCACCCGTTCTTTCGAACCCGGTCGATGTGTCGCGCATGTCGCTTGAAGACCTGCTAGCCGCGGTCGAAGCCCAAACGAGCATGCTCAGCACCTTCTTCCTCGGTAGCCCTGAGGCGGAAGAGCAATTTGTGCGGGCCGAGATCAACTTGCGTCGAGAGCTGCAGAGCTCCATCGACGCTGGCAAGCTGATTCCACTCGAAGTGCTCGAAGTTGCTCCACACTCGGAGGGGCAGGTGATCGCTGTCTACCACCCGAGCGGCAGCACACGACCCCATATTCAGGGCAACGCGAGAAAGCAAGACTCGCGCATTTTCATGCGACTAATCGACTTTGACATGGGCGTGGTCAAGCGATCCGAAGAGTTTTCGGGCATGGCTGAGCTTGAAGCGGATGAGCTGCCAGTGCGTGACCTGATGCTGCGAAGCAACACATGCCGCAGTCTGCTCGAGCTCGGACAGCCGCACATCAACTTTGGTCATATGGAGAAGGGTGATTCCAAGACACGCAAGATCCTCATCCAGAACCGCAGCGAGTGGGCGCTTCGCTACTGCATCCGCAAAAGTGGCAGTATTGCCAGCGGTGACATCAAGCTCAGCAGCGGACGCTATGGCGTTGTTCCTGGATATGGCAAGCGCGAAGTCGAGTTCGTCTTCTCGCCATCCATGTCTGGTCCCTTCCAGGAGAAGCTGGTGGTTGAGAATGTGGCCGATCGCGACAATGACCAGACGGTGGTGCTCAAGGCGAATGTACGCAAGACGCCCAACTTTGCCGTCGATCCAGGTGCGATCAATTTTGGCGCCTGCAGTCCAGGCAAGCTCTCGACTCCCGAGAGCTTTGTGCTGACCAACACCACGGCCAAGTCACGCTCGTTTGTCATTGCCATTGATTCCCACGACCTGCTGCATCAGCGATGTCTCATCGACGTCGGATTGAGCACGGCAAATGACGACGAGGTCAGAGGCACGTTGTCTAAGGAGGAAGAGGAGGAGATCGAAAATCTGTCGCAGAAGCTCAAGATTGCCAGCAGGAAGGGCAATGTGGACAAGGTCAAGAAGTACGAGGAGCGTCTTACCGCGCTCGGAGTCAAAGTGCCCAGCCTCTCGTCTGCGGCTGCTGCACCAGGGTCCGAGTCCGGCGAGAATGCCACAGGAGACGCTGCACCGGCTGAGGGCGAGAAGGCCAAGCAAGACGATGCACCTGCAGCGCCACAAGGCGAATCCGCCGACTTGGCCACAGCCCCTTCCAGCGCAGTGGAAAAGCCACGCGAACTCAAACGCATCTCCTCCACCGTCACCTGCTCTTTGGGCCCGAACCAAAGCAAGCGACTCATCCTCCGCGTGCGTCCCAGCGCAGTCCAATCCGCCATCCCATCCAACACCTCGGATCCCGCCGACAGACGCACCTCGGACAAGGCGGGGATGGAAGAAGTCTCGGTACCCGTAAAAGTGCACGAGGTGAAAAACCAGGACGAGACAAAAACCGTAGTGCTCATGGCAACAGTCGAGTTCGAGCTGCCCAAACCAGGCGTCAACGGATGCAGCAGCAGCAACAGCAACGGCAGTAGTGTAGCGGAAGCGTTCCCGACCGATGCGGTCATTTTCAGCTCCAACGAGTAGTGAGCGAGGCTGATTCTTTTTATTACACTTTACAATCTCTAGCATTTGCATTCTCGTTTCGTGGTTCCACTGGGTCGTGCGGATGCTTTTGTGTTTGAGCTGGTGCAAGGTGGGACTGTAGGTCGTTTGGACGTTTGAGCTGGTGATGGTTTGTGCTGGCTTAGTTGCAACGGTTCGGAGCATATGGCATTCTCTCCGTCCTCCAGCTTTACAAAGTTAAGCTCATGACCCCAGAGCATTCGCATCCATCACATCGAGTCGTCCAAGATCGAGATCGAGTTGGCTGGTCATTTTCATTTCTGAAGGTGAGAAGAAAGGGGGGCGCGGGACTATGCGGGAGGGGGAGCAATCTTGCCTTGACTCGGAAGCTTTCGTTGCTCCTCTCCCAGATAGAGCCGTTTGAAGAGTACGAAAGTGGTAGCTACTAGGAGGGGGAAGGAGACCATCATTGTCTGTTTTACATGCCGCGATGTTGGCAGAATCGAGTTTGAGGAGGGTAGTGTGGATGAAAGAACAGAGCGTGCAGGTATGCGGGTAAGGTGGGCGATGGGGGGATGTGTGAGTGTGCGTTTGATGCGGGGTAAGTGAGGGATATGGATTTGGTCCGGTGTAGAGGTGGCAGGATGCAGAGGCGGAAGGGCGCGCAGATGGGAATAGAGATGTCAGTGGACAGAAGGAAGGAAGGGTAAGAAGAAAGATAGGTTAACCACGAGCCCTAAGACAAACGTGATGAGCCCTTTTGGAAGGTGAGGTTGGACGTACCCTAATGCGCTTCTGCTCTGGGGTGAGAGGGATTCTTGGTGGCATATTTGGTAGCTTTTAATGTGATTAGTGCCGTATAGAGACAGACGTCGGATGGCTTCGGAAAGCAAGATGTTGAAGGAGAGGAGAGGAAAGTAGGTTGAGGTTGGGTGTCGAAAGCAGGAATCAAGGGTCCTTGAAGGGTTAAATTTCCGACTTCCGGGAAAACGACTTTTCCCCGATTTGGGTCATTTCCCGATTGCCCTTGCTACAATGGTCCATTGTGGCTCGTTCTGTCACACCAAGGGCGGGCACAGAGAACGATGTACAGTAGACAGCGCTTACGTTGGGTGATGTCAACTTCTACAACTAGCCCAAAATGGAATAGACAAAAGAAGAAGAGAGATTGAAGCTGAAAAGGCAAGTGTCAGGCCAACGTTGATATGTCACGTTGAATAGCGCCAACACCTTTTTTTTTCCGCTGTGCACAATACAGTCATTGGGTCAGTCTCGCATTCTTGGCTTTGGCTTTCCTTCTTCGTCTCTCTACTCTTGCTCCTTGTCTCAACATCTGCTGCTGCAGGTAGTAGGGTCCTAACCGCTACTGTGTACATTGCATCTTGACCAAAGACAAGTCTCCCAATGGAGCGCGACAGCGTTGAAGGGCAATCTACCTTCTCCCTCTCCTCACACTTCTGCTGTACTCTGTCTGCGAAATCATGGACTGCTCCTAAACTGACACCTGCAGTACTCCAGACTGAGTACACATAGCTATGTTTGAAGTGGAATCTGAGACCTTTCATCTCTTCTCCTCACCATCACTATCGTATTCTTTCTCGTTCCTACCGTTCACGACTCTTTCGCCTTTTACCACACTTGACAAATATCCAACCCAACGCTACCCGGGAGTGTCGTTGATCGACGGCTGCCTAGCACGTAACCTCAATTTTCGATCCACACAATCACAGACTGGCTGGCTCTGGTCTTTGGCTAAGGTGTTGCTGCGATCGTACCACACTCTAGCATTATATACACTTTGTCTCTACTTATTCCCGTACCGATCATCTTGACAACATCACAGTTACCACCCTTGACCCGACCCCCTCAAGCGCCTACAAGGGGTGTGATAGCACAACGCTCTCAAATCAGGCCTAGTCTCAGATCCGGTACGAGATAGTATCCTCAGATCCCAGGCTCCAGCCTCAAGCTCGGTACGAAGGGCATCGCACCAGATGACGACAACACACACAGCCGACGGCCTCGGACTGGGCCTAGGTATCCCCCTAGTCGAAAAGCTCCAGTTCAATGACGCTCTCCCGCTTGCTCACAAAGTCTCCAGCTTTGGCAACCTGGGTCTGGGCCACCCAACCCAGCTCCGATGGCCTTATTCTACAAGATACCGCAGTACCACATTTTCCGGCTATGACAGCTCGCCAACCCCCAGCAGTAGCTCTGCTTCTTCTTCCTCTTCGGAGTCCGAATCCAACAGAACGGGAGGGAGCGGAAGGAGGAATAGTGGGTCGACTACGCATGATGTTTTGTTGAGCTATCTGTCGCCCGCTTTGTCGACGGGGTCGAGTGAAGGGGATGGTGAGGGAGAGGGGGAGACGGTGGGGACGAGGAAGGTTTATCTGTTGTCGAGTGGGTTGAAGCAGCAGCATAGACGATGCAGATCGGAGACGTTCAGATTTCCGCTACCTCCGACGAAAGGGTATGTGGGGAAGATGGCGCCGCTAAAGTCTGCCCTGCGTTCCAGTTCGAAGGGTTCTAGTAGGAAGGACGGGATTGTAAGTCCGCCACTGAGGAATGCTTCGGGAGCCTTTCGAGCAAAGCACCAATCCTGGGCTCATCTGTCGCCCCAACTGGAAGAGGAAACCGGTGACACGATAGAAGGTGGAAAGCAGGGCTGGAGTCCCTACTCTTCCCACGCACCCACACCGAGACAGGTCTCTGCTTCACAACGCTTCAGTCTGCTCTCTTCCACCTCCTCCACAACCTCCTCTCAGCTTCGCTCCGACACAAACCCTCCTTCGTACGCTCAAGTACCCCCAGCATACTCCTCACCTCCATCCTCCACCTCGTCGCACACCCTCGTCTCTGAAGCGGAAACAGACTCTGGCACGGAAACCGACCCCACCTTCACCCAAGACGCTGCGAAACTCGCTCGACTACACGCAAGCTTGTTCTTACTGGACAACAGGGTGTCTGAGCTGCCACTCTCCCTTGCTCAAAATGCAGCTTTCGGAGGAGATGACGACAGAGGTGCGATGGGAGGGTCGGTAGAGGAAAAGATGGCTTACCTTTGTGGGTTGGGATATAGATACCGCAGGACGAGTGGGAGACATGCTAGGAAGGGATCGGGGGAGAAAGTTTGGGCTCAAGGTCAATCTGCTGATGTAGGGAGTTGGTGGAGTGATGACGAAGGCAGAATTCGGGAAGGGGTGCAAGATGGGGAGATCGGGGTGAAGGAGGGTCACGTTCAGAGGTATGCTCCTAACCTGGTGCTCCACAAGGCGGTGAGGGTTGTCTCGAACAGTGCTAGTGCGGTTACTAGTAGCCAGTGCAGTCCTATTCTCGGTGGAGTGCTCGCAGCCTCTTCATACGGAGAGGTTGAACAAGAGGAGGCAGAGGAGGCAGATGGGGAGGGAGATGGGGAGGGAGATGGGGAGGGAGATGGGGAGGGAGATGTGACCCTCAAGCCTACCACCTTTCTTCCCGAGCCTGCTTTCGATGGGGCGCTGCTCGGTGGAGAGTTCAGCTATCTGGTCGATGAATCCCTCCTGCTTCCTGATGAAGCTCTTGAACCCGAGCAGACAGCGAAGATAGCGGAGATAGGGCTGATGACGCCGCCGCTGACAACGCCAGAGCTGGGATTGGATGGATTGTCACCGCTCTTGCTTGATAGGTGGCCGTCACCGCCTCAGCCCGCTAAAACTCTCACAAACGTACAATCTGCCGAAGCAAAGGGCATGGTGCAGGGTGTGGCTGGCTGCAGACCTTTCTCAACAAGCTCCTCGGTAGATCCATTCTCATTTGCGCTTTCGCCCAGGGCAAAGCCTCAACCTTTCCTATCTAGCTCCGTCTCATGCCCGACCGCGTTGTGGAACACCACCCTCCTCCCAAACGTGGCAGCAGATCTCGAAGAAGAATCGGAGGATGAAGAAGCCGTACACATCGCTCGAGCCTCCCGAACAACCATCGCACCCGCCGTCCCCATCTCGGTCCTGACCCGACCACGACCTCTTCGATCCAGCAACTCGTCAAACTCGCTCTTTTCGTCTGCATCCTCGGATAAGCTTCAGAAGCCGACGCCCACAGCGTCGATCCTCTCTCGACCCAGACCAGTCGCTTGGAATGGTGGCGAGAGTCACGCGTTCTCCAGCAAGACCAGTGTCCTCCTGCCCACGATTCCCAGGAGTCGAACTGTGGCTGGTCTTCGAACCAAGGAGCAGGCGAAGCCCAAGGACGAGGGGAAGGTGTTGCTGATGGGAGGGATGCCAAAGTCTGCGTCTACCACAGCTATGCATGTCAAAGTGCCTCAGAGAAAGAGCTCTCTGGATGTGCGAGCTGAGGCTGAGCTACATCGACGTGCGGAAGAAGTGGAGATGGAGGGCAGGGTTGTCCACCCGAACAGCGTCAGTAGAGATGTAGAGTTGGCGAAGCGATATCATTCCTCTGCATCGCCTTATCTTCGCTCCTCCTTCGAGCACAGCTCGAGAAAGAGTGTGGAGGAAAAAGAGATTTGTGCATCGGCAGCAAGCGCTGCCAAAGCTCGCAGGATCAGGAAAAAGGACGAGGTGATGGAGAGTGGTGGTGGGGGGATGACAAAGAGTTTTTCGCTTCCGGTGCTGTTTACAGCTCGCACGGCCGAGCAGAGAGCAGCGGGGGATAGGGGTGTGAGGATGGACAAGGGAGCAAGGAGGAAGTCGGTCGTTCTCGTCGGCCCGGGTGAGGAGGATGAGGGTTGGGTGGAGCCGCCCAAGACAGGTGTCCTTGTGGTCTGTGAGGAGGTGACGACGGTTGGTCTCGCTCTGTAGGTTGGTGTTCTCATGCATGTAGCTCCAGCACAAAGTCCTATTGATTTTTTTTTTAATGCAATGCAAAGTTTCTCATGACAAGCACACGACACACGATCAAACACAGAGGGTATGAGTGAATGCAATGCTGATGTTGATGCAATGAGCAATAATGTACCAAGAAGTGATGTGGAAAGCTTCAAATTTGGTCCAGGATGCTATCGAGCTCTCCATCAACTTTATCCTTCTTCCCCTTCTTCCCCACAGTCTTCTCCTTGGGCCGCTTTGTCTCGACCACCATAGGCCTGTGAGTCTTACTATCCTTCACCGCCTCGCCCGCATCCACCTTGTTCACCGCCGGCTGCTGAGCCTGAACGGCCTGGGTCCACTCCCTGATCTTGCCCTTCCTGTACAGCTGCAGATTCAACTTGTTGGTAAAGTAACTGGCATACTGCGTCTTCAAAATCTCGTGCGAGTGTTCGATGACCATTCTGGCAATCTTCTCCTTCGAGTAGCCGTCAACGCTGTACCACAGTTGGTCGGCCAGGCGCGATCCGTACTTGTCGCCGCAGAACTCTGGAAGGCTGTTGGTGAGCGCCGAGGAGAGCTTGCGGCGACGGTTGGATTGGGTCCGGTCAAACACGGTGGACGATGTCGAAGAAGGGAGGGAGGAGAGGGAGGAGATGAGGATGTGCACGGACACAGGGTTGCGCGCGAAGGGTGTGAGTGTGGGAAGTGCGAGTAGGGAGTCGAGGACCAGAGTGCTGCCCCACGATTCCACGGGTGGAGTGGAGGGTTTGGGAACAGGGCGGCCGAATGTGCGCTTGGGTGGGGCACGAGGGGGTGCAGCTGGACCGGGAAGGCGTAGGAGAGATTGGAGGAGGAGACTGCCTTGAAGGGTGGATTCGGATGGCGGAAGCTCGTAAGAAGCTTCCATGGTCCACGGCGTCTCTTCTTCCTTATCAGAGGTCTCCGCGGCGTCCTTCGATTTGCTGTGCTTCTTGCCGTGCTTTGCCTTCCCATCACGACCTCTCTTAGCCCCTCGACCTTCTTCGCCAGCCTCATCCTTCTTGAGATGGGCACCGTATGTATGCAGATACGCCTTGCGCGTCTTCAATGCCAACACGGCAGGAACCAGCAACTTGAGCTCCTCTCCTCCGTCCTGCTCCGACTCTGCAGATTTAGACCTCAACCTAAACGCAGCGAGTACAACATCGCTAACCGACTTGACGAGCTGCTTTGCCTCCTCTTCCTCGCTCTCGACTTGGGTTGTCAACTGGACCACTCTATCCACGGCAGCTTGCAGACAGCCCACCATCTGCTCCTTGACCATGCCGGATGCGATCTTTGCCATCTCTGCGACCGCGGGGGCGAGATCGGTGGCCGAAAGCCTGCGAATGAGCGTCGCGACGATGTGGTTGGCCGCGGGGTGGACACATAGCTTGGCCATACGGTTGCGAATGTAGATGCTGAAGAAGCGAGATGCGGCCGAGGCGGGGGCGCGTTCGAGGGCCAGTTGGAGAGCATGGGAGGCTACGCTGTCGCGGAGCGATGTTTCGAGGTATACGTCTTTCTGCAGGTCTTCTTCTCCCTCAGCGGTAGGAGGGGAAGAGACGAAGCCGTTGAGCAGGCTGTCAACGAGGGTACCTTTCCATCGCTGCACGTCTTCCAACGAGTCGAGGGAATCAGCCTCAGCTTCGATCAAAAGTTGGAGCAGCGGGGAAGCGACCGCATCGGTAGCCCATCTTCGGACAACCTCGACGCTGGTTTCCTCCAAAATCTCTTGCCTGAGAGCGGCAGCTCGGTTGTAGAGCAAGTCGGGGATGACAACGAGCAAATCTTCGGAGGAGGCGGAAGCGTTGTATGTACCAGCAGGTGCGGTGGGAGCTTTGCGTGTGCGGTACTTGGCGCTGCGTCTGGATCTCAAATCGCTGGCTGCGGCGGCGTGAGAAGTCGACGCGGGATCCGTTTGGATGTTGCGTCCAGTGAGAACACAGAGGAGGGAGCGCAGGACATGCGATCCGAACGCATCCGTCACGAGCGAAGTGAGCAGAATCTGGTCTGCCGAGAGCTCTTCGGCAACATCGAGAATGAGCTGTGTCGCGCTGCGAAGGATGCCGTCCTCGTTGACGATTGTAGCCGTGTCGCTTGCGTATGCTGACGAGGCAGCCGCTTTTCCGTTCGAGCCATTGGCGCGGTGTTGTTGTTGCTGGAAGTGCTGCGGAGTGGCATGCTCAAGGGTGACGGCGGGCTGGAGGGTGGCGAGACACGCCTGTACGACGTGACTAGCGAAACGGTGTTTGGCGAGAGGGGCAAAGTTGCCGGCGAGACGGTCGACAAAGACTCGCAATGGTTTAGCTGGGAGGCGGTGGAGAATGCCTTCAACGATCAGGGATGTGTCTGGGTCGGTGGAGAGGAGCAGCTCTTTGCCGTCCATCTCCTTGAGCGTGGCTTGCAGCAGCAGGGCAAGCTCATCGTCTTCCTCGTCTTCGCCTGCACCGTTGTACTGAGCATGAGAGGCGCTGGAGCTGCTGGAGCTTGCAGTTGCAAGAGCGGTCAGTGTCGACTTGGCGGCATAGCCTTGCGACTCGAGCTCGACTACGCGCTCCCAACCAGCACGAAGGTAGGCCTTGAGCTCAGCGTCGACATATCCGAAGGGCGCCTCGTGTTCGGCCTTGCTCGACCTCTCTCCCAACTTGACCCAGTTTGGCTGTCCATCCTCATCTCCCTGCTGCGGAGCTGTAGATGTTACTGTATCGTCGCCGTCTAGAGCGATAAAGTCGGCTTGGGACTGGATCTGGTTGGTCGTGGAAGAAGAGGTGGAAGCCAAAGGCTGTGCGTCCTTGTGCTCCTGCTCCTCTTGTTCTTGCTGAAGCTTTCGGAGCTTGGAAGGCTTCTTTCCCCTCTGTCGGACCTTAGGCGGCATTGTTGGATATGTAAGCTCGTCGAAGCAAGCCAGAATGATGTTGTAGGTAGGTGTGAGAGGAAGGAATTCGAACGAGGAGGACCCTTTTTCGTAGCGCTTTGCTTGTTCGTACATTTTCTTGGGAAAAATTCCACTTTCTCCCAAATTTGGCTTACGTAATACTCCACTTCCTCTCAAAGGCACCGCTCACAGTTCGGAAAGGGTCCACACCACCAACAATACATCCTACTTCATCGGCATCAGGATGTCGGTCTCCGGGCACATTCGGCGTTCAGACGTGGCGTGGCCTACGGCCATTGAGAGTGAGCGGGCAATGAGAATTCATCAATGCAATCGACCTGTGACAAAAGAACAATTGGATGACGCATTTGAAGAGCATTGATGTTGACTCGTGATGACGAGAACTTGTTGAGCTTGCGATTACGACAGTGTCTGACGCTAAAAGGGGGTCTGACAATAGGTCGGAGACAATCTCTTACTTCGTATCGACCTCGGGATCCGCCTTGGCCTCAAAATCCTGCTTTTCGAGAGCTTCGACTGCTTGATCGTGTAGCTCTTGGAGCTTTCTTAGGATGCTGGGGTTGACGAAGCCGGGAGCAAAGAGAATAAGCGGTCAGCGTCTCACGATAGTTGAGCTATGTGGAAGATGAGAAATTCTGTGGAAGATGAGAAATTCTGTGGAAGATGAGAAACTCGCTCACCTACTGGTGCCGCGAACGCGCAGAAGTGGCGCTCCACGAAATGCGTAAATGCTTTCCTGAGCCACCTCGAGATGAGTGTCGAGCAAGAGTCTCTGTCACACCGTCGCAACCAAACCAGACCGTAAATCAGAATGGGCCGCTTTCATGTGACCATTCACATCCGCATGGAGGCGCATCGATCTCACCATTTCTTCCTTTGACCATTCATCGATTTTTTGTTGCTGTGATTGTTGCTGTTGGAATCTCGTGTGCGAAGGCAACAAGTCAGAACATTAACACCCTAGGGAGATGGCGCCAGCAGTTTGTTGCTTAGACCTACATGGACTCTTGTAGATTCCGACGAGCTCGCTTCCTGACTGCGGTCGATGGATTTGTCCTGAGGAGAGCCAGTTTGTGATTCTTCGAAAGGCAGGGTGGGTTGCGTGTTTGCAACGGCAGTCGAATGCCCTGCCTCCGCTGTCTCTTGACTCAAGCGGGCCCGCTTGGTGGCCAACGCTTTTCGAGGAGCCTTACCGCCCGTACTTTTACGGCTTGTCTGCTTGATTCGGCTCATACCTCTTTGATCGTCAGAATACCTGCGGGGCGAGTCGATAAGGATGGTGGGGGCTGGCTTGGGAAGATCAGCTTTGTTGTGATGCAAAGACAGTGACGCTGTGAGATGTGGAAGCGGATGCGACGGCGTCAGTGATGGGTGGATGATTGTGACGGTATTGGAGAGAGGAAGAGGGGAAAAGAAAGAGAGAAAGAAGGGAAGGAAGACAGGAGAGGGTGTTTTCCTCTTCTTAAGCTTTTTGCTGCTCAGCACAAGGTAGCTCTTCCTCGTCCATCGGCGCTACCCTGTCAGAGCCTTCTGGAACGACCTTTTTGGGCTTCTCCCGCGCTTTCGCCTCGCCCGTCGACTCGATCTGAGTCCCCTGCTTCCATTGATCATCATTCAGCGACGTGCGCTCCAGCCCTTCCACCAACATGGCCATCTTCCTCATGCTCCTCGTCATGACCTGCATTGTGACCAAATTACACTTCGAATCGGTTTGTAGCTTGAGCTTGGTGATGTACGGTCAGGCCGATGGCGGAATGAGAGAAAAGGGGAAAAGAGGAAAGCGTTGGAAGGAGAAGAAGGGGCAAAAGCTCAGCGGTGATTCAGCACGGGCCGCCTCTGTTCGGCCACGCTCCGTGACGACACGGATCGACGCTTTCCCGCCTAGCTGCATCGCTGTTTCCCAGTGTGCTGAATTCTGACTGAGCTGTTGGCCGGAAACCTTTCCTTGGCTCAGAAAACACAGTAAGATTAAGCTCTTGCGCCAGATGCGTCAATGACCTCGTCATCCTAAACTCACACTCACACCATCTCACTCCATGAAATCACTCTTTACACAAGCACAAAAGGATCTTCGCATACGCTGTAGGAATAGATTTAAGTTGGTGGGTTAGAGGAAAGCGAGTGCCGAGGGATCTTAGAAGTCTGGCATCTCGCGAGCGTAGTAAATGGGCCAAGGGTAGGGTGAGTAGAGATGTCTATTTGAACGGACGGTATCGAAAGGAACAAACGAAGCAAATGTCAGCGAACTGAACTGTGACGCGAGTCTATTGATGCGTCGATGCACAGCGTACTTACTTGTCGTAGACGAAGGACTCGAGATCGATGAGCGAAGTTGGATATCGCATTGATTCGGGGTACGTCTCGGCACTGCAGAAGGAAGATGGAGATGTCAGCTGTCTGGAACGGCAACGAAAGACAAGAAGCAATATGGGAGGAGAGTGGTGCAACTCACATCACCAATCGAGTAAGCTCGTTTGTATCCGGATTGATCGGCTCCTTAGGAACGACCAACTTCATTGTCTGCAACTCGGTATCTGTCACCGTATACCTCGACACTCTGACGTAAGAAACCCTTTCTAAGCCTCGGAAGCCTAGATACTCGCACCATCTCCCAGAGTCTGTCGGTTCTACATCCTGGATCTTGCCATCCTCAAACAGGATCTTGTAGGGTGCTGGTCGATCGGCGTGAGGCTTTGTAACTACGTAACCGAGGAAAATGGCGGGGTGTGGGTACACTTCGCGGAAGATGCGTGCGATTTCGGTGGTCTGCAGTTCGCGGTCGAGTGGATCTTCCTCCTGTCCGTTGTGCGAGACAATCACATGCGTCGGCGTACCGTAAAGGTCGATGACCGCGTGGATGGCAGGAGCGAGCTCTCCCCCAGGCGAGGGGAGTAGATGGTGAGTCGAGTTGATGATGGGGAACTTGGAGAAGAGCGCAGCACCCCACGTGTTCTTGCTCGGAGCAGGGCCAATGTCGGTGTACATCTTGAGCTCTTCCGCGAGGAACTGGGTGAGGTCGCGGTTTCCAAAGACGGGACGGTGGAGATCAGATTCGACAAGGCCGAAAAGATCCATATCGAGCGTCTTCATGATGGACGCCATGCGGCGTGAGCTATCGCGCATGTGCTGGTCGAGCGCAAAGTGCACAGTCCACATTCCTGCCGTCACCAAGCGGTCCTCAGGATGGTGAGGAGTGATGGATGTTGCAGGGACAATGCGATACAACGGGACCACATTGCCAACAAGGCCAATCAAAGCCATCAAGAGGCAGATGTAGTATGTCGATCCCGAGCGAGCCGCTTTGCTGGATGCACTTGCCTTGGCCGTCTTGCCGTCAGTTGCAGTCTTTGATGCAGAGGCGTGTTCTCCTTGCTTAGATTCGAGACGCTTGAGGTCGACCGTACGAGCATTGAATAGGCCCAGTCCGAGCAGAGCCAATTGGACAACCAGCATGAAGCCCACCCGCTCCCTCATGATCTTGCCGCCCGGCACGAATGCGTAAGCTACAGTCAAGACACCCAAGAAGGTGAGTACGTTGGCGACGAGCCATCCGAACAGCATCACTTTGATAGGATCGTGGCGCATCGCCGCCGAGACAATCGGGAATGCGAGGGGAGGCAGGCTGAGCGCCATCCCAATGGCGCCGATGAAGCTGCTCCAATCAGCGGTAAAGTAGATTAACGCCGCTGAGCCGCACTGCACGAGGAAGAGGCTAAGGCGGTAGCCGAATGTGGACCAGCGTGTCGCAGCAAGAGACGAAAAGGACATGGTGATGAGGATGATGCATCCGTGCGGGATGGCCATGGGACCTTTGATGGGGTAGCCAGTCCAGCCCCAGGCGATCATGGTGCCAGTATCTGTCAGGAAAGTGTGGACAGAGTACAAGAGAGCACCTACACCGAGCGCCGCTGCCCAGAAGCTGCCTTGCGAATCAGCACCCACCCCAGCTGCACCGCCTGCTCGACGTCGCTGAACGATGGGCAGGCCATCGTACTTGGGGCGAAGTGCAGTCTCGGCGACGGCGACTAAAGCCAGCGAGAGGAGCAGAATGTTGTGACCGCCGTTGGTCGAGTCCATGAAGGGCCAAGCAGGATTGTTGCTGTGATTGGCATACTTTGCGAGATTCGACGCGAGCAGACCGACCAGCCAGATGCCCAGCTTGACAGGCAGCTGATCCGCTTCCCACGCGGCTCCCCACTCGAGGGCGAGCAAGACTGCAAGCAGTGCGTTGGAGAAAGCAACAGAAATCAGTCTTACGAGCGGATCAGCAACGTACCAGCTCGCCTGACCAACGAGCGACAAGAGCCAACCCAGCGCTTTTGCCTGTGACGATACCGGCCCTACGATGCAGATGCCGTTTGCAGTCTTCCGGCGGACGGAGGAACGGAGTGACGGAATTGCAAGGGTGAGGCCCAGACCGATGACCTGAGAAACGAGCAGCACCTCGTGGCCACCGATGGCAAGGTTGTAGACACTGACTGTGGTGGGCAGAGGCATAGCGTTGTAAGTCATTCTGATCAGTCATGGTGGATGCAAGGCAAACGGCATTTGACGAATCAAGCCGGAAAGTCTGGATTGCCTCGTGGATGGCCTGTGTACTCACAGTAGAAGATCATGGGATGCAACGCAGTTAGAGCTGTCCAGAAGCAGAAAGCTATGAAGGATAAAGGCAAGGCGCCGATCAAGAAACGATAGAGTGTTAGAGGAAATACGATGGCAAGACAAGATGGAAACTCTGGCATGGTATGCGTTCTGGAGTGGCACGTACCGAGATAGCTGTCCGAAACAAGCGATATGATGGCTCTTAGACTGGTTGGGCTGGTCGAGGCGTATATGCTGGCATTGAGAGCGGCAACGGCATACTCATCGTCCTCGGCGATTTCCTTGTCCGATGTGGCTGGCTGACTGTGACACGAACGCCGTGACACACCAAAGATGGTGAGAAAGAACAAATGTATTCGAGAAATAGAAGCAGAGAATGACAAGTGATGATAGCCTATGTCAGCAATCGTTCGAGAAGAAAGAGCAGTACAATGCTCAATGCCAGATATCATGCCCGTGGCAAAAGATCGTACCCGTCTGTATGAATGTTACCCTGGGAGGCCGACCAAGCGCCTGCTGCGATGGCTTGGGACCTGCCTCCTCGGACCCAGGCGCCGTCGATGAGGCGACGACCTTCCGGACCGTACGCTGCACTCTGATCCGTGGGGTTGGGCGACTTGGCTGCTGGTGGCGCTTCCACCACGTGAATCTCGAAGCGAGAAAGGTCGTACACGCTTGCCGCGTCAAAGAGGAGGTCCTGTAATGATTGCCGTGCCATACAGAAAAAGGTCGAGAAGAGAGCAGGATCAAGAAGAAGAACACAAGTGTAAGCAACATGTAGCAACGGCTAGCTAGCCAGACTGAAACAGTGAGACTCACAAAGATGATGAGTCCCCATTCAAAGTATGCATAGTAGGAGTACGCGCCTGGGATGCGGAGAGCGTTGTGCCGGTAAAAGAAGAAGCCCATAAAGGGTGTGCATGCAAAGAAGGAGAAGCAGGCTATTCTTCGCATGCGTCGTGCTTTTGACGCCAGCTTGTCCTCGGAGGCTGCTGCACGGCTGTCAGGGGATGGTTGAGCGAGGCTGCCGCTGGTGATGAACATCCAAGGCGGAGTGAGTGCGAGGTAGACGAACATGGCAATGTCGTGGAAGAGATGATCATCCGTGCTGGTGACGTAGACCCAGCCTCCGCAGGCGAGTGTCCTTAGGACACCGACAAAGAGCAATATTGATGCTTTGGCGGATCTCGAAGGAGTGGAGAGCGACACGAGTAGAGCCGAAAGGAAGACGAGGATGAAGCGAGGACCTGCCATGAGAGCAATGCCAACCTGGAAGATGTTGCGTTCCGGATACCAGTCGCCGATGGTTGCGGATACAGATGGCCACCATTCATCTGGGTATTGGGCGACATGGTTCTTGACGACCTTTTGATAGTGTAGCGACAGTGCCGTGATGAGAGCGCCGAAGAAGGCGATGAAGCCCATGACAGTGTGAACATGGGAGATGAGGCCGCCAGAGAGCACAACCAATGACGCTGGCCGCTTATGTGACGAGTGCACGTCGGACGGCATTGTGTCGATGATGGGTAGAGTCGCAGATGACTCTTGCTCAAGCGTTCCGGGCTGGTTCGATGCGGACCCTGAATCGAGCGCCAAAGACTAAGCGAAGGTATCAAACACGGCGAACCTGATGAGAGTGTCGGCCGTTGCGGATGTCCAATGTCCAAGTTGCGATCGCTGTCGTCGTGCTCCGATCTTGCGAGGCGGTGGCGATGAGGATGGTGTCGGTGGAGAGAGCGTGGGAACTAATGACCACAGATGAAAATGAAATGGCCAAGCTTCGGATCGCTTTCCGAAATGGTAGTTCCGGCCTCGGCGGGAGAATTCCAAACCATTTCCGACGCACAGGCGCGTACAGTGTACAGCGTATTGCTTTTGATTTCTCCACATCGAGAGGCACAGAAACGCGGGATTCGGCGAAGCTGCACACTCCGCAATCCTCTCTACAACAAGTCTACAGGTATGCTGCTGGTCGCCTTGTCCTCTGACTTAAGGCGATGGAGCACCGTTGGTCTGCCATCAACTCGTGTAAGAGACTACTGCGAAGGGTAACGGCTACACAAGGGATTTACAGTTTTTACGATATATAATTGGCGTGATCAGCGAGCTGCATACAAGCTTCTATTTGATCATCATGTAGCCCGATGGAAGGAGAATAGACGACCCGATGGAAGCTGTATGCGATCCGCCGACATTCCAAGTGTCTCCCGACACGACAGTGGACTGGCAACTTTTGACAAACGATTCTGTTCTGCGTGGAAAGATGCGAACGCGCCGTGTAGTGTCCGCTTCACAGCTTGTCTCAGTCGTCAGAGCAGGTGGAAGCGAGGGCGAGGGCGGGTAGCGGATCATCTTGTGTGTGTGTTTGTAGTCCGATTGGCGAGCGTTGACCAGGAACGACCCCTGGCAGCTGCTCGTCACGTCGGCTATGGCTGAAGCCAAAGCTAGAAAATTTTATATTTATTGAAATTTTAGGAAAGCACTACACAATACGGTCACAATCTCCAATGTCGCAGAATCTCGACGATGGAGAGGGAGGCGAGGAAAAGACAGCAATGAAAGTTACACTCTCATCGTCCCTGAGTCTTAGGAGCCCTTGCTGCTGATCACAAACTTGTAGCCAAACAAACATCAAGTGGATCGCCTAACGACGTTATCCTAGCGGCTTCTCTTGCATTCCTGCTCACATAGCTTGGTTTTCAAAGCGAGTCGTCGCCTCTAGCTTACAAACAGAGGGCTCATTTGATCTCAAATGTCACATTGTACGTTCCCAGGCGAGCAGCTATGATGGCGACTGCGGCTGCGGCACGCTAGAGAGGAGGGACAGACAACTGTGGGATCTTAGAAACGCCGCTTTCCCGCCTTGTTCTCCTTGCATGGAAAATGAAAATCAAACGGTCTGCTTCCTCTGCGACATGGATGATCCATCATCACGGTGTCTCGCATATGGTGGTCCTCTCTCGTCTTGTTTCTTTGCTGTGAGAGAGCGAGCATACCAGCCTCGCTTCAGGCTCAAGTTAGCTGGCAGCTTGAATTGGACCCTGAGACAGCTCAACAGAAACCAACACCAACTGAGTCTCAGCTTAGCCGCCGCTGGAACGCGTCGCGTCCTAAAGTGCAGTGGGCAGCCATTTCTCGGTGTGAATTCCTTTCTTTGATCCGTTTCGGAATTTGGGCTGGTTAGCTGTCAAACGTCGCTCCTTTTCAACACTGCTCGTCCGCCTGCATGCACGTCGAGTAGGGCCTGCAGCAAATTCTTCTCACATGTCCGAGAGGTTCCAGATCGCTCTCAGCTACCAAATCAACTCTGCTCTGATGCCTCTCGATCCAAGTCTTTTCATCGAGTGTGATTGATTGGACTCGATTGGTTTGACAATTGAAAGTCAAAGCTAGTTTATGGCATGCTTACTAGTTGCTTTGGTGGGAATGCGAACAGGCAAATAAGCAATTGCTGGCGAGTCAAGGTGAAAAAAAAAGAGGTCATTTGATGAAGGAACAACGCCAAGCCGTTCCTTGCCCGGACTAACGGCAGCTTGGGTTTCACCGACGTGGGTACAAGACCGACATGCTCCAAATGAAGCTGCGAGTCTCTGCCGCTTTGCTTCGGACACATAGCGGTGACCGTCATTGTGCTTTGCCTTTCTTGCATCGCGCCAACCTGAGAATGGAAGTACCCACTCACTCAGCATGCCTCTTTCGCCCTAAGTCAGTTTTCCGAACTCCTCTTCGGCGACGCTCATCATTGTGTGAACCCAAGCACCATACGCCGATTCGCTCTTGAGGAAGGAAAGCCCTTCTCGTCCTGTCAAGTGCCTCGCCTATTCTGCCTGCCTATCCAAGTATGGACGCGACTTCCTCGTGCGAACCTCGCTTGATCCTGTCAAGTCTGGCAACCAAGAAAAGGTTTTGTCACCAGATCGTGACCCACAGAGAGCATGAGCATGAGCATGGTCGCAGTCTGTCTATGCCTTGTCAGCCACTCCGCCGTCTCGAATGGTACGACGCGCTGCTACTCAACATCACGACGCCTCTTTGTCAATCGCCAGCGCGAGCAAAGGATTGGTTGATCATTGCCATCCGGTGTCTCATTTGCACCACGCTCTCCAACTCAGATGTTCGCTCTCTGAGCTTGGCAATCATCAGACCATCCGCATCTGCTTCTGTGTGCTGCATCCTGCAAAACTACGATCTCTACTGCCTGCACACTTTCTGCATCCTCTGCTTCGCAGCTCTGCTTCCTTTGCCGCTCCTATCGAGTCCTTCTCCCAACCGGCCATCCTTGCCCCACGCCAATTCCATTCTCTCGCCCATTCCTCTTTCCAAGGTCACCTCACGGATCCACCTTCCTCACCACCTTCATCCCAACCCATCTTGACCATCCCGCCCACGCTCTTTGTTCCAATCTCTCCACTCTTATTGCCGTTCCTTTACCCAGCGCTTTGCTTCGTCTTCGCTATCTATCTCATTGTCCAGCTTTATATCCACTTCTTTTCACCCAGCACCCTCAAGCGTTTCTTCAAGCACCGGCACGGCCTTGTACAACAACTTATCAACTCTTCTAGCAAGCAGCTCCTACCATCGTTCGGCTGGAAGTCCTCTTTCGCCCTTCCACTCCAGCCCGCCTGTCTAGTCCGCTGGCAGCATCATCTCCGTGGCCATGCTCGTCTACATGTCTCAGTACGTCGACGAGCGCTCGGCATCTCCATCGCCAGTACCTCTCAAATCTCCCACCAAGCCGTCCCCTCCAAAGTCCAAAAAGGACAAAATCAACTTTGTCTCCAAAGCCAGTCTTGCCATTTTTGACCCTCGTCATGCCATGGGGATCGACACCGGCCGTGATTGGTACGACTCCGACTGCCATACTCCCAACTCACGATCCTCATCCGAACACACTTCTCAGCGTACAGCTCATCGCAGCGAGGATACCACGCCCTTCAACAAGTGGTCCACCAGCCCCACCCCAGAGCTTGAGGCATTCACAGGATCTATGGACGACTACACCTACACATCATCAGGTGCAGCCGGTACCACCGAGATGACAAGGCAGCCTTCTGCCTCGTCCTCGGTCTTCGAGGATGATCGCGATGTTGCTGAAACACCCTCTCGAAGGCGCTTCTACTCGCGCAAGAGCGCTGCTCCCTCTGCCATCAGCACAACCACCGTCGCATCATCCTACCCGACCGATGATATCCTCTTCTCGCCTCTCGGCACCAAATCCAAGGCACCACGTAGCGCCGGCGCTGGCGTGGCACCTAGCTCAGCATCGAGTTCGTCTTCCTTCGCCCGATTCTTTGCCCGCAAGAAGAAGGACAAAGCGCCTCATCTCTCCGGTCTCGCATCCAGGTCGACCCCAGATCTCTTCGATGGTGTTCCCCAGAGCGCTCCCCCCACCACCCTCACCTTTGAGCAATCCGGCTTCCAGTTTTCGCCCCAACGCAAAGCCTCGGACAGCTCCAGCCTTCACAGCTCACCCTCTTCGCTCCCCACCAGCCCGGAGCGCCAGTCTCTTCGCCTCGTGAATGACTTCAGTCCCTCCCGTACTTCACCCCTCAGCAAGAAAAAGAGCATGCCTGCGCTTCGCCAGATTCGCGAAGCTCACAACGCTCTCGGCGCTGCCCAGAACAGGTCCATCGCCTTTGCTATGCCAGAAGAGCGTTCACGACCTAGGCAGTCGATGGCCAACTCGAGGAATGACATTATCGATATTGCCCCTGCTCTCCCGCCTCTGCCCAGCTTTGACACATCTTCTCCCATGATTCCTACCGAGTTTGCGTGGGATTCGAAGCGTGGCACTGTGCGCGAAAGCCAGATGCCTTCTCTGGGCTCCAACGCGAGGCCCGTCAGCCGCGTCGTATCCAGCACGGGACGTGGTGTCCCCAGCCCCAGTCTCAACCCCATTCGCCTTAACGATCTCCGCAAGTCTACCATTACTCTTCGCAACGAGCCTACCCTTCGATTTGCTGAGGATACAAGATCGCAGCCTTCCGGCAAGCCCACTGTTGGCAAGTCGATTGCATCGATGAGGGGCAACACCAACGCCCGATCCGCCGGCGCAGCCGAGAAGCGAATGTCGATGACCCAGAGGGTAGTAGATGGACTCCTCGATCAGAACCACGGTCGTGAGGAACCCGAGATGCGTGCCCGTAGGTCGGATATGGAGGTCAAATCTGCTCGCAGAAGGAGTCGTAGCGCCGATGGCCGATCCATCCCCTCTCACAAACTCCACGACCTCACCAGTCCTCCAAGCTCCAACAGCCACGCCGACTCGGTCTTCCCCGCCTTTGTTCGCCATGCGCCCGTCGCTGCCGGTCGCAGCAACAGCCCTCAGCCTCACTTCTTTGCTGATGCCGATTCTACCACCGCCGCCACTCCAACACCTAAACAGGCACCCTCCTTTGCTACCCCCACTTCAGCCTCGCCCAACAAATCCCCCATCCGGAACACGGTACAGTCCCAGTCGCCAGTCCACAGGAGTCCCCAGTGTCAGAATTCTGGTGAGACGCATCAGGCTAGGCGTGTCAACTTTGCAGGTCAGCGCGCCAAGGCTGTGGCTGTTGCCAGCCCGCTCTTGCTTTCGAGAAGCCCTCTGATGGCCGGCCGAAGTGGAACTCCTCTGCCGGTCGTCAACATCATGCCTCCTACCCCGGATCTGGCTGCCAATGACGAGCACCAGGAGCGCCAAGAGGCAGTGTTGCAGCGCTACGAAACGGTTGCTGCTGAGGCGACAAAGGTTGCCCAGGTGGCTGCGACTTCTTCGTCGCCGGTCCGAGCTCAAGGCGCACCTGCAGGCCGCGTTCTTCCTTCTTGTCAAGAAACAGCGACTCCGACGCCAAAGGCGGTCGTTGCCGTGGCAGCTGCAGCTCCTGCACCTTCTCCAGCTGCTCCGACCAAGCCAGCTCAATCCGCGCCTGTTATGGTCATGAGCCCCGAGAGCGTCTACTCGCCTGCCTCGGTCTACTCGCCCGAAACAGCCGAAGGTGTGTTTGCTTCGCTCCACGCTGGCCTGTTCGGCAGCGATGATGCCATGTCAAAGGAAGAGATGGAGATCACCGCTGACTCTGTCGCGGCCGAGCTGAGTTACGCTGGCATGCCTCGCACCGACAGCGTCGCGAGTCAGCTTTCGGAAGCCAGCAGCAACCGTAGCAGCTCATCGGGAGCCTTTGCTTTCTCGCGCAGCATGTCCAACTCTTCGCTCGTCAGCGGCGGCACCTTCAGCTCTGCCTCGAGCAACGCCTCGGAGAGCCCTGAGCGCAAGATGAGCTACTTGCCCAGCTCGACCTCGTTCGAGTTTTCGCCTACCAAGATGTCGAGCAGCACTTCCCTCGCTTCCACCGCTGGCACTAGCATCTTTGAGCTCGAGGTAGAGATGCGAGGCGTGGCCGCTGGTAAGACCGACGCAGAGACTGATCCATTCGGTTCGCTTGGACTGACCAAGCTCAAGACGCCGTTCCAGCTGAAAGGCTCCTCGGTTGGTGCAAGTGTAGCTCAGTCTGCCTCTGGCGCTGCTGACTCGAGCGACTGTGATACACCCACCCTCGCTTCTTGCCGTCAGATGGGCGCCACCGCTGTACCTCAACAGCAGCAGCAGAAGGCAGCGGTCAACAGGCAGCTGGGTCTGAGCATGGACCTCAGCGATCTTGCTCAAGAGCTCGGTCTTGGCCGTCTCAGTCAGATCGGACTCGCCCACCTCAAAGGCGTTGAGTCTCTGGCTGACAAGCCTGTCACTGCTGCCCCAACAATGACCTTGGTCAATGCAGGCGTGGGCAAGAAGATCTCGCCTGTCAAGCCACCCAAGTCTTCTGCTCGTGCCACTTCTACTGGAGCTGCCACGGGCCTCTCTCGTTTCGGTGCAGGCATGAACGACATTGCCTCGTCTGCCGCAATGTCGCCTCTACCCGTGTCGATCGCTGGTCGATCGCCACAGACGCCTCCTCGTACCAAGGTACCGCTCGTCGAAGCTCCAGCATCAGGACGCAAGGTATCTGCTTCTGGCGTACCCAAGGCCGAAGGCGGTTTCGGCCTGGGACTCAACTTTGCCGAGTCTCCTTCTCCCCAAGCCGCCCCACGCAAAGCTGCCATCACACCAGGAAGCTACGCTCAACACATTGTTGAGCAAACACAAACCATCCCCACCCAATACCATCAACCACCCCACCTCCAACAACAACATCAACAACAACAATATTCCTACCAAGAGGAGGAGGAAGCAGAGTGGGTCGGCGTCGCAATGTGAAGCAATGCAGTGCGCGGATCCCTGTTTCCCTTCTTCCGCCTTTGCTATATCTTTATAAACTGTACCTGTACTTGCACACTTTGTCTCGATCTTTTTGGTTTCTCGGTTGTCGCTATTGTATTTTTACTGCGGTTCTGTCTCATGATACCTTTTAGCGCCTCTGAATGTAGCCCTTTCGTCTCTCTCTACCCATGTTTGCGTCTGAAAGATGGGAATGTGTAGTGTAAGGGAAAGAAGTCAAGGAGAGGCAGGAGGCAAAGTCGGAATTCGGGAAGAAGAACGCGTCGCGTACAGTGGTCCGCGAGTGTTGGTCTTTTGTAGCTGTTACCGGCATCCCAGATCTACGCTTTTCGCCTTCTACTTGACTTCGACGTTGGGCATCTTGTTTCCTCTGCTTCTCCCTTCTTGAGCTACGGAAACGCCATCAGCACATACGCTCTTCTGTCAAAATCATCTGGCATTGGCACGAACGTAGACAGCAGCGCATTCTTCAGGCAGGCGGATTGCAACCTGACAGATACGATAGAAGCCCACGATGCCGCTGCCTCGCTACTCGATCGACGACGGCGCCGACGCAGACGAAGAGACGTTTGAAGAGTCGTACGCTTCGCATAATGCCGCCTCTACATCGCGCTTACCAGCATCCGTCTCATCGCTCCCGCCAAACGCTGGTGGTGGAACACTTGCTCCCTCGTCCTCCTATGCAGGTGGCCGCTCGCTATCCCCTTCACTATCTGCCTTCAACGACGCACCTCCATCGAGCCTGGACATAGACGCCCTTCTCCGCAGCACCACCTCCGATCCCACCACAACCACCACCTCCTCCAAATCTTACACCTCGGCAACCTCAACCGGATGGCCGTACAACCCAACATCGCCAATAGCCCGCCTTTCCCCCTTTGAACAACTCACCCTGTACATGAGCAGTCAAAAGAGCTCACCCGAGCTTCTACCCTTCCCCACAACTGCCTTTGAAGCGCTCATATCTCAGATGGAACAACAGCAAGGTATCCTAGACTCGCTCTTGCATCTCTCGTCAAGTTCGACCATGCCAGACGATCAGGAGGAGGGTGGAGGAGTGAACGAGGATGAATTTTTGCGGTTGAACTTGGTCCAGGTCGATTTGGAACGATCCAAGTGGTTGTTGAAGCAGATCGTACGGTGTAGAATGGATCTGTTGCAAAAGTATGCCGGGTTTGTTCAGGGAAGAGCGGGGGAGAGGAGAAAGTTGAATGGGACCGAAGGGAGGTTTGTCGCTCAGTAAGTTTTTTTTCTTTTTAACGAAGCGGTCCGAAACTTGCGGATCGCATTTTTGTGCGGAGAACAACCAACGGAAGAAGCTGACAAAAGTCGCTATCGGCGTGGTTGTACGGCACAGATACTGGCAGTTGAAGAAGGATCACTTTCAATCAGCAGTACTCGGCTTTCTCCCAGAGCAACTACACGACCTCAACGCAGGTCCCGAAGAATCACTTTCGCAACAGCAAGACCAACAGTCGAATAGTAGCAGTAACATGGGTAAGAACATAACCCTCCTGCTCCATCCATCTCCATATTTCGCACTTCGTCTTACTCACTACTTTCTCTGTTTCATGTACAATTCAATGGACAGTACCGGGACCAGACCTAGACGCACCAGTCTTCATCCGTTGTCTGGAGGATTGTGACAACATCACCTTGCCAGAGTAAGTCAAACCCACACCATATGGACAGTTCTGAAACAGCGATTGCTGACACTACCATTGTTGTTGTTTTTTTTTTTGGTATGGAATAACAGCGGAGAATCAGCAACACTGAGCAAAGAATCAGTTCATCTATTGCGATATAGATCCGTTCGACATTTAGTATATCAGGGTTCTGTTGTGTTGCTCTAGCGCACCAAGAAATGCAATCATGACATGCATTAAGTTACCAAGCACAGTGCAGTCTCAGCCATCGTGGGTCGGAACAGCAGATGAGCAGCTCTGGCGTGAATCTTCTCGGCACCCATCACAAGCCTAAGGAAAGAGATCCGAGAGAAAAAGGAAGGGCTCGATTCCATTAAAAATACCAAACTATAGACAAAACCGATACCAATCTTGATCCACATTTACTGCTTCTTCTTGTCCTCCTCTTCCTCATCATCGTACTCGCCATCCTCCCTCTCGTCCGCCACGACACCCCTGATGGCGCGGAGCATGATCCTCCACATGAGAACGTACCAGAACAGATTGAGCAGCAACAGCAAGAACAAAGGAGCGAAAATCTGATACTTCATCCAGCTGACCAACCACCAGCCCTTCTCCGGTTCCCATTCCCTAGCATACCTGGGGATCAGCTCAAACTGATACCACACCGAGTGAAGCGTAGCTGCGCTGAGGTAGATCCTGAAGTAAGTCCAGATGACCATGAAGAGCGCAAAGATGACCACGGTGACATTGTCGAGTCCCATGTAGTTGAGGGCCTTGCTAAAGCCAAGCCAGGTATCGGGGATGTCCATGCAGACAAACACGGTGGTGCCGATCATGGTCAGGTTGATGAGGTAAGACCATCCGATGAGCCAAAGAGTGACGAGATGGTGTGCGATGAGCTCGTAGTAGTCCTTGCGCGGCTTTTCGAGTCGGAGAAGCATGACGAGCGCCTGTTGAAGCCAAAAGGCAAACTGGAGCAGGTAGTAGAGCTTCAACTCGCTCCTCATCTGCCAGTGTGGATAATTGAGCCAGAGATGTTCGAGGTTGAACCACCAGCTGTCCTGGAAGCTCATGACGTACAATCCGAGGGCAGCAGCACTGCCCCAGTAGAGAACTGCATAGCCCTGCTCGGTGAATCGCGCCTGCTTGGACTCGCTCTTGATGCCCCACCACTTGGCAAAGGGCTTGAAGATGTAGAGTGTGGTCGACTGGCGGAGGAAGGAGAATACAATGACGTAGAAGACGAGGAAGAGCAGGTCATTATAGCCCTTCTGATACCTGGCCTCATGACTCTCGGCAGAGCGAGGGATGAGGTTCTGCAGCGCGCGCTGGATGTTGTCCTTGGGTGGGAGACTGTCGAGGATGACCTGCGATTGAGGCACTCGGTGGGACAGCATGAGGAACGGGGCGATGGGGTTGTTCTCCGGAGTACCGATGAAGAAGTTCCAGTTGAAGTAGGCAAGGACAAAGATGGCGGCGAGCTGGAAGGAGGACGCGGGAGCCGTCATCCATCGGAAGGTGAGGAGGTCCTTGAGGAGGCCTTGGGAGCGGTAGATTTCGTCATCTTGATGTTGATATTTCCCCTTTGACTTTGTAGCAGCTGAAGTGGAAGCAGCGACGGGATGCTTCTTGGCAGCGACTTCAGCAGCAGCGATGCGATCAGCTACAGCGGGATCGGCAGTCTCGTCCTGTGCATTGGCATTCTGAGGAACCTGAGCGATGGCCTCGGAGAAGGAAGGTGCGCGTTTGCGACCTGTACCCGGTCGGGTGGGTGGCGGTGCCGTCGACATGTTGATGTGTTCGTGGGAAAGGATGGATGTAGAGAAGAGGAAAGGTCAACGAAGCAGTGCTGATGCTTTGAGATCAACACGACACGGATGGAAGCAGCCGCATTCAGAAGCGTGTGTGTGTTTGTGTGTTTGTGTGACAGACAGCATGGCCAAAGAAAAAGATGCGAATTTTTGGGATTGAACCAAAAAGAGGTTCGCTGCACCGTGCGTCACCGCCAAGGCGCGTCTTTGCAGAGCGTATCGCGAAGCTGAATTTGAGAAGAGGATTTGTCAGATGTCAGAGCTTAACACGCTTGCACTGGCAGACCTAGGATACTAGCGTCGAATGCTGGAAGGGCGCTGAAGCGAGGCATTGCTGGAGGCCGATATAACGCCGCCCGACTTCTTGCTCCAAGGGGCTCGAACGGTCTTGGCAAAGGTTGGGCGTACAGCTCTTCTTAGCGAGTCTTGTGACTAGCCCAACCACCAACACACACGCATACCCACATGTCTGGTTTTCAATCAGCTCCAGTCACAACTCTTTGCAAGGAGCTGGAGGAAGATGGCGTAACGCGAACAGGACATGGTTTGAAAACGATCGGGTGATGCGATCCGACACAGTTAGTGACTGTGCTGAAAATGTACAGTACAGTACATCACATCAGCTTCCAAACCAAAAAGTTTAGGCTCTTGTAGTGTGTGTTGTGTCTCGTGGTTTGCTGATCTGTTTGGGGCTCCGAGAGAGCCAAACTCACGCGGCTATGAACCCTTTTCTCCTCGCTCTTTTTTTTTTTTTTCTTCTTCATACTCATCCTTGGGTTCGTTGCTGCTGTATCTGGCCTCCATACATGTCCCGGCATCGTCTGAACAACACGAAGAGAGCTTCAGCCTCGAGCTGAGGATCTGTATCCATGCGCTCCAGGGAAGAGGCTTCTCCCAATTAGATAGAGACAGCCTCGGTGGAGACTGCATACGAGTGAGCGGCGTACAACAAGCGCATCTCTCTCCTCCAAGTCAGAGTCGCCTATGCCACATGAGCAGAGCAGCTGCACAGATTGGCGGGATCGGCGCTGTCTGGTCCCCTAAATTGGCCTGCTTTTCAAATCGGCGCCAGCGTTCAAGTGATCCAATACAAAATGTGTGTTTTGAAAATTTACAATTTGAGGGTGTTGGTCTGACCCATTTGTGTCACTTTTCATTGGTTTCGGCTCGCGAAGAAGAGGAAAATACACAGCAGAGCGTACAGTACTGTACACACAAGGGTTGCTTGCTGTCGTTCGGGGCGGCATGAAAATCAGAAGCCGAGGGCCAAAAAAAAAAAAAAAGCTGGCATGTGGCACCGGGTTGTTGCTGTCTTGTGCAAATCCAAATCTTGAGACAAAAACGAAAAACAGGCTCGCATTCACAACGCTCCTCCTCACACTGAGCATTGCAGAAAGTGCCTCCGCTGCGTGCAGACCACTTCGAAAAAGCCATCTCGGGTTGTCAGGTGCTCAATGATGCGAGAACCTTTTTTCCCCTTTTTACTGTACAGTACATTGCTCTTCAACCTTGGCTCGCTTAAACTATGATGCGAATCATCTTACATAGAATGGGCGAACGAGCGAGTGAGTGAGTGAGGAGACCGCACAGCTCGGTCAAGCAGAGGCTTTGGGTTGCAATTTTCTGCCGTTTCTGTCTTCCCCCCCAAGCTGCAGGCTAGGTAGCGAAAGGGGTCCGAGTCCAGACGCAACACTCGCACACAGCCATCCGAACCACGCCAACCCACACTCTGCGCTCCCCCTCTCTCTCTCTCTCTCCCCTCTCTCTTTCTCTCATCTGATCCCCGACCTCTTCTCCTCATCATCATCAACTTTCCTTATCGTCATCATCCTTCATTTCACGTCAACTCCTACGGCCTTCCTTTTTTTCCTTTCTTCCCTTTCGGATTTCGCTCTTTCCCCCTGTCCTACACCCACCATTCCGACCTGCTCTGTCTTGACGACATTACCAGCTCGCAACCGTTTGACATCCGCATTCTTGGCTCCTTAGACCAGCAGCCTTTGCCTCGGCCATTCACTTTCTTTACTCGCAAACACGCCCACCACGGCTCCATCTCAGGACCCCCTTCACTTGGCCCTTACTCCATCTTGCAAGCCATCGACACAGCCTGCACGACAAGCATACCACTTCGCTACTCGACAGTTGATCGCATCTTTCCCATCGATCTGCACAGTCGCAATATCGATCACAACACAAACTTTCTGGTCTAGAAGCCCCGCTTTGGTCGTGCCAACATCTAGATAAGCTCGACCTGTCGATTTTATAAGAGCGGCCATTCTCGTATATATCATCGCCGACGCGTCCTTGCTTGCTTCATCTCCTTCACCATGAAGCCGTCTTCCTACATCCTCCTCAGCGCGCTCGTCGCCGCTTCGGCCGTTTCGGCCAACCAGCATCAGGTGCGAGGTCGCCCAGATCACGTCAACCGACTCGCCGCACGATCACCTCAATTCGGTGGCATCTTTGGCTTCCCAGATTCATCAGAATCCACTTCTGCCTCTCGTACCTCTGCTTCCGACTCTGGCTTCTTGTTCCCAACAGCCTCGGCAAGCTCTGCTGCTGCTGCTTCATCCTCTGCTGCTGCCGCTGCGTCCTCCTCTTCAGCCGCGGTCGCTTCGGCTTCTGCCTCGCGTGCTGCTGCCGAATCGTCGTCCATCGCTGCAGCTGCTTCGTCCTCTGCAGCTGCTTCCATCTCTAGTGCAGCAGCAGCAGAATCGTCGATGGCCGCATTACGGTCGTCAGCTTCTGCAGCTTCGGCCAGTCGCGCGTCTGCTTCGTCCGCATCTGCTTCCATGACCACTTCGGTCGGTCTTACCACCACCCTCACCGCCACCGTCCAAGCCACCCCAACCGCACCCACCGCCACCTCGTCGCCCGCCACTGATTCCAGCTCCGGCAGCGGATCGGGCGCCAGCACGGGTCTCATCATCGGCGTCTCGGTCGCAGGTGGTGTGTTGGTGCTTGCTACCTTCATCTTCCTCTACTTCAAATTCGGTACGCGCAGGTTTAGCAACTTTGAAGATGGCGATGCCGACATCAAGTGGCCCGAACTCAAACATGATCCTGATTCCAACGTCATGCAGCCTCTGCCTGCGCGTCGCACGGGCGGTGCAGGATTCGACATGGGCGACGAATCTGATAACGAGGGTCATGATCAAGATGGCAACGGTGCAGGGATGGGCGAGAAGGGTAGAGACAGCTTCACCGCTTCCACCACCGCTCTCGCCGCAGCACCACCCGCTGGATACGGCGTCAACGACTATCCACCTGGCATGGATCACGGATACGGCATCGACCCAGCAGCAGGATACTACCAGGACCACCACATGTACGGTGGCCATCAGTACGGCATGCAGACTTCGCCGGGCGGTGGCCCATACTCTGATAACGGCAACCCATACGGCGTAGACCCATACGCCCACGCGGGAATGTCACACCCCCAGCAAAACCAGTACTCTCACGCTCATTATCAGTAGATTTTTCTATCCCCATTGGCCTTCGACTTGGTCACCAACAAGTCGCAGCTTTTCTGCACGATTCCTTCGACAGCACTACTCTCTCTCTCTCCCTCTGTTTGCTAGTGAGATCCTGGTTTTGTTCGCTCATACCTGCCCCTCCGCTCTAGTTTTACACAAGAGTGCGTGGATGGAGAATACCTCTTTTTATATCCTTGTCCTTCGCATGTGCATGTGTGGGGTAGTGTGTGTGGGATGGTCGGAGCTGTCCTGAGATGAGCTTGGTGGTGTACAAGGACTGTTAAGGAGTTGTTCGCAACACCGAGATCCGTATTTTGGACATCGTGCAGGCTGCGCTCCCTTGGACGGTTACAAGCATCCGTTCGTAGAAGCATCTGATGCTCTGAACGAAAGGGATGGTTGGCATCCGCGGAGTTGCCCGTGTTTGCCTCTTTTGAGACAAGTTGACGTCTTGTTTGGGCACAGCACAACGCTTAGCCTCCACTCTCTTACGACGCGCAGGTGCACGTTTTTGTTCAAGAGTGCAAGGGAAGGGTAAAAAAAAAAAGGATTTATTTCGGCATCTGTCTCCGTCTTTCCTTCCGTGCTAAGCGAAAATTAGGTGTGACGTCGAAGAAAGAAAAAAAAAAAAAAAAAAAAAAAAGAAAAGGAAAGAGTCCAACACAACACGTTTGCTGCGCGGACCATCCTTGACTCTTACTTCAAACATCATCTTACACTTCCACACTTCCCTTTTGATCCATCAAAGCCTTTTCTCAAGGATACACGGCGTACTACGATCAGGTATCTTTGTCGAAGGCACCATGTCTCTCAGAGTAGCCACGAGGCGGCTGCTAGCCTCAACGACAAGGTCTACAGCAACTGCATCATCGACAGTGTTGCTGCGAAGCAGTGCTGTCGCCCAGCCGTTGCGACTCGCTTCCACATCAACAACACTCTTCCCTAATTCGAGTCGCATGGCACAACCTTCGATCAGCGCCTCTTTGCGGTCACTCCACACCACTCGACCAACCCTCGCCTCGACCACCACCAATGCCACCTCATCATCTTCTTCCTCTTCAAAGTCCGAGAACAAGTCAGAGCAACAAGAGCCAGACCCAGACAGCCCACCACCGAAAGCATCCTTCCGAGAGCGTTTAAAGTTCCTCACCCGTCGCTATGGCTGGTGGGCCCTTGGAGTCTATCTTGCCGCCTCCACCGTCGATTTCTCTCTGACGTTCCTCGCAATCCACCTGTTGGGAGCAGACCACATTCGTTCCCTCGAAGCATCGCTTCGCAAGAGCATCGGTCTGGAAGCACGTCACGATGACCCCGAGACTTCGCAGGATTCCAACTCTGGCAAGAACGCGGGAAGCAGTACGATTTGGACCGAAGCCGTGTTGGCGTATACAATCCACAAGACGCTACTCTTGCCGGTCAGAGTGGCATTTACAGCAGCTGTCACACCGAGCTTTGTCAAATGGTTGGTCAGGATGGGGTGGGCCAAGGCAAATCATCAAGTTAAGGCGCAGGTTGGCAGAAAGGCGGCTGACAAGGCCATTCAGGACGTCATCAAGAGAAATGCAGCCAAAGAGACCGCAAAGCATCAGTAAAAAAGGTACTCTCATAGCATGATACAATGTCACCACTTTCAAAACCACACACCAATCAACTCTTACATACCAGCTTGCGAGCACAAACGACACACATCCACACGCAGAGGCAGCGTGGGAACGAAACGACAGAGAGTTAAGATGGCACGACCAAAAACGGCAACAGGAACGGAATCAACGAGAGTCGGAGGTGTGATTGAATCTAAAAAGAGTGTGTGAGAGATGTGTGTGAGGGGGGAAACCCCACGACAGCACGACAATAGAGACAGAGAACGAAGCGCGGGACAAAAGCCGAGAATATGGAGAGAGAGAGAAAAGCTATATAGAACTATAGGTTGAAAGTTAAGCACACCTTTGATGGTGTGTTCTCTTCTGGATGTGTGGGGTGGAATCAGAACCAGCCGCTGCGCTTGACCTTGTACATGAAGCGACTCTTGCTGTTAAGTGTCATGGCTCCTGTCGAAGTGCCTACGTCGTTTGCCATGTTTGCTAGGTTCTTTGCAGAGCCGCCGCCAACACTTGCCTTGAAATTACCCAGACCACCCGCAGAGACACCGGCGTTACCTTTCATCCCACCCAATCCGTCAGCTCCCAACATGTCATCCATCGCCTCCCCACCACCACCACCACCCATACTGGAAGCCATCTTCATTCCCGATCCCATTCCCATCCCATGCTTCACACCCGCTCCCATTCCAGCGCCAAAAGCAGAGCCTCCGACCGCAGCATTGGCACTGAGAGCACTCCTGATTCCATCATCAAGAGGCTGAGCCAGCTGCTCGGCGGTAATTCGCTTACCATCCAGTGTGTAGGTTGCCTTCTGGGACGAGATCAAGCCTTGGATTCCAGCTTCGAAGATGGCCAGCTGTTCAGAGGTGATCTGCATTCGACCGAAGAGTGCGGCTAGATCGCAGGGAGCAAATTCGAGAATGGATTTCGATGCCGCTGGGCACGATTCTTCGTCGTCCTGGTCTTCCGTGTCGCGGGAGGAGCCAGAGGAAGCGGAAGAAGTGGAGGAGGAGTAAGGGCTGCCGGGAAGGCTAGGAGAATCAGAGGAGCTATCTTCTTCGTCAGCACCTGCTACACCCGCTCCACCAGCACCGCCAGCTCCACCAGCACCACCAGCACCACCCTTGAAAGAGGGCAACGACGAAGACGGAGAGCCGGGCATTCCACCCTCAGCGCCACCTTCAGCCGCTGTCGAAGAGTTGTCGGAAGACTCTGGAGAGTCGGAAGAGTCAGAGTCTGAAGGGTTAGAGTCAGAAGATTCACCGCTCGACCCACCACTTGCACTAGCACCACCGGACGAGATAGGAGGTACGCTACCTCCACCGGAAGTGATAGGCGGCACGCTTCCACCACCTGACGAAATACCGTGCGACGAGCAGCTAGGTGGGACAAACACCTTGACGATATCTTTGAAAGATGCCTTTGGGCTGCCGCTACCACCGCTGCTGCTGCAAGTTCCACTGCCTTCGTTGCTGTCGGGAGCATTGTGGTATTCGGGCGTGTCGAGCTTGTAGTAGGGTGCTTCACCGCCGCCACTGCTGCTGCCACGGGGAACTGGGCTGGAAGGCGTAGACGAACCACTGTCGGGAGAGTAGCCTTCGGGAACAGAAGTGCCTCCTGGGTATGGAGAAGATTCGCCGCCACCCGTCAAAGGAGGCGAGCTAGAAGATTGGGAAGACGGGCTGTTGGGAGAGTAGCCTTCAGGCTGGGTGTCTTTGTCGCCCATGGGAGGCATGGAAGAACCTCCCTCGGGCGAATCAGGAGAGTCTTCACCGCCAGAAGAAGGCATGGAGGGCATAGAAGAACCGCCTGGAGGCGAAGAAGGAGTGTCTTCGCCGCTAGGAGTGTCCTTGTCCTTGTCCTCATCGCAGTCCTCCTTCTTGTCACCACCGCTTGGAGAAGGGGGAAGATCAGAGCCGCTGTCGCCATCGCCATCAGGCGAAGGAGGCATACCACCAGATGAGGTACCGTCGTGCTGCGTGGAAGTGCCCGTGTTGGTGTTGGTGTCGGTGTCGGTATCGGTATCTTTGTTCTTTTCTTCGTCGCAATCCTCCTTCTTACCGCCCGAGGAAGGGTGAGGGAGGTCAGAGTCGCCGTCAGGAGACGGTGGCATACCATCAGACGAAATACCACCCTTGGGAATCGATGAGTCGGTGGAAGAGTCAGTGGACGAATCGGTCGAAGAGTCGGCGTTCTCGTCCTTGTCTTCGTCGCAGTCTTCCTTCTTACCACCACCACTGCTGGACGAGGGGGGAAGGTCAGAATCGCCATCGCCGTCAGGGGAAGGAGGCATGCCCCCAGAAGAGATGCCTCGATCAGGCTTGGAAGAGTCTTTGTGCTCATCGCACTCTTCGTCGTCCTTTTTACCACCACCGCTAGAGTAGGCAGAAGGGAGGTCAGAGCCGCTGTCAGGAGAAGAAGGCATACCACCAGAAGAGATACCGCCCTTGGGGAAGGCTGAATCTTTGTCTTCATCACAGTCGTCCTTCTTGCCACCGCTGCTTGAGGGAGGGTAAGGCGAGTCGCCTCCATCTTCAGGCGAAGGTGGAGGAGTTCCTCCAGACGAGATACCGCCCTTGGGAATGGGCGAAGAGCCTTCCTTGTCCTCATCGCAGGGCTCATCAGAGGGAGACGGAGAGGGAGGGTGAGACTTTTCGACGGTCTCGTCGCAGTCTTCGCCACCATTTCCTTTGGGCGAAGGGGGAGTACCGCCAGAAGAAATGCCACCCTTGGGAGTAAGCGAGCAAGTCTCTGGGTGCGTATCACCACAGTCGTCGGTGTCGCCACCCGTCGTTACGCCTGCTCCACCAGGACCGCCGGGGCCACCGGCGCCACCGGGACCGCCTCTACTACCTGCTGCGCTTCCTGGTCCACCGGGAGCACCTGGACTGCCAGAACCTCCAGGACCGCCAGGTGCGCCTGATCCGCCTAAGCCACCTGGACCGCCTGATGAGCCATACCCTTCGGGACCACCAGATCCACCTTCGTGAGAAGGAGTAGAAGAAGTATCGGGAGAGTTTTTGGGAGAAGAGGAGTCACTTTCGCTGTCAGTGTCGCTCGTATCAGACGAGTCTTTATCGCTGCTGCTGCTGTGTCCGCCAGGACCTTTAAGAAGGTTGCCGATGATGGGGACATCCTCGAGACAATCGTCGGCCGGCTTGCCGTTGATATTGGCTTTGGCGTTTGCAGAGGTCGAGGGGGAGCTGCTTGGATCGGTACCAATCGACAGTTCCACGCCGTGGTAATTCGGCTTGTTGATCACCCTGTGAAGAAGCCAAGTGGCAATGCGGTGAGCACGCTTTTCTTCAAAAATGGAAACGAATGACAACAAGGGTGTAAAAAAAGGACTCACTCGAAAGTTGGCGAGGCATGAGCCACATCGAGCCTGCCAAGGAAGAGGGCGACCACGACGAAAGGAATCAGTCCCTTCATGGCTGTGAATCTCTACAGGAACGTCTGGAAGAGAACGTATAGAGGGGAGGGAAAGATATTGAAGAAAGGGGGAAGGGAAGGGGAGGAAGGAAAAGAAAAAGATTTGCAAAGGTGACGAGGACGAAGGAAGGGGTGGGATCGAGGAGGCGAGAGATTATATACCATCTTTGCACCCTGTTGCAGCCCACACAAGGACAAGGACAGGGGGTCAGAAGCAGGCAAAAGGGGAACGACGGTCGACAACGCTTCTCGACTTCATTTGATGAGATCACACACAGTGCAACCAAAAGCTCCAACCTCGGTAGTCCTCGGCTTACAATGCAAAGCTGTATCGACAATTCGCTCTCCCCCACAAACCGCAGCAAACTAGTTTCCACACTTTTCGCCTCGTACGTCTGTTAGCTCGTGACGCCAAGACGACATCAAAGTGGCGGATAAAGCAAAGCAGATGTAAGTGCAGGACAGAAGAGGAGGGAAGCGATCCTCGCAACCTTTCATTCCTCTTCGCTGTTTTAGTCGCCGGATCGTGCATCGGTGATACTTCATCTCGACGTTGTGTAGGGTCGCCATTGTCTCTTTGGCACCGGTTTCGTAGTATTGAGCTATGCGAGTGTGTGGGACCGCGGCGAGCAAAGACCCAACGTACAAAATGAAGTGGCTTCCCAATGGAGTTGCTGCGTGCGAACGATGGCTGGATGTGATATGAAGTGAGGGACATCAACAGAACAGGGTGATGCGGTGAGAAAAAAAAATAAAAAGAGGCTGATCAGCTGGATGGGACAAGAGGTTCGTGCTTGCACACACTTCATTTGCTTGCGGCTGTTGAGAAATCGTCAGATCGCCCCACCAGCCGGCGAACGTGACAAATTTTGCTCGAAAGGCCCCGAACGCTACGAGTCGAGTTAAAGAAGGTCGATAGCAAGCAAGCTTTGACAAAACTCACGTTTCGACCCCGCACATTCTTGCCTGCTCTTGATCGCATCGCCTTAGTATGCCGCCGTAGTGGCACGGGACATGCCTCGATGTCTGTTCGCACCGAGACTCTTGACAGGTTCACATCAATACGCTCAGACGCATTCAGACCACCACTCGACAAACAACGCAGAAGGATAGCGTAGAATCATCTCTTTAGATTTTTTGGGGTGGGTGGTGTGTGTGAGGTTTTTGCGTTGTCGAAGCAACGCAAGAGTGTGAAATGCAGAAAATACACAGATGGCTTAAAGCTGAACCAAAAGACCATCACTGAATGAGCTGGAACCGGCACCAACCTTTCACCGCGCAAGTCATGACCAAGAGATTAGAGTCGAAGAATATGGCGGTGTCGGGGGATGATGGGGTGTGTGTTTGTGTGATATGAGTGAGTGTTCGCGATTCCCCGAAACGAAAGAACGAGGAAATGCGGAATATAAGAGCCGGAAGATAGGGATTGCAACAAGAACCAAACAAGAAACAAACTAAACTGAACGAGACAGTAAAGCTGTTTACTTCTTGGCGTTGGCGGCCTCCTCCTCCTTCTTTGCGATACGGGCCTGGACCTTGCCGGTGGCGCGGTGGGTACCACGGGCCTTGCGGAGGGTCTCGTAAGCGTTGAAAGCCTTCTCCTCGGCGGTGATGGCACGGGGCTTCTCGGCCTCGGTGGCAGCGGGGAGGGGGATGACGGCCGAAACCTGGCGAACAGCCTCGACGTTGGAGAGGTCGACCTTCTTGTCCTTGTTCTTCTTGGTCAGCTTGGGGATGACCACGAGGCGGCTCTGGTAGGCCTGGATGCGCTCAACGTTGAGCTTGAGGCTCTCCTCGGACTTGTTGCGGCGACGGTGGTCAACGGGGATACCGACCGAGCGGGCGTACTTCTTGCCGAGACCGGCCTTCTTGACCTCCTCGATGGTGAAACCACGGCCGGAGCGGACCTTGGTGTTGTATCGGAGGGTGGGGCATCGGACAGCGGGGCGGAGGGGCTGGACGGGTCGGAGACCGAGCTTGGCGGCCTTGGCCTCACGAGCAGTGCGTCTCCTCTTCTTGGCACCGGGCTGGTCGAACCAGACCTTGACCCGACGCTGCCAGTCCTTGCGGAAGTGGTTGTTGTGAAGGATGTTGTTGTGCTTCACGGCCATCTTTTGTAATGGAACGAGGTGGTGACAGTAGATAGAGTTGGTGGTAGGAGTGGGAAGTAGCAAGAGGAAAAGAAGAAAAAAGTCAGTTCTCGCGTAACTAGAATTTTGGCGATCTGAAAATTCGCGGCAGAGACAGAAGACAGCAATTGGATTCGCAGCAGCGTGACAGAATAAACTCGGTTGGTCGATCTGGACACATGGACTTCCAAGAAGCAGCAGAAAGCACGGTGTTTGTCGGTGCAGGTCGATGGCGGATTCGAGTGGCGGGTGACCTGGTGTGGAGAGTTGAACAAGGAAGTGCAGCGCAGCTTCGGACTGTTGGCGCATAATTGTGGCTGACTGAGAGCATATTGTTGAAGGCTACTCGATGACCATGTGCCAAAACGTCCGGATCAAGCTGGACTTCTTTGCTGCAGGCTATTGTCCATCCTACGACATTTCCGCTCCGTCAATACGGATTCGAGGCAAAGAGTGCGACCGAAGTAAGGAATAGACTCTTACTTAAAGGCGACACTACTAAGATGACTCGCGCACTGCCTCCGATGCTTGTGCAGATGGCATCCTAAGCCCTGTAGTTGCATCCGAGTTCATGAGCAAAGAGCGCCCCGGCTCACGATCCAGGTCGGGAGGCACCATCCAACATTTGCCGATAGGATGAAACTGCAACCCGAGCGGTCATGACAGCCGCCAGGACCAGAAGGCCACCGTTGCAATGGAATGTGTCGTACGATGCCTTCCAAGATGTTCATGTGTACACTGTGCATTTCCACCATCATGCTGTATGCGAAACCTGTCTACGATCCTTCCGATGTGACAGCATGCGCTGCGACGACGCTATGTACAACTGCGATTCTGTATCGATGCTTTCCATGCTGCGATTGTCGGTGAGGTTGTGATGTCTTTCGATGATGTCTCTCTAGTGTTGGCTGCTGAGTCTCGTGCTGAAGCTTTGCTGTGTCCGAGAGTCGATGCTGTGCTGATCCAATTGCTTGTTTTGTCTGTCGCATATTACTGACAGTGCTGATATGCTGCCGATTGTTGATGCCGGATACGTACTTTGATATGATCTTGAGGGGGTGGAGATGGTCGAAGATGAGGGAAGGAGGATGGCGAGCAAGCGTCTCTCTCTTTGGTCAACTCACAGCGCTGCCCAGCCCAGAATTCTCAACAGCCAGCCAGCCAGCCAGCCACTCACTCACACTTTGGCGCCCTCATCTCTGTCAATTCCAGAAGAGCTGCTTGCTTCGCTTCCGAACTGGCACTAACACTCGACCGAATTTCGCGCTCTTGAAGGCAGAGTGTGCTGGCTGCTGCCTGGTAAATTTCACTGGAGTCACAGGGTCTGAATATTGGTCGCGGACAAAATGGCTTGGAGGCAGACGTATAGTTTTGCACATATTATCACGTGATGTGAAAATTTGACCAAATTTCGACTCGGTTCCGTTCGAGAGAGAAATTCATCGCCGATCTGTTTGAGATCGGTTCTCTTCCTCCACTTTAGTCGATTCGAAGACTCGACATCTCGGACACCTCTGCCTCACCTCATCTCCTATCCCTGTAACATCCTCTTACAACGATACCTGTAGAGACCTCATGCGACAGTCCCTCACACACCATGGTTGAATGCTCTCCCGAATCGTGGGCTCAGCTCTGATGAAACACCGTCGAAGACCCACGACTGACAGCCACGCAAAGAAATGTAGCCATTTTGTTAGATCAGCACAGTCCGAGAATGCCCCGAGTCGGCGATTAAATTTGCCGTCTGTGAGCCACCAGCCAACGGCCACAAAAAGAAAATGGGAAGAAAGAGCACAACTCCCGTTCTGACCAAGCATCATCTTCCCGACAGCAAGATGCCCAAAACCCTCGACATGGCAGCCGAGATTGCGCCGAACTACAGTATTCAGCAATTATCGGTGACCTCGGCGAAGTTATCTACCGGCGGTGTGCGTGTGTGTGGCGTTTGAGGCTGCGTTCCGGTCACATGTTCGACGTTCGACCGTCGCCCGCAAAGGCTTGGTCAACACAAGAATTGGCTTGAATAATGAGTCCGTGATCCCAGAGATGGAGAAGGCCGAGGTGGGCGGAAGGCAAGGAAGTCACGGCGGGCACGTTGTGATGCGTTTTCAGAAGTTCGGATGGTCAACGTGGGCGGCGTTGGGTGCAGTTCGGACACTTTTTCAAGTTTTCGCAACTCTCTTTCGCATTTAGCCGATGCAGAAGATGCGTCGGTGTGATAGGAGATGTCGGTTTCTTCTCAAACCCTTTCCTTTCCAAGTATATACCTCACCCCCTTTACCATCATCACCCATCTTTCCTTTCGAGAGAACCACCACCATCTTTACACGTTGCTCCATCTCTGTCTCGTTAGACGGAATCCCCTCTCTTTCCACCTCTGCCAACATGGTCAAGACAGTCACGATTGAAGTCGACACCATCCTGTTCGACATGGATGGTACCCTGATCGACTCTACCCCTGCCGTCAATGCCACTTGGGCCTCCTTTGCCCACCAGTACAACCTCGATCTCGATTTTGTCATGCAGACATGCCACGGCTACCGCACCGTGGAAAACTTGAAACGATTCATCCCATCCATCCCGGACTCTGAGATTCCGGCTGAAGTCGAGCGGTTCGAATCCAACATTCTCGTCGTTGCCAAGGAGAACGCAGCCAAAGGAGCTGGAGGAAGCATTGTCGCTATGCCCGGTGCCAAAGAACTTCTTGCCCAGATCAACGGCTCCCGACCTGCCACCGCCGTCCAGAACAACAACCACGGCTGGGCCATCGTCACCAGTGCCACAAAAGCCTACGCCCAGCAAGGCTTCGCCGCCTCGGGAGTCAGCGAACAGCCTCAAGTATTCATCACCTCGGATCTCTGCACACGCGGCAAGCCTGATCCGCAACCTTACCTGATGGGAGCCGAGAGATGCAACAAGGACATCACCCGCTGTCTCGTTGTCGAAGACGCACCCCCAGGAGTCCGTGCAGGCAAGCGTGCAGGAGCAAAGACCCTGGCGCTCCGAACCACCCACGACGGCGAAAAGATGCAAAAGGAAGAGGCAGATTTCATCGTCGAGGATCTCCGAAGCGTATCCGCACAGTGGAAACAAGACGGTTCCGGATTGGTGTTGACCATCCAGGCCGAAGAACCGGAAAAGGGCGAGGCAAAGGGGATCTCCGAATTGGCATTGCAGATTCAGAAGGAGAACGAACCAAAGCTCAACGGTAGCGCTTGACAAAGTATCGAGGTTTAGATAAAATCTGCTTTGCTAATAGACAATCACTGATTCAAACAACACACTTTTCTGCATGAGGAGGCAAAAGTATGAAGCAGCACACGCACGTTTCAGACAGAGAAACAAACATTGAACCGATCTATGATTGAGAAAAAAAAAACAAACACGAGAAAGCGGACACCCGGAAGAGGAGCGTCTATATACAGAACAAATTTCCCTAGAGAGAAGCATAAATAGCATATGAGCGAGAGGAAGTGAGCAGACAAGAGTGTTGAGACCTCTTCTGTCTGTGGATATTATTTTGATTCAGTGAAAGAGGAGAGAGGTGATTATGCGGAAGAAGCACGGTCGTAGTGCTCAGTAGCCTGAGCAGGGCCCTTCTTCGCCGCCGCCGAAGGGGGGACGACGTCCGAGGGGCACATGTCCTCGTAGAAGGCCATACCCGAGGTGGTGGGCTTGATGATGCCGGCCCTGATGACATAGTCACCAAAGCTCTCGCCCTCGATACGGTTCTGGGCGTACTGGGGAACGAGCTTGTTCATGATCTCAAGGATCTCCTTCTCGTCGACCGACTCGCGGTAGATCTTGGACAGACGAGTACCATTGTGCGAACCACCAAGAGTCATCACGTACTGACCGGGCGCCTTACCGACGAAACCGGCCTCGGCCATCCAGGGACGCGAGCATCCGTTGGCACATCCAGACATACGGAAGACGGTATCGGTGCTCCTCAATCCGTTGGCCTCAAAGATGGCCTCAACCTTGTCCATGAGCAAGGGGAGGTATCGCTCCGACTCGGCCATGGCAAGACCACAGGTGGGGAAAGCGACACAAGCGCTGGCGCTCAGCTTGACACCAGAGTGCTCCCAGTTGTTCATCTTGTACTTGCGAAGATGGGCATCAATCGTGTCCTTGTCCTCGGGCTTGATGTCCGACACGATAATGTGCTGGTTGGGCGTGAGGCGGAAGTTACCCTTGTGGATCTTGCAGAGCTCGCGCAGACCCGTGCGGAAGGGATCACCCGCCTCGTCCCTGACACGACCGTTCTCGAGCCAGAGAGTGCAGTGGTAGTTGCCCTTGTAATCCTGAGTCCAGCCGTAGTGGTCGGTGTTGGTCTCAAACTTGTACGACTTGGGCTCGGCGAGCTTGTAGCCAAGACGACGCTCGACCTCGGCCTTGAAGTTGTCGGCACCACCCCAGTGCTTGTCGATGGTGTACTTCAGACGAGCCTGCTTACGGTTGGCACGGTTGCCAGTGTCACGCTGGATGAGCATGACGATGCGGCAAGCATCGAGGGTCTGCTCGGGGGTCACGAAGCCGATGACGCTTCCGAGACGCGGGTAGGTGGCCTTCATCGAGTGAGTGACACCCATACCACCACCGACGGCCAGGTTGAAACCTGCAAGACGCTTGGTGACAGGGTCGGCAATGGCAATGAGACCAATGTCGTGGGCGAAGCAGTCGGTGTCGTTGCGTGGTGGCACGGCAATGGCAATCTTGAACTTTCGTGGCAGGTAGTAAGGACCGTAGAGTGGCTCGTAGTCCTGCAGCACACCACCGACCAGCAACTGCTTGGAGCTGTCGGTCTCCTTGTCGAGCCAGATCTCGTGGTAGGCGTTCATGCGGGGCAAGAGGTGCTCCGAGATCGACTTGGAGAACTCAAAGACATCCTCGTGCAGCTCGCTCAGGTTGGGGTTGGGCGAGCACATGACGTTGCGGTTGACATCACCACAGGCGGCGATGGTGTCGAGCATCGACTTGTTGATACCCTGCATGGCAGCCTTGAGGTTGCTCTTGATGATGCAGTGGTACTGGATGGTCTGACGAGTGGTGATCTTGATGGTCTGGTTACCGTACTTCTCGGCGACGTCGTCGAGCTGGAGCCACTGCTCGGGGGTGACCACACCACCGGGGATACGGGCACGGATCATGAAGCTGTAAGCAGGCTCGAGACCAGCAGCCTTGCGCTCTTCCAAAGTGTCACGGTCGTACTGCATGTAAGTACCGTGGAACTTGGTGAGCTGAGTGTCAGACTCGGCAATGGCGCCGGTCGAAGTGTCCTCGAGACCCTCCTTGATGGTACCACGGAGGTAGTTGGAGGCGATCTTCATGTGCTCGTTGGTGATGGGCTCAGGCTCGGCCTCCTTGACTTCGACAGTGTCGACACCGAGGGCCTTCCAGAGCAAAGGCTCCCAGATCTTGTAGCCGGTCTGGTAGCCGTCGGCGTCCTGGTCGTCACCGAGACCGATGGGAGCCATTCGGGTGGCACCGAGCTGCTCGAGACGAACGTCGATATCCTTACCGGGCTTGTTGTAGTAGTGAGCATCTTCGGGGCGAGGCCAGTAGTGGCTGTCACCCATAGCAAAGACGGTGTAGTTGACCGTGTCGGGGATGGCAGCACCGGACATGGCGTGAAGAGCCTTGTAGGTGAATCGACCGTTCTGAGGGGCCTCACCCTGACCGGCAGTCGAGGTGAGGAACACGACGTTCTTCTCATCTTTGAGCTCCTCGGTCACAGGGTAGTCGTCCATGGTCAAGAGTCGAGCGGCAACACCACGAGCCTTGGCGCGGACAGCGAGCTTCTTGGCCACCTTCTCGGCGTTACCACCGTCGGAGGCGACGAGGATGAGCAGAGGAGGGCCGTCAAGCGAGCCGAGCATCTTCTCGTAAGCCTCCTTGGCCTTGCGGCGCTGAAGCTCGCGGAGGGCGTTGCCCTGCGAGGCGGCAATGTCGTAGGAGAGCTCAGGGCGCGAGTTGACGAGGGTGGTGAACAAGTTCTGTCGGTCGAGGAACTGCTGGAGCTGCTCACGCAGACGAACACCATCGAGGCGGAAGACCTCGGAACCACGAGCCTCGGCGCTAGGGTCCCAGCGGAAGAGAGGCCAGTAGCCAGAATCGACGGCCAGCTTGGTCTCACGCAAAACGTCGAGAGCAGGTGCATCGACAGTGCGGTAAGGCACGTAGGCGAGAACGACGGAAGGACCGTCAAACTTGTCAGCCTCCATGAGGGCGTGAAGCACCTGGGTGTAGTCGGCGTAGATGGCAGTGCTGGCGACGTAGACGTTGCCGTAGTTCATGGCGTAAAGAGCGATGTCCTTCTTGCGCTTGTGAGCGGCCTGGGCGTCGCGCTTGGTGTAGGGGACGCTGTCAAAGATGAGCATGTTGACGTTGCGACCCGAGGCGATGACGTGGTGGACACCACCCATACCGGCATCGTAAGCCCAAGCATCGCTACCGACGATCCATCGGCTCTTGAGCGACAGGTGCGAAGAGAGCGACTTGATCTTGTCGAGGGCAGCACCGGAGGCGGACGACTGGAGGAGCGAAGCGACCTTGTTGCTGGCAGCGACGTTCTTCTTGGCATCGGCCTTGGCAGTGAGCCACTGCGAGAGAGCCTCGTGGAGCTCGGTGGAAACGCCACCGTCACGAAGAACGTCGTTCACGGCACGGACAAGCTCGTCACGCTGCTCGAGCTGGGCGAGGACCTGACCGAAGGCGTATTCGGGACTGCGAGCAGCAGGGTGGTCGTCGGACTCCTCGTTGGCCGAGTTGACGACCGAGAGACGCTCAGCAAAGACCTGTTCGAGCATGAGGTTGTAAGCCTCTTCGTGCTTGGGGACCTGAACGGGGCCAGTCGAAGCGGCAGCTGCGGGAGCAGCCTGGGCACGAGCGGCGAGCTTCTTGACATCACCGACGACGAAAGTGTGCTTTGCCTTGGGGGCCTCGAGTGCCTTGATGAGCTCCTTGGCGGCCTTGTCGCCGTCTTCTATGTAACCGAGAATGCCGCTGACAAAGGTGGAGGGGAGGGCTCGCTCGGAGCCCTGGAAAGCGGTGGCGACGTCGACGAAGAGGGGGCCGAGCTTGGTAGTCCTGCGAACGCTCTGCTCAAGGACAGCGATGCGCTTGACACCGGTGGGAATGACCTCGAGCAAACGCTGTGGCAACGAGGGTCGAACCAGACGGATATCGAGGACGGCCAAGTCGTTGTGTGGGGCAGTGTAGTCCTGAAGGATCTCGGATCCAGCGCCGAGGACAACGGCGAGGTTGGCAGCATCTGAAGCACCAACCAACTGGAAGGGCTCAACGGCGTGGCCGACCAGCTCGGCAACATCCTCGTATGCTGCGTCGATGGCCGACTCGAGGTCATCAAAGCCGGCTTCGCTGGGAGCAGCGCTGGCGTGAGCGTTGGTGTGTCCGTTGGCGCCGTTGACACCGTTGGCGTGACCGTTGACGCCGTTGGTCTTGGCAGCATCGGTGCTGGAAGAAGCGGCAACCGAGCCGATGAAGGAGGCAAGGTCGACGTTGGTCACCTCCTCGACAGGGCCAGAGACGTCCTCGAAGAAGTGGAGAACGGCGCGCTTGGCCGAGGTGGCAATCTTGGTCGCAAGGAGGGCGTGGTCGTGGGCCTGAGCGGCGGTGGAGGAGTGGAGGAGAACAAGGCCAGACTGGCGAAGAGCCATGACATCGCTGTGTTCGCCAGCGCTGGCGACGTGGAAAACAACGGGAGTGTGGACGAGCTTGGGCAGGTGTGGCACGAGACGGGTGAAGGTCTGCTGGTGAGCGTGAGAGAGGACCGAGACGAGAGCGTTGCCAGCGGGCTTGAGCTGGGTGAGGACGGAGCCGAGCTCGACATGCTGGTTGAGCTGCTCGACCTCAAGCTGTGCGTTGAGCTCGGCGGCCTTGTCAACGATGGAAGCGAAGGAAGAGGTGGAAGCCTTGCCAGAGGGAGCGACGTTGACCAGGGTGGCGGAAGCGAGCGCCGCGATCCTGGCGACGGCGCCAGCAGCAGAGATGGAGCTCATGATTTGCAATGCTTTCCAGGTGATGGTAGGGAATGGGATTTAAGGAGCTTCGTCAAAGGAGATCAACGAAGTTTTGAGGTGCTGAACGAAGCAAGCAAGCTTGAGCTGTTCAACAACGGGTACCGAATACAAGAAGACTTGCTGGTACGTGTGGCAGCAGCGGATCTCTGCGGGCCTTTTTTTTTTTTCTTTTTGGAGTAAGTTCGAGTGAAATCGAGATGGAGGGTACGAGAGAGCGTACGCCACCTATGACCTTGAACCTGGGAGAGGTTCGGAGTGAGTCGATACGAGGGTAGTACAGAGACTCGTATGGAGGAGGATGGGTGAGGGTAAAGGTGAAAGGTGGGGGAAGAAGGAAAGAGACAATGAAAGGCACAGCAAGAAGCAATCTGTGACTAGGACGGACAGACGAACAGACCAGAGGTAGGACGAGGACGAGGACGAGGACGAGTGTCGAGGAAGAGAGCTGCGATATTTGGCACAAGTTGGAGAGGTTGCCGCTTCTTTGGTGAAACGGCCATGCATTCGGCGTAAGTCTCGAAGAAGATTGGCCACTCAGTCCTAACTTTCCTCTAGAGCTTGCAGCTTGGAGCTTAGAAATATTAAGAGGCAGCTGCTGGAAGAAATGCCCGCCTTTCGCTTTGGCAAGGCCGGGAAATTTTGGGTGGCATTTTCTGACAAAAAAAGTTAGTCTGACGCGGACAGTGTCCGTTTGCCGAACGCCGCCGTGTGCAGTTGGCAATTTTCTCTTGCTTTGAGGAAAAATCGACGCTTCTTGCTGGTAGCGCGGATTATCAAGCAATCAAGAAGCCATCCACAACAAAAACGTTGTGTGTTGCTTCCTGTTGAACGGCAAAGCACACCATCCATCTTTTTTTCTGATAGAGTCAGCAAAGCAATCCTAGACACCGTCCACAAGCTCTGCTTGTTATACATAGCCACTGACTTTGCACTGACAACGGTGGGAGCCGCGCGACCATGGATTCTCATCTCCGGCTTGCTCGAGCGAGCAAGGCAAAGCAAAGCCAAAGGCAAAGCTGAAAAGGGTCCATTGACAGGAAAACGTGAAAAACATCATGAATCGCAAACAGGGCAATTTCTTCTCGTTCAGGGTCCATAACTCTTGGCTTGGCTGTTGCCGACTTTCCCGCCACGCTCAAGGGAAAAAGCGTCGACCTTAGAAGCTAGTCCAAGCAAAGGTCACCCACGAGAAGAAAGATCACCAGACGATCGGACCGGTCGAGACAGGATTTCGCTTTCAGCGTCGTCGCTTTGGTGTGTCTCCTTCTTCTCGAGCTGGGCTCTAGCAAGTCTGGCGGGCAAAATTGAATCTTTTCTTTTCTTTTTTTTTTTTTTTTTTTTTTTTTTTTTGACAGATGTCTGGCTTGGCTGTCTGTGAAATTTTGATAAGACAAATTCTTCTTCTTCAAAAAGAGATGCGGGGAGCACGCCATCGGCGAGTTGAAATGTCGCAATTTGCATCCACTCTTGCCTGCTTTTTCGTCCTCGCGTCCTTCTCTCTCATCTAATCACCACTGCCCCGCCTTGATGCAGTAACACCGAAAATCCACCTCTTCCGATTGGCTCCCCACCTTTTGTTGCTCGGAGCAGCAAGATCAGCCGTGGGCCGGGCTCTTTCTTCTCACCAGATCTTCTTTGTGTCAATGAGCAGTTGGTAGCTCTCGACCGACTCCGAGGAGATGGCCGAAATTGGTGCCACGGGTCACGGCCGAATCTGCGTCTCCCTGCTGTCTCCTCTTGATAGATCTTGGCCTACATTTCAAAGCAGCAAGTTGTTAGCTCCTATGAGCGAACAATCTTCCAGTAATTTTTCATTCCGACAAGTATCGCGATAAGATATAGATCGGAGTGACTCCTGCCGATCTTGCTCGCAACGCGTCTATGCTTCGCTTCCTCTTGGCTGTCCGACAGTGCAAAGCCAACGCCAAAAAACAAATGACCCCTCGCATCTGACATTTCTCCAAAGAATGCCACAGATCACAAATTGTCGGCTTGGACCCTTGATCAGCATTGCAGACAATGGTACAGTAGCTTACAGTACGACAGCTACGTTAGCTCGCTGCACACGGCGTATCTGCGTCCATGTCCATATCCTTTCGTCATGCACATGAGCTTTGCTTGGCGCCTCCCTCAGCCAAAATGCACCGCGTACATCCCCCAAAGGCCTTCCATCCGAAATTTAGTGTCGTCACACATGCCATACCACGCATCGATTTCATGCGTCAGTGCTGACTCTCTGCAATCCACCTCTGTAGTATTGCACTGCTGCTGCGTCTTGCCATAATTAGCTGCTGAGCTACGTCTCTCATCGTGGTACATCGCCTCGCTAGAAAGGGCGGAATGACAATCACATGTTTTTGGTCCCCCGGTTAAAGGGGCACTGGCAGGACCGTGCTTCCATTCTGCAGTAGTCGCTTCGGTTACGGTGTTCTACGCTATGCAACGTCTTGACCTCTGCCGTGGGCTTAGAGAAGGTATTTGCGAATGTTGATGCCCCTATGTGTCAAAACTCCCATCGAGACCGTTACTTCGGCTTGAGGTCGGCTTCCGCGCAGAGACAGTGATGAATCAAGGATCCTACATATACCCTTGTGGTCTTTGTCTTTACCAGCCTCCCCCGCAATCCATCCCCTCATAGACCTGCATCATGACCCGTGCATTCTTCACCCTGGCCCTGGCGGCCATCGCCCTCACCACCTCCACCGTTTCCGCCCAAAACAAGCCCGATTTCAACGTCAACAATCTCCCCGACAAATGGGAAGCCAACCAAGCCGGTTCCAACCAGTGCAAAAAGTGGGGCGCCTCCTCGCAAAACTCTCTCTGTCAGAACGTCTTTATCAACAACGTCAATGACTTTTGCCTATGGGGACCCATCAACCCCAACTCGCAGATCGGGGCCAATGAAGAATCTGTCGTTTCCTACTGTCTCAAATCGGGCTATGGTACACGGCTGATCCCCAACGGTGCCATCACAGGCGTACAGTTTCTCAAGACGCCCAACTTCCTCCAAGTCACCGGTGTAGGTGATTTCACCCGCATCAACATCCAGAAGAACGACGATGGTGGAGAGCTCGACCCTCACGGTGCCGACGGTACCGGTAACCCCAAGGGCGGACTGGTCTTCTCCAACAACGTCCCCGGAAAGGAAGGCCAATACGTCCAGATCAAGGAGTGGAACAACTTTATGAGCGCCTACGAGTTTTCCTTCCGTGCAGCCTACGGTCCCAACGCCGACAAATGGGCTCCTCACGTCTACGACGTCATGGGAGCCTACTGGAACACCAACGGTGGAAAGTTCCAAAAGGGTAGCTTCGAAGATTGCCAGGGTGACAGCGGTGAATTTGTAGGCATCTATGGTCAGAGCACCTTCCGACAAGGCCAGAAGAAGACTCCTGCGGCTCATAGACCTGCGGCCAGCTACAACTGTAAGGAGTACAAGACCGTCAGCAACGGTCCTGCCCCGCAGAAGCCGTACAAGAGACACATTGCCAAGCCTCTCAAGTGAAGCTCGCCATCCCAGAATGGGATCGTGATAGACCTTTTGTAGATATTGACACATTCGTGACGACGTCAAGCTCGCGGATTACTTCCTTAGAGGTGCCGCTCGAAGCTTTCTTCTTATTCCTTTTCCGGTAATCTTCATTTTCTCGTAAATTCTTTTTCTTGCATGCAGCACTTATTCACTCTAATGACAGCTTTTGACGAGGAACATAGAGTATCGGCCAATGCGCTGTTGGCTGTGTTGATAGATGAAGCAAAATCCGAGAACCTGTCTCGTAGGGTATATTGTGGCATGGATCTATCATCTAACATGCTCAAGGAGTATCTGTCGAGTAAAGTTTGGCTGCTTCGCCTATAGCTTGGTCTGCAGCGGCTGACTCCCCTTGGACGCCCCTTCCGCGGGCCTTGGTGCCTCCGGGTCCACCCATCCAATGCCCATTCCATGCTCCGTAACATTATCGGGCACCATTCCAAAGTGCCATTCCCTCTCTACACCCTGTGGCAAGAAGCTTGCGTCTCCATTCAACTCCTGCTTCCACTCGCCCTGCTTCTCCCCCCGCGTGTATTTGCTCAAGCTTGCCGTACCCGCACCGATGAAGGTGGTCCGTTTGCCATCTGCATCGTCGTTCAGCAGCACCCTGCCCATGGCGATGATCGTTGCCGCGTGACTGCAGATGAGCACTCTGGTCACTCCCAACTGCTCGCACCTCTCCTGGATGAGGGAGAGGATGCGCCTCGCTCGGGCGTGCAGCTCCGAGATCGACTCTCCATTGTTGTCCGGGTAGAGGAGGGGTGTCCAGGACAACGACAACTCGGGTACAAACTCTTTCATGTAGGCAGCGCGGGCAGGGGAGGGGTGGATTCCGGTTTCAGGAACTACGGTAGAGAACCATTCTGCCAAGCCTGGTTCGGCGACAAGCTCGAGATTGAGAGCAGCGGCGGTGGGAAGAGATGTTTGCAAGCAGCGATAGTAAGGGGAGCTGATAATAAGCTGAGGTTGCTCCGACTTCGGTAGGGAGGCAAAGTACTCGGCAAGATGACGAGCTTGCTGTTGGCCGTGTGCGGTCAGGACGGGATCGCGAGGACGGTCGGTGGTGGGGAAGTTCTCGGCGCCAATCCAGCTCATACGAAAGCCGTGACGGCAAATGTAGATCGTGTCGAGCATCGTGTCTATAGTACTGAAATCGTGGTGGTGTAGAGGAATGTCGCCGAGGGAGGGGGAGAGTGGGAGAGTGTGGGGCACCAGAAAGAAAAGCTTCTTCACTTAGCGAGAGGACCCTTGCACAAACAAGATTTGTCCTTGCTCGCAAAGCCAGACTTCCGGTGTGCCAACTAGCCGGTCTTTCTGGGCTCATTTCGCACGAGAAGAAGCTACCACCTTTTCGGCCAATTCCTACCTCTTTTTGCGGCCTCTTTTTGCACTTTTCATTTTTTGAAATGTTGAAATTTTCTTTGGTGCCTTCAGAAAGCCCCTCTGTGTACGGTAACATGGGCCGGCCTCTCCTCCAAAAGCATTAGATTCCATTGCTTGTCAGAGGGCCAGCATGCTGAGTTACCTGCCATACTGCTTCATTCCAGAAGCTCTGCCTCGTTGTCGACTTGACGGCAACCTGACGAGTGTTGCAAGCGGCATGAAAGACAGAGTGACGAGCAAAGGCCGGCAGCAAGATCGGCTCTTAGCAAAGGTGTGCAGAAAAGCGAAATGCTGCCGTTTTCCTCCACACTCATCACCTTTTTTTTCTCCAAGAATTTTGACCGCGAATTCAAAGCTGCCAAGTTCTCAGAGAGCAGACAAAAATGCAAGAGCACAGCGCAGTCACCGTTTCCTAACACTTACCCTTCGCACAACCACAACCACAACCACAACCACAACCGCAATCTTGGTTCGATCGACGTGGGCCTTGGTTGCATAACGCCCATCTCTCTCTGTCAACCACTTTCGAGCTCGACGCTGATTCATATTCTTCCAGCACCTACGCTCAGGCCCATTCCACACTCATAGCGTCGGCTGTGTGGGGCTCCTCTACCGACGCCTCTAAAAAGGTCCTTAAAGCAAGAGTTCTTGTCCTTCACACCCTGCATCATCCTCCGATCTTCAACCGTCACCAATAGTTCATGCTACGGCTGCCGGCGCTATCATCGCCGCTCCTTCGTTCCACCCCACTCGCCAACTTTACTACCTCGATCCACATCGCTGCACCTTACCTCATTACCTCTTCACCATCTACCACCTCCAACCTCGTAGCAAGAACACGCCTCTTTGCTACCCACTCGTCCACGACCCCATCCACACCTTCACTTTCAGCCATCGCCCAAGCCAGCATGCCTTCCGTCGCCGAGATCCGCCAGCCTCCTGTCTCTATGCTGCCACCCGCCAAACGTGCCAAGATGGAGCCTGCCTCCTCCACCACCCCGATGGAAGTCGAAGCAGTCGCTGCCGACTCTACTTCTTACGAAGACGGTCCCGCACCCGCCAACACCTCCGCCGCTGAGCACGTAGACGATCTCGAGCCCATCCCTGCATGCACCTCTCCGCTTAGATACGAGAACGGCATCTTCCTTGCCCCCATGGTCCGCATCGGAACCCTCCCGACCCGTCTCCTCTCGCTCGAGTACGGCGCAGATCTCGTCTGGGGACCCGAGATCGTCGATCGAGCCATCATCGGCTCCGAGCGCAAGGTCAACCCTGACACGGGCGTTGTCGAGTATCTCAAGGAGAACAAGCAGATCTTTTCGTGCCATCCTGTGGAGCGACCGTATCTCGTATATCAGCTTGGTTCTGCTAACCCCGATTTGGCGTATGAGGCCATCAAGACCATCACCCAAGCCGACGATGTCGCTGCCGTGGACCTCAACTGTGGCTGTCCCAAGCCGTTCTCGACACACGCAGGTATGGGCGCCAACATGCTCAGTACCCCCATTCTGCTGTGCAACACCCTAAAGGCAATGCGCAGGGCTGCTCCACCTCACGTTGCTGTGACCTGCAAGATCCGCCTTCTCCCCACTCAGACCGCCACCATCGAGTTGGTCGACAAGATCGTCCGCACTGGCGCTATCGAGTGCCTCACCGTCCACTGCCGCACCAAGGACATGCGCCCACGAGAGCCAGCGCTTCTGCATCGCCTTCGTGAGATCGTGGACCACGTCAACAAGGTCTCGGCGCAAATGGGCAAGACCATTCCTGTTGTATGCAATGGCGATGTATGGGACTTTGCCACCGCGCCCCGCATCAAGGAGCTCACCGGGGTCACATCGACCATGATCGCCCGCGGAGCCGAGGCCAACCCCTCTTGCTTCCGCGCCGAGGGAAACATCAGCATCCCTCAGATCATCGCACCCAAGTGGGTCAAGTACTCGATTGCGCTCAACAACCCCATCGGCAACACAAAGTACTGCATGGCTCAGCTGGCGTTCAAAACCAACGAGAGCGGCAATGCCAATGGCAAACGGTTGAACAAGAGGCAGCTCTCTGCGTTGCGCACCGGCATCTCGCAGGCCAAGACGCACGAAGAGCTCGCTGCCGTGTTCAACGTTGACGTCAACGCTGTCAAAGCTCAAAGCGTTGACAAGGAAATCCTGAAGGACCTCAAAGAGGCGCTGGAGAAGAGGGTCACGAGCCACTCGAGTGGATTTGACGGCCAGCGTCTGGGTGCAGTTCTCTCCAACTCTGCTTCTTCTGGTTCCGAGCAGCAAGGAGGCGGTCAGCAAGCTGGCGATGGCCATGCGAAGGGAGATGGTCAGAAGAAGGCCACCTCCAACTCGCCCCAGCCCGAATGGAAGGAGATCCTTGCCAACGGAATCGGAGAGAATATCAAGAACGAAAAGTCGATCCTCTACTACGCCTTCTCCACCGTCGAGCCTCCTTCCTCGGTGCATGATGCTGCCAAGCCTCACGTGCGATACGTCGTCCACCGAGGATTTGTCAACGAGAAGCGTGACGGCGAGGCCGAGGGAGGAATCGCTTCCCAGAACCCTGCTTTCGGGTCCAGCCCATGCCTCATGACTACCACAGACGTTCGCACTCCCAAGGTGCAGCAGCTGACGAGCCAGAGCTCTCTCCGTGCACACGGAGAGGATGGATCCCGTGGAGGCGAATGCGAGATCGCCTGGTGGATCGAGAGCACTCAGATGCAATTCCGCATCAGTGGCACCGTCCATGTCCTTCCCGCTTCTGGACACCCTCTGAGGTCACTGTTCCCCTTCGACCGTCTCTCGCCCCCGCGAGCGCCCGACCACAACAACGGTAACTCGGAAGCATTCGACTGGGACGGAGAGCGCAAGAGGATCTTTAACAAGCTCAACGCCGGACTGCTGGCTTCTTTCTGTCGTCCCACCCCAGGAAGCCCTCACCCCAACGCGGACAGGTTGCACAGCGCCAAACCCAAAGATGACACTAGCTCACCTTGGCCCTTGGAGCTGCCTCAGCCAGGAAAGGAGGAGAACGAAGAGCAGAAGCGTCAGCTCGAAGAAAGCGAGAAGAACTTTGCCCTCGTCGTCGTGGAGCCGTACAAGGTGGACCTGGTCAACTTGGCAGAGGATACGAGGACGATCTACGAGCTTGTGCCCGGTGACAATGCTGCGACTGGACGCTGGACTAGTCGTCGCGTTGTGCCTTGATTCATCCGCCCTTTCCCATACGATGTGCTTGTGTAGATCCCCCGTTGGTCACCTGACAGCCTCGACTCCATATATATTTGTTTAGTCTTCCTCTGTTTGCATGCATTTATCAATCCATATGATCCGTTGTCGAAGCCAAGATTATGCGTGGATATCTGATCTGAAGAGATCCAAGAGATGCGGTTGGCAGCGTCGGTAGTCAACAAAGAAGGTGGTGAGCATGCAATGCTTGGCATTCAAGCGAAGGCAGAAGTCCGCGAAGGGGTCACGCACAGACCCGCGGTAAATTTGGCGCCGCCTCGATACGCAGTGAGTGCCTTTTTACTCCACTTTCGTTTTTCCGGATTTCACGATGCTGTCACAACCTCTTACCTGTCTTCGTCACAACCATCCGTACTTCTTCACTGATCCACACAAACAGAAAGCAACGGAGCCAACAAGGAGCGCCATTGAGCGCGGTGCCCAACAACAACATGCATACCGCCTTTGACAGCTCCCCGCTGCTCACGGGTATCAAGGGCAAGCCCGAGTCCATCATCGTACACGGCGCGAAGCTCTTTGTTGGTACCAGCACTGGCGCTCTCAACGTCTACCGCACTGATCAGCCATCGAGCTCGCTGCAGACGGAAGCTACATCTTCATCATCCCCCTCCAAGCGATCATCACACGGATCTCCGACAAAGCCAGCATCCATCCTCTCCACCCGCACAGCCATAAGAGAGGAACGCATCCCGCCATCCGTCCCAGTTCAGAGCGCAGCCCAGTTCTCCAAGAGATCGATAGACCAGCTGGGCGTGATCAAAGAAGCCAATATACTTGTTTCGCTATCGGATGGCTATGTCTCGCTGCATGACTTGTCGACGCTGGAGTTGCGGTCGCAGCTTCTCCAGACGAAAGGTGCGACGACATTCGGCGTGGATACATCGATCCAGAAACGGGTCGCTCCCAAAATGCCAGACTACGGTCCAGGTCCGTTAGGAGGGAGAGCATCGATGAGAGGAGCTGGAGGAAAGTTCAACCCCACAGCAACGATCACATCACGCGCGTTCAGACCAGGTGCGATTGGTGATCAGAACCAGGCGGGTGCCGGTGGAGCAGCTGGGGTGGGAACAGTCTCAAGGAATCGATCAAGCGTGTACGATGTTCCCTCCAAGGATTGGCAGACCGCAAGTATGCGAGGAATGGATGCGATGGTCAAGTATCGAGAAGAGGAGAGGCGCAAAGCGATGGAAGGGGCGCGCTTCGGCGGAGCAGCGGCAGATGCGGATGGTCAGGATGGGGTCATGACACTTGTCACGGTGCTGGCAGTGGGAGTGAAGCGCAAGCTGCTAGTGTTTCGCTGGGTCGATGGCGAATTTTGGGATACCAGGGAGGTAGCGCTGCATCACACGCCGAGGAGCTTGGCGTTTGTCACGCCAACAAAGCTCTTCATGGGCTACAACGCGACCGAGTACGGGACCATTTCAATCCCGCTCGCTGCCGAATCGACCGTTGCTTACACTCATCCCTCGTCAGGCTATGGGGGTGCAGGCGGCAACGGCAGTAGCAGTCAGCTTCGACGAGAAACACACGTTCACCCACCAGCCAACTCCGTCTCAGGCCCGCTCGTCGATCTCACCTCGCCCAGCCTCTCGTCATGGCACGTTGAGGATTTCGATCTTTCCACCAACACTGCGGCCAGTGAAGGGACACACTCGACAGGTGGATCTCATACGAGCACGAGCATTTCGATCGCAGGAGGTGCGGGTGCAGGCTTCGGAGCAGCGCTGGGAGGCTTCGGCAACTTGGGAGGATACATGGGACTGAGCAGTCGAGGCAAGATGTCGGTCCTTCATGTCGATGGAGGCGAGGTGCTCTTTGTCCGCGATGGCACCGGCATCTTCCTAGGCGCAGATGGACGCCCCACTCGTCGCGAAGGTGTCGAATGGAGCGCCAGCCCACTCGAAGTGGCGTTTGCGAAACCCTACGTCTTTGCCGTGCTACCCAGTGGATCAGTGCCTTCGCTGAAGAACAGCTCGCTGCCCAATGCCCACAATCCCGTTCTGCAGATTCGCTCCGTCGGGACGCTATTTGCTGTGCAGACACTGTGCTTTCCGCCCGCAACTGCAGCATCCACGTCCATCAAGCCGACAACAGCGTCTTCCTCACCACCACAAGTGCGGCTGCTCACTCCATCGACCGGCAACAAACCACCCGTGTTTGTCGTCGTCACCCCGACCGACCGTACCGCCCTCGAAAAGGAAGGGAGCACCATCTGGCAGCTCGAGATGCAAGGTTGGGGACGACAGATCGACGAGCTTGTCGAAAAGGAAGAGTTCGAAGAAGCGCTGGGCTTGCTCGACAGTGTCGACAATGTGATTCTGGAGGACAAAGATGAGCGGAGAGCCCACGTGCAGGGTCTCTTTGCAGTCTCACTGTTCGCAGATGAGCGCTTCGACGAGGCGATAGAGATGTTTATGGAGCTCGATACGAACCCTGCCAAGGTGATCGCACTGTACCCGTCGAATGTAGCTGGCGAGCTGAGTCGGAGTAGACAGGAATGGTTTCCGATCTTTGGTGGCAAGACGCCGGCTAAATTGCGTGCTCCGTCATCATCGGATACCAGTGAAACCAGCCCTACGCCCAGCCTGGCGAACTTGCCATCGCTAGCGACGTCCGCATCGACGGCGGCGAGAAGCAGACTCGGGGCATTTTTGCCGGCTAGAAGACCGCAGAGCATTGTCGGTGAACCGGCGGCAACGTCAAGTCTCAGTTCGAGTCCTTCCCACGCTGGCGCGGCGAAGCCGAGGCCCAGTCGGACAGCGACGAGTGCGACCACTGCGACAGCCCACGATGCCGACAATCTGGCAGAGACAGGCTCCATTCGCTCGGTCAGGACCACCACACGTGAAGCACCCGAGATGAAAGCCACAGCCTCTGGCGCGAGCCGAGACAGCCGCACCGCTGCTACTGCCGGTTCCGATGCTTCCTCGCGCAAAGCCCTCGACGCCTTGGGCAAGTTCCTTGCCGACCGACGACGAATCTTCAAGCCGATCCTCGAATCCAGCCCCCATCTCGAGTCGAAAGATCACATGGCAATGTCGCAGATCAAGCGCGACACACACTGGCTACTCTCTCTGCCCAACAAGCCATTTGGTGAGATGGACAAGGAAGAACTCATCGCGGTAGCACAAACGGTCGATACGGCTTTGTTCAAGACTTTTTTGTTTACCAAACCGGCGCTCATCGGACCCCTCTGCCGCATCGAGAACTGGTGCGAGGTCGAACAGGTGGAAGAGTTGCTCAAGGAACGTAAGAAGTTTTCTGAGCTGATCGCGCTCTACGGAGGCAAAGAGATGCACAGCAAGGCCCTGGGACTGCTCAAGCAGTTTGCTGAGGACGAAGAGGATGTCGAGGAAAAGATGAGACCTACCATTCAGTATCTGCAGAATCTTGGGCCAGAATTCATCGATGTGATCCTGGAAACGTCACACTGGCTGCTCGAGGTGGACGCTGAGTTGGGGATGGAGGTGTTTACGGCTGACACAGGCAAGGTGGGGTCATGGCCAAGATTGGAGATCGTAGATGATCTGAATCGATTCGATAAGGAGCTGTGCGCCGTCTATCTGGAGTTCATCATCGAGAACGCCGGCGAGGCGGATCCGGAGCTCCACGATAAGCTTGTAAGGCTGTATCTTCGACGTGCTACACATCTTCGCGAACGGTTGCAGAACGAAGGAGATGATGCAGAGCGAGCGGCAACGGCGCGGTCGACACAGACGGAGCGCGATGAGCTGATGAAGAAGCTACTCAACTTCCTACGAAGCTCGACGCAGTATCGACCGGAGCAAATCTTGGTACGCTTGCCTGCCGACGATGATGACCGAGACATGCTCGAGGCCCGGGCGCTGCTGCTAGGGAGGATGGGACAACATGAGGGAGCGCTCAGCATCTACGTTCGTAAACTTCAAGATCCCACCCGAGCAGAAGAGTACTGTCGGGACGTTTGGCGATTGCGCACAGCCTCGGCAACGCAGCAACCCGGCGCGGCCAGGCAACAGAGTTTCATGGTCGACCAGGATCAAAAGGCGCTAGCAGATGGGGAAGTGTTCCTCACTCTGCTGCGGATCTATCTCGACCGCTCCTCCTCCCATACTCCACCGCAACTCGACTGCGCCCTGGGTCTGCTCCAACGCCATGCGGCCCGAATTGACCTTCGATCAGCCCTAAGCCTTCTCCCGTCCACGGTGAGCCTGTCGCATATTGCTGGATTCATCAACACCAACCTGCGCGATCTGACACGAAGCCAGCACGAAGCCAAAGTGATCCGAGAGATTCGGACCAGTCGCAATTGGCAAGTCGAAGAAACGCTCTGCAAGCTGCAGAGTAGACGGGTGAAAGTGGGCGAATCGAGAACTTGCCCCAAGTGCCATAAGAGGTTGGGGAACAGTGTCGTGGCGGTCAACCCGGTGAGTGGGGCAGTCATGCATTACTTTTGCTCCATTCACGCTGAACAGAAGGGAGGTCAACAGGGTCAGCGACCGCAGTGATGATACGTTCAGAAGAAGGAGCCGGCCACACGCAATACCACAGCATTCAGTTTGAGTCTGTTTGAGTCGAGAAGCTTGACGAATGGTTAGCACATGATTGCAGAATCTGACCTTGTCGTCGGCCTCTACAGAATCGACACGGCTAAACGAGATGAAAAAGGGGGTTTTTTTTTTTTTCTCCGCTAGACGAAGCATGTCAAACCCTTTCCCCCTTTTTATCCTTGATCTTACTCTAGTATTGATAGACCTGATCCGGTCCCGTTGTTGAAGATTGACCTGAAAGTCACCGACTTTTCAAGCGTCAACTCTTTCAAGAAAGGATCATCATCGGTGACTCAAATGTCATAAAGTGCATTTGAACTTAGCATTCTATTTCTTGCGCTGCCAAGTGGCTTGAAGTAGTCATCGATGGGAATGCAAGAACCTTATTCTCATGATTGCCGAAGTACGGTAGATGTAGAAACTCAGCAGCGCGGAAATCTCGGGCAGAGCTGTCAGAATCAAACAAGAGTTGGCGCTGCTAAGATGTAGACCTTGCAAAGCCTATTTTTTTTCTTGGCACACAAAGCTTTCGGATCAACGTCAAAAGGATTGCCGACTTTTACCGTAGGCTATGACGCATTTGAAAGGGGAGAAAAAAAAGGAGGAGACGACAGCCGGACAAGTATGCTTTCCATAGAAGCTGCTGAAGAAAGCCAAGACGAGGTGATCCGCGGCTTTTCCCACTCGATTCCCTCTCCGCATTTCTGTCGAGACAAGCTGTCGGAAGGTCGTGTGCACTACAGTACTGGTCGGAAGTCTTCCGACGGCAAGGCACTTTGCGTGTGGAAAGGTTTGCTTCCCACGCTAGACAAAAAGTCAAGTCGAGTCAAAGCCCCCGCATCTCGACGGCGCGCGGCATATTCGCCCTTTTGCCACCTTGTGCAGATTCATGCATGTTCACACCTGCAGCATCACCCGGAGAATTGCAAGAAGCATAGATGGATGGGGCATACGCGTCTGCTGCTCTCGTCAAGCTTCAGGGAGGTGATCGCGACCGCTACAGTACAGTACTGTACAACATCATAGAGTGCCAGCCAAAAGAGATAAAAGAAGACCATTTCCCCTCCCAAAGATTGAGATCCCTCATGGTTCAACGTCTTGGTCTTGGTCGATGACATAGAGAACACTGTCAGTTCTAGACAGACATACCTTATCCAGCCACATACTGTGCCATTCGAACAGCTCTCCATCGTATCTGTTGCTGCTCTTCACGCTCTCGGCGACGCCGAAAACAATCTGCCCTCCTCCGCAGTTAGAAGTCTCCGCCTTCCTCCTACTCAAGCTGCACTTTTGAGATATCCCTTTTTCTGCAGACGTTTCCCGCCACATCATTTCATCTCCGTTCATTTCATCGTCATCCCATCTCGACGCTCGAATCGCAGGCTTTCCGATTTCACGAAAAAAACTCAGCCTTCCTTCTCGCCGCGCCCCTAAAACCTAAAAATAAAAAATCAATTTCTTTCGGAGAAAAAAAAAAAGAAAATTCCGAGACCAACACTTTCCACTGCACAGCCCTGCAGCACTTTAGCAGAGAGGGACGCGTCGTTGGGCTCTAGACCAACACTTTGGCAGACCGCGCAGACCGCGTTACAATCAAATAAGGTTCAGCTTTCTCAAACCCACACACCAGTCTCGCTCTCTCTTCTCTGCATCGCAACTGCAGAATCTGCGGGGTGGCGTGCATAACTGTAGAAGCAAAAGACAAAGCACCGCTTTTTCTCTCCATTACAAACACGGCTCTCTTGCGTTTGCGTTTGCATCTGCGTCTACACTTCCGCCGGGCCCCTAAGTGTTAGTTTGAAGCTTCAAATCGACTAGCGCTTTGGCTCCTACGTCAAAACCGATCTTGTATGTACATGAGAGAAGCTGGTCGTCATCGTCAGAATAAGGTTCTTTTGCTTGTCGGCACTGTGAACTCCGCTTTCGGGCCATTTCGCCTGCTGCGCAATCTCACCAACATCGCCTCAGTCAAGTCAACGCTTTCGACTTTATACCTCTTTCTCTTTTACCACCACCACCTCCGCCACCTCCTACATCACATCACATCACCCTACACGCCCCACTACGCCTATCTTCACCACCACCACCACCATCATCATCGTCCTAACATCCTCTCCGCCATCCTCTTAAAGTCGGCGAGCGAAGCATAACGACAAGCGATTGCAATAGAGACGTTGGACGTGGTCAACCCAACGTCGTAGCCTTCTTTCCTCCGTTCTTCCATCCCTACATTCATTCCACCCGTCCACGGAGGCCTATTGCTCTCTCTTTTGCTTCCTCTGCCATCTTTTACCCCTTTTCATCACCTCTCTGTTTTCTTGATTCTTTGCTTCGTTTCCTTAGAAAACCACAAAAAAAAACTTTATCATCAGCCTCTCGATCCGCTCATCCACCCGGGACATTCACCGTTCAGGAACCGTCGAGTGGCTCTCCCACCCCTTCTCCTCTTCTTCTTCTTTCCATAAGGAGGCATCGCTGCTTGCGATTCCAAGTTCATTCTCGATCTCATGCCCAGCTTTGCCGACATCTACGCCAGCTGTCTATACGCTTCAGGAGAAGGTCTGCCCCTATGGAATCCATCGCCGCTCCGTCTCGGCGACGTCGGCTACGTACGTGACGGCTCCTTCATTGTACTCTACAATGCCGTCGATGGTCCTGAAGCCCTGTCCGATGCTGCCAGCATCCATCTCGCTCGTCGTTCCGATCGCTCCGTCTCTCGTGACCGCGTCCGCCGCGACTCGGGTGCGAGGCCAAAGATGGATATCGACGATCCTATCGATGCAACACCGGCAGTAGCGGGGTCGTCAAGAAGGTCCTCCTTGGCGACATCCAGCGTCTCTTCCTCTTCAGCTGCATTCCCCATGTCGAGGTCGGCGGCATCCGACTCTCTACTGCCGTCGGCAACCAAGAAGGGTTCCCCTACCCTTTCGCATCGGAAGCTCAGATCCGGCACGCCTCCCGAAGGCCCTTATCCTCCGATGCCCCTGTCGGTCGATCAGGAAGCTCCTCAGCTTTTCGATATGGGTCCCCGAATGTCTTCCAACTATCGCTGTCTCGGACTCGATGCGGGTGTCTCTGTACCTGGCGCTCCCGTCACTGTCAAGATCGGCTTCGAGAGCTCTGGTGGCGACGGTGCCATTCTCATCCCGCGCGATCCCACCGAACGTACCCGACTCAAGTACCTCGGCGTGCTCAAGGCGTACATCAAGGCCCATCACAAGTGGATCTACGAGACATACGGGCGCATCGAAGCGATCAGCGTAGATGACCTGGCGCTCATCTATGGTCAGGATCGCACCTCCGATTGGGCTGTGGCCGTATCGCGCGATGCCGCACGCGGCGCCAGGGCCGAGTTCGAGATCTTTGGCGCTGCGTCTGCAGGCTTCTGGGGCAACTGGTCTCACACGCTGAGCGCCTGTCAGCGAGGCCCTCATCGTCCTCAGGTTGCTCGTCGCGATCGTGCTACGGGTACCAGCTCGAATGACAGTAGCCAGGGTACTGCGCATAATGTGGATCATGTCCAAGCACCCCTAGGACGCAAGCGGCAAGACGACATCCGCACTTGGGGTATGAACGTCGAAGGTGGTGTTGTCAATGCATCCTTTTCTTTCGGCACGCCCCCGTCCAAGACGCGCCGCGACGAAGAGCACGAGAGGGGTCGACGTCGCAATCCGCCCAGTCGAGCGCACAGCATCTCCTGGTCGCCAGGGGTGCATGCGCCGCCCGATCAGACCATCTCGATCCGTCGCGTCACAGCTTCGACCAGTCTCGGTCTCGGCTTTCTGCCCGCGCGTCCCAAGGCAGCAGCTGAGCCACGTGATCCTGACGTCGAACGCAAGCGGGATAACGAATGTGCACCGGTTGCTAGACAAGATAGCCAAGATTCCTCTGTGGAGTCGCACGATCATAAACAGTGGTGCGATGACCCTCTGGAGGCGCTACACGAATGGATCCACGAGAGCGGAGGTGCCAAGGTGCAGGTTTCGATCGCTTCCGACGACGACTGTCTTCAGTTGCTTTCGCTGCTCGGCCATGGCCACGTGTTTGCGATTGGACTTCAAGCGGCCGTTCGTATCGCCGCTGATCGATTTGCCCGCATCTCTGTGGACGAGGGTGGATTTGCAACCGTTTCAATGGGTCATGCTTCCAGTGCCACCCCGAGTCTTGCGCCTTTCCTTCCGAAGGTGGTCGCTCGTCCTCCGTCTTCACAGAGTCCTAGAGTCGGGCGAGCTGATCATCGTTGGACCAGCTCGACATTCGTCGACAAGGAGAACAGGGTCGAAGACATGTTTGCAGCAGCGAGACGCGCCGTCTCGGTCTCGATCTCTGCCGCTAGCAGCAAGACACCCCAACCAAAAGGTGTTGCCAAGCCCCGAGTCATGCTCTCTGCTTCTTCGCGATTCAACACGATGCTTCCCTGCCGGCCGATGCACAATGTCGGTGCATCAGCGTCGTCTCTTGTGCTGCCGTAAGTGCGGCGGTGATGCTTTCATTTGCTTTGTCCTCCAAAAAATAAGAAGACGCTGGATAGCGTTCCTGCGCTTTAGCATCTTTCCCGAACTTTCTTTTTTTTTGGCCTTCTAGAACATCAGATTAGCCCTTCTTGATAGCTGTAGTGTAGATGCTTCCATTCGATCGTGGGACAGTGCAATTTTTCTACTTCGTTGTAAATATTACACCTCCGACGCCTGTGTGTACTGTAAGTGTGCTTTACATTCCCCAAAGCTGCTCAGAGGTGAGCGGAGAGAGAGAGGGGTTGGCGGTGTTCAACAGCTGGTTGGTGGGCCAAACCGCGATACGCGCGCCCTTGGGTGGGGAGCAAAAGCCGATTGATCCGATCCGAAAGCTCTCTCTTGTCGAGTCAAAAAAAAAAAAAAAAAAAAAAAAAAAAAAAAAAAAAAAAAGAAAAAAGAAAAATAGAAGAAAAAAAAAACCTTAGCCGGAGTCTTGGGTAGCCGACAAATTGGAAGAACACACACAGATGCACGGACGCGGCTGCCGTTCAATTGCCGTTTCATGGCCCGGTAAGTGATGAGCCATGATGCTTTGTTGGGGATGCTCTCTCTTGTATGTGTTCAGCTAAGCGTGCTTCCTTTGATCTGTTTCTTCACCCTCACCCTGCAAGGTTTCCATCGTTCCTTCGTATATAACGACAAGAGCAACCTTCGTACGACCAGAGATCGTTGTAGACGCGCGATCATGGCCCACCTCTACCCGCACCTGAGGGTGCACCAGGTATTTGGAGCAAACACCGACGTTGGCAAGACGATCTTTACCACCGCCTTGTGTCTCGCTTCCTCGGCACTCCCTCTCAGCTCTCACTCTGCATCCTCTTCTTCACCCGATGACGTATTCGCTGCTTCCAAGCAAGGACTGGGAGAGCGGGTACACTACCTGAAGCCGGTCTCTACCGGTGCTCTGGACGATGCCGACGACGCACACGTGTCTCGCTATGCTAGTGGGACTCAATACAAGACGCTCTACAGGTTCAGTGAGCCTGTTAGCCCCCATCTGGCGGTCGAACTGGAGCGTCGTGCAAAGCTGGCGGAAAGAGAGGTGGGAGAAGGGGCACAACCTCCCACCGACGAGCAGTTTGTCAGGGATGTCGGGGACTGGATCCACGCAGCAGCCCGACAGGAACAGGGCAGCAAAGGGGTAGCCTACGTGGAGACGGCGGGTGGTGTACATTCACCAGGTCCCAGCGGTGTGTCGCAATCGCACCTCTTGCGCCCTTTGAGGCTACCAACGATCCTCATCGGCTCTGCGGAATTGGGCGGCATCAGCACCACCCGCTCTGCCTTTGAGAGCTTGTTGGTGGCAGGATACGACGTCGAGGCGGTCCTCTTGTTTCCCAGTCCGAGGTATGGCAATGTAGAGTACTTGCAAAAGTTCTTTGCCGAGGAGCATGGAATTCCCGTATTCGGCCTGGGCGGGCCAAACGGCAACCAAGGGGGTGTATTCGGCGCACCACCCATCAAGAATGTCAATAGCTCAGCAGACAAGGCGGCTATGATGCAATTCTACTCCGGCCTCGTCACAGGTACCCCAGAAGGCTTCAGTGCAGAACACACCCACGGAGGAGTCTACAACGTCGTCAAGTACCTTCGTGATCGTCATATCCAACGAATCTCTGACCTCTCCACCATGGCTCAAAGAACGCGAGACACCTGCTGGTGGCCTTTCACCCAACATCAGCTGACACGCACCAACGAAGAGGTCAACGTCATCGATAGCGCCTACGGTGACTTTTTCTCCATGCTCGATCAGAGGGGCTCATCTCAGTCCTCCAAGATTGCGGATACGGTCAAGAGCAACAGCCTTCTTCAACCTATCTTTGATGGTAGTGCAAGTTGGTGGACCCAATGCTTGGGACATGCACCTCAGCGACTTGTCACCGCGGCTGCGCATGCTGCCGGTCGATATGGTCATGTCCTTTTCCCCAATGGCACCCACGAACCCGCACTGCTCCTTGCTGAGCTGCTCACCGGCAAGAATCAGACCTCGTCGTCCTCTCCTTCCCTCGCCTCCAATCCAGGATACGGCTGGGCTGACCGCGTCTTTTTCTCAGACGACGGCTCCACAGGAATGGAAGTAGCCCTCAAGATGGCCCTCCAATCGTCCATCCTTCGCTACTCGTCTTCGCAGCCATCCTCCCCTGCAGCTGCGCAGAAGGCTAAACCGGGCCAGCAAGCAGGATATCGCGCCGGAAAGCCAAAGAAAGAATGGGAAGTACTCGGTCTCAAAGGCAGCTATCACGGCGACACGATCGGCGCAATGGACGCCTGCGAACCAAGCGTCTACAGCGAGGCCGTACACTGGTACCGCGGCAGAGGATTCTGGTTCGACCCTCCCACTGTAGAGATGCGCTCTCCTGGAAACGTCACCATCTCGCTCCAGGTTAGCGATAAGGATCTTGCCGACCGTATGCGCACCCGACATGTCTCGCAGCAGCTCAAGCAAGGTCGACCAAAGGAAGGCGTCATTTTCGAACGATCTTACTCTTCCATGCGTCAAGTCTACGACGTAGAAGCACGACTGCGTACCAACGATCCCCTCGTCGATTTCTATAGATCTTCCATCAGGGATCAGCTGAAACAGCTTACCAAGGAACAAGGGCGTAAATTCGGAGCCCTTGTACTGGAACCTCTAGTGATGGGTGCGGGAGGGATGATCTTTGTTGATCCTCTGTTCCAGCGAGTGTTGATCGATGTTTGTCGATCCAGCTCCGATTTGTTCTCTCTCGATGACGCTCCGCTCAGCCCACCCGCCTCGACTCCATCCACATCTACTGAATCCCACAAACAAGGCGATTGGCAAGGAATCCCCGTGATCTACGACGAAGTATTTGCCGGGCTATACCGTCTCGGACCCTGCACTCCCGCTTCGGTTCTAGGAGTGACACCCGATATTTCGGTCTTGGCCAAAATCTTGACAGGAGGAATGGTTCCCATGTCGGTCACGCTTGCGTCGAAATCGATCTTTGACACGTTCAACAAGTCGGATTCCAAAGTCGACGCCTTACTTCATGGACACAGTTACACCGCCCACCCCATCGGATGTGCTGTTGCACTCGAGACGCTCAAAGCGATTTCCGAACTCCAACAGAGTCCCGAATGGCAAGCCTGTCAATCCGACTGGGATGCTGATGGACGAGAGGGAGTGTGGAGTTTCTGGTCCAAATCGAGTACGGAAAAATTGGCAGAATTGGAGAACGTAGATCACGCAATCGCCATGGGTTGCGTTCTCAAGGTCGCCCTCAACGACGGCGCTGGTCAAGGAGGTTATACGAGCACTGCCAGTGTAGAGGTGCTGAAGAAGCTCAGGTTCGACGAAAGCCTGATGCAGGGCCATCCAAGTGTACCTGTAGCACAAGAAGATGGGAAGTTGCCGTACAACATCCACGCAAGACCGCTGGGAAATGTCATCTACCTCATGTCTTCGCTCAATACTCCTCCGGCGGTGTTGCGCCGCTCAGAGGAGCTCTTACTCAAAGCCATCAAGGATAGCCAGTGAAACTCTGGATCATTTTTTTTCTCACATAAAAACCCTTTACACATTCACTTACAGACAGGAAACCTTTAAAATCGAAACGCCTGTCAACTTTTTGATCAACCATGCGTGTTCCGAAACTCTCCCGAACACTTCACCCCTCCGCCCGCTCCTCATCATCCAACATATCCACGAGAACACCTACGATCTTCCTCTGCTTCCTAACCTCCTTACCTCCCACTTGAATACCAGGAATACCCATCCTGTTGAACTCGGTCTGTTGTTTTTGCAGACATTCGTCCCATTGTGCCAGAATCTCTCTCCTCCTCGTTTGATCCTGTTGAGCTCTCAATTTGGGATTGGGCAACTGTTTATCGGCGGTATGTCTGAACTGGGAGTATTCTTTGGCTAGACGACGCTCGAGGTCGTGCTGTTGGGTTCGAAGGGTAGATAGACGACGTAGGAGGGTTTGGTCGGAGGATAGGGTGGAGAGGATCGGCAGGGATTCTGCGAATGTCAGCGTCGATAGGTCTCGAGGTTTGGATGTGGAACCAGTAGGCGTGGGTGCGGATTTGGGTGCTGGAATAGGTGGTGGTGGTGGTGGAGGAGAAGTCAGGATAGGCGCAGTGCTGCTAAATGGGTTGAAAGAGTATGGGTCGAACGACGATGGTTGCTGCTCTTCCTGCGGCAGCTGCTCGGCAGAGAGGTTGTACTTGGATGAAGAAGCGGTGCTGTTGTAGGTCCGTCTTCGAGCTGCTTCTTGCTGGTGATTCGGTGCTGTCGTTGGATCCGATGCTGATGCGAAAGGGTTTGGTGTAGGGTAAGCTGCAGAGCTCGGCGTTGCAGCAGAGGGTGCCGAGGTGGAAGAGGAGGAGGAGGAGGAGGAGGAGGAGGAGGAGGAGGAGGAGGAGGAGTCCTGCTGCCGACGCAAAATGTTTAGCAGGCGCTGGACACCGTGGGGGTCGTCTTTTTGGGCGGTAAAGTCCATCGCGAATCCCCAATGTATGAGGTTGGAGAGACTTGCGAATGCCGTTGGTGAGGTAGAGAGGTGCAAAGTGCCAGGGTCTTCTTCTTTCTTTAGCCTCCACTGTTCCTTGTCCAGGACTGAACGTTAAAGTTGAAGATCCGACTTCCGACTTCCGCACAAATTTTCCTTTCGCTCCGCAACTCTGATTCCACTTTCTTCTCCCTTCCCCAACTACTCGACACTTCTTCTGACCCTCTGCACTCTGCACCACACTGCCCTTTCGACCTCTTTTTTTTCCGATCAGAAACGTCTTCGTTCATAGAAAGCAAAGAAACAAGCTCGCAATCATGCCATCAAAACGCAAACGCAGCGGCCCAGGTTTCAACAGAGACGACCCAGCAGCAGCTCAACGATCCAAGAAACCCAACTACAACCAAGTCTATCGTCTACCCTCGCGCAACATCTCGGGCCCGGGCATATTTGTCACCTGTGTACAGGGGAAAGAGAGGAAGGCTGCACTCCAGTTTATCGATCTGTTGAATGAGGTTGCTGATCGATTGTATCCTGGGGTTGCACCTCTGCCTCCGGTGCAGGCTGGTGCTGAGGGGGAGGAGGTGAAGAAGGATGTTGTTGATCAAGCGGAGACAGAGGAGGATATGGATGCGCTGCGCAACGGTGCCGTTGCATCCACCATTGCAAATGACCAGACTTCCGAAGTCAAGGCGGAGGAAGTTTCAAAGGTGGAACCGAAGAAAGACGCTTCAGCAGAAGACGACATCGCATCCCAGATCGCCGCCGAGCTGAAAGACATCAAATCGTCCGAACGTCCCTCTCGAGGTTTCAAATCCAAATCCTCCAACACCGCTGTTCGGTTCAAGAATGTGGAAACAGACACGGAATGCTTTCTCTTCATCTCTGTCTCGCCTCCCTTCGATCCGTATCTCCTCGTATATACCATCCTCACCGAGGTCGAAACCACCGGCGAGCCACGATCGCGCTTCGTCCAACGTCTAACCCCGGTGACCACCACCTGTTCTGCCAACGCGGAAGACCTCACCCTTCTCTCGCGTACCATCCTTCCGCAGCACTTTTCTACAACCGCTTCCGAAGCAAAAACGTTCAAGATCGACCCTCGGATTCGATCGCACAGCAAACTGAAACGTAACGACGTCATCCAGATCATCGCCTCCAACATCCCCACTGCAGAAGGAGAGCAAGGCGGTGAGAGGACGAGGATTCATACGGCAAATTTGAGCAATCCGGAGCTGTGGATTGTCGTAGAGGTGGTGAAAAATTCGGCGGCGATCAGTGTTGTAAAGGATTACGAACGGTTTAAAAAGTTGAATTTGCAATCTGTTGCATTGGCGGCGAACGAGAAGAGGGCACAGGAAGAGGGTAGGGAAGGGGAAGGAAAGGGTAGGATTGGTGCTAGCTTGGTGGGAAAGACGCCAGCAAAGGAGGAGGAGGAGGTCAAGCAAGAGCTGAAGAACGACGAGGCTGCGCAGGTGATCCAGACCGAAGAGTCGGCGGAGAACAAGGCAAAAACCGAAGCTGTAGCACCAGTCGTGGAAGAACCAACAGAAAACGAGACCCAAGACCAGCAAATGGCAAACTTCCGCCTGTTCTAGATGTTCTCAACCACACATACACACCCAACACACTCAGCATCTTTTCACATCCTTACAACCAACATTTCATCGTTCAGTCTGATTCGAATCTTTTTCGTGACCGATCTAGCTTCCAAATGACTTGAGCGCAATAGAGCTAGCCGCCTGTTTTGTTCCCGATTGTCCTCCTGCCGCCGCACCAACCGCAGCCGAAGCTGCTGCACCTTGACCGAGCTGGGCTCTAATTGCATTTTCCAGCAGAGCTTTCCTCTCGCCATCCAGGGCTGCAGTGGCTTCCTTGAACGCGGCTGCGTGCTGGCCGGCGAGAGCGATCAGCTGTCGCACGGTGAAGGTGTGCAGCTCTGTGACGTTTGAAGGAGAGAGAAGGACCAGGAGGGTAGGGAGGATGATGGCGAGGGCTTTGGCGCGGAATTCGCCTTCGCTGGGGAGCGTGGAGACGAGGCCAGAGAAGGTCTTGATCACGTCTTCGAGGGCTCCACGCAGCTGCGCGACAGGCGTACCTGCGGGTAGTTTTGCATTGGAAGAGGACGATGCCACAAGTGGGCCAGCGCGGCAGACAAACTCGATGAGGCCGGGCAGAAGCTGTCCAACGCAATACAGAAGCGACGCATTGCCACGTGAAGACGCAAGCACGACCGTTCTCGCACAGTTGACCGCAGTCAGACCGATCTCTTCGACGCCTTCACCCAACTGCTGCGGTTCTGCACCCTGTGTTCCCGCGGTCTGCTTCCACTGCTCCACCTCTTCCTCGAAGTGCAGCAGCTTCTGCACAATCAGGTAGCAGGCGTGCTCAGCGACTGGCTGCGATACCTTGATGTTGATAGGGATGGATGTGAGCACGACTACGACGGCAAGCAGACTGTTCTTGGTCTTGTTCAGCGCAATGCGGCCAGCACGTGTTCGCAGATCGTCGACGTGCTGAAGCGCTTGCGACAGGAAGCCGTGGATGGCACGCTGCAGCACGTCGCTGTTGGGCTTGACCGATTTGGCTGATCGTTCACAGAGATCCTTGAGCGAGCCCAACGAAGGTCCCACCAGGTCTTGCTCCGACGTCTCGTCCTTGAGCATCTCTGCATAGCTGTAGAAACCAACGGCAAAAAGATCTTCCTGGAGCGCTCTGGGGTAGAGACCGACGATGCCAATGTAGGCAGAGTAGGCGACCCTTAGCAATGCTGTCTTCTCTTCAACCGATCCGCGCGTGGTGCGCACATTTTGCAACACGCAGACGACAACACGCAGGCATTGGCTAAGCTTGGCCTCGTTCGGCAGCTTTCCAGCTTCGGCGGCTGCTTCATCATCCGCAGAAAGCAGCAGCTTGCCATAGGAAGCAGCCATACCGCCAATCGTCTCGAGCACCGACACTTGCACCGCGGGAGGCTCGGTCATCACAAGTCGGTACCACAGGTTGCACAGCTCTGAGAAGAGGGTGTCCTGCAGCAGCGCTGAGCCAGCCACCTGCGGCTTACTGAGAGCCGTCATGGCCCGTAGCGAGATACGCATGACCTTGCCCTCTTGCGCCGACTCGACACTGCTCGACGAGCGGGTCGCCAGCGCTTCGAATGCGAGACCGTAGAGGACAAAGAAGAAGAGGCAGGGCTCGCTACGTGCCTTCGGTGCTGCAGCATTTGCATCAGATGCAGCAGGTGCGGTCTCTCCATCCATAGCTGCAAGAGCTCGGGCATCGTTGTCATGCAACAAGCCGGTCACGGCCTGAAGGATGGCGTGCCACGAACGCTCGTAGTAGGGCAGCACCACCTCTCGCGCCAAGCCAGCGTACTGGGAGTCTAGGCTGGCATTGATCGAAGGTCCAGGACCGCCTGGCGCTCCGCCGGCATCCATTTCGGGATCGGAGCGGATCTTGGCGTACTCGCGCAAACACGCGATCCAGTAAGGAACGATGCGAGCCACGTGTGGCTTGACAACATCCACCAAATAGCTCTGCGTAGCGCTGGCAGTCTGCAGCTCGGCCCAAGCAGTGAAGACGGCAATCTTGAGCATGGCGTTGGCGTTCTGCGAGAGATCTTTGACGTCACCAAGCTGGGTCATGCTTGGCTGCATGCAGCTGTCGAGAGCTGAAACAAGCTGCTTGAGAATTCGTCCCATGCGGCTCACCTCCTTGATCACACCGGACGACACAAACACGGCGCATACCTGCACGGCTGCGGCCAGCACCTCAGGCGTCGAGTCAGCCAAAAAGGCAGGCGTCAATGCAGCGGCGATCGGAGCCTGGTGCTGTTCCAGCAGCGGCGCTTCCTCGAAATCGGGATCGCGTGCGAGCTTGAATGACTCGATCACGTCGCGCAGCACTACCAAACCCTCGAGACGGATTTCGGTGTTGGCCGAGGTACTTGCGGTGAAGGCCATGCGGATCAGGTCAACAACTCGGTTGCTCATCAGCAGACGTCGCTGAGGCGAAGCTTGGCCCTTTTCGCCAGCGCCGGGAGGTGTACTGAAGTGTTCAAGCTTGCCTGCGTTGCGGACCGTCACGAAGACTTGGTGCAGGCATCGCAGCGCAAAGAGCTGGGTGCGCCACCGACTGCCGCCTGTAGCATTGAGCTTGACCGCATTGGTGTCGTTGCCGAGGTCAATGGCGGCTGCCTCTTCGTCCTGCAGCATGGTGGCGAGGCTGGGCAAAGCATCCTTGCCGTTTGATGCGGCGTCTGTGGCGTTCTGACGGCTAGGCGCTGCCGACATGATGCGTTGGCAGAGGTCGATCCATCCGCTTGGCGCAAGGTCAGCAGTCTTTTGCAACCAGCTGATGATGACCTCGCGAGCTCCATCGAGTTTGGGATCCTCATCGAGCTGAGCGAAGAACTCTTCGACGAGCTGGTCTCCACCAATCCTGCTCATGGCGAGCGCCTCGCGCTGTACAAGCTGGTAGAAAGCAGTGATTGCCGCAAGCTTGAGCGTGCGCTGTTTGGCGGCAAGCTGTTTGCGCAATTGTCCGATCCAGGCGGCCACATCGACAAACTGAGCAGCAAAGAGACCAAAGTGCTGCAGCGCCTTGGTCGACTCGACCACAACGCCTGGATCTGATTCGTGAGAGAATTCAGAGAGAAGGCAGTGGACGAGGCTGCGCACTCGAGCAGACTCCTGCAGGTCGGGGCCCAACACGCCGATCAGAGCATTGACCACACGGCAGACAGCCTGGTGTGCGGGGAGGTCGGCGCGCAGGTTGACGGATCCAGCACTGCCACCTTCAGGCTCGTGCGTATCAAGCATGTACAGCTTGACGAGCATGCCCAGAGTGCTTGCCACGTAGGGGCTGTAGCTCAAACTGGCCGAGTCGACAACGACGTGGAGTGCCTCGAGCGCATTGTAGTGAACGGTTGGGTGAGGGTCGTTGGAAAGCGACATGAGCACGTTCACGATCGTCTTGGTGAGCGGGCCAGCGGCAAGGCCACCGACTTCTTTGTAGACGGATCCAAAGGCCAGTGCACATCCAGCGCGTGCATCCGGATCGCGGTTGCCAACGATCTGATCGACGAGGAACTGCACTTGACTGGACAGTGCCTGCGATCCTGCCACTGCGGCAAGCTTACCATAGGCCTCGCTGGCCGCAGCGCGCAGGGCAGGGTCGGCCTGGAGCAAGGCATCTTGCAGGAGATCCTTGATAGCCGAGCTGAGACGATCATTGTTGAAACCGCTGGGACGTCTTCCATTTGCGCCCGTCCCACCCTGAATAGCGACCCTGAGCGCACCGAGGATAGCGACAGCGACGTTGATCTGGATGGCTTGCTTACGGCCTGGGTTCCTGTCGAGCTTGGTGCTCTTGGTGTGGGCGAGCATCGTTTCGATCGCAGCCACCTGGGTGTCACGCTCCTGATAGGGAAGCAGCGCGGTAAAGAGCTGGATAGCGGCATCGACTACACCGGTAGCGGCAGGCGGAGACAAAGCAGCTGATTCGCGGAGCTCCGTGCTGCTGCCAAAGTGGCCGGAATCTTGGGACGCCGGGCTAGAGGACGAGGCTCGCGCCTTCGAGTAGAGGAAGAGCTCGTCGTGTTCGGCAGCTCCTAGCACAGGACGACGCTGCAAAGCATCGAGCTGCGTCTCGACTAGGTCGCGGTTGAGCATGTCAGTGCGAGCAGTGGCGCTGCAGGCGCGCAGAGCATCGACAGGATCCGACACAAAGGTCTCGGCGTCGCGCTGCAAGCTGGTGACACCAAAAGCGTAGCCATCTGCCATCTCCCACACGCTGGTGAAGTTACCCGCGCTGGCAGCGATAGCCGCCTGAGCAGAGCTACCAATGTAGCGGTCAGGGTCAGCAAAGGCCTGGATGGTGGTCTTGACGAGACCGGCCTGCATGGGTTCCATGGCTGGGTTGTGAGCGAGCACAGTCAGACACTGGAAGAGGCGACGTCGCAACAGGAACTCGCGGTCGAGCAGCGAGAGCGTGCTGCGGTCCGCACCCGGTGTGTGCTCCTGCAGGAGGTGCGGATTTTGGGCAGCAAAGCCATCGACAAAGGCGAGCGTGTTGCTGAGCAGCGCCACAATTCGTCGCGCAGTGTCAAGGGTCACCAGCGACGAGCCGTTGTGCAGCAGGAAGGCGAGGACCGAGGTGAGCGTGCATTCGCGCACATGAAGCAAGAAGCTCCATTCAGCGTCAGAGCGGGTCGACGGTCCGGGCGATGTGTCTTTTGAGGTGGGCTTGGGGAGCGAGTTGCGCCAGAGGATGAGCAGCTGAGGGAGGTGGAGGCGCACAAAGTTGGGGCCGAGGGACATGAGCGAGCCCACAAGTGTCCAAGCGACCGAGATCTCGACGGCAGACACGTGAAGGTCGTGGTTGCCGCTGTTCTTGAGGAGCTGGATGGCGAGCGAGAGCACTTTGGAGCTGATGGCAAAGGAAGTGTACAGTGGACGTTGCGGGATGACGCTGATGAGGGCGGCAAGGCCTTTGGCATGGCCGTTGGCCCGTTTTGAGAGTTGAGCGATGCCGAGCGAGCCTCCGCCGTTGGCCAATGTAGTGAGATCGCGATTGAGCAGCTCGAGCACTGCAGCGAGCGTTGGGGAGAGATGGGTTGGTGACACCTGACACAAGGTCTTGAGACACCATGAAGCCTGGATCTGCACCGAATGGCTCGGGTGCGCGAGGCAGCGAATCAGCGGATCGTAGGCGGCATCGAGGACCTGTGGAGGTACACTGCCGAGCTGTACGAGCAGGCCGGAGATCTCGGTGAGTGCCAACGTCAAGGATGTCTTGGATGGCGGCTGTTGCTCGGGCATGACGGCGGGCCATTTTTTGAGGTAGTCGAGACAGATCTCTTGGATGGCAAGTACCTGTGCCTGTTCGCCAAGCATGCGCTCGCCGATGAGTTTGCGCAGGATGATGGTGACGCCGGTGCGGACGTTGAGGACGTCGGCACGAGTAAGCGAAGAACCACGAGAGTGATTGGGGAGATCATCGATGAGATGCTTGAGAATGGCGGCGTAGTTGGCATTGACCCAGGCGGAGCCCAGAGTCTCGAACAAGGTGGCGTAGACATCAAGAAGCGCTGCTCTGGCTTTGCGGCCGGTTGAGCTGCGCAAGAAAGGGAGCGAGAGCTGATCGAGCATGCCGACGGGCGTCATCATGGCTCGAGGCGCACTGGCTGCCGCTGCTGCAGCCGAAGGGGCCAGGTCTTGGTCGTCCGAGTCGTCGTCGGCGCCAGCGGCACCTTCTCTTTTCTTCTTGGCTGACTTTTTAGCAGGAGCAGGAGCGGGTGGAGTTTGCTCGATTTGGGTGGAGGCGAGAAGGCCTGCGATCATGCGGCTGAGGGTGCGTTTGGTAACAAAGTCAGCGGATTCGATGGCCTTGAGTGCGGGCGAAAGGAGATTCTCGACCTCGTTGCGTGAAGTGATGAGTTGAGCGTGGTGGACGATGGCGAGGATGCCGTCGGCACAGCCACGAACGACGGCACCTGCGCGATCCGAGAGACCCTGACGAAGCGCTTTGATGAGATCCTTGCCGACCTGGTCACCCAAGCTCTTGCCGGCTACATTGAGCGTCTTTTGGAGTGTCAGGAGTGCATGGTAGCGAAGGATGACGGGATGGCTCGCCTGCTTGAACACTCTTTGGGTCAAATTGACGATATCGTTGAAGAGAGACATGATCTGCTGACCTAATGAACCAAAGACCTCACCGAGAATGTAGAGGGCAGCGACGCGCACCTCTCTCTCTGCGGTTTTGGCTTTGGTCTCTTCGCCTGCGACTCGGACTAGGTTTTGCAAGAGATCGAAGAGAGAGCGCGAGTCAATGCGACGGAAGAGAAGCAGAACACATCGAGCGAGGAGACGTCGAGTGGGTCGCCCAGGACGTGGGACAGCTGTGTTGGGTGTGATCGTGATTGCATTGTCGTCGGCCTTGCCCAAGGTGACGCTAGGGCAAGCCAATTTGAGAAGAGCCGCTTCGAATGCAGATTGTTGTGACTTGATGGTGTCGAGTTCAGCTCTGGCAAGGGCCTGCTCTGCCTTGGAGAGCCATTCGATGACAAAGATCTCGCCCTGATCCGAGGATGTAGCTGCTTGGAGGCGTGGCTCATCGAGCTGAAGGGCGTCGCTGTATTGACTTTGCGAGTCGCTCGCCTGCGTTGTGGACGACATGGCGGCAATGTGATGCCACAGTCTAGCTTTGCTCTATCTAACCAGTCAGTCGAATTTGGGATAAGATAGTGAGAGTCAGGAGGAAAGTATGGAGTAGCAGCAAGCTCACCGCTTTCCATTCGATGGCTTCTCAAGCCCGAATTTCGGTGCAACCCTGTCACGCGTACCAGAAGCTGCTCTGTGCGTGCGACTGTTTCCCGATCGATCTGCGTTCAGGCACACAATGTTGATCAGCACAGGACTCACATTCAAGATATGGAGGGTGTTCACTCGGCCATGTCGTACACAGCAGAACTACGAGCATCCGAACAACTTGGCAGAAGATGTGCTGGCCATCGCTAAGATGAGACTGATGAAATGAATGAATCGATTCAGGCTGGCTTACTCGGCCCGATCTCTTTCTCTGGCAAGTCACAATTTTAGGCGCACTGGCCTCCACCTGTCTCGGCGTCACACTCACACTTTCCACTTGACAGCCTTCTTCCATGTTGCACTTCTTCGACACAGTTGCTTCGCATAGCTCAACAAGCTACGTTCCTCAACCTCGTCCATCTACCCTCTTCCTACTTTATCGAAAGCTTACGCCGCCATTTCCTTTCGACTTGACTTTCGAAGCGCGCATAAGCGTATCCGACGTTGGAAGCCTTCGCACCAAAGGGTCGTGGCCTGGTTGGCATCATGCGTGCGCAAAGGAGCGAGTCGGATCCCATCAACATTGTTGACAATGTCACACGACCTACAGACTCGCTCGCACAGGCGCAGGGGAGCGGCAATCCAACCTCTGCTACTCCTGACGAGAGCCAGACAATCGACATCATTATCGATGAGGACGACCACAATAAGGTCTTTGGATCTCAATCTTCGGTCCCACTCCAGCTGCCGCCTCGACCTCCAACACAATCGTCCATAGCGCATACGTCAGCGTCATGGGCTGCTCCTCCCTCGCCCCCTCCATCTTACCATCATGTCTCGCAGTTTTCAACGCATCCTGTTGCCAGCGAATCCTCCCAGAACGAGCCCACTCGCACCTATGCCTTTCGACTGCCGGCAGCATTGCATGAGTCTGGCCTGCTCTTCAACCCTCACTTATCCCTCGGCAAAATCAGCATCGTGCGTGATGCGCCTGCAGACGTCCAGCGCGACCCTGTCAATGCTGCCACTACAGCGCCAGCCGTTGCCTCCTCTGCGACTGCGTCGGCCGAAACTGCTCCTACACCTACGCTCGCCGAAATGGAAGCTTGCAAGCCACATCCTGACGCTCTTTTCGTAGCTGAATCGCTCGAGTGGAGACTCATTCTCGATCAGTCTCACGTATACAGCACGCCGCCTCCTGTCGAAAGCTCTCACAATGCAGCTCACATCTTTGATGCCTGTAACCTCCCATCTGGCTCCGTCGCCATGTACGACACTCTTCCCACCTCGATCTCGGCTCATGAGCAGCGCCATCCGGTCTATCTCCTTGAGCGCTGGGATCCAGCCTCACCGGGAGCTCCGCTACCCGTACTCGAAGACTTTAACAAGCACAGCTGCTATCTTTCGGGAAAACGCTTGCTCTCCAGCCCGCCGGATAGCATCGTGTCTGTTATTGATCGACACCTTCTCATGCGCTTCAAGGAGAATCGCGAGAACGACCCTGCCGTCGGTCTCACTGGGCCCGAGCATTTCATCCGTGCTCTTCGCGTGCTGTTGAAGGTCATCGGCAACTATGTGCACGGGGAGCGTCGTGGTGTGCCCACCACCAACGCCAATCTCACCCAAAAGCTCGGCTGGGATCAGATTTCGCGCCAGATCTTCCTCAGCCTCGGATGGTCGGACAGCAAGATGTCGGATGGTCGTAACGCCATTCTACCTCCCACCACCGGCCGGATATCTGCAAAAGATGCGTCAGCAGCTCAAGACTCTGATGGCCTCTTGACCGACAATGCTGGTGTTCATGTCATTCTGAAACGCAACATTCGTGCTTGGATGGAGCTCAACGTATGGCTAGCTTTCCACGTCGAGGAGCTGCGCAAGAGTAGACCAGGCTCAGCGCATATCACTCCTGCAGAGAAGGGAAATCTCTCCACGCGTGTCGTAGTGCAGTCCGCCTCCGAGTCGATACTCGAAATGATCGGCCTCCGTCAAGAGCACCTCGACACGTCGTATCGAACAGATCTGCCTGTCACCACCCTTGAGGCCTTCTTCACACTGGGCGCCTCTAGCACCAATCGAGACGAGCTGGTCAAGTTCGCCTACCTCATTAATATGGAGGCGAACCAAGACCGACGAGCTGTCGAGCTCTTCAACTGTCTAGACGAGATTTTTTCGTCGCAGCGGCGCACTTCACGCATTCTTGAGGAGCTTGTGACGTACGAGCGAAGTCAGGGGCGATTCACCGCGAAAGATCTCGACAAAGCCTACGAGTATCTTCATCTTTCCGCAACTCATTTGGGTCCGGATGTCGAGCGTGACAGCATCCCCATCGATTTGATTGTCGACAATTACAAAGCGAGAGCTCGTGAGGTGCTGATCAACAACAACGCAGCTGAGCACGCTGCCGTCAAGGACTCCCTCAAGATCATCGCCAGGCATCTCGGAAATCCCGATAGACTGGTGCAAGCGCTAGATGAAGATGTCGACATGGACATCGACCAGGCGTATAGCATGCTTGACGCCAATCCAGAGCTCGACGATTCCACACTCTTGGTGGTCTTTGATCTATACATTGCAGATGCCCCTGCTCGGCGCGATCTCCTGAGGCATGCCCTTCGAGCCATCGCTGAGCATCGCAAGAGCGAATTCCTTCGTCACTTCCTACGCACCGGTGAAAAGGACCCAGCAACCGCTGAAAGCTGGCAGCAATTGCCTTCCAATGACATTCCTGCCGGTATCGACAACATCGGCAACACGTGCTATCTCAATTCTGTGCTGCAGTACTTTTTCTCCATCACCGAGGTGCGCACGCGCGTGCTGCAGGCTGCTGCTACCGTCCAAGCTGGCGCCGGTCTGCCTAATCTAGCCGATGCAAAGGATCTCCAAGCCGACACAGGGCGAAGAGTTGGCGGACAACGTATCACCTACCGCGAATTGCAGCGTAGCAGAAGGTTCGTTGCACAACTTGGCCAACTCTTCCATCAGCTCATCCATGCCAATGCATTGTCCGTCCGTCCGGACAGAGAGCTTGCTTACTTGGCACTGGTCTCTTCTCGCGCAGAAGAGCTGGAGGGCGAATTCAGCTCGATGACAGAGAATGGAACGAACGGACAGAGTGAAGGTCCCGTCATCTCGTCTGATCCTGTGTCTCTGGAGGAAACGCAGGTCACAGGCACATCAGCTCCTGGACCATCTACAGCTGCCAACAGTGATATGATGGACACGACACCAGATGAGCCACATGCAGCTGTTCCAGCGGCATCCCCTGCTCCACCCGCACCTATCGTAGCATCCGGCCCGCCACCGCTGCCACCACGCCCTGGCCGGAGGGACACAGCTGCTGATCCAACGGAAGCAGCGATTCCCCCGCCAGCTCGACGCAACTCGCTGATGCAGCTGGGGGCGCAGCAGGATGTTTCGGAATGCTTAGACAACTGCATGTTCCAGCTTGAGGTAGCTTTGGCCATCAGCAAGACAATCAGCAACAACGCAAGTGAACAAAGTATGGAGGTCGACGGCAGGGAAGAGCCAAACGCGGCCAACACAGCTTCGCCTGATGACAACACGAGCGAGGATCTGTTGACCAACCTGTTCCTTGGCAAGACGTGCCAGCGCATTGAAGCTGACAGCATCGCAATCTCGAGCAGCGGTAGCGATCAGAACAACAAGGTCGCTGGCGGCACATTGACCCGACCGGCCCAGCCGCACAAGCAGCCAAGCACACACATCAAGCACGAGGTCTTCAAGATCCTCCCCATTGACGTGCTGGAGGAGGGACGTGATGTGTATGACGGCTTTGACGGATTCTTCGACTCGGATACGTTTGTGGCCACTTCCGGTGCCGTCCAACGCCGATCGGTGACGCTCTTGTCTGCTCCACCACTGCTGCAGATCCAGCTGCAACGTGTGCAGTACGAACGTGTGACGATGCGAGCATTCAAGTCGCAGGCCCATCTCGACATGCCCGAGACACTATACGTGGACCGATACATGGATCTGGACCCCAGCGATGGCGACAATGCCGTGCGTATTGTGAAGAGGCTCGACTACCAGGCGAAGCGACGCAAGATCGAGGAGCTGCGAGCTAAAGTAGCCGCGTGCAAAGATGGAGCCAACTTCCACTTGACGCAGACGCTAGCTCAAGCAGCGAATGCGGTAGAAGAGCTGGCGAGACTGCCTCCTCTGGCTGATCTGTCGGCGCAACTGGTAGAGATCTGCACACAGAGCGCTCAAGGAGAGACTGTGGATCCTTTGACCCTGTCACCACGCTCTCAAGCCAAGCAAGCTGCTTCGCTTGCCGAAGACCCTAGCGCAAATGCTGAGAACAGCAATGCTCAGGTTGCTGCCTCCAGCAATGCCACTTCTGCACCTGTGAGCATCTCGGACGAACGCTTGCCAGCGGCCTTGTCGAGCCTTATCGATCCTGGTCTGCCCACTCTGCTACGGGACGAAGCCAAACTGCTACGGGAACAAGTCAAACAGGCACAAGAGGAGATTGAGACGCTCAAGACCGAGATGGCGTCGATCTGGGCCGACGAGCGTCGCTTTGCCTACCGTCTGGTGGCAGTGTTCATGCATCGAGGAGAGGCAAGTCACGGACACTACTTCCTCAATCTACGCGGGGGAGGTCAAGATTCCAAGTGGTTCAAGTACAACGATTCGGCGGTGACCGAGACGAGTCTGGATGAGGTGCTGCGGGACAGAAGTGGAGCAACGCCTTACTTGGTGACATATGTAAGGGAGGATTATGTGCGGTTGATCGATCCCATTTGTCGACTGATTGAGGTGGAGCAACAGTCGCAGGGACAAGAACAGCAGCAGCCGCTGCAGGAAGGTGGGATGGAGGTGGAGAGTCAGAGAGAGACTGCGCCGGAAGCACTTTCTGGGTGGGAGAGTCACCCACCAGCAGTAGGTACAAAGCAGGATGATGTGAACACTGTGGCAGCAGCTAAGCCGTCGGTCGTCACTGATGCGATCCAAACGGCAGTAACGGAAACAGGTAGCGGCAACGAAAGCCCGATCAAACGAGCACGCACCGACGATTTGTAGACGTCCCATGTCATCATGCCATGCTGAATGCAAAGAAAGCCAATTCGATAGCTCACATTGAAGCAACTTGCTTTCAGACTGTGTGATTGAATGAGATCCCTTACATGGCTCTAGATTAAAATTTCAGACTGATACGAAAGAGTAGACCGCTACTCGGTATCGACATACACAATATACCCTTTGTCAGCCAATACGCCTCTATCCCTGATAAGTGTTGTATACTTGAGTGCCCATTTGGGTTTCAACCTCTTTGCGTCTGCCAGTTTTACCGGCAACTTGTGTTTGAACTCATCCATCAACCCTGGCAGCGTTCTTTGGGGCAAGACGTCTTTCCTATCGTTGTGAGCTACGAGTTGAATGCCCATCTTGGTGCAGTATGCGTCGAACTCGCGATCAAAGGCGCACGGATCCTGCTTGACGTTGATGGATACCAATCGTGGACGACGGGCTGAGGAGACGAGCGAGTATTCCATGTTCCAGAACGATCCTTCGGCTGAAGATGCGGACTGGATGATGGTGGATGATGAGTCGACGTCTGCAGATGCTTCTTCTGGGGTAGACGTGGAGATGGAGGGTTCGGTGGTCGAAGTGGAGAGTGGGATGGCGGGGGAGAAGAGGGGCATAGAGGGAGGTTGAATGGGCGGATCCAACGACGTCAAAAGCAGATGCAGGTTGGAAGGCGAAACATCGGACAAACCCAGAGAAAACAGTTGAGGATTCTGAGAGATGTGCGACCAGACATGCTTGACAGGGTTGACCCATACCGATTCCTTGTGTTGCTGCTGCTGCTGCTGTTCTGCCGAAGATGCTGCGGCTGGTGGAGAAGACGGGAAATGCTTGTGCGGCCGAGAGTCGAGATCGAGCGTAGGAAATGCAAGGACGAGGGTGTCGATGGTGATGATGCCCGTGGTCGAGGTGAGCCGCGTCAGCGCATCATCGACCAAGCTGGGCGAAAGATCGTTGGGATCCAAGAAGAAGAATTTGGCAGTAATGTCGTACGAGCTTCGATGGTCTGGTGAACAAGGATCTGCGATGGGGTTGGTGATGGTTGCTGGATTGGGGAGGGCAAGCGTGGCTGAGCGAGGATTCCAGTGGTAAGAAATGTAGGGTCGTTCCTGATCGTGTGTTGGAAAGAAGCCTTTCTTGACGTTTGCTGCGGAAGAAGAGGAAGAAGAGGAAGAGGCGCCATTCGAGCCTGCAGTGGCAGCAGCAGCAGCAGCAGTGGTGGTGGCGGTGGCGGTGGGCATGGTTGCCAAAGGGTCGCAGCCTGAACCAGCGCCCGAGTTGGGTGAAGTTGGAGTGTAATCATCGGGATGACCATCGAGAGCAAAGTGGAGGGTCTGATGGATTGCGTGTGCGAGTTCTCCATCGGCCGATGGTTTGAGGGAACGAGAAACGTCGTGGGTGTGAATGTAGAGTGTGCGGAATGCTGCACCTTGGCTTGCCTCTGTTGCTGTCGCCATTGTTGCTGCCAGGATGAGAGCGCTAAGACGGCTCTTGTGTGGAAGAGAAGGCAGTATGGAGTGGTAGAAGGCACGACAGTTGAAGAAGAGAAAGAGTGTCCGAAGGTTTGGATAACCAATGAATGGCTAAAGTCCGACGGCGGCTGCTGTCGGTCGGAATCTTGTCTTGTTTCAGTTGCAGGCGGCAATACAGTACAGTACAGTAAAAGCCATGTGGAATTGGCACTCTCTGCGAATCAGCTCGGTTCCGTGTGCGCTTTTTTGAAGTGTGTCAAGAATGACGAGCTAACATTCAAGAGCAAAAACAGGGTCAATAGACGCACGGCCGCAGAGTTGGGAAGCTGCAGCCCCAAGATGGTTACAGGCTCAACCTCCACGCTCACGGCCCACGTCTAACAACAACCAACTCTTCCAACAAGTAGTAGCCGAGACACAGGCATTGCTACCCTTCCCCTTTGCCCCTTTGCCACCAGCATCCGCACTTCATCCTTCCATCATACAACACCCGCAACGATCCACCAATCGCATTCATCGGCTTCGATCAACACGCGAAATGTCTTGTTCGACGTCTCTGTGAGCAAACCCTGTACTGCGATCCGCCGCCGACGGTCACCACAGTCGAAGCTGAGCTTTGGCTCGGCAGCGTCAGCATCACCAACAGCAATGGAGCGCAACGACTCGTCCGATTCGAATCCTTGGGGAGCGGAGCCATCCTATGCTCAACGCATCACTTCGTTTCACGCCGAACAAGACCGATCCTACGATCAGCAAATGGACGATGTGCTTGCTTCTCCTCCTGCTTCCCACGCAAATGGGTCGCATCAGCCTCCTCGCCCTTCATCAGATGGCACCGCAAGGAACGGAATGGATGTCAACGACGACGATGACGATGACGATGACGATGACGATGACCAAGATCAGTTCGTATACGACGGAGTGGATACAACAGCACAGGCTTCGACTTCGACACCCGATGACAGCAGCGCATCCATCGACATGAACTCCGACACGTATAGTGCCAAGCTCAAGGACATCCTCGGCAGCGATGATGAACAAGATCACGAGATGGATGGCCCGGTATTGAATGGTCATTCCCATTCGCAAGAGCCTTTGGACTCTCCTTCCTCGCCGACGACACAAAAAGGTCCCATCTTGCAACCAGATGCAGATGCCTCTTCCAGTTCGACTCTTCGTCACGCCGATGTAGCACCCAGCGATGATGGTTCCTCTTTCCGATACCCGCATCCTCTGCCCAACGATGTCAGCTTCGATACGCGCTCGGCTTCCTCACACCAGAATCAGCAGCAGCCCCGCCAGCATCTACCGTCACAGCCCTCTTCATCACGCATTTTCACGCCCAGATCTACATCCGGCACCGGTCTATCGCTCCTGCGGCAATCCCACACAATGACTTCTGCTTCGACTCCCCAACGTCCCATCGCCTACCCTTCCTTATCTCGGTTGCGCGCCTCGGTAGGTAGAGCGGCCAGTGCCTCCCTTGCGCTTCCCAAGCATCTTCAAGGCGAGTCGGGTAGATCGTCAGCCGAGATCCCTGGCTCTCCATCCTCGTCTTCGTCTCGAAGGAAACCACGGTCGCCCCTGCCCTTCGAGTTTACAGCGAATGGTCTTGCGGGAGCCCTTGAGCACTCATCGAGGGACGATGACGCCAATCGATCCGCCGTGGCAGAGTCTTCCACCACACAACGATCTCGACAGAGCTCCTTCTCCACCAGTGTGAGCGGTTCCATCATCGGTCAAAACAAACGTCGTCGTCCACGTGCGTCGTTCCCATATGGTGGCACTCTCCCTGGCGCCACGCTGCCATCCGCACAGAGCGCCATCTCTCTGCTCAGCGATCCTGCATCGTCTTCCTTTTCCGCGAATCGCCTCGGTGGTGGCCAGGATGTCGTGCTTGGCGGGACTAGTGAGGAAGACGACAGCGCCCTCGCAGCAGGAGGATCTCGTCTCAAGGAGACCATCTTCAATGAGCGCGAAGAGCTCAGTCGCGACTTTGTCAAGTGGTCTGCTCTGCGGCGCATCATTGCCAACGCAAAGTCTCGATCCGATGCCGCCGACCCAGTACCCACCGTACTGGCTGTGGCAGGTGGACTCATCGCCGTCGGCACCCGAGGTGGTAGGACGATCGTATGCGATTTTGCTCAGGATCCAATAGCTTCCTGTGGACACGACGGCCGTGGTCATGGTGACGCTGTCACCGCCCTGGCCCTGTCTTCCGACCACTCTTTCCTTGGCGTCGGTCATGCATCCGGCAACATCTTCCTGTACGACCTATCGAACCCAGGGCGTGCAGCTCGCCACGTTCCTCCAGTACCCTTATCCTCTGTCAAGGCGGGTAAAAGAGAAGGCCATCTCTCCGGGTCCGCCATCGTCCACATTGGCTTCATCGGTCTCCGGCACACTGCCATCGTCACAGCCGACAACAAAGGTCTAGCATTCTACCACGCACTTGGCAAGATCCTCGGCGTCAGCTCCAACGACACACTTCGACTGCTTGGCAAATACCCTCAGTACGAACACGAAGATGAGCTCGGCCTTAGTGACGGCAAGAAGCGTAACACTATCTTCCAGCTGAGTGCGCTGCCACTTGGCCCCCGACCGCATCCCGCTGACGAGACGACCTTCATCGCCATGATCACGCCGACAAAGATGGTGCTTGTTGGATTGAAGCCGGCGCCAAGGACATGGTATCGCAAGGTGAATCGGTCCCCAGCAGCCGAGAAGCTCGGCGCAGCTGCGCTGGTCGAGGAGCAAGCCGCGCAGGAGCCAGGCTGTCTCGCATGGTATCCGGCATCGACAGAGACAGATGGCAAGCGCAAGCGTCAGACGAACCCGATCCTCGCTTTCTCGTTCGGTGCAACACTGCATCTGGTGCGACTTGTGGTGCGCAAAGTAGAGCAGCGACCGGATCCGAGAGTTGCACGTGCCGGAAGCGCTCCCACTGCCAGTGTGGTGGTCGAAGAAGTGGATCCGGTCGAGCTGACGGGCGAAGATGGGATTCAAGAACCAGATCATATTGTGGCACTGCAGTGGTTCAGCCCTGATCTGCTCATGTTGACGACAAAGTCGGGTCTCGCGCTCTTCGATTGCCGTACAGGCAAGGTGATGGAGCGTATGAGGGGAGGCAGTGCATCTGCTATCCTAGCCAAGACTGTCGAACAGCGATATTACGACGCTGTGCTGCTCGGAAAGCCTTTCGAGCCTCATGCCGAGACACAAAGCAGCGATGATGTTGAAGCGACCGAGACACAAGGTGCTCGCTCATGGGCTCTCAACCACAGCGTACGCATCTCCAAGGGACGCTCCTTCTTCCTGACCAGGCAAGATCTTGTGGTCGGCACCCTACTCTCTTGGGCAGATCGACTGCTTCTCTATGTCTCTCAGGGCGACTTCCTCTCAGCCATCGAGCTCGCTACGCATTTCCACCAGGGCAAATTCCCCGGATCCGCTGTTGGCCTTCCCTCCGACCCCAACGAGCGCACCGCCATCGTCGCAGACAAGCTTAGAGAACTCTTGGCCGCCTCAGCAGACTACGCCTTCTCACCGGACCGGCTCACCGATTCGACCCACGTTACGCCCGACGGTCGCGGGGTTGATAGAACCTCACTTTTCCAAGGCCTTGCACGCGTCTCTGCACGTGCATGTCTCTCGCTCAACGACCTCGATTTCCTCTTTGACACGCTGTACGACAAGTACGAGGACAACGGAATCGAGGCCATCTTTGTCGGGCAGATGGAGGATTTCATCGTCTCTGGGGAGCTGCGAACCTTGCCGATTCCAGTGGTGCAGAGGTTGGTTGCGTTCCGGAGAGACAGGCAAGAGTATGCCCAGGCAGAGAGGATCATTTGGCACGTTGATCCAAAGTCGTTGGACCTAGACCAGGCGCTGTCGCTGTGTCTCGACAGACGGCTGTACGACGCCCTGATCTATGTGTTTAACGCCGCGCTGGAGGACTACGTGTCACCGATCATCGAACTTTTGCACCCGCTACGAAGGGCGATCCGCCGACGCCGACAAGAAAAGGAAGGAGATGATTTGGAAGATGCGAGTAGCGATCCTTACGCCCATATTCGAATCTCGGGTGCTACCGAGGATGCGCAGCAAGATTGGGAATTGGAAGAACGCGACCTGGAAGATGGCTACCGCGTCTTTTCGTACCTCTCCGTGATTCTTACTGGTAACAGATACCCAAGCCAGGAGCCGTTCGAAAACGACGAGCAAGCAAGCAAGGCCAAGAGCTCCATCTACCACTTCGTTTTCTCAGGCAGTTGCACGCTCTGGCCTCCCGGACCTGGCGGTAAGCTTGTGCTCTATGGGATCGACGAAAGCCAACACAACACCAACGCAGATCACGATGCAAGCGATGCAGGAGACCACGAACCCATCTATCCATATCTCCGGCTCCTTCTCGAGTTCGATGCAGAAGCCTTCCTGGACGCGCTTGATCTCGCCTTCGAAGACGGTTTCTTGGACGACGAGGATGTAGTGGGCAAGCGGATCAGCAGGCAGCTTATCGTTGATGTGCTGTTGGAGCTGACCAGCGCCCATACGGGCGACAGCTCAGCATTCGACCATCCCCGTCTGCAGTCCGCCGAGACTTTGGACAACCCCACAAGTTTCAACATCCACAGATCACAAGACTCGAGGAATGCGCCAAGATTGCCACTGATGGCACGCATCTTTGTCCACATCTTTGTCGCCCGAAACGCGCCCAAGTATCCGCAGTTCATCCATCTTTCGCAGCAAAATGTCGACTTGCTGCTGCGGTCGCTAGCACTGCCCACCGACGGCGTCGGGGATGAAGCGGATCCCGAGGTGGAAGAATCTACACGAGAGGATCGCGAATTGGCAGCCGAGTGTCTGCTGTCGCATTACAAGCCCCGGTTTAACGATGATTGGCTGCATGTTTTTGAACGTGCCAGCTTCTATCGGATCCTGAGATCGGCGTTTAGACAGGAGAAGAAGTGGGATCGCTTGCTTGGGATGTATCTGCGCGAGCATCTGCAGGTGGATCCGCCTTATGCTGTCGTTGACGTTGATGCCGGAGAGGAAGGGAAGAGCAGGGGCGGTGATGTGTTCTCCCACCTTGAGGAGACACTGTTCAACGCCGCTCGAAAAGATACTCCGAATAGGCAAAAGGTTCAGGAAAGGCTGCACGAACAGCTTTCCGGTCATATCATTGATCTTCTCGATCTGGATCCGCTCAAGACGGCGGGCATGCTCGATCGGTTCTTCCCAGAAAAGCACGGAGAGGTGCTGCAAAGGTTGGCGCAACTGGATGAGAAGAGGTTGATGCTCTACCTGCAGTGCTTTTTTGAGCCTTTGCAGGTGAGTAAAGCCGCTACTGCTTCCGCTGGCATCCCCCAGCATTACCTTGGCGAAAATGCAGAAGGAGATCCGGGCTGGACCGACAGTGGTGCGAACAAAGCCTCCATCAGCGCGGCATACAACGCCGATGTCGGGCTAGCCAATCCCGATCATCTGCAGCGCCACGACCGAGAAACCTACCTCGACCTTTTGTGCAGGTACAACCCAGAAGCGGTGGTTCGCAACCTCGACTCGCGCGGCGCCCTCTACTTCGATCTCGAGCGACTCGTCCAAGCATGCCGCAGCGGTGAGGCTGCCATTGATGGCAGCAGGGTGACGAGGAACAGCGATGCGGTATTGTGGGCGCTCGATAGGCTCGGAAGGTCGAAAGAAGCTTTTGAGGAGCTCGATGCGGCTTGTGCTCGGACAGCTGACTCGCTCGTCTATGTAGCTTCTTCAGCTACGACCGACTCGGCGGCGGCGGAAGAGCTGCTGGGAGATGTGAGGCGATGTGTCAGTGTCGCGGTGCGGTTGTGTATCGAACGTGCGAATGCGTTTGGCGGGGTGGGGCAGAGCGATGATGAAGATGATGTGGAGGCAAGAAGTGGGAAGAAGGTGGGGGAGAGAGTGGACACGGACGAAGTATGGTACAGATTGCTAAGGAGCTTGGTGCGGTTGGTGCACGATGTCGCGCATCTGGGCGGCAATTCCTCCACCCCTCAAAAGGAAACCGAGGATACCTCCCGCCCGAAGCAGCTTCTCAACGGAGTCCGCGATATAGTCCAAGACACACTCTCAGATCTGATCTCTTCGACGGCCGCTGAAGCTGTTTCTTTCCCTGCCTTGTTCCGTCGGCTTACTGGTACTCCGACTACCACCGTCAGCAACACCTCGATGGACGCCAATGCAGACGCTGGGGGAGTGGCAGAGTATTACGCCGAGATCCGCTCCGTTCTCGACGGCATGCTCTCTGCATACCATCTGCGAGCGGAGCTACTGGCGATCACAAACAAGCTCTTTGACCGGGATACTTTCCACCAATTCCGCAGGTTGCATGCGCAACGGAGACATGGATGGAGACCTTCCGCGGGGGCCAGATGCGCCGGTTGCGATCTTGTCGTTGTTGGGCCTAAGCGCGGCTCTGCTTCCAATACTGTATTCACTGGCGAGGTGGCCATCAATATGCAGTCGCCAGAGACAGAGGCGGGAGAGATGCGAAGCAACTCCTTACAACCCTCTCGTCAGCCCTCGTTCTCTTCAAACGACGGCAGACGCCGATCGTCAAGCACAATGCTCACCGCCAACACCACCACTCTGCTCCAGCATCATCATCGACGGGCCAAATCGCCTTATGACGAGAAAGCGGCCCCCTTGGCTTCCCCCCGAACTGACAAGGGCAAAGGGGTGGTAAGGAGCGCGTCTTCCGAGCTCTCAATGTCCGGTACTGATGCCGTTGGAATGGGTGCAAGACGGTTTGCTAGCGATGGTGGGAATAGTGGAGAAGTGGATGGCTACTTTGCAGACCATGAGGGCAGATGTCCGTCCACTTATGGTATGGCCATGTCGAGGAGTGGGTCAGTAGCTAGCAGTATTGGCGTCTCACTTCGGATCAACGACGAGCCAATGGAGCGCAGAGGCTCGCTGGCGACCGAAAATGAAGAGGAGGAAGAGAAGGAGGAGGAAGACGGGGACGGTACGTTGACACCATCTCACTTCGGACAGCCTGCGGAAGCAGGTGCAAGTGCAGCCGGTGTCAACGGACAGGACAAGTCGCTGAATGAAAGTGGGACAGAGACGTTGGGCGATTTGGTACCGAGGCAACAAGGCGAGGAGGTGGCACAGGAGAGCCAACGGTTGGTGGTGCAAAAATGTGGTCTTGTCTGGTGTGAGAGTTGTTGGTTGCGTGCACACCCGCACACCAGCCTGTAACCGATCTACCTGTCGCATTCAGTTCACTTGATTTACTCAGCTCACTCGAACGATCTCAAGATGATCTTCGCAAGCTTTATCCGTCAATTCGCCCCCTCTTTGTGGAGTTCTCTCTGAGACAGTGACAGGAGAAAGAAAATTGCGTTCGATCAGATGTATTTGCAAGAGAAGAAGATGTGGAAACTAGGAGGAGGACTTGCCAACTTCAGCTGGAAGATCAGCCGCGACAGCAGCGGCAGTTGCATCAGCGGCAGTGGTAGCAGTAGCAGCGCCGAATCCACCAGTAGATCCAAATCCACCAGCACCACGCAGAGTCTCATCGAGACTCTCGACCTCTTGCACGTCTGGAGTTGAGATCTTCTCGATGATGAGTTGGGCGATTCTGTCACCCGCATTGACTACGATTTGGGATGGTTTGAAGAGGAACGAGAATTTGGTTAGCATGCCGGTTCTTGGTCTCTCATTCTGCGGGGTGGAGTGACGATGTTACTTACTGGTAAAATCGGCATCACCAAAGTTGAACAGAAGGACACCGAGCAATCCTCTGTAGTCTTCGTCGATGACACCTGCGCCCGTGTCGATGCCGTGTTTGCTCGCGAGACCCGAGCGGGGGGCTACGCGACCGTAGTGACCTGTGGGGATGGCGAGGCAGATTCCGGTTTGAACGACTTTGCGTCCACCCCGCGGGAGTACGACCTTTTCGGCGGAATAGAGGTCGTATCCTGCAGCGAGGGCGGAGCCGCGGGTGGGAAGTTTGGCGAGTGGGTGAGCGGGATGGCGCTGGACCAGGAGGCGAAGAGGGGAGGACGACATGGTTGCGGTGGTAGTGGTGGGGTGGGTGAGCTTGGAACTCTTTGCTGGTCGGGGAATGTCTTCGTTTTGGAGAGGTTGAAAGGCGGAGGTGGTCATGAGTAGAGGAGAGGAGAGGTGTTGTGATAGGTTATGGTAAAAAGAGGACAGGGAGAAAGGTCTCTGACAACAAAAAAAGGCAAAATTGACGGACCGAGTGAATATCGCGTGCCGCGTAAATTGACGCGTTCGCGGTTACAAAAAAAAATAACAGATTTGTGCAAATGTTGAGTCTAACAAAAGCAATTTTTGGGCCAAACAGCATGTTTTCATCGACACGAGAACGTGGAAAGTGGAGGAAATTTCGGGCTGAGTATCATCACACAGCCGCCACACGTCACTCTTCCATTGCCGCCACCAACACCACCGTCCATATATAGTACAGGCTTGATTTTGACAAAGCCATCACAGACACTTTTCCCTACCATCACACCGATGGACTAAGGTAGTGGCCGACCGGTCTGGTCCTCTGCTTTTAAATCTCAACTCTGCGAAACTTCAATCGATTTCCGACAGTTCCCAATCTAGCTTGTGCGTCCTTGCTCAGCCGCACGCAAGCGGTCTCGCCATAGCAACTATGTCGGTTTATCAGCACGTCAGCAGGGTTGCGCAGCGCGCTGCCATCCGCGCACCCCTCTCTCGCATTCACCTCCGTCAACCACTCTCTCGTCCCACCGCCTGCGACGCCACCCTCAGCAGCCATCTCACCGCCCCAGCCCGCGGCATGCATGTGCGCGCCATCTCGTTCAACTCGGTCCCCAAAGCTGCTTTCAGAGCCGTTCGTTTACCCGCGTACGGTATCGCTGCTGGTGGCGGTGCGCTGGCGTATGCAAATTACAAGGTGGACGAGTTTAAAGATCTTCTCGGAAGGTCGTACGGCAGATTTTCGGATCGGGCCAAGGAGGTGTATGGCGGATTGAGCGAGTTTGGTGCCGATGCGCTCGATAGCGCAAGAGAAGGATGGGAGGAGCTCGCCGAGAGGATCGACGGGATCGAATTGCCCAAATTGCAGACCCCAGAATTTTTGAGAAATCTTTTTGCGGGAACCAAGGACGATGGGGATGGCGTAGAAGGTGAGGATGCCTCTAGAGCGAGCGGCAGTGGTGGACCTGATCCCAATGGAGCACCGACCTTGGCTGGTGCCGCTGCTGTAGCTACCTCGTCTCTCTTTGGCGACGACGAAGAGGCGGACGGAGTAGCAAAGGGCAGCACAGAAGAGCTGATGCTATTGACCAGGAAACTCATCGAAGTGCGCAACATCTTGAAGGAGATCGATCACGATTCGGACCAGCTCACCCTGCCGTCGATTGTTGTCATTGGCTCGCAATCTAGCGGAAAGTCTTCCGTTCTCGAAGCGATTGTCGGCCACGAGTTCCTCCCAAAGGGCAACAACATGGTCACCCGCCGTCCCATCGAGCTTACCCTCATTCACACCCCTGCACAACCCGGCCGTCCCACCAAGGACACTGTCGTCGAATACGCCGAGTTCCCCGGTCTTGGCTTGGGCCGTATCACCGACTTTTCGCATGTCCAGAAGACGCTCTACGACCTCAACATGGCCGTCCCCGCGTCCGAGTGCGTTAGTGACGAGCCTATCGAGCTGCGCATCCACAGTCCACACGTTCCTGACCTCACCTTGATTGACTTGCCAGGCTACGTCCAGATCGCAAGCATGGACCAGCCTGATGAGCTTAGGGAAAAGATCCAGAAGCTCTGCCACAAGTACATTCAGGAACCCAACATCATCTTGGCGGTCTGTGCCGCAGATGTGGATCTGGCCAACTCGCCTGCGCTCAGGGCTAGTAGGCAGGTCGATCCGTTGGGGCTCAGGACCATTGGAGTGGTGACCAAGATGGATCTGGTCCCGCCCGAGGTGGGAGCTGGAATCTTGTCGAACAACAAGTACCCGCTCGCGTTGGGCTACGTGGGTGTCGTTTGCAAGAATAACCTCGGCGTCTTCCAGAGCTCCAAAGGTCACGATCGACAGGGAGAGGGTAGGATGTCGAGCTTGGTCCTCAAGCAAGAGTCGGACTACTTCAACGCCAATCGAGAGCATTTCCGTGCGCCCACACGAGGACGCAATGCGGGTGTGCAGCCGATGACGGGTACCGACACGCTGCGACGACGTCTCATGACGGTGCTCGAAGAGAGCATGGGTTCTTCATTGCATGGTATCGCCAATGCGGTCCAAGTCGAACTCGAGGAGGCGAGCTACCAGTTCAAAGTGCAGTACAACGATCGCAGCATCACGGCCGAATCATACGTTGCCGAGACGATGGATGCGTTGAAGCTCCGCTTCAAAGAGTTTGCCTCCAACTTTGGCAAACCCGAGGTGCGCGCGTTGCTCAAACAGGCGCTCGACGAAAAAGTGATGGACATTCTGGCGCAGATGTACTGGAGCGATGCACGAACCCCGGAGCTGTCGCAGTTGGCAGATGCACGCAAAGTGTCGCCCGAAGATCTGGATAAGTACTGGCTGTACAAGCTGGATGCGTCTTCGTCTGCGTTGACGAAATCTGGGATTGGGCGACTGTCGACGCAGTTGGTTGTGGACAGTATTCGAACTCAGATCGAGCATCTGGCGCAGAGCGAACCGTTCAACCATCATCCGGAAGCAGCCGAGCGCATTGTTGCGTTTAGCACCGCCATCCTGCGCGATCGGTTTGGGTTGACGGCCGATCAGGTTGAGAATTGCGTAAAGCCGTTCAAGTACGAAGTGGAAGTGGAGCCTACCGAATGGGAAGCGGGGCGAGTGAGGTCGGTGCAGTTGGTGGAGAGGGAGCTGAGTATGTGTGATACGGCGTTCAACAATATTAAGAAGTTGCTCGGTGGGAGACGGTTGAAAGGGGCCATGGAATACGTTACTCATTTGGAGGAGAGGGAGCGCAAACGTGTTCAGGCGCGACTCAGGGCTCGCGAAGCCGCACTTACCGCCTCTGCCTCTTCCTCTACCACTTCACCCTCGGACCTCACGGTAGACGAAGACGACAGCAACGACCCAACGCGACCCGACTACAACTCGGCGCTCCTCATCAAAGCTCGCGAGGCCCTCTTCCTCAACGACCGATCACGCATGCTCCGCACCCGTCTCTCGACCCTCCAATCCAAACGATGTCGTTGCGGACCCGCCAACAAACCGTTCTGTCCGGAAACATTCCTCAACATCGTCGCCGACAAACTCACCTACACAGCCGTCATGTTTATCAACATTGAACTGCTCAGCGAGTTCTTCTACCAATTTCCACGCGAAATCGACGCCAAACTGATCTACGATCTGGACAAATCCGAACTGGCACGTTTCGCAAGGGAGAATCCATCCGTGAAACAACATCTGGATCTACAGGATCGGAAGGAAAAACTAGAAGTGGTCATGGATAGATTGGGTGATCTGGTCAAGTTGTATCAGGAAAAAAATGGGAAGCCTAGTGGTGGTAGTCGATGGAGCTTGTTCTGAGGAATTTTGTATACCCGTTGTGGGGGGGGAAGAATGGTTGTTGTTTCGACTCGATATGAAGTTTTGCGATGCGAGTGTGAAGTTGGGGTTTGTGGATTGGTAAGGTGATTTGTGTATTTTGCGGATGTCTGTGTTGCTGGATGGTCTTGAATTTTAGGAGGGGTTAGGTGAGGAGGTTTTTTTCTGGATTAGCAAGTTGTATTTGGGCAACTTTTTGGGGATGAGACCAACATTGGTGGTGATAGACATGTATGGATTGGGATGGAAGCAAACTGTTTCTGCACACTATGCTGGTTTTGGGGAAGGACAAACTTTGCTTGGTACTTTGTTAGTTTCCAAGAATCTCGACATGTAAAATTAGTCTTTGCCACTCCTGATGATGAGGTGTGTTGTCGATTGTTAACTTAGAGACACTTGTCCAGTTTATAAAGGCAACACTGTGGCACTTGCTTCTCACCACCATCAAGTGTCAGCTTCCACCACCGCATCGGATTATCCATGAATCATTCTTGTCTCCACCATCCGGTGACAAGCCCAAATGACTGTGCTTGGTGAAAGACTCCCCAAGTCATATCCTAAAAAAAGGAAAAATCCACCCCGGAGCCACCTCCTAGAGCCACCCCGGGTGGCTCCGTTGCGAGGCCAGCTTTGGAGCCACCCCCGATTGGCTGGCTCCGCCACCGCAGCCACCCGGGGTGGCTCCCTAAGTGGCTCTGTTGTGAAGCCACCCCAGGTGGCTTCACAGCTGGCTTCTCAACAGAGCCACCCGGGGTGGCTCTAGGAGGTGGCTCTTGGCGAAGCCAGCCCAATACAGCAATCGTCATCCTGGCCGGCAGCACATCAGCACAGTCCTGCTGACGGCCATGGATGATGGTAGCACCATCATCCATGGCCGTCAGCGCAATCATATGAGCATAATGACCATGGGTTAGATTATCAGAGCGTGCTTGCGTGAAACGAAATTGTGAGACACAGTTGCTGAAGTGCTCGAACGGCTGAACGAGGGAGGAGGTGATCAAACTGCTACTGGACAAGTCGCCACGTCACACCTTTTTGCGTAGCGTCAATGCTGAGTTATGCATGCTGAACGTAAGTCACGTCAAGAAAGGCGGACTGTCTGCTTACCAAAGAATCGGGACGCGCTGGTGCTATCGAACTCAATGGCGAATACACTTGCTGGTCCACAAGTCTGATGCTCGATGTGAGACTCTGCTAGCTCGAAGTCAGTTTGCGTGGCCTGATCGACTTTGGTGGAGCGTGCAGCAGTATCCGGCTTGTGCTGAGCGCTGAGCGTGGACTGGTGAGATGCATGGCGCTTGCTTGATGGTTCGTCGACTGGGGACTCGCTAACGCACCGGTAACTGCGCTTCTTGATGCGCTGGGTCGACGATATTGGGAATGAAGGCGAGTAGACGATCGATGATTGAGAAGGTGAGTCTGCCGACTCTGATACAACGACAGGCGATTGAGGTAAAGCGGGCGGGGGTGGGTGGTCGTCCAGCTGCATCGGTGAAGGTGAACGAAGTGTCAGCAAAGAGGGGTTGGGCGTGTGGATGGGCGGCGTGTGGATGGGCGGCGTGTGGATGGGCGGCGTGTGGATGGGCGGCGTGTGGATGGGCGAAGAGGGTGGAGCGAGCAGTGGAAGAACCACAGGTGTCAGAGGTCTCGTGCGCTTGATCTCCTTCCAGAATTGGGCTGGGATCTCGGTTGGTGTACAGAACAAGTCGCCCAGACTAAGGCGCTTGATCGGCAAACAAGGTTGGGGTTTCATCGTACGAAACTGCTGCTGGCTGAACTGATCGAGCTTTTCGCTCAGACCCAATTGACGCAATGTGACGACGGGCAGCCAAACCGCGGTATCCGCCTGGCCCAGCAGGACCTTGTATTCGAGACCTTCCTTGCCAATGCGGTTGCCTAGAATGACGTCTTTGGTGTGAGCCATGATGCGAGGAATGAGCTGATCCAGCGTGCGAAGCACCGATACGAGTTGACCGATATGAGTTGGAGCGGGGGTTGAACGAGCTGAATGAGTTGAGCGATGAGCGTGTTGACCATAGTGCGCTGAACAATACTCAGGGCAAATGATGTTGTACGAAGTGATGAGCGAAGTGATGAGCAAAGTTGTACAAAGCACTGAGTTAAGTTAAGCGCAATGAAGTGAGCGGCTTCGGGATTCGGGGAACTTACCCAAGGTTGGTGCGCAGAAACCTTTCGTACGGAAACTAAGCTTAGGCCACCGGATCCTGACCTTCCTCAGGAAGGAGCATTGTTCCGCCCTTGTGCAAGAGAGAGGGTCGCCGCCAATAACAGCGCCAGAGGCGTCAAGTGCAACGCTGCCGGGGAACGGTCCAGGGCCGGGTGGAGGAGGGATCGTGCCGCCGCTGCTTGCCCATCGCTGTTGATGGTTGGCATACTCTTCAAGCTCGTTGTAGTAGGCATCGCAGAGCACTTCCAGTTCCTCCTCAATAGCGGAACGCTTGCGGCTACAGACAGCACAGCTGCAGAGGAACTTTTGCTGCTCCTTCATCTTCTTGAGGATCGTCTCCTTCTCGACTTGGACGAGCTTCTGCCTATCCTTCATTGAGAGACCGAGCCAGAATTCCTTGATGCGTTTGCGCTCCTCTGCCGAGCTGGTCGACCAGATCTTTGCGTTGTTGGTCGGTGGATTAGCTGCGGGTTGCTGTCCGTGGGTCAAGGACGAGACCGAGCGCTTGCCCGAGTTGGACGAAGGTGGAACGCCGTTGGCGGGTCTTGCTGGCGTCTTGCCGGTTGAGTTGAAGGTCATTGGCTGTTTGCCAGCGGCTCGCGAGCTGGGAGGTGGTGGATTCGAGTTACGAGCGACCGAAGAGACGTTGGTTGAGGGAGGCGGGTGGTTGGGGACGGGCTTGGGCGGCGGAGGCACTTCGACTTCAATCTCGTGTGCTTCGTCATCGCCATGTCCATTTCTGGCTCCAGCGCCACCTTTCTTCTTCTTCTTCTTCTTCTTTTTGTTCTTACTTGCAGAGCGCAGTTCATCCGGATGGACAGCCATACCGTTGGCTCTATGCGCGTGATCTGCGCCATCCTGCATCCAGACACGCTCGCAAGCACGAAGAAGGCCGCCTTGGGCATCGAGAACCTCGTCGTCCTCCTCAAGCTCTCCGTCGTCATAGTACTGAGCGCCGTCGTCTCCATCGTCGTCGAATCGATCGATCTCGTCGTCGAAGTTGTCGTAGAGGACAACAGGAGGTGGCAGTGGCTCGACGGGTGGCTGCGTGGGAGGCGGGTTCGCGCTGGAGGCGTACTGTGCGTAAGAGCCGTTGGTCGAACCAAGGTGCGCACTGTTGGCGGCATTTGGGTGAGGGTGCAAGGGCAACGCCTGGTCAGGATGCAGTGCCAAGTTGGCAAAGATAGATGCATCGAAGGGCAGTGGCGGGTAGGGGTGAGTGCCGGGCGGATACTGCTGGAGATGGCGCTGGGATGCATGCGCGGCCTGTTCCAACTGTTGAGCGACGGCGATCATGGCTTGGGTCGAAGCGTGACGGTTGGCAGGGTCGTTTGCATTGTCGTTCAGGGCAGCTTGTGCTGCTGGAGGGAACTGACCAAGAGGCAAAGCGTTGCGAATAAAGGTTCTCAGATGCGCAGGGAGCGATGTCCAATAGGCATCGTCATCGGGGATCCCTTGCGCGTCGCCCTCGATCCTTCGGTAGAGTTCGCTTGCTGCTGCCAAGAGCTGAGCCTGTGCCTGTGCCCTGGCCGCAAGCGAAGCAGGCGAACGAGGACGCTGGCCGAGCGCAGCCGCAGACTGAAGGTCGTATTCGTGATCGTCGATAAAGTCTGAATCCTTTGCCTTGGATTTGGACTTCTTCTTCTTCTTCTTGGCGGAAGAGAGGGCAGCGGTGTCTGCGTTGTGATTGGAGACGGGGGAGACTGATCGTGGCGGCGTAGATGCGCCGGCGACGGGTTGCTTGGGGTGCTGCATGGGAGCTGGTGTGGACGGCTGAGAAGGATGTTGGTGCTGAGCAGCGTTGGCCAGCTTGGGTGGGGCAACAGCTGCACCGCGCGCCGCTGGCGTGGAGCGAGGCAGCTTTGACTTGGCCATATCCTCCTGAACGGACCTGTTGCAAGGTCAGTAGGAACGTGCCGAGTCGATTCGATTCGAAATGGGAATTGCGTCGAGATACTGATCCCAGAGTGTCGAAGTGTGCGCCTCGGGAAGCGAATCGGCTGAGTCTTGTGTCGGATTTGGGCAAGTCGATGGAATGTGGATGACAACGCAGTTCAAGATGGATCGATGCGGATCAGAGAGATTCGGATGTTCCAAACGGTTGAGTCGTCATAGGACTGTCTCCTTGTAGAAAGCCGAAGACACGGATGCTCCAAGGTGCTGATCAACTCTGATGTGTGACCGAAAAATCTCGACTCAAGATACGAATCGCGGTGGAGCAGAGCAAGATCCTGATGCTTTGTCGAAGGGAGGAACAGATGTAGATTGCAGCGGAGGCGTCGGCAACAGCAGCAACAGCAGGATCAGCAAAAGGACGAATAGGTCGTTGTGGTGGTTGAGAGATGCTGATTTTGCACGCTGCGCTTGTGTGCCAGGATGCCTTTGACGAGACGCGAACAGTGGATGGAAATGCTGAATACCTCAACAAAAGAACAGAGAGAGCTGTCGATCGAAAGTGGCAGCCTTCTCGGCGACGGTGGTGGCATAGCCACGGGCGAGAAGAGCCTTGGCGGCAGTCCTGAGGAAGTTGGTGCTCGAAGAGAAAGCATGGCCTGTGATGGCAAATACCCTCTCCTCGCTGTGGGAAAGACATACAGAAAGAGATGTTTAGCGGATCTACTGCAAAGTAGCAAGACGCAACAACAGCAACTTCGAACTCGAGACCAGCACTTACGACTAATGGTGAGGGGAGGCCGTGAAAATGGGCGGATGGATGGGGTGGCAAGGTTGTGAGCGGATGGATGGATGGAGTCGGGAAGAAAGAGAAATTTGCACATGCGCGCAGGTTAAGTACTGAGCGCGCTTGGGCCCCTCTCCCGCGAGTTGGAGTCCCGCGAGTTGGAGTCCCGCGAGTTGGAGTCCCGCGAGTTGGAGCAGACACTGCCACAGTGCCTGCACATCCTGCCTGCTGACACCGTCGAGATCGAGGATGAGTCATCTGGCTAGTCGCTGGCCTCGAAGCAAAGTTTGAGATGGTGGTGGAAGCGCTGATGGCGAGCAAAAGAGTGAGTTTGAGTCAGTATGAGGCTCGTATCGGTCAAGACTGAGCAAGCTATGCAGTTTCAGCGCCTCAACGCCGTGGATAATAGCCAAACGAGCCACCTGAGCTGCTTGAGACCATCTAGAGTGGCCATCTGCCTGCTTGAAGTCCCGGTCGACAAGTTTGGATGCCGGCAGACACGAGTGTGTATGTTCGAGCGATGCCAAACCATCCTCTCTTGTGACCATCAATCCATGCAAACGGAACATTCCAAACCAAACCGTCTGTCCTGATGCCGCCAAAAAGAGTCCGAAAATCAACACGGAGAGGGAGAGGAGCGAACGACAACCAACAAGCCATATCCAGGGCGCCAAAGCAACCAAGGGCCAACATCGAGCTGCCAAACGACCCGCCGGACAGCTCGCCTTTGAGCTCGATCGAGGCCAATTCACCTGTTGCTTGCACTTCGGAGTCAATGGTTGTCGTCGAGCAAGACTTTCAAGAGGCAACAGCATTCTTTGAGTCGCTGCCCGAGATTGCTTCGAGAGCTCCTCCTTTCCCTGCTGTTGACTCTGGCGCGCAACCTCTGGCCGAGAACAATGGCACGCATCCTTTGGCTGAGAACAGTCAGAACAACACAGCTGACAGACCGACAGGCGTATCCAACAGCCAAGTCCACCAACAGCTCCGCCGTCTCCAAGAACAAGTCAGCACACTGGAGACGAAGCTTGCCGAGAGCCAGGCCGACCGGCACACCATCGTGCAGACCCTGCACTGGCAAGATGCACTGCTAAAGCGCATTAGCCCAGCTAGCACGCTTGCCGCCAACGCCAACAAGCCATCGTTGCCTCCCCTCCATCCGCAGCGCAAGGGCGGAGGAGGCATCAAGCTGAATAAGGAGCTACAAGGACCCTTTCGGAGAGAGCTTCGAAAGCAAATGGGCCTTGGGCAGAAAGACCCATTGCCGCCATTCGAATCGAGTCCCCTTGCCCTCTATGGCGCTCCAGTGCTTCGAATTGACTGGTCAAAGTCGGCAACAGCCTATACTGGGCTCGTCACCGACATCATCTCCGACCTGGCACGCCAAGATCCATCTTTCCAAAAACGAATCGAAGACCTGCGTCAAGACGGCGATGAGGGGCATCCCGACACCGCTGTTCAAGTCTGCCTCGCCTCCCTTCAACAGATGATGAAGGATTGGCGCACGCAGCAACGCGACGCCAGCGATCCCGACCGCAAACTTGCAAGAGATGCCCGCCAAAGGAGAATCAATCGAGTCAAGAAGAAGTGCGACAAACGCACTGCTGTCCTGACTCGTGATGAAGCTCTGTGGCGTCAGTACCACCGCACCAACTTCGCCATCCCAGAGGCGGCTAGTGCGGGATTAACTGACGCTGAGGCAGCTGATGCGGCAGACAACGGAACCACCAATCCAACGAGCAACGAGACCGAAACGGAACCAAACGAGTCGAGCCAAGAACTTACTAATCGTCTTGCAGGTCATGGCGGTGGTGCAAGCGGTGTCGGTGATGTGAGCGGTGGCAGTGGTGTCGGTGGTGGCGCAAGTCGCACTGGAGCGATGCGAAAAACAATTCCCTGCTGGAGATCGCTGGAATTGCACGAGGCCCTGGAAGAGACAGACAAGAGGAGGGAAGCGATGGCGTTAGCGCAAGTTCTACCATCCAGCCAGGTAAGGCAAAGACTCGGATCCTCCCCCGTAAGCTATCCCCCTCTCGAATCCCAAGTCGAGCCGTTGCCAAGCTCCATCGAACGCTGGATGGTCAGCCTCGAGTTTTTGAGACTGTTTCCATCAGCCGTCCAGGAGGTCTCGCACAACACGATCCTTCCCGGACCCAGCAGCTCGACCATCCACGATGCAGAGCAGTGGGGCCAGCACCCGCCCTATCCTGTCCATCGCGTCTTGTCCCAAAGCGAAGACTCCAACCTCTTCCTTGGGACCCAAGACCGCGATCCAAGCGAGGGCGAAGCTGACCACCATGAATCTGACGACGACAATGTTGTGCACTCGGGACGTGGCAAAGAACACTTCGCCGAGGCTGGTCCCAGCAGCCATCCACCCCGAGGCCGTCGTCGTTGTCCCTAATACCTCCTGCAAAATCACAACCCTAGTCAATGTACTTACTTTGAAGTGATCGCATCTGTGAATCGAATTTGCTCAAGTTGCGCCCAGTATGTGTCTTGTTCGAGCCGTATTTGGAGGTGTCCAGCGTCGAGCCAAAGAAAGAAAGCCTGATCCATTGTCAAATTGAAGGAAAGAGGCCTGATGGTTGTGAAGATGAATCGTGGCTGAGGCTATAGCGCTTTGTTGCGGAGATTGGTCAGGCCAGTAGGCGTGTAATGATTACATAATGCTAATCTAACAATGCGCAGCAATCTTTTTAATTTTGACTTAGCCAAATCTGTTTTCGACCAAGCTCATCATCACCTTCACCGACCTCCTCAACCACCATCACCATCACCGTTTGACCCCTTTTCTCCTTCTTTGCCGTTTCGAGCCGGCCATAACAGGCTCGCAGCCAGAACTTTACCCCAGCGCCTCTCTCCAACCTGTCTCACGATACAGAACCATCTCAAATTCAGCCACAGGCGCGCATGCCTCGCTCGACAGTCCAACAGGTCTCGCCGTCTCAACTAGTCACTCACTTGATCAACGCTTAAGGTTGATTGTCAACCAGTCGCTCAACTTCATCAACGCTCAAGATTATCCAACCTCTCCTCCCGTCTTTGGACTTGCTGGTCATCCACTCCTCGCCATCCAACCAGTTCCCTCTCCTTTCCCTCGCAATATCTTCAATCACTTCCTGTTTGCTGCACAAGTGCAGCTGTGGCTCCCTTGAGGCAAATCAGGCCTCATGCCCCCCCTCAACAGCCACCGTCCGATTTAATCCCGGACGTTAAAGACATCTACGATTGGCAGGTGCATGTCCTGGTCGTAGACCGACAACCCCAATCCGCCGGGGCCCCGCCGCCAGGAGAGTTGGTCGCTCTCTGGCTTGGTTTTGTTTTGGCGGCAGCACGACCTAGGGTTCAAGCCCCGAAACTCGACTTTCCCCCTTCCCCCCCCTTCCCCCCTCCCTCCCCCGCTCCTCCGCCAGTTAACAGCTTTGTTGGACGACCAACGGCGTTGATTGACCGTCGACGGCAGCACAGGGTTAATGATCATTCTCTTGTTTCCTTACCTCGGTGCCTTTGCTCTCGTCCAGTCACGTTGTTGCGAATCCTCCGATTGCTTGGTGGAAGCCTTCATAGGCACCTCGCCGTGTATTCGTTGTTGCTGTCTGTCCGCTATTGCTGCCACCCCTCACCAAAACAAGCTCTTCGACTCTCTCGCCGTCCTAAACCCCTCTGCCATGGTCAATGTTTCACCTAGCAGGTTGGGCCACAAGCCCAGACTCTGCAAGTGTCACGACTGTGGCGAGGATGGCAGAGTCGTCACGTATGAGCAATGGCGGTGGCATCAAACCAAAGCACAACGTCGCACAGCGAGCATGGCCTCTTGGGCAGTTGTGTCTCGAGCTCATCCAGCAACAGCAGCAGCAACCTCAACGTCACCATCCTCGCCCATCTCTCTCCTCCCTTCTCCGGCTGAACTCGCTCAATCAGAGCCTGACGCTCAAGGGGAGCAATGGAAGAGGCGGCGCCTAGGCAATCCCCCATTTGCCAAAGCCGACACTGACAATGCGCTGGTTGCTTACTCCTCCGACGGTGGCGATACGGATCAGGAGGCCAAAGAAAGTGACGCTGACATCAGTGACGCTCTGCCTCCATTTCCAGACTTGCCTGACGCCGTGAGCAGCCTCGACAACACAGACTTTGCAAGTATCGACGAAGCAGACGCATTTAACGCCACAGACACTGCCTCTGCCTCCATCGAAGACGACAATCTATCTGTCACTTCGCAGGCCAGTCGTTTCTCGCTTGTGCGTGCTCTGTTACTCGATTCAAACGCAGGACAACCCGACCACGCCATCGAGTCCGTGGAAGAGACCATCGTTGACCCACTGCAGCAGCAGCGTGGCCAATTTGCGATGGTCAACTACATCTTCGTCATGTACCTCATGACGTTCCACGGACTCTCAAACACGATGGCGACACTGTATCTCACTTTTGTGTTGCATGTCTTGAGTCGCTTTTGCGCCTTTGCTGTCGATGCCAATTCTCTGACTTGCCCTACCCCTCCTTGCCCGCCGCCTCCTCAGTCACCGTCCCAGCCCTCGCCACCGCCACCAGCTTCAGTGCACAGAGCTGAAGATTCATTGTCCCAGTCATGTCCTCCATCTCAAAGCTCTGGTTGCTTTGGGCCTAGCTCTCTGGATCGACAAAGGGAACGTTTGTCGTCATCGCAGCTGCTGCCTCTGCCACTACCTCCACCGCCGCTATCGATGCTCGTAACTCCTGCATCAGTGCGACAACGGCTTGGCATGCACAGTGACTTCGAACAGTACCTTGTCTGTCCGCATTGCGGTGAGCTGACGCTGTGGAATGGCACTGATCTTCCTAGGCCTCCATCCATCCAATGCGCTTGCGGTGCTCAGCTTCTGCACGAGCAAACCCACCGTCCAACTCAGCTGTACTGCCATCACACGTTGGAATCTATCTTCTCCGACGTGCTGATGGATCCCAAGTACTACAACTCATTGAAGGACTGGATGGTCGTGCTTGAAGAAGCATCAGCTCCCACGTCTGCCCCTTCCGACTCTACCAGCGCTGCCACCACGACTCATCGTCGAACTGGCTCCACACACAACCGTGGGACCTCGGCTCATCGGCGGCGCTACGGTGAGATTATCACCGGGCCAGCCTGGCTGGAAGACTGCGATAGCGGTGCAGAGGAATGCCGATGTCGATGCCACCACGAGCATGCTCCATTTGTCGCAGCTGGACTGAACCTCAAGGTCACGCTTTTGGTTGACTGGTTTGGTCCACAGAAGGGCAAGTTCCATGAATGGCATTCGACGGGAGCAATACTGCTGAGGATCGACAATCTGCCTGCCCGACTCACCACTCATGACCGGCGCTGCCTTGGCATCCACCTTGTTGGCTTGCTGCCTGGTCCTAAAGAGTCGTCGGCGACAAGGCTGCAGAAGTTTCTCGACCTCATCGTTGACGAGCTTCTGGACTTCGATCTTCGCGGCAAGGTCCTCAAGACCTTTGGTCATCCGGTCCAAGGCGAGCTTGTCAAGGCACGCCTCAACATGGTTGTTGCCGACACACCTGCCCAGGCAAAAGTTGCCGGGTTTGCCCTCAAATACCGTAAGGGCACCATTTGCGCCTACTGCCCTAAGCAAGGCGAAAAGCTCGGCCTCACGGATCAGGAAGAGGAAGGCGGTAGCCTGATCAGTAGGATGCGTCGCAGGACCACAGAAGTAAGGACGGCGGCAGGCTTTCGACCGGTGGCTATCGACAGGCTACCCTACTTCAATGCCGTCGATAGCTGCCCACCAGACATCATGCACGCCGTACACCTCGGCTTGTGCAAACGCTTTTGGCATCGCTTCCTGATTGAGCATTGCAACGAGATTGGGAAGCGATTGCCCAAAGCGCAGTCTGTCATTGCGAACGCCTTGCTCCCGACCAATATCTACGGTCCAAATAGGCAGATTGGCAGCAAGAGCGGCGGCAATCCGACCGCAGAGCAGTGGGAGGTGCTCTTCCGAGTGTTGCTTCCCTTCATCCTTATGCAACTCTGGAGCACTTCTCTCTGTGGCGACGACGACGAGGAGCTCACCTTCTCGCTGACCATGCGCAGAGACCCAGACCAGGCGGTCCCAAGTACAAGCGTCGATGTCACTCTAGACATCGACGCCGACGAGGGCACCGCTGGGCCTCAAGCTGCGGACAATGCCACCAATCGACCGCTTCTTGCCGGACAGAAGCGTGTAAGGAACGTGTTCCGGTCAGCGATGCTGCTCTGCAGCATCGTAGAGCTCATCAGTGGCGATCTTGACGGTGACGAAGTCGATAAGCTCGGCGACTACATCAACAAATACAACCACAGTCAGAGCCAGCTTCTGGGACCGGGCTGGCTAACGTTTAACAACCATAACGTTACCCACCTTCCAGACTTCATATGACGTTTTGGATCGCCACGGCACTATTCCTCGCTACCATTTGAACGCTTCAACGGCCTTATGGGCCAAGTTCCCACAAGCAGGCACAAAGGTGGGATGCTCGAAGCGACAATCATGCGCAACAGCGCGCAGAGATCTGAGCTGAGGCGCTTACTTTCTACAAGTAGCGTTCCCTTCTTCAACACCAGGCTTCTGCAGTCGATTGAGGGCAATTATCCCTCCAACTTGTCTTCTTTGGATACTCATCTGAAGAAGAACAAGCTCGACAACTCAACATTTGGTCTTCTTCTAGACCACCTCAATCGCCGTGCCGAGGCCTCTGCAAGCTCACCTGCCGCCCCTAACACCACCCCCAACGCCACTGCTGACGCCACCACCACCACCACCACCGCCCAGTCTATCAACACTGCCACGCCACGCCACACTCCTTACTGGGATACAATGGCTCCGAATAGCGTGGCTTGCCTCAACACTTGTGCCGACTTCATCCGCACTGCGACCATGGATAGAAGCGTGGGTGTTGTCAAGGTCGGTGGGGTGGGACAAGGTGGTCACGACAATCGACGCAATTGCTGGGTTCTCGTGTCCGTCGACGGTGTGCTGCGGCCAGTGAAGATTCTCTGGATCTTCACCAAGGCCATTCGTCTCTCCACGACTGCGCTCGACGTCTCTGCTCAGACGTTCATGCATGTTCGCTTACTTACGGAGGTGGCTCTTGACGCGCTTGGGGGCCGTCATCCGAGTCGAGATCTCCTACGATGCCTTGGAATTCGTCTCGCGGTGGACAACAGAGGCGACTATGGGGAGGAGATGGTGGTTGACTTGGATTGCTTCAACTCGCAGCTCGCAGTAGTGCCCTTCTCCGTCAACGGACGGCGTCTCCTTGGCTTGAAGCCAGTTTGAGACATTTGCGCGTTGATCCAACGTAATGAAGCCATGGACGAGCTCAACCTTGTCTGGTTGCTCGCCATTGGCCTTCTGTCCGCATCGTGTTGCTTCCGCATCTTCTGCGGCCTTTGGTCTTCAACACCGACATCTCCAGCATCCGCCTCCACCAGCAGCAGCTTGCTCCTCTCGACTCGACGCTCCTTGCCTCTTCGCTCCTCATCTTCACCTCGTCCAGCTCTTCACCTCGTCCATCTCTCCGCTCCTCACCTCGTCCAGCGCTCTTCACCTCGTTCAGCGCTCCTCACCTTGCGACGCTCTTCACCTCGTCCATCTCTCCGCTCCTCACCTCGTTCACGCTCTTCACCTCGTCCAGCGCTCTAACCCTCGTCCAGCGCTCTTCACTTTGTGACGCTCCTCACCTCGTCCAACTCACGTTTTCAGCATGCCGGTTCTTCCACTCCACAACCTCAGGCGCCGTGGCACGCCTATGCTGCCCACACACGTCGTTGCGCAGCCTCACTATCCGACCACCGTTGCCAGGCACGTTGCTAAGACCTTCTGGCAAACCGTGCGCACCCGTGTCGTCGATCTTTGGAAGGACCTCAAGCTCACACACGACCTGTACCCTCCCACGATTGGATTCGTTCACGTACCTAGCCAAATCGGCCTGGCCGTGTCCATTCATCCGTCGGATGCGATCCTGCCGACCCCGTACATGGGTGCGCTACTAAGCTATCCCATCTTCGCCGGCTACAACATCTCGGTTGTCATACAGCGACGACACTACGTGGACTAGAGGAGCGACCTTAGGAGACTAGAGAAGACTGCTCAATGTAAGTACTGTCTTGAACCTTGTTCTGCGGCTCGCTCGAGGACACAATCACTGACTTCACGGTACATTGTCACTCGGACAGTTCCTCATACTCGATGCCCACCTCTCTCCGTGCTTCGTAATCGAATCGTACTTGTTCAATCTTCATGGTTCGTGTGTATGTGCAATCAAAGTACAGTGCATGTCCCAGGTCTCGGACCCACCGCAGAAGCCAACCTATGTGGAAGATCCACCTCGGAGCCACCCCTCGGAGCCACCCGGGGTAGGTGGCTCTGATGACGAGCCACCTTGGAGCCACCCGGGGTGGCTACGGGGGGTGGCTCCGAGGTGGATTATTCCTTTTTTTAGGATATGAGTGGCTCGACTCAAAATTTGCTGCCGAGTACAGGCGTCTGCGAACATCACGTTAGCGAGTGCAGGATGTCTAGACCAAGTCATGAAAGCTTAAAGACGAGCCATTCCAACCTCATAGAAAAGCCAACCTGACAATCTCCCTCTGGGCTGGATCAAGAGTTGGCCTTGCTAGAGATTTTCGACAAACTCAAATCAGGATGATGCCAAACAAACCGGAGAAGAAGATAGCATTGAAAATCGATCGAGGAGCACTTTACAAAGGCGCTTTTTGACGAACGATGAAGCAGCAACAAGCGAGGGAGTTTCGAGCGACGATACCAGGTGGGAGAGGAAAGAGGAAAGAGGAAAGAGGAAAGAGGAAAGAGGGAGTTAAGATATTTGTGAGACGAAGCTACCGAGAACAAAGATGGATCATGGTCAAATCCTAAGATCGGGCAAGAGGCTTAAAGAGGGGTTTTCCGAGCAGTTGTCAATCCAAAGAAAAGGTTGGGAGGAGGTGTTTGCAAGTTGTGGGACAAAGGTTGTTGAAACGTGACCCTGATGTTGTGTAAATCGTCTACTTGTGAACGACATCGCCAGACGAAACGTCGGAACCGTATCTGTGAAGTTTAGCGCCGCCTTCGAGATGAGCATCGTTGTCGAGCTTGTGACCGTCGTTTGGATTTCCACTGCCGTGAATAGCGTGGAAATCAGCGGGTCTATCTTCGGGCAGAGCCCATTTGGAGACGTCAAACTCTCTGTACTCGAAGACGGTGAACTTGTTGCCCGTGTATCTGCAGTAGATCCAGGTGAGACCGGCTCGAATGGCGCACGTGGCAAAAGTCCATCCGACACTTCCGAGAGGAGCAGCGAAGAAGGCGCCGAGAACGCTAAAGTCGTCAATGTAGAGTCCGTTGGGAAGGCCGATGAGTTTGATCCCATCCGAAGCGTTGCCGTAGAAGATGGTTCCAAAGAGGAAGACGGTCAAGAATCCTCCGACGGCTCCACCGACCGCATCGACGCCGTTGAGGAAGTAGAGTTGAGGTACGAGACCGAGCAGGAAGGCTGGGATACATGCGATGGCTGCCAAATCGGCGATGAGGAACACTTCGAGAATGTCAATGTTCTTGACGGCAAGAACGACCGAAGGCACGTTGATGAGGACGAGAATCACACGACACCACCAGATGTTGAGACGACCCAGGAAAACGTCATTCTGAATCGTCGAGATCTGGGCCGATTGGAACGTATCGTACGCCGAAGAACTGAGACATCCACAGAGCACAATCACGATACCCGTCAACCAGTTGGGCAAAGTGTTGAGGATGTAGAAAAACGTAAGCGATCCATCATCCTCGGCAGTGGGACCGTTGAAGAGACCCGACCACCACGCCAAAGGTCCAGCCATACCGACGAGCATGCAGACGGCAAACAGAGGAACGGTGGCAAAGATAACCGAGAGATAAAGCGTCTTGTTGTCCTTGGAAGCGAAAGCTCGCTGCCAGAAACCCTGGTTAAACATCTGGCTAAACACGATGGCGGCAGTCAAGATGTACCAGAGCTCACCACCGAGTCGCTGGGGCTTGAGCAAACCAGAAGACTCGACGCGAGCATGATCAATGTCGAGGTTGACACCAACGGCGATCGAAGCAATCACGATAAACGTAAGAATGATGACGGCGTTGACGTTGTCGGTCCAGAGCGAGGCCTTGAATCCACCGTAGGCCGTATAGATGGTGGTGCTAACAGCGACGATGAGGGCGGCAATGGTAGGGTTGACACCACCAAGCGTGTTGACCGCGGAACCGTAGGTGTTGAGCTCGACGAGCATGAAGCAGAACATGAATCCGACAAAGATGACGGCCGAGAGGATACCGACGGGCCATCCGAATCGGCGTCGGATGTATTCGGCGAGCGTGAATCCATCAGGGCAGACTCGTCGGATCTGAGGTCCAAGCCAAGCGAAAGCCCACAGCGGAGCGACAGTCGAGAAGCAGTACGCGACCAAACCGAGAACACCCGCATTGGGGATGACGGCAAGCTGGGGGTAACCGAAAAGGAGCGACGACGACATGTCTGTTGGCGAACAAAAGCAAGTGATCGAGATGGAGAGCAAGTGGGTGAGTAAGTGGGTCAGTGGACAACGATGGCGAGCATCGAGCAGATCCCGACATTGAAGTCGGCGGAACAGGTTTGAAGAATAATCGAGATGGCGGCCAGTGCCAGGCATGGTTGTGTCTGGCTGCCGGATGAACAAATCCGCATGCGAACTAGGCTCCCGTTCCAGAGCAAATCAGTCAGAGCGGCGAATTAACCTTGCAGGAGATGACCGCTCTAGCTGACCATTCTAGCCAAACGGCGCCGTTTCTTAACCATTCTTCCCGCCTGTCCTACCTTCAACGCAGGTCTGCGACGACCTTGGCACCGCGAAAGAAGAAATCGGAGCATGGGGAGGGATACCTAGCCGGCAAAAAGACTTCAAGGACAAGCCCATGTCCATGCTGCCGCTGCCAGTGCTACTAGGGTTAGGACAGCACGGACACCGGCCTGTCCAAAGAAGACAATCCGCCAGAGAGGAAGGTACAAAGGTAGAGTACATGAATAGATGGGGATGAAATGAGCAGGCATGCAGCATTCCCTTCGCGAGTCCTAACTCGATCAGGTAATATCAGCATCCTGATCCGCCGCTGTACGCTGTCCGCCGAACCACCAAAGCATTCATCTTCGATCTCGCAATCAGCGAGATCTTAGGAATGTTTGGAGGTAAGGTGACAGGACAAAGGCGGACCGTTGGATGCCGATGACGGTATGATCTCAGCCCTTCGTGTCTAGTCGGTCATCGGATGCGAGGGAGGAGCTACAAAGCTCCAAGCACGCAGCCAGACTACCAACTCAAGGATCAACAGTTTCACGATCGGCTCGACCAAAGACGGAGCCAACAAAGACTGCAGATCAGACACGAGAGCACCCGTAGCTGATGCCAAACTGATTGAGTTTGGTCTTTATGAGGCTTGACGTCCGGCTTGCATCTCGCGATGAAATGGCAAGGATATTGAAGGGTTCGGGATCTTGAAGGCCTATCGGTCTTGCATGGCTTCAAAAAGGTTTCGTCAGACTGTCGTGGAGCTTGGTTGGGAGCTGTGGCGTTCTTGATGTATCGGGAATCGTTGGCGTTGCGTCTTGCTGGTGAAATTATTGTCTTGTTGGAATCCTCGAGCCGATCCATTCGAGGCAATGGAGGGCGACATGCCACAAGGGGCCAAAATCAAATCAGGGGAAAAGGCGTCGAGCCAAGCAGGTGACAAGAGGGGAGGATGGACCGATTACGATCGAGGAAAGGAAGGGGGTCGCGAAGGGAACATACCTATTGAAAAAACAAAGCGACATGCTTGAAGCGTCTAGCTCGAGCCTGGCAACTGTATTTGAGGGGCGCTGCTAGCTGTCTCATTTTCTTGTGTGTGTGTGTATTCATCCGTTCAAGTCCGCTGTTTGCAGCGGTGGGATGACTTATATGGGGGTTTGGGGTAACTTCAAAATGGGTAGGACTGGGTCTTGATACTAACTTGATGCGAACCAGTTGAGGGTGAGTGGGAAGACTGTGACGTCGAACAAGCCAGAAGACGAGCGAGGAGGGTCAGTCAAACTTGATGACAAAGCCTCCAAAGGAAGGAAATGCAACAAGATGAAAAAAAAAAAAAAAAAAAAAGACTTACCACTCTGGGTTCGAAGACCCGACAAAAAGTCGGTGGTGTTGCGAACCTTGTAACCAGCAAAGAGACCGACCAGCATGAAACCGCATAGGGTCGAATAGACGAGAGCGTTGGCTGTATGAACGTCGAGCATTGTTGTAAGGATGTAAGTATCTGCGCGATTGAGCAGATGGAGGGGATCTTGATGTTGGAGGGAAGAAGGAAAGAATAGAGAAAGGGCAGATGTGTAAGGTCAATCCATCTACGTGACTCCCCGTCAAGAACTCCTGCAAAGAAATTTGGGGGTGGACCACATTTGCCCCGCGCGAAAACACAAACAAACAGACGAGCGACTTGAGCCTTGTGATGATCATCGATCGATACGATACAGTAGAATCAGCTGTATGCACAGAAACCAAATTTTGTTTCTCGCCACGTTTTTTTTTTCTCTTTGGTCTTCAGCGTGCCTGCCAAAACAAGAAAGTCGGCTTGCACAAAATTTAAGAAAAAAAAAATCTGCGGAAATCTCCGCTATGCCCCCAAAAAATTCAAAAATTCATGATGTCGCCACTCTCTGTCGACCGTAACTCTCTCTCATGTTTGGACGACATCTTCTCACTCGCACAGCTTCAGCTTCAACACCATATCCCAATATGGATCTTCACCCATCAATCCGAGATGCTGTCCAAGAAACATCGTCATTGCATTAAAAAAAAAAAAAAAAAAAAAAAAAAAAGTCCATGTGTGATGCTACAAATTGCTTGTGTCTAGTGTCATGAGATCATCCAAGGGTAAACAAACTTCTTCTTTCTCCAACAGAAAAGTCGATCTAACTGCCCCAAACAGCCCTCAGGCTCTTCAACTTGTTCTCGCCGATAGCTTTGGTAGTCCCTCTCCCGCTCATGGCGATCTTGGCCTCTGTACCATCTGCACATCTCAGCGTCGACAGTTCGTGATTAGCATCGACGCTTTGCAAGGCTCCCAAGATGGTAGAGTCGACAGCGACTTTGCTCATCATCTCCCTTACCGACGCCTCTTCCTTCTTGTGTGTCTTTTCCTTTTCAAATGTGGAGAGGAGCTGTGTGCTGATTCTGCGAGAAGGACGGTCGGCCGCCGCGGGAGGTCGCATGGCTGTGGGACGGACCAGTTGCGGAGCGGGGACGGCGCCTGGCTCAAGCACGGGTTTGGGCAACGGTCGCTTTTCCGTCTTGGCTGGTGCTGGGTGATCGCTAGGTTTGGCAAACACGGGCTTGGATACACTCGTGTTGAGAAACTGCGGCGCCGTAAAGCTCTTGAGCGATTCAGGCTTTGTCGAGCTTGCACAGCCTCCGAACGTGGCAGCGATCGTGGTGACTCCTACAGAAGCCGAGGAGGTCATGGCCTTCTTGCTAAAGTCGAGCGCAGGTGCCCCACCGGCCGCGTTGGACGATCGTCGCGCCTTGGGTTTCACCGTAGACGCGCTCGAGGGCGAAGCAGAGCGTGGCTCCGAATCCGTCTGTGGGGCTGTCAAAGAGCTTCGACCAGCATCTGCAGCTGCCACCTCGTCGTCACCTGCGATCTTGGACCACAGTTGTGCAACAGAAGCCACTCGTCCTCCTCGTCCACCACGAGCCGACCGTGCATCGTAACCAGGCTCATCTTTGCACCGCGTCGTCCCCTCCGCTGTCGGCGCCATCAGCGTCTTTTCCACTCGAGAAGGGATGCCAACTTCTCGCGCTTCGGGGTTGCGGACTACGCGATTGCTGTTGTGAACATTCGAACTTGAGCTCGATGGGGGGACGACAGTAGCAGGCGCACCAGCTACGTCCGAGCCCGGCATCCCAGGACGAGGCCAAGAAGGCATCGAGGTGTGACGTTCCCGCTTAGCCTCCGACGACTTCTGGTTGACCGAAGCAGCCGGTCCCACGACTGGAGCCATCTTCTCGGTCGATCCGAGACCTGACAGCCTGCGACTGATGGGGTGCTCCTTGAGCGCAGTACCCGACTTTCGAGCGGGGCGGATCTCTGAGCTGTCCACGAGCGCCCGCAACTCCGCTGACAGCTGTGGAATGGGCTCGTCCCGCCCTGTTGCAGAACCCTCAGCCGCGGCAGCAGCCGATGCCTTGGTAGAAGTGAGATCCGCCATGGTGCGAGACTTGGGCATCGCACCTTCGTTTGCTTGAGAGCGAGAAGATCTGCCTTCCCACAGAGGGTTGATCACCTGCGACGGTGAACGGTAAGCGAACGACGATCGCGCCTCGTCATTGAGCACAGTGGATGGCTCTGGCTCCTTTCGCATCACCGAGAGAACCGACGCACTGGGTGTACCCGGCGTCTCCATGTGCGAAGGGTTGGGACTGGCGGCGCTCGACAGCCATCCGTCGATTCGGTGAACTGCCTGCCGCTTGAGCGCGACACGGTCCCGATCGCTCATCTTGCCTGGAGCAGCGAACGTCGGTGCTGTCGTCTTGGAAGGTACAGAGGGGGCGATCGAGCTAGGCGGGTTCCCGATGGCTGCATTGATCCTGTCAAGTCGTTCGCTCGATGCCGACGACTTGATTGCTGCGATATCGGCCAGTCGGCGTGATTCAGCACGCTTCTGGGTAGCCAAAGCTTCGGCAGCTTGGCGCGATCGTCGCTCTGCCTCCTCACGCTGCTCCTCCTCCTGGCGCTTCAGCTCTTGTTCCCTAGCAACCCTTTCAGCTTCCGCCGCCTTGAATCGCTGTTCCTCTTCCTGCTCGCGCAACTCTCGCTGTCGGCGAGCATGCTCTGCAATCCTCTCCCTCTCCAATCTCTGCTGTTCCGCAGCACGGATCCTGGCAGCCTCTCGCTGTGCTGCCCCTTTCTCGGCAGCAGCAGCCTGTCGAGCCTGCTCGACTTGCAATTGGCGCTCCCGCTCCTCGGCAGCTCGAGCTTGCTCTTCCGCACTCTTTCTCTCGGCTTCCTCTCGAGCCAGAGCAGCCGCACGAAGCGCACTGTTCTTGCGCGACCTCGTCGAATCCTCGTGTCCGACAGAAGGAGACGCGAGCGGGCTCGAAGAGCTGTCGGGCCGAGCCACGTTGGCCATGGTCACTACCGCACGCGAGCTCGTAGTGATCTTGGGTGTGGTGGACCGCACAAGGTTGGTCTCGAGCGCTTGCAGACCGATGCCGTGAGACGAAGATGATCGGCGCAGTGACACTACGGAGGGGCGACGAGGGATGGCGGATTGGCTGTCGTCCGTTGTCCTCAGCTCTGAGGAAGGAGCAGTGTCCTGCGAGCGGCCAACGTTTGCTGTAACAGTCTCGACAGGTGCAGGAGTGCGTTGGGCTTGCTCCGCTGGGGGAGATTGAGGCTGCTGGGCGTGCGATACGGTCTGGAAGATGTCGCTGGCGCGCGGCCTGTAAGTGCTAGTCGACGATGCCTGCGATGCATCAGTACGACGGCTCGACGAGGCGGCGTGAGTCTCCGCCGGTGCCTCAGCGACGACTCTAGAAGCCGGAACGTCCGGCGAGTCACCGCGACGAGAAGAGAAAGCGTCTTCGTCAGGCTGCATGCCCATGGCGATCATCTGCCTCTTAACCTCCTCCTCATCCTCTTCTGCCTCAGCCATCGCTTCGAACTGCTCAATGTTGTTGCGCGAGACACTGTTGCCAGCAGCGCCCTTTGTGCCAGTCTTACCGATGGTAGGCAACTTTTGGAGCGTCTTGATGGTACCAGCCTGCGATTCGCTATCCTCTTCGATGGTGGCTAGGCCTGCAATGGGAGGAGCAGGTGAGTAGGCGTTCCCCTGAGGTTGCGGTGGTGGTGCTGAGTACTGCTGTTGGACAGGAGCCCTGGCGATGGTCTGAGGCTCTGGCATGGGTGGTAGGCTCTCTTGCGGCGCGTTCTGGTAGGCAACCTGCTGAGGCGGGGCACCGCCGTATGGTCCTTGTGCAGGGAGCGACATTCGACGGTCACCCATGGGTGCACTCGGCATCTGTGGCGAAGGCATGCTGGGAGGAGGAGCAAAATTGGTGTGCTGCGCAAGAAGAGCAGGACCGGGAGAAGCAGACATGGAACGCTGGGTAGCTGTCCAAGCGGCAACAGGGTCCATGGGTGCTGATGTTGCAGAGTGCGGACGCGCTACATTGTGGAACACGTCAGGTGCAGCACTGGCCGACCTCTGGATGCTGGAACCAGCTGCTGCTGCAGGAGTCATGAGTCGACTGGCGTTCCAGCCGTTTGCCGCTGGATTCCACTCGAGATGACCATCGGGTCCAAGAGCGAACGGCTGTGCTTGAGCTGGGAGCTGGATCATTCCTGGAGCGGTGCTGGCAGGTCGTGCGGGCCCGGCGCGGTGGTTGGCATCAAGCATGGGCGCCGGAGACCAGCCTCGCTCGGCGGCGAGTCGTTCCACTTGGAGCATGCCGTGATCCATCTGAGGTGCATGTGCGTGTCCATGATGATCATGGTGTCCGTTGTGACCATGATGATGGGCTGGCGGAGTGTGATGTTGCTGCTGATGGTGGTGGTGAAGATGATGTTGAGGATGCGAGATGTGCGAATGACCCATGGACGAGTGAGGGCGCTGGGGAAGCGAATGCATTGGTGGGCTTGTGTGAAGGTTGTCGAGGTTGTCCCGAGGCGGCGCTTGACCGCTGGCGGTATGCGCGACATAGATGGGGATCTCGACGGTGAGATCCTTGGCGAAAGAGCCTAGCAGCAGACTGACGAGGGCAAAGGTACGCACTTCGAAGAGTCTGGTTTTGCGAACAGTGCGAAGGTCTCTTGGGACGTCGACAGCGACCGTGCAGACCGACTCGGCGTTGGGACCAAACTCGTACTCGCGACCTTTGAAGATCTGGTCGTGGACGATCTCGGTGATGCGTGGCTCGAGCGAGACCTTTTCAGGGCTGTCGTGGAAGCCTTCGACGCTGCCGACGGGGAAGATGAGACGTCGAGCGAGTGCAACCTTGATACCGCTGAGATGTCGCTTTGTGTTGTTCTTGATACCACATCGAACGAGCATCTGGCCTCCGCCCCAGAAGAGTTGCTCGGTGACACCAGCTTCGAGCCACACTGCGCCGTTGCCGCCCATGAATAGACGTGTGTCTCCGACTGCCTCGATGGGCTCGCGGAATCTTGGGTGAAATTGATCGGACCATTTTTCGAGGACGAAAGCTTCTCGACGAGCTGTGACGACCATTTTGTCGTCGTTGTACCATGTCTGAGCGGTTGCTTTGAGACCATAGCGGAGTGAGGCGTTGGCGGCAAACGTGATGCAAGATGGAGCGGAGGAAGGCAAGCGGAAGCTGAATGGGAAGGTGGTGCGACCTTTGCGTGCAGTCCAGTAGCCATTGACGGGAGCGGCTGGCAGGACAGCGTTGGAAGGAGGCAAGTTGTCGCCCTGGAACATGGTGCGGTTGTAGAGGAAGAGCTGAGTGGCGGCATGGTCTCGAGATGTGAGTTGCTCCACCGCCTCGAGCTCGATGGCAATGTGACCAAGTCGAAGCCTTTGACTTGTGGTGCAGGTCAACTCGACTTTGCCGCTGATGGATGCACCCGCCTCAAAGACATTGCTTGAGAGTACGACATCGATCTTGACCTTGGGATGCTTGGTTACCATGTTCATGTGATCCTGAGTGCGGTCTCGCTGCTCTGCTGGATCTTCGAGACCACCGAATTCGAGATCGTAGCGAGATGGGGCACGAACTGCTGGGGAGACGGAGCGAGCGCGGGAAGCAGGACGGTTATGTGGGACAAGAGCTTGGTGGAGGGAGTCGCCGAGCGCATCGATCTCGCTTGGCGGCGGTGGAAGACCCAATTCGTGTTTCCAGGAGAAGGAGTTGCTTCGGTGAAGACGATTTTCGTGCTGTAATGGCGATCGTGGCATATCGTATGGCTGCTGATGGTGGTAGCTGTGACCCGCTGCAGAAGCCGGGCGGCTGGCTGGGATTGGGCTTGGAGGTGCGAACATGGTGGTAAGATGGGATGCTTGTGTGGTTGTAGAAGTTAGTTGGTTGGTTGTGTTGTCGGTGTTTGGTGTGGAGGTTTTGCAAGCGCTGTCAAGCTTGACACGGATACGACAACGTGTCAAAGCACAAGGCTGCAACGTTGTGTTGAGCTTGACTAGCCTAGCCGGTTATGGAGGTAGTAAAGGAGGAAAGGAAGACGAGCAAGCAGCTATGACCAAAGACAGGATTCGGTCATGACTGTACTGTACTGTACTGTACAGTAACTACTTTGAGCGTGGGTGGAAAGCAAATCAACTCGGGGCACTTGGCTGTGCTTCTGCACAATTTGGCACGAGGTGCAGCGTGTTGTGCCAGTTGAGCCCTGCATGGCTTTTGGCCCCTATTTCCTATTTTCATCTTTTTTCAACTCCACGGCACAGCAGCTAACTTAGAACAACACTTTTGGACCCCTGAACTATGAACTATGACACAAGCAGACGCGCCAAAAGAACACGAGCTTGTTTCGCCGTTCTCTAGAAGCAGAGTGTCACAGTCAGGGGCAATTCTCCTTTTTTGAGGGCCAAGTCGGGCTGATACTGCACAACTGTATCCACCGATGTAACACCGGTCGGACGGCAGCAAGAGCTGCTTCGATTTGACCTTGGGTGACTGTGTTTCTTCTGCGACAACAACAGCGCTAACGATACCATACATCTCGTGCGGCGACAGAGCCCACATTCAAGAGGCAGTAGCACACTTTGTACAAGATGCACAATGGCATTGGCCTTCCTTGCAAGCAACGGGGCTCCTCAACGTCATCTTCTGCAAAGCACACACAAGGTCACACATCAAAACACCAACAAAAGTCAACTTCGTCCGGAAAGGGGGCTATCTCTTCGAGCAAAAGCGGTAAAAACATCACTGCGAGGAGAAGAATACAATCGATCTGCTTTTTGGGCGGGGTGACGGATGTGTTGGTGTGGGGTGTAGGGCGCAGAACGTGTGTGGTGGGGAAGAGCTTGTTTTGGTTTCTGATTGCATTTTTTTCCATCCCAAAGACGCCCGCACTGGGCTGGATTTGGAATGAATATAAAGCCAATCAGGAGGATAAGCGGAGGGGGGTCATAAGAACAATCGAGAGCGTCTGTGTCTACTGGCGCACGCTCCGCTGTTGATAGCAGCAAGGTAGGATGAGGTGGGTCGTGTCGGTCAACTTAAAGTCTGCATCAGGTGTGTATCGCGACGAAAAAGTTGCTTGCTGACTTGGCGCTCGCAGCCTAGAATCTTAGGCGAGCGAGGGGAAGGCGTTCTTGTCGGCAAGGTTGACCGACGCGTTGGCGCCACGGCCACCACGGCCACCGCGGCCACGACCGGCACCGCGCTCACCACGGGGAGCACCGCCACGGGCGCCACCACGGGCACCACCACGGCCAGATCGCTGAACAGCGGGCTGGTTGAAGGTCTGCTCAATGTCGAGCAGCTGCTTGCCCTCCTTCTGGGTGCGCGTCTTGGTCTTCTGGGCCTTGGTCGAGGCAAAGTAGTCGGCCTCCTCCTTCTCGTGCTTGGTGAGCTTGGACCAGGCCGACTCGTCGCTAGCAACCTCACGGGGAGCCTTGGACTCAATGTTAAGCTTCTTGCCGGCCTTGGAGGCAAGGTACTGGTCGAGGGTCATGGTCTTGTCCTCCTCCTCCTCGGGCACCTTCTCGGCCTCGACGGGGGTAGCGGCGGCGGCAGCGCCCTCGGCGCCCTCAGCCTGGGCGTCAGCCTCGGCCTTCTGCTCGGCGTCGAGCTCCTTCTTGCCGTCCTCACCGCCCCAGCCCTGGGCGACAGCCTTCTGAGAGTCGACACGGTCGGTCTGCGAGTGACGGTCGAAAGCACGGCCACGGGGGGCACCACGGCCACGACCACGGCCACCACGGCCACGGCTCTCACCGTTGCGGCCACGGCCACCACGGGCGTCCTTCTGCTGCTCGCCCTCGACGGCGGCGTCAGCGCCACGCTCGGCGCGGGGAGCACCGTTGCGGGCACCACCACGGCGCTGGTTGCCGGCACCGGGGATGTTGCGCTGGGGCTGGGGGGCAGCAGCGGGGGCGGCGGCCTTGGCGGGGGCGGCCCTGGGGGCGGCGACGTCCTCGCCGTCGTCTGTCGAAAATGCAAGGATGGTAAGAATGAAGCGAAGCAAACCGTCAGCATGGAGAGTCGATGAGATCACGAATCGAGCTTGGCAAGTAAGAGATGTAGGCTCTACTGAAACTGTTTCTGGTGTCCACGTCATCTCGCGACAGTTTCTCCCACCCTTTGAATGCAAGGAAGGGAGAAGGGCGTTTGAGGTTGGACGTGGTCCAGCTCGTGCGCGGATATGAGACTTACCACCAAGGATGGCGAAAGGGTTTCTGTTTGCGACCGACATGGCGTACGGTCGTCTTTGATCCTTTCAGGCGTGTACTGTAGATGTGAATGAAAAAAGTGAGAGTAGTAGGCTGAACGTCAGCTTCTGGTTGTCTTGGCTGGCGCGTGGTGCGTGCGATATGTGAAGCTTTCAGGCAGCAAGAGGGATGTGTACAAGTAGAGACAGATCGGAGGATGTGTTGGAGGACGACGACTCTGGCGACGACGAAGACAGGATCCTCTGCCAGCACGATGTCGACCAGGAGAGCATCTGCCACGCATCTGAATCTGACGAAGAAGAAGGTGTGGCCGCTGAGAGTCCAGGCGAGGAAATCCCAAGGCTTATTCCATGCTCGTAGTCTGACTCCAGAGCACGACCAACATCAAGTGTCCAACCGCGCGGACGACGTCGAGTGCAAAGCGCACCTGACTGACTGCAAGAATAGCACTCCACGCTTTGCACCAGTTCGAGATACGATGCGGTTGTGGGTGCCGATGCTTGTGCCGGTTGCGCCGTGCGATCGCAACGTCACACGATTTCTGATGTCGAGCGATCACGAACCTCCAAGCGGGTTGTCGAGCAGGACACGATGAGGGGAAGTTGAGACGAAATTCAACCTACTAACCTTCTAAAAAGTAGCGAAACGCAGGAAGAGTCTGGTGAAGGTGGAAGTTTGACAGAAGTCGACAAGAGAGGACGAGATGTAACACGGGTCAGTTGAATGTTGCTATGAGAAGGCTGTGAAGTCGATGGCAGGATTCGGCGAGGAGGTTGGAAGAAGGCTGAAGACACCAGTGGTGATATCTGTGTGCCGCTCTCGACCAGGGTGAGGGTGTCAAGGCGAGGTTGAGTGGACGCAGTTCTGATGCAACCAGCTTTTCGCTCTCTCGACGCAAATGGTGTCGCCGCTTTTGATCGCAATTCTGCTGTGTCTCTTTCTAAGAGTGATGATAGAAAGACGAGCGTGATGGGCAGGACTGAGACGTTGGCTTTTGCAAAATTGTCGAGGAGGAGGAGGAGGAGGAGCGTGCTGAAAGATCTGATTCTGTGTCCACCATCGCCCCAACACGAAACGGCGCGCCGAAAAAAAGCTGGTTGATGTGTCGGTGGGTGATGTTGGCAGAGAGCAATTGCTGCTTGTGCCAGAATGAGCGAGAATGAGACACGTACTTTTCCGTGATAGGAAGAAGGTGTAGATACGAAACACCGGAGATGATAGGGTGAAGGGTGCAAGAAGGAAGCCTTTTGGTATCGAGAACGAGCACACCACGGCCAGCCAGTCGGCCAGCCAGCCAGCCAACCAGCCAAACGTGGAGCGCAGACGACGACGACGCTGATCCTCTCTTTGCTCTGCTCTTCTGCGCTGCGAAGACTGTCCCCAAAATCAAGGCTTTCATTGTCCTTTTTTTTTGCTTTTGCTTCTGCTCTCTCTCTCTGCTTCTTCGCTTGCCTTGTCACTCGACTCCGCGCCTTGGCTTCAAATGACTACAAAAACATGCTGGCACAGTTGAACTTTTTGTATTCAACCTGGGCAAACGCTATTGACGAGCAGGGAGACTGCTGCTTGTCCCCTCGTTTTCCTCTTCGTGTTTCTTCCTCTGTGCAACCCAATATTTTTCTCAATGCGGATTTCAACCCTTTTCTTGTTCTTTTGCCCGCTTGTCATTTGAATTTGACCAATTCAAAGCCTTCAAACAAGGGCCCCACTCAAATCAATTTCAAGAAAAAGCAACTCGATCAGCTACATAGCTCAAACAACAACAATAACGTTCGTACGGGACCTGCTTTCCACCCTTGATCCTCGAAATCTTCTACACATGTACGATCAAGTCAAGCGATCACTCTACGTTCAACAAAGGTGCCATCAGCATGTATGATGTCGTATTGAGCATCGACAAGGTACAAGCGTGCTAAAAGTGAAGCCATACACGCTTTGCTGTAGGGCGGTAGCAGAGTTGAGAATGTGTGCTGATCGCGCGACCTCTGGCTGGGCATGGCTTCCGGGTCCGCGCCTAGACATGACCGCAGCAACTTGGAATTCTATTCAATCAAAAGCAAATGAGCTCGGTCTAACATTTCGGATGCAAACCAATGCTACTCATACCGGATCACGTCCGTCCCAAGGCTTCCACCGATCCGCAATCCTGGGCCGGGCGTACAGGTGTCTGTCTGCATTTCACACATATTCACAGACTGGATCGATATCAGAGTCAAAGTGGCCCAATGGCCGATGATGATATTTTTCATTCCGACCCATGCGGTGGTGGCACGATCGGAAAGTCGCGAACCGGCGTACGTCGAGCGGCGATCGCATGATATAGGTGTGTAGATACAGAGCTATGCAGAAAGCTTTTGCAGCGTACAGCGTATCGCTGAAGGCTGATCACATGTGAGACCAGCCATGTAAAAAAGTGCAGCTCAAGCTGCCAACGAAACTAGAAAAAGGGGGGAATGTAAGGAAGCTTGGGGCAAGAGAGAGGGCGAGAGATGCAAAAAAGGGGGGTGGGTAATGTGCAGTGTGCATCCAAACTGCTTAGTAGGCAGCCTCGGGCTGGACCTCGGCGGCGGGAGCGGCCTGGGCAGGGGCAGCAACCTCGGCGGCGGGGGCCTGACGCGACTCGGAGACGGGAGCGAGGATGGGAGCCTCCTCCTTGGGCTCGAGGATGGTGACGGCGTCGGGGAGGGGGAAGGGCTTGCCAGCGCGTCCCTCGGGGTCCCAGCCCTGCATGATCTTGACCTTGATACCAAGAACACCCTGCTTCATGAGAACGTGACGAACGGCCTCGTCAACAAAGTCCTTGACGGGCTGGCCGGAGTGGATCATGAATCCATCGGTGAACTTCATCGACTTGGCACGGGCAGCACGCAGCTTACCCGAGATGACGACCTCGCAACCCTTGGCACCGGACTCCATGACGAAGCGGAGGACACCGTAGGCGGCACGGCGGACGGCAAGACCACCGAGCAGCTTGTAGCGGAGCGACTCGCACTGGGCGACGGCGTGGAGACCACGGTTCTGCACCTTCTCGGCGTAGAGCTCGAGCGAGTTGTCGGGGAACTTGAATCGCTTCTGGACGAGAGCGGTGAGCTCACGGATGCGGCGACCCTTGTCACCGAGAACCTCCTGGGTGTGGGTGGCACGGATGATGATCTCGGTGCGGGCGTGGGTGACACGGACCTCACAGCCAGAGTATCCCTCCTCGGAGAGCTCACGAGTGAAGAACTCGTTAAGCTCGGCGGCGAAGACACCGTCAGCGACAAACTGCAAGTGTTGGAAGACGTAGATGGCAATTAAGGCAAAAGGGTCAGAATGATGCTTCCAGGGCGGTTTATAAAGACTTTGCTCTGCTCTGTTTCTGCACGCCATGAGAATAGCACTACGATGCTGCTTGTGTGGAGCACATCAAGCTGTCGGAGCTGAATAGTGGTGTTGGCACTGGCGATAGCTGATGCTGGAAGGAGGTGGAGAACCGTTGGGGTGGCCCGCCACTGAAGGTCCACATCACCAGAACGCGACTCGAAGGAGATGCTAAGCTACCTCGGTAAGCAAGCGTTGCTCGTACAGCATCGCGTCTTCGGTGAGTCTGCCCAGCATATGTTTGCCTTCACAATGATCCTCGACTGCTGACCAAAGTCTAGAGGGCTGCATCGGCGTGTTGAATCCATTCCCGAGATTATCTGCGCCAATTGCTGAATCTGCCTGACAAACGGCTGCACTTTGTTGATGATGGTCAGGCTTTGCTGAGTGCGCTGAACACAATAAGCGATAGTAGCGGTGAGGTGCATGTCCTGTATGTCGATCAAGCAATGTCGCTTCTGACTCTCCGAAATCTCGGTGGCTGCCGTGTTTGGTTGGCTTCCAGTGCCATGCAAAATGTGGGTTGCTTTCTGTGTCGGGGATTGCTGCTGTCTGAAGTGCTGATGTCGCTGATGATCGTATCTGCAGTATTACTTGTGCCGTCTTTGCAGACCGTCGCGAAGTCGTTGATGATGCTGCTTTAGGTTGGCGTTTAGTGACGGGAGCATAGTAGGCCTAAGCTTGTCTCGTATGGCGCGCAGAGCAGATGCAGGGTTATCGTTTGTTGTCGTCGAAGATGCCTTACCTTTCTCTTCTTGGAAATGTTAGCGGAAGCCATCTTGAAGTATGATGTGTTGGTGGTGAGACGATAGTGACGACGACGAGCTCGAATCCTTGAACCCAGGCTGCACTCTCTGTGTCTCTCTGTCTCTCTCTCTCTCGATTCGAGATTGGGAGGTGTGCTCAGCTGCTGCTGCTGCGTTGGAGACTTCTGGCTGCAGCTGTGGTCTATCACTCTCACACACACAATTTGGAGGGGATGCTTGCAGCTGGGCCTTGAGCTGAATCTCGAAATTCTGCGTTAAGCAGCGCTATGCCTTGAACGAAAGCCATAAGACTGCTGAGCTGCCAGCGCCTTAGTGCGAGAAGAAATCGCGCGCCAAATCCGGCACCAACCTGACCTCGGCCGATCTTATTTTTTACATCACGTGCTGTATTCTCCCATTAGATCGGTGTCAGATGCCCCGATATCATCAAAAAGAATTGACGCGTAGAGTGACAATGAAGGTCGCACTCTAACACTCTGAAAAGCTCGAACGCACAAGCCAACTGACGTCGAGCTGCAGGGTCCAAGCGGCCTGCACTTTTCCCTCCTCTCGTGTGTTGTGCGTAGAGCTAAAAGCTCAGTCAGTCATGGCTGGAGCTCATATGGCCACCGATCTCATTCCTTGCTGGCTGGGGATCCTCCTTTCTGACACACCACCATTATCGTATTGACGATCAGGGCATCATCATCTGAGCATCATTACTGCGCAGAAACCTACAGCTCTCGCCATACTACCGCTGCTCGAATCCAGCAAACTCGCTCGACGATTGAGCCGGCGAGGCTGTTCGTAAATTGAAAGCACCATGCCTAAGACGAGATCAGCCTCACACGCGGGCAGCTGGTACACGGACGACCCGTCGGAGCTGGATACCTCGCTCTCGGAATGGCTGGAAGATGTTGACCCAAGTACACTCCCTGCACCGCTGTCGGTATGCGAGCAGACTCCTTCGACGACTGGTTCACTGCCACTACCCATTCCAGGATGTCGCGCCATCATCGGTCCTCACGCTGGATATGCCTACTCTGGTCCAGCTGCCGCTTATGCCTATCGGACGATCGATGTCGAGGACGTTGAGAGGGTCTTTATCCTCGGCCCGTCGCATCATGTGTATCTCGACGGCTGTGCGGTGTCTGCCTGCGACCAGTACGCTACTCCGCTTGGCAACCTCCCCATCGACCGGACCATCACCGATCAACTCAAAGCCACCGGAAAATTTAGCACCATGACCCAGAGCGAAGACGAAGATGAGCACAGTATCGAAATGCATCTCCCTTACATTTACAAGATCTTTGAGGGCCACAACATTCAAATCGTCCCCATCCTTGTCGGTGCCATCAGCACCAGCAAGGAGATCGAATATGGCAAGCTCTTGGCACCGTACTTGCAGGATAAACGCAACTTTTTCGTCATCTCGAGCGATTTTTGCCACTGGGGCAGCCGTTTTAGGTACACCTACTATCGACCCAAGGATTCTAGCCTGGCCACACAGCTTACAGCTCGATCTCCGCGTGCGACATACGAGACAAGTCCCATCCACCAGAGCATTCGCGAACTGGACCAAGCAGGAATTGTCTCCATCACCCATCCTTTCAGCAGCACACAAGGCAACCCTTCCAAGACGGCCGAGCAGGCAAGAGTCGCATTTGCAGAATACTTGAGAGAGACAAAGAATACCGTCTGCGGAAGACACCCAATCGGTGTCCTACTGGCAGCCCTTGCAGAGCTCGAAAGATCCCATGGAATCAAGACCGAGTGTAGGTTTACGAGGTACGAGCAAAGTAGTCGCTGTTTGGATCCGAGGGATTCTTCGGTCTCCTACGCTTCTGCTTTCGTCCGTTTCCGTCATTAAAGGTTGCTAGAGTAGTCACTCGGTTTCACTTTTAGCTTCAGCGATTCGTCCCTTCTCGTCCATCTGCAATGTCTTGATATTTGTTTTGTTTTTTTTTGGTCCTGTTTCCCAGCATGCATCTTCACTCTCCAACGCTGCCACTCTCGACATATCTGTCTTTGACCATCATCATGCCGTCCACTGTTCATCTCTCTGTTAGTTTTTTTCGTTCTAAGCATGCATCTTGTTCCTTCATTCCTGCGCAGTCTTGTCTAAATGCCTCTTAGGCGCTTTCTTCCGTGTCTGAGGTTGCACTCTCTCAACTGCATAGATGGGAGGAAGGCACATACGGAGCGGTGCGAATCAGTGCTATGACATTGCGTACGGTTAAAAAAAAAGAGATAGGATCGGTAAAGGATGTTCAAGGTTGACCGGGTTGTTGGATCCCCGAAGCGGTGTGTGACTGAAGTTCGTGCAATTTTTCTGCCAGTCTTTGGGCCTCGTTTACAATGACTGCTTCATCGACCCATGCACCTCGGAAGGTTTCGGCTCTGCGCATTTCTTCGGCGGTGAAACTGGATACGGAACCACCGGCTCCCGATACGGGATTGTTTCCCAGAATGGCATCCAGATCGCGAGCCTGGCTTGCGATCCACGTTCTCAGATGGCCTTGGGGATCCTTGGCGAATGCTGAGAGGAAATCGCGTGCGCTGGCACGGTTGCGAATCGTCGCGGCAGCCTGGGCGATCTTATCGTCCAACTCGGCGATCTCGCGAGAGGTGGCGTCGTTGGCAGTGTCGAATTGGGAGAGGACGGTGTGCTGCTTCTGACGGATGGCGAGGTCTTCAAGATCGAGTTCGATGTCGTAGGCGGTAGAGTGTTTGTATTCGGGTTTGTCGGTTCGGATCCAGTACTCGATCACGACGGGTTGCGCCGGGTGGAGGTGGCGATTGACAACTTCGGGAATGTGGTGGAAGTTGATCGTCTCCGTGTTGAAGAGGGAGCGGAGGGCTGAGTCGCATTTGACCTTTTTGCGGTCGGTCTCGTCCAAAAGCTTCTTCTCCTTGACGTACGACCAGAGTGCCGAGATGACGCCGGCACGAGACTCTTCCCGAATGTCGAGCAAGGTGGCCAGCTCCGGAGCCAAAGAGTAGCGCTCCGGGGTATATGCGGGATAGAGCACGATCTTGACCTTGGTGGGGACATTGCCCTTGCGCTTGATCTCGAAGCCGTCCAACGCTGGCTCGGCACTGGCAACCAACGGCGCTTCCATACCCTGCGTACCTCCAAGACCACCGGCTCCACCGCCTGCCTGCATACCACTGGCGGGCGCGACCGAGGGGACGGGGCGATGCCACTCGACAATGTTGCTGCCGTCAGGGTAGAGCGCAGGATCGCGCATCAGCTCGACCACGCACGTCTTGATCAAATTGCTAAACTTGTGCGCACCGGTACGGTTGATGCTCGCCTGCGCCGACAAGGCTGTGTTGGCACGCGACTTGAAAGAGGGTTCGAGCAGACGACCCTCGATGCGCAAAGTCCAGGAAGGCACGGCATCCTCCTCCTTGTTGTCTGCCGATTCCGCTGCACCTTCCGCTTTGACATCACCGGCTTCGCCCGTCTCTGCAGCTGAAGCATTCGCACCACTCGTGCCGGACTCCTTGGCCTTCTTCTCCGCCAATTGGAAAGGCTGGTTGGCGCATGTGTTGCTGAGGAAGATACGCAAGGTACGCTTGATCTTGGGAGGTCGCGAGAGCCCATCGGTGAGCTCGGCGCGTTTCCTGGCCACGGTCCAATCCAGGTTTTTCTCCATACGTTGGAGGTCCGTGTAAAAGGCGGATTCTGGCACCTGACGCTTGAGAGATGGTGGGAGGCTGCGGTCGGTGGGTCGACCACGTTTCAAGCCACGGAAGCCCTGACCGACCAGGACGTCCTGTGCATTCTTTCTTCGTAGGTTCTGAGCCTGCTGTTGTGCTTGCGCTTGCGCTTGTGCCATTTGCATTTGCATTTGCATCTGCATTTGATGCTGGGCTTGCGCCTGTGCCTGTGCTTGGGCTTGGGCTTGAGCCTGAGCCATCTGAGCTTGACCGTCCATGGCTGTGGGAGTATACCCGAAGCGGGAAGCTGGGTTCGGATTCTGGTAGGGAGGGTATGGGTGGTAAGCAAACGCGTGTCTCAGCTGCGGATGTTCACGGCCGATGCCACGGTACGACGAACTCGAAGGTGCTGGGCTGGGACCGAGACGAGACGGATAGGGGGCTTGTTGTGGGGATGAGGAATGCAGCGCAGAGATGTGGCGCTGTGGTGGGATTTGTACTGGCTGCTGCGTGGGCGCAAATCCGGCTTGGTGATGAACAGGAAAGGTCTGGGATGCTGGATGCGCGAGGTAGCCACGCTGGGACTGCTGGTACGACTCGTAGTGTGGAGACGGATGCTCTGGAGCGCCGGGAGGACTGTGCGATGCTGGATTGACCAGAGCTGGGGTCGATCCTCGTGGAAATGGATGCGGACTGGGAGCGTTTGAGTAAGCGCGACCGAGATCGTTGTTGCCCGCTGGAAAGCTTGCTGGGAACTGGGCTGGTTGCGGCGCTCGCTGGTGGTGCAGTGGAGGCCGATGGGATGCGATTGGCGGGCTTGGAAGCGGAGCGCGACTAGGTCCAAGATGCGAGGTTGCTGCTCGGACAGGTTCAGAGGCAGCACTTGGGTGGAAGTGACGAGGTGACTGAGGCGCAGCTTGGTGGGTACCGGACGCTGAAGCGATAGCAGGTGAGCCGATCGAAGATCTGGTGCGATGAGATGGCGTGGAAGCTCGCGATGCAGGCCGAGGAGGTCTCGGATGCTTCTTTGGACTGGTTCGCGGTGAAGCTACAGCAGGTTGCGGTGAAGGTGCAGAAGGAATCGACGAGGGTGCTGGTGAGAGTGAAGAAGAAGAGTCGCGAGCACGCCGATCTACGACGTGATGCTGCTGCTGGTGGTGGTGGTGGTGGTGGTGGTGTGGTTGCTGTGCTGCTGATGGTTGCGAGGTGGTGGTAGGAGGTGAAGAAGCTTCCGATGAAGAAGTGGGATGGGCGGAGATGGGAGAGGATGCGGTGACAACGGGAGGTGGGTGGGATGGCTTGGGTGAAGGTTCAGAAGATGGATCTTGAGCTTGCACCATGGCCATCCACTATCACCACCAACACAGTGTATTTGAGGCTTCGCGCTTGGCTTTGTTTCCCGAAATGTCAGATCGCCGCCGCGACTATGCTGCTCTGTTTTTCGCGCTTCGGTCGGGCTGTTCTCCTTTTTTTTGCTCTTCGCGTCGTCTCCACGTTTTTGGCCTGGCGTAACTTGGTCTCTGTTGCAACACAGCACAGGGTATATTGAGAAAACCGCACACAAAGTGCCGGCAACGGAGCGCACTACGAGGGTTCTTCCGGAAGGAGCTATGGTGCTGCCGTTCAAGTGCCTTTCAGAGATGAGGTCCTGTCAAGTTTCTCCTCTCGCTCTTTCACTCGATGGAAAGAGAGCTCCTGTTGTCGCACGCGTGCTTTGCTAGCGAGCTGCAAGCCTGTCAAATTCACCTTGCTGAAGAGGAACAAGTCTGGCAAGGAGAGTATCAGGGTCTCGCCAAGGAGCTGTTCTAGGATCGCTGGACTAGGTACCAAAATCGGGAGGAGGGCACAGCGTGTCGGAGAAGGGGAGCCTCTGGCGAGGGATCGAAGGCAGGCAGGCCTTACAGATCGGGAAAGGGGGCCAAGCGTCCAAGGCCTCTACAGGGCGGAGGAGAGGATGCTGGACAGAGTGCCTCTGGATCGGGCAGCGGCAGCGGCGAAGAGTACAATCTCCGACCTCTGAGGTGCAGGCAAGGCTTGGAGGTGTTAGCTATGCTGACAGGTTTCTGCTGGAGCGGCAGCAGCTAGCGTGGATGCTTTGCTGTATGCGAGGTGTCTCGGGATAGGATGAGGGGAGGCGTTGAGGCTGAAAGAGTAGAGTCTCTAGAAACGCGCAGCAAGATTTTCCGAAGCGCCATTGGCTGACAAGCAGAGTGATCGAGAATACTCGTGCGAATGAGATTTAGGTTCGATCTTACATTGCATCGATTTTTTTCCTGTTGGTTTGGCTTGCTCACCACCTTTGTTACGTTGCTTAAGTGTGACACTGCTTGTTTGCTGTCATACGGCTTTAGAGAGAGCAAAATGCGACCACCGGCAGCCTCAAGGCAATGACACAAGCAGAGGGCAGCGGTATTGTGGGTTCAGGCACCGTCCAGATCTTTGACGTGAAAGCATGACAGCAACTCTCTCTCTCTGTGTGTGTTGAAATTTCCACTTGGAGCCTCCACACGAAAGCCCAGGATCGACAAGCAGCAGCGGACACCGAGAGAGTGAGAGAGTGTTGTGGTGTGTGTGTGTGTGTTGGGCATTCTCTGCCCCAGAGTTCTGTCTTTGCGTCCGTGAAAATTGGACAGGCCGTGCGCACTGTTCAGTCGTTTCTCTCTGCATCGCCGCCTCTTGGGCCTCAGTCTCTCTTTCTCCACCTTCCTCCATCTACCTTTAGAACCGTATCTTCATCCGTTCCAATATTCAACATGTCTGTCGAAGCCAAGTTCAACAAGGCCGTTTCCATCGTCGGCTCGCTCCCCAAGGATGGTCCTGTTCAGCCTACCCAGGATGACCAGCTCAAGTTCTACGGCTAGTGAGTTTTTCCACCTTCATGTCCAACTTTTCTTTCCTGTTCGGCATGAGTAGAAGAAGAAGAAGGGAAAGCTGACTTTTTTGCGCATTTACGCACGTAACTCTCTTGCAACTTTGGCTTTGGCTGTCGGTAGCTACAAGCAGGCCACCATCGGTGATGTCAACACCAAGAAGCCTGGCATGTTCGACCTGACCGGCAAGTACAAGTGGGAAGCCTGGAACAAGAACCAAGGCATGTCCAAGGAGGCTGCCCAGCAGGCTTACGTCGATGCTCTTCTCGAGATCCTCAAGAAGCACGAGGGTGAGTTTTGAGAGCAATTCCCCGCTCATTTCGCGCTACATCCTACATCTTTTTTGATATGCGAATGACTAACATCCTACTTTGCACCTTGTTCCCACCCTCTCCTACCTTTTGTTTCAACATTGTCTGCCAATTCGCAGACGAAGGAGACTCCGCCCAGCACATCAAGGACATTGAGAGCGCCTAAACCTTGTCTCGGGTCTCTCCTCTTTGATTCCAAGTTGCAATCTAGTTTGATATCTCCAGTCTCCTTTGGACGCTCTTATAGATGACGCATCTTGAATACAGTATACCGAGATTTGCATCGTACAGTCGTTTGTTCATCCACATGCTGTGCTGTAAGAGCTAGTGTTAGGCCCAGCAAAAGGTCGCACACCATAATTGATGGACAATTCATGTGATGGGCGAGCGTAGTATTTTCTCGCTGTGGGGAAGCAGAAAAAAAAAAAAAAAAAGGAAGGCGAAAAAATATGGTTGCGAAAAAGGAACACCAAAAAACCACTACAAACCTCATTGCAGGCTGCACACATACACATCCACACAACCAAAAACATGCCAGTTGAAACAAAAGCGAGGTTTTGGGTGAAGTTGCAACAGGTCAACAAGATACGTAACACTTCTGTATATGGTGGGCAGAGAGAGAAAGAGAGAGAGAGAAAACAAAAACATAAACCTTTTCTCCTTTCTTTCGAGACTAATCAGAGGAAAGGTTATGCTGTCTGGTTGGCCGAGTCCAAAGCCTTCTGTGCAAAGAAGCGCACATCGGCATCCGAGTCCTCCTTGAGCTTTTCAAGCGCCGGTGTGATTTTGGCCTTGATCACTTCTTTACCCTCTGGCGTCTTGATCAGAACGCTCGACAGCACCTCGAACGCCTTGGCTACGTTGAATCGGATGTTGGGGATCGGGTCAGAGACCATAGGCAGCACGGTTTCCAGAACATCGCCCGTAATGGCAGGAGTGTCGAGAGAAGGCGCCATGGTGGTAATGGCAAAAATCGTCGTCATGCGGTAGAGGTAGTTGGGATGAGTACCCATTTGAAGCACCTTGGGGATGATGGTCTGTCTCGCCCATTCGACGCCAAAGACGTCGGTGAGCTTCTTCAGGTTGACGGTGGCCGCTTCTCGAATGCTGAAGACGGTATCGCCAAGCCACGACATGCAGAGGTTGCTAAGCTGCTCATCAAAAAACTGCACGCCAAGCTGGTTGGCGAGCAAAGGGATGTACTCGATGATGGCCTGTCGAACACGCCACTGCTTGTCCTCGGCCAACTCGACAATGGCGGGCAGCAAAGACTGCGAGAGAAGGTCGATCCCAATCACCTCGTTGACCTGCTCCAACTTGGAGATGATGTTGAGACGCACATCGGGGAACTCGTCCTTGAGCAACTGGAGGAACAATGGCAAGAGGTGCTCGATGGTAGCCTCCTTTCCGAGGAGCGGTGCCAGACCCGAGATCTGCATGCCGAGAGCGGCGCGCACGTGCTGCGAGTTGTCGCCGGCAAGATCGCGTACGCAGGGCATGAGCCGCGCCAAGATGATGTCCTGGTCGACGAGCTTGGCAAAGCCAGGGATCTGACCGGCACCGGCGGTTCGCACCTCAGCCTCGTTGTCCTTGAGAAGGTGGACGAAAGCCATGACGAGCTCATCGCGCACGACATCCTCACCGACGGCGGAGGCGAGCTTGACAAAGTGATCCGCCACCATGTATCGTACCCTCCAGCTCTTATCTTGGACGGCGCTGCGGATGGAAGGAAGGAGGTAGTTCTTGGACTCGTCGTGGCTGAGCGATTCTGCAATGGCGATCAAGTCCTGAACGGTTAGCAAACGAACCGAGTCCTGGTCGTCGGAAGAAAGCTTGCGGTAGAGGGGGATGATGTCGGAAACCACGAGCTCCTTGGAAAGGTTCTTGGCAAAAGGACCGAGATCGCGGGCGGCGGCTCGTCGGACCATGGGGGTATCGTCGTTGCAGAGGGCGGTGAACATCTTGCGAAGCTCTTCTTGTGTGGCTGGTTTGGCCTTGGGGTAGACTGCAGAGAAGAGGGAAGTGGAGCTGGTTCGAGATGTGAACCAGTCGCCGCCAGAGAGTCGCTTCAACAGAGGGATGTAGTGCTCTTCGATCTGTGCTTCGGAAAGGACTTCGGCAATCTTGACGATCGATTCCGCTGCCTATGTAGCCGTAAGGTTCAACAGCAAGATGTAGACGAAATGCATGAGCAGATGGGGGCAAAAGGGGGAAGCTGATCAGAATACTGTTGATTGGTTGATCGCAAGCATGGACAAAACGGGCACCACTTACCTTCTCACGAACCACGCTCTCCTCAACGGCAGCCAGGTTCTCGAGAGGACCAAGCAAGAGGTGTGCATATGAAGGACCTCCCAAGTATTCCACGAAACCGGACCCAAGCTCCTGGGCGAGAGCGAGCAGAACCTCGTCTTCGTCGTCGAGGGAATCCTGGAGGAATGGGATGAGCTCGTCACGAGCGCGCTCAGGACCGAGGGCGAGTGCGATGGTGGAGATGCGGTGGATGGCGTTGAGACGAAGGGTGACATCGTCCGACTTGAGCTCATCGATCAAGATGGCGATGGGGAATAGCTGCTCGTCGGCTTCCATGATGGCAGTGTGTATGTGTCAGCAGGTGATTATTCGTGTGATGCTAAAGGCTGATTACGCGTCTTGTGCTGCTCGACTGCGGATGTGGAGATAGACAAGACGGTTCCTATGCGATCCAAAGCAAGACGCTAGCCGCAGAGGGTCGGCAGAAGTGGATAAGATGGGATGCTGAATGCGAGAATCCAATACCGATAAGAGGATTGAGAGAAGAGTTGCGATCGCGACACGCGTCCAGGATGCAATGCAAATGCGGATGCGGATGGGGCCACAGGAGGTCTGGATGAAGCAGAAGCCGAGGTGGTGAATGCAACGTGCAAAGAAAGTAGTGGTTAAGAGAATATGGAGGTAGACAGAGAGGCGTGACAACTCGAGTGGAAAAAGGGTGGAGATTGGTTGACGCGATGGTGAGCCAAGTAAGTATGTCTGTGTGTGCGTGAGTGTGTGTGATCTGCGCTTCAAAAGGCACAGAAGCCAAGTCGACACACACAACAAAGGACAGCAAAGAGAGAGAGAGGCGCAACTTAGCGTAGCATTTCTCTCGCTTTTGCTCTTTGGCTCTGCTTTGCACTGCACTGCTCAGATAGGCCACACGCACAGCCGCGTCGTTCACTCCCAATTTCTCGATTTGATTTTTTTTTTTTTTTGGACATTTCCCAGCCAGCCAGCCAGCCAAGGCAGCCAACAACATCAAAGGCCGTCCGTGCGTCCATCTTGTTCAATCTATGAAATTGGAAGAATCAAATACAAAACTGTTCCGGAAAATCAAGTCTGCTCAAGTCAAGTTTGTATTGAAATCATTCGTCATCTTTCAACTTGATCGACTCAAAACTTGTTTCTACGTTCTTGGCTGCTCGAATGATAGCGGCTGGCACAGTAGTGACAGCACTCCCTTGGATCATTTTCCCTCTGAGAACAACATACACGAGCATTTTCGTTGATGTCGACATGACACCTCCAAATGAATAAAAAAAGACATAGGGTGGCACAACTGGCGTGTGCTGATCATTTTGATTGCTGTGGCTATGGCACGCCATGATCACTCGACATCTTCCAGATGCAAATCGGCATAGACGCTCTCGGTTGGCGTCTGCCATGCGTGCTTGGCTTCGTCGAACAGCTCTTTGAAGGCATATTGGAGCTTCTGACGTCGATCCATGGCACTAACCAGGGTTTCGGGCAGCTGAGGACGAACAGGTCCATTGTATGGCACTCCTCCGCCAGGTTGTGGCGTACCGCTGGCGGATTGGACGCCATTGGCCACCTGCGACAAGGGATCTTCGTGATGGCTGTGTCCACCCTTTTTGCGCTTGCTCAGACTGGCTTTGATCTGACGCAAACGCTTGGTCCATCCAGCCTCGATCTCCTTCTCTACCGAGTTGAGGCAGTTGAGGTAGTCCTGGTACGCCATCCGATCTTTGGCAATCCCGAAAAGCCGATCTTTGCGCATCTCGTTGACTTTCTGCTGACGCGCCAACTCGCGCTGCACCATCCTCAGCGTCGTCGAAATCTCGTCGTCGGCGCGCGAGGACCAGTCCAGATTCTCGTCGGCTCCCAACACTTCGAGCGCCTTGAGCTCCTTGGCGATGCGCTCTTCGAAGCTAGCCATGTCCTGATCCTGCACGAGTCCGTCGCAATCCAGATCGGGTTCACCATCTGCATCTGCATCATCATCGCCCTCGTCATCGTCACCTGGTCGGGGATAGCCTTGAAGGTGCGCGAGGAAGGTGGGCGGAAGTGCCGATCGAGAATCGCCCACGACGCCGCTACCTGTCCCTTTCGGATCATCTTCTTCCGTGCCCTTCTGTGATGGTAGCAACGAAGCCACTAGACGCTCAGCCAGTGGTCCACTGCGTGCATCGACCACCGCTGGCGATTCTAGTCCCAGATGTTGGTCCGACATCTGCTTGACACGGAAGGGCGGCGGTGGAGGAATTTCGAGCTCTGCACGTGCAGCATGCTTGCTATCCTCTGCCGCACCATTTCTGGCGGCCGCGAGAGCGCTGATGTCCAATGGAAGACCTCCTCCGGTACCAAGACTGATCGATGGCGAGCGTGAAAGAGCCGATAGAGGATTGCCGTACGCATCTACGGCACCGCTCGCCAAGAGAGCATCCTCTTCGTCCCATACTTGGCGGTAGTGACGACCAAGCGCAGGCATCTGGAAGGGCTCGTGGTCGTCCGACTTGTGTGACAGCCACGCCAAGTCGTCTTCAGTCAATGTCTTGAAGAAGGCGTCTGCGTAGTTGTAGAACGTGTTGATGGGCGTCTGTTGCAAATCCCTGCCTCCTCTCCTGCCGGTGGTAGCCTCCTTGACCATGCTTTGACCGGGACCGGGACCACCTGGCGTACCTGGACCGACGCTCTCGCGCTCGAGCAAGCGATCCCGCTCGCGCTCCTTCTCCTTCCAGTCCTTGTCGGCAAAGTTCTCCATGACCTCACCTGGCTTTGTTGGATAGGCTCGAGGCTTGCGCGACTTTTCCAGCACTGGCATAAAGGTGGTGGGTGTGCGAGCAGGCAGCTCCCAGCCAGGTGCCGGCTGATAGATGATTGGAGGCACCACCGCCAAAGTGGATTGAGCTAAGGGGGTGGAGGGCAATGGGGAGGGAGAGGGCAAGACGCTGTTGCGCCTGGTCGAGACTTGGGTCGTGTCTGAAGCCTTTCTAGGAAAGCCAGGCGGTGTCTGAGCTGCTGCGCTGCCGGTGGCAGTGTTGGCTTTGAGGCGCATTCCGATGGAAGGAATCTTGGGAGTGGCGTTGCCACCAGATGAAGTGGCGACTTCAGAGCCCCTGCGAGAAGCCGAGGCACCTGCTGATGTGGCCGACGCTGCTGACCTCGCTGCGGCGGCGGATGATGTGGATGAGCCAACATGTTTGGAGGTGGCGCCTCTGGCAGAGCTTGCTGCGCCGAGCAGTGCGCCGGCTTCAAACTCGGAGCCAGACTCGTCGTCGTGTGAATCGGCGTCGACATCCTTGCGTTTGCGCTTCTTGTTCTTGGCGTAGGTTCGTCCTGGCCGATTAGGCATGGAATCTTCGTCGAGGTCCCATTCGGGGTCAGTGGATGCGATGCTCTCATCGTCGCCACCGAGATCCAGGCTATGTCCTCGTCCGAGCTTTCCTCGAGGGTTGGCCTTTCCTCCGGCCGCTCCTAGCTTGTTTGGTGATCTGGCTTCCGAGTAGAGGGAAGAGCTGGCGGGTGCGCTGTCATTGTCCCTCTCACGCTTGATCTTGACCTTGTTCTTGGATGCAAGAGATGCGGCTGGAGTGGCGCTGGTCGAGCCATTGAGGTTGGAGCTGGAGCCGGAAGGAGCGGGTGAAGCAAAAGAACGCTCGCGTGCCTTGTGATGCTTTGAGAGAGAGGACGAGGACGAAGTGAGGGGCGTCTGCCTGGGCGAGTCCGAGTAGAGGTTGAGCGAAGCACTGGAAAGGCCGGGCGGGCTGAAAATATCGTTAGGTGCCGAGAAGAAGATGGGTCGGAGCGGGTCAGCTGAGCGGGATTCGAGTCGTGAGAGGCGGGCGGCAGACTCTGTCTTTATTCTGGCGAGATGCTTTGCAAGCGCAGAGAGCTCGTCAAGGGAAGGTATGGGGTCATTGGGCGAGATATTAGAGAGCTGGGTAGGGAGGAATTGGCGGTAGAAGGGAGCATTGCTGCTGGTACGGGATGCTGAATGGAAGCTGGAAGTTGAGCTAGTATCACGCGAGGCTCGAGAAAGCGCAGGGTTTGAGTCCTTGCCTCCCATGATGGAAGATCACCACTGAGCGCCCCGTGCGTCTCAGAAGACAAGGTGGTTGCCGCGGAGGGGCGTATCGTATATGTGATTTGATTCGCAGGTGTGGTATCGTGTGAGAAGCAACAAGCGCGTGATATGTTGAATGGGCCGGTGCCTTGGCGCTAATGACGGTGGGCTGGGAGAGCGAGAAGCGTGAAGCGTTGGCTTCCTAGTGTTGTGTTGAGGGTGTGTGTGAGAGAGAGAGAGAGAGAGAGAGAGAGAGAGAGAGAGAGAGAGAGAGAGAGAGAGAGAGAGAGAGAGAGAGAGAGAGAGAGAGAGGGCGCATAGATGACGAGCCTGAATCGCGCCGGAAAAGAGTGTGCGTGTGTATATGTGCGAAAGCGATCCAGATGGGTATCGAGAGGCGAAGAAGATGTGATGCCGGTCACACGAGATGAAACGGTTCGCGTCCAAACAAGGGTGCGATTCTTAACGTTGCAGACGTGGAGATGGTCTCGATGGTCGGCGTCAGCGGTGGGTCGGGCGCAACAGAGTGTGTGGGTTGGAGTATGACCCAAAGACAATGTTTGTATATGTGCGCGCAAAAGCTGACGCTGATGGTGGCTGGCGAGATGACCTTTGGCCAAAAGAGAGATGGTGGTAAATACACAATACTGTAAACGACAACTGCAAAGTGACAGCTGAACGACGTGACGCGGATAGCCGATGCAACAATCTCCGATTTCCATGTTTTTGACACGATTCGGCCGTGTGAATCGCAAACTAACATCTTCAGTGTTAAAGGCACGTTCCAAGATACGCGCTGTAGTGCTGTGCTATGCTGTGCTATGCTGTTGCAAGCTCAGAACGTGTTGGATTTTGGATGCGTGGGGTCAGCGTGCATGCTCATACAGTACAGTACAGTACTGTACAGTACAAAATGGCAGAATTGAAGATGAGCCGACAATATGCTGTGACAGCAGCAGAAGCAATAAATAGCAGCAGTAAGCAGCAGCAGCACCAAAGCACTCTAACTACAGTACTCATGCAACCAGCCCCCGCGCCCCTTTTTCTTGTCTCTCTCTGTGTTTCTCTCTTGCCCCGCTTTGCTCCACCTCTCTCTGCTCTTGTTTGCAAAGCGAAAAAATGATGCGGCCAAGAATATATTTTCAGCAGAGTTGCCCAGACACAGCTGTGTTGGTCCGTGAGTTGAGCCAAGCAGCGAGAGTGTGTCAACGATTCGAGTCGAGATTTGGATGCCAAAAACGTCACACTTCACTACTGTACTGTACTGTACAACTCTCTCTGATGCACGCGCAAACGCCCGAAATGTTGACCTTTCAGCCAAACCACTCACTCTCTTGCATTCACACTTTACATGTGCTCTCTCTCTCTCTCCTTGGCTCGCTGCCACCATCCTGTCCTTTGCACATCTTGCTTCTTCCTTCTTTACACGTCCTCGATATCCTCACGACTCCAGCTCAACAGAGTCTCCACACGCGGCTCGCACAAACACATCGCCTGATTGCCGCACTCGGCTCATCCCTCCAACGGTGGTTATCTTTTCGTTACTCTCCCAGTCTCTAGATCCGAATTCGCTCAAACGCATACAGTTACATCCTCGCTCCATCACTAGAGCGACTTCACCTATCCCTTTTGCCCAACATGTCGGCAGCTACAGATACACCCGTGGTGGCTACCACCGACAAGGATGCCACCGCAGATGAGCTCGCTGCTCCACCAGAGGCCGTCCAAATGACCGACGAAGAAGAGATGGGCGCAGCTTCGGACAAGGATCAGAGCGACTCGGGCAAGCTCAAGACCCTCATGGGCATTCTCAAGCGCATGGTCGGTGTCAAGGACATTGCTGCTATCCGAATCTCTCTACCCGCCAACCTCCTGGAGCCCGTCCCCAACCTCGAATACTGGAACTACCTCGACCGTGGTGACTTGTTCACACTTGTTGGCGATCTCGACGACCCGCTCGACCGTATGCTCGCCGTCCTCCGCTTCACCTTCACCAAAGAGCTCAAGTACGTCAAGGGCAAGGTTTGCAAGCCTTACAATTCCATCCTTGGAGAGCACTTCCGCTGCCACTGGGATGTCGAACCCGTCAAGTTTACCGACTCGCACATCATTCCTGTTCAGGCCTTGTCGACCGACAGCCCGGAGCCACTCCCTCTGGCCTCTACTCTGGCCCAAACACCAACAATGTCAGCCAACAAGGGCAGCGCACCTCCTTCCCCGCTCGTTCAACCTCAGGATAAATCGCGACCCGGCTCGATCCGAGGCGTCAGCTTGGAAAGCACCAATTCGACCAGCTCCAAAAAGGGTCTCTCCAAGCTGCTCGGTCGCAAAAAGGGTAGCAACAACAGCTCCTCTGAGCCTCAGCCCACTGCTGCATCCTCATCCACCACCGCCGTCGATGCAGCCGAGGACCACGACACTGCCTCAGTCTCTGTCTCTGGCTCCAGCACCCAGCGTCCCGGTAAGCGACGATTGTGCTTCATCACTGAACAAGTCAGCCACCATCCACCCATCTCTTCCTTCTTCTGCGAGGCCAAAGACGCCGGCGTGCAGCTCTTTGGTGTCGACCAGCTCGGTGCCAAGTTCACCGGTACCAGCGTCAAGGTCTTCCCCGGAGAGCAGAATCAGGGCATCTTCCTCCGTCTCACCGAGAATGCCAAATGCGGTGCCGCAGGTGAAGAGTACCAGATCACCCACCCTACCGCCTCGATCAACGGTCTCTTGCGCGGCAGTCTTTGGGTTGCCATCTGCGATAATCTCTACGTCACATGTCGCGGCGGCAAGCGCGACAAGGGCCAAGGCGATGATGGAACCCGATTGCGCGCCATTGTCGAATACAAGGACGAGAGTTGGATCACCAAGGCCAAGTACGCCCTAGAGGGTGCCATCTATGCCTATGGCCCCAACGACGACGCTGAGGAATACACAACCGTCAAGCAGATCCCGTCGGACAGGGTACTGGCCACATTCGAAGGCTGCTGGAAGGGCAAGATTACCTACAAGAAGAAGGGGGACAAGGAGTCGAGGCTGCTGCTCAATGTCAACGATGTGGACCCCATCGCCAAGTCGGTTCGGCCGTTGGCGGCGCAGGATGAAATGGAGAGTCGCAGGATCTGGGAGCCTGTCACCAACGCCATCTTGGCCAAAAAGTACAGCGAGGCGACCAAGAACAAGCAGGACATTGAGCAGAAGCAGAGGATTACCGCCGCCGAGCGCAAACGCAAGGGTGAGACGTTCATCCCGCGATTTTTCGATGCTGACATTTCAGATGGTCGTCCCCGACTGACAGAGGAAGGCAGGAAAGCGTTGGATGGCGAGCACAACCTCGTAGGCTACGATGCCACTGCGGATGACAAACAGGCTGGTTCTACCGCTGCTCTAAATAAGACCGACGAAATCGATGATGACGAAGACGACTTTCAGGATGCAGAGAACTGAAAAGTCTCGTAACTCCCTCCCCTTTTCTCCCCCAAATACCAGACACACTTTGACCTTGACAGGCTTGTGCACTAGACAATCGTTTCTCTCTCTTGCGCTTTTTCTTTCCAAGTACACCTTGATCCAGCGGGATATATCTCATGTGGACCTGTTTTACCAATCATTACATGCTTCTTTTTTTCCAGTCTTGACTCGAAAATCTCCGTTTGAGTGCACAGTCGTTGGTATGAAACAGCTGAGATGAATGATGTGTGATGTGTTTGGATCCAGTGGATCGCTTCAGTTGTGTGGAATTGAGGAGGTTTAAGAGGTATCCATTTGGACTGGTGGATTGGATTCCACTTTCACGGCCGGGACCTGGTGCTTCTTGGCTTTGCTCTCCTTGTCACGTTGGCATTTCAGTTCGGCTTTTAAGCTCTTGACTCGTTGGAGGAGGATTAGTTTCTTCTTTTTCCATCTGGCACTTCTCTCCTTGCGCTTTGTCTTTTTTGTTGCCTTGCAGAGGTTTAGATCCATCGGTTGGCTGGTTCGCAAAAGCTTGATGGATGTCGGTTCAAGTGGCATTGAGAGGGGAGTGGGGGAGGAGGAGGAGGTACTTGCTTGTATTGCAGTTTCTAACCATGATGCGCGGAGGTGGCAGAGCTCGCCTGTTTCTCGTTGTATCGCATGTAGTAGATGGGTCATGTGCGATGGGGGAAATTCGGAGGTGAGGGCGATGATAGAGGCTCTTTTGAGGTTGAGAGCTTTGGCTAGGAGCGATTCGGAACCTGAGGGAAGGGGAAAGAGAAGGACGCTTTGAGCATCGTCGGTGGCCAAGGATTGAAGTACGGCATTGCGTGCACAAACTAGCATGGGTAGATGAGAGATCAAACAAGGCTGAGGTAGATCGTGTCTACACACAAACACCACCTTGACACTCGGCGGTGCAACCACCACTTGTTTGCCTTTCTTCTTGAAATCCTTGGAATCGTTGCCAGAGTGCAACTTGGCCAAGTCAATAGCGATATCCCCCTCAATGGCGCGAGTAATACTGTTGATTCCTGCCAAGACTTGTACCCGCGCCACTGCCGTCTGTGAGCCTTCCCCATTGGCAATGCTGCTGCTGCTGTTCTTGACCTGCTTGCTAGCTTTGCACGATCGTCTTCCCAAGTCTCTGTTGAGGGCCTCCTGGATGTCCGGCTGGGCAAGTGTTTCGAGTAAGGTGTGGAGGACGGTTTTGCTGCCTGCAACGGGCATTTCGGGCCATGTGACGGCGGTAGAGCTCGCAAGTACGGGGCGAAAGACTGGTCTTCGCCCCGCTGGGATGTTTGGAATGCTGGGCGCCGGTTTGGATGGTGCTGATGTTGAAGGGTGTGTGGGTGATTTCGTTGGCTGTTTTTGCTGTTGAGAAGGTTTGACGTTGTCTTTGTTAGTCGAGCCACTTGCCTTCGGCGCAGCATCTACTTTGGACGTAGCAGCAAGAGCAGACGAAGCTGTGGAATCGCTAGCCGAAGCCTTTTTCGACGCATCCTTCCGCCTGTCTCTGAGCTTCTCGTCGAGGCTCTTGCCGGCCTGCGAAGCGGAAGGAAAAGACCCAAAGGCAGCCAAACCAGACCCCTGACCGAGCTTCACAGGCGGCTTGGAGCTGGAAGCGAGCAAAGATGCGAGTGCAGCATCCTTGCCATGCGGCTGTGGGGAGAAAAGCGAAGAGAGCGAAGATGCGAGCGATCCACTCGCCGAAGAGCCAAAGGGGCTTGCCGAGGCAGATTTGGGTTGGGCGCGATGCTTGTTCTTGGAAGCAGCTCGGATGGTGGTGCTGTTGTCTACGCTGGCTTTGTTGTTCGGTGCCATGGTGTGAGAAGCCTCGCCTGAACCGCAGGCGAGGTGAGGGATTGAGATGGCGTTCTGCCGAAGGTGTTGAGTGGGAGTGTGATGAATGAGAAGAAGAGCAAGAGCAACAAGAAAAAGTCGGGACAAAAAAAAAAAAAAAAAAAAAAAAGCGGAAAATGTGGAGTAAAGTTTAGGGTCTTCGCACTTTTGGTGGGCGCACAGGGCGGCGGAGAGACAAGGAGAGAAGAGATAACGCAGTATGGGTGGACGGACCAACAAGGCTTTGACACTTGAACACACTTTGCTTCTACCCGACCACCACCGCAACACCTACCCATATCATCATCTCTATCAAGAAGCGACGAATTTGATCGCCTTCTCGCTGTATTCACCTCTTCACGATGGAGACCAAACGATTGCAGGTGCCCGTCATCGGCCTGCGCAGATCCGGAAAGAGCTCCATCCTCAACGTGGTCTACAACGAGCTTCATCCTGATGACACTGTCTTTCTTGAATCTACCACAAAGCCAAGTTTCATCCTTTCGGATAGCTTCTTACCCATTCGCATCATCGATACGCCCAGTCGGGTGTTGCTTGGCGATGTACGATTGGAGAAAGGTATCCCTCTTGCTCCCGCAACTGGCGCACGCGCTGGCCCACCGCCCCCTGTCCCCGCACGCAACACCCCCACACAACCGCACGCCGGAAACCCCGCACATCTAGCCTCTGCATCCATCTCTGCAGCACCAGAGATGCTTCCCTGGACAGAAGTCTCTGCCGTCATCTTTGTAATCGACGCCCAGGACGACTACTACGAGGCTCTTTCCAAGCTTCAAACCATCATCCTCTCGGCTTTTGCCGAAAATCAGACCATCGAGTTCCACGTCTTTGTCCACAAGATCGATGGCTATTCCAACGATTATCGCCAAGATACGCTTTCTACCATCCAGGGTAAAGTGCTCGATGATCTGGTGGATAGTAGCCCGAGCTTCATCGCCCAGCCATGGTCGTATCCCGAGCCGCTGCCGCACAACGAGACAAAGGGGTCGAAAGGTGCCAAAGATAGGAGTAGGAGCAAGAGTAAAGATTTGAGCTTTTCGCGGTCTCCTGCGGCGGGCAACTCGAGTTCGGGTGGTGGAGGATACGATGCCAGTGCTTCCGAGTTTTCCAGCTTTTCAGGAGGAGGCGGAGGACATTGGTCGGATGTGGCCCCGGAACCAGGTCTGATCAACCTTGACCAGGCTGTAAGGCTGCACTGCCACGCCACATCTATCTATGACACCAGTGTATTTGTGGCGATAAGCAAGCTTCAACAGAGTCTAGCGCAAAAAGTCAAACCAGAAGAACCGATCGATGCAGTCGAACCTCACCATCTTCCACCCGCCTCCTCCTCGAACGGTGAAGCAGCAGAAGCGACCAAACCGACCCGACCAGCAGCTGCAACTCTGCGTCGTGCTCTGACGCTGGCAGAGTCGATGGAACAGCTCTGCGATTCCATCTGTTCCACGTGTCGCTTCGAGAATGCCTTCCTGTTCGATCTGCCCACCCGCACCTTTATCGGTTCCGATTCGGCCCCCTTTGACGCAGCATCGTTTGACCTTGTATTCGACTATGCTGGCTTCCTTGCCAAATTTGCGTCTCTCTATGCGGGAGTTCAATCCGAGCCCATCCAGCCATCCACTCCTGCAGCAGCTGCAGCATCGACAACCGCCCAACTGTCTACCTCTCCCTCATCAGCAAGACGCTTTTTGCTCGGTCGCATCTCAAAGGATACCTCCTCTCGCAATGGAGATGCAACAGCAACACCAAAGACGGTCAATCAGCAAACTGTCACCCAACGCTGGGCTTCTAGTGTGACAAGGTTGCAGCCTGATCGATCGCTCTGCTTTTGGCAAATCAACCATAGGTTGGCTCTCATCGCCTTGATTCATAGCGATGTACATGCAAAACAGACCGGGTTGATCGATTACAACATCACGTTCTTTAGGAGGGCTGTGCAAGGGTTGTATGGTCTAGCTCAGACCAGCACCTGATCTTTGAATCTCCTGAAGATCATCATGTAGCATTTCACGCAAATCACAATTTCAACAGCACACCTCCTGCGTACTCTTCGAATCTTGTAGACGGACTTGATCTGCATTTGAATTGAGGTTAAGTTGATGTGCGAACGGCGCGTCTCAACCATCGTCTCCTCCTAGTTTCTGCCTTCATTTTGGGATCGTGATCCACCACGCCAGCACTTAGTGGAGGCAGTATACTTCTGGCATCTGACTCTGCATCGTTTTCGTCATCACCACCGACGAGCGTATCGTGATCATCATTTTCGGCCTGAACATCAAAGATCGATGGAGGATAGTCGGGAACTCCACCTCCATGGCCGTATGAGTAACTGGCAGGTTTCTGCCAACTCGAATCCGTGTATACGTAACCTTGATCGTCGACGCCTACGGCCGACCAGCTGCCACCCCAATCAATACGCCAGTCATCGCCGGGAACCCACTCCCAGCCTGGCTCGAGCTTCATCGCGACTTGCCTGCTGTTCGATTGCAATTAGCCCAAGTTGGAAAAAAAAAAAAAAAAAAAAAAAAAAAAAAAAAAAAAAAAAAAAAAAAAAAAAAAAAAAAAAAAAAAAAAAAAACAAATATGGAAAGCAAGACGAGGTCAGCACGGTGATCTTAGACAAGGTTGTAAAAAAGAAAGAAAGAGGGCGGGAAGGATGGCTCACCTTATATCGATCTTGTGACCAGGCAGAACTTCAACCTCATCGGAACTCCATCCATCTGGACCCTTTGTCCAAGGCATCCTCTCTCCCATTCTCAGATTGTGCGCGCTCCATCCACCCACAACCCCACTCGAGCTGGCAGCCCTCTTGGTAGGCAGATACCTCTCGTTTTCAAACACTTCGACATTCCTCCATCCTCTCTCCCAGACAAAATCATCCAACCTATCCTGTTCGATCCACTCTCGAACCTTGTGTCCACCCTCTTTGGCAAATTTCATGAGCTTTCTGCCTTCCCTCGACGTGTCGATGCGCTTGACCAGTCCTTCGAGAGCAGGCTTTGTCCACGGGTGGTTGAGGATGAACGCTCCTTCACCTGCAAGGAACATCACTGCGCGGTAGGGTACATAGGGAGCGATGAAGAACATCAGCACTGTGGTCAACAGCGACAGTTGGAGGATGTGAAGACTGCGACTGTAGGAAGACCAGTTGAGATAGGGTACCGTAGGGGCCAGTAGATCGTAACCGTCGATGATCATTCGCATCATGTTTTGGATGTCGCGAAGGTTTTCGTAGTACTTGACGGTTCCTTCGTGAGGTGGGTTGGGGACGAGAGGGGGTTGGACGACGCCTTCGCCCGTGGAGGTGGGGAAAGTTGTCGAGTATGCGAGTACCTCGGCGGGCGAGGCTGTCGTAGCCGTGTTGTCGGGATTGCGAGCTTTGGACGCGGGAGATTTGGGCACCTCCATACGGGCGATATTGGGCGTCATATTGTCCTGATATCGTGCACGATGCGTCATGACGAGAATCACGGAAAGGATCGTGCTCGGCGCCAGAAGCAGCAGCCAAGGGTAGATCGAGATGACGGCCCAGATCGCCATCCACATGAGCGTCCAGCACGTATCTTGCCACATAAGCGTAGCCTCGACACCATCTTGAAACCAGAACATGGGACCCGACTTTTGGACGAAACCTCGAAAGTTTTTCGTCGTCGTTGGCAGCGAGAGCGGTTCCTTGTTCTGCGCAACCGGCAGCCTTGGTGGAGCAGCTGAAGCAGCTAGCACCGACTCGATGGCGAAAGCCTGCAACGCCATCGATGTCTGCTGAAACAATCCACCGGCGCTTCTCGAGGTAGACATTTCGGAAGGTGACGTTCCCGAGTGTGCAGAGGAAGACGACATTCGACGGCTGGTCTTGGGTGAAGTGGAAGAAGGGAAAAGCGAGTTGCTGAACAGCGAGGTTCGATTGCCCTTGCCGGACGTCGGGGATGCCGAAGGATCATCCATGATAGCGTTGAAGGATGCTGAGCCGAGCGTCCTGAGTCGATCAAAAGATTGATGGATGTGGATGCAATAGTGATGGAAGATACGATGTGCAAAGTCAAGGATCAGATGGCTGGCGCTGCGTGACGTCGATGCTCTGTACTGTCCTTTTCTTTTGCCCCGCAGCTTTGACACTCTCATGGACCGCGGCTTTTTTCTGGCTTGAGCGCTCGATTCTGGCAATTCCAAACTCCACTTTGGTGTCGAAATGCAGCGTGAAACCGTTCCCAATTTCCCAAGCCAAAATTCTGGCATTTGTTAGATCAAAACATTTTCGGCTGCAAGAAAAATCGTGTTGCCTTAGCTGCGCTTCTTTCCGCAAATTGCGATACAGTATTAAGGCCTAGCTCTGACTACAACGACTGAGCAAAGACAAGATAGTGCGAGAAGCATGATCTGATGATGGCATAAAGTGATGGTAGGATACAAGTACAGAATGCATGTTGATGAAGAAGAAGAAGAAGAAAGGGAGCCAAACATCACGTCTGCTAACTTACTGGCAAGAGTATGTGACAGGAGTGAAACGATCAGGGAAGAGCGTGAAGCAGATACTCTCTTGGCTTGGTCTTGCACGTCAAAGGAGCCTTGCTTCCAGCGAACAGTTGCGCATCAAAGATCTGCTGCGCCTCGAGCGAGCGTTCATCCCTCCATTCGAGATCGACCCATCGTTCTGCATCCGCCTCTCTCTGTGCTGCCATGAGTTGATCGCGCGCCTCACTTCCGGAGCCACCTCCCATGCCCATTCCTCCACCCTTTTGGACCGCGTTTGGATCGGTGCGTAGTGCCACGCTGAGCGTCTGTGCGGCTGGCTTCTTGACGTCCTTTTTGGTCTTGGAGCGAGATGAACCTTCACCGGGTGCTTCCATCTCGATGAGCTCCTCTTCGTCCTCTTCGTCCGAGCCGATTTCGCCTGCCAGTGCAGCGCGGTCTCGACGCTTCTCGGCCTCGCGTGCCTCGTCGATGGCATCGAGGTAGTTCATCGACGGTCGAAGTTGAACAATCGACTCTAATCGGGTGAGGTGAAGTGCTTGGTCTCGGATGACGCCAACCATGTATTCGGTCGCATTGGGAACTTGGTTGCTCTCCAACTTGATCTTTTCAAGCTTCTTGGGTCCCCTATGCGCCTGCGCCTGCGCCTCTTCCTCCTTCTCCTTCTTGACTCGACTTCTGCTGGTGGATGAAGAGGAAGCTTCGTTCAAAGTGGTTCCTCCATGCGCGGCATCAGCACGAGCCTGTCTCTGCGCAAGCACCTCGGCTCCCGCACCAAAGTCTACACCGCGGTCAGTGTTGTACACTTCCTCTCGGACGTCCAGAGGCAGTTCGACCTCCACTCGGTTGGCGCGTGGTCGCCATCGACTCGAGACTTTCAATCCTCGTGCGGCTGCCGAGTATGGCACCGGAAGTGGTCGATCCCGTGGGTAGATGGGGTATTGGAAGATGTGAAGTGAAGAGTCGCCGAGCAGCGACTTGCTCAGGTAGACGGGTAGCGACGCGACCAGCTCCGAATCTGGTGGCAGGTCGGTTGCGGATGATGTTGGCAGGGTTGTCGATGCAGATGGTGCTCCGGTATCCTGAGACGACGATGGTGGATCCATGGAGACGTCTCCTGCAGAACCGAGGAAGAGTTGGTCCGCTTCCATGGTTCTGAGAGCTGAGGGCTGGGTGCTGGGGTGTTGATGTTGGTGGTGGGTGATCTGCAATGACCAGAAGAAGATGCTCAGACATTCATCTTCAAAAAATCTCAAATTTGGTCCTCCAAAAATAAACCACAAAAAATAAAATATATAAATTAAAAAATGAAAAAAGCTCGGAAAAACAGGCTCAACGAAATGGCTGTCGAGAAGATCGCCATGATGGCCAGTGCTCGCCCGGAGAAGGGGGGAAAAAAAAGGGAAGAAGGTCGACCAACACACTGAAAGCAGAATCAAGGCCAACTGAGAAGATCATCCTCAAAGTGTGGTCATTGCCAGAGCGACAACCTTGTTTTACCACCACAACCACTTCAACTATCGTCATGTTCGCCCGTACTGCCATCCCTGCCTTCCGCGCCGCTTCCAAGCGTGCCTTCTCGACCCAGGCTGCTAGCACCGCTGGCAACGCCTCTGCTCGTCGCTACATGGGCGCTGCCGCCCTTGTTGCCGGCGGTGCTCTTACCTACTCGGCCTTCTCTGCCCCCACCGTTCACCTCGAGGGCCCCGTCACCATCGCTGGTGAGCTTGGCACTGCCACGGAGCGATCCTACGTCATGATCAAGCCCGACGGTGTCTCTCGCCAGATCGTCGGCGAGATCATCTCCCGCTTCGAAAAGCGGGGATATCAGCTGGTCGCGCTCAAGACGGTCATTCCCTCCGAGGAACTCGCCAAGGAGCACTACATCGACCTTGCCAAGAAGCCCTTCTACGCCGGCCTCGTTTCTTACATCACCAGCGGCACCCCCGTCGTGGCCATGGTCTGGCAGGGTAAGGACGTCATCCGTCAGGGCCGTCGCCTCGTAGGCGCTACCAACCCCCAGGACGCTGCCCCCGGTTCGATCCGTGGTGACTTCTGCGTCTCGGTCGGACGCAACATCATCCACGCCTCGGACTCGCACGAATCGGCCACCAAGGAGATTGGTCTCTGGTTCCACGAGAAGGAACTCGCAACCGAGTACAAGCCCATCGCTTGGAACATGATCATGGCCGACAACTGAGTTTGTGGCCTTAACCTGCCTGCTTTGCTCGAGCCAAGCTGTCGTAATAGACTCCTCTATTTGACCGTCTGCGAGGTGTTTATGTCGGGTGTGTCGTGTGCAATTTTTGCGTGATTTCCTGTCCGACTTTGGAGAGATGTGTGCGAGAATCGAGACTCTACCCAGAATGGTAGGCTGGCGAAGTAGAGCACAGGATGGATCGGCTTGGTGAAACATGTTGGAGCTCATTGCGTAATGTACAATTGATATTTCAAGTGAGTTGAAGGTGGAAAAAACAATACAAGGGAGACAAGGTTCGGTTTGCATGCGGATGGTATCGTGCGTGGTTGCATGAGTATGGGTGGTTTAGTACATGTCGCCATCTCCACTCTTGTCGGCGCAAAAGCCTCTTGCTATGCGAAGAATGTCTGCCTTTTTGGCCTCGCTCTTTGCCTTGGATTCGGCCTCGGCTTCCTTGGCTGCCAACAGTTGGGGCAGGGCGGATGGTGGGAGTGGAGCTGCGATAGAAGGGGGCACTTCGTCTTCGGCGTCCAGATCCTGATACGAGCCGCAAGTCGTGTGGTTGAAACAGTGTCGGTGGAAAGGGGGTTGAATGTGGGGGTTTCATTTGTAGTCAGAACGCTGTGGAAGCGAATGCCATGTGTGGAGCCCGAAGGTTGACTTACAATCTCTCCCATAAGGACGACATTTTCACCTCGCACTAGGAAGACGCCGCGTGCAACATCACCGTATCGGTTGCCGACGAATACTCGCTCTACTGTGTCTTGCAATACGAGGTTGGCTGTTGGTCGCATGTGGTGTAACAAGAACGAGAGGTGGGTCAGTCAGCCAATCAGTCTTGATCTGCATTCTGCATGTCCTCCAGTCGTGTGTTATGGGTGTTTGTGTGCGTGTGTGTGTGCAACCTACCAAATTGATCATACGATCGAAGCACACCGATGAGCTTCTTTCCATCTCGCAAGACGACGAGCATCTTTTTGTCGACGCAGTCTACCAACGAACCCGAGGTCGTAAAGACAATGTTGGAGACAATGTCTTGGGCGTCCATCGTTGCGGAGATTCGTGAGAGGATGACGTTCAGAATGTTCTGAGATGCGCTGTATCCGTGCAGATTCTTCTTGTGGCTATCGATGTGCTCGGGCTTTTGTGATGAGATTGTCAGAAAGCACTTGATACACCAATGTCAAGAAGGCGTCGGTGGAACAGGTTGACACTTGCAGCTGTTGGACAAGGCGCTCTCACTGAGAATCTGATGCACGTGATTTGGGAGAGGGTCTCGTGCGGTAAGGGACTCTAGAATGCTGCGATTTTCAAAGTCCAACACCTCCACTTGAGAGCTGTGTGCTGCTTAACGAATGATCCTGCATACTATCAATCCGGTTGGCGGCATACAACCGCTGCGCTCCTGTCCGTCCGAACAATACAGTGGGCACCGATCAGTCGTAGATGGAGAACCAAAGTGTCCATGTCAACGTCGAGTGCCTTTAGGAGGAGCTTAGAGGCGCTTGAGCTGCGAGGAATAGAGGACACCCTTAGGGTCAGACAGCGGGTGGACCCTATCAGCAGTACTGTAGCAGCAGTAGCCGCCATCCACAGCTGAAAATTGACCCCGAATTGGGCCAATTTTACAATCAATACAGTTCTCACACAACGGTCACCACCCGCGTCTCGGATGAGCCGCATATCGTTAGTGTCACTGTGCAGTGAGTGAGAGAGTGAGTGCATGATTTCGAGCACCAGTCACGCCCGACGGGAGTATCAATTCTAGTACTGTACAGAGTAATGCAAGCTCCCCATCATGTGAGCTGAGTCCAGAGTACGGCTAGTGTCAGTTGAGCGCCAGATGGTCGCAAAAGCAGAGAGAGAGCTTTCAATGCATCCGGTCAAGTGGCCGCGAGCGCATTTCAAGCGATTCAGCTGCCGAGCCCTCAGATCGCACCAGACCCTGACTAACTTGCTCTGAATATCTGGCGCACACACAACCCTTTCACCCACCCGCCCTTTCGAGTTCCCGCACATTTCACCCCTCTCTCCACACTCCTCCTCTCCACCCTTTTCCACATCCATCTGCCTGCCTATCTGCCTGCCTACTTCAAAAGCTACCTTCTTGCTCAAAGCTACCTCTTTCCCACATCGCATACACCTTCAACATCAACCGCAACACCGAGAGACCCAATCAGCGCACCACCAAGCCTACCTTCCAACGCAAGCACAGCGCACACTCACAACCGCATCTCGTACTCAGCCTCAAGCCAACTTTCACGAGGGGAACCCATCTCACACGCAACAACTAGGCTACTACCTCCTCGTGCTCTACTCATCCACACTTGCAACGTCGTAGCCCAAGATGACGTCTCCAAAACGTCGTATCGAGACGGATGTCATGAAGCTGTAAGTTGCCTTTCTCGCATCGATAGCGAGCATGCTGCGTCCTTGTTCCTCATTGCTGACCCCCCGCTTCGCATCTGTGTCTCCCCTCTTACTCTCATTTGATTCCGCGTAATCGCTACGCAGCCTCATGTCGGACTACGAAATCACCCTCATCAACGACAGCATGCAGGAGTTCTACGTCCGATTTCATGGACCACAGGAAAGTAAGTTGACAGCGACGTATCCTCTCCCACGTTGGTTCTCAAGCATCGCTGACATACTCTCCTCCGTCTTTGATGCAGCCCCCTTCGCAGGTGGCGTGTGGAAGATCCATGTTGAGCTCCCAGATCAATATCCGTACAAGTCCCCCTCGATCGGCTTTATGAACAAGATCTTCCATCCCAACATTGACGAGCTCTCCGGTTCCGTCTGTCTCGACGTCATCAACCAAACCTGGTCTCCCATGTTTGACTGCATCAACATCTTTGAAGTCTTTCTCCCGCAGCTCCTGCGCTATCCAAACCCTACCGATCCGCTCAACGGCGAAGCAGCTGCGTTACTCATGCGCGAGCCCAAGACCTACGAGGCGCGCGTCAAAGATTACGTCCAGCGCTTTGCAACCAAAGAAGCCGCCAACGCTGCAGGTCAGGAGGAGGACGAAGATGAGGATGAGGAGGATGAAATGTCGGATGTAGGCAGCTTTTCGGATCACGAGCCGATGGGCGATATGGAGATGTAAAGTTCTTCTCTGCTCCGTCAAATCCCAGCATCACCCTTGTCGTACCAGCGGCAAAGCAGCTCTTCTTTCTCCCGCTCTACCGATTGGTCCTTTCTCTGCATTTCCCGTTCCCCGTCCCCGCCATCTGTATCAAGTATTTCCATCGCATCTTTCGCAGTTTTTCCCCTTTTGGTCTCGTTCAGCCTCCGCCTGCTCCCAAACGTACATTCCATGATCCCAGTTTTGTAGTTCATTGTCAATCTCAAGTCGATCAAACCAGTGCCAGACTATTGTGCGCATCGAGTGGATGTGTCAATTATTAGCCGGACAAACGTCTAGTGATGAGCGTGGTTGAAAGCTGAATGTCTAAAAGCGTGTGAGTGATGAGAGGTGTAATGATGGCTTTTGCGATCTTGGGGGATAGATGCTGTGCTGTTATGTGTGTGTGTGTGTGTGTGTGTGTGTGCGTCTACTGCTGGTGCTGTTTTTTGCGGTCGGATTCCTGCTTTGACCTTTCTTCGCGGTTGAGGACTTTTTTCTCTTCCTCGACGACTTCGCGCAGGACGTCTTTGGTCTTATCGATAAGTCCACGGGCGCTTTCTGCCTCTAGTTCGCTCTTGACTTCTTGCAAGGATGCTGGGTTGTACAGTTGGAGGGGGAGGAGGGCTACCGAGTGATCGGAGAGTGTGCGGGTGTCAGGGTTCCTCGTTGTGTAGCGCAACCATGTTCGTAGGGATTCGAACATGTCGCGATGTTCGATGCCTGAGCAGCGCAATCCACGTTCACCGCATGCCTTTGCCAGTGCATCTATGTGCTGCGGGATCGCCCCGACTCCACCATCTGCACACATGAGAGCGTCATCCTCGCGAATATACGCCATGTGCGTATCCAATCGTCGACGAATCATCGCCGATCCACCCCAAGTCGAGAGCGTAAACATCTTGGCCAACTTGGAAAGATCCTCGCTGCTCAACGAGTTGAGAAGATCCTTGCTATCCTCGGACTGCTGCTCTGCCACGTGTGCCTGTGTAAGCTGTGCACCTTTTTGACTCGATCCTTCGACAACAACGGGCAAAAGATCCTTGAGAGAATCCGACTCCTTGAGCTGCTGAAAAGCTTCTGCGCGCTTCACCTCTTGACCCATCCTAATCTTGGTGAGCTGATTGGGCAAGATGCAAGTCGAAGGCAACAACGACGGCGCCCAGATCACCACCAGCGGAAGAGCTTCTTCCAAGATGAGCAGGATGAAGAGGAAGAGCGGAAGTTTGCGCATATCGGAATTATGCGTATGTATCAATTGCGATTCTTCCCGGGTCAACGCTGCACCACCGGAGGCAACTCGAGCTTGAACATCTCTAACACGTGTTCGGTTGGCCCAGATCTGCTTGACTCCGTTAAAATAGAATTTGAAGAGATACTTGGCCGTCGCCCACAGCTCCTTGGCTCGCTCGGTGAGCGTCTTTGCTGGTTTTTCGGTGTTGGTGGTGACAGAGGTCGAAGAAGAATCTTTGGTGCTGAGTTGGGTGTTTTCGGATGTGGACGGCGTAGGTGATTGTGTCGGCTTTTTTTGCGCTTGAAGCAGCATGTGGGATTGGTGCATCATTCGTACTGCTCCAAAGAGGAATTGCTGCCGTCTTATTGTCGAAGAAGAACATGTTGGCGTTATGCTTCTTGATGCTGTCAAGCTAGCGGTGGATCGGAGGGTGGATCTTGTCGCTGTGGCGGCAATTCTTCTTGTCGCCTGGGTACGACTGCACTGCGCAGCAGCTCTGAGAGCGTTGGAAGTCTGCATGGTCGACAAACTTCACAGACGATGCTCCGTGGTGGGAAGAAGCAATGTACTACTTTGGAGGACAGAGGTTGTGTGTTCCGTAAAAAAACCTTGATTCCAGAACGTTTCGGTTTTCGTTCGTGATATCAGATCTGCTCGTTGTGGCTGTGTTGATATGGTGTTCTGTAAGGTCCCGAGATGGAAGATGATGATGTCGAAAAGGCCATTCCAGGCTGAGCTTCTTTGTTCGGCTTGCGAGCGAGGATTGTTGAAAAGAAGACTCCGGCTAGCCTTAAAAAACCACATACAGTACACCGCACACACACACACACATTTCTTCGCGAGCACCCTGATTTGATACACAGCCAAACGCCGGTTCCGAATTTGGCCTTCTAACATTCTCATGCTTACTCGAGATTTTGCGCAAAGTGTTAGGCCGGCAAAAATCTGAATTTGACAGAAGTCTGATCGCCGATGTGAAGGGGCATCTGAACCACAGATCGGAGCAACGGACGGATTAACGACGTTTGCGAACAGCCAACACATCACACGTGTGTACCCGATATCGATCGTATCAAGCTTCGACAAAGTCGGCGGCTGGCTGGCTGGCTGATTTGGAGCCCGGCTAGAAGCGAAGAGAGAGAAGATTATCGGAGAAACAAGGGTCGAGCAGCCAGGAGATGGGCTTACAGTAGATCCGCTCCTGTTGCTGCTTCTGAAGGCAGGCCTACCAATTGGGTCTCTGCTGACGAGCAAAGAGAGAATAAAGGAGAGAGAGAGTGTGTGTGTGTGTCGAAATTTTGGGAAGATTGGTGTGGCTTTTTCGAAAAAGGGTGCAGAAACGAGGCCAGGCTAGAAATTTGGGGCAACGCTCAAAACGGTTGAATAAAAATAAAAGAGAAAAGAGTCCAACAAGATGGTTGTCTCGAGAGAAAAAAGAGGCAGCAGAGCGCGATCAACATAAAGAGAAAGAGAGAGGGGTGAATTTCGCTTTTTTTTTTTTGGTGGCCGGTGAGCGCTAAACCCGCTGAGGTGTCGCCTTCTCTCACTCTGGACTGTGCACATTTTTGGCAATTTCCTTGAGAGAGTCAAAAAGGAAGCCTTAAAGTGCGACTTCGCTTAGGAACGGAGCAGCAGCGGAAAAAGAAGGAAAAAGCAACGCTACACGAGGCAGAGACAGAGAGTGCCCGGATCGGCTTTGCCGCCCCATCCCATCTCTGCTCCTCCCGTGTTGGACCCTGAAAGGTGTCAAATTTCGACACTAACGGGTGAGAATGCTATCAAACAATTGCATGGCTATACTCTGTCTTTGACCCTTGTGCTGGTATGTTCGTGCTCCTAATCATCGTTGTTGAAGATGGTAATGAAGAAAGACAGAAAGATGGTAAAGGACGAAGAAGAAAGACTGGTGTGGGGCAGGAAACGTGGAAGAAAGGCGTGACCGCTAGCTCCTGCCTGTCGGCATCCCTCGGGCATGGACGGCAGAAGGTATCTCCAGGAAGACGACTAGTAGCAAGACGAGCTCTTGCGAACACTTTTCAGTGTAGAACCTCACGCCGACCTCTTCCGGCAAATCAGCGTTTTTCTGAAGTCCAATCCTCTAGATATTCACTCTCTCTATGTATATCGTGTCGCCGTCGCTGACACTGAACCAAAGACATTCTCTGAACTGCTGGAGGAGTAGAGCTCTTATCTAGGTTCAAGGCCTACTTTTGACTCAGATGACTGACTCTCTGATTCAGATGGACGGTGCAGTGCCACGGTTCGCAAGAAGCTCTCTCTCTTTCAAGAGATTCGTTTGTCGTTGATGAAAAAGTGTAATGTGTCGATGTTGGTGCGTACGTTTGAGGACAGTGCAAGTGTTTTGCGCAGCGTCAGTCTAAGGGGACGATTCTCGGGCCAGTTTTCCCCGGCGACCCTCTAGATGAAATCGACGCAACTTTGGCACCGAATTAGCCGCGTGGGCTTCTTTTTGGATTTTTTCGAAAAATGTTTTTGGTACAGGAGACGAAGAGGTGTTGTTCTACCGCGAAACAGGAATTTCGGCCTCTCCGAGAAAGAGAATGATGGGTGGTGTTGAGGCTAAAAAAGAAAAAAAAGGAGCGCTGCGCTATCGATGCCGGAAATGTCGCGTATCCGTGCGCAGTCGATAGAGAGTTATGCAAGAGACTCCATCATCTGGGACGAGACAGTGCTGATCTGATCACACTTCGAGAGGCGTAAGTAATCACAAGTGTTGCTGTAGACACCAGGTGGCCTGTGTGCCAGATTGGCGTCCTTTGTCTTTGCCAAGACGATCTCGAGCGGATGTGTCAAAGGGCCAAAAATAAAAATAAAAAAGTAAAGAGAGAGTCTTGGGGTCAACCTTTACGCCGAAAATGTACCGCTGGTTTGACTTGTCTCCGATGCTAGGTGATGCTGAAGAGCATGTGTCAAAGGGCCCATCATCAAAAGGCACACTGTAGTTACGGAGTAGCGTGATCAGGTAGTCGGAGTGTTGGAAAGTTACAGGAGAACACGGGCAACCCTGATAGCGTTCAGATCAATGTTCTGAGAGTGACGGACCATTCGGTATTGATCTTCTTCCAACTCATTCTGCTGAGCTGCCAAGCGGACAGTCAAGGGCTTGACGTGTGTTCAGAAGGAGAGCCTGCCTTCCTTATCGGCCGTCCTGTCGACCGGTATGGCTAAGTAGAGCACAGAGAGAGAGAGAGAGAGAGAGAGAGAGAGAGAGAGAGAAGCTTCTCCCTGGGGCGAAACCTTGGTGAGCACAGATTCCGATGTTGAACCCTTTCTTCTGTGTAAAACTTGAGCGGTGCTGCTGACCGGATTTTTTTTTGATTATTTTATTTTAATAAAAATTCAATCTAGCTGTAACGACAGTATTTCATTTTGGCTGTCTCTCGTGGGTGGATTTTTTTTTTTTTTGGCCGTTGATGTCTTTGTGTGTGTCTTTTTGTGTTGCGGGGACTGTGCGGCCGCTTGTTGGGGCTCAGCCTTTCTGCCCCTCCATTGCTCTCTCTCTCTCTCTCTCTCTCTCTCTCTCTCTCTCTCTCTCTCTCTTTGCTGTTTGGTGTTGGTTCACAGTTCAAGGTCACTTGGTCTGCCTGGCTCTTTGTATCTCAAGACTTCTGATCCTGTCTTCCGGCCCATCTTTTCTTGCCACCACTCCACCACCATCATCATCATCACCTCTTCACTCCATCCCCCCTTGTCCGATCGCAGTGTGCTCTTCAAGACGCTCTGCACCATTCGTAACCGCCTTTTCTGCTAAAACCGAGTGACGACGGGATTGGCTACTTCCTCCTCTCTTCTCAATCTTTCCATCATCATCATCATCATCCTGCTTATCGCTTCCACCTGACGACTGGAACGTTCGAGCTTGACACCTCTTCAATCGACTCCTCCGCTTCTCTTATTCGACGACCACGAAAGAGAGCTCCTTGATTCGATTTGCTTCATCTACCCTTCCCTCGAAGACTTTACAGCAAACTCAATCCAGATTGCCTGCTGTTTGACGACCAGCTCGCTTCTGCTCCTTTGCTCCGACTTCGACTTTGACTCAACCCTTTCGACTTTCCGCTCATCTCAAACAAGACACCATGTCGAGCATTAAGAACGCACCCTCTGACGACTCTTACGTCGAGCTCTCCAGCCAGAGCAGCGGCAATGGCACTGGTAACGGCGCGCTCCTCCGTGCTCTGACCATCGCCTCCACCTCGGGTCTCGAGGTGCAGATTCCTGTCCCATCCCAGCCTTTCGACGCCTGGATCGTCGCCGACGTCCTTCGCGAAGAGTTCCAGCGATCGCTTGCTGCCTCGCCCGAGGTCACCGACGTCCTCGAGGTCCAGGAGGAGCAGGAGGTCGCCGGCGCTGCCGAGAAGGCAGCCGGTGAGGCCAAGATCAACCTTGCTGCCAAGTTCCTCGGCTTCCTTGCCTCGCGTGCTTCCGTCAAGACTTCGAGCCACGAGCTCAACCTTCTTCACCACGCCTGGGCTCACTTCCACGAGGAGTTCCTTGCTGAACACGGCAGCGTCCACGACCTCGTCGCTGCGATCGACTCGGATCTCCGCACTCCCGTCCTGCGAAGCTACTTTGAGGCCTACGTTCAGCTCGAGACCGCCGGCAAGGCCAAGCCTTCGCTCGTCACCCCCAAGCTCTTTTCTCTCTCTGCTCAGAACAAGGCCGAGGTTCACGCCGTCTTTGGTGGCCAGGGCAACAACGAGGTAAGTTTTTTCCATTTCCACCACATGTTTCCTCTTTCTCCTATTCCTCTCTCGTCAGCCTACAAGCAAGCTACTTGGCAGTTGTACCACCGAGCTTGGCGCTCTGCCCTTCGCAAGAGGAGCAAGAGCATCATAGCATCGTCAGCTGTCATCGGTCGGGCTTTCGGTTTTCGGTTTTCGACATTTTGGATTTTTTTTTTTTTGGAGTTGCTTCGGATTTTTGGATCTTGTCTTTTTAGCGAACGCGTGGAGGCCAAAGCCGCGAGGCAGCAGAGCAGCATGGCGGATCTTGCCGAGTGCGCTTTTTTTTTTCTTCCCCACGCCTTTTTGTTTCTGGCTCGCTTCGCGTCTTCCTCTCTGGTCTTCTTTTTTCCCAAAAATTTTGGGAAATCGGAGTCGTCGGCGAAACCCTTTTCGACGCACAGACAGGCACAGCATGGGCAAAGCTCAAACGTGGATGACGCGCGATTTCCGAAACATTTTTGGATACTTCGCTCGCATCGACGACAACACTGCCTTTGGCCTGCCTGCAAGCCAAAAGAGACAGACCAAAAACCAAAGTTCTCAAAACCTTTTCGGCTAGATCCAAAGCCAGACGCGACCCTGCAGCTTGTTCAGATGTTGCAACAGTGGAGGTGGGCGATGTCGGTTTCGCCGTGTGACCTAGCAGCCAGAAAAAGCAAGACTTTTTCGGGCCTCGGTCAATTGTCGGGCAAAAAAACCTGGCTCTAAGGCCAAGAACAGAAAAGGGCGCAGGAACACACGAAACACCGAAATGCGTCGAGGTTGTCGAATAGCGAAACGACGCCAATCGTAACATTTCTTGATAGAGGTGGTGTGGTTGGCATTGCAAGCTATTGGATGCTGGACGTTGGAGCTTTCAGCTGTGATGAATTTCATGCTACATTTGGCCCGATTCGATATCTCTTACAGTCGACTTCACGACAGATTGCTGACTTTGTATCCTGCTTTTGATCCTCACAGGCCTACTTCAAGGAGCTCCAGACTCTCTTCGACACCTACCGACCTCTGGTTCAGCCTTTGCTCGAGTCGACTCAGCCCGTCTTCGACAAGCTCGTCCAGGATGCCGTCAAGCAGGGCTTTGCCAGCTACTACACCCACGGCCTCAACGTTCTCGGATGGCTCACTGGTGCCGCTCCTGAGCCTGCCGTCTCGTACCTCGCCAGCGTTCCTCTCAGCTTGCCCCTGATCGGTCTGACCCAGATCACCCAGTTCCTCGTCAGCATCCGTGCCTCGGGTCTCACTCCCGCCGAGTTCCGATCGCAGATCAAGAGCGCCACTGGTCATTCGCAGGGCATCATCTCTGCCGTTGTCCTTTCCGCTTCCGACAGCCTCGAGTCGTTCAACGCCAACGTTGCCAAGGCTCTCGAGCTCCTCTTCCACATCGGCAAGCGCGGCCAGGAGTTCTTCCCAACCCTCGCCATCGACCCTGCGCTCGTCAAGGACACCATCGAAGGCGGCGAAGGCGAGCCCACCCCAATGCTGGCTGTCACCGGCCTCGAGCAGAACATCCTCGAGAAGCACATCCAGAAGACCAACTCGCACCTCCCCGAGTCCCAGGCCGTCTCGATCTCGCTCTTCAACGGTCCCCGTGCCTTCATCGTCACCGGCTTCCCCAAGGCTCTCGTCGGTCTCGTCGGCAGCCTTCGTGCCATCCGTGCCGACTCTGGCGCTGACCAGGGCAAGACACCCTTCAGCAAGCGCAAGGCCGTCTTCCGCATGAACTTCCTGCCCGTCGGTGTTCCTTACCACTCGAGCTACCTTGTTGGCGCCACCGAGAAGATGCTTCAGGAGGACTACGCTGGTCGCACCACCGTTTGGGATGCCTCTGAGCTCAAGGTCGCTGTCAAGAACACCGAGGACGCCTCGGACATCGCAAGCTACCGCTCCGAGGACATCCTCAAGAGCATCGCCGACCAGATCTTCACCAAGCACATCTACTGGTCCAAGGCTTCCGACCTCCCCAAGACTGCCACCCACCTCATCGACTTTGGTACCGGTGGTCTCTCGGGTATCGGTGGTCTTTCGGCCCGTATCCTGGAGGGTCGTGGCGTCAGGATCGTCATCCCCAGCGGTACCCACGCCCGCAGCAGCGAGCTCTACAGTGCCACCGCCGTCAAGTTCGAGGAGCGCTGGGAGGATGTCTGGTCCCCCCGCCTCATCAGGACCAAGAACGGTATCAAGATCGACACTCCCTTCTCGCGCACCACTGGTCGCGGTATCCTGATGGTCGGTGGTATGACCCCCACCACCGTCAGCGCCAACATCAACGCTGCCGTCCTCAACGCCGGCTACGTCATTGAGCTTGCTGGCGGTGGACTCCACAGCGAGGCCGGTCTCCGCAAGCGTGTCAATGAGATCCTCGCCAAGCTCGAGCCCGGTAACGGCCTTGAGCTCAACGGTCTCTTCATTGACCAGCGACGATTCGGCTGGCAATACCCTCTCTGGGGTCAGATGCGCCGCGAGGGATTCCCCTGCAAGGGTTTCACCGTTGCTGCCGGTATTCCCTCTACCGAGAAGGCCAAGGAGATCATCGACGGTCTCAAGGCCGCCGGTATCGAGTACGTCGGCTTCAAGCCCGGTACCGCTGATGGTCTCCGCGCCGTGGCTGCCATCGCCGCTGCCAACCCCGACTTCAAGATTATCTGCCAATGGACCGGTGGTCGTGCTGGTGGTCACCACTCGACTGAGGACTTCCACCAGCCCATCTTGCAGACCTACGCCAGCCTGCGCAAGCAGAAGAACCTCATCCTCGTTGGTGGTTCCGGTTTCGGTGACGCAGAGGGTGTCTGGCCTTACCTCACCGGTGAGTGGTCGGTCAAGCTCGGCTACGCTCCCATGCCCTTCTCGGCCTTCCTCTTCGCTTCGTGGATGCTGGTTGCCAAGGAGGCTGCCACCGCCGACGCCGTCAAGCAGCTTCTCGTCGACACCCCTGGCTGTGGCGACGACAAGTGGCAGGACACCTACGGCAAGGGCGCTGGTGGTACCATCACCTGTAACTCGGAGCTTGGCGAAGCCATCAGCTACGTCCACAACCGCGCCGCCGCCCTGTGGCGCCAGCTCGACGATCAGCTCTTCTCGCTTCCCCGTGAGAAGCAGCGTGTCTGGCTTTCCGAGAAGAAGAGCTGGCTCATCGAGCGTCTCAACAAGGATTTCCAGAAGCCTTGGTTCCCTGCCAAGCTCGACGGTACTGCGCTCATGAACGTCGCCGACATGACCTACGAGGAGGTCACCCGACGCATGCTCCAGCTTCTCTTTGTCAGCCACCAGAGCCGGTGGATCGACCCTTCGCTCAAGAAGCTCTTTGGCGACTGGATCCGACGTGTCGAGGAGCGCTTCGCTGGTATCGAGACTGCCGGCAAGAAGGAGTCGCTCCTCCAGAGCTACTCGGTCCTCGACAAGGAGCCCTCGGCATTCGTCGACACCTTCTTCGCCGAGTACACTGGTGCCAAGGAGATTCGTCTCGCTGCCGAGGACGTTGGATACTTCCTCACCATTTGCCAGCGTCGTGGCCAGAAGCCCGTTCCCTTCATCCCCGAGCTTGGTGACAACTTCCAGACCCTCTTCAAGAAGGACTCGCTCTGGCAGTCTGAGGACCTCGACGCTGTCGTCGGTCAGGATGCCCAGAAGGTCATCATCCTCCAGGGCTCCGTTGCCGTCCAGCACTGCACCAAGGCCAACGTTCCCGCTGGTGAGATGCTCGGCGACATTGAGAAGGAGCTCATCGCCAAGGTCCTTGCCAAGTACTACGACAACGACGAGTCCAAGGTTCCCGTTGCCGACTACGTCTCGAGCGATCCTCTTGCCATCGAGGAGGCCGACTTCTACGCCCGCTCCGGTGTCGAGGCTTCGGTCGAGGGCAACACCAAGACGCTCAAGATTGGCAGCCAGGTGCCCGACACCAAGGAGTGGCTCGAGGTCCTTGCCACTTCGCGCACCAGCTGGTTGCGTGCTCTTCTGCGCAACGTCAGCGTCGTCCAGGGCAAGAACTACGCCGACAACCCGATGCTGCGCATGCTCGCTCCCCGCAAGAACCAGACTGCCAAGATCGCCTACGCTGCCGATGGCGAGCCGCTCAGCCTCACCCTCTTCGGTGCTGCCCGCTCGTACGGCCGTCATGACGACAGCTTCAAGGCGCTCGAGATCATCAAGTCGCCCGACTCGGCTCAGATCCAGGTGACCCTCTTCGAGGAGCGTCTCGGCGAGTCAGTTCCCCTCCACTTCTACTTCACTTACCGCCCTGACCAGCCGTTTGCTTCGATCCACGAGATCATGGACGGTCGCAACGACCGCATCAAGCAGTTCTACTGGCAGCTCTGGTTCCACGCCGACATGCCTGCTGCCGCTCAGCTCGCCTCGGCCAAGGAGTTCAAGAGCCCCGTCAAGTCGCTCGACGAGTCGGCCATCCGCAACTTCTGCCGCATCGTCGAGAACCGCGGCGAGGTCTTCACCAAGGGCCAGGCTCCCATGGACTTTGCCATCGTTGCTGGTTGGGAGGCGATCATGCAGTCGCTCATGGCCAGCTGCGACGCTGACTTGCTCAGCCTCGTCCACTTGAGCAACTCGTTCAAGGTGGTCGACGATGCTCGTCCCCTGCGCGCCGGCGATGTTTGCACCGCCACCGCCCACGCCAGCAGCATCAAGATCTCCGACACTGGCAAGTCGGTCAGCGTCACCGGTACCGTCCTGCGCAAGGATGCCAGCGGCGACTTTGTGCCCGTCATCTCGGTCGTCTCGAGCTTCTTCTTCCGAGGCCGCTTCACCGACTTCAACACTTGCTTCGAGACCTCGCAGAACGAGTTCACGCTTGAGATCAAGACCAAGGCTGATGCCACTGTGCTCCTCGCCAAGGAGTGGTTCGACTGGGTTGCTCCCCAGCCCCTGGCTCCCGGCACCGTTCTCCACTTCAACATCCAGAGCTTGCTCAAGTACAAGGACAGCACCTCGTACTCGGATGTTGAGGTCACTGGCGGTGCTTACGTCCGCGACTACAAGGACGACCTGATCAAGGTTGGTGAGATCGAGTACACTGCCGATGCCATCAGCTACGGTAATCCCGTTATCGAGTACATCAAGCGTAACGGCGGTGCCTCGACCGGTGGTGTCGCTCCTCTCGAGACCGGCTACACCATCGGTGCCTCGGACGTCCCCACCACCTTCGTGGCTCCCGCTACCAACGAGCCTTACTCGAACGTCTCGGGCGACTTCAACCCCATCCACATCAACCCCTACTTCTCTTCGTTCGCCTCGCTCCCCGGTACCATCACCCACGGTCTCTTCTCGAGCGCCGCTTCGCGCAAGTTTGTCGAGGTCGTGGCTGCCGAGGGCTACCCCGACCGCTGCCTTTCGTTCGAGGCCAACTTTATCGGCATGGTGCTCCCCGGTGATGAGCTCACTGTCAAGCTGCGCCACATCGCCCAGCGTGATGGTAACAAGGTTATCAAGGTCGAGACCTTCAACCAGAACGGCGACAAGGTCATCGACGGCCAGGCTGAGGTCAAGCAGCCCGCCACTGTCTACGTCTTCACCGGTCAAGGTTCGCAGGAGCAGGGCATGGGTATGGACCTGTACAACTCGAGCCCTACCGCCAAGGAGCTCTGGGACGAGGCCGATGGTCACCTGCGAAGCACCATGGGCTTCAGCATCCTCGAGATCATCAACCAGAACCCGCTCACTAAGACCATCCACTTTGGTGGTGTCCGCGGTCACACCATCCGCGAGCGATACATGTCGATGACGTACGAGTCGACCGATGCCGATGGCAACACGGTCACGCTCCCCCTCTTCCCCGAGATCACCTCGTCGAGCCAGAGCTACACCTTCCAGTCGCCCAAGGGTCTGCTCTTTGCTACTCAGTTCGCCCAGATCGCGCTGGTGCTTGTCGAGCTCAGCGCTTTCCGCGACATGAAGCAGCGAGGCCTCATCACTCCCGACGCCGCTTTCGCCGGTCACTCGCTCGGAGAGTATGCTTCGCTTGCTGCCGTTGCCAGCGTTCTCGAGGTCAAGTCGCTCTGTGACGTTGTCTTCTACCGTGGTCTCTCGATGCAGAACTGTGTGCAGCGTGACCCCGTCACAGGCGCTTCCAACTACGCCATGATGGCCTGCAACCCGATCCGCATCGTCGGGGATGGCAACCCTGCTTTCGCTGGTCAGGCTCTTGCTGAGATCGTCGACTCGATCAGCAAGGAGTCCGGCCGTCTGCTGCAGATTGTCAACCACAACGTCGCTGGTCAGCAGTACGTCACTGCCGGTGACCTCGTGGCGCTCACCACCCTCGGCAACGTTCTCAACTTTATCAAGATCCAGAAGATCGACCTCAAGAAGCTCAACGAGATCATGCCCATCGAGGAGGTGCGCGAGAAGCTCGCCGAGATCGTTCGCGAGGTTCTCTCTGCTGCTGTCGAGGAGGAGAAGAAGGGCCGCATCGAGCTCAAGCGTGGATTCGCCACCATCCCTCTTCCCGGTATCGATGTGCCCTTCCACTCGCGCTACCTCACCGGTGGTGTTGCTCCCTTCCGATCCTACCTCTCGAAGCGTATCAACGTCGATGCTATCCGACCTCAGCTCCTCGTTGGCCGCTACATTCCCAACTTGGTCGCCGCTCCCTTCGAGCTTTCCAAGTCGTACGCTGAGCTCATCTTTGCCCAGACCGACTCGCCCCGTCTCGACAAGGTGCTCAAGAACTGGGAGAAGGACGAGTGGGAGTCGCCCGAAAAGGTACAGAGGCTCACTGCCACCCTCGTCGTCGAGCTGCTTGCCTACCAGTTCGCTTCGCCCGTCCGCTGGATCGAGACCCAGGACATCTTCTTCACCGACTACAACTTTGAGAGGCTCGTCGAGTTCGGACCCAGCCCCACCCTCGTGGGCATGGCCAAGCGTACTCAGGCTCTCAAATACTCGGCTGTCGACCTCGCCCAGGGCCGCAAGCGTGTGATGCTCTGCTCCAGCAAGGACAAGGAGGCTCTCTACTACTCGTTTGCTGACGAGGAGAGCGAGGCCGAGGCTGCTCCCGCCGCCGACGCTCCCGCTGCTGCTGCTCCTGTCGCTGCTGCTGCCCCTGTTGCCGCCGCTCCTGCTCCTGCTGCTGGCGGTGCTGCTGCTGCCGAGGTGCCCGATGAGCCTCTCAAGGCTGTCGACACTGTCCGCGCCATCTTGGCTCAGAAGCTCAAGAAGAGCATCTCCGAGGTTCCTCTCTCCAAGTCCATCAAGGACTCAGTCGGTGGAAAGTCCGTTCTCAGCAACGAGCTTGTTTCGGATCTCTTGGCTGGTAAGTGTTTTCAGAAGCGCGACGATCGCGCGACGTTTCGTCTCCTTCCCTATACCGTTCATTGACTGACCTCCTCCTCTTCTGATCATTTCTTCACTACGACTTACAGAATTCGGTAACCTTCCCGAGCGAGGTGAGGAGCTGCCTCTCGAGGAGCTCGGCGGTGCCCTCCAGGCCGGCTACAGCGGTACCCTCGGCAAGACCACTTCTGGTTTGGTGACCCGAACTGTTGGTGGTAAGCTGCCTGGTGGATTCAACCTCTCGGCTGTCAAGTCGCACTTGCAGAAGGCCTGGGGTCTTGGTGCCGGCCGTGTCGAGGGTGCTCTGCTCGTCGCCATCACCATGGAGCCTGCCAAGCGTCTCGGCTCCGAGGCTGAGGCCAAGGCCTGGCTCGACTCGGTCGCTCAGACCTACGCCGGTCTCGCCGGTATCAGCCTCAGCCAGGCTAGCGCCGGTGGCGGAGGAGGCGGATCGGGTGGTGTTGCCATCAGCAGCGAGGAGCTCGACAAGCTCAAGGCTCAGCAGGACGACCATGTCCGTCGCCAGATCCAGGTGCTCGAGCGCTACCTCAACATGGATGGCCGAGCCAGTGGCCGTCTCGCCGAGAGCACCAAGGCTGAGCTCGAGGCTGCACAGGCTCAACTCGACGCCATCGCTGCCGAGCACGGTGACTTCTACACCAACGGCATTCTGCCCAAGTTCACCGAGAAGAAGGTCCGACACTTTAGCTCGTACTGGAACTGGGCTCGTCAGGACGCCATGACTCTGCTCTACGACATCATTTACGGCCGACTCACCACCGTCGACCGCGAGATCACCGCTCGTTGCATCACCCTCATGAACCGTGCCGATCCCAGCCTGCTCCGATACATGCAGTTCCATATTGACCAGATCGACGCCAACAAGGGCCCCACCTATGCCCTCGCCAAGGAGTACGGTCAACAGCTCATCGAGAACTGTCGCGAGGCCTGCGCCGAGGATGCCGTCTACAAGGAGGTCCACGCTCCCACCGCTCCTCACACCGAGATCGACGCTCGCGGTAACATCGCCTACAGCGAGGTCAAGCGTGCCGGTGTTCGCAAGCTCGAGGCTTATGTCAAGGAGATGGCCGCTGGTAGCCGCTTGCTCGGCGCTGGCAGCCAGGTCAACCTCGACAAGGCCCAGGAGAACGTTGCCAAGCTCTGGACCCTCATCCGCAACGAGCCCTCAGTCAGCAAGCTCAGCAAGGCCACCATCAAGAGCTTGTACAGCGAAGTGGTCCGATCGCTCGGCCCTGCCCGCCAGGCCCGTGCACCCGCCCGCCAGGCTCCTCGCAGCCGCCGTCTCAGCTCCAACACCCAGCGACCTCAGGTCCCCGAGGCTCCCGCCGCCGAGGACCGCACTCCCTTCCTCCACGTCAAGAGAAAGGTGGCTGGTCAGTGGCAGCTCAGCCGAAAGCTCACCTCGGTCTACCTCGACATTCTCACCGAGATGGCTACCCAGGGTGTCAGCTTCAAGGGCCGCAACGCCCTGCTTACCGGTGTCGGCAAGGCTTCGATCGGTGTCGAGGTTGTCAAGGGTCTCTTGGCCGGTGGTGCCCGCGTTGTCATCACCACTTCGAGCTACAGCCGAAGCGTCGTTGAGTACTACCAGCGCATCTACCAGGAGGTCGGTTCGCGAGGTTCCACCCTCACTGTGGTACCCTTCAACCAGGCTTCCAAGCAGGACGTCGACAACCTCGTCAAGTACATCTACGGTTCGCTCGACCTCGACCTCGACTTTGTCGTGCCCTTCGCTGCCATCTCGGAGAATGGCCGAGAGATTGACGGTATCGATGACAAGTCCGAGCTTGCTCACCGTCTCATGCTTACCAACATGATCCGACTGCTCGGTGCCATCAAGACCGAGAAGGCTGCTCGCAACTTTGACACTCGACCTACTCAGGTCCTACTCCCTCTCTCTCCCAACCACGGTACGTTCGGTGGTGACGGTCTCTACGGCGAGAGTAAGCTTGGTCTCGAGACTCTGCTCAACCGATGGGAGTCCGAGAGCTGGGGTCAGTACCTCTGCATCACCGGTGCCATCATTGGTTGGTGCCGTGGAACCGGTCTCATGTCGTCGTCCAACACGGTTGCCGAGGAGATCGAGAAGCTCGGATGCCGAACCTTCAGCACCACCGAGATGGCCTTCAACCTGCTCGGTCTTTTGGCTCCCACCGTGTCGGCCGTCAGCCAGGTCGAGGCTCTCCTCGTCGACCTCAACGGTGGCATGGACAAGATCGTCGACCTTGCCGAGCAGACGGGCAAGTTCCGTGCCGCCATCCAGGAAGCTTCGTCTACCAAGCGTGCCCTTGTTGCCGACAACTCGGCCGACTTCAAGGTCATCAAGGGTTCCGCCGCCGAGGCTCTTCACAAGAAGGTGCACATCAACCCCCGAAGCAACTTCACCTTCCGCTTCCCCGAGGTCGGCAGCCTCGAGTTCAACCGAGAGATCGCCAAGAGCTACTCGGAGATGGATCTCGAGAAGATTGTCGTCATCACCGGTTTCGCTGAAGTTGGTCCATGGGGTTCGTCGCGTACTCGATGGGAGATGGAGGCCTTTGGCCACCTCACCAACGAGGGTGTCATTGAGCTCGCCTGGATCATGGGCCTGATCAAGCACCACGACGGTCAGCTCAAGTCGGGCGCCACCTACGTCGGCTGGGTCGACGTCAAGAGCGGCGAGCCCGTCGATGACAAGGACATTCGCGCCAACTACGAGGAGCACATTGTCAAGCACGCCGGTATCCGCCTTATCGAGCCCGAGCTCTTCCGCAACTACGACCCCAACCGTAAGGGATTCCAGCAGGAGATCGAGCTCAACCACGACCTCGAGCCCCTCGAGGTGTCTGCCGAGGAGGCTGCCAAGTACAAGCTCGAGCACGGCGACAAGGTCGACACCTGGCAAGACGCTTCCACCGGCGGCTGGTTCGTGGTGCTCAAGAAGGGTGCTCGCATCTTTGTGCCCAAGGCCGTCGCCTTCGACCGTCTCGTTGCCGGTCAGATCCCCACTGGTTGGACTGGTCAGCGCTACGGTATCCCTGACGACATTGTCGCTCAGGTCGACCGTACCACCCTCTGGGCGCTCGTCTGCGCTTCCGAGGCGCTCGTCAACTCGGGTATCTCGGACCCTTACGAGCTGTACAAGCACATTCACCCCAGCAAGGTCGGTAGCTGTATCGGATCCGGTATGGGTGGTATGACCTCGCTCAGCAAGATGTTCCGCGACCGCCGCAACGACAACGATGTGCAGAAGGACATCCTTCAGGAGACCTTCATCAACTCGGTCGCCGGTTGGGTCAACTTGCTCGTCATGTCGTCGGCTGGTCCCATCAAGACCGTTGTCGGTGCTTGTGCCACTGCTCTTCAGTCGATCGACGTCGCCGTCGAGACCATCCTGTCTGGTAAGGCCGAGCTCATGCTTGCCGGTGGTTTCGATGACCTTTCGGAGGAGGGCTCGTTCGAGTTCGCCAACATGAAGGCCACCTCGAACGGCAAGGAGGAGCTGGCTGCTGGACGAGAGCCCTCGGAGCACTCGCGACCGTTCTCGACGTCGCGAAGCGGTTTCATGGAGTCGCAGGGTTGTGGTGTCCAGGTGCTTACCACTGCCGCCAACGCCATCAAGCTCGGCATGCCCATCCAGGGTATCGTGGCTTACTCCAACACTCACACCGACGGTGCTGGTCGATCGCTGCCTGCTCCTGGTCACGGTGTGATCTCGAGTGCCGACGGCATGCAGCGTGCTCTTGCACGATTCAACCTGACCGCCGACGACATTGGTGTCATCTCGGCCCACATGACCGCCACCAAGGCCAACGACAAGAACGAGTCGCACGTCTACCAGGAGCTCTTCACCCGCATGGGCCGAACCCCTGGCCACGCCGTACCCGTCATGGCTCAGAAGTGGCTCTGTGGTCACGCCAAGGGTGGTGCCGCCGCCTGGGCACTCAATGGTGTGATGCAGTCGCTGCACACTTCGATCGTCTGCGGTAACCGCAACGCCGACGACATCTCACCCGAGCTGCAGAAGTTCGACATGCTCCTTTACAACTCGACTTCGATCCACCGTACCCCACACCACGTCAACGCTGCCGCTGTCTCGTCGTTCGGTTTCGGTCAGGTTGGTGGTATCATCCTCGTGCTGCACGCCGCCCACATTCTTGGTCGCCTCTCTCCCAAGGTGTTCGAGGAGTACGTTGCACGACGCAAGGCCCGCCAGCACCAGACCTACACTCGCATGCACTCGGCTCTCACCAAGGAGGATCTCGTTCGCATCAAGGACAACCGACCCTGGCCCGCCGAGCTCGAGGACCAGGTCCTGATGAACCAGAACGCTCGTGCCGTCGAGATTGGCGACAGCTACGGCTTCAAGGCTCCTCTTCCCCCCATGCCTTCTCTCGCCACCGTCGAGGACGTGATCGTCCCTGCCAAGCCCGCCGAGGTGGCTGCTCAGCAGGAGTCGTTGCAGAAGATGATGGGCCACGTCGCCGGTGTTGGCATTGACTGCGAGAAGATCTCGACCTTCCCTTCGGACAACGACAACTTTGTTTCGAGAAACTTTACCGATGTCGAGATCGAGTACTGCCGAGCTCAGCCTGACCCCAAGGCATCGTTCTGCGGTCGCTTCTGCGCCGCGGAGGCCGTCGTCAAGTCGCTCGGTGTCCGAACTCAGGGCTCTGGTGCATCGCTCAAGGATGTCGAGATCGTGCCCACTCCCGAGGGTCCCCAGGTCAAGCTGTACGGCGAGGCGCTCAAGGCCGCCAACGGCTCGCGCTTCCTCGTCTCGATCTCGCACGGTGACGACACTGCCATGGCGATCGTCCACCGTCTGCCCAGCGCCTAAACCACTGGTTCTTGCTCTCATTTCCCTTTCACACAATGCATTCTCCGGCGGACTGAATTTCAAGAGATGCGGACATCATTCGAACATCTTCCACATACACACTACCTTGAGTCCACAGTTGGACAGGCGTGCTAGCGAATCGATGCAGGGAAGGAGTCGTCAACCGGCCCTGCACCCTTTTCTCGATCTGCCGCCCAGTCCAGCCTCAAGTGCTGCCAAACATGGCTCCGTTTGATGGTGTTCGTCCATCGCCTTTTGTTCAGTTTTGCCTTTCATCTCATCTCCCTTTGCTCAATCCGTACCTGCAAGCCTTTTGTCAAGATTGCTCAAGATGACTAGAGTGCAGCGACTCGTCACCGCTAGCATTACTGCCTCTCGAGCACATTGCCAAAGTTTTGGCTGGAGGATGCGATGCAACTCGTTTCCCTTGCTTCCCTTATAGATAGTCCGTACGATTCCTTGTTACCTTGCTTCGTGTCAGAGTTATGAATGTCATGATTGATTCCCCAAATGGCGGAGTAGTGTGAAGTGTGGGGCTGGTGAGATTGTTTCTGGTGAGACTTGGAGCCCCAAGAATGCTGAAAGGAGACGTTGGAATTTCTCAAGGCTGTAAGATTGAAATGGGACACAGCCGCACTCGAAGAAGAGTCTCGCGCGACACACGTCAGAAGCACAGCCAAAGTGGCACAGCCTTTTGGACGAGGGTCTTGGCATTCCGAGATTAGAGCGTGCTTCTGCCGGCTATAGACCCTGCTTCTTTTGCTCCACACGGAATTGCGACGCTGCGATGCTGCGATGCTGCGACGCTGTGCTGAGCAGGTAGGTGGCTTTTGTGACTCTATCGAAAAAAGGTGTGACACGCACACACAACTCACACACCCTCTCTTCTCTTTCGGCTTCTATCTGTGACTTTGAGTTGACCAAGGCGCTATCCTTGGCGCTGCTCAGTTCCAAGTCGACCTTTCTCTCCCTTCGCCCAACACTCTCGGCGCTTAGCAGTGGTCAGCATATGGTAAGGGCTTCTCCATCTGGGTTGCTCCGGTAGCTTCCAACTTCAATCTTTTACAGCAGCGCTATTGGCGGTTGCTGCTCCCATTGCTGCTGGTCGGCATTCAGCGTTAACTTGGCAAGTGACGTCGCAATATTCTTCATCACTGACGAGCTCTTCTTGAAGGATCGCTGAACGCTTCGATAACACGACCAACCTTCACGATCTACTACCCATCCCTACTTGCTTTGCATCCTACGCGACGATTTGATAGTGTAGGGGATGTCGACCAACGCCGAGCCAGCGACGGCTATCGTCAACGGTGACCGACCCTCACATGCCCTCAACACGGCTCGCAACACAACGGCTCAGCAAGATCGCCCTTCCCTCACAGAAGCCCTGACACTTCGACGCAATCTACTTCAATCGCTATGGATCGGTGTTCGACAGCTACCCCGTGGCCGACGCATCATACTCATGATTCGGCTCTGCGTCTCTTTTGCTCAGATTGTCGCATTCATCCCCATTTTAGCCCTCCCTGGCTCACATCGTGTCTCGCCTTCACACGAACAGGGAAGAGTCTGTGACCCAGACAGCCTCTTCAAGTATCTCGTTGTGCACATTGTCCGACTGGCACTCGATATCCCCGTCGAGCTCTACCTCGGGCTCAGCCCACACCGAACGAGACAAGGGCGCAGAGCAGGCCCCGAAGCCCGCGCCATCGCCGAACGCGACCGTCCCTTGGGATCTGAATACCTCGATCTCAAAGTAGGCAAGATCAGCACTTTGCTCGGCATCGCTTCCCTCGTCATCTTCTTCGTGGGCAATGCCATCGTCTACAGCTCAACAGAGTGCTCCCAAAGACCGGCAGATGCAGTGCCGCTCTTTTGGGCCGCATTGGCATCGCTCATCGTGGTCTACATCTTCATTGTCGAGATCGCCGTGTTGGCTTTCTTGATTGTATGCGCACTGCCATTGCTCATTGTGGTGCTGCGTGCGCTGGGGTTGAATCACAGGTTGCCACAGAGAGAGCTGCATCCCGAGACGGGCAAGATTGATCAGGAGGAAGTGGATAAGCGGCTGAAACTTGTTTATTACACGCCTGCGGAAGAGGAGGAGGGGCAGGGCGGTGTAGACGCCACAGGAGAAACTGCAGGCAGCAGTGGCGTGGAGCCTGGCGCACAAAGCAGTGATGCGAACGAGGAGGCCAAGCAGAGCGCGGATGCAAATGGTGCTGGTTCCATAAGGCCTGGGCTTGGATCGAGACGACCGACGCAAGACACAATACAGAGCACACCTCATCCAGCACTAGGCCGATTCAGCCGCCTCACCCGTATCCTAGTCGCTCGTCGACGCTCCTCTGCTCCCAGTGGTGGTGGACGAAAATCCCCAGCAACCCCACCACACACCACCACCACCACCACCACCACCTCCTCCTCCTCCTCTTCCTCCAACACCCCACGAACCGAGCCAACCAGCACCGCTCCCACCTCAAACAATAACAAGGCAAAAGCGAACCGCCATAAGCTCAAATACCCACTCCACCCTCTACCCGCCCACCGAGCAACATGCCCCATCTGCCTCTGCGACTTTGAAGAGCCCTCGCCCGATGCAGAAGAGGAACCAGAGCCACTGAGACTGTTGGAGTGCGGACACGTGATGCATCGTTCGTGCGTAGATCAGTGGCTGACGACTGTTTCTGGACGATGTCCTGTGTGTCAGCGAGCTGTTGTGCCTGGTGACGAGCCGGAGGCAAGGAGAGAGGGGGACGATGCGGAAACGGCTCGAAGAGTGGCGGAGGTTGCAAGAGATGATGCACAGATGGTCGAGACACAGCAGCAGCAGCAGGATTCGGTTGGCGAAAACCACACGACCGCTATCACAGCGGCGCCACCACTGTCAGGAGAAACGCTTGCATCATCACAGACCCCAACTCCAGCTCCGGTGGCCAACACAACACCAGCAAAAGAAGAAGAAGAGGCAATCTTTGAATCGCACGAACTTCAACCTCTACCATCTTGTTCCTCCGCTTCCAGCCGACCGACTCGGCCGGAGTCATGATGATTGTTGTTGCACCTTTCTTGGTCTTTTTCTTTTGTCTGTCAATGTACTGTACAGTACCCATGCATCCATTTCTGTTCATCTTGTTCGGTTGTGGGATGGAGGAGGGATGTGAAAAGAGAGATGTGTGATTTGCAAATGCGACATGAAGTGAAGATATGGAAGAAGATTGGTACTGTGAGAGGGTCGATGAGGATTTGGTCAGAGACTTTTTTTTTTTTTTTTTTTTTTTTTGAGTGTAGAAAAAGAGTGTAGGAGATATGGGAGACCAAACTATCTTTGCTCGTCGACAGAAAGAGCCAATGGATCATCGTCCAATTCCCAAGTGTGTACTAGGGGTTTTTGTCGAATGAGCTCTGTCAGGTTCTGATAGGTGGATTGTTCGACGCTTTGGACGGGTTTAGGTTTGGGATTGATGGATCTTTTGCTGCCTCTTTTGACGGCTGCTGAGTAAGAGAGGGTGGTTGGGGTAGGGGTAGGTGGAGGTTGGGAGGTTTGGTCGGACCATATGTCGATTAGTTTTTGTGGGGTGGGTGATGAGGAGGTAGACGAGAGGGTGATGCGGAGGGTGTGGATTGGTGTTAGGTGTTTTGTGGGTGTTGGAAAGGGGATATTTTGTTTTGCTGGTGGTTGTGTTGGTCCTCCGTGCTGTTCTACGCCTCCATCATCCACGCTGCTGTTGAGCAGCATGCCCAAGGACGAACCACCGCCTTTTTCACCACCACCTGTTGAAACTGAGGAATCAACAGCGACGATTTTGCCCAAAAACTCATCGACAATCCCTCTCAGCACGTTGGCGTCATATGCGGGGGTGGGGAGGATAGAGTTTTGCTTTCTCTTCGCTTTTTTGGCCTCTAACCCGCCAACGCCGCCTAGGCTTGCTGCTGTGCCACCATTGTCAGATATCGAATTGCGGGATGAGGAGGAGGAAGGATGGTTAGGATTGGCAAGCAGAGGGGAGCGTTCGTCGTATGGGCTGGAAGAGTGGCGGGCGCTGGGGAAGCAACAGGGGAAGATAATGCTGAGAAACGATTCCATGATCGGGGCTATATTGGAAAAGGAGTACGCGGGTGGGTGCCGGATTGCGATGGGTATGATTTGCGATGTAAGAGGTCACCGGGCGGCGTTGAAAGAGGATGTGATGATCGAGATGATACGGCTGCCAGATGTGATTTAAAGAATGAATGCGCTTGCGTCCAATGCGATGGGTGAAACCCAGATGTGAGATGTAGTGTAGAGCCTTTTCAAGTCCAAACGCAAGACAGAAACCGAATGCTGTCTGTACTGAGATCGGGAGACACCAACGGATCGAAAAAGGCAATCTTGGTACAAATAGCCGCGAGCGAAACGAGAGAAGCCCTTGTAGCGATCGAACAACCAGATAATGCAGACGAAATCTTCTCTGTGGGTATAAGGTGGTAAAAGCTATAACGTTGTTGTTGAAGAAGAAGACAGACAGACTGCTTAGTGTAGGATGCGGCATGTAGTGTACTGTAGATGGTTGCGAGGTGGAGAAGAAGGGACGAGTCAGCTGGCTCTTCAACTCCGCACGTCTTATCGCACAGACCCGGCTCCACTTGTAGTTTTCCAGGGCGAAATTTCGGCAATTTGAGTCGTGCCGGATAAAGCCAAAACTTCGATTCAAGCGGCTTCCACCTTTCCCAACCTCAAGTACTGTGAGCTGACTTGGGTTTTCTGGAGAAATGATGCTCATGCAAAGACGTCGAAGTGTGCACCTTGACTGACCGAGAGTGATTCTGAGTGGCTTCGATTGAGGCCTATTTGTATGTGATTGTGAGCTGGTTGGGCTCAGGGTGCTTTTTGGGCTTGTCGCAGCAGCAGGCATTCTGTGCTCGCGATCCATTGTTGCCAAGACAAGTCGGCGCCAGCAACATCACGACAGACATCCCAGTAAGAGATCTGTCGTCACTGCCCAAATGCGGACTTCGATAGAAGCTGTTAGAAAAGGAGCAATGCACAGGAACTCAGACGCAGGCAACTGACTTTCCACCAACAATCTGTAAAGCATGCAGGCACAAACCAAAGAGTCCATTTGTGTGTGTGAGAGAGCGATCGATATGGATCGAATAAAAGAACAGGCCAAGGAACCAAATGAGTGCTAAACAGGTATCGAATGAGAGAATGAAAGCATAAGCGATAACTGTCACTGGGTGGGGGAAAGAAAAGTAGCAGCCGAGTCGTTGGGGAAAGGCTTAGGTATATGCAGCAGGACGTTCCGCCGACTTGGGAGACGATTTCTGACCCCTCCTAAATTTGTTGAAAAGACTTCCATTCCTGGTCAGTCCAGTACCTTCCGCAGCTGGAGAACGGCCTGTCCTCGAATCGTGGGAAGAGGAAAGTTGCTGCTGCTCGAAGTAGGATGCGTCTTCATCACGCTGAGCTCGTGGTGTGAGAACGTCTCTCTCGTTGGGCGTAACAACTGTGCGGCCGGTGCGGCGACCGTAGCTACCACTGGAAACGGCAGCGTCAGCAGCAGCAGCACGAGACTCGTACGACGATGAAGGGGCACCTCCATAGTCGTTTCGAAGCGGCGGTGTGCTTGGCGAGTGCTTGTGCTGAGCTGCTCTTCGACGGCGGTCGCGGACACCCATTTCGACACCACCATCCTCAGGTGCCGGAACATTGGGGTTCTCACGCATGCTACGGATGCGCTTGATGAGACTCTTGCTGCGCTTGGGTGCATCCGACGAGGCACCTCCAGCCTGCGCGTCCCAGTTGGGTTCGGGGAAGGGACTGGCACTTCCAGTTGCGAGGTCCTCGTGCGCGCGGGTTGGCTTCTTCTTGCCCGTCATGATGGCTTCCATGTCGAGAACACTGCTAGCAGCGCTGGTGGTGCCACTGCGGTCGCCAGGGTTGGCAGAGTATGGGCTGAGGGTGGAACGAACGCGTGCCTTGGGCTGAGCAAAGTCTTGCCATGGCTCGGCACTGACACCCCAGACGTCGGCGTTGGGGTTCGAGACGTCGTATCGGCTGTCGGGGACGTTGGAAGGCTGAGTGTGGTAGCCCTGACGACTACGCCAGATGCGTTCGGCTTCGGCGTCTCGGTCGGCGTCGATGTCTTCGTCGAGAGGAAGCTCTGTGGCAGAACCTTCAGCGTGCATGGAAAGCGAAGGAACGAGGGGAGCAGTGGCGCTTCGAGTGCGACCGCCGTTGGTGTTGATGCCGGGTCGAGCAGCACCCTTTTCGTCGACGGGGCTTTCATCCGCTGCAAGCGCATCCTGAGCGTTGGCACGTCCGGCCTTCTTGGCGGCTGGCTGGTTTCGTGCCAGACCAGTCATGGGGTCAATGTTGGGATCGAAAGCACCGACGGGAGCGCGTTTGCCTTTGTTCATGTGAGGTGTGCAGGCATCGTATGGCGAGTCATGGTGGAACACTGCAAGGAGGGCAAAAAAGTCAAAGGTCAGCATGCGATCATGTCAAAGTGAGCTCAAATAGGGAGGCTAGTCGCCGTAGATGACTTACTGCTAGATCCGTTGATTCCGGAAAGATCTAGACGATCGATGATGTCCATTCGGCTACTTTTGGCAGCAAGCTTGTTGATCTCGTCATTCATACGCTTGTCCTTGGCGCGCTTCTTGGCCTTGTCCTCGGCAGTTTGCCTACGGAAGGCGTTGGCAAACTTGTTGGCCATGCTGTTACCAGACTTGGCGGGGACCTCGGGAGGTGGTGGCAGGCTGCGGTCCTCAAAAGGGCTCTTTGCGGGAACCATTGTGGGAGGCACTGTGTGGGAAAGAGGTTGTAGGCCGCTGTAAGACGAGTCTGGATCGTAGGCGGGGTGATTCGAGTGTGGTGGGAAGCCGGAAGAGCGAGAGTCGTCGGCTGGGTTGGGGCTGACGGTAATGACGTCGGAAAGAGCAGCCAATACGGCCTGTCTGGAGGATGCTCCGTAGGCTGTGTGTGTGTGTAAAAGACAGAGAGAAGGGCGTCGGATCCACCCGGTTGTAGTGTTCGGAAGAGGTGCGAAAGTGAAGGTGAAAATGGATAGGAAAGGTGTGATCGAAGTTAGAAGATATGATCCCAACAGCGAGCGATGGTAAGAATAAGGACACAAGACGAGGGTGCGGGGAAGAGCGCGAAGTACAACCAGATCAAGCAACAACGAGGCGCACAGCAGAGTAGAGGAGGACAAAGGCAAGCCAAGCTGGCCAAGCAAGCGGTGCAGTGGTAGCGTGGCGATCGTGAACGAAGTGCTGTGTTATTATTTTTTAACCCCTCTGTTTCAAAAGCAAGCCAGCTTTTGGGTTGCCAGAGATGGGTGCAGCACAAGAGCACAGCTAGGTCATGGGTCAAGCGAACAATCGCGCGCAGAGAGAGCGAAAGCGGAGCCTGAGACCGAGAGAGAGAGAGTGTGTGCGCGGGTGCATGCAGGTTCTCTGCTGTCTCTACCATATTGGTTGGTATCCGAGAGTGCACAAGTGACTGCAAAACAGGGGGTTGGGCCACAAGCGCGCACACCCCTGTTGCGAGCTAACTCGACCCTAACTTAGGCTGCAATTCCAGAGAGCGAGAGAGCGCTGATGCAGTGGCTGAAAATCAAGAGACCGAGGAAGAGATTTGCAACACGACAACACACCGACGCGCCATCTTTTGTGGACTCGAGAGCAGTGTTGGAATGCCAGCCATCCAGCCCCTTTTTCCTTTTTTCTTTTTGTTTTTTAATTTTGAATTGGCGATGCAGCTCAGCTGCCTTGTCCAATCCACCGAACACAGAAAAAGAAAGTCCTTTTCGTGTTTGGCTTTTCCTGCACCTCGAACTGCATCAATCCGAGGCTTGGCTGAGCTTGGCCTGAAATGGCTTTCTCGTCGCTTGCCTTCTTGGCCGATCTCGACGCTTGGGTATTTAAGCATCGGGCATCAAAACCAAGATCCATTGGACCATTTGGCCATGCTATGCCTCGTCCACCGCCACGCCAAGAAGGATCGCCGCATTCCCATGTTCTTGGCGGTGATCATCTTTTGGGGATCGGCTTCTGGCTTGGAAGAGTCAATGCAGGGTGGTGTTTTCTAGTCTAGAGACGTATGGACCGGTTCGCCTTCCTTGTCGAAGCTAGGCGTAATGCAGCTGGGTAAGACGACTGAGCCAATGTGACAGATCTGCATAGCCTCTCGTACTTGGCCATGTACCGCACCGCAGACCGGAAAGCGATCTCACTGACCGCTGGCACCGTTCCTCCAAGTCGCCGAAGTTATGAGCCTAATGTTGAGCAAAGCTTTAGCCATACGGTGGGTCGATGGTCGGGGCACAACCTTGTTCAACGGCCTTTACGGCTAAGCGCGGCATCTGGCTATGTTGCTTAGCCATGTTGCTTAGCCAAAGACACCGCTTTGCTGCTACTTTACAGCGCTTCGGTCTGCCACTTGACTGGCTATGGCGCCCTTCCAGCGCCCTGACTTTTTCCAAACAAGTCTGGCTGCACCGCTGCAGATTGTCTGAAGGAGCTAATTGACGCGAAGGATGATTCGATGAATGGATCGGTGTTGAAATTGCACTTACCCATTGTGTGCCAAGATGAATCGGACTGAGAAGGAAAGTGTGCTGGTGTTCGAGCTTGAATCGGCGTGGCGGAACAAAGGGATCGAAATCCGTACGGTCGGAGCTCGACAATTCGCTGTTCCGCAATCTATGCGATCGAAAGGCTGATGGCTTCTGAATAGAGTTGACAGCCTGCGTGTGCGAGTGATGAAATCCGTCTAGACCTCGAAGTGCGTGGAAGGTGAGCGTGCTCGAGCGGTACAAGGTGCGTATGGAAGTTGATTCTGGTCTATCGAATGTCGATATGGCAATACGGGCGTAGCAAGATAGATAGTCGTCGACGTCGTCGTCTGAATCCGTTCTAGGTATGGTATAGAAGATGGTGATAGCGAGTCAAGATGAGACGATGATCGCCTCTGTATTCGAGATGGATGACAACGAGATTAACGAGCCCCTAGATTCTCATTTGCAAGCATGAGAACTCGGTCCCCGTTGCCTTCTATGCCAGATCCCTTGTGTCACTCTCTTTTTCTCTCTTGCTCGCACTCGTGCGTCGTGGGGCATGAATTGCTCTGCATCGGCCTTTTGTTTTTATTTTTATTTTCTCTTTGTGTCTGTTTTTCTTTGTTTGCGTGTGCGAATTAGGACTTGGAAAGTCGGCAATCCCAGCCGACGTAACGTGGGCTATGCAAGCCGTGCAGACACCGTCATCTCTTTTGCACTTGGATCTCGACGGTCCCCTCTTTTCTTGTCTCACTCTTGCAACATACGCACACACGCACCTCAGACCCCTTCCAAGGCGTTTTGGTGTCTTACCTTGCCAGCAAGTCCCTTGCGCCAGCAGACCACCCCATTCTCCCTGTTGATTTCATGTCAAGAGGCTCGTGTTGACATATCTTGTCCTTCCAGAATTGCTCAAGAAGAGGGTTGTACATACCGAGAGAAGCACCAACTACGCCAACGATGAAGAAGAGCGGGGGGGTTTAAGCAGGTCTCTCGGCGAATTTAGAGCGGCGACTCCATTCCTGCCCTTGTTTTTAGGGCTCTGTGTGTATGTTGTCGCGCGAGAGAGCGATCCTGACATTTTCAACAACCTAACAATCTCCCCACCAAAATCTCGGCCGTGGCTCGGCCAAGAATACGGATCATGTGCCGCCCTTTCCTTTTTTGACAGTTCAAAGCCCGGATAGGTATGGCAGCGACCTGCACACTTCGATGGAAACACGACACCTCTTGTATTGCAGCTCGGTCCGCAACGTTTCACTCCGCTCTCCAGAGCAGCTCGCATACTTTGCAATCGAAAGGCTTTGTTCGATTGACTACTCAGTTATTGGTCTCTGTTGGATGTTTGAGCAGAATTCATTTCGTGCTGCAAAGGTTCGGCGAGAAGGGCGAGCTAAGCGAAGCTTCGCATTGAGAAATTTCTTTTGCCCCGCCCGCAACCACCGACGGCTCTTCTGATGCCTTGCCGCCGCTGCCGTTTGTCTCGCTCAAGGTTGTGGCCCGCGTGGAAAGTATCGTGCCTGGGTGTTTGTATTGAACGCCACACCGCGGGCAGATGCACCTGAGCTGTACGAGCAGACCTTTTGGCACGGTATACGGTAGCGTGCTGCTGCAGGGACCTGGCGAAGATCGCCCGTCATCCTTTTTAGTCTTGCTGTACATTGTTGCACCGTCCTTCTTAGCCTTCCGACAACCATCATCACGGCTTCAGCAAGCCGCGCTTCCACCAGCACATCAAATCATGTCTGAAGCAACAAACCCACCCTCGGCGCTTCCAGCACCCAACGACGATGACCAGATTTCCCTCCCCCACGTCACCGACAGCGCCAGCCTAAACAGCGGCACCACCAAATCGCAAAATTTGGCAACAGCCCTCCTCGCCAACAGTCAAGATCCCACCGCCGCTGACCCACGCTTCGTCACCGGCCGTCTCGAACTCTGGTCCTTCTACGTGTACTACATTGGCAACAGTGGCCTTGGACCGTTCAACTTTGCCCCTTCCCAATTTCAGAATCTTCTCGCGCAACAAGCGACCAATTTGGGCCTGGGACAATGCGGCAACGACGGACAACCCGATTGTCGACTCATGTTTGCAGGAAAAGAGCGGACCGTCGAGAGCATCGTACTGCTGTGCAATGGAATCTCGTTTGCCATTCAGGCGGTGCTTTTCTTGTCCATTGGAAGCTTTGCCGACTATGGCAAGAATCGACCTTACATCTTGATCGCTTCCACCATCGTGGCAATTGCGGTTAGCTTTGCTTGGTTGGGGGTCACGCAACCGGATCAATGGCAGATTGCGATTGGATTATACATGATTGGAATCATCAGTTATCAGCTGTGCCTGAGTTACTGGACAGCTGCCTTTCCCGGATTGGCGAGGGATCTGCCCCGTATGCGAGAGGCACGGCAGAAGCTCATCGAGGATTCAGCTAGTTCAGCCGCAAACACGGATGTCAAGGATGCAGATGACAAATTCACAACTCCAGCCACCGAGCATCCAGTCCAAGTATCGACTTCCCTCGACCAAGGCCGCATGACACCGGAGAAATATAGCGTCCTCGAAATGCTCTCCATCAACCGTATCTCCAACATGGCCTTTACCGTCTGTTCGGTCGGCGAACTTGTTGTCCTAGCCGTCATCCAAGGCATGCTCTATGGCATTCACGCCGACCGCGACGAACGTTCCAACACGAAAGCACTCTCCGCCGTTGTCGCCTTTAGCGCCGGCATCTGGGTCATCTGTGCCATTCCTTGGTTTGTACTCGAACGCCATCGTCCCGGACAGCCCCTCCCCCCACGCACAAACTACTTTACTGCTGCGGCAATGCAGGCCTACACCGCCGCAAAACACCTCCGCCATCTACCGCAGACTTTGATCTACCTCGCCTTCTACTTTTTATTCTCCGACGCACTCAATACCACCGTTACCGTCATCTCAACGATCCAAAATCAGGTAGTCAGCTTCAGCACAACCAAGCTCAACCTGCTGCTCATTGTCGGAATCGCGGCACAGGCAGTGGGAATCTATGCATTTTGGTTGATCCAAAAGCGTTGGAAGCTCTCGACACTGTTCATGTTCGGTTGGGTCATTTTGTTTTCAATTCTGCTCCAGGGTTGGGGCGCTATCGGCATCTGGACCCAGCGATTCGGGTTCCATCATGAATGGGAGGTAAGTTTCATCTCTCAATTACATCCTCGGACATTCACTTTCTCGACTCCCGTGCGTACAAATGCTAATCCCCTTCCGACCTTTGTTTTTGCGGATCAGATCTTCGCCTACCAAGCATACTATGGACTCTTTGTATGCCCTTGGTACGCTTACAGCCAAACAATGCTTGCCGAAGTGATTCCAAAGGGCAGTGAGTTCCTATTTTTCAGTCTTGCATCCCTCATTGGCAAAACGAGCGCTTTTATCGGACCCTTTGTCACCCAAGCGATCGCCGACGACACGGGCAACGCCTCGACACCTTTCTACTTTCTCCTCCCACTCTCTGTCGTCAGCTGCATCCTGCTTTGGCCACTCGACGTCAAGAAGAGCAAGCTTGAACAAGCCAGATTCATCGAGCTGCAAGCAAAGGACAAGAATCTCGTGAAAAATCAGGTGGCCACTCCGACGATACAGGTTCCTCACAATGCTGCTGTTCAGGATGCTTAGCGTTGTCTAACAGATCATGTGTCATGATTAGAACGGCCACGTGCTCCTCATTGCCTCAGCATATGTATCTCAACCTCGTGACGAATGGTGAATGGTGAATGGTGAATGACGAATGAATGCTGTTACAATTGCAAGATACCCTATAAAAAATATTCGATGGTTTGATAACTCATGCCTCGGTAGGCGAGCTGACACTGCTTTTGGGAGGAATCTCGACCTTGAGCAGATCTTTGCGCAGTTGCTCTCCGCTCCGTTCCTCGTCGTGAACCGAAGCCAACATTTCTCCAGTTGCAGCTTCGTGTGGGGTTGCAGCGATAGAGGGGGAGTTGGAAGCGTTGCGCTCAGTGTTGGCCGCCGTTTCACCGCTGACCGACTCTTCCAAATCCTTTTTCGATTCCGAAGAGCCGTCTTTGCTGGTTTCGGCCCCGTCTTCATCCTCGCTATCCTGTCCATCCAGCCCAAGACTGCGTGCCTTACGGAAGAGCTCACCCTCCTCGCTCAGCTGTCCCTTGGCCAGATTTTCGGTGGGAGAGCGAGGTGGCAGTCTGCCCTCGGCTTCGTTGGGGTCCTCACGATCAGCTCCGACTTCGAGCTCGGCAGTGTTGATACGAAGACCACCCATCATATCTGACAGCGGTCCTTCGCCCACCGTGATGGTCTTTTTGCCTTTGTCCGGCATCGATGCAGATTTGACCGCTTTTCGACGCTTCTCTTTGCCCTCTCCATTGTCATCCGAGTCCGATTCGTCCGAATCAGCAATCGAGAACGCTGGAGAAGACAACCCCGAGTCAATGTCCGCCTGATCCGGAGTCGAGAGGTGCAGCATGGACGGCATCCCCGATGCCTTGGCTGCTGTCTGATCCGATGCACCAATCGTCGCCTCGGAAGCTCGGACGTCAATGATCGGCGTCGATCCGTACTTGTAGAACCTCTCCAACCTCGTCGACACATCTCCCAGCTCGTCGTGGATCGACAAGATCCGCTCCAACAAACTCTCTTCCTCCACTGTAGATGCTAAGTCGGCCAGCCTGCGTCGAAGTTTGGCACTCTGCTGTGTGAGGTCCTCGACAAACTCGCCTGGTGGTGTAACTTTCTGCTCGGGCGCCTCGCGCTGTCTCTTCTCCTCGCCGGAAAGCAAGTCGCGCAGCACGTTGCGACACTCGGTTGACGCAGTCAACAAGCTTTCTACTGCGGCACGGTCCTTCGCTGCTGCCGCCGAGATGGCAGTTGCTCGGGCCGTTTCGATGGCCTTGAGCCGTTCGTCGTTCTCTCGCGCAGCCCGAGCGACGACTGATTTGTAGATGGGTGCGGCGATAGGCTGTTTGAGTCCCTTCTGCTTCGCTCGTTGCTGCGCGAGCTCCGTGTTGCGGACACAGCTCTGGAGGATCTCCTGCGACAAGCGTGCAAAATCGGGGTTGTTGGGAGGAATGTTGAGGTCCAAGCATCGCAGGCTGCGATTCATCCTCAGCGACACGGCTAAAGCCATGACACCGGCAATGTCGATGTCAAAGTTTTCCGCTAGATCCAGATGGATCAGACTGCGCGCTTCAGGAAGAAATTCGGCCAAGGCAATTGCAGCCTCGGAAGAAAGATCGGTATCGTTGAGGAACAGCCGCTTGAGGTTGGAGTTGAGCGCAAATGCAGTGCGGAGGGTCGTGATACCTTCCAAACCAGAGCAAGGGTTGTGACTCATGTCAAGCGTCTCGAGCGTCGAGTTGTACTTGAGCGCCTCGGCGACCGCCACCAGACCGGGCATCTCGATGTTGTTGTCGCTAAGATTGAGCACGCGCAAAGTCCGATTCTTCTTGAGCACTTGGGCAAGGTAGACAACACCACCCCGGATGTCGTTCGACTTGAGATCCAGTGTTAGAAGATTGCCTACGCGTGGAAGGTCAGCCAGGATCCTACGTGCCCGCTTCGCTTGATAGATCGCTATCGCTTCTTCTTCGCTTAGGCCGGGTGCCGAGTTGCGTCGAATGTCGAGTCTTTCTTGTGCGGTCAGGCGGAGGTCAAGGTCACCGCCAGGACCTTCGATGCTGGTCTGCATGGCATCCTGCAGCTGTTCTGTGTGTGCTCCGTAGAAAGTGGTAGGTCTCGGCTCATTTGCTCCGTTGGCAATGTGTTGGCCTGGCATCTTGCGCGACGTAATGCCACCTCCTGGACTGGAGACGATAACAGGAACCTCGGGGAGACCGGGAGAGTAGCTGCGCGGTCGGCGTTCGGGAGTTGCCTGTGCGTCATGGGGACGCAGCATGCGTCCGCTTCGGTCTGCTGCATCTGTACCAATTCCGCCGGAAGCAGCAGAAGAAGCAGCATCCGAATCGAAGTAGGTCCTTCCATCCCGATTCTGTGCAGCGGCAGTGTTCGGATCCAAAGCAACACTATCGGGGTAGTCCTTGAGCATGATTGCCAAAGCGACCGATGCGAGCTGTCCAATCTTGTTTCGTCTGAGCGAGAGGTGTCGAATATCAGAGAAGCGGACTGCTTGCGACAGCATCTCGAGCGAGGCTGCTTTGAGACCACAGTTCTCTAGACGAAGCGAGATGATGGCTGAAGTAGGAGGATCCGGATCGTCCGAGACATCGCGGAGCAATGGTGCTGTTGGCATCAGAGGCTCGCCCGAATCATCAAAGAACTCATCGTCACTATCACCGTCCTCCTCGTTGGTCTCGTCACCGTCCTCTCCAGCATTTGCCCTGTCTTTGGGCCCATCTGCTGTCGACTTGTCCATACCATTGCTAGCTGCTTGCTTGCCTGGCCGTTGCGGTGCACGATGCTGCGTTACGGCAGCCGGCGGTTTAGTGATGACGGCAAGAAGGTGCTCGAGTGACGTGCGGTCAATCGAGTTCTCCGACAGATCGAGATAACGCAGTGCACGTGCTCTGCGCATGAAGATGGCGACAAATCGCCATCCACGGAAGCGGATCTTGCGGTTGCTGGCGATGCTGAGGTTTGGAAGGGTACCAGAAACCAGAAGCGCGTGCAAGATCGACTTGACACTGTCGTCCGTAAGTGCACAGTTCTCGAGTACGAGCTTGTTGAGGCCAAAGTCGACACTGAGCAGGTCAGCGATTGGCTCTACGGCGTGACGATCGAGCGGGACAAAGGAAAGGTCCATGGTCTTGAGCGCAGGTGGTGAAGACTGGGCTGCTTCCTGGAAGACAAGTCGCATCTTCTTGAGTGGGTGCTCTTCGCGCGTTCGGCAACATTCGCGATAGAGAGCTTCGAGCTCTTCTGGTGTCCATGGCTTGCCGCGCCGAGCCTTGAGCATGCGACGATGCTCTCGTTCGATGCGTAGACGTGTAAGATCTTCGTCTTCGGGTGTTCCGGCGCCAGCGATGGGATATGTCACAGCCATGTGCGATACTTGAAATTGGACCTTTTTGAGCGGAGCAGCCGAAGTGGTAGCTTCGGCCACAGTGTTCTTGACAAAGGGTGTTGCAGACCCGTTTTCGGATTCTGTTGGCAGTGAGGTGGCTGCAGCACTGGTTGATGACCCTCCGATGGAGCTAGTGCTCCTGTTGGCATCATAGGCGGCAGGGTAGAAGCCAGATCCGTTGGGCTTGGTGGGCGAGTCGCTTGACAGGAAACCGCCAACAGCAGACGCATTGGATCCGCTCACATTGGCGGCAGCACCTGCAGCGATACCACCGATCTTGCGGAACATGCCGCCGATGTAGGAAGCAGTAGCTTGAGCTGTGCTGCCTTGAGGAACTGGGACCTGCACATTGACACCCTGCTGGGCGAGACGGGTGTTGAGGTTCTGAAGAATGTCTCGGCGGAAGGAGAAGCCTTTCTGAGGAGGCGGTGCAGGTTTCAAGATACCTTTTGGCTTGGAGCTCAACTTGCGCTTGTAGACTGATCTACGTACTGGGCTGACGGCGGTGATCAAGGAAGAAGCCAGCTCCGACTCGGGAGAAGAAGGGCCAGGTTTGGCTAGATGCTGCTGCTGTTGCCATGACGTTCCTACTGAGGTGTCGAGGGAGGTGGTCGGAGCAGCATGATCGGAAATGATAGGCAAAGGCTTGTCTTCCGAGTGCTGCTGTGATTTCGTTGCTGACGTGGCTTCGGACAGTGGCGCTTCGGATGACGAGGATAATGGTTGAGCGGCGCCGGAAGATCCGAATGCGCCGGGGACAATGGGGCTTGCTGCTTCGTCAGAAGCAGCAGACATTGCGACGGCTTTGGCTGAAGAAGTTTGTATCGGCGTGTTTCCAAGCTGGGATGGCTTTGATGCAAGTGCAGTATCAGGTTTGACCTCTTGTGATGCTCCATCGTGCGATGGCTGTGTGGACAAGAGTGGGTCCTGGGCGGTCAGGTCTTGGTCCTCATGGTTTAGACCAGTCCCGGCCGACATGCTGCCGAGGCAAAGGAGATGGCTGTCTCAGAAGGCAACACAAGATGGTGCAGATAGGTCAGAGAGCGCTGATGGGAGACCGGTGCATCCGGCGAGAAAGTCGGTCCAACTACGAAACTGCGTCCTTAGAAGCGGTGGGACTGAAATGTTGATGATAATGAGAGATGTCGTCCTGAGGACGCCTTATAACCGGGCAGCGGTATGTCAAGCAGTCGTTAGAGGCGTGAGAGGGTGTTGATTCAGAAGATCCGATGCGAGAAGGAAAGGAAGGTTGCAGTGATTGGAGGGATGAGAGTGAGAGTGAGAGTGAGAGTGAGAGTGTTGGAAATCGGCGGTGAGATGCGAAAGGGGTTGGATGCGTGGTGTGTGCGCGTGTGCATGAAAGTGTTTTGTGTTAAGCTGTGTTGTGCTGTGCTGTTTCTATTTTGTGTAATGTATGCGTGTGACTGGGCACACACCAGAGACAGAGAGAGAGAGTGCAGTGCGAATGTGCCGGAACCTCAATGCCGTCGTTGTTAAGCTTTTGACCTCGGATGTCGGAAGTGGAATTTGCGGAAGCTCGAATTCTTGGAACAGCTCCTTCGATTCCTGATGGTTTGGACCTTGGCTTCCTCCATCCATTCTCGACCCACCATCCCGTCATATCAAGCTCGGCGCATCTCTACAGCATGAGCGAGCTACAGGTGGAAGGTTCCGATGCGCCAGGACAGGTGGCATCCACCTCGTATCAACCACGTCCAGCCCGCAAACAAGTCACACAGGCCAAATTCAACGCCATCCGAGAGGCTTTCAGCGCCAGACCCGAATCCGCAGGCACTTTCAATATCTGGTACGAAAATTACGCCGGCGTCGATAGGGAAGAAAACGAAGCTCAAAAGGCCAAACGCGAGACAAGATGCGACATTGCTCGTGACTCTGGCTATACCAAAGCCGACGTCGTCCTCAAGACACAAGCTGCACGAAGGCAGGAGGGAGCCACCATCACTCCAGACGAAGCCGTCTATTGCTGCATTCACTTTGCAAGAGGCTGTTGTCCGCATGGTGTCGACTGCAACTTTCTTCACCGACTTCCGCGTGCCAACGATTTTCCCAGTCAAGGACGAGACTGCTTTGGTAGGGAAAAGCTCGGCAACTACAAGGACGACATGAGCGGGACAGGTTCGCTCTCCAAGATCAACCGCACCCTATATGTAGGAAGGATTCATGAGGAGCACGGCGTTTCATCGCCAACTACATCCAACTCAGCATGGCGCGACGGAGGAAAGACGCTCAAGGGAGGTCGCAGCGTCAACGACGTCAAGAACAAGAACGCCCCACGTCCCAAACAAGATCCCAAGACCTACAGACCGCAGCATAACTCGGTACGCCCCGAGACCGACAATGCCACCGAACGCGTAGTGAGGCGGCACTTTAGCGAATGGGGTGAGATCGATCGATTGCGTGTGCTCACTGGCCGTTCATGTGCTTTCGTCACTTACAAGTACGAGGCCAACGCGCAGTTCGCAAAGGAAGCCATGCTCAACCAGTCGCTTGATCACAACGAGATCATCAATGTCCGCTGGGCATCCGACGATCCGAATCCGGCAGCACAGAAGCGTAATCAGGAGCATATGCGTCGCGCAGGAGAACGAGCCATCATGGCGGGCATGTCTGCACAGGCCATCGAGGCTCAGCAGGCGTTGCGTGAACTCGAGGCGTTGGAGAATCCAGGCGCTCACGACGCCAACTCGAAACGCAGACGCATCACTCAAGGGACCAACGAGGAAGAGATGCTGAGGCTGAATGAGGAGAACGAACGCGGATGGGCCGAGCTTGCGCAGGAGAGGCAGGCGGCGCTTGCTGCTGCACAGGCTCGCTCAGCTCCAGCAGCTGCCAGCCGAGCAGCGGCACCAAGCACGCAAAACGGATCAAGCTCGCTGCTCAACTTGGAGACCATGTCGAACTTGGCCTCTCTTCGTCAGAAGCAGATCAGTACTCCGACTCCAGTAGCATCGACGGGTCTCGGCAGCCTCGCGGCATATGGCAGTGACAGCGAAGATGAAAACTGAGCTGAGACCTCGTCCCGCTCTTTCCTTCTGCCTTCGAGCAAGGTGTCTGTGCTCTGCAACTCTTTTTGAACACGTCGCAGATGTAGACAAGTTGTATTTTTATCTCGCTCTCAATGATATCCAATGCACTAACACAGGCTCAAGATGTGCTTTGCTTAGCGCTGCTGAACCATGACCCTCTCTGAACCGCTCCTATGATGGCTGATCTAACAGAGCTCGGAAATTCGACTCGTCCGGCTCGAATCGTGGCTGGCCCGTGCAACACCAACAGGTGGAGGAATTCAAGCCAAACAGGTGAAACAGGCCAACCTTGCAGCACAGCACCTGTCATCCCCACACTGCCAGCATAGCCATGGTGGCCACTGACATGCTCTGATCTTAGCTTGATGCGGGATGAACAAGTGACACCGAAGGATACATTGGAGGCAAGAGGGAGAGGATTGAATTTCGGATGTGGTCGTGCGACCTTTTTTACACCAACCGTGGGAAACCCAAGCTTATCTAGAGGCTTCTACAAAGCTGGAAAAGACGGGGTTTAGGTCCGTGCTTTCGATGCTGCTCTTTTACGGCTCGGCAACGGACAACCCCAGGCCCATCTGGTTACTGTACACACTGTAAAGTGCTACTAGCTCTCGTTGCTTGGGATCGGCCTGTCTCACTCGCTGACTGTGCTTGTAATCCGGCTTTCCCCTCCACCAAGAAGAGAAGCTCCTTCCAAGACTGTTCGACTGTGCGTCGCCCAACCTGCTTCTGTTCCATCATCATCGTTGATATCGAGACAACAGCCTGCTTGTCTATATATCTACTTCGAAAAGCATAGACGCCCATCACCAACCACTCGAATGCCACGCAAGACAAAGATGGCTGACGTTTCTGGCGTTAAGAAGGCTGGCTCTGCCGCGGATACCGAGGAGGATTTCTCCACCGTGCCCACCACAACTGCTCCATCTGAGAGCGGATTCGAGGATCTGGCTATCTCAGAAACCGACTCAAATGTTCGTGTAGCAGCTAGCGAGACTGGTTCCTCGTCGGCTACCGCCACTGCCACCGCCCCTCAAGGAACTGCTGCTGCCAATTCTACTACTGGAGCTGACGGTGCCGTCAACGAAGCTGTACCTGCCCCCGCAGCTGCTCGTCAGGCCGATGAGCCCGCCCAAAACGCCTCCCGCGCCGACAGCACTTCGCTTAGCACCAGCTCGTCTGGCATGGTCCTCTTTGACCTTACCGACAAGCCCGGTGGAAAAGCCTGCTTCTCCCCTCACACGGTCAAGACTATCCTCGACCTCAAACTCCTCAATGTCGGCTACGAGCGTCAGCGTCTGACATTCATTCAGATTCGCAACGAGCTGGCCGAGCGTATCGCTGACAATGTCACCGTCCCCGCCATCGAGCTCAGTGACGGTTCGCACAGCGTCGACTCGTGGAACATTGCAGAGTATCTCGAGCGCCGTCATCCCGAAGGCTACCGTATCTTTGGCGGTAGCTCGTCAACCAAGAGGCTGGCTGCGATGCTCAACCAGTACGGAAAGACGGTACTGGCGCCTCACATTGGGCCTCTTGCGCAGCCAGGTGTACATGCTCTGCTAGACCCCGAGTCGAAGAGCTACTTTTCCGACGTCAAGATTGGGAAACAGCGCTGGGCCAAGGTGTCGAGCATGTCTCAGGCGGACAAAGACAGCCATGTGCAGCAGGCGATCGCCAAGTTGGAGCCAATCGAGGCCATGCTGACGTGCGAGAGCAGTGGTCCTGTGGATGCAGCAGCTGGTGCAAACGGTGGCAGGAGTGCCAGTCGTGCCAGGAGACCTCTTTGGCTCGCAGGTGGAGACGAGCCGACACATGCCGACTTTGTCCTCTTTGGTTGGTACGTCTTTACTCGTGTCGCGGGTGAGAAGGTGACCAAGGAGATCTGGACTGCGCATAAGCCAATTGCTGCATGGGTGAATGCGATGCTCGAATGGTGTGGTGAGCTGGCAGAGGACTTTGTTTAGCTGCCGTGACGTTGCAATGACAGTGTGCTTGATTGTAAATGTTTCATTTTGCGTGCGTATGCGATGATGATGTTACATGAGCCCTTTAGAATGTAACCGAGAGAACTGTTCGCCCAACACCCTTGGTGACGCTGTGAAGGGATTCCACCTTTGCCGCGGGAGTAAGCTGTCCAAGAGTCTGCTTGAACGATTCCACCCCACCTCCAACGCCAAAGTAGATGACCTTTGCCGCTACCAACACGAGCCCAGCCTCTACCTCTCCCTCTGGCTTTGCGTACCTACTCAACAGCTCCACCAACGCCGGTAGCGACTCCAACGAGTAGATGGTCTCCGACGTCAGAAGCATATCCATCTTTCCGAGTGTCTTTGGAAAGTTCACCCAAGCTCCCGAGTAGAATTTCAACCCGATTCCGCGTTCTTCCAGAGAGGCAGAGAACGAGGAGAGAAGCTCATCACTAATGGCCAATTCACCCTCTTCACCGGCTGCCGCTTGTGCGGAGGTGTCAAAGTGATCTTGACCTCGACGGGTGAGTTCGTGGCGCTCTTGACGGAGTTGTTCGGCTTCGAGGGTTGTTCGGTAGGCGGAGGAGGCGGGAGAGGCGTACCAGGTGAGAAGGAGGTTGGGCAAGGTTACCAGTTGGAGAACTGCAGCGTTGTAGTCTGCGAGGTGGAGGGTGAGGTTGATTTTCCCGCCGAGGGGATCTTTTAGTACCTGGCTGAGGAGGAAGAGAGAGGGTAGGGCTGTACCACAGCCTAGTTCGAGGACATTCTTGCCGCTAAGCCGGCTGGACCAGCTTCCGTCTGCTTCAGCGCCGCCCGAGGTGGCATGGAGCGCATCGATCGTCTCCACGAGGTCCAGAGCGCATTCCCATGTCTTGAGTCCACCTTCGTAGACTCCTGGTATCAAATCCGACTCGGCATCTACAGATCCCTGCGCCGCCACCATTCCATTCCCTTGCGCATCTTTGCTCTCCCCCTCTCCCCTCTCGTCGTCATCATCATCCTCGTCGAGCAGCATCTGAAATCGCGCATCGAACAGATCCCTCCTCAATAGCCTCTGCGTCCTCTCACCACCAGCCAAACTAACACCGATGGAAGAGTACGAGATTCTCGACGGCAAGTGTTGCAGCATCTCTCCCACCGAGTGGCTCGAAAAGGGCGCTTGCTCCGTCAGAGAGGTTTGCGCAGACGTCGATGCTGCACTGAACGGTGGTTGCGGTTGAGAAGAGGAAAGGTACTCTTCGTCCATTTCGGACTCGTCGAATTGGAAGCCGAACGACATTTTTGCAATGTTCCGGTAGCTGAGACCGTGTACCGAAGCGATGTCACGATGCAATGGTGGTAGAGTCAAGTCGATGATGAAGCTGATGAGTGATATGAAGAAGGATGAACAGCACCGAGAAAGTCGAAAGAGCTGGCCCAAGACGAAACAAACTTCTCAAAATTTGGCTCAAAATTTCGGAATTCGGCTCAAGCTTATATTCTGTTTGGACCCTGCATCCTCGCCATTCGCCCCATTCCTTCCTGCCCCATGCTTCGCTTTCAATTCGCACAGCACAGCTTCAATCAGACAGCGTCCAACAACAGCGTTACATTTCGAGCAAACTCAGAACAGATCCCTATCGGTAATACATCCCTCCGAAGCGTTCTGTACATCCCTTGCGAATTTGTACAACCAGCCGCGCTTGACTTTGAGCGTCTTACCCTTCTTCTCCTTGTTCCAGACGTCTTTTCTCCTCTCCATCTCTTCTGCGGTGATGTGCAGGTTGATCTCGTGCGTTTTGGCGTCGATGGTGATTCTGTCACCGTCGTGAACCAGCGCGATGGGACCGCCTTCGGCGGCTTCTGGCACGACGTGGCCAGTGCAGAAACCGTGAGAGGCACCAGAGAATCGACCGTCGGTGATCAGGGCTACTGTCTTGCCCAATCCTGCACCCATGATGGCTCCCGTGGGGCCGAGCATCTCGGGCATACCGGGTCCACCCTTGGGCCCAACGTAGCGGATGACTACAACGCTACCGTCCTTGACACGACCCTCGGCGATTGCTTCGGTGATTCCCTCTTCGCCGTCAAAGACAACGGCGGTTCCGTCAAAGTAGAGACCCTCTTTACCGGTGAGCTTGGAAACTGCGCCGCCGGGACAGAGCGATCCGCGCATGATGGTGAGGTGACCCGTTGCCTTGATTGGGTTGCTGAGGGGACGAATGATGTCCTGCGATTCGAAATCGAGCGGCTCAACATCAGCCAGGTTCTCCCGAAGCGTCTTACCCGTACACGTCATCACATCTCCGTGAAGCAGATCGGTGTTGTCGAGGATGTACTTGAGCACACGAGGAACACCACCAATGTTGTGAATGTCCTCCATGTAGTATTTGCCCGACGGCTTGACATCGGCCAACATGGGAGTCTTGTCACCAATACGCTGGAAGTCATCGATCGTAATGTCGACATCACCGGCACGAGCAACGGCGATGAGATGGAGGACGGCGTTGGTCGAACCACCAAGGACGTGCGTCATGGTGATGGCGTTTTCGAAGGCCTCCTTGGTCATGATATCGCGGGGCTTGATGTCTTTCTCCAGCAGATTCTTCATGTAGCCTCCGACACGGAGACACTCCTGCATCTTCTCAGGGTAGACGGCGGGGGTACTGGATGTGAGGGGCAAACCCATACCCATGACCTCGATGGCAGTGGACAGAGTGTTGGCTGTATACATACCACCGCAGGCGCCTGGACCAGGGCAGGCGTTCCTGATCAGATCCACCCTCTGCTCTGCCGTGATCAAGCCCTTGGCATATGCTCCCGTAGCCTCAAAGTTGTCTGCAACATTGCATGGATCTCCCTTCTTCCTTCCAAGACCAGGAACATCCATACCGTGCCGACCAGGCTGAATTGTGCCTCCATACACGATGATCGATGGCCTGTTGTGGCGCAAACAGGCAATCATGCAACCTGGCATGTTCTTGTCGCATCCTGGGATGGAAATGTTGCCATCGTGGTACTGTGCCATGGTGATGGTCTCGATCGAGTCTGCGATGAGTTCTCTCGAAGGGAGCGAGTATTGCATGCCAGGACCGCCCATGGTGATGGCATCCGATACACCAACGGTGTTATTCTGCAGACCGATCAACCCGACCGCCTCACAACCTTGCTTGATCTTGCGGCCGAATTCGAGCAGATGCGTATTGCATGGGTTGCCCTCCCACCAGACGGACGAGATGCCGATCTGGGGCTTGTCGAGGTCCTCCACAGTCAGACCGCATGCGTGGAGCATCGACTGGGCCGCACCCTTGTCTGCAGACTGCGTGATGAACGAGCTGATCTTGTTCAGCTTGGGGCCGGTGGTGGTAGTGGTGGACTCGCCGTTGCTACGAGCCGGAGCGCGCAGCTCAACTTCTCCGTGCGCCATCTTGAATGTGATCACGAGTTGTTGAGTATGATAGGGGGAGAATGTGTGTGGGGGGTTAAGGTGTCAAGAGGGAACACCAACGATGTTTCGGCCTACTTGCCTATATGTGGTTCACAAAGACGGGCAATCGTGGTCGGACTTGAGAGAATGCACAGACCCAAAGGCGAAGCGAGATGGCCGAATCCATCGCTAACGAGGAGCCGGAGGACAGACCAAATGCTGCCTCTCGGTGCTGCGTGCATGCTTGCAAGCTTCTCTGTGCGGGGGTACCGGCAACAGGCGTGGGGGGGAGAGAAAGAAGAGGAAAATACGGGGAAGCTGCTCTCCGTGTAATTCGCCGAACCGAGCCCAAGTCTGTGCGACCAATCCCGTGCTGTGGATTTCCCACTACCACGCCTTATCTAGCCACTGCATCCTCTTCTGTGAAGTTAAGCCTCAAATCTAGACATGTTACATTGCGAGTCCTATCGAGTGCAGTATGAGGCACGAACGAGGTAGCAGGATGAGATGCTTGTGTACACGGGCCGAGGGGGAAGAGGGCAGAACGAGCGAGAGCGAGTCAAAGTGGGGGCGGCGTTGTTTGAGGCGGCTCCGCGTCGACTCTCTTGTGTCCAAAATTTCGTCCAAAATTGTTCTGTTGTTTGCCCTAACACGTTTGAAATTTTCGGGCGTAGACACGGGATCGACAATGCCAAGCTGTCCACGGTGCCACAACCTTGTTTGCTGCCGTTCCGTCGACCCGTCGGCTTACCTGTACCATGCACGTCATGTCACACCTTCCATACACTGTAGTCCGCAGACGATTGCTCACTCCATGTATTGTAGCGACCGTAACGATGCTACAGCAGAGATGAATGAAATCAGGGAGGTGCGAGCGCTGGAAGGCAGAACCACGCCTCGGCAAGGCTGACAGCTCGCTTAGACTTGTCTCGTTCGACCAAGGATCTGCCAACCGCATACACCATCAACACATGAATATCCAGGCCGCTCACATGGTCCCACTTCATAATCATCAGAGGCACTGAGTTCAAACACAAAGTCGCCGCGATCTAAACTCGATTGCACGCTAGCCATAACATTAATCGTACAAAGGGGAAGGGGATCAAAACAATATTAAGAGCTAAAAACACGGGGATGGTAGCGATGCTCGAAGCCCTATCCCGGGCGAGCAAATGTCTGCCGCCTCAGGATTAAACAAACGACCACTGGATATCAATGACACCAAGATCGGGATTCGCGAGCTCCTTAAAGAGCGACGGGGTCATATCCAGACTTGTATGGTGGCAGCCGGGGCACAAATCGGCCACTTGGGCATTCGCACATTTGCTACCGTGACAGATGCGAACCCCTTTGAAACAGTGAGAGCCGCCTTGGTAGATATCTGCGGACAGAGCCACGATCTTATCGTTGGCGGTATTCCATTTGCCACAGGATCCTTGGTTGGGTTTGAAGAATGTGCCCTTTCCACTGAATTTGCCGCCTGCAGAGGTGTGATTTTGATTATGGTGATGTTTCTTTTTGTGACCGGAACGACGGCCAGAGTGCTTGTGGGATCGGTGGTGCGACTTCTTCTTGTGATGTTTGCCACGGGCTTCGAGGTCGCCAGAGGCTTCGTCGTCATCGTCGTCGTCAACTTCAATGTCGACTTCGACAATCTCCTCGTCGCGCTTTTCCAGCGAGAAGTTGGCTACTGTGGGTGACTGTGTCGAGGCATCGCGGGCGACAAGAAGAGATGATGACGACGACGAGCCAACATCAGGATTGGTGATGTGCGCGCTGACTGCAGCGACAATGAGCGAAGAGTAGAGGGCAAGTGATGTGAATCGCATGGTGGTGGTGGTTTGGTGCTGTTCCTCCGAAATACGTGTCTATGTGCTGGATATGGGCGTGGCAAGATCTTGAGGAGAGAGAATGTGGCAAGGGGATGTTCCGTAACGACAACAAGGGGCAGAAAGCGGAAAGGGGACAAAAGGTATCAGAGGGATGGTGGTAGATGTAAAGATGGAGTGGCACCCGACCGAAGGATGGTGATGACGACGATAGGACACGACTGACAGCACCTCCTCGAGTGGGTCAATCCCTTGGCACCATGCAAGCCCGAAAAGGGGGGTGCAGCAACTGTAAGTCGTACCACCGACAACCGACTCTCTCTTTCTCACATACACACACACACACTCTCTCTCTCTGTCTCTTTTCTGTCATCTCCAACACCGAAACGAAACAGTAGATGCTTCGATAACCCCACTTTGCTTTACTCCCCTAAACCGTGGCTTGCAGACATCCCCTTCCCTACGGCCCACACCTCGAAAATCCCAGGAACCGAATCCACAGGCGGAAATCACAAGCAGAGGAAAGTGGTCACAACACCAACCACCCAATAAGGCAACGTGCAGGAATTCACTCCAGATACACGCGGGCGGAGTGTGAAACTTGACCAACACCTACAATTTCGCACAAAAGAGGATCGACAAGTTGCATAACCCCGTTCGCGTTCTTTTCTTCCTTTTAGCCCTCTTTTTGCCCCTTCCATTTCCCTCTCCGCTCCTTTGTGCCATCATCATCGAGATCATCTTCATCAACAGACTGCGGCTATCAATCCACCTTGAGCCATCTTTTGTTTAGCCTGGAGCAGAGAGAGATGAAGTCAACTTTTCTGCACGCTTGTCATTTCGGCAGAGGTGCGGTCACATCACAGTTTGGCTGTGCCGCAACTTCATTTCGCTACCTTTGAGCCCGTCGGAAATCAGGGCTGCAGCGTGCATCGGAGACCCAAACTCGCTCCTGACCCTATTTGTCGATCTTCGCAAGTGCGTCGTGCGTGTCAAAATCTAGTGTTAGGTGTTTGTTTCACAGCTTCTGACGCGTTGCACCCTGCCTTTTTTTTTTGCATTTGGCTGGCCGGACAAGTTCCTGCTCCGACCCCGAGCACCGTCCCTTGTTCATCTTGTCAGGATCTGGTTCCTCACACGACCTTGCCTGCTCCCTGCACCCGCCTGTATAGCAATCAAATCTAAGACAGCCTTGTAAAGCGGCTAAGAGGCAAAAGAAAAAAAAATAAATAAAATAAAAAAATAAAAAAAACCTCGGCCAAGGATTGATGAGACCAAAAACAAAATGTAAAAAGAAATGCATTGACGGGGACTCGAACCCCGGTCGAGTCGAATCGGTAGTCACGCCCTATGCAGGCGATGAGTGGCAACGACTCTTGATACCCCTACACTATCAATGCTTGCATGTACTGCATCAGATATATTGTAATTATATAGTTTGTGAAACAACTCTCTTATCGTGAAACTTGCGTTGCTCTTGACATTCGCCGTGAAGCACGGATAGAATGTGACAAGGATTTCAGCATCGTGCACAATCCACCATGGTAGACTCATTCGAGTTGGGAAAGATGCAAAAGATGTATGTGCGAATCGCAAGACGGAGCAGAAAGACAGACGAGAACTGATCCTTATTCCCTAAGTTTTAGGAAATTGCGGTGATTAAATGCTGAAAGAAGATAAAAAAAAAAAAAAAAAGAAAACAAAAATCGCCATACACAGGCGTGAAAATCACCGACCTTAACGCTCACGACTGCTTGCCTTGGCATACGGCATCCACCATTCCCACCAGCCGCAACCTCGAGTGCACGAAAAGCGTCGAGAATAGGAACTGCGATAACTGGTGGTCATAAAGCGGCAGGTGACGGTAGCCCTGCTGCAGAGCGCCCACAGACACTGAGTAGGCGGCGACGCTCTCTGCGTCGACCGAAGCTGTCGAGGACGCAGAGGATGTTTCGCTGCCCGCTCTTGCTCTTCCACCGCTCACGACCTCGTTGTTGGCACTAGTGAGATCGGAAGGCGCTGCTTTGGCGGTTGTAGTACTTGAGTCCAGCGAGAGTCGCGAAGCAGAGTCCAGTGTAGACGCTGGACTCGCCGACTTGGCGGTTGCGCTCACGTCCAGGGGCTTCGTCGCTGTAGTGGCAGTAGAGTCGCCCTCGAGATTGTCATCAAAGATCTCGAAGCGAACAAAGCACAGATCTAGCAGACCTCGGCTGAGTCGTTCCAGCTCGGGATGTGTCAACGCATCACCAGAAGCAGACGCTTTGCTGGCTTCAATGAGCGCGACGAGGTCGTTACTTGCGCCGGCTGGCACATCAATGAGCACGCTCATATCAGTATTCCACTCGGGGCTGAAGCCATTGCCCTTGACAGTTGGCGTCTTCAGAAGTTGACTCGGTACCAAAGAATTGGCCTTTGCGCCGGGACTCGCAGTAGGCATGGCTGTGTTCTCCAGCTTTGGCGGTGCTTCTAGAGAGCCCTCGGCCGGACCATCAGCATCAGCTGACTTTATTGACGACGCCGGCCGATCTGCCGAGGCGACCGCATTCGAGGTGTAAGCTTTGCTGTGGTTGGACGTGCCCGACGAGCCTTTGCCGACAGCGCAATCTGGCTTTTCCACATCAACAAGGACAGGAGCGCCATCGCTTGGGTCGACACGCTGCTCCACTGCCACGGCAGACGCCTTTGACTCCCTAGATACCTTCTGTAGCAGGCTCTTTGGCTGTCTGCCCCAGCACGTCGGCGCGAGCAAGGAAACAACGACGAACGGGTCGATCGGCTCGCGATTGTCCTGGCTGGCGCTCTTTTCCTTATCCTTGCCCGACGTGGCTTTGCTCTTCTTTGGCAGCTGCTGTGCCGAGACAATGCGCAGATCGAGTCTAAAGCGTACAGCCTTGCCAGCAAGCGTCTTTCCTTGCTCTTTCATGCGCAGCGCGGCAGGTTTCAGCACATAGCCGCATCGTCCGTTGCGGCTGAACATGGCCTGGTTGAGCTCAAAGCCCAAGTCGGTCGTCTGCCAGTTGAGCGCTACCAGCTGGCATCCCGTGGCCCACATGTCGAGCGGGACAAAGTTGCGGCTTGCGTGAAGACGGGCGAAGCTCATCATCGATGGGTAGATACGTGTGAGATGCGATCGATTGTGCTTGATCAGAGCCTCGTTGGAGATCGGATCGCGGATCATCTTGAGAGCAGTCTTTTCCGACAGCGAGACCATGTGCTGCGTCGCATACGACTCCTTTTTGTTAAAACCGCGGCACTTGACACCGATCGTGTAGATGAGCAGCGACGCAAGTGCCGTCGACATCATCTTTTTAGCCTGCTTGCTGGCACGACCGGTATCCTCTCGCTGTGCACCCATCACATCGGCGGTATCGCCGTTTCGCTCTCGTGGTGCACCTGATGATGCTGCTTCGCCACGATGGCCACGCCTGGTGACGCGGCGCACAAGTTGTTTGGCGCTCGCTAGACGCGACTCGATCTCCGAGTCCGTCGTGGTCGTTGTGTCCGTCGCTGATGTAGGGGGCTCCAGAACCATGGCTGGAACCACACTCGTGCCATCCTTCTGCTGGGTCGATGAGCCGAGCGTGCTCAGCATCCTCTTGTCGTTCTGGCTACGCTGAGCATCTACTGCTGACACATTCTTGGCCTTGACTAGGACCTTGAACTTGAGATCATCGGGCGACGGAAGCTCGTCATCCACGCCGGGCAAGGGCTGGGAGCCGAGAGGCTGGCTGAGCAGCATCTCGCCCAGCGTTTCCTTGAGGATTCGCGCCATGACTTCCTGCTGTGGTGGATCAGCGTGCACCTCTAGGCTGAGAATCAGGGGGTATGGAGAGGTGACAAAGGCATATCGAGCGATGGCGCTGATGACATCCTGGAAGGGGACGCGACTGGTGAGGGTGCGTCCATGTGTGATCTGCGGCACATTGTTAGGGCCGTCCCAGCAATCGAGCTCGACACTGCGTGCACCCTGGAGCAAAGCACGAATGTATCCTTCGACCGTGCTGTCCCCCTTCCACTGGCCTCCGACGAGATAGGTGTTGTGGCTCGAACTGATGTAGTACTCGCACAGTGGACGCGTCATGTCGTGTTGGACGGTCGACTTGCGCAAGTGCGCCGCAACCTTTCTTGTATTTGCCATCGAGTCGCTGGCGCCTGCTGCGATCAGCTCCTCGGTGGTGTTAGCAAAGGCCCGAGACGGAGTACTCTGTTGCTCCTGCTGTGGAGATTTTGACTGCGGGTCGCATGTCTGCACAGCTTCTGTTGAGGGGCTGCATGCAGGCTTGCCCGTCACGGGCATGTCAACAGGGTCCGACACCATGGTAGAGAAGAGTGGAAGTTGATCAAGCAAAGGCGGATTGTCCGAGGAAGACAGAAAGTCAAGAAAGCCATCGTAGTCCATCTGTACCTTCTCGTTCGCGGCACCGGCGTTATGTGAAGTCGAGAGTCGACTGTTGCAATGTCTGCGGAAAAGGTCGTCGATCTGGCTGTCCGAGAATTCGCGATTACCTTGCTCTTCACGGACAAAGCGGCGAAAGCTCTCAATGGAGATGGCGCGTGTCCTGCACGGTTCCGGCCCGATAGTGAGGCTAGTCTCCGTGATAGCAGGGGCAATCGAATGCACGGTGTCGGCACTCGAGGCACCGGATGAGCTGGAGCGGTGCTCGATTGACGTGGGCGGGACCGAGATATCTTGCTCGGAATTGGGGACAGAGCTGGACGAGGAGCTTCGAATAGGCTGATCAAGTGGCTGATCGGCCCAGGCAGCAAAGATGCCTTGTACATCGGCTCTTTGCTTGAGGAGAGAGACGAAGTGCTGAAAGTCTTGAAAGTCGAGGTAGCCACGGTTGCGCCAGTCGGCGAGGTTGAAGCAGCGCCGAAGATGTGCTTTGTTGGACTCGATGCCTAGACGACGGCAGAGCTGCATGACTTCGTCGATCGAAAGCTTTTCATCGTTGGACTGGTCGGCATCCTTCCAGTGGTGCCGCATCCAGAGATGACGACGATGCTCGATGCTCGAAGAAGCGCCCACCGCTCCGATGAGCTCCCTGCGTAGCGACTGGAGGTGGAGAAGGCTTGTGCGCCAGCGTGAAAGAGACGCATCGGTGAGAGCGATGAGGTGAAGTGCTTTGTAGATGCCGCCATTCTGGTAGATGATGGTAAGCCAGCGGGGCTCATGTGCCGAGGAGATGTTGAGCGATGTGCGGTAAGACGCAGCCGAGGGCCCAAATCGGACTTCGCGAATCGACTCTAGGTTGACGCGGTTGTTCTTCTTTGACTCCCAGAGGATCTGTCCACGATCTGGATCGAGCTTGAACGTGCGTGGCTTGACCTTTTTGTGCGTGACCTTGAGCATCTGCTCACCCTCCGGCAGTAGCAGCTCGCAGATGCTCTCGGTCGAAGGTTGGGTGGAAGGGCCTGAGGAGAACTTGGCAGCGGTGGGACTGTGTGGAGGAGGGGGACCGGTAGCGCTCGGCGTTGCGGAGGCGTTGGATATTCGGCGCTCAGCTTCCGAGCACTGAGTGCTTGTGCGTCTAACATCTGTTGACTCCGCAGATGATGCTCGCTTGTTATCCTCCCCTGTTGGTTGATTGTCGCTGAACGGATGCGCGAATGAAAGTGACGAAGCTTCCTCCTTCTCCGAGAGAGGTGGGGGTGATGATACGAGGGGAGCATTTGCATCCAACGTTTTGGATATGCTACGAGACAGGGACAGATGATCCGGTTCTTTTTCGGCCGCTGTACTCCCAGATCGCATCCTACGATATGTTTCGCTTGCTCTTCTCTGATGGTGCAGCTTGTCTGTGAGCGATGCGACACCGATAGACAAGGTACGTCCGAGGCGAGGGCTTTTTGGGGGAGACGCACTGGGACTTGGCGGGGTTGCGAGGCTGTGATGAGGAGACAGCGTCTGCGAAGAATGGGACGCTCCTACTTTGGGAGTTGCGATGGGTTGTGCGACGGTCCTGCGTGCCGCAGCTTCGTAAGACAGGGAGCCGTTACTGGAGCCGCCGCTGAAGGATCTGGGTGGAGGGGCAAAGATGGGACGATCTACGTCCTCCATGGTATGGTGGAACGAAATCATGTCAGTACCGCAGAAGGAGGAAGCATTTGGTGAGACAAGAGCAGGGCTATGTGACGGTCCGGCGGCTGACAATTCTGCAACTGGATCCGAGGGTTTGTGGAGCAAAGATCGAAGCCATGATCGAATCGCATGGTTGGCGGCCTTTTCGGCAGCAGTATGCTGGTCGTTGGATGTCATTGTAGAAGATTATGAGCCGGCCGCATACAGCCTATGTGTCCGGGAGTCCAGCAAACAATTCCTGGTAATAGATGGACCTGAATCCTTGTGCGAGGTGGTTGGCTGCGTGCGTGAGCCTGTTGCACTTATATGCTGCTTCTGGATGACCAGCAGAAGGATGGTGGGCCGAGCATGTCTGTCAGCCGCCGTGTACTAGTGTGTCAATGATGGTGCCAAGATAAGGTCCAATTGTAACCCAGAGGCAACGGGAAGCCGTGACTCGGTGTGAGGACAAAAGGCAAAGGTGAAAGCGGAACTTGGAGCATGCAGCATCCGTGCATCCTTTTCACTTTTCCCGAGAGAAAAGAGAGAGTGGAGAATGCACAGCCAAGATTCTTTGGGCCAAGGAAACACGCTTTATCTGCTTCCCGATACGCGCTCCTCTTCCCTCTCCCGATGTAGGAACAGAGCCGGAATTCGGCACACGACTCTCTCTCTCTCTCTCTATTTGGATTTTTTTTTGCGCTGCAACTTTTTTTTTTTTTTTTGCCATTTCAGGGTTCAACTTCCTTCCTCACCCAAACACCCTCACCATTACTTCCATTACAGCATCGCTCTTAGCCAAATATGTTCAAACGTGTGGCAAAAGCCACTAGCAAAAAGGCCGATGCGGACGATCTCAAAGATTTGACTGGCGACGACACTGCTATTGGCATCGACAGGCTCGTGGATGAGTCGTCCAGCTCCGAGGGCGAGGATTCCGACGGGGAGGAAGAGCAAGACAGCGATGACGACGACAATGACGACGACAAAGAATCAGATCAAGATGGAGAGGACGCTGAAGGAGATGCAAAAGCAGGCTCGAAGCGCAAACGCTCCAAAAGGGACGATGACGAAGCAGAAGAGGAGGAGGAAGAGGAAGAGGATGAGGAAGCCGCTGCTCAGGTCTCAATAGAAGACGCCATTCAGGACCCCATCTACGTCCCCACCGAAGGCGAGAAGAAACATGGTGTCTTTGCTTCTCGCTGCGTTATCTGCGAAGCTGCCGTGCTCAAGGATGCTCATCTCGTCACCGCCCACCTCGAAGGCAAGGCTCACAAACGCCGCATGGAGCGCTTCCAACGTTACGTCCAGGACCAGCTTTCCGAGACCCAACGCAAGGCCATCGACGCAAGAGATGCTGTCGACCAGATGGACGCTTGGAAGGCTGAACAGGACGAGCTCGAAAAGAAGAAGCTTTCCGAGGCTCCACCAAGCAAGCGAGCACTGGCCAAGAAGCAAAAGGCCGCCGAGTTCCGCCAGAAGAAGAAGGAGCAGGCACTCAAAAGGAAGGCTCAGAAGGCAGCCAATGGCGAAATGGATGGCGACAAAGAGGCGAATGGAGACAACAAGGACGCAAATGCGCAAAAATCTGTCAAGAAGGTTGACAAGAAGGCCAAGACCGAGAACAAGGTTCCTCAAAAAGCTTGAACTTCCATCACGCCAACAGCTCCAGTATACCCACATCTATCGAAACACTATTGCAACTGAGATCTCAGCGCTCTGCTGTCGATTACTCCACCACATGTGCACACTCTGTATTTCTATCACGTCATGCTTCAACGTAAGACATCAATCACCGCAACGCACCCACATTTCACGCGACTGAATCGTGGGTTCAAGGAAGAGTCAATCACAACAGAGAAAAGGAAATAGGTGCCTGTCACACGGACATCAAGTGTACCAAGTGGGGGTGGGCCAGCCGTCCTTACCAGGACCGTGGAGAGCATATCTGCCGACCTCGGCCCTTTTGTGCGCGATGGGATCGTGCAGCGAGTGGGTCCTGAGATCTCTGAAGGCGACATCGAATCCATACTTGCCCGCCACCGCCCTGGCACCGGTGAGCTCGTAGATCTGGCTCGTCACCGCCAGTCCGACGTCTACCGCATTGACCTTGGCGGCAGCGACACGCACGGCAAACTTGGCACGCTGCTCCTCGGTGATGTTCTGTCTCGGGTTGGTGTGAAGAATCCCGGATGCCTCTTCGATCACGTTTTCGATGAAAGATGCGATCGCCCAGAGTTTGGCCTGAAGGTCACCGTAGCCAATCTGGATGTAGGCTTCGTCGGTACCACGCGCGACCGGGTTGGGCTGGTAGGGCCATCCGCGGGTGTTTGCCTTGGTGTAAGCGGCGGCGCGCGCAAGGGCACCTTCGGCGATTCCGAGGTAGAAAGAGGTGAAGACGAGTTGGATCTGGGGCAGGTTGAGCGCGTTGTACGCGCCCAAAGGTTGGAATTGCTTGTTGGCGTAGCCGAGGGCATCCGACCAGGGCACGACTACGTCGGTGATGGTGATACCGCCGGATTGGGTACCGCGCATGCCGAGGGTGTCGACCCACTCATCTCCGTACACGATGCCCGGTTGACGGCTCAGCACTGCGGCAAACACGTGCGATCCATCGTCGAGTGCACCTTCGAGAATGGTGACGTCGCTGATCTTGCTTCCCGTGGAGAAGGTCTTTTTGCCGGTGAAAATGAGCTGGTCAGGGTTGTTCTCATCTTGACGCACCTTGAGGTCGGCATCGCGTGGGTTGACGGCTCCACCGACAAAGTACTTGTTCTTGGTGATCCACTCGTCGATTCTCGTCCTCTGCTCATCGGTACCCACAAGAGCAGCGGCCCAGAACCACAGATAGTGGTAGCCGATCAGCTGTCCAAGCGATCCATCCCCGCGAGCAATGATACGGATGACTTGGTAGGCCTCCTTCCAGCTCAAGCCAGCTCCACCGGCAGACTTGGGTCCGAGGATGGTGACCAGGCCGGCATCCTTGAGAAGCTGCACCTGGCGGTAGGGGACGACGTTGCCCCGGTCACGGATGGCTTCATCCTGGTGAAGAAGCTCCGAGACCTGCTCAGCTCGGGCAAACACCTCTTCAGGTGTCACGGGGTCCTTGTCGAAGGAAGGGTACTGGACGAGCTCGGGGTCAGGCTGGATGCGGGACGAGCCCTTGACGGCGGCAGCGCCGACATTGGCTTCGCTGGGGGCAGCGGTGGTGGCGGTAGGTGCCATTGTTGGTGTGTTGCAGGAGGGTGAGTTGTGTTGGATGTGGAAGCAAAGCAGAACACGCTGGAGGGGATCTGGCAAGAACTTTCAAAGGTACCAAGAAGCTTAAGTATATATGCGCAATCCAACGACTCAACCGTGGGATCAACATTGCTTGTGGGACCCTTCAAAAAGTGCATAGGAGCGGGGCAACATCTCCAACCCTCTGTCCTTGAGCCCCACCAGATGCGCACCGGATTGGAAGAATGGGCATGTCCGGGTCAATTAGAGCTTGTGCGCACGGTCTCGAAAGCTCCTGAATCACGCACTTTGATCTCTGGATGCTGGGTGACATGAGCAGATGGGGGCTTTTTGAGAAATCCCAAAAGCTGGTACGAGCCGAAGGTCGAATCTTGGGTCAAACGTACTTTGGCCTTCGAATCGAAGGGAACCTGAATGTGTAGCACAGGATCAGACGACCTTGAGACAATAATAAGAGGCACAAATGATCCAAGTCGATGATCGATGGCGCAACAGCTCCCATCCACCTCGAGGAAAGGTCTGTTGGAAAGAGACCGCTTGCCACGGCGACTAGCTGGAAAGCGGGACGTGATGCTAACCTGGCCTTCAATCACGTCTTTACCCCTTTGCCCATCACCATCATCTTTTCTTTCAACAGCCTTTCACCATCTCCCAATCTCCATCGTAGTACTGAGATCCCCTTCTTACCCCGTCCCGCCAATCGGTACCACGGTAGGCGGTATGAGTGGGAGGTGGAACGCACCCAACGCAGGGTCTGAAAAGGACCTCTCCCAAATATTTTGAATTTGGCAATACAAAATTTGTATTCATGCCACTAGTGCACAAATTGAGATTTTGGCACTTTGTGACAGCCGAACGTGCGTTTGGACGAGTAGACGTGACGTGATAGCTCGCCATCCGGGGCACCACGCCAAAGCTCGCCATTCGCCATCGAGATGCCGCGCATCTTGAGCCGCAGCCGCTGTCGCAGCGGCCCCTCCATCAGTTTGTCGCAAAGGACTGACTGTTATTGTATGGCAAATAAGGTCCATCTGGTGGGAAGAGTAGGTGAGGGGCCGAGCTTGTGCGGGATAGATAACAATCGAGCTTTCGGCGGTGAGGAATGAGTGTGGTCGAGGGCCGCTTGCACTTGTTTTAGGATACTTGGTTAGGGTAGGGAAAAGTGCTTGTGTTGCACGAATTGAGCGCTGAGGCTACTCACACACAAGAAGGGATGAGGACGTCATGCCGATACTTCCGCTTTGTAGTCCCTCGTGGGTCATGTCTGCAACTGAAAGACTAAGTTGGCTCCTGAGTCAGAGAGGGGTTGTGTCGTATGGCTTTGTCCCACCCAACGCAACGCAAAGTTCTTCTATCTTTCCGTTGCTTGCGATCATACTTCCTTCTCACCAGTTCCTCCTCACGAGTGACCTGCTCCATCTTCCGGATTGACCTCCACCTCGCCAGCTGCTTTTCTTCAACAAGATAGAAGCCTTGTCATCATGGCAGAACTCGAAATCATCGACGCAGAGATCGTACCTCAGCAATTACGCTCTCAGCAGCTCGCCAGCGCGCTGGGCAAGCATCACCATGACAACATCAGCGATGGTAGCATCGAAGGCCTAAGCTCGCTCTCGCTCTCGCCGGTTTACACGCAAGCAGAGCGCGAGGCAGCACTGCGACTTCTAGTGCCATCAACGCATGATGTCGTCCTCGGTGCTGGTTGGGTCGATTCGCAAGACTCCATCCCGGCCTCTTTCTCAGAAGACAGTTCCGACGACAACGATACCTTCCGTAGGGCCTCTTCGGCTTCATCATCGTCGACCTTTTCCACTCCGTCTACACCACCCCGCTCAACCACCTCTCCACTGAACCACCACACCAGCTATCCTTCAGCTTCTAATCTCACCGATGCCCTCCTCGTCCGCTCCTGCTCCCAAGGTTGGACCCTATCCTTCGAGCTGACTCCCACGTCTCCCATCCCGCAACCCACATCTCCAGACCACATCCTGGTCCGAAACGATGCAGTCGGCCTCAATCCAGTAGACTGGAAGTCCGTCTCGTACAACTTTGGCATTCCTGCTTTCCCTTGGATCCTAGGTCGCGATATCGCCGGAACCATCATTCAGCCTCCCGTCGAGAATCAGGAAGGATGGAAGGTCGGAGATCGCGTATGGACATGTGCCGATTCAAGGGAGATCACAGCCGGCGGATATCAGAGGTTTAGTGTCCATAAAAAGGGCACTTTGGCCAAAATTCCTGATAGGGTAAAGGATGAAGAGGCGGCAACGTTGGGAACTGGGTTGATCACTGCTGCTGTTGCGCTGTTTGCCTTTTTCAAGCTACCTTTTGCGACAATTGCAAGCAAAGATGTGGACGAGGGACTGACGGAGCGCTTGGAGAAGGTCAAGCTCGATGATGGTGAGCAAGAAGATGGACGTGATTGGATCTTGTAAGTCCTCCCCCTTTGACTGACCATCTGCTTGCTACAACAAAAAATTTACCAGAAGAAGTCATCGCTGACGTGACCTCCCCCCCGAATATTGACCCACCATCCCGTTCCATACCCATGCACGATGTAGAATCTACGGCGGAGGAGCAGTAACAGGCATATACGCCGCCCAACTCGCGTCGATCTCCAATCTACGCATCATCTCCATTGCCTCGCCTTCCAACTTTGGCTACCTCCGCAGCATAGGCGTAACCGTCTGCATCGATCGCCATCAACCCCCCGCTGCCATCCTCTCTTCCATCTTGTCCACCCTCGCTTCGCACGGTGGGAAATTGCGCTATGCTATGGACTGCGTTTCGTCCAGCACCTCCGATCTATGCCTTGAGGCTCTGCAACAAACCGCACCCACAGGATCGGAGCAAGGAGAGCTGATCTGCCTTGCAGGAAACCCTAAGGCCGAAGTAAAGCAGGTCAAGGTGCACAAAATTTCGTTTTCGTCCACTTTCTACCACCCCAATGGTGAATTTGCTCGATCGGTACTCGACTATGTCACGCAACTGCTCGATTCGCGAAGATTGCAACCCTGCCGACCAGAGATTCTGCCCGATGGACTCGCCGGTATTCGGTAAGACACACTTCCAGAGAAAGAGATTGGTGGAGAAGAAGAAGAAACTGACTCCAAATCATGTTTTTTTGATCGCTTTGCTGTTTTTGGTGCGAATCAGATCCGGTCTGGAGTTGCTCAGAGAGGGTAAAGCTCCACGAGCCCGCAAGTTGGTTGTAAAGGTCAAGGATACGCCAGCGGCAGACGTGACCCATTTGGGCGTGCGTACTGAGCTCGGATGGAATGGCGTCGTCTGATCAGTCTTGACTCGACGGTTGTTTTCTACTTTGTATCCTCTTCGCGAGGACGACCTGCTTCCTGCAATTCCGCACAATCTAGACCGTCCAAGCACAGTGCCCTTTGGTCGTTAAAAGAAGCGGAATTTGTGATTGAGACTTGGTTTAGACTGCTTTGCGACTGGAAATGTGCGAGCCGTACGGTGGTATACTTTGGGAGAATGGTAATCTACAGATCATGTTCCGATGCGTATGTTGCGATCAGTTTTCTGTCTCTATGCTCGCTCCTCACCTCCTTCCTCAGCTTCATCATCCTCATCCTCGTTCCCATCCTCATCAAGCAACGCCAGCTCCGCACCCTGTACAGCCACCAACCACTCGAGATCCAACTCTTCCAAAAACGTCCTCATCACTCCTTGTCTCCTCTCCGCCTCCAACCTCGCCTGTTCCGTATACAGCCTTTCCCCCTTGATCTTGACCAACTTCTCATAAAAATGACCCACCGCACTGCCATTATATCCCTCTGCCTGTTCGGCCGGTGGTACCGGATCCATACTAGGATTGTTCGGGGGGATATACAGCGGCCTGTTGACTTTGCTACTGTACGCTGCGCAGCGCATGATTCCGATGGATCCGATCGAGTCGAGGCGATCAGCGTCGGAAACGCACCAGAATTCGGGCGTGCTTTCGAGCCACTGTGCCAGAGCAACGTCAGACGAAGAGAGATGCGAAGGATTGGTGGCTCGACGTCGGACGTCTTTGCTCCAGCTTACGTTCGCTACGATTTTTTCTACCACAAGCCTCTGTTCTTCTGTGATCAAGCTCGGATCGAGGCTGGACCAGAACGGCTTGAGGACGGACGAAGGTGTCGAAGACGACGAGTTGTACTTTGCATCGGTGAGGTCGTGAAACAGCGCACCTAGCTCTACTACCAGCAAGTCGATACTACGAGCATGGAGTTCGGGAGATCGTGTCAGAGAAAGAGAGAGAAGACGCACTCGGTGCACATGGTGATAGTCGTGCGAAGGGTCGTGGTCGGCAAAGGCGCGCTTGACGAAGGATTCTGCAGCAGAGATGACGCTGGCTCGTTGCCAAGGACGCAGACGAGGAGTCGCGGAGCAAGAAGGAGTGAGCGAAGAAGTTGCTAGCTCTGATGTGAGGTCTTCCATTGCGATGCTTGGTAGCGAGAGAGCTTGCAGGCTGGCAAAGGTCAACGGTGTCAAAGATGGTCAGGAAGGAAGATCTCGAGTGTTGGTCCGGAAGAAAGAAATGCATGTGCATGCGTGTGAACTGTGCGCTGTACAAGCTTTAAATTTTTTACATTTTTTTTTTTTTAAAATTCATTTCTCGACATCACATCTTACATGGCCTCCGCACGTTTGCACACCAGAAGATCGAGCAACGGTATCCATAGCAAGCATACTCCAGATAGATAGATAGATTACGGTATGAGATCTTCACGCAAACAACGAAGTATCAATCCCCTGCGACCCATAATTGGTAATACAGATTAAATGATCCTCGCTCGCAGAGACGATCCTGGTCGTGTTGAAATCAACATCAAAGATCCGGGCTCTGTGACACTTGATATCCCTCAAACACCTGGCCACTTCTGGTTTCTCCTCTTCTTCCTGTTCTTCCTCTTGCTCACTTTCTTGCTGTGGTTGTTGCGCTGCTTGGCCTTCGCCGGTTTGGGTCTCTTCCGGGGTGTTGTGGGAGCGTGAGCTCTCCTCTCGCGGCTGTTCGGCTTGTGAAGTGTCGGACGCAATATCGACATGCCAAAGCTTGATCAACCGATCGTAACCCCCTGAGACGATCAGTCCCCTCACGGGATCGTACGCTACAGTTCGAACCAGCAGATGATGCTCCCCCAACACATGGGTGCATTTACCACTCTTGGTATCCCACACCCTTATAGTCTGATCGTTTGACCCACTGACCAGCGTATTCCCTTTAAATACTATGCACGCAAGACCCTTCGTATGACCGCTGAACATGTGCACTTTCTCGCCCGACTTCAAGTCCCACAGATACATGCTGCCTTCACCGGAAGCTGACACCACTTGATCTCCCTGCAAGTCGACGGCGTTCACGGGGCCGGTGTGGGAGAATTTTCTCCATGCCACCGGAGGCGGAGAGGTGGTATCAGGGGACAAGGGGATGTCGGAACGACGCCATACGCGAACGGTGGTATCCTTGGAACCGGTCACGATCCAGTTCGAGTCAAACACTACATCGAGGACGGCCGATGCGTGATCGCGCAAGACGCATACCACCCGGTCCGATTTCTCGTGAACAAGTGCTCCAGATTCTGCATCCTCCATAGGTTTTGCTTCACCGTCCGATGAAGAGGAGGAAGAGGTCGCGAGGATAGCTGCAAAGTCCCAAACAAACACTTGACCATCCGAGCTGACCGATACGAGAATCTGATCGTCGTACTGTAAGGAGAGCACGGATGCAGTGTGCCCCTTGAGGATGTGCTTACATGCCCCCGTTTCAACATCCCAGACTCGGATGGTGCGATCTCGAGAACCGGAGACGAGTTTGCCGGCGGTACCAGTGCCTACACCATCATCTTGCCGGATGCAGTAGACAGAATCCTGATGACCACGCAGGAAACGCTTTGTTGGTTCGAAGAGTTTCTTTGCTCTGATCCCGTTGGATGTCGTTGCTGCCGTCTCGCCGGTCGAAGTGGATGATGCCGTGCGAACCATCTCGCCACCTCTCTGCCTAGATACATCTGCTTCTTTGTCGGCCTTCCTCGGCAGGTGCCCACGCAACCACCGCTGTTCCAGCAAATACCTATCCCTGTACAACCGCGTCCAGTTGAGTGAAGCAGCAAAGAACTCCTCCTCATCGATCACCTCATTGAAAGTCGAGTCTACAGAATGCCTCTTAGAACCGGTATTGGAACTGACACTAGCCTGTCTAGAGAGCGCCACATGCCCCGCCGCCTCAAAGTACGATGCCGACGCGGCCGCCTCTTGGGCCCGTCTTGCACCAGCCGGCGTACTTGGTGTAGGCTTAGCCGGGCTGAGGAAAAGCCCAAATCTGCCTGTTGCAGCCGTAGGAGACCGCAGCGGGCTCATTGGCGGGCCCACTGACCTGCCACTATCTACGTCCATCTCGGCCTTGGACGAAGGGCCAGAGATGCTCAGTCCAGCCAAGGGCGGGAAGGACGGAATATGAAGGGTCTCTCTCCAGCTCTTGAGAGCAGCGAGACGGTCGAGATAGGGACTCGACGTAGAGGCGGATGTGCGTTGCTCTTGGAGACGTCGGAGACGTTCCGCTTCTTCCTTTGCTGCGGTGCGTCTGGCTTTTGCCTCGATGCGTTGCAGCTCGGCTTGATGCTGCAGGACGAGGGGGGCATCTTCGCGGATCGCCCAGCCTGGTTGAGAGAAGAACAAATGGCGCCACACCGATTGATCCGTCGCTAAAGCTCTCCATCTCTTGCTCACTAGCGAAGCTGATAAGAGATCCGTATGCCTTTCCAGTAGGAACATGATGCAAAGTGACAACTCCGGTGGGAGTAGCGAGAGAAAGTCGATCCCTTTTAGGCCGCTGTCATACAACCGCCCTTTGCCGCCCTTGACCCCATTTCGGGAAGGGAGATGCTCGCCATCGACAAAACACGCCTCATCGTCGATCGAAAGCGATGCCGCTGTTGCTGTGGCCAATTCGGATTCTACAAGCTCGGAGGCACAGGTGACGTATGATCTGCCACTCCAAGAGACCCGGTCTCGTCGTAGAGCGCTGCGAGATTTGGCCGAGTGGGTGCGGAGCATGGAGAGCGAGAGCATATCGTTGCCCTCGACCGGCGAGCCGGGTCGAGCGGTGAAATAGCCATCAGCGTCCGAGTTGGTGCTCATCTGCGAGGGCGAGCGAAAAAGATCTTCGGCTGCTGCTGGTGTCGAGACGATCGAGAGGAGCCCATCGGGGCGTGTTGTGGCGGAGACGAGGTCCGTAGGTCTAAAGCGCAAGCTGTTCGTTCGGGAATCTAGTGCTGGACGTTCCATGTGAGCGCTTGGTTTCAGCTCGGTCGAAGAAGCATGCAAAGAGCCAGGGTCTTGTTGGGTGGAATTGTCTACGGTGCTTGCGGTGGCGGCAGCCAGTCCGACGTTGCTAGAAGAAGCTCCGATCGAACTACTGGAGCTATTCTTCCTACTCGTGGCCCCTGAATCCGGACTAGGTGCGGACAGGGGGGTAATCGACCCACTAGTCCCCGATCTAAGCATCTGTCTTCGCCCACCTCTCTCTACCACCTCCGCTTTGGCATGCTCTTCCTCAGGCGAGCTGCGCGGCGAAACGCTCGTGACGTTTCGGAACGACTCTGTCAGACTCGACAGCGATGGTCTCCTGTATGATCCTGCTGCAACATGCTCGTCTGCGATCAGTTGCGTGGTGGTGGTCGGAGGCGATCGCAGGATCTCTTCCACCTCAATCGATGGGGTTGGAGGCGACATGGCTGTCATACTGAAACAAATACTCGAACGCCACTGCCGATGACCGGATTCACTGAGAGCAAGCCATCGTACCAGCGCTGTATTTCTGTGTCGAGGGGGAGGGAAGCGTGTGAGATGGTGAATGGAAACCAAGCCAGGTGAAGCTGAAGATGATGGTCGTCGGAGTGTTGTTTTGGCCACAGATTCACGTTCGCTGCAGGGCCGTCAACTCGTGCATGATCCGGTCAACTGTTGGAGCCAAATCGGAAATTTGGCGCGCCCAAGAACGGAGGCTCTTTTTCCCCAACACAGCATGAATCGGCCATTTCTAAGCAGCTCATACTCTCTCACTATGAGCCCTGGCCACGATTCCACCAATGCCAACACACTCTTTTAAAAAGTCTGTAATCAGTAGGAAACAGTGTATAATGCGAAAGGGATAGTTGCAAAGATATCAAGCGTCCAATAAAGATATAGAGAAAACGAGCGACTAGACTGCTTAGAACCGCGGTTTACAGAATCTGCCTTGATGCGGCGTGTGATGATGCTTCCATACCTCTCCCAAGCCCAGCACCCAATGGTGCGGCTTGTGCAAATGAGCTGGGCGATGAGACCTGTGTTGTGACCATGCCTGGTCTTGGCATTGGTGCGCCAAAGCCTGCACCGTAGGGCATCATCCTCACACCTCCTCCTCCTTGCTGCTGCTGTTGCGGCATGCTCAGGTCGTTGGGCCCGAGGGGACCTAATGGGCTCGAGGAACCATTCGAGCTGCCCTCATAGGGCGATCGCCTTCCGCCGTCCCATCCGCCTCCTGTGGGAAGCAATCCACCACCGCCGTTGATGGCCGGCAACCCATCATGGTATCTGACCGGACTTGTCGGCGGGTAATCGCCCTCTTCCGCCACCATCATCGATGGGATCCGACTCGCCCTGTTGTTGGGATTGTAGCGACTAGACCTTCTAGGATCGCCTTTGCCGATGCTGTCGACACGACGCAACTTGGCACCAGAGACGCTCTTCTCGCTGTTGTTGGTTGTAGTACGTCGCATCTGCGATCCACCTGCAAAGTCACCGGACGGCATGGCGTCGTGGTCCTGCGAGAGGAACATCGACTTGCGGTAGGTGCCAGGTCCAATACTATCGATTCGACTGCGTCGTAACGCAGCCGTGTCGTTGGAAGACGAAAGTGCACCCTGACCGTATCTGGAACGGCGATTTTTCGAGGTGGCGGGTGGTGGACCGCGCGCGTATGGTCTCTGCTGAGGGTTGGCTTGCGCCAGACTGCCACGACGAGGAAGAACGCCAGCGGGGGGACCGCCGAGATAGCTGCTGCGGTGTTCGCGCATCTCTGCGGATCCTTTTGGTGCGGCGCCATTGGCGGCGGTGTGGTCAAAGATCTGGCCAGGTGTGAATCCGGATCCGTCCGGCATGATGGATGCCGAAACCAGACCGTTGGCCGAGTGTGGGGAGTCGTAAGAGTCGTCAGCACCGGATTGAACAGGGGGATGCGAACCGCTCACATTGCGTCGGAATGCCGCGGAAGCCGCTGGTCCAGGAAGCTCAATACCGCTGCTGGCACCTCGGGCGTGGCCACCGCGAGCTGGACCGAATCGATGCGAGTCACTGCCGCTGAAACTGCTTGCACTGTTGCTAGGGATCATGCCAAATCCACCGTTCGTCCCATTGGCACCAAGTCCGTTTCCGATGCCGTTTGAACTGCCGAGCGAGTCGTCGGCCTCTTCGTAACGACCGCCTCGACCCATAGGCTGAGCGGAATCGAGCAGACCAGTGTTGGGACTGGAGACATCGTGCATCGACTCGTTGCCGCGGTACGCGCCAGCACTGTAGCTAGCCGCTGCGGAGCCATAGCCTGCTGCCGAAGGTTGGTACATGGTTTTGGCGTGGATTTGGGGACGGTTGTCGGTGCGTGGACGATTGACAAACTTGCAGGTGACGCCGATGAGAACAAACAGGATGAAAACGCCGACAAAGCCAGCTAGCAGAATGGCGACGACAGGCGCTCCTAAGCTCGAGGTTTGCGTCCTCTCAATAGCATGCGAGGACTTGGCCGCGGATGCAGCAGCGTGAGTGGCGCTGGTGGTGGCCCTAGCGACAATGTTGGCGCGACGGACGACATGCTTGACAAAGCCCCGCGGCATGTCATTCTGAAGCGGCATAGTGGAGATCCTGGAAGTTGGTGTGCTGTCGGGGGATCGATGCCGGTTTTCCCTCAGAGTGCACTGCCCAGTGTGTTAATGCGTGTTGGCCTATCCTCGAATGTATGGGACCAGTGCCGAACGGTATCCAAACTTGAGTTAAGACCCAAGGAGCCGGATGGATGCAGGAAACGGTCCAGGTTACGGGTGTGCAGATTGGAGCGAAGGAATGGAAGCGGTGAATCAGATGCGCGTGTTGGATGAACAATGATTGGCGCAACGATGGTGGGCCGGCAAAATATGAAATGCTTTTTAGGGGGTGACAACGTCGAAAAGAAAGCTGGGTAAAGACAAAGCAGATCCGGCAGATTGTCCTTATAGCAAATGTCGATGTGCACAGTGATGAGAGGGAATCGAAGGCAGCGAAAGAAGCGGGTAAGGGTATACTTGCTGCCGAAGACCAAGTGGCGAAGGTATCGAAAGGAGCGTAGATGAAGCTTCTAGCTGGCGATAAAGACAGGAGGTCGGGAGTGGATTTGCGATGCGAGTAAGGTGCGTGGTTGTTCCTTGTAGTGACCTTGCCAGCAGGATCGGAAAGTAGCAGAGTCGATCAATGGTACTGGGTTTGAAGGAAGGCGGACGGACGACGAAAAGAGACTTGACACGCAGCGACACCCGAGAATGGGGACCAATATCGAAGAGGGTGGGAGAGAATGAAGAAAGAGCAGAGTGGAAAGAGAAGAACAAAAGGGAGGAGACCGGGGCTATGGAAGAAAGATGGGATGTTGGGATGACGGATGATGGTCGGGAAGAGAAAGCCAGGCAAGGCAAGGCAAGGCAAGGCAGGTAGCGGAGATCAATCAATGGATGGGGGAGCTCAAGAGGATGAGGAGCTGAACGACCGCGTGGGTTTGACTTGTGGCCGAGTGGGAAATGTGAAATGCATTTTCACTCTCTCTCCTAGTCTCGTGGTTGCCATTTGACAGCGCAGAGACCGGAAATAATATTTTAATTTTTTTTGAAAAATAACTTTTCTCGGGAGGGTCCAACATACAGTACATACAGTACAGTATGCATGCACACACGCGCTCGCAATCCTCTCTTTTTCTCACGCGGCTCCCTTTGTTTACGAATACAGAGACTCGATACTCTCTGTCCAACCCGTTTTTCATTTCCAGCAAAGAAAATGATCTGCGATCGATGAGAAGGAATGACAATATATGTATGTTTGAGCTTCAAGGTGGCTTGGGGCGGGATAACGTGCGTATACGTTACAGCATACTGTATGCGTGGGCGGGATGGGATGTATAGGGAGAAGGCTTACAGGCATGCACGCATGAGATCCTTCATCGCCAAAAGACCACCACAACCAAGAAGGCCGACGGCCGATGTTGAGCTCGCCCCTCTATGCACCCCTTACCATGCAGTAGGAGGTCACAGAGTAGAGTGCGTTTCAATGCGTTTCAAAACCAACGCTAAGATACTTTACAGCAGGATCTTCCAAAATCATCACAATGCTGTCCCAAAACGACGACCACGCGTACCTTCGGCAGCAACAGCAGCAGAAAGGGAAGCAACCGCTGCACAGCACTGCACTGCATACTGTAGCACCGAGATACAGAGTCTGCATCCAGTTTACAGTAGTGCGCTTCGCCTCGCCTCACCTCGCCGCCCGCCGACGCCGCCGCGTTGGCTTCTTGTTACAGCCCACACGCGCTGTGCTTCTCTTTGCGCTTTTTTTTTCTTTCAAATCTGTAGTCACTCCGAGCTAGTACTTAAATTTGAAGCACACCATTTCAAATTGTGCCTTCGAGTAACCTACAACCTAACTAGTGTTGCCGCGTTGTTGATCTTCTTTAGCTGCAGGATGCAGTATTTTTTTTTTTTTTTTTTTTTTTTTCTGCTCTGCTGTCAACGCCGGCGTCTCTCGCATGTCAAGATTCAACTCGGCATAAGTTGTAGGTGCTTTCAGCCTCGGGTTCGGCAACTTTTCCTTTGGTCAAACCAGCCTCGCTCGGTGTACTTTGCATCAGGCCAAGACTTTTCGACTGATCGACATCGCATTGCTACAGCATTTCAAACAGAGACTGTAAAGAAGGCGGGTAAGCGCTGAAAGTCCGGGTCGGCTGCATCTTGCCGATCATCATCATCCTTTTTGACTGCCGAAATCGCGGCTAGAAAGACATTCGAATCTGTCTCCATGAAAAGCCGCCTTTCTTTGACGCTCAGGGAGATGGCGTTCGAGCATTGTTATCAGTCTAACACCATAGTTGTGAAGCATGGTCATTACTGATTCATGTCTCTACAGGCTCAGATTGGGCCCAAGATACTTTTGCTGCGCTCTGTTGGGTAGCATATCATCGATAGATGCACAATACATCAGCTCCTCCCACTGAGCCCATTACAGATACGTCACTTGCGTGCCCCTGTCATCGTCATTGAACAAACGCAACAAGAACAAAGAATGGTAAGCGTCGACCTCCTTAGGACAATCTCAGGAAAAAACCTCTTCTTTCACCTCGCAGCGAGCACACTTACATCTTGATCGTGTCGATGACCTTCTTCCAGATCAAAAACAGCCAGTTGAATCCGATCAATCCTCCACCCGTAGAATCGCTCTTGCCGACGAGCTTGCTCCTCGCATCTCTGGCCGCAGCGTTTCTCCTCGTTCCGCCGCCTCCCTTTGTCGCCCCACTCGATGCAGGATTTCGCCTTACGACACGGTAAAAGACAAGCATCATCACGATGGCCGACATGAGCACCGTTCGAGTCTGGTTGGTCTTGCGAAAGTCGAACATGGCCGTGATAGTCGACAGGATCGAGTTGCTGGACGCAGAGCGGTTGGATGTCACATCACGCTCCGAAGTCCTCCTGTTTGACGAGGACGAAGTGGGGTGGTGATCGCCCTCCATGTAGCGAGACAGATGAGCACGTGTAGAGGCATATCCGGCGTCATCGTTGAATCGTGCTTCTTTGGGAGTCGTTTCTGCGGCGTTGCTACGTGCCGATCGACGCGAGTGGTTGGATGTGGCGGATGTACTGCTCTCGTTTCCTCCATCGTAGTCCGAGGAGCGCGATGAGCTCGAGCGACGAACTGAACGACGTTCCGACTTTTGCTCCTCTTTTGCCGTCGTGGTGGAAGAGGCGTGCTTTGAGGACGATTCGACACTGCGTGTGGAACCAGGAGACATAGCCGGGCTGGTCGAAGAAGAGGAGCTCGACTCGCCTGCGCCATTGCGAGGCGAAAAGTAGGCGGGAGACTGGCTGCGTTGTCGATGTGATCGAGAGCCAGACTCGGACCCTGAGCCAGACGAACCAGACGAGGGCTCACCGCGTGTGCCGCTACGAGAGCTGGAACCGGCCTTGCTGTCCTCTGCCTCGACCTCTTTTTTGCCTGTCAAAAAGTTTCCGATCCCTGAAGCAATCTCCTTGGCCTTGCTTCCAACCTGACGAGCTCCCTTGCCGCCAGCATTGGCAGCCGCAGCCGCAGCAGCCTCTTTGGCCTTCTTCTCCTCTTCAGCTCTCTTTGCCTTTTCCTGCGCATACACCTTTTGTGCATTCGTGATCGCCTCCTGCTCCCTCTCCAGCTGACCCGTCAGATGCACCTGAGCCTCGTTGATCTGCTCAAGCCATCCAAACTTGACCGATTCAGGCAAGCTCGAGTAGCCTACAAACTCGCGAGCGTATTCCCATTCACCCAGTCGAGATGCAAGCACATGGAGCGAGTAGAGGCCCACGATCTTTTCGTATGCTGCCGCCGCTTTCGGGGTTGGAGCAGCAGCGCCAAAAGCGGAAGAGAACGAGGCGAGGTACCATTCTGCGATCAGACGTGCAGCGTTGGTACCTGTTCTTGCGGCCGGGTCGAGCGCGTCCAGTCGCAGCGCAGCAAGCACGGCCGAGGAGATGACGGAAGCGGGTAGCTCGATTGCTAGGTGGATGGTTTCTGGAGTCGGATCAAGCGAAGGCGCATCTGCTTCGCCCGAGGTCTGCGTGCAGAGGCGCAGTGCTTCAAACCACAGATAGCTGATGAGGCTTTCAGGCTGCTTGGAGAGGAGCAGCAAGATGCGGTCGATTGCTGCCGCATCGAAGGGCGACTGTTCCTTGGCCTGCGTAAGCTTGTCGTGGATGATGGCCGAGGATTGCTTGTCCGTGTACACCTGAGTGAAGACGGTCAGGCGCAAAATGGCGACCTTTTCCACCAGCTTTTGCACGTCCAAGTCGGCATCATTGAGGAAAGACGAAGCAGTGAGACTGCTTCCGAGCTGGTTCGAGGAGAAGAGCAGGTCAGCTGCGTGTTGACTCTGGATGAGCGCTGTCTGCAAATCCTTGGCTAGGAAAGCTCGGGCTGCTTTGCCGTAATGCGCTTTGGCCGTCTTGGTGCGCGACAGTGTTTGACTGTCATCCACAGACGAAGCTGCGGAGGCAGGTCGCTTGAGGTCGGATGCTGACGCCGAGATGGACTGCGAGAGTGAAAGATCGCCTGCTCCCGCAGCTAGCTGGTTGGCCCGGGTGCCGTTGAAGGCAGTCGATGTGTTGTCTGGCACCGGCATCGTCGACACTGTGGACAGGGTGGCTGTCTTTGGTGAATCGAGGCAAAGGCTTGCAGTGGCACGAAGGAGTCTTGATGATGATGATGAGGAGGGGGAGGAGGGTGAGAGGAAAGAAAGCAAAGTGTGGGGTAAGGTTGCGCAAGCGAGCGAGCTGACAAGTCGATTCCAGATTGCGTCTGTGTGTGTGTGTGTGTGAGAGAGAGAGAGAGAGAGAGAGAGTCACGAAGAGAGATGCACCGAGAGAGAGAGCACAAACCGGTTCAAAACGTCACTTGTCAGCCGGAGCTCCCCACTCTGAGCATTCTGTGAATTGCCTTTCAGCTATTCTCGCGCGGTAAAAAAAAAAAAAACGCGCTGTGGAGGTGTTGCCGGTGATTTTATCGAGAATCACACTTCAAGGGTCCCCACCAAAATTCCCGAACAGCCACGCTACGCTTCGGTCACAGGTCACTTTATCTACAGCCCCATCTCCTATATCCCCATCGAGTGGCCCAAGGAGCTGACAATACCAGTCAGGCATGTCTTGATCCGTTGCAATCAAACTGCCTGCGTTGAGAATACGACACTGCAAAGATGGCCGAGCTGATGTCGGTCCAAGATGCGGTCGACGCAATCACTTCGACTTTCCTCTCCGCTCCTACCGCCAAGCAGCGCCTCCTGACCAAGCTCATGAAGAGCACCGACAACCGCTATCAAGAGTTCTGCCAGCATCTCACACGCCAAGACTGTACCGATGCCACAGCATGCCAAAAGCTGCACTTCAAGCCAGTACTATACCCTCAGACAGACCCGTCCTATGGCCACTGCAGCTACCTCAACACCTGTCACCGCACCACGTCGTGCAAGTATCTCCATTTCGAACTCGACACAGACCCTCCTCAACAGCCGTTCACTTTCCGCACCACTGGATCGCATACGTACGCGGCTGAATCGGAAGAGGCTCGTGAGATTGGACTGATTCATCCCTCACGTACGCTCCAGGAGCATGGATTCGATGAATGGATCCGACCCTCATCATCAGATAGCGATGCCCAGTGGATCGACTGCAATCTGAAAGACTTTGACTACTCGATGCTGGGCAAGTTCGACATCATCCTCGCGGATCCGCCATGGGATATCCACATGTCGCTGCCGTATGGAACGATGAGCGACGATGACATGCGCGCCATGCCTGTGCCCGTGCTTCAAGACGAAGGTCTCATATTCCTCTGGACCACCGGTAGAGCCATGGAGCTGGGCCGAGAATTGCTGGCACACTGGGGCTACACCCGTATTGACGAGCTGATTTGGGTCAAGGTGGGCCAGACTCAGCGACTGATCCGTACCGGTCGAACGGGTCACCATCTCAATCATACCAAAGAACATTGCCTGGTCGGTGCAAAAGTGCGGTCTGCCCCTTTCGAGGATGTGGAGAGCAAACCGCTTCCGGGCTCTACACAGCGTTATATTGGTAGCCGTGGCGCTGGCGTCCCACCTCCGCTTCCTGATTGGGTCCACTGCGGAATCAACGCTGATGTGATCGTCTCTGAAGTACGAGACACCTCCCGCAAACCGGACGAGCTATACGCCATCATCGAACGTCTCTGTCCCGGTGGCCGCAAAGTAGAACTGTTCGGACGCAAACACAACATTCGCAAAGGTTGGTTGACGCTGGGCAACCAACTCAAGTCGGATCACGTGCTCGATCCTGCCCTTCGACAGCGCTTGGACGCTTTCAGAACGAGTCAACGGCAGCATGCCAATCCCGCGTACGTACAGCAGCACCCGACACCCTATCCAGCCATCCATCAGGGTGCCACCAGCAACTACACTTCTCCGGCACCACCACCGCCTATGAGCTTGTACTAAAGAGGCAAAAGAATACCCGACCCATACCAAACATATTGACAGCTCCGCGTGGGTGGAACGAATCCACACAGCGATTCGAGATGCGGTGTGTCGCTACTGTATATATGTGTGTGTGAGAGCCGCGGAAGGGTGGTTCGCGAAGTTCTGCCGAAAGCGGGAACCGCTCAAGAAAGATCCGCATCACGAAGAGGGAAAAAAATAATAAAAATAAAAATAATAATAGAAGCGTTCGTATCACGAGCAAAAAGAATCTATGTTGCGGGGCACACGCGCACGGATCCGCTTGCTTGCCTTCCGGTTATTGTTGTGGTTGCCGAAGCCGCTGACGTCCTTCACCTGGCCTCGACAAGGCAAGACGATGGAAACGGAAGACCTGAATGGTGAGCTACAGAGTGGTAAATGGACTTGAGACCATCGACATCAAGGGTGATGCGGGAGTCGTCATCTGAAGCGATGCTTTTGTGAGGTGGAAAGACGGTGAGGGGCTCTCCGCAAAGTACTGGTCTGAACAACGTATGAGAGCATAAAAGCATTTCAGGTTGCTTCCCATCATCACCACCACCTACGTCAAGCTCTAGCCCAACTCTCCTCTCTCCTTCCCGCTTCCCGAACGCTGCTTTCCCCCTCTCTTTCGAACTCGACAAAAATCATGCCAGCTCTATCTCTCGCCGGTCGTACGGCCTTCATCACGGGCGGATCGCGCGGTATAGGTCTTGAAATCGGCAAGTCTCTCGCCGCTCGTGGAGCCAACGTTGTCATTGCCGCCAAAACCACCACTCCGCATCCCAAGCTTCCTGGAACCATCTATTCCGCCTGTGAAGAGATCCAATCCACCGCCTCCTCCGCTGGAGCAACCTCGGCCATCGCACATCCGGTTCAACTCGACATTCGCGATGCAACCGCCGTGGAAACTGCAATCAACTCGGTCGTTGACAAATTCGGCGGTCTCGACATTGTCATCAACAACGCTTCTGCCATCAATATGACTCCTACCCACACCGCAAGTGTAAAGAGCTACGATTTGATGAATGGGATCAATTCCAGAGGTTCCTGGTTGGTCTCTCGATTTGCCCTACCGCATCTCCTGCAGTCTGCGGAGAAGGGAAACAATCCACACGTACTCACCTTGTCGCCACCTCTAAACTTCAACACGCTCTCCACCACTCCTGGTGCCTCCAAACCTCACGCTGCCATCTACCCTCATCAATACGCCCAAACCTCGAGCGCCTATACGATCGCCAAATTCGGCATGTCACTCCTAACCCTCGGCCTCAGTGCTGAAACTCTCGGAAAAGTGGCAGTCAACTCTCTATGGCCCTATACACTGATCGCAACAAGCGCCATGAAGATCGTCTCCAAAGACGCGGATGTTGAGGAGAGGAAATGGAGAAATCCAAGCATCGTCGCCGAAGCTGCGGTGCGTGTGGTCGAGGAGAATGCAAACAGCTTTACGGGCAAGTTCTTGGTGGATGAATTGTATCTCAGAGAAAAAGGATTCAGCTTGGAACAGATGAAAAAATTCAACGTAGACGAAGGCACAAACATGGAAGATCTCGCAGAAGATCTCTACATCAGTCAGGAACTCAGAGACGCCATCAAAGCCAGTAGGCAGTCGTAAGCCATCCTCGCCCATCAGCAACTCATTCTGTTCCAATTCACACTTGTTTCCCACATCGCAACCACCACACAATGAGAGCAAAGAAGAAGCAACACAGTTGTGAAACGAAACGTAAACAACGCAGAGTGTACAAGTACATATGTGTGTAAGTTTTATGCCTTCCAAGGCTAGTGCAATTTTTGATGGCATCTCCACGATGCACATTTTTGGGGTGTGAAATTTTTCTCTTTACTCGAGTTCAAAGATGGCCTCCTCCTCATCTTCCTCTGCTGTGACTACGGGTAGGGTCAATGGGGAGTGTGGGGCAGCTGCGGAGCTGCCTGCTCTGAGTCTGTGGGTGGCTGGATGCTGGGCGTATCTCTGAGCGCCGACGGTGTGTTTTTGGGCTCCGCCTTCGGGGATGGCAATTCCGCCTTCGCCTGCAGTGGGGTTGCGGTGCGATCCAATGGCAGAGAGGGGAGGAGAGAAGGGAGAGCCGACGCTGCCGGGCGAGCCAAAGGCGCCGTTGCTGAGTTGACGATCGGCAAAGGAGCCACTTAGCCTGCTGCTGGGAGCGGCAGTATTGGTGGCACTGCCCACAGCGAATCCGAGCGGGCTGCGATGGGGAAGGACAGAGGAGGGAGCTGTTGGACCAAGACCATAGTCGTCGAGGCTGCCGGGTACTCGCAGGCCTGCATTAGCGGCGCTATTGCCAAGCTGAGAACTCTGCGAAAAAGAGGACGAAGATCCAAACACGCCACCGCTCGAAGAAGAGGGTGCCAGACTGTCGTTTCCAGCTCCAGCGCCGATGGAGCCGAATCCGCCGCTGGCAAGGTTGCCAGGCGCATCTCCTGATCGACCAGTTCGCAGATGCAGCCTGCTCAGGCCGGCTGCGAGACCTTGCGGCAGACTCTGCCCAGGAGCATGGTGAGCTGCTGTAAGGCTGGCCGACGTCGACAGGCCCGAGCTGCTTTCGCGGAATGCAATCGAATCGATACCGCTCGTCCGACGTCCACCACCAAACGGACTGTATTCCTCGCCTCCTGCACCCTGCTGCTGCTGCTGCTGCTGCTGTTGTTGGTGCTGCTGCTGTGGCTGGAAACCTGTCGAAAGGTTGCTAGACTTGGCTCGCTCCGCTCCAATCGCAGAACGACCAAAGCCTAGCGAAGACCCGAACGCGTGTCCCACGTGCGAGGGCATACTCTGCGCCACAGTAATCCTCTCATCGTTACCTGCAAACGAGCTCGAGAGGCGGTTGCTCCGCCTCCTGCGTTCCAGCTCGGCCGGTGTAAGCAGATCCGAAAGACTAGACGGCAAGAAGTCTTCGGCATCTTCAATCTCCTCGTCATCCTTGCTACCGCCGATTGGCTGAGCGGCGGCACCCGCATGAATACCACCCCACAGCTTAGCAGCGTCATCCATTCGGCTCACGCTTCGTGCGCCAAACACATCCCGATTGCTGCGTGCGAATGGTCCGGCACCGCCTTCTGAATCCTGACTGCCGCTGAAGAACAGCGCGTGACCGCTGGGATGGCTGAACGGACTCGTGCCGAAAGCGCGAGATGCAGAGGCAGATGTGCCAAAAGCGGCAGCGGCCGAATCCATCCCTCCAAAGGACTGGGCGGCCAATGAAGCACTCAAACTCTGCGAGAGAGTGCTAGGACGACGGAAGGAGGCGCTGCCGGTGAACGAGGTCGACAAAGGTGGGTCTTGCATGTTGCCCGCTCCAATATTGATGCCCTCGAAACCAGCACGGACTGGATCTGCGGTGGATGGGGCCGAGGGCTGGAGGTCGTCCGGCATGCCGAACGGCAGATCGTGATCGCGTGTAGTGAACGAGGTCTTGCGGTCGCGCATCTGCGACGGGATCTGCGAGACAGCTTGAATAGGCACTAGCTTGTTCCGCGAAGGCGTCCCTTGTTGAGGAGACATCGGTACCTGTGCTCCGCCTTGCAGCTGCGACTGTGCTGGACCTTGCTGCTGGATCTGCTGTCCTGACAACTGTCGTTGAGATGGGTTGGGTGCCTGGCCTCCGGGCTTGAGCTGCGCCGATTGTATCATGTGAGGCTGCGACGCTTGTGCCCCGACGTTGGTGCCAGCCATCTGCTGCTGGTTGGGTGCCTGCGGCAGGGGCTGTCCATGCTGAGCGGCTCGCTTATTCTTGCGATCCATGCTCATGGGCTGACCTGGCAGTACATGCGCCAAAGCACACTTGTGACCAAAGCGGCAGTTGCCTTTCAGAAACCATTGGCAAACGGACTTTTGCCCGCCATCTCCCGGGAGAGTGTGGGCGAAGGGACAGGATGCGCCGGCCGAACATCCATTACTCCGAAAAAACTTGCAAGGAACCTGACCTAGCGCTTCCTTCTTCTTGGAGCTCAGCTTGGCGTTGGCCAAGGCACTTCCCGAGTCCTTGTCGTCGATCGACTCGCCTCGGTTGTGAGAAGATGCACGCTCCCTCGATTCGCCACCGGAGCCAGCGGCATCGGGATCAGAACTAGCACCTTCGTCGGCTGGACGTGGCTTTCGGCCTCGAGATTGTGCATCTTCGCCGTCCTCTCCTTTGGCTGCAGAGGCGGCCGCAGCGGCAGCCGCCTCCTGCTCTCTTCGTGCCTGCTCAATACGAAGCTTGCGACGTCCGAGCTCTGTGTTGAGTCCGGACTCAGCAAGAATCTCCCAATCCTCTTTGACAACCTGTGGCTTTGGCGGGAGTGGAGATGGGCCGGTGGAAGGAGCAGTTGAAGACGATGGCGGTGCAGCAGATGGAGCAGCAGTGCCGGTGGAAGCAGGGGTTGCTGTTTGCTTTGCGTTCGTGGTGAGACTGGATGTTGCCGATGCTTTCTTCACTGGGGATGCAGCTGAGCGACCGCCGCGTTTCTGACGGAAGGCTTCTTCCCTGAGCGGATTGCCTTCCAGCAAGAGGCAGAGGACTTTGGCATTGCAGCGATCCTCCATCTTGTCGAGATCCGCAGGAGTAGGGCGGTTGAGCACGCGAACCAGCTGGCGCGTTGGCATTCCTTGAGCAGGCTCCAGCTTTTCTTGCGGGGAGGGGGCAGCATCGACATTGCCCATAGCCTGGTCGAAAGACTGGATGCGTTGAGATCCGAAGAGTGCCTCGACTCTGGCGAGATCGTCGAGCTCGCAGCCTGACAAGTCGAGGACAGAGAGGCTGGAAAGGGCTTGCTTGGAAGTCTCGGTCCCGCCTTCGGCTGTGAGAACGTCGTCACCGATGCCGCAACCTTGAAGGCCGAGGTCCTCAAGCGATGCGAGTTGCTGGAAAAGAGACACCGAGACAGGGCCACGGATGTTGTTGTAGCCGAGGTTCAATGTCTTGAGACCGGTTGGCAGGCGCACAAGCGACGTTTCGCCAGCATTTGCATCAATCGTCTTGCTGCGGCGGCTGGCAAGGTCCGGAATACCTAGGGCAGTGTTTGTGATACGGTTGTGGCTGAGATCGAGGGTCCTGAGCGAGCGCATAGGAGTGTTTGACTGTGCATCCGAGGTCAAAAGTGGCTTGCGATCCTTCTTGGAGGGTGACAAGCCGGCCCAGACGCCATTCTCCTGCTGTGCGTTCTCCTTATCCCAAGCCTCGCGCTGCGAACGTGCCGAGGCGACATCCTCGTCCTTCCAAAGAGTCTGGATCTTGTTGTGAGAGAGGTTGAGCGTGACGAGATTGTCGAGAGCGAGCAAGCAGTTGGGGAAGGACGTGAGGCCATTTTTAGAGAGTGTAAGAGTGGTCAGCGAAGTTAGCTGGAATAGGGAGGAAGGAAGTGTTGAGAGACGGTTGCTGTGAAGTTCGAGACGCTTGAGGCCGCGGAACTCTGCAATCTTGTCGGAAAGCGACTGCAGCTCGTTGTTGCTCAGCTGCAGAGTGTGGAGCTCTTCGCGCATGTACCAAGGCTGCCGGTCATCTTCTGGAATCTGGAGGAACCAAGCTGGGGGATCATCAGCTAGTAGGGAGAGCAACAATGCAGGCACCTCTTGCAGCGATGGCGATCTGGAGGAAAGGTTGACCTTGCCTACAGCAGAGCAACCAAAGTGGGACGAGAGGGGTAGGAGATCTACAGGTAAGCGGATTGATCACGGTCGGTGTGTGATGCTTTCACAGAGAGCTTGTTTAGCGTATCTGTCGTCGCAATGAGAGCGATACGCACCATTCTGTATGCTGAGACGGACAATGTCCTCTTCAGACTTTTGATTCAGATCCATGCTGGGCGCTGGCGAAGCTGAGCTGCGGTCTGCAGCTGCTGCGACGGACCTGGCGGCAGGCTTGGGAGAGCCAAAGGGGCTGGCTATGGAAGCATCGAGTTCGCGGCCGAAATGAGGACGTTCGTTGTCTCCGTTGGGGAGGGTAGGGCTGGGTTTGGAGGGCGAGACCGAGCGGGAGCGATGTTCAGCCCTCTTTGCGGCGAGGGCAGCGCGCACCGCAGCTGACATCCGGCGTCGAGGCTAAGGGCCGTTCCGAGTCGGACAGAGCTGGGGAAAGCAAACGAAGCAGCGACTACGAAAGCTGACTCGAGCGAGCACGGCTGGGTCGATGGAGAGCTCCAAGCGCTGATGCGTAGAACAAGGGTAGTTGAGGTGTTGATGGTGTCAGGAAGAAGAAAAGCAAAGCAGGAGCAACAAGAGGGTCCACGCTGACGGTGCATGTACAGAGTAAGCTTGAGAGCGAGCGAGAGAGTAGCACGACACACACACACACACAAAACCTTGGCTAAACTTGACCCGAGCACGCACACCTCGCTCTCGCCCTCTTCGCACGTTTTGTGGCTGCTTTCTTGAGCTTCCGAAAGCGAGCGGGGTCGATCGGGCCACAGATATCGGATCTCGCCTCGCTCTGTACAGCGACCCACAGTCCCACCGTCCCACACACATCAACAAAGACACTCGTGTCTGCTACGTTGAGCTGCACTGGCTGTGTGAATCTGTGCATTTTGGGTGGAATGCAGGTTCAAGGTATCTACGCACGTTGCTCGTGTCCAATCAACATGAAGCCTACAGCATGCGGAGCTGGGATTTTGAGCGGGACCCGGGACTGGATCGCATTTTCCGCGCGTTCCAGCTTTGACTGTCTACTGTAATCCCTCAAGGCAGCGCGAGTCATAGGCGACAAGAGGATAGCACCGAAACGAACCCTTCCGAACAAATTCGCCAACTCAAGAAGACCCTTCTTTCTTCCACCGTCCAATGACCCAGCAGCATTGCCGGTCTAACACTTGGGTTGCTTCGGCACGTTGCCTCTCAAAGGCGGCTTGCCAAATTGAGCATCCTCAATCGCAGTCAATCAGCATTGCAGTCGCTAGAGTCAGCACATGAGCCATGCTCAAGAAAATTAGTCGCAAAGAGCAGCTTTGCTTGCTATACCGTCACAACTACGAGCTTCCAGAGAAGGCAAAGTCTTGACCGACCAGCTGGGATCCAGCGACCGATGCAATGTTGGTGAGGAGCATCTTGCGGCGCTTGGCTCGACGATCGCGATCTATTGCTTGGGTCTCGTCATCTTCGTCTCCTTCTGCGGCCTGCGCACCATCTTGCGTTGCCGAGGGATCGGTAAAGATGAGCGAGATCAGCTCGGCAATGCGCTTCTCTCCGATCTCTGCTTCGGCTCGACTGCCCCATCTCCACTCCCACACCGTGTCTTCGTCAGCGGCACCTGAAGCACCGCCTCCCGCACCGCTGGTACGCCCCCATCGTCTGGACTGCGTCTGTGCCTGGTTGACCGCAGCATCCATGACATCGACTCCAACATCTGAACGCTGCTTCTCTAGGTACGACTGCTTGGTCATGGCGTTTAGAAAGCCTTCGAGTGTACCTGGCATGGCTCGTGTCCTTGCCTGTGTCTGCGTGCTCTGGGAGCCTGTTGACGCCGAGCTGAATGCAGGACCCGTGCCGCGCAGTGCACTTGGAAGCAGCGTGCGAGGGTCGAGGTGGAGACGACGTAAATACATGTACAGCGTGGCTGTCGTTGTCGAAAGGTCGCGATTCGCCAAACAAGATGAAATGTGCAGATGTCAGTCAACGATACTCGATGAGCCAACGTCGGTCTGATCGTCATGCTTACCTTCAGTGATGGTGCGTCCATTGACGAGGATGAGCGCAAGAATGATGTAGAGGAGACCCATCTCACCGTCTTGGTGATCGGCCGATTTCCAGTCAATGGCGGCCTTGGTCTCCTTTGCCGACTGGCGTCTCCTTTGATTTGAAGAGTTTGATGCATTCGTGGTGCTTGCTTGTGTATAGATACGAGTGAGCTCCTCGTCCGCTGTCACGAGCGCCTGGATTGCGTGATTAGGCAAGGCGGATCTGAGAATCCACATGTTGGTACCTGGTCCGCCGTCGGCATTGGAAGAGTCTTCACGCTGTTGTCCACGCGGGCGGAGTCCATTCGCGGATGAGGCGGCGGCACGGAGCACCTCTTGAGCTTGTTTGGTGAGCTCTGCATTGTCGGCACCTCTGGCACGTACTTCGCTCATGATCAAGCCAAAAGTTTGGTGAAGCATCTTTTGAGCGGCGTTGAAGACAGGAATGAAGCAGCGTGATGTGCCCTCATCTAGCACCTCCTTGCGGACGTCATCCTTTCTGATGGGGATGCGCTTGTATTCGCAGGCGAGTGCATATCTTGCAAGCTGAGCACCTCTCTTGTCGATTTCGGCTTGACCGACTTGCTCCACCTGCTTGCGTGCTGTATCGGTGACGTTGAGCATTCTGCACTGTAACATTACGTTGTCGCCTTCGTCGAAGTTGTAGCTGTTGGCTTCGCGGGACAGTTGGGAGGCCGAGGAGGAGCTGGCTTCAGCATTCGTTCGTCTGGTGCTGCTGGTGCTGCTGGATGTGGGATTACGGCTGGACGAGGCGATTGCAGGCGCATCTCGCCGGAGGCGCTGACTTGATCTATGGCCGTATGTCGCCATGGTAGCGTAGAATGTTGCCTGCTGTTTGAAGACTTGAAGGAGAGGGATGGAAGCAGTGAATCAAAGGACAGGACGACGATGAGAGTCTGATCTTGAGGTGCTTTGAAGTTGAATTTTCGTTCAGGGTCCTCTTCTTCTTGATTCCGTTTTTTACGTCCAAAACGTGTTGGTCTGGTCTGGCAGCCGTGTCGTGCTGTCGTGCTGTGTTGCCTCACGACGCGGAATTTGCCTCCACACCATTTGCACCGAGACGCGCTCAGATCTCACATACTGTAGGGCTTGCGCCTTTCTTCCTGTTCCTCGCGCAAACGAGGCGCGCGAACTGCCCGAGTCGCCCTTCTCACAAGGATGGTCGTGGAGCCCCTTTGTAACTGCCAATGCCGCTCTGCTGAAGTAACCCGTGTGAGCTAGATCACACCGCCAAGGCGGAAGCGAAGAATTGATGCTGTCGAGACTACATCAACGTAGCAGCGAGGCAAGCCAGAGTGTAGAGTGTCTGGAGCGTAAAGCGCGGAATCACTCCCTACCATGTGTGTGCGTAACTTTATTTGAAATCTGTAAATTTCAAGTTTTGTAGTTCAAAAGAGGAAGCCGTCGGGCTAAATTTTGAATTCAGCTGGATAGCGCATGAGGTGTCCTTACGGTCTGGGGCCAGAAGCAAGCGATGTTAACGCCCTTGCAGCAGCGTCTCACTGCGTACTGTACAGTACTGTACAGTAACTAAGTCAGCGATGCCGAAGCTGCCTTTCTCTCTTGTGACCGGTTTTGAGCGTCATCGCATGTCTTCGCATGTCTTGCTACGACTTATGGCTGCAGTGTAGGTGAGCGTCAGTGCGTTGGATGGATAGCGAGCACAAGGTGCCGAACAAGTCGTTTGGTTTGTTGGAAGCCTCCCCGCGTGCACAAGGGTTGATTCTGCAAAATCATCTCTTTGGTCTGGAAGCAACGCGTTGGCAGTCCCGCTTTGCATTTTGAGCTCTCTTTTCCAGCCGTGACACTTTGCATGTCCGGCTTTGTGAGCCCATCATTGCTTTTCTTCCTTTCTTGCCTTTTGCTTCTCATCTCCATCATCCAGCATCGCCATATTTTCATCCCACTTCATCCCACTTGCTCGGCTGCACGCTAACGCACATTCCTTCCAACCAAAAACACCATCAAAAGCGGCTAACTAGCGGCTTTATCCATCGCGCACATCTCACTTGATCGCACCGTATCGGCTCAACTGGCACGGCGCACTCTTCGATTTCGTATACACATATTCGCATTCTCGATCCTCATCTCTGCCGGCAGAGTCTCTCTCGCTCTTTCTCTTGCAAAATATCGATCGTCACACCAAATCCCAAACTCCAAGGGCCATATCTCTCCACGATCGATCACCTCGGACCAGCCAAAGCTGCTGTCTCGCCTTCGCCCCAAACTTTGGTATTCGATTCGGCTCTCCCGACTCGGTTTCAGCTTGCATTTCGAGCCGTATCGCAATCACGTCGCGGTCTCGATAGGTTCTAGCTTGGGCTCTACCCTCTCGGTCGACTCCTCCATCAATCGACGGATTCAGTAGTGCACGTCCTTACCTTCAGTGGCGTCGCTTGTCATTCATCACAATGCATTCGTCATCGACTCGCTCCACAGCGTCCGCATTGCGGTTGCGGCTCGTCCGCATTGCTACCGTGGTCATGCTCCTTTGGACCGTCGCTACCTATGCTGCGCCAGCTGCCAGTGACCGACCCGGCTATCTCCCACCAGAGGCACAGACAGCCGCCGAATCTACACAATCCTCACTCACACAGCAAAAGTGGATCGGTCTCACGCTCGCCATCAGCAGCTCCCTCGCCATTGGCACCAGTTTCATCATCACCAAAAAGGGTCTCATGGACGCAGCAGACAGGCACAACGGCTTGGCCTCAGACGGACACACATATCTCCAGAACCCCATCTGGTGGGCGGGTATGGCTACCATGATTGTCGGCGAGGTTGCCAACTTTGCCGCCTACACCTTTGCACCACCCATCCTCGTCACGCCACTTGGCGCACTCAGTGTCCTCATCGGCGCCATCCTCGCTTCCTTTATCCTCAAGGAGGAGCTCGGTCGTCTCGGTAAGGTCGGTTGCACGCTCTGCCTTGTGGGCACCGTCATCATTGTCGTCAACGCTCCCGAGGACAAGGAGATCCAGACCATCGACGAGATGCTCAACTACGCCCTCCAACCTGGCTTTCTCCTCTACTGCATCTTTGTGCTTGGCTTTTCGCTCTTCATGATCTTCCGCATGGTGCCCAAGTACGGCCGCAAGACCCCCCTCGTCTACATCTCGATCTGCAGTCTCGTCGGTTCCATCTCGGTCATGAGCGTCAAGGGTCTCGGTGTCGCGTTGAAGCTCACCTTTGCCGGCAGCAACCAATTCACGCATCCGTCCACCTACTGCTTTGCCATTGTCGTCGTCGTTTGCATCTTGACCCAGATGAACTATTTCAATAAGGCCCTCGACCAGTTCTCGACCAACGTCGTCAATCCCATCTACTACGTCTTCTTTACCACTTCCACCATCCTCGCCTCGGTGCTGCTCTTCCAGGGTTTCAACACCTCGACTGCCCCTGCTGTTTCGCTTCTCGGCGGCTTCATCGTCATCTTCACCGGCGTCTACTTGCTCAACCTCAACCGCATCATCGACCCAGTAACGCAACAGCCGCGCATGTCGCTCGTTACCGGCGAGGGCACCACTCGCTACTCGGAGCAACACGAGCGCTTGCTCGACCAGCAGCGTGCCATGAGCAGCTTTGCCAACGGCAGGACCAGCGTCAGCGGTCCAGCAGGTCGCAGCGCGACCGTCTTTGGCCACGGCCGAAGGAGCAGCGCCGGTTCCTCTGTACTCTTCAATGCATACGAAAACGAGGAAGCTCTCGGCCTCACGCGGCTTGATGAGGACGAGTATGATGATGATGTTCGCGATACCTCGCCAATGATCCGTCAGGGCAAGACGCACACCGCACGCGTCAACGATGTCAATGGACACAGAGCATCGGGAGAGACAACGGCACGGGCGCAACGTCAGCTCAAACGGCAGAGCTTGATCGACGATTCAACGCCCAATTTCGAGAGCGGCAAATAAGTGGTGGACAAATGCATCGAAGCACTCGGTGGTACGCCATTCCTCTATCGTTTCCACAAGCCGGCCGATTCGAAGCTCAGTTGCGGCGGTCGCAGCAATGAGGTGTTCAACGGCATGTGACCTGGGATCCAGTTCGCGATGCATACACGCGCATCGTACCAGCATGCGCCCTCTTATTGGTGATCTACATCTCGCATCTGCCCATGCTGTCGCCTCCGCCAGACCGATCCGTTGCACACCTTTCCACCTGCGCATATACCACTTCTTGCATCGCACAAGCTCCGCTCTCACCTTTCGAACATCATCGCACGCATTCATCCGCATCGCCTTTGCATACATTCGCCCGCCATTCGCCGCATACGGCTTCCATCGTCGAAACTTGCGCCTCATCCTCTCTCTGATGCTACCTATCTTTCGGCTTATCAACTTGACACTTGTCGCTTTACGGCAGACACAGACTGTATCACTAGAAGACGCGCATATTCTTTTCTTTGCTTTCAATTCCACCCCGGAAATGCTTTCTAACCCGACTTCTCCTAGTCAAACAGGAGCGGTGTGCAAGAAGCGACGCTCGTTCCATTCGATCAGACAACGGACCGACTGTGACAGAAGTGGTGACGATGCCGAGAAAGGCTCTCCCCTTGCTGTCTGCAGGTGTGGCTTGGACTTGTTCAATGAGGAGGAGGAGGGAGAAGAAGAGCGGGGGAGGTGGAGATTGGAGAAGGAGGTGTATGCTATGTGCAGCTAAAGTTTCGTGCTGGCGTTTGGGGTTTGTGTGCGAGGCTGCAGGGTGTCGATCGGTGCTTGGTAGATCGTGCAACCCGAGGTCGGCGTATGGCATATAGGGTAAACAGTGTGGATCTATGCCTTCCAACCCGTAACGGCGGCCTTTCACAAACAATGCCTTCGTGTAGGAAGCTGAACGGGAGGCCAACAGGGATATAAGTCGATCCCCCAGACAGAAGAAAATCTGCCCCGTTTCGTCCATCATCACCTTGCTCATCCTCATACTCTTCTTGGTGTCTATCTTCGATCTTACTCCCTCTCGGTCTCACTCTCACTTCTTGCCTATCTGCACTTTGCTTCTCGGTAATATCGCGAGGCGTCATTGCTAGTTTCGATGATCCCACGCAGCGATCGAGTTTTCTTTCACACCCCAGGTTCTCCCCCTTTCTCGGCCAAGAACCCTCCTCCTCCTAATCCCCATCCCTTGACCAATTCAGACACCACACCTGGCCTTCAGAGCCCCATGGCAACCACCACCACCACCGCACGATGGAATGGCGGTAAGCGCATCAACATCGCCAAAGATCCTCGCGGTAAAATGCGCGTCCTGGCTCCAGCCACACCTTGGCGTCCCCGTATATCGCGCAAGAATCCTACAGCCACCTCCCTCGACGACCACCTTGAACAACCTAGCCCTCTCGACCGCAAGCTTCCTGCTTCCATCGTGCCCCTCGAGCTCGGTGCTAAGCCTGAAGCTGGGGTTCTGTCATCCGCCCCGACTTCGGCGACTCTGGCACCGGCCGGAGGTGACAAGGAGGAATTGGTGGAGGGCAAAGAGGGTTCGGTGGCAGATGCATGTCGACGCGACCCCGTTGCCGAGCAACAGAAGGAGGAATGGTTGAGCGATCGATGGGCGTCTCTGCGCTCCAATTATAGAGCGGGTGAATACGACAGACTTCAGTGTCACCCACAAACGACGATGCGATCTGAGCAGCCGATCTACCCCCAGTCGGCACTGGGGCTGGGTGATACCCCCTACAGTCCAATTGGAAGACGTCAAGAAGCCTGCTTGGCACTGGACATGAACACCGACACCAACATCTACGTCAATGGATTGCCGAAAGAGTAAGTACCATACAATCCCAAGTACAAAATATGGCTCTTATGCTGACAAGACTACGTTTTTCTCCGTCGTTGTGGTGGGGATGATAGGATGACAGACCACATGCTATACCTGCTCGGCTCGGCCTGTGGGGTGGTGATCAGCCATAAAGCCATGATGGATCGACAGACTGGATTGTGCAAAGGCTTTGGATTTTTGATGTATGCCACGAGCGATATGGCAAAGAACGCCATCGAGTGGCTGAATAGTCATGGCTTCACGTCGTCCTTTGCAAAGGTATGTTCTTCGGCGTTTTCTTTTCCTCGCCCTACCTCTTAACCTTGACAGATTCTGAATCCTGTTTTCTCCTCTCCATGTCTGTGTTCTTGCTTTGGGCTTGGGTTGTACAGGAATCCTTCTCAGCACGCCTCCGCCGAATGGCAGACAACAGCTCGACCAACGTCTACCTCTCCAATCTACCACTCAAGTTTACCGTCCACCAACTCGAGCAGCTCTTCAACCCGCATCCGATTGCAAGTCTCAAAATCCTCTACGATGTCCATGGCGAATCTCGCGGCGTGGGGTTTGTCCGTTTGCACGATCGGGCGACTGCCAAGCAGTGCATTGAGCGACTGCATGGACGTGTATTGCCGGGAACGACCCTGCCGCTGCAGGTGCGATTTGCCGACAGCGAAGCGCAGAAACATCTCAAGCATTCGGTTCATCAAAAGCATACACTAGAGTCGCTCGGCTTGCTGGGAAAGTTGGATGATGCCATTCATAGGTATTACCAGGAGTCGGATGGTGGGAGGGTCAGGTCGGCTAGTGAGGTGGATGCGCTTGTGGGGAGGGAAGTGAGAGCTATGCAGACACCCAGTGCCAGCCCGCCTTTCCCACAGCCATTTATTCCTTCGGCAGCTGGCTCGATGCCCGTACCGCAGATACACGGCGCTAGCGGCCTCGGAATCGAAGTGCCCAACCGAGTACTCTGGCCGCACACTCAGGCTGGTCACCCTACGGTCAACCCGGCAGTCTGGCCATCGGTCCCAGCGACGAGAGTGGTCTACTCTGGCATGGAGGGAAGCTACCCGCTCGATCGTGGCTATCCACTCTCACCTGTGGTGGCGACTGGCATGTGGGACGGGCACAAAGCCTCGACCGCCACCACCACCTACCTTCCCATCTCTTTCATCCCTCCTCCTCCTCCTCCTGGTCTCACCCACACTGCCCCTAACTACGCCGAGCATACGCACAGCACTCCCCCTAGCAGCCACCATAGCCACAACACCACCCACATCCGACAAGTGCGAAAGAATCCTCCATCCGCAGCGGTTCGCGTACGCTTCCCCGGCGCCGCCGCCCCAGCCGACTTGGGAACAAGAGCAGTGTCCGACCCTCTAGCAATGCTCGCAGCCCAAGCCAGAGTCAGAGAGGCCCTCGGCATGCCCGATCGCGTCAGGACCGCCGTTAGCGCCGATAACTCGGTTGTAGAGACTGAAGCCGGGGAAGACACCGAGTCCAGCGAGAGAGAGGAGGGAGAGGTAGAAGAGGAGGAGGAGGAGGAGGGGGAAGAGGACAGCTTGAGCATTGACATTCAAGTCAATCCTCGGGCATCGTAGCTTGTGCTGTTCATGCTTGCTTTTCCAAGGACTTGCGTTCCAGTCTCGTATAATGTTTTGCTTCCGTGTTTCTATATGCTCAGCGAAGAAGAAAAAAGGACTTGTTACATGCTATCGTCAGTTTTCCGGTTCCATACACCTGTTGGTATTAGGTACTTCTTGCATTCTTGTTTTCAGTTGCTTGTTGAATCCAGACATTCAAGCCTTTTCGAGACCCATGTTTGGCAGCTACGATCTGGCAAGGTGGAGAAGTTAACCATGCTCGAACAGAGAGGTGTGTGTATTTCTGAAAGGGTTTTTCTGCCACTTTTTCCATCTGGATTTGTTTGAAAGCTTTTAATTTTCTACCACCTTGAAACGGAGGTGTTGTGTGCTGAAAGCAGCTCCTTTGTCTATTCGACACAGTTGGCAAAGAGGGCAAAAGACAGCGGATAAGGAGGTGCACGAATGGGTTATGTGAAAGAGGGGAGGACCAATCACAGACAGAGAGTGGCTGGCAAGATCGACTGATGTGTGTCTTTGCTCTCTGAAATCACGGCAGCTTGCATGCATTTCGGTGCGTCGGAAAGGGTGAGATTTCCCCAACACAAAACAGCGGTAGAGGCTTGTCAGCTCTAGTTCCTCTCTTTCTCTAGATCTGATTGAGCATTGAACAGCTGCGAAAGGCAACTTTACTCAGTCAGAGTGTACGAATAGCGGTCAAGCCAAAGAAGCGCGTTGCTCACCGCACAGACTGTGAAAGAAGAAAAGCTTTTGATCTTGTTGAGCGTCGTCTGTCTTGCTTTCTTCTTGAAATCAATTTCGCCCTTGGCCGGTCAAGGTTGAGAAGAAAGGCTCGACAAGAGCTTTCAGGGTGCAAAGCAAAAATGAGACGTCTCAGCAAGAATTCCAGCCAAAAAAAAAGAAAGGAAAAAAAAAAGGCCACGAGGATGTCAAAAGACAAAAGAAAGCTCTCTGCGTGTGTACAGTACAGTAGTATGTGTGCGAGTGAGATGGAATCCGGATCCGCCCTGTGTCTCCCTCAACGTGCCACTGACCATTACCACCATCTCCATCTCCATCTCCATCTCCATCTCTTACAAGTACATCCTACACCTGACTGGCTCACAGCTGTACAGTCTCCAAGGATGGCTTCACTTGACCCGATGGGCACACCTTCATCCGAAGGGCTGCGCAACCGCGTCAAGCAGCCCGCTCGTAGCGATTCCCCTCGCTCAGATTCTACCGAACTTGCCACCACTCCATCCCTAGATAAAGGTCAACAGGACCAAAAGGTCAAGGACGCTCCAGATGCACAGGCAAAGGTGCTCGGTAGGACGCCTGATGGAACTGGTAAGTGTCCACTCTTCCCCTCTCCCCACTTTGTACCCCACTTTCGGCTCGTGCATGTCCAAAGTCGTGCCGCGGGTTAACTCTCGGCATCACTGCAAGAAAAGTTTCGACCTCTCCCTCGCTCTCCTCCTTCCCCTTGGCATGTCCCAATGCATTCTCTGTGCTCTGCTTGGCTCCCTCTCCCTATCTTTGGACGTTGCCTTAGGTCCGCACGTCGGCCAATTCAAGCTTCCGTTCCGACTGAAGCTCGCGTGGCAAGCTGTGTAAAGCGACATCCCGACTGACATCTCTCCCTCCCCCCTTCTACTCCTCCTTCCCGAATCATTCGGCTTCTTTCGTTCAATCTGCTCCCGAATGTGCATCCGAATATGCTTCGTCGTGCCGATCATGACCATCGACGTCTCTTATCCCAGTCTTCACCGTCCCCCACACCCCAGACATGCTCTCGTCCATCTTTGACCCTCGTCAACCCAAAACTCCCCTCGACATTGTCACCGTCGCATCCCTCTCCCTCCAGATCGTCCTCTACTTCGCCCTCTCCCGTCGCGCCGCCCAGATCTTCTTCTTCCTCTATTTTGCCTTCTGGCGAGCCTCCTACAACGCCGGTCTCGGCTGGATCCTCAAGCAGCAGAGTGAGAGAGGTTGGATCATCCGCCAAGTCAAGCAACATGGCTGGATGGACGCCCAACGCCGCCCACGTGTACACAACTGGGTCAAACAGCAACTCGTCACCAAGATGGACAAGGACTACGTATTTGACGCCATGCCCCTCGACTACAATGTCTGGCTCATGTTCCGCAGCATCGTCGATGTGATCTTGCTCAACGACTTTGTCGCCTATTCCCTGTTTGCTTTCAGCTGCACTCGCTTGCCAGAGGGTCACTCGGTCGCCATGCATGTCCTGCGCTGGATTGCAGGATGGACGCTCATCTTCTTCAATCTCTGGGTCAAGATCGATGCGCATCGTGTCGTAAAGGATTATGCATGGTATTGGGGCGACTGCTTCTTCCTTTGCCTGCAGAGTCTCGTTTTCGACGGTGTCTACGAGATTGCCCCCGATCCTATGTACTCGATTGGCTATGCGGGATACTACGGTCTGTCGCTAGTCAGCGGTAGCTATGCTGTACTCTTTGTCTCGCTGGCAGCCCACTTTGCCCAGTTCCTCTTCATGACCTTCTTCGAGGGTCCGCACATCGACCGCACCTATGGAGAGAGGAAGCCGATCGCTGCTCGTGTGCCGCTTCGACAGGCTCCCTTCAATGCTGCTTCTCGCAAGGCGGCTCACGCTACCGATGATGCTGACACTATCACGCAAGAGCATGATACCGCTGGCTCACGGTCCAAGGCTGCGGCTGCGAATCGTAACTCTCGATCAAGCGATCAGGACTTTGAAGGCCCCACTCCGAGCCAAACTGAGGGATCGACCGCTCTCACCACCGATGACGAGATGTCTGATGATGAACAGCGCCGAGCCTTTAAGCGCGATGCTCTCCGCGCGTCTTCCTCCTCCAACGACGCCATCAAGCAGCGCCTCTCCGGTATCGACCCCGCATCGCAACAGCAGCGCCCCGTCACAACCCTCCACGACCTCCACCATCGCATCTTTCGCAAGGACAATGTGGTTTTCCGCAACCTCGACCTGATGCGATCCAACGATTTCCTCCTCGTCGTAGCATCCCTCTACGCCCTCTTCCCACTCATCCTCCCATCTCTCGGTCGTCACCCTCGCCTGACACTGCTCTTCATCAACGCCCTCGTATGGCGCACCTTCCACTCGTTCGGGCTCGGAATGGCTCTCTCCCGCCAATCCGGATCCAAATGGATCGTCCGCCACTTTCTCAAACACTACCACTACACCCAACCCCAAGATGCCGTCTTTGAAGCCTTCTCCCACTGGAAAGTCATCTACAACACTTCGCTCGTCATGACCTACATCTCGTTTGGTGCGCTCGCGTGGAACTGCTACACGCCCATCGGTCATCCCGACTGGACCGTGGGGCCCGAACTTTTGCGTCACACCCTCGGAATCCTCCTGATCGCACTGCACGTGTGGACTGCCAACTCGTCGTATGATGTGTTGGGTCCCTTTGGTTGGTTGTACGGTGACTTTTTCGTCGATGAATACCCGCATCAGCTCTACTATACTGGCATCTATCGCTTCCTCAACAATCCGGAGCGAAGTATGGGCGGTGCGGCATTTTTCGGTCTCGCCCTGATCGCAGGTAGCAAACTGACACTCGTCATGGCCATCGTATCCTACGTGGCCCATTGGGGATTCTTGAGCTACGTCGAAGGACCCCACATGCGCAAGCTCTACGGCGAGGCCGCTCTCCGCAAGGATTCTGGCCTGACCAGACAGCTCAAATCGCAATGGGTTGCCGCCAAAGATTCCGACCTCTTCCGTCTGGCCCAGGAGCACCCGACCATCAAAAATGTACAGGGGACCATCGAGAAAGTGCAGCGCGATGCAGCAGAGGCGTTCGAAGAGTTTTTCCGCCAATCCAAGCCTCGATTCGAAGGAATGCTCGAGGAGACCAAAGTGCTCTTGCAGCAGAGCAAAGATCGTCTGTTGATCGTCAGGGTGGAAGACGATCAGAAGTTGCGTTCGGAAGGGGTGGATAAGAGTAAATACAGCTTGAACGTTCGAAGCAGCAGCAGCAGTGGTGCTGAGGGTAAAAGTATGGCTAGGTTTCATTTGGGTCAGCCGATTGCGGTCGAATGGCGTGCGGCGGCGAATCATTCGAGGAGGGATTGGATTGGTGTTTATCTGCTTTCGAGGTTTGGTGGGCCGCGAGGGGCGGATGAAGCTTCGTTGGTGACCAAGATTAGCAGTCAAGGAAAATGGCTAGGTGTCGCAGAGGAGGAGTGGGTCGGGGATGTCCATCAATCTTCCTCGTCCTCCTCTACTACGTCCTCTTCCGATCAGACTTCCAAAGAAGCAGTCACTAGCGGAGTAAGCGTATTCACCGATTCCAAGTTACCCTGGGTGCCCGGAGTGTACGAATTCCGATATCACCACGATGGCAAGCACAACGTCCTTGCGCGTTCCTCACCCATCGAGATCTTTGTCGGCACTTTGACGCAGCCTGAGAGCCTCTCTGAAACCGAAGAGTTGGTTCAGACCGAAGAAATCATCCGCAACATTGTCCACTACTCGACGCCTACCACCAAACCTACCCGTTTATCGATTTCGTCTCCCCAGCCTGCTTCAGCCGCAACTCGGTCGTCAGACGGCATTTTTACCGCTGACAATGAAGAGGCCGTCGATATCAACTCTGAAACCGGCAGCAGCGCCTCGCCACTGGTACCGAGAGCGGCGACCGACAAAGAGGGAGATTTCACCATTTGGGACATGCAACAGGCAAGTCGAATTTCGAGTGCCATCAAATGGGCTTTTGACCTCGAGTTGAGTTCCGAAGTTGTAGTTGCCGAGGCCAACGTTGGAAGATTGGCAAGAGATGTCGTGCAAGGTAGGAGAGTTCTAAGGCCTGGATTTGCTCCTTTGATGAGCTGATCCGATTCAAGCAGGAGCCCAAAAATCCCCACCAGTAGATCAGAAAAGCATTCTGAAGAGAAGAATGATCCTTTCCACAAGGAGCCAACTAGCAAAAGAAACCTCTTAAATGCTTTGAGCCTCAGGTTCGACGCCTGGTTTCATCTTTTGACCCCTTCCACAAGATCAGATCACAAACAAACAAAAAAAACACTTTCAAGCAACCATGCACAACTGTAAATCCTAATAAGCAAGCAATCAATTAAATCCGAATCACATCATCTTCTCGCTCTACATGCCATCCCAGGGTGGTTCTTCCCGATCATCGTTCTTGCGGATTAGGACCGTGCTCACAAGGGTTGGTTCGCGATGAGCCATTTGGCGAAGCACAGACAGCTCAAAGCTCTCCCAAAAAAAAACATGAATGCGTTCGCCATCCAAGCTGAAAACTTGATTACGAGTTGGTTGGACTAAGGGTGCATAAAAGTGACGATGAACTCCCGGAACACCGAGAGCAACCTTCTGATGTCTCTCCTTCGCATTTTCACCCTATATTCGATCTCGTCGATGGTATGTTTGCCGTTCAAGTAGGGTAACAGTCTGAAGAAATTCTTGACTGTTGCCGGGTCTTTGTCAGCGACCATTGTAGCAATGTATTCGTTTTCCTGACGGGAGGCTCGGGCGGGTTCGATGATCAAGGATTCGATAAAAGTCTCGTTGGCGGTGGCGGTGGGATTGTTGGTGGTGGTGGTGGAGGTGCGGGTGTTGTTGCGGCTGTAAGGCGGGTGTGAGTCAGAGTCAGAGTCGGAGCTTGAGGGGGAGTCGTGTGTGTTTCGTCGTCGTCGTGGGGTCCGCTTGTGACCGGCGGAAGAAGAAGAGGAAGAAGAGGAGAATTCGGACGACAAGGAAAAGTCGCTGGTCGAAATATCCGCAGATGAAGATGAGGAAGAGGGAGAGGAAGAGGACGAATGCGTGTGCGAGTGCTTGGAGCATGAACATCCGCTCGAATGTTCACGATCGCTAGCCTCGCTTTCGGATGGCGGAGGAAGGTCTGGTCTTTCGCTCGCAGTCGAGATACGGCGTTTGGTCATCTCCCTCTTCTCCCGTTTCTCCAATTGCAGAGAATCGATTTTGGAGGCAAGCTCACTTGACTTGACTCTAATCTCATCTGCTGCATCTTTGTTGGCTTTAGCTTCATCATCGCCCTCGTCATCCTCCTCGCCGCTCTTGTCTTCGTCAATCTCGACCTCGGCACCCACACCAAAACCTTTCACCCTCATGCGTGCTCTGGAAGGCGATCGCGACCGAGCAACACCTTTCCTTCCACCCCAGCCGGCTGAACTGGTCGCTCTGCGTGCACGGCGCGGCAAGCTACCCTCTGCACTTGACGAGATATTCGACCCAGCTGCCCCGATCGATCGGTCTCGAACATGCAAAGGGATATTTCTCCCGACAACGTTGGGCGTAGTCGGCCGACTTTGCTGCTGCGAAGTCGTGGGCGTCATACTGAGCCCATCACTGCGATTCTTGCCATGTGCTAGGCCACCTCCAGACGAAGAAGACCCAGTCGTGTCAGCACGAGCACGGCGGCCAAGCTCACCACGCTCGCTGAGGTTGCTGAAGCTGACCGAGAGACCGGGGTTGGCCGATGTCACCATCATCGCTGTCGACGGCGAACGAGAGCGTAGGACAGGACGACGCTCGAACTTGAGCTCGTCAAAGGGTGGGCGGGCAGCAATGGGGATCGGAACCTTCTCAGCAGCAGATGCACTGGATTCATTGCCTCCATTCGAGTCAGTCGCGTGCTTGTGATCACGGTGATGGTGGCGATGATGATGGTGATGATGATGATGATGGTGGTGATGGTGGTGATGACCATGTTCACGAGATGCCGACCTGTGCTCCTCTCCGATAGATCCGGCAATGGCAGCTGCGGCCGCAGCTGCCTCAGCAACACTGTCCGGGTGAGCCAAGATCGGCGGTCTCGAGACACTCAGACCCGATGTCTGCGTCTCTCCGGCTGTGACATTGTCGGTAGCACCGATCTCTCGATCCTCTCCAGCCTCCACCTTTGCAACCTCTCTACCCTGCTGCCTTGCTTCGGCGGAGCGCGATCGGTCTCTGTCTCTGCTCCTTCCCCTGTCCTCCTGCAAACCTGCCTTCCGTGCTTCCTCTTGCTTCTCTTTCCGCCTGGCCTGTTCTGCCGCTTTCCTTCGTTGCTGCTCTTCCGACTGCGACTTTTTCATCCGTCTGGCTTCAGCTTTGGCCGCCCTCTTGCGTTTCTTCTCCTTCTTGGCCCTGTGCCGTTCGTGTCGCTCCAGTCTCCTTTCTGCCGTGCGCCTCTTGACACTCTCGGTCGCAATCAGTCGCAGCCTGATATGCATCTTGACGACCACCTCCCTGCGCAACAACCAGATGAGTACATCCAGAGCGAGCTCCCTCTGGTGTCTGGCAGGGAAGAGTGTACTGAGAGCCCGCGATGAAGACGACAACTGCGAAAGGAATACCGGCAGTGGTGCGACGTCAGGGAACGTCTGCGCCCAAATGCGCGAGAGTGGACCGAGACGACCAAAGTCGAAGAGCGGCGAAATGGCATAGACGTGTCCGGGGCGCGGGATGTCGATCACTCTGGCCTGTCTGTAGTAGATCAAGTGTCGAATCATAGGATAGACGTCTTCGTACAGGTCCCAGCCGAGCATGTCTGCCACCTCGCTAAAGTTGAGCGAGTGGTACAAGTTTGGCCTGAACAATGACGTAAAGTTGCGCGCAAGTTGCTCGAATCCGTGCGCCTCTGGTGCTGGCCCTCCTCCGGGCGAAGCCAAGCCTGCTGGACTGGAATGTCCCGGCGTCTGTCGACCTCGTCCCGGTGCTTCTTCGGCTTGATCGTGCAGCAGAAGCAGAGTCTTCCAGGGTAGCAGATATGGGCCTGTAGTCCTGCACCATTCCTCAAAGCTGAGTTGGTGCGGAGCGAGATCCAACAGCCTGTCGTATGTTCCTCCGCCGCCATCCTCATCCGCACCCTCTTTGCCCAAGCCTGCGAATCCGCCACCGGATAGGAAGATGGGGTCGTTGGGATCGAGCTCGGTCTCGATGTCGACTGTCTTTGGCAGGTTGCTGGGATCTTGGAGGATAGGCGGGAGCTGAAGATGGACCTCTATCCGATCGTTGATGGTGAGGAAGGCGTCGGAAGAGGTGCTGATGCTTTTGTGAAGATCTCGAATGCATCGAGCAAGCGAGGAGATACCAAGGCATTGCGCAGCGTAAGCAGCGTAAGCCTGTCCGTCGTCCATGCAACGTTCTCGGAGGGCAAGGAGCTTTTCCGTCTCGCGTCCGACATAGTCGGATTTGGATTGCTCAGCAAAAAGGGCGGCAGTCATCTTGAAGACAATGTTGTCGTAGAAGAGCTGAAGCCACGAGGAAAGATCCATACCAGACATGGCTGTTGACGGATCGGGTCGGTCGAGTACCAGGACAAGATGGAATTGCGTCAAGGGTGCAAATGAACGGGAGGTTGAGGAGTCGGTAGTCTGCTCCGACCGAGATTGTGAGATGCTTCTTGACTTTGCAGATGGATTTGTATCCGGCTTTCCGTTCTTGGAGGATGCTGCCGCTGCGTCCTTTGGGGCACCTTCTCCTTCTGGAAGGTCATATGGCCGGATCTCTTTGCGAAGACCGGACCGACCGCGTTGCTGTGTCTGACCTGCTGACGTCTCGTTTCCGTCAGCGACATCGTCCTTGTTGTCGTTGGGCTGCTCATCTGGCTCGCCCCAAGTTCCGCCCTTGCCGGCGGTCACTGGATGGCCCAGAAAGGCAAGATCGTCGACAATGAGCTCGAATTTCTGATGCGCTAGCTCGGGTCGAGGATTGAGAATGCTGGCGAGAATCTCGATATCGTATCCGAGGTAGGACTTGTATGCTCGAGCAGCTCTCTCTTCTCGCCTCGCTTTCTCTTCAGGCGAGAGCTCTTTTGATGTGCCAGCATCGGAATCTGGCGCCTTGTCGTGTGTATCTGTTGCATCTTTGTGCGCTGCCGTCTGTCGATCTGCAGAGCGTACGCTCTGATTGGATTCTTCAAAGCCAACAAGCGGTCGTCTCGGTTTGCTCTTGGAGCGGCTTGTAGAGGGTGCAGCGCCTGCTTTGGATCGGCCGTGGGAGGCTATTGTCTCTGCGCGGTCGCGGACGGATCGGTTTTCATCCTCATCGGCCATGGTGCCGTCCGAGTCTTCGACATCGGAAGAGGAAGGTGTATCACTCTGGCCTGCGCCGTCAGAGTTGGCGTCGGCGTGGTCATCGTCATCCTCATCGTGTCGATCCCACTTTGCTTTTTGACGCACAGGGTCGAGATCGTCGTCGAGGTGGGCACGGTTGAGATGAGAGGGTCGGGACTCGGTATAGTATTTGACCTTGGAGTAGCGCTTAAAGAGCTTGGGATTGTTGGGCCAGCGAAAGACGATATGCGACCCTCGTGAGGAGGATGTCGCCAAGATGACACCAAGCAATGGCTCCGCCATGGTGCGAGTATGCTCGAGACACGGTGCCCGAAGCTCTTTCCTTCTAAATGGCGAGCTTGACCGCTATTGAACGTTGAGAGGTCACAAGAGCAGCATGGTGTTTGTGTTGAAGTTAGGATGCGGAGCGGCAGCAGAGGCTCATAAGGCCAAGTTGATGATCAGCGTTGATATGGGAAAAGGCCAGGCAGCTGATGGCTAAATGCACTGGCCAAGCACGGTTGACAGGAAGAGCGGAGAAGCTCAGGCGAAAACGGCGCTCGATATGCGTAAAGACACCGATGTGGAGAAGAATCGGGCGCGTGATAAGCTCGGGTTTTTTTTGGGCTGATTGTTAGGTTGTTGTCATTTGGCTGAAACGCGCGCACGTAGCAACGCAAAGGCAAAAAGCACAGACATGTCTTCTCTCGGTCAGACCAAGTCTTCTGAGAATCACAAGGCACTACCATCATCCTCATTCGGCGAGTGGCAGACAAGATGGCGCTTGAACAAGCTCTGTTTCTGGACAGCGCCATTCGCGACTGGGTCTTGATCCCCATTCTGGTGGTCATGATCCTCGTCGGTGTATTGCGACACAATGTCATCAGCCTTCTCAACTCGGCACCCAAGCCCATCTCTGCGCCTGCACTTCGAGAACAGTGAGTACACAGCACCTGGCGGCTCAGCAGTCAAGCAGCAATGAAAGCTAATCATACGTCTCCATTCCATGGATGCATGGCATCACCACAGGCGAGTGATGGCTCGAGCAGGTGCATTGCGCCAGAACTACTTCCAGCTCCCACCCACCTCTTTCACCTCTCGCAAGGCTTTCCTCACCGAGGCACTGTCGAACGGATCGTATTTGCAGCCCAAGGAGAAGGAGGAGAAGGAAGGACCCAAGAATCCTTTCGAACCTGCAGGCGGCATGGACAACATGATGGACGGCATGAAGAAGCAGATGGTCATGATGATCCCACAAACCGTCATCATGGGCTGGATCAACTTTTTCTTCTCCGGATTCGTTCTGCGTAAGTTCTTGCAGCAGTCTCTTGCTAGCAAAGATCAAGGCATCTCATAGACTGATCGCCATCCCCTCTTATTGACGCACTCTGCTCGGCTTGGCTTCTACGATACAGTCAAGCTCCCCTTTCCACTCACTGTGAGGTTCAAGGTGATGCTTCAGAGGGGCATCGAGACGCCCGATCTCGACGTCACTTGGGTGTCGTCGTTGAGCTGGTACTTTTTGACGCTTTTCGGTCTCAACGCTGTTTACCGACTCGTTCTTGGTGATGACAATGGTGAGTGTTTGTTCTCGTATTGGACTTGGCACCATCCCAACGAATCATCATACTAATGTCGATTCTTCCTTCCACTTTCGTTTGGTATCTGCAGCCGCCGATGGAACACGCGACATGGCTGCCATGTCGGGCGCCGCCGCTCCGATGCAAGCAATGAACCCAGCAGCACCAGGCCAGGCACCCGACTTTGAGAAGCTCCACCACGCCGAGCGCGACAACCTCGAGCTTGTTGGTCTCGAAGACTCCAAGATCCGTTGGATCGGTGACGGTATCGAGGACCGCGTACTTGCACTCTACTCGTAGATCCATCGGCACCCTGTTCGTTCATGAATTTGGGATAGCAGCTCAACAAGCATAAACCTCATCTCACGGCACTTAGCCCTCAATAGCATATGGCAAACAGAATAGAAAAAAGTGGTATCCAGTGTGGCATTGGCAAGTTTGTGTTGTTACAATGATGGAAGCACAAGTGCTTTAGTTCTTCTTCTTGGCGACAGGCTTGACCTTGGCGCCTTTCCTCTTCTCAGCCCGGCGCACGTTTCGGTCGACACGACCGGCACCCTTGTAAGAGTCACCCGCGACGTTGGTGATGGACAAAGGTGCTCTGTTTGTCGAGATGACCTTACTGGAGCCCTTGGCCTCGACGTCGGGACCACCGCTTGGGAGGGCAGCAATCATGTCAGCTCGCTTACGGCTCTCCTCTCGCAATGCTGGCGCGATCACCGAGGGTGCATTCAATGGAGATGCTTCGGAGAACTCTTCGTGCTGCGTTCCACGCACCGAATTGTCGGTGGATTGGACGGAAGGCTCAGGCTCGGGTGCGCGCTTGCGGTCCTGCGCACCGAGAAGGCGGTCCATGTTGGACTGAAATTCGCTCTGCAGTGGCTTGTCCTAGCGTGCAGCAATAAAGATGATGCATATGAGGTCAGAGTGTCAGCAACCATGCTACTTGGCTCTTTGTCAGAAGCAGCTCTCGATGTTGGGTTTCAGTATAGTAAGGATTGTAAAATTTGGTAACCATGTGGATGTCTTCAAGACTAATCGAAAAATTTGTTTACTCATCATTCAAAGCAACATCGAGAGCCTGCTATCCTTGCCTGAGAACTTACCTGTGATGTCCATTCCACTTCGAGCGCCTTGAGCCTCAAGATGGCCTCCATCCTCTGCAGGCCAACCGAAAACTTTTCAGAAAGAGCGCGGATGGTCCACTGCGATGGATTGCTCGAGTGTAGGCGCCAGATCTCGGTCTTGGTGCTTTGTCGGACAGGGGCTGGTGGGTTGAAGGAGGGGTTGAGGGGGAAGGGAGTCTCGCCAATCCAGTTGGGGCCCATACCTGGCTTGGGCTGCTTGTATATGCGTGCGTCAGATTGGATCCACTCGTCGAAGGGTGCCAGCATCTTCGGGCGCCCTCGTCCGGCCGACTTGCGTCCACGGCCGATGGCATTGGTCTCAGTGGGTGATGGTGAAGCTTCAGCTGCGGATGTGAATGGGCCTTTTCGTGCAGTGGCCTCTTGTGGTGCTGCGTGTGATGTAGATGAGGTGGAAAAGGCAACGGCGACGCTTCGCGAGCTAGAGGCGATAGCAGGGCCAGAGCCAAGCTGCCGCAAAGCAGAGAAGGATGCTGATCTTGATGCAAATGCCATAGTGATCAAGCTCAGACAGGTCGAGGGAGGTGAAGACAGGGCGGATGGTGTGGATTGAAGGAAGGATTGAAGTGAGCACCACACGAGCTGGTATCACCCTGTTCGACAGAAAAAACAATTTCTTCCAAAATTGGCCGCCCAGCCAATCTCACGTGCGGTAAGCAGAGAGGCCTGTTCGGTTCCGAGATTTGGCTTGAATGACGCGACTTCCGAAGAAGTGTGAAGAAGTGTTACTTTCCAGAAATCACCACTTCTCGCTATCATCTGAACTGTCACACAGCCGTTCAACCTCACATCGCGCCACATTGTCACATTGGGCTTGGCCACCACGAATTGCGGTCTTGCGACTCAGCCTCCACGGAATTGTTCCGCTCAGCATTTCATTGAAAACTCTGCATCGACGACTTCGATTGTGTCTTCTCTCGCCTCACTACCACTCTGATATCTTCACTGAAAACACGCCATGCCATCTTGTACAACTGTTTGAACGACCACATCGTCCCAATTGTCCGGAAGCACCCCAGCACCCTGGTACAAGGCAGCTTGACCTCTCTGTCGACATCGACCATCCGAAAGATGTCAATGCCAACGCCTACGACGCCAGGCCCAGGCAGCTCTCCTTCCAAGCTGAGGATCTGCAAGAAGCTCGTCGTCAAAGGTCATGCTTCTAGCTCCGGTGCCTCTTACACACTCTTTCTGAAGGTCCAGCTACCCGCGAGCGAGCACGATGAGTCGTATACGCTTCTAACTGACCCGGCAGTCGAGCTTCAAGATGCTGTCGTACACAAGCTTGATCCTTCGGGTGCGGCGCCGGCACTGTCCGCCTCAGCTGCAACCGCAGCAAGCTCGCTCGGCATCCCGCTCTCGATTGATAACGAGCTGAACGATAGTTTCATCGATTTTAAGCCTGGGAGGACCAGGCAGCGCAGAGCCTCGGTCTCGAATGATCACTCGCATCTCCCAGCCGTCGTACGAGGCGATGACGGTAAGGTCATGCTGCGCTCCTCTGCCCGCTCTAGTCCAAGACCCCAGAATGCCACAGCCTCTCAGGTGAGTGGCACTTCTTATATGGTGACGCTTCATCTCTTTGCTGCTGTCACATCCGCACCACCCACTGCGCCGTTCTCGGTCCGGCTAGCTGTTCCTTTCTGCCTGAATAATTTCATGGGCTTCACAGTCGACGAGTCGATGGAAGCCGAGCCAGGGATGGATGGAATCACCGTCGAAGTCGACCCTCCCATCTTGCCCGTCTCTAGTCAGCGCAGATCGCCACGAAGAAGATCTTCAGCAGCCTCATCGCACCGAGCACACAGCATCGCCTCTCATTCTGATGATGATGAAGCTGATGTGACCCTACTCGGTTCAGCCTCTGTCGACGACTCGGGTGCCGAACAAGACGACACATCGATCGTGGGTCCTTTCCAAGCATGCGAAGCCTTGGTGATCCGCATCGCTGCGCAGCAAGCGGGTGACCTCGTCCTGCCTGGTCCTCCCTTTCGAGTCCTACCCAATGCGCTGCGTGCGAAGAAAGCTCGCAGCTCCATAGCATACCGACCACGAACATCTGAAGAATCTGCAGGCGAAATCGACTTTGAGGCGAATATCCAGCTGGAAGGCCTATTCTTCCCAGGACTCGACCGCGAAGTACTCCTATACGTTCAACTTGATCCCGAGACATCCGTCGCGGACTGGCAACCAGTAGCGGTTGATGCATCTCGAGGCATTCTCAGCTGGTCCTACAGTCCGGTCATGTCGGAGAGATCCTCCCCTGCTCAGCAGCCGACGACTGCAAGCGAAAACCTGCTGCGCAGATCTCCCACGTTTGAGATTGGCGATCTGGTCGTCCTACCCGAACCAAATCAACATGGAGCTGAGGAGGAAGACTTGCTCAAGACCGCTCCTCCCAAGGGCATCAACGATGCCGACTTTGACTTTTCACTCGACAATGTCGCCGCTCCTCCCGTCAAGCAACGAAGGTTCTCGCTGCAATCTTCTAGCAGCAGCAAGCCAATACCGTCTCAGCCACTGTCCGAGCTGTCAGAGCCAGGTAGTGCCCCTTCAAAGGTGCTCATGCTTGCATTTACCTTGCTGCCCATCTTGCAAAGCAATGAGCCAATTACTATATCGGTGCGTGGTACAATCTCGTCCGACAACATGCTCGCCAGCACCACGCCATATCTCAAACTTGACCAGCTCCCCAAAGGCCTGTTCGTTCCTGCAGCGCTAGCCCACGAGTACACACAACCATCCCTCGCTCCTATCGAAACAAGATCGCTACAGCTGCATTCAGCAGATCAGCAGCGGGAGTCGCTCGAAGACTCGCGAGAAACTGTTCAGCAGCAGCAGGAAAAGCAGGGACTGTCATTGCAAAGTCCAAAACCGAATGGCGATGCAAACATCGACGACATCCTCCGCCAAGCGCTTGCCATCATCGCCGCACACAACGAGTCCTTGTCTGACCCGAACGGCCGCCTTGTGCTGGCCTCGGCACAGGCCAGCCAAACTCGTCGAGGAGAGAAGAAAATAGGCAGCGGTTGGGTCTTGCGCGCGTCGCATTTGCTTTGGACGCTCTTCCTCACCGCAATGATCTTTGTCCTGTTCAATGCTAGTCAGAACGCCAATCGTGCCCTCTCCGCCAAGTTGGACGAGCTCTCGCGCATTGTCGAGGCTTCGGCACGCCAGAACGCCCAGACAGCCCAGTCGAAGAGCGACATCGAAGAAGTGAAGGGCGTCTTCTCTTCAGTACTCCCTATAGCATCAAGCGTGCCATCAAAGCCAGTCGTGGAATCAGAGCCAAGGACGGTCCTCGACACATTCGAGCCATCGCACACAGACTCTTTTTACACAAGCGACCAGCTGGCCGAAGCAAGCGCCTTGAGGCCAGACGACGTTTCTCAACATGAGGCACAGCTGCAACCAGATGCTGCCGGAGCAGACTTGGCACACTTTGTCTCGACTTGGTTGCAAGATCTGCTGAGTATGCCTGTCCTCCTCATTCGACGCCTTTTTAGCATCCTCACCGGTGCATAGATTCGGCTTTCCCCTCACACTGCATTCACATAGATACCCTCTTCCTGCAATCGCGACCAATTCTCAGCTTGCATCTGATCTTGATATGAGAATGTGGCAGACTCGCCAATATCAAAGCGTATGGATGACAGCAACTTGTCATACTCTCACCGCAGATGCATTGGAAGCGTCAATCACGTTGACCAGGATACCATTAAACAAATTGAAAAGTAAAAGAAAGTGGGGGGAATACGAGAGTTAAGGGTACAGATGATGCTAAAAGTCGAGAAGGGGAGCAACAACACGGCACAAAAGGGTGGAAAGGTGGGAGGATAAAGATGATGTATCGTCAGATACTAGTATAAAAGAGTGTGATGTCAAAGAGAGCATGGATGGGGGCGCGATGGAATTCGTGGAGGAGGTGGGGCCGTGAGAAAGTCAGACTGTATCCCATCGAGGCGCCGACGCCGCCTCATTGACGATAAGAGTAAGGATGGCGTTTTAGTATTCGCCGTACTCCTCCTCCTTGCGGTAGCCAGCAGCGCGGTTTCTCTTGTCTCCGTAGCCGAGGGGAGCTCTCGAGCTGGCTCTTGCAGGTTCTTGGCCCTTGGGAGGCCTCGTCATGCCGAGAGCTTTGAGGACGAGGGGCAGTGCAAAGTGGACGGCCATGACGAAGAAGGTTGTTGCCAAGGTGATCCAGGCGATGGCGGTGGTGACTCTGTAGTGTTTGTAGTTGAGATATCTGTTGGAAGCCAGGAAAGCATTTGCCTGTTCGATGGTGTTGATGTTTGCCCAAGGGCCCAGAGCACCTAGAGACTGGGTTGTGGATGTTGGGGGGTCACCATTCTGGCCGTTTTTGAACATCTCGTAGATGGCGCGGAGGAAAGTTTTCTGACCGTTTGTGAAGGGTTCCTGATAGTTGGGGCCACGAGAAAAAGTGGGATACTTTTGCACGCTGAAAGCCGTGATAGCTGCAGCGATACCCAAGTAAGCACCGCTGAGGATCAGTTCGACCAGACCCACGAGAATGTAACCGTAGGTGCCCTTTCCAGTCCTCTCACCGCGACGCTTTGGGAACTGTGCACAGGCCAAAAAGGCGGCCAAGTTTCCAAAGGCGAAACCGATGGCAGAGATGATCATACCGGCGAGAACGACGTTCAACATGCCGTTATCTTGGATCTCGATGAGACCGTTGATGCGGGATTTCTCGCGGAGAATCTGCCATCGTGAATAGTCCCATGCGGTGAGGCCGAGTAGGGTTACGGAGAATGCGACGATGGCGAGTTGGAGCGGGATCTCGAGGAGTTGAGGTGCAAAAGGTGGGCGCGAGTGCGGAGGCGCCATGGTGGACGGTGAGGCTCAAATCTGAGCTAAGGCGGTGGTGGATGGAGTGGATGATGACCCGGTGACTGGTGTTGGATGGTACCAAGTCGTGCGTGCTGAAAAGAACGTAGGATGCCTCAGCTGGAGTCAGTTGGAGAGGAGCGATTGAGGGATGGTGATGAGAGAAAGTCGCAACGGATGGCGAGCAGAAAGGGCAGATGGAACAGATACGCTCAGGACCACACATACAAACGTTTGCATGGGATCCAAGCACAGGCGGCTCCTTTTCCTCCTCCTCCCTTGTCCTCCTTCTACCTTCACAGCTTCACTGACGAGAGCCAAGTAACGGATGGGGAAACCAAAGAGTTCAGGGCAGGAACACAGACCCTCGTAGCCGAGGTCAAGACGATATTTTCAACTGCCGAAGCTAAGTTTTACACACTCTTGTTTCCCATATCACTACAATCTGCCTTCCAGCATCGCTCAGGCGGTCAGTAGCACCCCTCTCTACCCCGCTCATGATATGTAGCGATGAGCTTCAACGATTTCGACAATCTTTGCGAAAGATGTGGACCAATATCTATGTGGTTGAGTGGACAAAAATGCTTTGCGTGCGAGGAGAGAAATTCAAGGATCGGCAGAGCGCTTGCATTTTGCTCCTTCACGCATTCGAGCAGTGTACAGTACACATGCGGGGCATTTTCCAATCACAGATTCAACGGGATATGCAATCTAGCGTCGACATCTCTCTTTGCTTTTTTTGAAAAGAATAAAAAATAAAAGAAAACAAAAGTCTCCCCGCACTCATTCACACATCCCCTCTCGTAACAGAGTAAAAAGAGTGCGGAGTTGGCACGCATTTCTAGTCGGGGCTGAAGCATGTTTTGTTTGATGCTACTGCAACTGCCCAGAACCGATGCTACATCTTGCGAGATAGTTGCGTTGGTTGCCCTCTATGTGTCAGATCGGCTTCATCACAAATCGAAAACTACACTCGTTGTCACAGCATGAGTTTCTAATCTTTGCAACAAAAAACATCTTGTGCGTATGTGAAGGCTAGCACTTGCGATCAATGCCACGCCGCAATTCTTCCTCCCTGTATTCAAACATGACCTGTACTCCCACGAACAGCGTCGCGCAAGCCCCGAGCATGAACTTGACCCCTTCAGTACTGCCCAATAGCTGCTCTACCATATACTTCATCCCATCCATCCCAATAGCAAACCCGACCAAGTTGCCCGTCATCATCATCAATACGTTCCCAACACCTCCCACTGCTGCTACGTGTCGGAACCACCATCTATCACCGTACTGGCTATACGGCAGAGTCTTCCGCGCCACCACCTCGGGGACGATGAAGAACGTAATCAGCCAACCCCAGGCGAGCAATTTGAGGCTAAGATCGTGCCAGAGAGCCACAAAGGTGAACACGAGCAGCGTGGATGGGATCTGGTTGCGCGATCCGCCAAGCGGGACGTAGATGTAGCGTACGATCCAAAGATTGTACGAGCGATGCCAGGAGCGCCAGAATCCCAAGGTCGAGTAGTTGTTGGCCATGCATCGGACCATGTTCTCGGGCGCTTCGACGCCGTCTGCCATCGCCCAGAGGCGGAAGAATCGCCAAGGGATCAAGAGTTTCAGCCAGACAATGATCAAGTTCCAGAATCCAATCATCGACAGTTCAAGTGGGGTAGCTCCCACCCAGGCTTTGGCGTCTTTGATCGCGTTGACGTAGATAAAGTGGAGAATGAGCTCCATCGTCATCAGCGAGATGATGAAGCGGAGGCCGTATCGAATCACTGTGCCCGTTTCGATGCGGCAGGGTCGGCGAAGTTGATGCGCGAAATCGTTGAAAGTCATGATGGGCCCAGCGATGAAGAGCGGCGGGTAGAGGGCGTAGAGGAGGTAGTTGGAGATGCTGTACTCTTCCAAGTGCTGGGTGAGCCTGGTACGTTCTTGATACGTTGCTTCGCGGTCTTCTCGTTCGACCTCCCCCATGGCTCGCCCCGCTTGACCACCTGCGTCGGCTTCGCGCTTTGCCCAATGGTAGTCCATCGCAAACGAAACCAGCCTAAGCATCGTGATGTTGAAGTTGATCTGCCATCTCGGCAGCAACCCCTTGAAAACCTCCAAAAAGCCTAGCACAGGAGAGATGTGACTGTACTCAAACCCATCATTCCAATGCACAGCAAATAGCGCCCCAATGTTGAACGCGAATGCTATCGCCGGTGCCACCTTCATCCCACCCAGTGCTTTGGCCAGACCGTAGTTGGTGAAGAGAACGAGGAGCAGCTTGAGCGAGTTGAATCCGTGCAGGGCGAAGATGAAGATGGTGGTGAAGACGGTGAGAAAGGGACTCCTGTTCTGCTTTGGTGCAAGGGCAGAGGTGCTGTCAATGCGGGTATAGCGTGCCGAAGTGGACGAAGGGAGGATGGTGAACAGTTTCGAGAGAACGAGGTAGAGGCCCATGATGCCTATCAATGCGGGGACGTAGTCGCGAAAGGAGCGGTATTGAAAGTCGCTGTCATCGCGCAGCCTGCCTGCGATCCAGCCTGCTTTGAGGTGATTCGAGTAGGAGTAGTAGTTTGGGTTGGAGGGTGTGCTGAGCCGGACAGGTACGTAGACCATCAACGGTACCATGACTGCAAAGACGAGGTAGTAGAACTTGAACTCGAGCGTGTGCCATCGTCCTCTCTTGACTTTCGCTGTCGTCGATGCGATCGGTGATGGAGTGGTCGTGGATGCATTCTTGGCGGAGGGCTGGCCAGACAAAGGACCGGTGTCGATAGTGAGTGAAGCGATGCCACGAGATCCTAAAATCCGCTTGACAGTCGGGTTGGAAGGTGCAGTGTTGACCGCACGACTGCTACCAGATGGTGCAGAGGGAGGATAGCTAGTGTGCCCATTCTGACGCCCATTCGTGCTGCTGTTTGTCGCTGCCGTCATATCGTCAGCATGCTGCGGGGAGAGGGCAGGGCTGGCAAAGTGTGTTGGGAGCATACCCTGCCGGTCTGTGCTCGTTTGCATTAAAAATGCCGCGCCCTGACAGCGTTTCAGCACAGTAGAGCGAGTCTACGTCTGGTTGTGTGGACCTACACGTGAGTGAGGGTGAGGAGGTGATACGAGGATAGTATGCGAAGGTAGGCAGGGTCAAGCAGTACAGAGAAGGACAGCCTTCCAAGTGTGCACCTCGAAGTTGGCTCGCGTGCTGCACGCACGAACCCTTTTGACACTCTGAGGAGGTGTTGGTCTTTTGCTTAGTCAGCCTGACGCGTGCGAGTGTTGCAATTTGAGGTTGCTGGAATTCGACGCTCGGGACACATTTGGCACCTGCTGCATCGACATCAACACCTTCTTCTCGTCATCATCAACTTTGACTCGTTGGCAAGCATACCCCGGTGACAGTCTCAAGCATGGCGGTGAGTATCCTGGATCCAACGCAGATCTGAATGTAGCCGTACAAGATAGCTCAACTCTCTACCCTAACATCGAACTATGTCGGCTGCCGGCAACAACAGATCAACTGGATCCTCCTCATCAGCCGACAAGGCAAAGTGCGGCTCGCAAAATGGTTCACGACCATGTCGCCCAAGGCGAAGCTCAAGATCACCAAGGATGTAACCCAACTCGTCCTTGCGCGTCGGACGCGAATGTGCAACTTTCTCGAGTACAAGGATAGCAAAGTGGTCTACCGCAGATATGCATCGCTTTTTTTCGTGACGGGCATCAGTCAAGGAGACAACGAATTGGTGACGCTCGAGATTATTCATAGATACGTCGAGGTACTCGATCGATATTTCGGCAACGTATGCGAGCTGGATCTCATCTTCAACTTTCAAAAGGCCTATGCGATCTTGGACGAGCTGATCATTGCAGGAGAGATGCAAGAGTCGTCGAAAAAGTCGGTGCTGCGAACCGTCAGCCAGAGCGATGCCATTGAGGAGGCGGAACAGTCTGAAGATGTAAGTTGATTCCACTGTCTTTTCGTTGAGACTGCCACTGTCTGTGACGGATTCGAGCTGGTTGCTGATCCCTCGTCTTTCATCCTTCATTCATCTCCCGTCCTCGCGAAAACAGTCATTGGCAAGGATCGGTAGCAGATCAGGGTAAATTTGCTACCACTGTGACTCTCGCTTTTGCTCCAACTTTGCTTCCATTCTCACACGATATCCGCTTTGTTCTCGGTCAATTTTGTACACTATCACGCCTGCAATCATCGCTTCCTCGTTCAAATTCAGCAGAGCGGTCCGCAGCTGTTGGATCTCGTGCGTTCTGGGATGGGGATGAGAACTCAAGAAAGGGATGTTGATTGACCAGCATCCTGCAACGAACGGATCGGCAGCTTTGTTCTTTAGAACGTAGGCTCTGTCATGCGAGCATGTGACGGTGCAGGATCTGGGCTCGATCGGGTATATCACGCTAGTAGATCGCTGATGCGACACTGCTCACGAGACACGATTACAGGATGTTGCTGCAGGGTCTCGAATCTCTAGGCAAGCATGAGCCTGAATTGCAAAGTGCAGCAAGAAGAATGACATGAGAGAGAGAGAGAGAGGGAGAAGGGCTTCTCCATGGGTAAGAAGAGCAGCAAATGACACTCGCACGGGAAGGACAAGGGAATTGGCAATGGTGAGGGAAGAGCTAGAGAGAGAGAGAAGACTTTTGTTGGGCGGGCCACGGAAGCAAAGATGAATGCAATGCCGGTAAAGGAGTGTGGGGTCTCGCTTGATTTTGCTCGCTGGTTTCACATTCAGCGTGCTCCCATTGCCAGCCAAGTATCTCGCTTTGCCGTTTGGCTTGAACCTTGTGTGAGCTTGGCCTGATAGAATGGTGCCTCATGATCATCGAAGCTCTACTCTGAAGACACAGCCAAACAACAGACAAACTCAGAGCTATTTTGAGTATACGAAAGTGAGTGCCTACCCAACTTGAATCGGGCTCAAGAAAGAAGCACAAGGGACGCTGAGAAGGCCATGTCGATGGAAACGATCTACGTCAGCGTCGAGAGGGTGGACACTTTACTCTTAGCTAGGCAAGCATTGCGATACGCTGCCATCCACGAGTCTGGGGAAGCATGGGGTACGTTATGCGAACAGTTCAGACATTTCACGCTCAAAACCAAAACGAGGGAGTGTGAGTGTGACCTCGCGACGTTGCGAGCTGCTGGAAGTCATGCGCCGAACAGAAAGAGAGCAAGAAAGAGAAACGCAGCACGATGCGTTCATTTTTTCGAGGTTGAAGCTGGGATCGGAGCACCAAAGCCGTCACAGGACAGTGTTGTGGGCGTTTCAAAGTGGTTCCCTCCGCATTTTGATTTCAAAAGGAAAATCTGGTATGGCCGTGCTGGATTGCGGAGTGAATTTGGATGTGTTTGCTGATTTGTATTGCTCGAGGAGAGTTAGGACCGGCTTTAGGTGAGAGTGGAGAAGTGCACACACTCACACGGGCACCGGCATCAGAGAAATAGCAGCGGTGATTTCAGACATGCAGCGACGCCTCTTTCACGCTGCTTTTGGAAAATCGAGAAAATCACATCTGCCTGCCCTGCAAGAGAGTGGAGTTGAATCGTTCATGCTTTGTCCTCCTCGCTCGTCTGTTCGCTTGTGCAACCCTCTCCCTCTCTCTCTCTCTGTGCATGCCGCCGCGATGCCCATTCGTTTCCCATCCAGCCCTCGTCCGTTCTCTAGTGTGTTCGATCGGTTCAACGGACTCTAGGCTGCACTTTTCCCCTTCATCTCAGCGATCTTGAAGTCTGTGTCCTGCGCGTCGGTGTGAAAAACAAAAAGAGTCTCGACGCCGATCCTGCCGTTGACAGAACTACATAAACCTCCCCGCATTCTTCGATTCGACTTTCTTTCACCACCACGTCTATCATCCAAAACCTTTCTCCCCTTCACCAACCAAAACACCCCACCACACACATTCACAATGTCTGACTTCAAGTCCCAGGCTCTTTTCGAGCAGATCACCGAGGGTCTCAAGACCATGGATGAGAAGGAGAAGAAGGACATCCAGAAGAAGGTACGTTCAACCCCTCTCGACGAGCTCAGCGTGCTCCATTGCCTTGCTTGCTAGCTATGCAGAGCATTCATCACCAGCTCTGGTTGCTCTCGAGTCGTGATGCTCGACAGCATCGGGCCCCGGAGTCGCTGTCTACTCCTACCCAGCTAGCTGCGGACAACACTGCCACGATGGCTAGCAGCCTCTATTCACAACATCGTCGACAACGCAAACATCACCTGAATCGCCATTTGCTGACCATTCCTCCCTCCTTTCCAATCTATCTACCATTGCTTTCCTCCTGCTACCTCCCACCACACCTTCTGATACACTGCGACCCCGTGTCTCGTCCTATTTTTGGTTCCCACCCTCCCAACACAATAGACCAACGGTGTCTTCGAGATGCACGTCAAGAACGCTGGCGGCAAGGAGCTCGTCTGGACCATTGACCTCAAGAAGGTACGTTTCCCTCCGATAACCGGCCACCTCTCCGAAGTTTCCGCGATACGGGCATTCTCAAGGCGCATGTGGACCTCGGCAGTAACGAAGCGGTGCGACGAGTCACTGGTGGTAGCGATGCTGATCTCTCTGGCCTTCATGGCTATGGATGGACGCCGCATACTACCATTGACTCGGAACGATCCGTTTCCAAGCTGCACAGTGCTACGATTTCCACATCCTCGGAATGCCTTGTTCGACGATGACCCAGAGCGGATGCCACCTGACCCTCCCATACACAGCACTTCTTACTGACATTTAACTCACTCTCAACCCCTTTTCACCGCCGCACAGAACGCCGAGGCTTACGAGGGCAAGGCCAAGGGCAAGGCCGATGTCACCATCAACCTCTCTGACGACACCTTCATCGACCTTGCCGACGGCAAGGTCAACGGCCAGAAGGCCTTCATGTCGGGCAAGCTCAAGGTCAAGGGCAACATCATGCTCGCCACCAAGCTCGACGGTGTCCTCAAGGCCCAGAAGGCCAAGCTCTAAACAGTTTTGCCTTCTACCCAGCAGCATACATACTGTTTCGTCGCTCTTTTAATACTATAATTACATGCTTGTAACTCTGTGCAGTGGTGAGCGAGAGAAGGCCGACTTTGCGACGGACTTGAGCTGGTTGGATCTGTCGGTTTAGCACCCTGTTGGCGTGACATGGAAAGTGAAGGTTGATCGCGGCGTCGCCTTACTTTACAAACGTCTAAATCCTCTGTACATTCTGAACGATGCGCGGTGTGTTGTGGTCCAAGCAGCCGCCTCTTGGTTCGAAAAAGGTTAGGTTGCAAGATGTGCAGGATCAACATCATCGCCTTCTACTGTAGTACGAGGTTCTCACGCATACTCAGTTGCTATCGCCCAGAAACGGCTGGTAACGTGGGTTGTTCACGCTCCTCTGGACCTCTACGCTTGTGTGTGGACTAACGGTCTTGCGGTTCTTGCTGCGGTTGACCAGCGTCTCAGTTCTGTTTCGGGTCGGCGTTATGCGCCTCAGGCACAGTCAGTGCGAGTACATCGAGCGAATCTCGGACTTTTTCGTGGTGTAGGATGCGCACATCAAGGGCTTGGCTCGCAGCGACATTGTGCGGGATAAACATGATTAGCCTTTTGACGCCACCTCGTCTCGTCTCATTCTTTCACCCCCATTCTCATTCGCACCACCGTTCTCATTCATCAAGTCCGCGGATCCACCTTTTCGAGTAGCGCCGTCGCTATCCACTCCTCCACCATCATCTCAGCTTTTGAAGCACAAGTCAAACTTTCAATCCAGTCCTCCTCACAAGATCACATTTTTGACGCGCAAAGACACACGCAAGTGTTCCGCCGGAACTGCTTTTTGTTTTTGCCTTTTTGGTAGCTCCACCTCCACACGCACAAAGGGGGACGTGAGATCCTTGTGCGACACGAGGCACGAGCCATAACCGGGCTTGTTCGCCGAAAGGGTTGCTATTTTGCCTTGGTTCGGCACGGTGAGCGGTTCTGGCGAACCTGGCGGTGGAGGCTGCTGGTGACGAGTGCGAAAGGGAAGAAAAGAAAAGAGCGATACTGTGCAGCATTGATGTGGCCCTCGTGAGAAAGGTTGAGCATTCAACTCAGCTCCCGCGCGGGGCTATTCCAACTATGGAGACACAGAGTTGCATTGCCGGTTGCCATCCCTCTTGGCACGTACCACCTTCCAAGCTGAGAAGACATATATAGGGACCAAAGATCACAGCTTCCTGCCAAACTCTCGTTCCACCCCCCTCCCCAAACCAATACTTCACGACCACACATCACCCATCGACCCAAACCAAGTATCATTGATCATCATGCCCATCCCCACACGAGAATTTGCCAACACGGGCGAAAAAGTCGGTTGCATCGGCTACGGTGCCATGGGTCTCGCCGCCTTCTATGGTGAGCCCGTTCCGCAATCCACCGTCGACACCATTCTTTCCCGTTGTCTCTCGGATGGAGTCACGTTTTGGGACACTGCCGATATCTACTCACCCATGACTTCGGGAAAGTTGGGTTACAACGAAGAGCAGATTGGTGCCTTTTTCAAAAAGAACCCCGAGGCTCGTGGCAAAGTTTTCTTGGCTACCAAGTTTGTCAATCGAGTCAATGAGAAGGGAGAGCGAGCTATGGATGCTTCTCCTGAATGGTGTCATCAGGCATGCAACGATTCGCTCCAGAGACTCGGTGTGGACACGATCGATCTGTACTACGCCCATCGACCTGATCCCAAAGTCGACGTCACCGTGACCGTCAAGGCGATGAAGGAGCTCAAAGATCAGGGCAAGATTCGATACATCGGTGTAAGCGAATACAACCTGGACCAGTTGGAAGCCGCCAACAAGGTGGCTCACATTGATGCCGTCCAAATTGAAGTTTCTCCCTGGACCCCCGAAGCGCTCACCAACGGCATTCTAGCCTGGTGTGAGAAGAACAACACTGCCCTGGTAGCCTACAGTCCTCTCGGTCGCGGATTCCTCACGGGAAGCTACAAATCAATCGAAGATTTCGAACAAGGCGATTGGAGACGCTACAATCCACGCTTCCAAGGTGAAAACTTTGAAAAGAACCTCGAGTTGGTCCAAGACATTCGCAAAATCGCCGAGAAAAAGAACGTCACCCCTGGTCAAATCGCCCTGGCTTGGCTCCTTCAGAAATCACCCATCATCCTCCCCATCCCAGGTACAAAGAAAGAAAAATACCTCGAGGAGAATAACAAGGCCGCAGAGGTCAAGTTGACCAAGGACGAGGTCGACGAGATCGATGCAGTTATCAACAGTTTCAAAGTCTCCGGTTCTAGATACCCTGCCGAGTTTATGAAGGTTTGCGCTTTTTGAAAAAACGCTGCCAAGGTGAAACATTCTTGTCGTTCAGATTCGTTCAATCACGGAATTGTTGAGGATCAATGTGACCGATTGAATACCATCGTGCTTTCCATTCGCATGTGTGTCAGACGACGCTTCTTGGATGGATTGGCAAAGTGAGAGAGGGGTGTTCCGCGACCTGCTTGGGATCGTGAAGTGCTAAAGGCACAGTGCAGTTGAGCGTTGCGTAGCCAACAAAAGTCCATTTCAGTGCAGAAACAGCACGATGAGGAAAAAGCCCCTTCCAACATCGATCTTAAGGCACACCCTTGAACAGATTGTATGAATGCAATGGACCTTGAAATGAAAAGAAGTGAAGAGAGTATGATAGCGAAAAGAGCAAAAGTACAGATGGAAAGGTTGCATGCGTTGGGAAAGGTCACAAATAAGATTCGAATCAAATGCTGGTGCAAGGAGGAGGAATGGACAGTTCAGCACTTGAACAGACCGTAGTGAGTGTTGATACCGATCGACTGGCAGATTACAAAGACGTTGGATCGCTACTAGGGCGAAACTCGAACGTGGGTGTCTGCCACTACCAAGAGGAGAGGTACGAGGATGCTTTTGGTGCTTGTCTAGCGCTTGAAGATGGTCACGCAATCCTCGTCCTCGAGAACGTGATCCGCTCCGACACGCTGACCCCTTGGATGCTTGGCACTCTTACCCCAGACCATGGCGAACTTGAACTGCTTGATGATCTCCTTGTGAATGGCGTTACAGAAGTCCTCGACCGTGCTTCGACCAGTCTTGAGTACGACGGGTGACGAGTAGTCCGGTGTCGCCTTCCTTGGTTTGGTGTAGACTCGAACGAGCGAGAGCTCCTGCCACATCTTCTCCACCAGCTCATCATCGACGTTCCACCAGTGCTGCGAAGAGATGGGGACGCTGTTGGGAATCTTGTAGAGCAAGTCGAGCTCTTCGATGCTGATCGAGTCGATCTTGTTGAGAACGTAGATGGCGGGGACGTAGATTCGGTTGCCCTCGATAACGTCGATGAGCTCTTCGATGTTGGCGTCCTGACGGAAGGAGACGTCGGCGTTGCTGATGCGGTATTCGGAGAGTACGGCTTTGACTTCGTCGTGGTCGAGCTTGGTGAGGGGGACAGTGTTGGTGATGGCGATACCTCCCTTCTCCTTCTTGCGAACGACAATGTTGGGTGGCTTCTTGTTGAGTCGGATGCCGAATCCTTCCAATTCATTCTCGATGATGGCCTTGTCCTTGAGCGGCTTGCCTACGTCGAGCACGATAAAGATCAAGTTGCATGTACGCGCCACAGCGATGACTTGTCGACCACGACCTTTACCATCCTTGGCGCCTTCAATGATACCCGGCAAATCGATAATCTGAATCGGCGCACCGTGAACCTTCATCGTTCCTGGCACCGACGTCAACGTAGTGAACTCGTACGCTGCCGCCTCCGACGTCGTCCCCGTCAGACCCGACATGAGCGTCGATTTACCAACCGAAGGGAATCCAACGAATCCAACCGAAGCAACACCCGTCTTGGCCACATCGAATCCGATACCCGGTCCACCACCTCCACCGCCCGATGGAGTGATGAGCTCTCGTTTCAACTTGGCCAACTTGGCACGCAGCTGACCCAAATGGTAGGACGTAGCCTTGTTCTTTTGCGTCTTGTTCATCTCATCTTCGATCTCCTTGATCTTTTGCACCGTCGTCATGTTGGCGAATGGGTTTTGCTCGGAATCAGTCCGGCGCGAGTGATTGAGGTGTTAGAGGAAAAGGTATGTGTCGTGTGAGTTGCGCTGTCCTAGCGAGGTTCCGCGGATAAAGGCGACAGAGAGGGTGCGTGTTCTCAACGTTGAATGTGGTGGTTGGAACCAGCCTGTGCGAGCGTGTGTGCGAGCGTGTGTGCGAGCGTGTGTGCGAGTGTGTGTGCGAGTGTGTGTGCGAGTGTGTATAGGACTAGGTGAAGAGATGCGAGCAAAGCAGCTGCTTGATGGTGAAGAGTCAAAGTGTGGAGCTGCACAAGCAAATGCAGAGGCAAAAAGGCAAAGCTTCTGAGCAGCGGGAAAAATTTCGATCACCTTCCGCACGACAAGAAAAAAAGAGTAAAAAATGTCAAGTGACGTCCAGATGCACCATCCCAAATCCGCAAAATATTTAAATGTGAATTCACGGTCTAACATCATGAGGAAAATGGGCCGCGTCGCCGAAGTCGAGGCTCGCAATATCCGGGGCAATAAGGCGCTATCAGAAAGAGAGAGTGGAGAAAAGCCGCGCTACAGCCAACGGGCAAATCTCAAATCAGACCCTCTCTTTGGAAGCCAGGCTTTTCTCGGTTCCTTCTTGACCACACAACGCTGAAAGACAACTATACAAGATGATGGAGCCATCGACAAAGCCCACTCAGTAAGTCAGACTGCACAGCTCAAGTGGTCGAGAGCATCACGATCTTCAGTTGAGGGCGATTCGGTAGCTGACCAATACCTCATTTCTGCATGGCCCCTCGGTAACAGCCCCCCCAAGGACGACCCAATCTCGGTCGAGGACCTCAAGCAGTACAACGGCACCGACGAGTCTAAGCCCGTTTACGTCGCTGTCAAGGGAACCGTCTTTGATGTCTCGCCCAAGCGCGAGATGTACGGTAAGTCCACTGCAACCACACAACCTCGCAGTACCTTTGCAGTCCCCTCGCTGACACCTTTTTTCTGATTACCTCTTCCTCCATGTTAATGATCTGCAATTGTGCAGCTCCCGGTAAAGGCTACCACATCTTCGCCGGCAAGGACGGATCGCGCGGTCTCGGCATGTCTTCGCTCAAGCCCGAAGACGCCATTCCTGACTACAGCACACTCGACGACAAGCAGCTCAAGGTTCTTGATGACTGGGTACGTTTTCAATACGGCTTTAGTAATGTTGTGTACGAAGGGTCGGAGCCAATACTGACCACAGCACTGTCGCGCATACCATCTCGTAACAGCACTCGTATTACACCAAACGATACAACATTGTCGGCAAGGTTTCGCAATCTTGAACATGGCCAAATCATGTCAATCCATAATCGCATCAGCTTCAATACACAACAGAGCACATATACCTCGAGGTCGCATGCCTGAAAGAATGGCTCATGTTATTCTGTATTGACTCGTAGAACACACAGCAAAGCTACAGTGCGTAGCAGTTGAGACGATCAAGGAGCCAATCGGTCAATCGTCCACTGATCCTCATTAGCCGCGACTGTACTCTCGATGCTCCTTGTATATCTGAATCTGTCATGTAGCCTGTTGGGCCTTCCGCACCAGAACTCGACTTCATCGGGTACAATTCTGTATCCACCCCAAAAGTCTGGCAGTGGTACATCAACCTTCTTCTCGTCCCCTTCCCACTTCTTGCCTTCTTCCAAACCTGCTGCGTTGGGCACGTTGAACTTTGTCTCTACGTCCTTGACTTTCTGTTCCAGCTCCTGTCGCGAACCGATCGTGGTGGACTGTGGACTTGCCCATGCACCAATGCGACTGCCTAGCGGTCGCGAATCGTAGTACTCTTTGCTCTCGGCAGCAGTGAGCTTCTCCACCCGACCGCAGACACGCACCGAGCGAGAAAGCTCCTTCCAGTAGAATGCAAGCGAGGCGTAAGGGTTCCCTTCCAATTCGCGGCCTTTCCTCGAGCTGTAATTGGAGAAGAACAGGAATCCTTGCGGATCCACTTGCTTCAGCAACACCACTCGAGACGAAGGTCTTGCGACTCCAGTGGCCTTATCGAGGGCAACGGTTGAGATGGTCATCGCCTCGGGTTCTGGCACCCCGTTCTCGGAGGCATGCTTGAACCAGTTGTTGAATTGGACGATAGGGCTTGGCGATAGCTCGTCGCGTTCGAGTCCGGCCGTTTTGTACTGGTTATGCGACGTGATTGCCGTCTTGGAGGGGTCGGAGGACTTGACCTGGGCATCCATATTGGTTCTGGTCGGTGCCGGATGAAGAACAGATGTAGAGAGGGTGAGATGGCGGGTAGGGACAAGCTGTGTAGGTAGGCAGATGCGAACGGATGGTCGAAGAGCTCTTTTCGTGACAGTGAAAAACATCGGCTATGGTGCCGTGATACTGTAATCGGTCGATTCGGGTTGGTGGTGTGGGAGACACAAGGCCAAGGGATGGAAGTGAGGTTGGATTGAAATGGAAACGGGATGTGAGTCTTACCAAATCTCCCAACGGCGGAGACACGAAGTTTGCGAACTTGGAAATGGACACTACTGACCCGTGCATGGAATTTTGGGCGGAACCCTGAAAGTTGCTCTCTTTCGAAACGATGCATTTCCTCCACCTGATGTGGCCCGTGTGACTTTGATGCGAGTCACTCTTTCTGTCACTTTGCTCGGCACAATCTGAGCCAAGCCTCGAAGCCTCGAAGCCTCGACACTCGCTATGCAGTCAGTCACGAGACTCGGAGACACTCATCACTTTGCTAGAATAGACCATAACAACACGATTGCGTAAAAAGACGTGGGAACTACAGCGATGCGACACATGCGAACACAATAACGGTGAGGGAACAAGCACAATACAGGGTGGAAGAAGATCACCGAAAGCTAGACTCGTTGGACTAGCAAGTTGGGAGGAGGGGGTTGGGCAGAAAGCATCGAGCATAAGAAAAGGTCTGTTCGCTCAGCAGAGAGAGAAGCTGTCGTTGATCATCATATCGTCCAGAGCGAAACTGCGCATGCATTAGATCCTTGGCGTACCAGCATCATGCGAGTTCCTGGCGAAACCCTTCGTCTTGGCATCGGCGTCGTCGTCGAGCTTGATGGTGACCTGGGAGTCCTTGGCAGCGTCGTTCTGCCTTGGATCGCGATCTCTGCTCGTGCTTGGACGACCCGCTCCGCTGTAACCGTATCCAGTGGGGCTCGTGGCAGGGCTCTTGCGGTCATCAAAGTCGCCCTCCAAGTCACCGCGTTCGTAGCCTGGCAGGTCGCGATGGCCGTCTGCGCTGTAGGGACCGGGCGGTGGGCCGGTGGGAGGAGCATAGGCACCGGCTCCGTAGGGAGCAGGCGGGTAAGAGTAGGCCTGGGCCTGCGAATGTGGGTCGTATGGGCCGGAGCTGTATTGATTGGCATACTGTGCACTGGGAGGTTGTTGGTTGTTGCGGCGATTCCACCAGCCCATGTTGGACTCGCGGACTCGCACCGAAGCTGGGTCGCGGAGCTGGCGAACGAATGCAAAACTGAACATGACAAAAGGTACACCGACCAGGATGGTAACGACGAGCCAGACGATCTCCCATGTGGAGTCGTACTTCCACGAGCTGTTGCAGTAGTTTTCGGCGTCGGCAGCCGACATGACCCTATTGCTGGTAGACTGGCCGAACCAGCCAAAGCCCGAGGAAGGTGCGACTTGACCCGTGTTCCTCGAAATACAGTCGTTGATGATTCGATTTTTGAACATGTAGTGTCCAACGATGCTGAGGATCTCACAGGCAATCACCAGAGCGAAACCAGGCAGGGTGAGCTTCGAGTAGAGCGTCGCCATCTTGAGGTTGGCTTTCAGTGCGCCAGCAAACCCAAGCACTTCGATGACAGCAACTGCCATCAGAAGCGCACCTGTGAGGATGTCAAAGATGTTCATCATCGTGTTGTTGCCCGAATGACCAATGTCCTTAAAGTTGGAGATGGAGACGAGAAGCAGATAGAGGAACGTGCAGAAGGTAGTGACCAGCAGCACCGGTCGAAGCGAGTATGGATAGACCCTGCCGATGACATTGGCGTAGGCGGGCGGCGGGCCTGAATCAGGAGGTGGCCTGGTCTGCGAATAGGTGGGAAGGTAAGAGAGTTCTGGCACCTGCTGGTGCTCTCGGCCAGACATGGTGTGCTGAGCTTGTGGAGATGCCACAGTACCGTGTAGTGAAAGAGTATCGGTTGATGAATGCCTCGTAGCAACGCCGCTCGTGGCTTAGGTGGGAGCGGATGCCCTGCTCTATTCGGTGGCCGTGGCGATGAAAAAGAAGGATGAGACGATGGTGATGAACAAGAAGATAGAGAGAGGTCTTATGAAGTCCGAGAACGTTCTAGGGTCCAAGCTCAGCCAAATTGGCACACAAAGGAAATCTGTGGTGGGCTGTGCACCGTCTCCTGTCTAAAGTCACAATCTCTTTCTTTTCGGCTTTACTATTTCGGCACCCTCGCATCTCGACACAGCTTTCTTTTTGTTTTTGTTTTTGTTTTATTTTTATTTTTTTATTTTTTTATTTTTTTATTTTTTTATTTTTTTATTTTTTTATTTTTTTTGCTAGCTGTTGGCGGACATGCGAGAGATGCTGCAGTCAACCGACATGCCGCATGATTACAGCCGCCCCTCTGCGATTTTCTCAGCCTCCAATGATGTTAGACCCGAGCTGCCTTGATTTCGACCAACTTCATCTGTTCATCTGGAAACCTAACAGGCTGTCCGCTTACGCCGAAACAAATAGCCGCGCTTGGCGCTAGCCGTCCTTTGCATGCTCACCTTGTCCAAGCGGAGGCCGCAATCCACAGCCAAGCATCACAAGAGCCTGTCACAGCGTCTTGAAGGGTTGGACGCCGGGCAAGACGGCAACGCTCTATTCGGTCGAGGGTGCCAAACGAGCTTTATGTAGCCAATGTCCGCTGGCGTTCCGCTCCGTCCAGATTGATCCTTGACGAGGAGCTCCTTATCCTGCCACGCCAGCCTCACGTCAACCGCTTGGTCAGTCGCAATCCAATCTGAGGCGTCGGCTGGATGACCACTACCCTCGAGGCGACGTCGTACGCTGTCGAGCAAGCTGAAGAAATGCCGAGTGTGTCGCTTTGCCATGCGGTGACTGGCGCGAAGGGCGCTTAAAACCTGACTCACGACAATCCTTTCCGCAGCTTTCGTGGAGGCCCCCTTGAAGGAGCGATAACAAAGGTTCTGCCCTTGCTCTCTTTCTATAAATGATACGTTCCACCGGATTGCTGCTAGCCCTTCCGCGCCATTCCTCCTGATTCAACCTCGACCCGCGACCTTCAACATCCAATCGTCTGCATCGCAATGGCAGTAAAGCTTTTCAAGGGAGCTCTCTTCTTCACAGCCCAAGCCGAGGAGCTTGACGCAGCCTCGTTGCTCAAGCAGGACTACACAGATGCGTCAGCGATAGCTAACCGTTTTGCAGAATGTATCGTGGTGCAGGACGGCAAGCTCGCCCACGTTGGAGATGTTGCTAGCATCCCTGCCGAACTTGCCAAGGTTGCAGAGGAGGTCGATCTCGGCATCGGAAAGCTTGTCGTCCCAGGCTTTATCGACGGCCACACGCATCTGCTCAACTTTGGCCAGTCGCTCGACAAGGTCGACGTCGGCAAGTGCAAGAACCTCGCCCAGATCCAGCAAAAGATCAAGGAGGCGGCCGAGGCAAAGCCCGATGCACCACGAATCCTCGCCGCGGTCTGGATGCAGAACAGCACCGATGGCAAGGCGCTGGCTTCGTGGCTCGATGAGGTCGTGCCTGACCGACCTGTCTATGTCGAATCCTTTGATCTCCACTCGCACTGGTGCAACACGGCGGCGCTCAAAGAACTCGGTATTACAGATGACACGCCCAACCCGGAAGGAGGTGAGATCGTGCGCGATCCCGAGACAGGAAAAGCTTCAGGTTTGCTACTCGAGATGGCCAACATCATCTTTGTCTGGCCCAAACTCGCCAATCTGGCCACAAAGGAGGAGCAGGAGGCTAGCTTCCACCGTGCCTGCGATTCGTACCACGAGAGTGGCTTCACTGGCGGTATCGACATGGCCCTCGACCCGCTCTCGCTTGACTGCATCCTCCGCATCAAGGAAAAGATGAACGGCCGCCTTCCGATCCGTGTCGCCGCCCACTGGCTCGTTAGACCCGACGCGAACCTCGATGAGTGTCTCAAACAGGTCAGGCACGCGCACGAGCTCAGTCAGAAGCACAACGATGAATGGTTCCGTGTCGTCGGCATCAAGCTCGTCTGCGACGGCGTCATCGACAGCTGCACAGCTGCGCTCAAGGAGCCTTACTACAACAAGACAAATGCCGAGGTCATGTGGCCGCTATCCCTGCTCGCACCCACCATCCAGTGCGCTGATTCGCTCGACCTGCAGGTTGCTGTCCACGCCATCGGCGATCAGGCTGTCCACACCGCGGTCGAAGCCATCGCCACACTAGGCGAAAAGCTGGCCGAGAAAGGGCTCTCGATCCGCGACCGCCGCCATCGCATTGAACACCTCGAGCTCACCGATCCCAAGGACGTCGAGAAGCTCGGTAAGCTCGGCATCACTGCTAGTATCCAAGGCGTCCACTGCGACCCAAGCATCATGGAAGGGTGGTGCAAGATGCTGGGTGATCCCGTCAACGAAGGTCGTTGCGCGAGAGCGTTTGCCTTTCGCGAGTTTGTCGAAGCAGGAGCTCCCATCGCACTGGGCTCGGACGCACCCACTGCGCATCACTGGATCTTGCCGAACTTGTACACCGCTGTGACGAGACGCTCGGGTAGGGAGCCTGAGATGGAAGGTAGGACGACACCTCAGTTTGCACTACCGCTCGCCATGGCCGTGGCTGCCGCGACTTACGGAGCAGCCCACAGCTGCAAGGCTGAAAAGTGGTCGGGTACCTTGGAGCAGGGCAAGAGCGCTGACTTTGTCGTCATGGACACGGATCTGTTCAAGGAATACGGGGAGGGAGACAAGGAACAGACCATCTTGAAGACCAAGATCTTGCAGACTTGGCTTCAGGGCGAGAAGGTCTATCAGAGATCCGAAGAGGGTCAGAAGGAGGACAAGAAGAAGGGAGGATGCACTGTGCTTTGATGGACAGCCTTGGTCATTTGCTCATTTTTTCAATCGCATCGGACACAAGCTTTGATGTATATCTGGACCCCTTTGTATCATTATTCGCACCGTTTGAAACATTCATATACAAAAACAACAAATCGATCCTACAGCGACTGGATCGATCCAGAAGAGAATCGCACCTGCGGATTATGTCGCCCGTGACACCGTAAAACTGGGAAACTTTGAAACACTGGAAACACTAGAACACTGGAAACACCATTCATCATGAGATCGTGAGGTAGCTGCGTGGATGCGACCCGAAGCTGGTCGACAAGAGCCGACGGAGGGAGACAAGACTTGAGAGTCGTTGAAAGACAGAGAAGGCAGAAAGCTTGCGGCTGCCTTTTCTTCAGCCCTTCTTGGGTGTGCTGTTCATAGCTGAATTGTCGTTGATGTTGAAGCTACTTGCGAGCAGTGTCAGAAAGGCACTGTTGTCGGCAGACGCAGTGGACGCAAAGAGGTTGGGGTCCGGAAATTGAGTGGGGTAGATGTCCTCAATCGGCTTTGGGTTCGGGATTGGGGCGCTGGTGGCCCCTTGCACCATGAGCACGAGTGCGATGAGGGAAGAGATTACAAAGTGGGACTTCATCCTGGAAGATTGTGGGAAATGAACACAAAAAAAAGTGGCTTGGCTTGGGCGTCGGAAATGTTCTCAGGTCTGCTTGACAACGTGACCGGCACGCTTTGATGAGGTGGGTGCGTGTGGGTATCGAGGGTATAGCTGACGCTGACGTGGAAGATTTGACAGGACTGTTCGAAGGACCCTAGGGTTTTGTTTGCAAAGCAAGTAACGGAAAGAGCCAGAAAAAGGGGGAAAAAACAGGGTCTCTGACGATGGGCTTGTGGGAGAAGGCAAGAAGCAGCTATTTCGCAGAAACGCTTTTGTGACGGGGAAGAATGTAGACTGTAGGCTGTGATGATGTAAAGGTGTGTCTTGAATCTGGGGAGAACGGTGACGAAAACCACGTCTATATGTACCTTTTGCCCATCTCAAAGCATCCATCCCATTGCGTGCAGCGATAAGCATCTCGTGGGCGTCGAATGGGTGTGGTTCCCCTCCTTGACCCTGAGACTGCCTCGTACAGTCTCACGTTGCACACGCCGCATGAACACGGCAGGCAGCGTCCCACGGATCGTTGTGGGATCACATGCGCGCTTCCCAGTCACCCACCCAAAAGCGCCCAGCAACGGCGGGGCACTTCGGAACAAAAGATAACCGAAACCCCTGCCAAGTAGGAACGTGGTGGAACGCTGGTATTGCAGTTGATGCCCCACTGAGGCGGGGAAGGGGTCGGTCGAATGGGTTCCGTCGGAAAGGCATGTGACCAGCCTCCTAGCCCGTCGAGCAGGCAAAGAGAGTCACCCACCCGCGAGATGAAGTGGACGGTCCGATAGCTTTGGCTCAGGCTCGAAGTGCACGCAATCGTACCAAGTCACATTGCTCGGCATTGAGGCCGACCATTGTTGGTCATGCTGGAGGCCCAGCCTCATGCACACATGTGAACTTTCAGCGGGGGCAAAGGACACAATGTCGAGTCTCTGAGGATGAGGACAATGATAGTGATGGGACATTCCAGCGAACGGTCCTGATCTGTTTGGGGCCCCTCGCACCACCAATTGCGGCTGTGGAGGGTCACAATGGACCAGAGAGAATCCCCGCCAGCTTCTCCACCATTCAGGCACACTGCTCGAAGATGGAGCCTTGAAACAGGAACGATCGGGACGTAAAAGGACCGAGGCATGGTTGTTGTGCTCAGCTGTGCTTCTACCCACACTTAGAATTGGGACGGATGACGACACCGAGCAATTTGCCGATGACGACACCGAGTCTAAGCTTCTATGGTTGTGTCATCAAATTCAGCGAGAGCATTTGCCGCTCAGATGGCTATGTCAGCAGGAAACGGCGATTGCGATCGATCGAAACATTGACCTGCGGCTCGTCTTGGTTTCGGTCGCATCTCGTAGCTGAGGATGAGGATGAGCCTAAAAGATATTAAGCTTAAGCTCGAGCGCTCGGTTCAGAGGCCGTGGCGATAAGGCGTGTTAACTCTGTCGCATCTTCTGGGCCTTCCGATGAGGCTTGCAATGAGCCGCAGGGTCATTCTCAGAAGACAGACTTCGGACGACTCGGACCGATAACGTGGTACATTAAACGTGGTACATTTGCCAAGCCAGCGGGTGGCGTCCTTGGCTCATCCTTGCCTCCTCGAAGAGCTCGACTAGTACAGAACAGCATTGACATTCGTTCAAAAGTCATTGTCTAGATCGCTCCTATGCTATGTACCCACGGCTCCCTGGCTTTGGGTGGGTATCCGTGACAAATCGGATGTTGCTAAGATTGAGGCTCAGGCTGAGGCTGAGACTGAGGCTAAATCTTGATCGTCTCCCTGCATCGCCAAGTCGGCTATCTCTCCAAGACAGGTCCCACCTCGCACGACACAAGATGCTGCAGTGCATCATATTGTCACCAGCGCAAGATTCTTTCGCGCCATAGCCGCCGAAGTGGGGCTACACGCGATAGAGACAACGTGGTCCCGCTTCCGGTCCGCCACACAGCGTTGTTCCTGATGATGTCGTCATTTTCTTTATGTGCATGACACTTATCTTTGCTATGAATCGGCGGTGGTTGAGCATAATCTGATTGCCTCTGCTCAGGAACGACGCAGTGGCGATATGCTTCACGCGACACATGTTTGCCGCGGTTGACGGTCCGGCTCCCGCAACCTTGAACTGGCCAGCGATGCTCCGGCCGGCGATGCATCCATGATCATGCTCAACCATCCGGATGGCTTGCATATCGTTGCAGTTGCTGTGAAGCACGTGTGGGCATGGGAAAGAGGTCGAGTCAAAGTGGGTTTTCGTATGAGGTTGGTTGGAGGCACGTTGATACCATGCTCTGGTGTTGCCGGTCGTGGAGTCGCTCGCCGGTCGTCGCCAGATGTCGACTTTCGGGCGAAAATAGGGAAACGCTTACACACTCTGCAGCCGTTGATCTGCTTACAATGACCATTGTTGTGCGTGTCTTGGCTGCATATACTGTAGCCTGACCCGACATTCGGCCCTTCCAAACAATCACGTTGAGAACCAAGAATCTGCGCTGCGCCGCGCCCCACCATTCTGCATGCCCCCACACACTTGGCTGTGATATCAACCCCAACAATGTTTCGACTCTCGTTTTCGGCTCCGACAGATCCACCCGCACCTTGGCCGCTTGTGTAGTATCGTCAGCATCGCGGCTTTCGAGCTATCGTCCTGTCCAGCAAGCTCTTGCTCGTTCGATCGGTCTTACTATTATCAACTCAACTGGATAAAAGGTTACTGATCTTTGCTATTGGCGGTGTCCATCGCAGTTCAAGATTGGATAGGCGACATCCCAAAAACAATGACTGTATTGCTAGGCTCTCGAAAAGTGGTTGACAAACCACCGTGTACCGTTAGGTCCACCTTCATCCCGGACCACCATCCCTGTCTTTGTCTCTATCATCTCCATCATTTCGTTGATCAGCAGTATCGGTACGTCCTCCTTTTCGGCGATTTCCAGTATCGAAGCACCTGATCCCCAGGGAGACAGATTGTCTCCGTAGCTCACCTCTTGGGGCAAAGTCGACTGTGTTGCTGGTGTAGATCTTGCATCCGAGATTCTGAGCGACTGTGCCTGTTCGATGCGCTTCATCTTGTGTTCCCATTCCAGCGTGTCCAAGAAGTGCAGGATGCGGGATGCAAATGCGTCATCGCTGTATCTGGGTGTGTGAAGCACCGAAAGACCGGATCTGAACGTCTTGATACGGACGGAAGGTGATGTGATGTCGGGCAAGAATGCTGCTGCCGAGCGAAGTGCTTGTGGGGGGATAAGAGCTACTCCACGAGCTCGGTTCCAGACGCACCAGACTTCGTCGAGTCCCACCAGACCTCGACCCTTGAGCTCGTCGTCGGATACTCTTGGCAGAGTGTCCTTGGTTTTGCCCTTGGCAGCGATCTTTCCAGCGCCCATCAAGCCTGTTCTTTGACCTCCGGAAGGGTTGCCAAGCAGCAGACCGGCGAGTTCGCGTGCCAGCTCGCGGTGATACTCTTCTTGATCTTTGGCCATGTCTTCGGTGACAGCTGGCGCGGGTAGACCGAGTTGTACCAGAGATGAGCGGATGAGCGTGGCAGCCTCCTGGTCAGGCTGTGCAGCAGCAGATTCTGGCAAGCCTGCCTCGCGAGCAGCTGCTGCGGCTTGTTCCTGCTTGGTGAGTTTTGCATTGAGAGCTTCGGCGAATTCGACCATCTGCTTGGCTTTTCGCATGAGCGCTTCGAGATCCTTGAGTGCCCCTTGCATGTCGTCATTCTGCGCACGGCTCGTCGAGTCGACAGAAGAGAGAATGCCATCGATTCCAACTCTCTTGAGCGCAGCCGAACGGCCGTCCAGATCCACCATACCTGCCGAAACGCGCATCGCTCCCCCAACGTTGCCTGTGGAAGCAGTCCCACTGGACGCATTTTTTGCGCCGCTCGCCCAAGCTTTGGCCTTGAGCGTCGACTTGAGCAAGTTGTAGAAAGCCTTGTCGCCTCCTTTTCGGAAACTGAGCTTGACCGAGTCGGTTGGTGGTGGCAAGGAGGCGGAGGCGGAGGCGGGGGTAGACGATCTGCTAGTGGCAGTGCTGGCACGGAGGGAGAGCGCGTCGGCTTCGACACTCTTCCGTGCCGGTGTGCTTGGGGTGGCAAGAGAGGTGGTAGAGGCTGCGGCGGAGGACTGTTGTTCTTGCTGCCAACTGCGGCCGAGGTTGGAACCGCACATCTCGCATTTGTTCATAGAAGGATGGTTGAGGAAAGTGCAAATATCGCATGCTAGGCCATCTTTGCCCTTCGTTTTCGGTGTGGAGGAGTTGGCAGAAGACTGCGGTATTGATGGAGCTCTGATTGGACTGGCGAAGGGATCGGGTCCTATCGGTTGAGATGGAAAGGTGCGTTCAGGGAGAGTGGCTCGTTTGGGAGTGGGTCGGGCTGGCTCCTTGGTTACACCACACAATTCACAGACTGACCTACTTGCAGCATTACTGAAGCCGCATATGGCACAGATCCAGTTGGATCCAGATGCATCGGCAGGTGTCGAGTCCGCAGCGGAGGCGTTGATCCTCCAGTCCCTGCTTGAAATTTTGCTTAGCGGAGCATCTGTTTGTGTGGACAGCGGGCTTGGTCGCCGCTGCTGCTGTTGTTGCTGTTGTTGCTGTTGTTGCTGTGGGTCGCTATTTGCTTCGGCATCGTCATCGTTTGATTCTGATTTGGCAAGTGTAAGGGTGATCTTCGGGCTGCTTTTTAGAAAACCGGCATAGTACTCGCTCTGCTTGACCAGCGAGAGATCCAAGCTGCACGAGTATCGATGCGGCTCGAGATCGTCAACGTACAAAAGACGATGCGATGTGAGATAGACGGTACCGTTGTTCTGATGCAGCGTCTTTTCCTTGCCGTCGTAAAGGCCGATGCTGTCTTGCAAGCTGACTACCTCCTCATCGTGGAAGAGAAGTGCACCGATGGACGAGTTGCTGGCGTCGATCTGCTTGAAGCGATCCATGCCATCAATACTGCCTCGAACAGCAAGTGAAGGCGGCGACCAGAATGGAGGTGCCTGTTGAGTGAAGTTGAAAGGACTTGGCTGTATGAGTCGAGGATACGGATGAGCAAAGGTGATACGAAGGACACTCACACTCAGGGTCCTCTTGTTCCTCCACACCCTCTCGAGAGAGAATCGGCGTTTCTAGGCGCGGCCTGTGCGGGAGTTGCCCTCAAAAATGCGGAAGTCGGGCATCAACGCAAGCTCTAACACTGTGAGCTTGGGCTGAAAACTAAGGTCACGCGGGTCCGACTTTGTTTTTTTATATTTTCATTTCAGAGACCGTGGCTAATGGAAGCCATTTTCGGAAGGCGCCGGTTGCAAGTTGACCTTGTTGACCATGATCTCGCTCTTCACCATGCCTTAAGAGGTCGTTGAGAGGCTTTCTGGTTAGTGCTCGACGATGATGTGAGCGCTCACTCGACGTACAGAAGGCTATCTTGATGGAATGTTTGCTGCAACAAATGCAATCGAGGGTCACCATCGGGACGAGTCTCATTGGCTAGAGACCCATTTTCTGGAAAAAGCTTCTTTTTCATTTTTTTGCGGAGAAGATGGCGGTGGAAAGAAGGGATTTCCTAAGCACGAGCCTTTGCCAACACAAGGAATGAAAAATATATTTAGGCAAAAAATGGAGGCCATGAAAAAGAAGAAAGAGAAGACAAAGAGCAACACTCTTCTCGCACTCTGGAATGCGAGCCAAGAGTCCAAGTCTTCTTCCCGATCTTTTGACCGGCCCGGCTGAACAGACACACACAAAAAAAAAAAAAAAAAAAGTCGAGAGTCGACCTCGTCTGACTAACTCGACTCGAGACACTTCCGAAGCCAGCAAGAAGGTCTTTCTTCTTTCTGTCCGCCAGTCCGCTCGAAAGCCTGTGTGTTGCTCTTTCGGTACTTGGTCTCCTTCTCTCTCTTCTTGTGGACCACCATCACATCTAAACTCTCTTCCAGCTCCTTGCACGAAGAGACTCTTTCGGTCACTACCTACCACATCGACGTCACTTTTCGCAGGCTCGCACATTACACCACCCTCTCGTGACGCAAAGTTGGTCTAGACATTTACGTCTTTCGCTGAGAGTCGTCTCTCGCAACTCCCAAAAGGTTAAGGAGGATCCGTGTTTAGAACCACTCCTTCCAACACCTCATACATACCAAGATCGCACAAAATGGCACAGGAGCAGCCCGACGCCGCCATCACCCAGGCACCTGCCCCAGAGGGTGTCGACGCAGTCGAGATAGACGAGTCGCTTCAGCCTTTCGAGATCAGCCTCTACCTCCCCAAGCGGCCCCTCATCCCTTCCGCAGCCGCCGCTGCAAATGGATTGCCCGAGACGCCTTCGCCCCTCAAGGTCGCCGTGACACCACAGGAGACCCTCAACGACCTCCGCGTCACCATCACAGACAGCCCAGAGGGTTACTGGCTCGGCGCCTTCTGCTTCCGCAAGCCTCTCGCCGGTGCCACCTCGACCGGTAAGGGGGCCAAGGTGCAGCTCAGCGAGCGTGTTCCAGAATGGACCGAGCTCCGCGAGATTTTCCAAGACGTTCCCAAGGACAAGCGCGAGCTTCACGTCACCCATGTTGCCTTCAACGAGGCCGATGCCCGCGCACATGTTCAGCGTCTCCGTGATCTGCTCAGCGGTGGTGCTGCTGACCCAAGTGCTATCGGCGTCGATGCTGCTCTCAGTGTTCAGGATGCCGTCAGGAATCCGCAGGAGTGGGAGAACGACAGCGCTCGTCACAACGGAAACGGCCGCGCTGCCGCCAAGAAGGGCGTCGACGAGGCTGCCGAGCAAGAGAACCAGCTCCCTCTTGCCGACTGGCAAGGCTGGCCGGCTGTCACAGCCGTCGATCTCATCCCACAGGTGGCTCGACGACCCCGTCAGCTTCCTCTCTGCCTCCGCCAACTCTCGCTCGCATCCTGGAACCCCCCACCGCAGCACTGCAAGCTCAATGGACACCTTCTCTACCTCCAGGTCGGCACGCTTGAAGGCGAGGTCATCTTCATCACTGCTTCCACCCATGGATTCTACGTCAACCGCTCGTCCGGTGCTCGATTCGACCCTTCGCCCCGCGCTGCTGGCCAGGACTTTGCCTCTTGCTCGCTCTTTGACCTCCTCTGCGGTTTCTCGCCCCTCTTCCTTTCCACCTTCTCCAAGCTCTTCAACGATCCCCTCTCGTCGCGCGACTACTTCTCGGCTGTCCCCGTCACCAACGCATTGCCCGCCTTCCCCTGGCTCGCTCGCATCCACACCCACAATGCCGACCCACTTCGGTCTCAGGCCGCTTTCCTCCTCACAGGCGCTACTTCAGCCGACACTCTCGAGGGCACCAGGGACTGGAACGACGAGCTGCAGTCCGCCCGAGAGCTGCCTCGCACTACGCTTCCCGAGCGACTCATGCGAGACCGCGTTCTCAACCGCATCTACTCGGAGTTCACTCAAGCTGCCGCTCGCGCCATTCCCAAGGTCGCCGCAGGTGAGGTGCAGGCCATGAACCCCATGGACAAGCGCGATGCTCAGATGTTCATCATCAACAACCTCTTCATCTCCAAGGGTGCCGACGGCGTCGACCTCTACCCTCACATGGGTGGTGACGAGGCCGCACACGTAGCCGTAGGAAAGGACATTCAGGGTGTCAAGACGCTCAACAGCCTCGACGTTGGCGGTCTCTGCCTCCTTGGTACCATTGTTGTCGACTGGAAGGGTGAGCGATGGGTGGCCCAGAGCGTCGTCCCCGGTCTTTTCCGAAGGCGTGACGACACTGACGCCGAGCTCGACGCTGCCGAGTCCAAGGCTGAGGTGGGTGACGACGATGCTGCCGACAAGAAGGCCGTCGAGCCCAAGGAGAGCAAGTCGGGCAAGGCCGACCTCAACGACGACACTCAAGTCGTCTACGGCGGTGTTGAGGGTCCCGAAGTCATCCGTGACAACGCTGCTTTCCACAAGCTTTTCAACCAGGTCGCTCAAACGCTTCACCTCAACGAACACGACGTCGAGGATGCCAACGGCAAGAAGCACCCTCTCTGGCTCAGTGTCGACTCCAAGGGTCTCCGAGGCGCCGACGGCCGCAGGTACGTGCTTGATCTTGCCCGTCTCAACCCCGTCGACATCAACTGGCTTGAGAACGACATTGTTGGAGCTGTCCACGGCGGTGAGCAATCCACCAAAAATGAGGCTCGCTATCCGCACCGCATGACCCTGTTGCGTCCCGAGCTCCTCGAGATCTACTGGGACAGCGAATTCCGCAAGTGGGCCCGCGCAAAGCTCACTGCTCGCCAGGAGGCCAAGGCCGCCAAGGAGGCTGAAGCTAAGGAGGCCGAAGGCAAGGAAGATGGCGAAAAGGTAGAGGCCGCTGAGACCGAGGAGGAGCCTGAGCGTCTCGACTCATCCGAGTTCAAGCTGACCTTCAACCCTGACGCCTTTGTCGAGTTCAAGGTGGCCGATGCCTCGGTCGAGGACGGCTCCAAGGTCATCACTCCCATCACCGACGAGTCTGATGCCAGCATTGCAGCTGTTCGCCAGGCCTCCGACTTCCTCCGCAAGGTTGCCATCCCTCGCTTCGTCACCGATGTGGCTGCTGGTCTCTTCACCGCTGCTGATGGTGCTGCACTGAGCCGCCAGATGCACGCTCGCGGTATCAACATCCGATACCTGGGCTACGTCGCCCGTCTCTGTGCCGCTGAGGCCAAGGTAGAGCTGGACCAAGACCTCATCAAGAAGGCCGGCCCTGGCCACGAGGGCTTCCTCAACACCTTCCGACTGACCGTGTTGCAGGAGATGGTACTCCGAGCAAGCAAGCGCATCCTGCGTGAACTCATCCGCGACGTTGAGCAGACCAACGTTGCGGCTTGCGTCTCCCACTTCCTCAACTGCCTCGTCGGCGACAAGGTCAACGCCAGCCCCGAGGCTCGTCCCGTTTCTTCGCCCCTTTCGGATGCAACCGATGCCGAGTGGACCAAGCTGACACCCGAGTCGCTCAAGGAGAAGCTCACCGCCGAGATCCGCAAGCGCTTCCGTTTCGAGCTGCCCGCCTCCTTCTTTGATCAGGAGCTGCGACGTGCTCAGCTGCTTCGTGAGGTTGCTCTGCGCACGGGTATCCAGCTCAAGCTGCAGGACTACGTGCTGGAAGGCAAGCTGGCCGAAGTAGATGGTGCCGTCTCTGATGACTCGCATGGTGAGTCGCAGGCCAACGGTCACGCTAAGGAGAACAGCGCCGCTAGTAAGAAGAACAAGGGCAAAAAGAAGGGCAGCAACGAGCAGAATGGTGCCAAGAAGGCCAACGGTGCCGCTGTTGCCGATAAGAAGCCCGTCAAGGCAGCTCGCTCGACGAGCTTTGAGGCTGAGGACATTGTCAACCTGGTGCCTGTAGTCAAGGACTCGACACCCAAGAGCACATTGGCCGAGGAGGCATTCGAGGCTGGAAGGATCTCGATCAGCCGCGGTGACCGCGACCTCGGATTGGAGCTGATGCTCGAGGGCGTCAGCTTCCACGAGCAGGTGTACGGTCTAGTGCACCCCGAGGTGGCTCGATGCTATGCACTGTTTGCTACCATCGTACACCACCTTGCCGGTATGGTGGCCATGGAGCGTGCAGAGCTGATCAACCAGGCCAAGTCGGAGAACAAGGAGATCACCGAGGCGGACCTTCCAGTTGTCAACGAGCACGTTAGCATGGCCAACGCCGTTCGGTACCAGAGGCAAGCTGTGACGGTCTCTGAGCGCACGCTCGGCTTGGATCACCCAGAGACACTCAACCACTATATGAATTTGGCCGTCCTGGAGCGATCTGCCGGCAACACGCGTGAGTCGTTGCTCTGCCAGCGCCGAGTGCTCGAGCTCTGGAGTTTGCTGTACGGCCAGGAGCACCCTGACTGCATCAACGCGCTCTCCAACGTGGCGCTGACACTTCAGAACGCTAGGTTGTTCGAAGCATCCCTGCGTGTCTACCGATCGGCTCACGAACTGGCGCTCTCGCTGTTTGGCGCTGACAGCATCCACACTGCCAACTTGGCGCACGAGCTCAGTCAGGCATACACGCTGGCTGGTGATCTCAAGACCGCCCTGGCTGTCGAGAAGGAGGCCTGGCGCGTGTTCGAGGAGAGACTGGGTAAGGAAGACGCTCAGACCAAGGAGAGCGAGGCGTTTTGCCTGAGCCTGGCCGCTTCGGCAGTGCGAGTAGCTAAGCTGGAGAAGGAGGCAAGCGCACGTGAAGCTCGTCAGGGTGTATTTGGATTGCCCAACGTAAGACGTGGTAACGCTGCACCAAGTGGCATTGTACCGAGTGCCACACGCGCGGGTGGGGCTGGAGCCAACGGTAACTCGGGCAAATCGCTCGACGAGATTGTTCGCTTCATTCAGGGCGGGTCGAACGGTACACCCGGCAAGGCCAAAGGAAAGAGCAAGGCGGGACGCAAGTAAGCCTGGCATCAAGACAGCCTCATAGACATGGGATAGGAAAGGATGATGATCTATGAGAACAAAACAGCAGCAGCAGCAGCAGCAGCATATCACAAAATCCAAATGTCTTGTACGAATACATGCAGGACGACGATGTTAGTATCGTCCCATGAAAAGAATCGCACCACCTCTTTTACAGTTTTACCTTTATTATGGGTGCGAAGGCGGAATGTGAGGTGTTGATGTTGGTAGAGGGTGGTGCGATGTGGCAGTGCCCGTAGGAGCGAGAGTGGGCCGATGAAGACAGGAGATTAGGGCGGTACTGTGTCGAATTGTGGGGTAAGTTGAGACCTTTTTGTCGAGTCGAGGGTCGGATGTGGCCTGACACGAGGTGATGGACCCTGAGAAGCTCTGTGTCGAACCCCACAGTTGTCACGGCAAATGAACCAGAAGAAGGGATCAAGACCGGGTCAGCTGGCGGGAGTTTTGTGTAATCTAATGACGAAGACACGCCACCAAGGTCGGCTTGTGTGCTGCTCCGGCTATGGGGACAAAAAGACGTCCCATAACCGACGGTGACATATACAGTCAAAAGGGCATGTTCGGCTGTTCTCCTCATGGATATCGGCGATACACCGAATCGCAATTTTCCACCATGTCAACGCTGATTACAACCAAGAAGAGAGGTTGTGTGTGTGTGTGTGTGTGTGTGTGTGTGTGTGTGTGTGTGCTGCTGGTTGCGGTTTGTGTCGGTTTCAGAAGCTGCAAGCAAGAGAGTGTCCCTTGCCTGTGCAAAATTCAAAACTCAGACAGAGATGTGTGTCGGCGGGTTGACGAGTTGAAATGAGTGCTGACACTTTGCAGCTTCGCCAGAAGAAAAGAAAGGGAATGAATACAGATATGACAAGCATCTGTTGCTTCGCCTAGCTACTCGGTCACACTCCAGCAAGTCCATTTGGCACAAACGGTATTTGCGGACCACCAAAGGCGCAGACGAAGACCGCGATGCTTTGAATGGCAAAAGAGAGGCTCTACAAGCGAGTCGTTTGCAGAGCGTAAGAAATTCGCCCCGAAATTTAGCCCGATTTAGACACACGCACAAAAGGACGCGGCTGTGTCCTGTCTCTCTTGTCGATTTGGATATGGAAAGAGGCACACAGGCGGTGGACCAAAGTGGCCCCACTTTCTTTGCCCTTTTTTTTTTTTTTCTTCTTTTTTTTTGGTGCTGATCGCACACGACCGGTTGACCGCCCACGCGAACGCGCCTCTCTCTCTCCCTCGACACGTAAAAATTCAAAAGGTACAGCGCCACAAGAGCAATTTTTTTGGGGAAAATGATTCACTTTGCCGTACGCTCTGTGCTCTTGCGCTTGTGCTTGTTCTTGAATTCTTCTCAAAATTCACAAAAAAAAAAAAAAAAGAAAAGCTTCTTCTTTACTGTATATCTCGTTAGCCAATCCGATAGCACACAGACAGACACCACATCTCTCTCTCTCAGAGTGGGAGCGAGAACAGAAGCCGCTGCTGCCTCTCGACGATCCTTTCCTCTCTGCCTGCCTGCACTTGCACACACACACACTACTCTCTCTCTCTCTCTCTCTCTGTTGGTCTCTTTCTCTCCCTCTCCCTCTCCCTCTCTCCGTGTTCCTTGTGTCCTGTCACACGCCGCTTTGCTGCACCTGCCAGTCCGTTCCTTTTCTTCGACGCAAAAGTGCCTCTGCCGCAATCATCAGTGGTGCCACTCTTCCCCCTTCCTCTCACTTTTACCTTCTCTTCATCATCATCTTCATCACCACCTCTTCGCAGGCGAGCATCTCTATCCTTCCCCACATCCAAGTGGATCATTGAAGGATCGCTTGCTCTTCGTGTTGCGTCGATCCCACCGCTTTCTCGAGCTTCCCTAACCACCTCGAGCTCAGAAAACAACAAGGACCGACTCAACTCCGTCCATCTTTCTCAAAACCGCATTCGTTTGCTGGTTTCTTTGCCAAAGCCTTCTCAACTTGGCTTGCTGGTTTCAACCTTCGGATTACGCTTCGCTTTCTTCTGCAAAACCTCTCCCCTCCGCCATAACGATCACTGGATTGCAGATAACGATTTTAGGCAAACCCGAATCTTCTCCTACGCCCCCTCTTCCATCGACGTGCTAATCTTGGATTCGTTGGTCTACCCCTTGTAAATTCCGTCTCTCAGCATTGTCGTTTCAACTCGGCTCTCTCTCTCTCTCTCTCTCTCTCTCTCTCTCTCTCTCTCTCTCTTCCCCTCAAAAACCTCCTTGTGATCCTTGATCGTCGACTTTCCACCTCGCAAGCAGCTTCGGCTCGCCATCTAGTCGTCAGCCACCATGTCGTCCGCTTCGGCTTCCTCGTATACCAGCGGTTCCTCTTCCATCGGCATCACCGCTCAGCCCCTCTCCCTGCCCAAGGTCATGCTCAGACGCTTGGCTCGCGCTGCTTCCCAGAACCCCATCGAGGTCATCGTCACCATCTTCATCATTGTCACCCTCGCCTACTTTCAGCTTCTCCATGCTGTCACCCACTCCAACTTTTTCGAGCCCATCTCCATCGAGGCTACCAGCCTCGCTTCCAGTTCCTCGTCCGGTCTCTTCAAGTGGGCAGGTGCCGGTAACAACGACGCCGCCCCCGCACCAAACACTGCAGCCACTCTCACCTCTGTTCACAACGATGCCGACACCGTCTACGTTCGAAAAGCCGGTGCTGCCAACATCTGGCAGCCTCTCAGCCAGCTTTCTCACAACGGTGCCGAGGTCGCAGCTACCCAAGTCGACTCTTCGTCACACACCTTCTTCGTCGAGCCTGTCCTCCTCACCAGCGCAAGGGAATCCTACATGGCCTCTCAGATTCAGGACGCCATTCTCCCTGCCCTCTCACATAACCTTGTCAACAATCTCGTCGGTCGCAATTCTGCTGCTACCTTGATCAAGGACGACGACTCGCAGCACTCGGCCTACGTTTTCGCAAAGACCTTTGCTGACACTTCGGCTGCTGCGTCCAGCTCTGCCAGCACCGCTGCCGACGAAGCTGTCCTTCGCAACGAATTCCTCGGCAACGTCGTCGATCCATCGCTCCTTTCCAAGTCGCTCTCCAACGCCGTCAACTCGGTACCCCGTCCTGCCACCGTCGCCAAAGCTTCCGCTGCAGAGCTCAACGAGCTTTACGACGGTCTTCGTGTCATTCCTCTTGTCCCGGATGGCGAGTTCAACCCGTACGCACCCAACAACCTCAAGGGAAAGCGCGGTGCCATGGGCAACAACGAGGAGATTCAGCGTATCCGTTGGATGGCTTACGCCGTCAAGGCACTCGTCATTCGTTTCTGGGCTCTGCTCAAGAAAGCCGATTCCGCCGACATCTTTGTCATGCTCTCGGCCTACATTCTGATGCACGGCACCTTTGTCAACCTCTTCCTCTCGATGCGCAAGTTTGGCAGCAACTTTTGGCTCGGCGCTTCCGTCCTCATGTCGTCCATCTTTGCTTTCCTCCTGGCCATCACCTTCGCCTACCTCCTCGGTGTCACGGTCGACCCCATCTGCCTCTCCGAAGCGCTGCCCTTCCTCGTCATCCTCGTCGGATTCGAAAAACCTTACCTGCTAACGCGTGCCATCTTCACTCACCCCGAGATTACTCCTTCGGCCAACGTACTCAGCAACAAGGAGCGCTCCGAGCTCATCCTCAGCAACCTTGACCACGCTGCTAAGCCCGAGATCGGTACTCTTGGCAAATCCCCAGCTGCGGCTACCAACGGCGCTGCTGCCATGTCGCGCGAGGAATCTTTCGTCCGTGCCTTGACCGAGCGACTCAAGAGCGAGGACAGCCTGCGCTGGGCCGAGCCGACTCCCATGCCCGCGCACGAGATCGTTGTTTCGGCTGTCAACCGTGTCGGCGTCCCCATCATCCGCGACTACCTCATCGAGATCGCTGTCATGGCCGTTGGCGCCACCAGCGGTGTCAGCGGTCTTCGCGAGTTTTGCCAACTTGCCGCTCTCATCCTGCTTTTCGACTGCATCTTCCTCTTTGCATTCTACGTCTCGATCCTCACCGTCATGGTCGAGGTGCACCGGATCAAGGTTAAGCGCGGCCTTCGCAAGCCCAAGCTCAGCGCCGAGCTCAGCTTAGACTCGGACTCGGCCCCTGCCAGCCCAACTTCCGACAGCTCGACTTCACGCGACTCAAGCCCTACGCCTTCCAGCCGTCCTCTTTGGAAGAAGGTTTGCCAGACTCTCTTTGGCTCGGCACCTTCCGAGAAGCGCCGCAAGTCCGAAAACCCTCTCGGACGTCTCAAGCTCCTCCTCATCACCTCGTTCCTCGTCTTGCACTCGTTCAACCTGATCTCGACCCTGACCAGGCAGTCGGCCATCACCCGTCACCACGCCACCTACGAGCCCTCGCCTTACCAGATTGTCGCTGAGCAGTCACCCATCTTTGGTCCCGCTGCTTCCTCTGCCATCGCTCCTCTCCTTGCTCAGCTCTCGCAGTCGCAGCCTGCCGACATTGACCTCGTTGCTCGCATCTCGGAGCCTACCATCCTCATTCTGCTCGAGGCCAACGAGTCGGTCTCTGCATCGCGCAGCGCTCTCGCCAGTGCCGCCCTCAACGCTTCTGGTGTCTATGCACAGATCACTTCTGCCGGAGTGCGACCTGTTCCCGTCGGCCGAGGCAGCTCGTCGCTTGCCGTTCTTGACAGCCTCATGAGCGGATGGACCATCATCGTCGGTGACCCCGTCATCAGCAAGTGGATGTCTCTGGCTCTTGGTATCAGCATCTTCCTGAATGCCTACCTGCTCAAGGGTATCGCTACCGGCAATGCCGCTCTGTCGGAAGGTAACGCGGCTGGCGCCGCCGCCTACGCCGCAGCTCGATTTATTGGCGCTCACCTCGACAGCGAAGCCAAGGCCATCGAGGAGCACAGCGAACGCAACCGCAGAAGATGGAGCTCTCGTGGCGAGAACGGCAGGCCGACCGTCCAGGTGCGTGGCAAGAGCGCAGATGAGATCTCGGATTACCACAGCAAGCTCGCTCAGATGTCGGCCGCTCACGCTTCGTCTCCTCTCTCCAAGCTCGCACGGGAGAACGACAAGCTGGCGTCCAAGGATGCTTCGGCTCAGGGCGCTGGTGTCAACGCTGTTCCTGCTGCGGCTGTCAAGCCCGATGCTATGGAGACCATCAAGAAGTCGGATGTTGCACCCAGCTCCGACGGTACCGGTGCCGTCGCTGCTCCCGAACAGCGTGGACAGCAGATTCGTCTCCAGGCTGCTACCTATGTTGGACCCGATGGTGAGGCGGTCATTCGACCTCTCGAGGAGCTTATCGACATCTATGCCGGCGGTGCTGGTGTCTTCTTCTTGACCGATGAGGAGATCATCACTCTCAGCCAGAACGGAAAGATCGCCGCCTACGCCTTGGAGAAGGTTCTTCAGGATCACGAACGCGCTGTTCGCGTGCGACGAGCGCTCGTCTCGCGTGCTTCGGCGACCAAGACGCTCGAGAGCTCACTCCTGCCTCACCGCGATTACGACTACGGAAAGGTCATGGGTGCTTGCTGCGAGAACGTGGTCGGTTACATGCCCATCCCGGTTGGTATCGCAGGTCCACTCAACATTGACGGACAGATCATGCCTATTCCCATGGCCACTACTGAAGGTACTCTGGTTGCTTCGACCTCGCGAGGATGCAAGGCTCTCAACGCTGGTGGTGGAGTGACGACAGTGTTGACGCAGGATGCCATGACTCGTGGACCCGCTCTCGAATTCCCCAGCGTTGTGCAGGCAGCCAAGGCCAAGCGATGGATCGACTCGCAGGAAGGTGCTTCCATCATCAAGGCTGCTTTCGACTCGACTTCTCGCTTTGCACGACTGTCGTCGCTGCGTTGTGTTCTTGCTGGCCGAACGCTCTACGTCCGATTTGCTACTTCGACCGGTGATGCTATGGGCATGAACATGATTTCCAAGGGTGTCGAGAAGGCGCTGGGCATGATGACCGAGGACTACTTCCCCGAGATGAAGGTCTTGTCGCTTTCGGGCAACTACTGCACGGATAAGAAGCCCGCCGCCATCAACTGGATCGAGGGACGTGGTAAGAGCGTTGTCGCTGAGGCTGTCGTGCCTGGTAATGTGGTCAAGTCGGTGCTCAAGTGCAACGTTCGTGATTTGGTCAACCTCAACAACAAGAAGAACCTGATCGGTTCGGCCATGGCTGGATCCGTCGGTGGATTCAACGCCCACGCTGCCAACATTTTGACTGCCATCTACCTTGCTACGGGTCAGGATCCAGCTCAGAACGTCGAATCGTCCAACTGTATTACGCTCATGGAAGCCATCAACGACGATCAGGATCTGCTGATCACTGTCTCGATGCCCAGCATTGAAGTCGGTACCGTTGGTGGAGGAACTGTGCTGCCACCACAGCGATCGATGCTCGAGATGATGGGAATCGCCGGCGCACACTCGTCTACGCCAGGTGCCAACGCGCAGAGACTGGCGCGTATCATTGCAGCTTCAGTCATGGCTGGTGAGCTGTCCCTTATGGGTGCTCTCTGCGCAGGACACTTGATCCAGGCGCACATGAAGCACAACCGCTCCGTGCCTTCGACACCAGGTACCATGACACCTTTGCCGAGACCAGAGACACCCAAGCACTTTGCTGCCTCGATGACACCGCTCGTTGCCCCACCGGTGGGACAGTCGAATCGTGGCTCGCCAACGGGTACACGGACCATGTCGATGACCAATTTGAGCATTCCTGCGTCCGACAGCACTGGACGGGCTGCTTCGCTTTCGCAGAATCAGTGAATGCAAGCCTGACCCGCACACACAAACACACACACGCACGCACACATACACACACACACACACACACACACTTTTGTTTTTGTAAATATCATACATACGCATCAAGTCATACACAAAGAAAGAACTATCGATTCATCCGCGCATCGTTCGGACTTGAAGCCGGTTTCGGTGGCGTTGTTGTGCTTTCTTCCCTTAATGACCGAATCCGTGAGCGGAAGAGAGGCTATCGGTGCCAACTTTGGAATGATCTTTGAGCTGAGGAGCGCTTTCGTAGACGATGTTTTGGGGAGCCTGACGTGTGTAACCTGAAGATTTTCCTTTGAAACCCAAGAATTGGATTCCTGAATGGTCTCCTCCGAGACTAGATTCTATGAAGATTGTGACCGAGTCTGTGTTTGACCATTTGACGGGGGCTAGGGGGAAGGAGATGATTTGGGAAGTGTCGGAGATTGTGGGGATGCTGTTGAGGGTGGTGGTGATTTTGTTGGGGGTAAGGGAGGGGAGGTCATCGAAGGATATGGATGATTCTGGGAGGTTTTTGTAGAGTTTTATGGATTCAGGTGTGAAGGGAGGATTGGGAGAAGGACGGAAGAGGAGAGTTGATAATTTGACGGAAGAGGTGAAGGGGATATGGATGATTAGTTGATCATCGGCATCGGATACGAGTTCGGGGAGCGGGTCGAGTCTTCGATCCCATGGTTTGAAGATCGAAGCGCCACTGCCGGGGACGGTCTCGTTAAGGGTGAGGATGCGGTCTCGATCGATACTGGAATAGAGAAGATCTTGATCTCCCTACCGTTCGCCCATATGAGAGTCAAAAATGTACACATACAGTAGATAGAGAGAGATTAGTGGTGATGCAACAAACGTGGCTGAAAGAAGAGGTTGCGAGGAGATACATACCTCATCGGGCTTGACATGAGAATCATCATCATGATGATGATCGTGTCCACAGGGACCAGAGTGCGAGTGATTGTGCGACATGGTTCTGTCTCTTGGCAATGGGGTCAAAGTGACGGTTGAATGGAGTTGACAAGGTCGGTGGTGGTGGTGGTCCTTGCACAGCAAAAAATGTGTGTGTGTATGTGGAGAAAGGGGGGAGAATCTCGGAAGTCGGAGAAAAGGCACCTCTCGTCCGTGTACCAATCCATTGGTCATAGACGACGTTCAAAGGTTCCACTTCTCTTTCTCGCTCTCGAACACAAGTCATCCCCAACCCGCAATACCTTGTCTCGATGAGATTGCAAAGCTATACAGTGCTATAAGACCGTTCGCGGTGAGGTCAGGCGAAACTTACCACCACATAGTGTCCTGGTCGGCCGTGACCACCGGCCCCAAGAGGTCCAAGGGCCAAGTACCGCGGTGAGCGCTCAAACCGCTTCCCTTGTTACGTACGAAGAACTCTTCTCTTCTTTCAACATAATGAGCTCAACTGAAGCTAGTTGCATGACAAAACAGATCGACTCGTCTCGGCAAAACTGGGCTCTGTTAGAGACACGAGAGAGGCAAACTTTGTCATGCAAGCGAAAGCTTCCATTCTGCACCAAATTGGCATTGTTTTTTCGCCGAGCGGCGATTCAAAATACTTTCGCGCTCACTTCAAAAGGTTTTCCGCCGGCGATGCATTGCAGATCAACACCTCTCATGCAACCTGTACGCACATGCTCGTTTATCATCGTACAGCATCTTTTGGGCTATTTTCGGTGCTTCGACGCTTTTCCCTTGCTCGTGTGAGGATGATCGCCGGACACAAGGCATCGCATTGGGGTGTCAAGTGATGGGAGAAAGAAAGAGAGTAAAAAAATGGCCTTAGACTCGTGCACGCCCGGACCGTCGGGGTGCCATTGTTGTCTTGCCTGCAGATCTGCGCACTTCCGAAGTCGGGAAACAACAGCCCCTTTCAGCTGCATGGTCTACCCACCCACCCCTTGTCACTGGTGGGACATATGCGACCGTCACACAGGGAAGCTTATGAGGTAGGGTCAGCGCTGTCCCCGCAATGTTGGACTCGTACAAATACCGAGACTTTTCGTACCACCATCTCAATCGTTTTCCCCTTGTTTCCCTTTCTACCTCGTCACCATTACTCTTTTCCTGCTTATCTTTCCCTTTCCAGCCCGCTACCCGCTCAAGGTGTCCCTTGATTGCATCCAACACAGCTCGTCAGCATCCTGTCCACCGCATACATTCTCTCATCATGGTCCGACTTCTCACCTACCTCGCCACCACCGTTCTGGCCTTGTCTGCTACCGTCTTTGCCCAAGCGTCCAATGACGATCCACGCGGCAAGATCCTATATGTCAACTATCCATCGTGTGATCACTGGAAATGCCAAGTAATCTGGCACCCTAACCAGTCGGTTTACGTCAATTGGCTCAACGCACCCGCTGGAGGCCTCAAAATCCAGCTCGTGCCCGAGGAAGGCACTACGGGCCTGAAGACCTACACCATCACCGACAAAGTCGGAAGCATTCACGGCTGGAAAGATAAGAAGTGCAACGACATGGGAATCGGTGCCAAGTGCGGTCGATTCGATTGGACAGTACCTTCCAACGTCAAGGAAGGCAAGTACGAGGTGGTGGTGACGAGCTTGGCTCAGCCTCAACATGTGGGTTACACCGATACCGTAGTGATCAAGAAAAGTGGAAAGAAGGGAAAGAGACACGCCGTCGAGAGGTTGCAGGAATAAGGTGTTCAGTAGTAAAGAGGTAGTTTTTTTTTTCGCTTTCAAGGCATCCTTTGCATAGACATAATTCGCATTCAGCATCATTTCTTCCTACAGTACAGCATGGTTACTTTTGTTTTTCTCTTCTTTGACATGTTCAATTCAGCAGTTTTCCAATTCGCTATGTCACAGCGTTGAAGATAATATGACGAGGATGTAAAGTGTACCCACAGTTCCACTGCCTACCCCACTGCATCGCGCTGCGTTTGCACAGCCCGTGGGGGGAAAGGCCTGCTCTTCCAACGACGTTGTACAGTTGTCGGGCGTCCAGGTTCCCCACCGGGTGGGTCTTTGCTACGCTGACGACTCTGCAGTTGAAGGCCATATAAGAGCCCCTTTCGCATACTTGACCGTCTGTCCTTTCGACATCTCAGACACCCTTTCTGTCGACATATCAGACACCCTTTCTCTCGACACTTTTGCTCTCATCGATATGGTTTGCCTCTTTTCCATTCTCAGCACCACTGTTTTCCTGGCCACTCTGACGGTCGCGGACCAGTCTGACCCTTACTTCTCCTCCCCGGCTTCGGGAGCTTCATGGAAATCAGGTGATCATGTCTTCTATGAATGGCGCAATGCTCCTCGTGGTCAAGGTGATATCTACCTCTATCCGGTGGACTGGCCAAGCTACGGTATAAGCGTCGCCACAAACATCAAAAGCAGGTTCGTCTCCAGACGTGATGGATACTGCGACGGAGGTGTCAACAAGGAACCTTGCGCACGCTACAGCTGGGTCGTTCCCGCCGATATTGAATCTGGAAGCTATTTTGCCGTGCTAAACCAGAAAGGAGACGAAATTATCCATTCTGACGAATTCTTGATCAATTGATCAAGGCCACATAAGCCTCTCCCCTTGCCACACTTCCCTTGCGAAACGTCCACAAATGTGTGGCATTCCTTTTTGTCTGGTCTTTCCTTGCGAATCAAGATTCCTTGTCTCTTGCTCGTCTCCATTGCAATCGAATCAAATGTTTTGCTTTCCTTTGGCCTCGTTGTGAAGTCATGCTGGTTTTGCCGCACTTTGACAAGCCCAGTGTGAGACAGGCGACTAGATATCCTCTCAGGTCTGCGCTATTGCGCCCATTAACTTCATCTGGGTGTGAATCGTTGGCGTGGACCGATGCCACGTCCTGTTGCCCCGACCCTGCTGGCTATCACGTAAAGTGGGACGCAAGAGATGGTCCCACGATCCCACTGTCTACCCACTGAATCGTCCCGCTCAAGCTGCACTTTATACAACCTGTTGAGAGGAGGCTGTGCACAATGGAGCTCAGTCGCTATACGTATCAAACGTTCTCACTAGCTGCGTCTTTGCTACGCTGACGACTCTGTCCTGACCGCGGTTGAAAGCTGTAGCCACTCATCTTTTTAAGCGCTTGATTGTCTACCTCTTCAACAACTCAGACATGGTTTCTTTCGACACCTTTTGCTCTCATCAAGATGGTTTCCCTCTTTGCCACCCTCTGCGCGGCCGTTCTCCTGGCCGTTCTGACCGTTGCTGACTCCGACAAGCCTGATCATCCTTTCTACATCTCCTCGCCAAATAGCAAGTCTGTCTGGCATCGTAAGGATCATGTCTTCTTCGAGTGGCGCAATCCTCCCAATGGCGAGGTAGCGCTCTATCTCATCTCCGCTCCGACAGGACCTGTGGCTAAGGATATAACCGTTACTAAAAACGCCAAAAGCAGGTTCACTGGAAAAACTGATGGGTACTGCGACCCAGGCGACAAGCACGAACCTTGCGCACGCTACAATTGGATCTTTGACCAAGATACTCCAAGTGGAAGCTATCAAGCCCTTTTCGACTTCAATGATGGGCAATCCATTTACGTGTCTGATGCGTTCAGCCTCGTTTCATAAGGTCACACGAGCCTCATTCTGTATCATGCAATGGCCACGGTAAGAAAGCGTCCACGAACAAGTAGCACTCGAGTTCAATCAAATCTCTCTTTGCGAATAAAAAATCGATGTCTGCTTTTGCTCCTTTCCGTTGTGATTGAATGAAATACTTCACTTTCTTTGGCCTCGACGTGAGACTATGGTACTGCATTGCTCGCTCTTTGACAAGCTTCTCGTTGTTTCTGAAGCAGTGTGGGACAGGCACCTAGGCAACCCACCTCCTTTCAGGTTTCCAATATCGCGCCCCTGACCTTATTTGCAGTCACACATTGTTGGTGTGGGCCGTCCCATCCTGTTGTCTCGACCGTGCCAGATGGCCCACAGATGATGTTACCAAGTGTGGCACTTTCCCACCGGATCGAGCCTGAGCGGGATACCATGACGTGCTTTGCTCAGTAAGTGGTGGGGAGACACATCAGTCCTCAACAACGATCAGTGGCTGTGCTAATGAAGTGGTTCCCCCTCGTTCCCATCCTCGTCCCCACCTGACGAGCTTTTGCCAGAGCAACCAAGCTCTTTCACTGTGGCTATGGAAACGGTGGCGAGCGAGGTTGAAAGCTATATAAACTTAACTTTTCCAGCTCTTACTCGTCTACTTTTCGACATCAAAGCCTTTTCACTCAACAATTCTCTTACTCTCTCACATTCATACACTCGTACACTCTTACTCTTATCAAGATGGTTCGCATCATCAACACCCTCTCTGTCGCCGTTCTGGTGGTCGCTATGAGCGTCTCTGCTCTGCCCTACTACTCTGGCGATTCCAACGACCAGGGACCTGGCAACTACGACCCCGCCACGCTCCCCTACTTCTCTTCACCCAAAGCAAGTTCTGTAGGTGAATCGGGTGCCCAATTCGTCTTCAATTGGCGCAACGCTCCCGAAGGAACTGTGAAAATCTATGTAGTGCCTGCCAAGGATGGACCCCACTTCGATCCGGTTGAAGCCTTCGAAAGTGTTGACGCCAGAAATGGAAACAGCAACTGCCAATGCGATCGTGGCCCGGAGAACCAAGCGTGCGGACGTGCCGTCTGGACTGTTCCTGATTTCCTGCCTACTGGAAAGTACCAGGCAATCCTGCAGCTCAACCACGCGCCTTCCATTGGGCCTTCCTACTCTGACGAGTTTACCATCAAGAAGAATACCAATGAATATGGCGGAGACGACGATGACGACAACGACGGTGATGACGACGACGACGACGATGATGACGATGACGATGACGACCGCCATCGCCAGAGCAGACTTTACGGTACCAAGCAGGGTTACGTTAACAGCGACGTCACTGCTTAAGCTTGCGTGCCGCCGAATGCTCAAATACCTCAACGAGTTGGTAAATGCCTAGCACTTAACCGCGGACCAGTATAACGTCGCTTCATATCGTTACTTTCCTGACGCTGTCACGCGTTCTTTGACGAACACAACCTTTCATGCTCTCTCGTAGCATCTCTCGAATCTTCTTCATGTCGCCTCCCTTATCAAGTTTTTTCTCTCGCATTTTATCTCTTTCCACCCTTATGATTGAATGAATTGCTTCAGATAGTTTTGGTTTGTGGTGCTGCTGCGTTGCGGCAAGCCTTTCATGTGTGCTTAAGGCTAGTAGTGTAGAACGATGTCAGAAGTGCTCGCTGCCTCGTCCAGGTCTGTGACAGAAGTGCTCGCTGCCTCGCCCAGTTCTTCGGTTGGAGTGCAAGTCCGTTTTTTGGGCTGGTACCTTGGCCGTCTATCCTGCCTTTCTTCAGCGTGTTGCGTACTCACCCCACCAGTCCTCCAAGGTAAAGCTGAGAGGCCGTGCAAGAGCCAACGGTGGGGATCCTTGAAGTACGGTGGAGCCCAGTGGCTGTGCGTGTGAAGCGTGTCCCGCTGAGGGATCCTACGACGCCTTTTGTGATGGGGATTGAAAGCTATAAAGTCTCCTCCGTTTGGATTCTTCACCTTCAATGTTTACTGTATAGCACAGTATCTTTGTCATCCCATCTTGTCTTCAATTCTCTCATTCCTATCAACAAGATGGCCCGTTTCTTCAACATGCTCTTTTCCACAGCGATTGTAGCCGCTATGAGCGTCGCTGCTCTCCCCGCTGGCTCCGACCAGAACCCCGAGGGCATCTACTTTTCTTACCCTACGAGCACGGCCAAATGGCACGACGGTGCCAAAGTTTACTTTAGCTGGCGTAACGCTCCTGTCGGAAATGTCCAGCTCTCGGTTGTTCCTGCCCCGAATGGACCTAACGTCCCTCCGGTCATCGTCGCTAAGAAACTTGTCGCCAGGATCAAAAACGAAAACGGCCAATGTGATGGAGGCCCGGAGAATCCACCTTGTGGGCGCTGCACTTGGGAAGTTTATACCGGTGACCCCAAAAAGCCTTTCCCGACTGGAAGCTACCGAGCCGAACTAGTTGTCGAAGGGTCCAACGAAAAGATCTACTCTGACGTTTTCACCATCGAAGCCGACTCGTAAATCTATCCTAATATCATCCTGGGCAATGCTTGCAATCTTGAATCGTCGACAGGCGGTAAACACTCAGTCTCGCATTGTTTCTCAACCTTTATCGCATTGCATCGTTACTGTCATGACTCTTTTCAGCCTTCCTCTTCTCTCGCGTCAGCCTCGAACCTTCTTTCGAATATGTTTCATTTGCTTCTATCCTCCGCGCGATGATCGAATGAAGTGGTTCAGGTCGTTCTAGCCCCAATGTAAAGTGGGTGTCCATGCAGCAGCGTTGTGCGGCCAAAACGTTCTCCTTGTGGGCAAAAGTGTGCGACAATGACGTGCGAAGCATGATCACGAGTCGTGGGTCTACAAAACGCTGTAGTGTGGACTTCATTTGGTGGCCCCAACCCACAAGCCCACTGAGGTGTAGAGAGTGAAACGGGAGGCCGGTCCACGACAAAGTGGCGTGTGTGAAGAGAATTATCAAGAGTCTTTGCCCCGCCGTCAACTCCTTTTTCGATGCAGGCCAAAAGCTTTATAATCTCCTCTGGTCCCTCGAAGTTTGCCTTTTGGCACTCCAACTCTTATCCGACTCACTTCCACTTTGTACGATGGCCCGCCTCGTCACCATCCTTTCCACCGTTGTCCTCATTGCCTCTTTGAGGGTCTCTTGCGAGCCTGACGATGTCAAATTCTCTCTCCCAACCGGTGGCACTTGGCATGTTGGTGACAGCCTCTTGTTTGAGTGGAGGAATGCTGCCGTCGGCAATGTAGGCATCGTGGTTCGTCCGGTTGCGAACACGCCTATTGCTCGAGTTGTGCCACCTATGGTAGTCACGACAGGTACTAAAGGCAGGTTCGTTGAAGGTGATCCCCCCTGCGATCGGGGCCCAGCGGACGAACCTTGCGCACGCTTCACTTGGGTCGTTGATGACAAGGATCCCGTGACTCAGACCAAGTCTCTCGAGACTGGACTATACGAAGCTGTTCTGGTCCTCGAACACGGCCATGTGGCCACATCCAAATCATTCACCATCGTCGTCTAGTCTTGCACAACGCTTTCTTATTCGGTGTTCAGTGATTCAAGTATCGACAAGTGGCTATCATTCCATGACTTCCCTGTGATTCTTCCTTTCAAGTAGATCAGACCTTAAGCTCTTCTGAGCTCTCCAAGTCTTTTCTCTCCTGTGTCTCTTCAACTCGACCCCGAGCTACGAAATAATGAAACCCTTTACTCTATTTTTCCGTGATATGAAAGTCATGCACGCAACCGGTGGTACCGAGGGCTGTGCGTTCCACCACCAGAGGTAGGAAGGGTCCCACATCTTGAAGGACAGCTTGCACCGCCATCATGTCGTTGTGGGAAGGGTCCCACACGTTGAAGGACAGCTTGTACCGCCATCATGTTATTGTGTGGCGATAAACGTTTTCCTTTTGCTAGCTGAGACTCTAGAAGTGTGCCAACCCCCTTCTGCGATCCAACTGTGAGTGCGAGGAAGTGCATCCAGTCCCACCCGATGGACTTTTGTCCTCTGCTTCTTTTGTGGCCAACAAAGCTACATAAGGTCGTACATTCTTGTCCTCGGTGGTCTGCTTTTCCGTATCCTACAGCCCTTTCTTCTTCTGCTTTTCTTTGTCCTCACCAAGTCATACCAAAGAGACGTCAAGATGGTCCGCGTCCTCAACATCCTCTTCAGCATCATTCCCGTGGCCGTCATGTACGTTGCAGCTGGTCCCACCACCTCCCCTCCCAAACTCTACTTCACTCATCCTCGTAAGTGGGATGTATGGCATATCGACAATGAAGTTACCATTGATTGGCGCAATGGCCCCGAGTCTCGTGTCGACATTGGACTAGTCTCTACTCAGACTCCGGATGCTACGCCCACTTGGATTGCTCCTAGTTATTCAGGCAGGTTTGACCCAGAAATGAAGGCCTGCAACCGAGGCAAGCTGAAAGAACCTTGCGCGACTTTCTGGTGGGTCCCTGAAGATGCATACGACCCTCCAGGATCCTAAGGTCGTGCTTCAGGAACCACCCAGAAATTCTTTTCTGACGAATTCACGATCGTTCCTAAGGGTGAATGAATGTCTCCTTGCGCGATATCGCCGTCTTAACCCTCAAGCCACGGCCTTGATTGCTTCGCATCGCGATCGTCGAGATCCTTCTGCAATCCCAGGTCAACTCCAGATCATGACTTATCACTTTCTCGTATCAATCCTCGAGCTCCTGTTCTTCTCCTCTGCGCTATGATCAGACAAATCGCGTCACGTGCTTTCGCTATCGACGTGGGACTCGTGCTGATATGGCTTCGCTGCCTTGAGTCTCTTGAGAACGTTTGGGGCTAGCAATGAGGTAGTGTGTCCCCAACCTCGAGCAACCATTGCCTGACCCCTGACTGCGTTTGAGCCCCTGACTTCATTTGAGCCAGAAACCCCGACCGTGCAGGCGCGCCTGCAATTGGTGTGGTGGAGGTAGTAACAGTCATTGCAAGCGGGACGAGAAAGCCCCACTGTCCCACCGGGAAGCTAGGTGGCTGTGCTTGTCAAGCGTTTCTCTAGAGGGTCTTCAGCTAAGTCGGCATTGTCTTGAAAGCTATATAGCACCTCCGTCCGGCTTCTTTGTCATCCACCCCTCGATGTTCTACCATTGTTCTGAACACTCCTGTTCTTATCAAGATGCTCGGCCTCCTCACCTCCCTCTCCACTGCCTTCCTCCTCGCCGCTGTGAGCGTCGCTATGATCAATCCAGAATTCCCACCCTACTTCACTTATCCAACCAGTGGTATGACGTGGGGCCCTGGAGACTATGTCAACATTGAATGGCATAATGTTCTTTCGGGAAGTGTCAATCTCATTCTCCAGGGGGCTGAAGGCACATCAAGTGCTCAGACTGTTAGGTCAATTACCATCACCGAAGGTGCAGCCGCCGCTGACTCTTGCTGGGGTGGTTGTGGTCGCTTCGCTTGGACTGTCAATATTGGGGATAACCCGGCGGGCACCTATCAAGTCGTGATGTACCTCCCCGACGACAACATTCGATTCCTTTCTGACAAATTTGCCATCACGAAGTGAGCCTATCTAAAGGTCATTTGCACCAAGATCATCGGTGGAGAGCGTCCATAGGGAGCTCGGTCGGTTTCATCATGTCAGATCAGGTCTCGATCTTCTCTTACACATCTCTCTATGACATGGCAGAAGGCACTCTTCCAGCCTTGGTATGAAATTGACTGTTCAATGAGTTGCGTTATGCTGCCGTGATGTGCTTGTGAATACTTGTGGAACTGAGACATTGGACAGAGTACAGTACACGGTCTCGACTCTGACGTATCTGGATTGTGAGTTCATACGGGCGCAAATTTGTATTGTGGCCCTCGTGCGGTGACCCTCTCGGCGCCCCACCATTTAACCTGCCCAAGATGTGTTGAGAGCAATGTCGTGCGCAATTGTTGTAAAGAGACCCGTCCGTCCGCGACAAAGGCAAGTTACTGCGCATATGAGTGCATCCGTCACAGGACTCCTTTGCCACGCCAACGACTTCTTGAAAGCTGTCATCTATTTAAACTTCGACTTTTTGGGTTCTTGATCGTCTACCTTTCGACATCTCACCACTTTTCAGTTTTTTCTCACTCCAGCACTCCAGCAAAGATGGTCCGTCTCCTAAACACTGTCTTCGCCGCTCTCCTCCTGGCGGTTTTAAGCTTTGCTAAGATCAACCCGGAATATCCTCCCTACTTCACTTCTCCTACCAAAGAATCAGTGTGGCATATTGGCGACCCTGTTGAAGTTGAGTGGAATAATGTCCTCTATGAAACAGGAACGGTAAATGTGACGTTTCAACCGGCTCCAAACACAGCTTTGGAGTTTCTTGTTCCTAAACGAGTTGTTGCTGTAAATGCTCCAGCTGCCAACTCCTGCGGTGGCGAATGCGGACGAGTCAGCTTTGTCATCGACAATTTGAATAAAGATCAAGATCTAGGAAGCTATCAGATTGTCCTGACACTCAACGACGATGGCACCGAAATCCCTTCTGACATCTTCCAAGTCACTGCGTGGCCCTAATCTTGCCCGGATCTCTCCTCTCCTCGCAATCATCGCGATTCCAAGCGTCGAAGCACAACCTTTGCATCGTGAGCTTCAAGACCCTTCTGTGCTTGCTATCCATCATAGACCGATTTCTGGGATCTCTTATGTGAAACCTTGAAGAGGGCTTTCTAGTATCCTTTTGGTCTTCTGCACCTTTTCCAATTCTCCTGTTCACAACCATAAACCTAATCCTTTCGCATCCTTTCTGGGCCCCCGAGTGTGAAATGTAATCCTGTGTGGCTGCAATGCTGCATAGCCCTGATGTTTGCGTGTGAGATCGCAGTGTGGGAGCGGACAGAAAACTCTGATGAAAGGGCACTCGACTGAATAGAGAGATCCAAGCGTGATTGAATAGATGAATGCAAGCGTGAATCCCAGAAGTTGCCACCTGGAACGTCGTATGGTCTCCAATCTGCAATCTCGGCACACAGCATGGTGGTACGCCATCTGCGCGACTTGCAGTGACGACGCAACCACCGCTAGTTTCTAGTGATGAGGGGTGCAATACGGCACCTAGGGTGCCTATTTTGTTTTGCGGGACGAAACTGTCTGACACACCGGTGTGACATGCCACAGGGTCGAGGTTGTGCATACATGGCTGCACGTCTCCACTCGACTTCGCATCGTCACCGCAGTATTAATGTCACCACAGAGCGGCGCAAATCCGCTGCCTCAAGGTTCTCGCTTTTGTTTGAGGTTAGCGGTGTGGGATTCCGAATCCGATCCACCGTGCCCACTGCTGCGTCCCTCAGCAGTCCCCACCAATACCATCACCATCAATGGCAACTCATATGCAGCGCGAGTCCGTGGTGTGGGCTGCCGTCCCAACCCCGAATTTGAAGCTACCGCCCAGCTAGCACGCACTTGTGCAATTGATGTCACCATTTCACTAGGGCGGCGCTGAGAAAGCATCCGTTACCGGCTTGCACGACCGGTGGTGGCGATATCCGCTAGGCCACGAAAAGTAGGTGGCTGCAAGTGAAGTGTGCCCACCACAAGTGTTTCTTGGCAGAGGCGATCCCCACTCTCTTGAGCAATTCCTGTTGCGACTGAAACGATGTGGCGGTCCATTGGTGTGAGCCAGAGTAGGCAGCCCGATGAAGATTTGCCATAGAGACAACCCACACCGACTAGCGAAACCAGCGAGCTATATGACCTGCTGCTTTTGGCCCTTTCTCATCCAATTTTCCCCCATCCCATCTCCCTTCCTTTCCACTCCAATCAAGACATCGAAACGCAAAAATGGTTCGCATCCTCACCATCCTCACCTTCGCCCTCGTGGCTATTTTGAGCGTCGCTGCTGCTCCCAATGGTTCTAAGCGCCGCACCAAGGGAGGGCTGTACGTCAGTTACCCGAACAAGCACACTACGCTCCAGAGAGGTACCAATGTGACGTTCAACTGGCGCAATGCACCCAGACACAAGCAAGCCAAGTTGTTGCTCGTCGCCGTCCACCCCGAGAGCAACGACAAGGCAATCTTCACAATCTCTGACGTGGCTGATGCCAGGAAGTACGATCAAAACCAGTGCGACCAAGGCCCCAAGAAGCAGCATTGCGGTTCCCTGGAATGGAAAATCCCCGCCAAGATCCCTCGTGGAAAGTACTACCTCGTCATCATCCCCTACGGCAAGAAGGGTGAAGGAAAGGAGTACGATTCTCAGCACTTCACCATCGAGTAATCCTACCTCTTTGGAAAACGAACTTGATCACAGCGTTTGGTAGAGCCAATGTCAATTTGATTTTGTCGCTTGGCATCGTCGCCCGTCATGACTCTTCCTCTTGACTCTTGGTCTTTCATCGAATCCCATCTTTGTTGTCATTCTCTCTCTCATATACTTTCGCCTTTGCTTCATACATCTTCTTTAATTATCCGCCCGAGTTCCTTGTTCTCCTTTCAAATTCATATCATTTTCCCCTCTCCTCTTCGCTTCGAACGAGTGATTTTGCGGTTTTGTGCTTGATGTGCCTTTGAGCTAAGTATCTAACAGCGCAGACGGCAGTCTCATCGTCACATCGTTGCCACTCATTGGTCGGCGGCCAGAATGAGGTTGGGCGGCGCGGACGGTTCGCAACGCACTACGCAGCAATTGATTTTGCCTTCAGTATCTCAACCCTAGCCTCTGATAAAAACCCATCCTTCGTGTTCGCGTTCGCCTTTGACGCTTGCAAATTCCAGAATCAACTCACAATGCGTCTCCTTGCTACTCAATAATCCGTCCAAACGAACCAGACAGCGAGCATCGAACGCACCAGAGACTGTGACTGCTAAACAAGATGATATTTTGGACCGTGGTCAACGGTGCAGAGAAATGTGTGGTTTGACGCGATCGAATGGCGGTGTGCGTTCGCAACGGAGAAAACGACCAACTTCCTCACCACCGAACATCGTACGTCGGCATGATACAATAGGTGAACTCTTGTACGGATGACAAAGAGTGCCCGTGTTGGGGGGAGATCGGGGTTTAGTTTTGGGTGTGGGTGATGAAAGGAGATGCGAACGAGAATCAAAGGTTGGCGACTGCTGCTGCTGCTAGAATGTAGTAGTAGAAGATGCCAATCGAGGAAAAGGTTGTGTCCTGAATGGAAGACTGGACGTGTTCACTGGCAAGGAGAGTCGCCCTGGCGCGGATTGTGTGGGGAGAGAAAGAACCGCGCTGTGCGGGAATCATTTTTTGGATTATGCTGGTTGTGCGTGTGTAGAAAGTGTTGAGATGGTGGCGAGTGACAAGAAAAGGAGATGCTAATCGGTTGGGAGGCTAACAATTTTACTTGCGCGAGCTCTTGACGGGCTTGCCGATCTCAACAACGTTAAGACCAGGGGGAAGCGACTGCTTGAGCTTCTCGGCCTTCTGCTTGTCGTCGACCGAGAGGGTGTAGAGGAAGCGCGAGCATCGGATCTTGAACTTGGTGACCTGCTTGCCGTCAGCACGGGTGGTGCTCTTGACGCGGGCGGCCGAAGCGTCCTTTCTGCGAGCAATCTCGAGGAATTTCTTGATGTCGGTAATCTGCTGAGGCTGTTGGTTGTTGGGAATTGCACGGAAGCAGGAAAAAGGTCAGAAAGGCTGTTGTCGGAGGGGTTACTGAAGCACTTGCACATTGCCCTTAACAGTTGTCGTAATGAGCAGAGAGTCGAGACTGGTGATTTCTGTTGCTTTTGTCCTCCTGGCACGACCCAGTATGTTCTGGTCTACACTGGTTCTGATCAAGCGGCAAGGCCCTTTACATCGAGATCTTAATCCTCCATTGCGGTGTTGCAAGAATCCGAGCCGGACGGCCCTGACAATATGTTGACAGCCTCTTAGTTCGCCGTGCCGCCATCCCGTTTGGGTCCTACGTGCCAGTATCATCCCTCTTGTGTCCGTCAAAGTGGCTGCAGGTGACTTCGGCAGGTTGAATCCACATAGCATATGACTGCGACACAACGCCTTCTATGCCTCTGGATGTTATTCAGACGTGAACACAATCCAGATGCCTATGCTGATCATGACAGATACCTTCATCCATCAGCTGAAGAGTTTCGGTCGACCCCAGTCAAGATCTGTCAAATCCTGCCTGCATATCGGACATCTCGTCCATGCCGAGTGACCGCAAATGGTGTCGTGGCGGGTGTTGGCGTGCTCTCTGCTCGTTACGATGGCTGCGTGGATGCTGTGCGATGCTGATATTGTCTGCTGATGTTGATGCTTACCATCTTGACGGATCTCTGTGTATGGTGAGGGGTTCCTGTAGAGACAGAAGGAGAGATTGATGTTGACGAGCGCAATTGACTCTGGCCTTGCCAACTTCGTCGCCGAGCCAGCTCGAGATTCCAGGCTCGAAGTTGAAACTGCCACGAGCAGACACGCTCTTGTGATACACTCTGGCACTCTGCCTCGTCCAAGCTCGAATTTGTTGCGAAGCGTCTGTGTAAGCCATTTTGTGCAGCGCTACTCGCTTCCGATTTCCTTGACTTTATTGAACTACCAATTTCTGGCTAGGGGTCAACTTCGGCCGAGCTTGGCCATTTTGGACAAAGCGCACGTGACATACATGCCAAAGATTTTTGAGGCAGCAGAGTCAGTATCGTGACTTTGCGAAATGTCCAAAACCCCATTTTGGAAAGATAAGGCAGCACAGGGCGATCGTTGCGATTCAAGGCTGAGAAGGGCTCTTGACTGACACTCGAGATGCGTGTCAGAGTGACGAGAGAGTCTAGTCCTCGCCATTGCAGGCCTGCTCATCGTCGTCTCCGAACACCAACCACTCATACTTCAAGGTAAGCATATCCTCGACAACAACGGCAGCTGCATAATATCTCGACACCGCTACGCAGTCCGACACAACGCACAAGCCGACAACCGCAAACCATATAGCGTGTATCGAACGACTCATTCTAATCCGTTCAAAACTTCCCTTGCTTTCTGCACCATATCATCTCAAAACAACACCAATTACCAACCTACTACACCACAATCGCACAGATGGCTCCCAAGGTCCGTGCTGCTGCTAACAACGAGGTTTCCCTCGGCCCCAACGTCGGTGAGGGTGAGCTCGTCTTCGGCGTTGCTCAGTAAGTATCATTCAACACAACAGACACAGACCATTCAGCACGTCGCATTCAGATCATCGGAAAGCAGCAGAAGACGTCAGAGAGGATACCGGAAGCATCACATCAGCAGGCCCCTCCGGATAGGCGTTGTCGGAAGTCGAAGTTGCAAATCTTGAACAAGAGATTACAGATGATGCAGACGGGATCAGCAGTCAAAGTCACAGACAATCTTTCGCGTGACAAGTGTATTGGAGCAATACGTTGATGCCTCGCAGATCACAGATAGGTCTGGCTGTCACAGTCGCACGACCTTCGGCTTCGAATGGTTGGACAAAGAAGGCGACATTGCACGGATACGCAGAAGCTCAAGGAACTCGATGGACACGATGATATCATGGCGGGATCAGATCAGCTAGCAGGGTGGTTGTAGACAATTGGCAATCTTCTGGATCTATGCGACGTGTTGAAGGCGTTCACATCACGCAAGCACGAACAAGCATGCTCATACTATTGCGCACTCTTCTTGCACTCTCGGCCAACAGCATCTTCGCCTCGTTCAACGACACCTTCGTCCACGTCACCGATATGTCCGGCAAGGAAACCGTTGTCCGCGTCACTGGTAAGTTTCAACATGAATCACCAACATCATTGCATCTAGATGTCAATTCGAACAGCATTATCGTCGGCATTATACAAGGGTAGCACCGTTGGGCCGTGAAGGTACTTGGCATAGCTAGGGACGACAGATACACAATGTATGCTGGAAAGCATCCTTCCTACGATACTACGATCTCCGAATGGAGTGCTACATCTATTGGACGACCTCATATGGCGGCCATCATCCCAACACAAAGCAACCCGCCCTAGCACTGCAACTCTTGGATCATGCACGACAAATTCTTGTTCGGGTTGAAGTCGGAACGCTTCGATGTTTCACAGCTTTGCTCCCGCAACATCCAGATAACTGACCCAAAAAACCCCTTTCCATCTACTTCCTTCACATCTCGTAGGTGGCATGAAGGTCAAGGCTGACCGTGACGAGTCGTCCCCTTACGCTGCCATGTTGGCCGCTCAGGACTGCGCCGTCCGATGCAAGGAGGTCGGCATCACTGCTCTCCACATCAAGCTCCGTGCTACCGGTGGTACCGGCACCAAGACCCCCGGCCCTGGTGCCCAGGCCGCTCTCCGTGCCCTTGCCCGTGCCGGTATGCGCATTGGCCGAATTGAGGACGTTACCCCCGTCCCCACCGACTCTACCCGCAGAAAGGGTGGTCGCCGTGGTCGTCGTCTCTGATTTGCATGTGGATTGCTTTTGCGCAATGCATCACATCACATCTGCAATCAGACGTCTCGCCTCGCCTTCGTTTGTTTTTTTTCAATTCCTTCCCCCAACTTTTTTGCTTGACGGCCTGTTGAAGGTCGTCTAAGCCAAGCCGCGTGGCATACTCCCCCGCGGCTTTGTATGCATATATCAGCAGCACACTTTTCTATACTCCCCCCTCTCTTTTTTTTACATCATCACCATCACATTTGGTCGCACGTCATGTGCGGCTGAAGAGCACTTGCGGCTCAAAAAACCTCATCCTATGTTGCTTCTTTGAAGCGGCACAAAACTATATTCTGTTTCTCTGATACATCTCAAAATCAAAGATTGTTCAGGGACAGCAATGAAACGCGCATTCTCAGCATCAACATCTTCCTGTTTGTGTGTCCGAGCTGTGTGATTGTCGAGGTGATGTGAGCAGTTTGGATGGTGTGAAATGTTGACGGAAGGTCGGATCGGGGGATTTTGATGGGACGTCTATCGATCGGGTGCCTCGGAATGGAAGAAATCTCCGCAGCAGCCAAGAAGAACGTCTGGCCTCGAAAGAGAGAAAGTCAAGCTTGCACGCGATCTTGCTTGCCTCTTAACCATCACGCCTCTCAACACTGCAACTCATCATCGTGAAGACCACCTCGTATTGTGCTCAACACCGTATCGTTTCGACTTGGTTCCTACCATTCCGCCAGCATTCCTTCACCGCCTCCACCATCACCAATATTGAGCCATTCTCACCCCGACCATTGTGATCCGACCCAGCTTCTCTCCCCCTTTTCCGCTCTCTCATCCCCTGCTCCACAAACCCTCTTTTTTCCCTTTGCCTTCCTTCCATCCTATCCATGCATGCACCCCTCTTCGGCAGAGACTGCTCTTTGCGACCAACCCTGTTGGTCTGATCAAAGATGTTCGGTTTCATTCCGATGCCCTCGGCCTAAAAGCCGAGACGGAGAATTGGGGAAGACAAACGACACGGCATATCCGCGGTGCCGTATCAACCCATCTTTCTTTTTCACAGTGGAGGAATGGGTTCGTTGGCGATCGCACATCTCTTTCCTCCTCTTCTCTTTTGTACGACTGCGATATGATGGGTTATTGTGCAGATGCAACGCTTTGTGGAATGGAATTGTTGCACTTGGTATGATCACATGCGTGTGGTGGGGATGCCCTTGACTGATAAGTTTGATATGTAGATGGAGTGGAATGTGGTTAAAGAAAAGGGGGGGAAAGGTTGTGTGCAGGAGTGTTAGGCTCGGTTGCAACGCCGTGATGAGCGACGAAGACTGTCTGTGTTCGACTCATGTTCGTACTTGGCCTTTTTGGCTTGGGTCTCTTGGACTGGTTTGCTTCGGGATGCCTTTTTGGTTGGCACTTCAACATCGCTTTCCTCCTTCTTCCCTGGTGATGGAGCAGTTACGGTCTTCTTCGATCCCTTCGCAGCGGAAGTCAAGGAGGCAGCCTTGGGATTCCACTTACCCGACCATCCCTCCCAACCACCCTTGTCGCTCAACTTGACCACCGCCTCATAAGCCACCTTTGTGACAGGTTGAACACTCAACCTACCTCTATTCAACAAAGCCATATCCGCTATCGCCTTCAACTCGTCCTCGGACAAATACCCCACCTCTCCCCTCTCCTCTTTGGTCAACTTGTCCCCCTTTCCACCCAACTTTTGCAACAGTCCGAGCGGAACCAACCTCTCCAGCTTCCGCACAAACTCGACATCCACCAACCACCACTTTGGCGCCTCCCGATCGCTCTTCGGATCGTAGTACGGATGCTTGGCATCAAACGCACTAGGATCCGGATAGCTCTGCTTGGAACAGATCCTTGCCAAACCCGCCACTCCTGGAACCTTGGTGTTGGAATGGTAGAATAGCACCTCGTCGCCAAAGTGCATCTTTTCCTTCATAATGGTGCGTGCTTCGGGATTGCGAACACCGTCCCAGGCGGTAGTTTTGCATCGGGAGAAATGGTCAATCGAAAAAGCTACGTCGTGTCCGCGCTCCATGCGGGTATCTGGTTCTGCTTTCATTAGCCAGCAGTTGCCGGCGGACGGAGAGGATGTGACAGTGCCATGATTGGAGGTTGGAGAGGGGGCCTTGCGTTTAGGTGGCATGGCTATGGAGAAGTGTGCTTTGAAGTGGCAGAAGAAGAAGCTCGTGGTCGGTGGTCGGACCACGTGGTACAAACGCAAGAGCAACACGTTGGTTGAGATTGGACGGTGGAAGAGCTACAGTGTGGAGCAGAGGCTGAGATTGCTTGTGTGACTCTGTGTGTGAATGTACGAATCAGCGACAATGATGTGAGGCTGAGCGGGTTTGAGGTGACACAGAGAGAAAGAGAGCAAGAGTGTTGGCCTCAGCGCGTCGAAGAAGATGGCAAAAGCCGAGGTCGTAAAGATCAGTCATGCCTCCACTCTAAGAGCTTAATTATTCTCCGCTTTCACCATTTCTTGCCCTGACCCCACCATCACCATCACAGCCAACGCTACCTTCACTGAGAGCTGAAGCGCAACAATGACCTACCGTCAGGCATTCAGCGCCTTCTACACGCGCAACTTTGATCGACGACCCTGGCTCACACTCGCCGTAACCAACGGCATCCTAGGTGTCGTTGCCGACGGAGCAGCCCAATCCCTCGAACGCATCAGTGCAGCCCAAACGCAACAGCAAGAAGCAGAATGGTCTTCACAACAATCCCCAACACCTTCACTCGATAAAGATACCCACGTAAAAACGTCGCAAGATTCGTCATGGGATTGGTCGAGATCCGGCAGATTCCTCGCATTCAACGTTGGAATGGCACCCCTCCTCGCAGAGTGGAATAGGTTTTTGGAGTTCCGATTCCCCTTACGCTCTGCATCTGCTGCCCCCGCCACCGCAGCAGCAAGCCTCGGAAAAGTGAGCCTCAGAGCACTAGGTAGTAGAGTTGCGATGGATCAGCTGGTTTTGTAAGTTCTCCCCACACCGTACCAACTTTAAGTTAGTACGTTCTATAGCTAACACATTGTCTTTCCTCAACAGTGCACCCATCGGTCTGGCCCTATTCACAGCAAGTATGGGCTACATGGAGCGTGGAAGTCTCGAAGGAGTCCAAGCCAAGTTTGGCGAAATGTACATTCCTGCCCTCTTGGCAAATTGGCAACTGTGGCCTCTCGTACAGCTGGTAAACTTCCGATATATGCCTCTGAAGTGAGTTGCCCACCCCCAATCTCCCCCCTCTCGCTCTGAGCTCTAAAGACCAGTGATGCAGTATCGATTTTCTGACACTTTCTTTTTGTGGTACGATCAGATATCGAGTGCCGTTCGTCTCAACAGTGGGGATTCTGTGGAATATCGGACTGTCGTTATTGTCACAGTCTACACGTCCAAAGCAAACATCCAAGTTGACCGAACAACAGGCAATTCAGCTCAGCAGTCCCTCAACTGTCGCCAAAAATTAAGCTCACAACGTGTCAGGAATGCAGAACAGCACAAACCAGAATTGGAAATGGTTTCAAGGTTTGGATATCTTGTAGGGTTGAGAAGACTGCTTCTGATGTAATGGTAAAAAAACTCCCTTGAGACCAGCTCGACTTGAATCTACCCGTTCATAGCGCTTCAGACTCCGGCCTCACCTCGTCTTCATCCATAGCACTCGTCATTAATCCGCCTTCACTTCCTCTCCTCGCATACACATCGTCGGCGCCAAATCCAGCCGAACTACCACCCCTACTCATCCTCCTACTTTCGATGCCACTCGCGACTTCGAAACCTTGCACGCTGGGTGGAGCCCTCATACTACCCAGCGTTTCGGTGCTGTCGACGCTGCCACGTCTCGAAGGGGAAGCCACGGCGTCGGGGATTTCGCTGCCGGTTGGACTAAGAGGTGGAGTGCTGGTACCTGTGGTGGCGGCTGTGCTGCCTGCCCGACTGACGTTGTCGAAGGCCATGCTGGTGTTGCCGGTGCTTCCGAGACGGGCGGAAAGGCCGGGAGCGAAGGCGAGAGGGGTGGGACCACCGCGTGCACCGGGGAGATTGAAGGTGGGGATGGTGGTGCCGCCTACACCGGCTTCACCGCCCATGAGTTCGCGTTCGCGCATTCGCTGGCGTTCGATGTACGCCGCGCGAAGGGCGACTTCTTGGTCATCGGCGGTTCCCGTGCTTCCGGGACCACCGCCGCCGGTGCCGGTGGAGGAGACGGAGCCAGCTTCGGAAGGAGCAACGCTCGCCACGTTGCGGCTGAGCATGCTGGGTCCAGGACCTAAGCGCATGGCTGCGTTGAACGCTTCCGATGGCGCGTATCCGGCAGACAGAGGTGGGGAAGATCCACGTGCGGAAGCAGAGTACGACGAAGAACCAGCTGTAGCAGAAGCACTGCTTGCCGGGATACCGTAGCGATCGCCGGTGCCACTGCGGGAGGGTGTAGTCTCTACAAAGGGACTTGCAGGTTCAGAAGGTTCGAGAATGCTTGCTTTGGGTGAGGCGGGAGGTTGAACTGCCACGGAAAATACAGATGCCTCTCCCGGGCTGTGGGGACGAAAAGCTGGCGTACGCGGATCCAGCTCGGGAGGTACACCAGGCACGGGCGCCCCACCTTCGCCAAAAGCTCCAACGCTAGTATGACCAGTTTCGAGACTCTGCGCTCCCTCATCGGCGTCGGACGAAGTCTGCATGTCGGTATCCGCTCCTCCATGATGTGGATCCATCGCACGTCCAGGCAGTCGAATACCAGGTGCGAGCTGATCGGCATTGGGGATGCGCTCTAGATTATCCGCTGTGAGCGCGCGCCCGCGTCGATATTCGGCGACAGGGTCGTACGGTTGCCCAGCATCGGATGAGGGCGGAACGAATTGTGCAGCAGATGAAGAGGTGCCTGTAGGATCGACAGGGTACTTTTCGACAGGAGTGCGCTTTTGGAGGTGAGAGGTCTTGTTGTACTTGCGTGCGGACGAGTCATCGCGCATGGACTCGTCTTGAGACATTGTGCTAGCTTGGAGTTGTTCTGGTTGGTTGGACATGGTTCTTTTTAGTGCTGCGGAATGGTAGATGGTAGAGGAAGGTTTTGATGGTTGCCTCGGATTGAGTCGGATCGACAAGGTATCGTTCTAGACAAGGACGCGCAGAAAGAGGAATAAGGTGCGGCTGCACGAGCCAACTTTGATCCTAAGCCTCGTGTTCGGCCTGTCGATGGAACGGATACGAAAAAAAGTGCGACGATGAAGAAGCTGAGCAGAGTGATATCGGATATTGACGAGAAGTTGATGTTAGTTTGGTGTGATGAAGGTGATGCGACGAGTGATAGCTTTGGTTGTGGAGTCGAGTAAGTGTGCGTGCGTCGAGATGAATTCCACTGTGGTCGGGTGATGTGTGTGTGTGTGTGTGCGCAAGGTGTGCGGACAGTGCGCTGCTGAGTCCAAATAGCCATTTTGTGAGATTTTAAGGGTTCGGGAGCGTTGAGCCGCTTTGTGGTGCCTTCGAAAACGCGTTTCTTATTTTGGCAGACACAAGTCAACGTCACAGTGCACGGTTCCGATGTGTTGCATGCTTGATCGCACTATGCTGTTGGACGTGTTGCAACGCTCTACACCCAGCCTACTGTAGCTCTGAGGAGGAAAAGGATCTTATCCTACTGTCAGTGAATCGATGCTCAACAAGCGGGTGTCATCTTTCCCCATTGTGAGATTAGCAGTATCGCACGCAAAGCTATTCCAGTGTCGGCCGGGAAAATTTCCTCTAATCAAGCTCCACATACAACTTCGTCCGACTTCCGAAATTCAAACTCTTTTAGATTTTTTTGCGGTTGAACCTTGTTGTGCATCATGCAGAGGCGATCTTCTTCCTTTCCGCCAACACAACACCAGCTACTCACACTCACATGAAGATGCCAATCGACACAAAACGTAAAGCAGAGAACGACGAGCCCCGCGCCGACGGATCCGACTACGATAGCGACGGATCCGAAGAGCCCGACTTTATCAATGTCGACTTTGACTTTCGCGCACCGGAAGAGATCGACTTCCAGGCACTGAAGCGTCTCTTGCAGCAGCTCTTCTACACGCACAACACCAAGCTCGATCTTTCCGCCCTGGCAGACCATGTCGTCAAAACTTCGACCTCGCAAGGTGTCGGCACGACGATCAAGATCGTAGATGACGAAGATCAGGATCCCTACGCATTCGTTTCAGCCATCGAGTTGTCGAGTGAGAAGAAGGAGGGTTCGGAAGCGGCCAATAGTTTGACGAAATATCTGCTCGAAGTTTCATCCAAACCCTCGACCAAGGCTGCTCACGATACGATCAAGAGCGCCGCTTCGAGCACGTCTACAAACGCCCCCATTATCGCAGTGCTGCACGAACGCATGGTCAACATGCCCGTTCAAGTGGCGCCGCCTCTCTACAAGATGCTTCTCGACGAGATTCGTGCCTCTCTGGCTGCCACATCGTCTTCTTCAGCTCCATCGCATTTCCTCTTCTTCTCGCGCGTCTTCTCAGCAGATGCATTCTCAGACGACGAAGCCATGGACGAGGACGATGACGATGAGCCCTCTGGTCTGGCAGGTGCCCGAAAGAGGAAGGCCAAGCTGGCTCGTAGAGAGGCCAAGAAGGCAGGTGCCAACAAGAACGCTCCCAAGACCCGAGCCATTTCCGACGGTATGGCGCTCAGCGGTGCCGGATCGGATGAAGAGTTGGGACTGTTTCACCCTGAGGATATCGCCATCTCAAAGCTGGCAAGTCACTCGTTGACTTATCGCTTCCCTCCACCGCCAGATGCCTCGGACAGCTTTGAGGCTCCCTTGTTCGGCAGAATTGCACTGGTTCCTGCCGACAAGATGGATGCATTGTTGCACCAGATCGAGGCAGATCTTTCCGTTCCTATGCCACAGTAATTTCGAGAAAACGCTCTTATCGGTTCTAGACCAGATATCTTATCGAGCTTGCTTGTGTCTTGACAAAGTCTGAAAAGGTGTTCTTTGCCAGTAGATTGTCCGAAGGTCGAGTAGGTTGAAGCGTCAGACTGGAGTTTTGAGAAATCAAGTAATTGAGGCAGACTTAATCTCGAATAAATGACTGAAATCGGGACGATCACAGGACCGATTTGAAGCCCCACGACACGACACGAAAAAAAAGGCGCAGGGTCTTTAGGCTTTGATGGAAAACGTCCAATTGTGCTCGATGGTCACGCCACCATATCACTATTCCAACGGCAATGCGGATCTTGCTCATGCGAACGGACGTCAACCGCATCGACCAATGAGAACGCTCGGTGCACCGAAGCCACAAAGCCGAAGTCGACGTTCATCAGAGATAATCATCAACGCCAGCGCACAGTGCAGAGAGATGTAGAGGTACAATCGATGCAAGAAAAGAAGAATGGTCTGCCAAGAAGACAGTGCGGCTTCGGTAAGAGCAAGGTTGGCGCGGAGAAAAAGCGAGAACACATACTGTACTGTACTGTACTGTAGTCATGGTTGTAGCGGTAAGAGTGTAAAGCAAAAGGGTGCCAGCACAGTGTGTGTGACTGTAGTGACGACTTTGAGAGAGAGGATTTGCGGAGAAGAATGCGAGCAACCCAAAGCAACCCTATCAATAAAGACTTCGGCATGATCCCATCCGAGCTTCTCAAAGGGCGTTAAATATTTCCATTGCCCGAGGTGGGTTACACAAAGCACCGTAACAGCACCGCGAGATAAGGCGAAAAATAAAAAATAGAAAAAATAAAATTAAAAAAATTTACAGCGCGTCAAAATGTGCACTGTTGGAAAGCTTGTCAACTCAACGACTGTCAAAGTGCGGTCTGAATTGGAGGTGTGTGCGCTGGCCTGTCAAGACGAGCTACTGCAAGAGGTGCAGGTCGGATAAGATGCTACAATACAGTAGTACAGTAGTTGAACATCTCGAACCTCCCCCTCTCTCTCCCAACTTGCCCTTTTTTAGCTGGCACCCCCCACAATCACCTATGAGACAGCAAATGAAGAGTCAGTTAAGAAGCACCGTCGGAGTCATTGCGAACATCAAGTCGGTCAATTTGTTCGGTCGCATAAGCGAGCTCGTTTTTGGTTTAATCGTACTGGACTCGGGGCGCGGCTCCGTCGGTTGATCTGCTTCCGACAGCTTGCATGATGGTCAAGATGGTATACTGTACAGTAATGCGCTCTTTTTTAGGATGAATAACCGACTGCTCGCCAGGCATTTACCGTATGGCGGATCGACAGCTAGCAGCATTCCCTTTTTGAGCTTGGAAATCCTTCTTTAGCGAACATCTGCCAGCGTTGCAGAAAACTCAAATATACAACAGAAGCAAGAGCAAGAGAATGAGGCGTGAGTCCGAGATGAAAGTGGTATTCTGCTACTGGAATAATTAGCTGGTCCAGGCCCGAGACCCCTGCAATCGACCTTGTTCATCTTTGATCCCTTGATACGTTCTTCTTACGAATCGAGGTGTATGTAGTACGACGTGATGCGGGTTTTTTTTTTGTGTGAACATGCTCGTGATGGAGTCGACAACGGAGCCGGAATGAAAAGCATGGAGCTTCCTCCGAGGCCAAGAAAAATAGAAGAAAAGAAACGGGACGGATGACGCTGATGCGATGCGTTGTGACCGAGGTCAGCTGAGTGGCAACAACTATACCGCACAGCATCGCTTTTACATCCGGGTATCAACGACAAATCTTCCCACGAACCCCAAGAACCAATCGCAAGACTGCCTGATAAAGAAAAACTCCCCCCATCCCTTTCTTTCTTCTCAACCTTAATCTTCTTGCCTCTTTCTCTCTGCGCGCGCTAATCTGCTGGCCATGATCCGTCAAACGGGCGAATTGCGCGCGATTTTTGCATTTTCTTTTGATTCGCTCGCTCTGCTTTTTCTCCACAGGATGGATAGACAAAGAATCCTGATAATGCAGCTACAGTGCAGTACAAACTAAAGTACAGTCGTGAGATGGGCTTCTTGGTGAGACACTCGCTCCTGACAGCTGTACAAACTTGAACCAAATCGAAAAAAAAAAACAGAGACTGGTGAGACAACTAAGAAAAGAGGTGTTGGTCTCGCATGCGCGTCGATCCTCTGACACAATTTGTCTCGAAATAAGCTGGCGGTTGATTGATTCTTGTTCTTCTCACCCTGTCATCTTGGCGTGACAACTGGCTGACGTGCTAAGGTCCAGCTCCGCTGCTTCTTCTATCGAACCCTCGCTTGGCTCGGAACACCTCGTTCCTTCCCAAGCCCACGCCTCGTGGCTTCTGCGCGAGTTCCTTCCCCACCGTCTTCCATAGCTGGATATGGAAAGTCATCAGAGGCCCAAGCTGACAGATTCGCCGCTGGACGGTTACGGCAACGGAGTGAGGTTAGTGGAAGGCGTCTTGGCTCTTCTTCTGCACTAGTCATCAATCGATGCATGCAAGGCGGCCTCAGCGCTCGCCTCTTCTATCGCCCTAGCCGCTATCGCTCCTGCTCTCAGATGCATTGCTTGGCTGAAGTAGTGGCAACTTGTCGTTGAAGCTCCCTTCATTTTGGGGCAGAATCGAAATGCTTATAAGATGCCACTTCTCAAAGACCATCACCTGGTCTTGTTTCGTTTCCTCATCCCAATCGTGACCACTCTCTCCCTCCCTTTCCATATCTTCTCCCCCCCCTCTTTCCCCTTCCCTGTCTCGGTGCATACGAATTCACAGTCGAGTCCGACTACACTCTCTGCTTGCTTTTCCTTATACACTCTCTTTGAATCAAAATTTGACCCTTGCGTACAGTAGAACGTTAGACAAACCTCTCCCCCTATACCTCCAGGTTCCTTCTTACAAGGCATGAAGTTCCTCTCCCTCGCTGCTGCTGCAGCCAGTGCTGGACTGCTGCTTCTCGGCGGTTCGGTCCAAGCTGCCAACTCTCCCGCCGTTGCTGCTGGACCCAAGCCCCTTCAGGGCCCCGTCGTTGCCCCCAACGCCCCTCCCACCCTCAAGAACAGCCGTGGCAAAGTCGCCCAGCTCGAAAAGATCAACTACCTCCCTCGAGGCTACATCGTCGAGCTCGAATCTTCGGCTTCCAAATCCGGCAAACGCGACAACCCGCACGCAGAAGTTCACGACCACCTTGCAAAACGTGGAAAGGCTTACAAGACCCGCTTCGAGTACAATGACCCCGCCACGTTCGTCGGCATGTCGGTCGTACTCGACAACGAGGACGATTACCAGTCGCTCGTTTCGGCTCCCGGTGTAAAGAAGGTGTACCGTACCACGCTTCACACCGTCCCTGCGTATGAGCCGACTACGGTCTCGTCCGAGTTCGTCAAGGCTGCTACCGGTAAGGATGGCGCTGGTGTTGCTGCCGGTCTTAGTAGAAAGAAGCGCCGTGATCAACCCAAGAATGCAGAGCAGGGTTACACAGACACCTTTTCGCCTCATGTCATGACCGGTGTCGACAAGGTTCACGCCAATGGATTCCTCGGCAAAGGTCAGGTGGTGGGTATCATCGACACTGGTGTCGACTACACTCACCCTGGTCTTGGTGGTAAGCCGGGTAACAAGCCTTGCTTCGGCGCCGGATGCCTCATCGAGGGTGGTTACGCTTTCGTCGATGATGCTTTCAACGGTACCAACACTCCCGTCGCCTCTCCCAACCCTTTCGACTGCAACGGTCACGGAACTCACGTTGCTGGTACCGTCGCTGCTAACGACACCACCCTCGGCTTCACCGGTGTTGCTCCGCACGCAAAGATCCGCGCTTACCGCGTCTTTGGTTGCACGGGTAGCACTCCTGACGACATTATCATCGCTGCTCTCCAGAGGGCTTACTTTGACGGTTGTGACGTACTCAGTCTCTCGCTCGGTGGTCCAGGTGGTTGGAGCGAGGCTCCTTCGTCGGCTGTCGCTTCTCGTATCGCAAGCCTTGGTACTCCTCTTGCTATCGCTCAGTCCAACTCGGGATCGTACGGTATGGCTTACGCCTCTTCGCCTGCCTCGGGTGACCACGTTATGAGCGTTGGTTCCGTCCAGAACACCGATCTGACCGGCATCACCGCAGACATTGTCCCCAACACCCTCGACCGAAAGAACGTCACCTACCTCAAAGGTTCCCCCTTCACCTTTGCCGATGGTCAGTCCAAGATCCTCGAGGTTTACCCTACCTCTTCGAGCCTTACCGTCACCGATGATGCTTGCTCTCCTTTGCCCGATTCTACGCCTGACCTTTCCAACAAGGTGGTTCTCGTCGGTCGTGGTACCTGCTTGTTCGCCACCAAGTTCGCCAACGTCGCTGCTAAGGGTGCCAAGTACGTCATCATCTACAACTCGCTCGCTTCCGTCACCTACGTCGAGACCGACGTCGAGGGCCAGCAGGCCGCAGCCATGACCCGTGACGACGGTCTCTACCTCAAGCAGCAGATCAACAACGGCGTCAAGCTTTCGCTCGATTTCAGCAACACTGCCCTCGCCACCATCGCTGACAAGGCTACCGGTGGTCTCATGAGCTCCTTCTCCACCTACGGTCCCACTTACGAGAACCGTCTTGACTCGCCTACCACCTCTGCTCCCGGTGGAAACATCTTGAGTACCTACCCGATTGCTAAAGGTGCCTACGCTATCCTGTCTGGTACTTCGATGGCTACCCCTTTCATGTCGGGTTCCATTGCCGTTTTCCAATCGGCTCGTGGAAAGATGTCGCCCGAGACGTTGAACAGTATCTTTGCCAACACTGCCAACCCGCTCAAGAACGCCACTGGCGACAACTCGCTTCTGGAGACCGTCGCTAAGCAAGGTACCGGTCTTGTTGACATCAACAAGGCACTCTACCAGCAGATTGTCCTCAGCCCTTCTGTTATCGAGCTCAACGACACCAAGTTCTTCAACGGTTCCCAGACCATCACGGTCCAGAATTTGGGTAACAAGCCTCTCGCATACACCCTCTCGCACCTCCCCGTAGGAACCGCCCAGTCGCAGGAAGACAACTCGATCTTCTTCAACCTCGGCCCCGTTCCTCTTTCGGCCAACTACGCTTCGGTCAAGTTTAGCAAGTCCAACATTGTCGTACCCCCCAAGGGCACTGCCAAGTTCACGGCCACCTTCACGCCACCTGAGAATGTTCGTACCGACAAGCTTCCGTTCTACTCTGGTTTGATCCACCTCGAGCCGCAGTCTTCCGGTTACAGCGCTGCCAATATCGCCTATGGTGGTTACAAGGCCGATACTTCCAAGACGCAGGTGTTGGACAACACCAACGAGCTGTTTGGTGTCGGATTGCCCGTCCTCGCCAGTGCCGATGGAAACACGTACATTGAGGATGACAACCAGAGCTACAGCCTTAAGAACGTTGCCAACTGGCCTCAGTTTGTCTACAGGTTCAACTACGGTACCCCTTACGTTCAGATTGATATCGTTAACTCGACAATCGACTTCCAGCCCACTTACAATGTGGATGGATCGTTCAACAGCAAGGCTTCGACGACGAAGGCTGCTGCTAACCACAAGAGGTTCGTTCACCACCGTCGCCAGTTGAATGGACAGAAGGAGACTCAGCCTATGCCTGTTCCTGGTGCACCTAAGCCCAAGCCTGGTCCTCCTGGTCCTGGTCCTGCTCCTGGTAAGGGTAACGGTCCTGCTCCCCGTCCTGGACCCCCCGGCACTGGCCCTGCTCCCGCACCCGCACCCAAGCCCCAGCCCCAGCCTAGCACCGGTGCCAAATTCGCCGACATCAAGACGGTCGGCATGCTCGGAAACGGCTACTGGAACGGCCGAAACTCTGCCACCGGCCAGTTGGCAGATTACTCGTACAACGTCCAGCTCATCACCCCGCAGCTCGCCTTGCCCCAGAACGGAAGCACCACCCTCACCCCGGGAACTTACAAGGTTCTCCTTCGCGCTCAGCGGGTTCTGACCGAAGGATCCCTCGAGAGCGACTACGAGAGCTACCTCTCGCACGCTTTCACCATCACTGCTTAAATCAATTAGCTGTGATGCTTCTTCCCCCCCCCCCCCCCCCCCCCCCCCCACAAAAATTAAATCATTTTTCCCCTTTCCAGCGACTCGCGATACTCTTCTGAGGCGAATCCCGCTCCTCTCTTGCGCTAAAGCTTCTTGAAATTTGTTCTGTACTTTTTCCCCTTCGAATGCGAAATGGTTTGTTTATCTTAATGCGAATGGTTTGCGAGATTGATCTGTGTGATTGCTTGGCGCGGGTGGAAATAACGGCACGAAGGACCTGAAAGAAGGCGTCGAACGTGTCGCGCCATTCCAAACGCTCACACTCAGTACACAGCCTCTTTGCTAGATTCTCAACACAGCACGCAGCACACTCACACGTCGACACACGGCGAGAGACTCTTGTTGTGAGACAAACAGCGTAACATTGCGAGGGAGTTGCAGACCCTACAAACGCGACCTACGCGCAAGCTTAAGGCTTGGGCAGATACCTCAAGCTCTGGGGGCAAGTTGACTTGGTGGTGCTCTCGACAGGTTGATAGAGACCAAAGTTGACGCTACCTCGAGTTCCCCAGAAATACCAGAACTCGTTCATCTCTCCCTTCCTGTTGCAGCCCACGAAAGGTGTTGCGCCGTGGAAGTTCTTGAGGGTGGATTGGACTTCGGCGAGGGTGTAGTTTTTGGTGGAGGAGGGGATGATGCCTGCAGATTCGAGGAAGTTGTAAGTGGGACGTTCCTGGAATTTGTGAGCGATCTGACGGAAGTAGTTGAGGACGGCGTAGTCTGGCTGACTGATCCAGGGAAGTTGAGGCTGGCACGAAGGACGCATGGTAGTGTAGCAGGTACCGTGCTTGTTGTACTCGTGAGAGAGGAAGGAGGCGCTATCTCCGTTGAGGTCCTTGAAGAACTTGGCGTAGTAGGCGTAGAGCGCGGGATCGTACTTTTGCATGACGGCCTCGATCTGTTCACCGGTGTACTCGGGAATGCCAGAGACCGAGGAGCAGAATTGCGGATAGGTTCCATCGCAGTAATCGGGCCAGAGACCGTGGATGGTGGTCGAGTCCTTGGGACCGTTGTTGGCGGTATCGACGGCGTTGGTGGTCCAGAACTGGGTGCTGAGGATCAATCCACTCTGCTTGCCGCCGTCAACGAGAGCACCGTTGAAACAGCAGTTGGCAGAGGAAGAGGCGGGGATGTCGTACTTGGCATGGCAAGAGAGCTGACTGGAGGCCTTGGCACACGCGGCAATCTCTTGACCCTTGTTCTTGATCGTATTACCAAGCTGGGCCAGGTCGCCGAAAGGAGAATCGGCGGTGACCGAGGTGGTGGCTACGGCCAAAAGGGCCAGGGTGGCGGTGGTGAACTTCATTTTGCTAGGGATGGATGGTTGGGGTAGACAGAGACGGATGAAGGCTATGATGGGCTCTGCTTATATGTCAAAAAGTCGGTTTCCCCCTCTCCTTGCCCGGAAGGAGTTCTTCTCAAGGGTCCTCGAAAGCTCAGACAAGAAGGAGGAAGAGCGCGTTGCGCTCGGCTAAAAAGGATGATCCCTCGTTCCTGCTCTCGAACTACAGTAGCTCAGGACAGCGAAGTGCCGATTTGTCTACCTGTAACTTATTGACACACACACACGTTCCTGCTATCGTGCATGACCAACCAATCAATACCCACGCAGTATACAGTGATAGAGGGATGAAAGTGGGGTAAGAAGAGTTGACATGCATAAATCGGCGCCTATTTTCAAGCTTTCAATTTTATTTGTGGTCGGAAGGCAACGCGCCGAGTTGGACAGTTGAAAATTTCAGTCTCAGCACGATACGCCTCGCTTGTTCTAAACAACTCTCGCTTCTAAGATGGCTACAAAAAGAGCAAAGTTCGGAGAAGAGCGTGAGCATGAGCGTGAGCCTGCGGTGCGATCCGGTTGCATACGCAAAGCGCGGCTGCACTTTCTACTCTGGGCTGTCCACGTTTCGTCCAATTTGTCTCAAAGAACCTGCGGTCGTGCGGAACGGAGAGAAATCTACACTCAGTCAACTCAGATGTCATCCCCTTCCCCCCGTTGCAGAGCTAGCTTCAACAAGGACAAGAGGCGTGTGCGCAACGTAAATGTTGTACAGCGCCTTCCGAGCATCCGTGTCGCTGCACTGCTTTTCCTTCGAGAGGCATGAGATACCAACAACGTGGGCTCATCATTCCCCGCCGAGTAGAGCAGTAGCGCTCAAGGCAAGTTCTTGGCATCCGTCTGCTCCGAGAAAAAGTGGCACAGACCTGCTGGAGTGAACCTTGTTCAAACAGGAACGCTTTTTGTATCATCTGCAGGGTCATCATGCTGCTACAGCAGTCGCAAAGCAGAAAGTAAAAAAAGAGAAAGTGCATTGCAACAAACTTATCAACTGGTATCAAACACATCTACTCTAGCCAGCGCTCAAAAGCTCTCGAGAACCTTTGCAGCCCATGCGTTTGCCTGGATCCTCGGTCGGAACTCGTCAACGACCTTCTTGAGTTCCTGCAGCTCTTCCTTTGGATCTGCCGTCTTGGCGCGTTTCATCCCGGCCTCACCTCCACTCCTCGCCGCCCACGTCTTGAGGAACTCGTCAATCAGTGCGGCTCCTTCCTTGGTCACATCCTCCGGCAAGCTGTCAAGCACGCCCCTGCTCGCCTCATCCTCATCGTAGTCCTCCAGCTCCTCCGCTTTCCTCTTGGCCAGCGCGATCACCGAAGGTGGGAAATTGGCCAGTTCCGCCACGTTGATACCGAGACTCTGGTCGCTAATCCCTGGCTCAACCTTGTACAGCAGAGTAATGTCGCGATCCTGCCTCGAGCCGCCCGCCTTCTGCTCGACGTGCGCCACAACGTGAAGGTTGAGCACGTGCTCCTGTTGCGAAGCCAGGTTGGTGAGTTCGTGGAAATGCGTCGCGAACAGACATTTGCAGCGCACATTGGTGGCGATCCATTCCGAGATGGCCCAGGCAAGGCCGAAGCCGTCATATGTAGAAGTACCGCGTCCTAGCTCGTCAATGATGATGAGCGAGTCTGCCGTGGCCGTCTTCAGGATCGTAGCCGTTTCCAGCATCTCGGCCATAAAGGTGGAAACTCCCTTGAGTTGAGAGTCGCCTGCACCGACACGCGCAAGGATGCAGTCAAATACGGGCAGCTTGGCGCCTGCAGCGGCGGGTACGAAACATCCAACTTGGGCCATAAGGGCGATGATGCCAACTTGGCGGATGTAGGTCGACTTGCCGCCCATGTTGGGTCCCGTGATGACTAGGAACTCGGACTTGCCACGCACCATCTCGGTGTCGTTGGGGATAAAGTTGATGTCGTCCATCACTTCGAGACAGGGATGTCTTGCTTCGCGCAGATCGACATCTGCGTTGGTGCCGTTCTCGCTCACTTGGGGTTTGACGTATGGGATGGGCGCACTGTCCGAGACGTGGGCAAAGCTTACGATGACGTCCAGGTGTGCCAACACCACATTGAGCTTCTCCAAGGGTGGGCAGTAGGACGAGGCAATCTGAATGACTTCCTTGACCAAACCGCTCTGCGAACGGCTGTAGCGCTCCGACAAGTCCTTAAAGTCGTTACCCAGATCGCGCAGCGCTTCGTTGGTAAAGTAGAGACCACCTTTCACCGTGGCAATGTCCGAATAGCCCTTCTTGTTGCGCACCAGTCCAGCATCGGTACGTGTCACTCGCAGGCAGTAGCCGTACACGTGGTGATTCTCGAGGTGCAGCTTCTTCTCTGTATCCATGCGCAGCTCTTTGCCTGCCAAACGATGCTGTTCGTCGAGCTTGTCGCGTGTTTCATCCAGCGCCTCTTTGATCTGTCGTAGATTGTCGTCAAAGTCGGGCTTGATGACAAAGTTGTGCTGTGCAAGCTCGTTGAGGTCGATGGTGGCCTCTACGAGCTCGTTGAACTTGGCCAGGGCCGAATCGTGCGTTTGCAAAGGCTCGATGTAGGTGGTTCGGAGCAACTTGGTGTGCGCCTCGGAGGGAGTGTCCATGTCGGTGAGCGTCTCGATGAGCTTTGGCAGCCTCAACACTGCTTGGTAGACGCGGACCACATCTTCCAACGTCGCGACGCCTTTCTGGAAACGCTTGCTGATGCGATGCATGTCTGGCATGAGCTTGAGATAGTCCTGCTGAATGACTTGAAGCGTGTGATTGTCGGATACAAAGAGCTCGACGAGGTCTTGTCTCTCTTTGATTGCGTGTACGTTAACTAGAGGCTGCTTGAGCCACTGTCCGAGCAGACGCTGTCCCTGACCAGTTCGGCAGCGGTTCAGGAGGCCGAATACGCTGGTATTCTTGCTGGAGCCCGTCTGGCCAGGCTCAGGGAAGAGGTTGAGTGCGCGCAGTGCCGAGTTGTCGAGGCGGAGATATTGTGAGAGGTCGTGAGTGCGAATACCGTACTGACCAAAGTTGGACTCGTCTGTGAGGAGGGCGAGGTAGGAGATGAGCGCGGAAGCGGCACCCATTGCGACCTTGAGATCAAGCTCAGGGATGGTGATGCCGGAAGATGCCTCATTGAGCAGTCGACGCATGTCTTGTTCGATGTTCTTTCCTGAAAAGTCTGCGCGCTTGTTGTCGAACATGACGACGCCACAACGATCAATGACGTCCTTCAACTTTTTGAGGTCGACATCGGCACCCTTGTCGTCCTTGGGAAGAATGCACTCTTTGACGCCGAGCTGAATGATGAGGGACTCGGTATTGCTGAAGAGATCGTTCTCTGCGTATTCTGCTACACAGAGCTCGCGATTGGTAGCATCGGCAAAGGCAGCGCCGACGGTCTTGACACCATCCTTTGTGGTCATCTTGAGCGCCATGACGATGGGCGAGCTGATAATGTCGGCATTGACAAAGATCATGTCTTCCATCTGCTGAAGATTGCCTGGAGATGCCTGTTTGATGATGGACCATTGATTGTTGCGCTTTCCGCCCGCATTGCTGTAGATCTCGACGCGCATCTGACGCGAAGTGAGTGCTTCTCGCAGAAAGTTCTTGGCTGCTGCAACGCTGAGTGTGATGGAAGGTAGGCCTTTATCCTTGCCACCGCTGCCGAGGTATTTGAGTGCAGAGTGCGTCTTGAAGACAAGGTTGGCGATGAGGATAGCATCATCTCCGTGTGCTGAGTAGAAGTCGGAGCGGTCAAAGAGGCGCAGTGTACCTGGAGAAGGTGTGGGCATCGACTTGAAGAACTGGCAGAAGGAGCTTTCAGCGCCGCTGTCCAAGCCGAGGTCCGGCTTGTCTGAGGTCGATGGACCGTCGTACATGAGACCGGACATTGTGGATGATCAGCCGCGTTCAAAGATGATCAAAGGGGTCTTGCTTGTCGATGGTGATGAGGGTGGTAGAAGAAGATCCAAAAAGCGGAGAGAGTGTCAAAGTGGCACTCAGACCCTTTTTTTTGGCACATACGGATAGAACACTGTACGCGTCGCGTGAATTTAAGGCTCAGCCTCCACTCGGCCAAAAAGGCACACACAGCCAACACTCGCGCCCTTTTTCGCGCTTCAATCAACAATCACTACGTCCAATCTAACAACGCAACTTTCGGGCCACGCCCTGAGATGTTCATGTCCTCACGATGGTTCTGATCCTTCTCGAAGCAAGTCAGGCAAGTACTGCGAAGACGTCGATTGCGAGCGGTATGAGGGACATCAATCCTGTGCCAGGCGCTGAATCACGCTCTGCTTCTTGCGCTGATTCTCAGTCTGACCGTCCAGCGTCGGCGGTGGCTTATCCGTTCGTGTGCCGATCCGAATGTCGGTAGCAATCCTTTGTGCGCCAAGACGGTGGACGGCCTCGTGACACAATTCGATGGCCTTGCAAACGACAGGGAAGGTTCCTTCGAGGTTGGTGCCGTAGCCGCTGTCAAGACAAAAAGGTCGGGTCAGTTGGGTTCTGGCAGCTTTGGAGGCAGATGGATGTTTGCTTAACTTACTGAACTTCGTATCGGATGCCTTGATCCTTCATACCTTCGAGCACACGCTGGCATTCAGTGATGTACTCTCCGACCGAGGTGGTTGGTGTGCCCATCGGAATGACTATATTTGCCAACAGAGTGGTCAAGAGAATATCAGATGCGAGCTTGGGTCGATTTGGAGTATCAGGAATTACAGATTACTCACGGCAGAAGTCGGCCACAGCATAGAGTGGTGATGGTTCCGACATGATGAGATGATCGTTGGTGGTGGGATGATGTGAAGGAACGACGAGTAGAGAGGATCTGGAAGAAGATTTTCCAACGGCGAGTTGACCGGCGCGTGCAAGTCGAGAATAATGTGTGAATGCTTTTCAAGATAGGCGTGTGCATGCTCAAGAGTGTTGGTGTGGAGGAAACAGGTCGCGACTTTGTCTTTGAACCCTTCTTTCTCACTCTCTCGATCCTTCCTCATCATCACAAGCAACTCCACATCACATTCTCACAAGGCATCGGCGATGCCTCAATCGACACCTTCGCACAGTGGCGAAGCGGATTCCGCTGCGGACGACAACACTCGTGCCTCCACCTCCGTGCCTCGCACCTCGAGACCTGCGGCAGCTCGTCCAACAGCACTGTTGACCAAATCGTGGACTTCGGCCTCTGTCTCACCCTCAACTACATCTTCTCGCATCACAGTCGGCGCAAATACCACCACCGCCGCCGATGCATCTTCTTCTCGCTCCCTGCCTGCTTCCAACACCAGTTCAGCTTCCACAAGAGCATCGACACCGATACCTGAGCTCTCCTTCAGCCCATCTACACCACAACCGTCGGCCAGAGAAACCCTTTTCAGCGCGCCGCACGATGAAGCACAACTGGCAGGCTCACTAGACGAGCCCAAGGTGCGAGCTCCTTCTCGCCAAGGTTCGGACCGAAGTGGATCTCACGATGGCGAACAGAGTAGCGAAGGCGCATTCAATGACGCTGCGGAGGACGAGCCGGAGGCTGTAGGCATCACGGCCAGCTCGAGTATCCATGCGCTCGACCTGCTGCATCGAGTCAACGATAGAGCTGCGGCAGACAGAGCTTCACAAAGCCAAAGCCTCCGGTCTAGGCTATCGCAGCTGTCTGTGAGTCGTGCGTCGAACAGGTATCGCAGTCGGAGCAACAGCAGGGATGCATCAACAAGTGCCCGGGCCATCCCACAGCAATTCGTCGAGTCGCAGTCGGCAGAGTCTTCCACAAGCAATGTGGCGGAAGAGTCCCTCAATGACGTCGTCGGTGAGCAGCTGGAGGAGACACCAAATATACCAGCCTCAGTCGAGCCGGAGCAATACCCCGATCGCAAGTACTACATCCTCTCATCGGCAGGCAAGCCGATCTACATCTCCCACGCATCCCTCTCTCGTCGCAAAAGGCATCGCGATCAACGGCGACGTCAACAGTCCCCTTTATCAGATCCAGTCTCTACGAGCGAATCCAACGCCAACGAGAGCGACGAGGAAGACGAAAGCAGCACCACCCAAGTCGGAGTAATGCAAGCCCTCATCTCGATCTTTGCCGACGAAGACTCGGACAAACTGCGCTTCATTCGTCGAGGCGATCTCCTCATCACCTTCCTCCTCCGTGCCCCTCTTTACCTTGTCTGCGTCTCCAACTGGAACGAGGAGCCGTCGACGCTTCGACAGCATTTGGAGTATCTATACCTGCAAGTGATCAGTCTTGTCTCGGCCAGTCAGCTGAGTAGGCTCTTTGGGAGAATGCCAAACTTTGATCTGCGGAGGCTATTGGAAGGGACGGAAGGGATCTTCGACTATATGGTAAATCAGCTCAATGCCAACGAGACCGAGATGGATGAGGAGGTCGGCGGAGAAGGTGTTGGGATGGCGAAACGTGCCATCACAGACTGGGCGTCGTGCCACCAGTGGTGGCTTCAAGCGCTTCAACCGATCCGTATCACTGTACCGAACCTGCGGGATCAGCTGACAGCGGCATTGCAACCACCTACGGCAGAATCAGGATCGGCTTTGCAGCCACATCGACCAAAGGACCTTCTTTACGTCCTCCTTATCGCGAATGGGCGGATCGTCACCCTTCTCAGGCCGCGAAAGCATTCTGTTCATCCAATCGACCTGTTGCTTCTGACAAACACCGTCATGGGCAGTAGGTCCATCAAGAGGTCCGGCGGTTCCGAAGAAGCCGAGATCTGGCTTCCATTCAGCATGCCAAAGTTTGCCCCGCAAGGCTTTGTTCACGCTTACGTCAAGTTCCTAGATCCCGAGAGTTGGGTCCCTCCATCAGCAGAGTCGAGCAAGCAAGGAAGGATGACATCTTCCGAGCTGGCGGTTATAGTTGTGACGGCCGACAAGGATGCTTTCCCCACAGTCTCCACTTGGATCTCGTCTCTCATCGCCAAACCTCCTTCCGAAGACGAAACAGCCTCGATCATCTCTACAAAGTCGAAAAAGTCGTCTTCGAAATCTCGATCCAAGGCACACAAATCCACCTCGTCAGCATCTGGCAGCAGTGTTGGGAATGCGTGGATGACTGGGTTTCAACGTCACATTTTGAGCTTGTGTCGACACCTTTCTGACCCTACCAATGTTGAAGAGGGTTCACCGAGAGTTTCGGCGTATACTTGTGCGGAATTGGGGCTTGCAGGATTGCGACATTTCGTCTATCGGAGCAATAGTACGATTCAGCTTACTTCGCCTATGCTTCCGGAACCGTATAGTGTCGATGCTGGTGATAGGAAACGTCTGTTTACACTTTACTCTTTGGTTCATCATAATATTCATCATCCTGTTCCACCCGTTATGGGCGGAGGAGGACTAGAGAATATAGCTCCTCTTTCAAATCCTACCACCCCTGCTGCCACCTCCTCCGCCTCGACAGGAGGCATGTTAGAAGCAGCAGGAGGAAGCACTTTAGCCTCAGCGTTTGGCTTTGGTACTTCGCATCCTACAAGACCACTCCTCAACGCAGATAGACGACTGAAAATGCAACTCGTCAAGACGGATCACGAACAGGTGCTCGGTTGGATCACGGCCCCCTTCGAACTGTATCTCTGTGTCAATCCTCAACTGTCCAAATCGGCCATTGTAGCGATTGCCAATGGACTGACCAAATGGATCAAGACGAACGAAAGGGATTTGTTTTTGGTCAATGCTGGAAGTTTTTGATTTGTTCGTGTATTTCGGGTATCCAAGGAGCAAGTGTACATCTACAGCACAGGGCAATGCATTCAGAGTGACGTGGGAGCCTCATCAAACACCGTTGCCTGTCGTTGAGGGACTGGCATCCGACTCCAATCCGAGCCCTAGACCCTGCGCCGCCCTCTTATCCCTGGGGACAGCCATCAAGCTCCCATTACTGTTGCTCGTAATGATCACACTCCCCTCATCATCAGATCTGCCTCCACCCGCTCCTTGCTCCTCAATCAAACGCTCTTGTCGATGCCGCCGCCCCCAAGGCTTTAGCCGACTCCACCATCGTCTTCCGCTCTCTTTACTGATTCCGATGGCTTCCAATCTCCTACTGAGGTCTATTTGGTCTAACATGATGCCGAATCCCGAACTAGCCGCATTATCATCCTCGCCAGTAGCAGCTGGCTGCTGCTCATCGCCAGTGTTGCTGTGGGACGAGTCTTCACTGGCATCGTGTCGTTGACCCCGTCTCATCCGACGATAGTTGGAAATGGTAGACGGAGCATCCGCTTCCGACATGCTTCTCTGTGGAGGCCTCGAGGGCCTTTGCCAGTTCGAGTTGACTCGCGACAGCGAAGGTGAGCGGGGTTGCAGGTGGAAACCGGGAGAGCTCGGACTGATACCAATCGAGAGACCATGCTCGATGATTGTATTGTACAGCGATGGTTTGCGTTTGCTGCCGTGTGCGTCGTGATGATCTGAAACCGAGGCTTCAGGAGAGTGGTGCGCGACAGGCGAGGCGGTGGCCGCTTCAAGGTCCTGTTGAGACTGGAAGCTGGAATCGTGCTTGGGCGAAAAGATGTCGTCGCGAAGAGGGAATTCGAGGGTGATGGTAGGTCGACGCTGGTTGTGGATGCTGGTGGAGCCGAAGCGGCGTTTGGTAGGAGGGGCTCCGAGTTGAGGCGTTGATCTTGTGCTGCTGGTATTATCATGCTCACAAACTCCGTGATGCAGCGTCAAAGAAGCCTCTTCTGGACTGGTCAGCGGGGCGACGTTGTGATCGACAAAGGAAGACGAGTGCGGAGAGATGGAGACTGGTGGTAGATGCGGTCCTGCCATACCAGCGCCGTTGGCAGCCAACAAGCCTTCATAGTCGGCGTCTGATGCCGTACGGGAACGGCCTGGCGAGCTCGCAGCCGACAGGAGAGGCTGTGTCTCGCTGTCGTCGCAAATATGCCCAGCATCACAGCCATCGTCATTGCCGTGCAAGCTGACTGTCCACACTCCACCCAAGAGTACAGCTGTGCCAACTGCAACCAGCACCAAGTCGTACCAGGCCAACGCTCCAATCTGGTCAAAGTAGACGAGGCCCAGTGCAATACTCGACGTGTTGTAGAAGCAGAAAGCGAGTGGGCAGACGAGGGTCGGGTCGGCGAGCTTGAGCGCCTTGTTGAGATACCACAGTTGGAGCAGGGCTGCGGCGAGCAGGATGCCGATCAAGAGCCAGCTTTGCCAGCGGCTGAACTGATTCTGGCCTGAGAAGGTTAGCATCAGGAGCTCGACTCCAGACTTTGCAAGCAGCAAGCAAGCGCCGGAGAGAGTACCACTGGCGCCTCCGTAGGCTACGGCCAAGCCGAGCTTGGTCTGCTTTACCGTCTCTGCATCGATGCGCTGTTCAGCCTCTCTGAGCTCGAGTCGTGGAACGTCCAGGCTCTTCTTGCGTTTGCGCGCGTTGAAATCGCTGCGGCCCAGAGAACCATAGTCTCGCTTTGTGGTGTTGGATGAGTCGGACTGCTTGGAACGAGAGGTTGTGCTGGTTGGCGTTGAAGGTTCGGCAAGCCCACCGGTGAGTGGCGGCATGGGCGTAGCGACAATGCTGCGACCATACAGCACGTTTTGCTGCGGACTCAGCCCAAGTGTCGAGTGCCGATTGGCTTCGTCCCGGACGGCCAAGACGGGCGTAGCGATGCCAGAACTGCTCTCGCTGACCTCAGCAACAGGTGCCAGGGTCGGAGCGGACCACCGCCTGCGCAATCGTCCTCGCAGACCGTGTCCGCTTCTGTGCTTTGGCTTTTGAGGTCGAGACGGGAGAGAGTTGCGATAGACACGGGTGTGAAGCTGCCATTCGGCCAGATGCGAGACGGTGAGAACGCCGACAAAGACAAAAGTAAAGATGGTGGCAAAAGCGACGAATGTCGGGCGAGCGTAGAGGTCGAGCAGTTCGTCGAGGCTGTGCGGCGGGGAGGGCACGACGCCAAAGTATCCAATAAGGACGGCGCCAGATGCGATGAGCGCAGTTCCCATCACCATGTATTTTGACAGCAAGTCATTGAGCAAGAAGCGCGCCAAGACGGCATTATAGAGCAGACTGACGGCTCCCAGAGGTGCAAGCATGACGATGGGAAGGGCGCCAATCTGGAATACGGTACCGCCGATGTTGGCGACAAGGAAGATGGCAAAACCGACGAGCCATAATGGTCGCTTCCATTCTGATTTTCGTCGAGCGGGAGCGAGCGATTCGTTGAGCAGATGCGATTTGCGCTGGATAGTCAGACCGAGGCTCTGGACGAAGCTAGCGACAAGGCCGAGCGCGATGGCGGTGGCCACACTGAAGGGCGCGCCTGGATGGCCGTCGTCTGCGTAGATGGTGCTCGACATGGCTTTCCCTATGACACGACTGCTGCTGAATCTGTACTCTGTTTCCTGATGCGGGCCACAGGCGGCAAAAGCCCGAGCAATCTAGTTGTGGGTGTCGCGGAGCATCTGCAGTTGAGATGTAGACCAGAAGGTAGTCGGAAGTGGGTTGTTGTGATGAAGGAAGGCAGTATGAAGGGACGATGATATGGCGTTGAGTGAGTTTGACAGTCATTCATGCAAAGGGGCACCAAAGCGGGAGAAAGTGTGCGTCTTTTGGATGCTCTCTCAGCAAACGCGTGCATGCTTGGTCTGCAGCTGTGTTGGACGGTGCGAGTGAATTTTCCACAAACTGTTAGCTCTTGATTTCAACACAAATTCGTCGCAACACACTGAAAGTTCCAACATCTCTTCATGCTGCCACATTGACTAGTCACACGGTCAGAACAGGCCACAAGCTTCAGTGTTCACAGATATCAAAATTTCTGTGGGGTATGTCATTATGGCTGTCTAAGCAGCGAGTCTGTCGAATGTCCAGTACAACAAAGCGTTGAAGGGCTAGAATGCCTGGGAGAGACGATTCCTGATTCCTTCCAAGTGACAAAGTGGAAGCATGCACCATCCACTGCACCGAGACATCAGAACATGTGTCTTGTAGCGTCCTTACATGATAACGCACTCGTCCTCATTACCAGTGGTCTGCTTGGCCAAATCACGAGTGAAGCTAGCGCCACCCTGGCCGTTACCCCTCAGGTTGACCACGAGCACACCAGCGTTCCTGGGGTCGAGGTGAGCCTCGAGCCTGTAGTCCCTCATCATCTTCTCCACGGCTGGTGCAATGTGCTGCCTGTGATCCTTGCTGTGCAGACCCTTACCTACGATGATCCTCAGCTCGGACCAACCCTGGCTCTGACCCTGTTGCACCGCCTGCTCGGTCCTCTCGAGCGCCTCGGACGTGTACAAGCCATGCAGGTCCACGGTTCCCTGGGGCGAGTCCTCGTTGTTGGCCATGAAGATCCAATCGGCAGCCTGCTTGTTGAGACGTTCCATGTTGGCCTTGTGCGTGTGACCTTCGTTGCTGAGCTGCTTGGCGCGACCACCGTCGCCCTGGGCGTATGCTTTGTGGGATTGGTCGAAGCATTGGGCCATCTTGTCGCCTTCAGAGCGGGCCTGATCTCGGAGGTTCATATAGTTGGCATCGTGTTGGTTCACTTGGTTGTCTTGAGAGTATTTGTAGTGAGGTCCTTGGGTGGGTGCGCCGTGCTGCTGCTGAGGTGGGTGGTAGGCTCCCTGTGGTGGAGGATGGTCGTAGCCGCCAGAGCCAGCTGCTGCTGCATAGCCTCCTCCGCCACCCGAGCCTCCATAGCCACCGCCATAGCCGCCTTGTTGGTGCTGCTGTGGTGCCTGTTGACCGTATGAACCGCCTTGGCCGTACGAGGAACCACCTTGCTGCTGCTGTCCACCGCCTTGGTTCTTCTTCCACCAGGTGAAGGCCTTCTTGGCGAATCGGGTGATCTGTCGCCTGTGCTGCTTGACGAAGCGTACGAGCTCGTCCATGATTGCAATGGAGTTCCCAGCAACGTGCGAGGCGAGGAGTCTTCTATCGAGCGTCTAGTGTTGGTCTATTCTATATTGCGTGTTGGCAGACGAGTCGCTCGTCTCGATGACGTGGAGCGAGCAATTGCTTTTAAACGAGAGTCGATCTGATGATGGAAGAGCTGAAGCAAGACTGAGCGAGGGAAAAAGGAGGCTTTGATTCTTTGCTAGAATGGATGGATGCGAGAACAAGGCTTCGGCTAACTTTGTGGTATCGGCGAGCCATGGAAGATGCAGACGGGCTTGGAAAGGCGAGACCTTCTGTTGCACCAGTTCTTTGCTGCAGCGGCCTCTGAAACACTTGCACTGCCCAGAGCACCAGTTGCAAAGTCAAATCACTGCCAACCGGCGATCCGCTGTCAAACTCAAATATCGTACTTTGTTGGAAAACCCTCGTGCCTGCCTCATCTTGCACGGTCAACTTTCAGCGGAACGGCGTGTAGAAAATCACATCGGCGCCTGATTTGACCCGATTCGAGAAAATACAGAGTGTGGAGGAGTGGTGTCGTGCGAGATTTTTTCCAATCCTTCTCCTAACATCACACTTGACGCTCACGAGCATCTTCTTCATCATCTTCCTTGTCTCCATATCGACCTCGTCATCCTCGTCAAATAGCATCGCAATGGCCGACATTGAAAACTCTGAAGCTGGACCATCAGTTCCTACCGGCCCTCAACCACGCGAAGTCGTCTACTGTGCAGTATGCACCTTCCCACCTGAGTACTGTGAATTTGGACCTTCGCCTTCCAAATGTCGCTCGTGGCTCAAGGATAACCAGCCGGAGCTCTACTCCAAGCTTTGGTCTGAGGAGGCCATCTCCTCCAACCTTGCCAATCTGACCACCAAGCAAGCTGAGGATCTCGAGCGAGAAGCAGCGAAGAAGGAGCGCAAGACGGTCGCCAAGGAGGAACGTGCACGCGCAGAGATGGCCGCAAGCAGAATCGTGCTCAAAAAGGAAGCCAGAACCAAGCGCAAGGTCACCACGAGTATCATCGGTCTGCATCTGTTCAGTCCCCCTCTACCCGCTTTGAAGGTTGTGGCCAAGGCGTAAGTTTCACTCTGCACACCTTATGATGGGGCTTGATTCTAAAGTTGGTTCAATCTCTGACGGAACGCTTTGCCTCACCCCTTGAACATCGACAGTCTATCATCGCGATTCGCAACTGGTGCCTCCGTCAGCAAGAGCGTCCAGAACCCAGGTGTAGATGAGATCGTAGTGCAAGGTGATGTAGCAGACGATGTGCGTGATCTCATCCTCGCTCGCACCAAGCCCTTCCACGAACTTCCTGGCGAAGCCGATGGCGGCCCCTCGGAGAAAAACATCGTCATTGAGGAGGACAAAAAGACTGCCAAAAAGTCTGCTGCTGCCGCTGGTGGTGCTGCTGCTCCCTCTGAGGATTAGATCGATCGCCAATCATGCAATTCACAATCATTCACCGTCTGTCTTGATCGCTTTTGCCAAAAGATGGCATACATCCTTCCCATTCGTTACCTGCAGAGACGTCGTGAGAAAGCGCCGCGCAGAGCCTCAGCGGTCACCTCGCTTTGCACAACTACCTTTCATCTTAGCCTTCCAGGCTGTTTTCCCCTTTGCGAGTGGACGTGCTCTCAAATGACTCTTCTCAAAGGGAGTCGCTCACAACACCGCGCGTGGCTGCGCTTCTACACAAGACACCAGGATGACAGGAAAGGTGAGAACCCAATCGGTACATTGCAAATGCAGAATGGTTTACAGCGCATCAAAGATACACGGCATTAAGATCAGTCAGCGCCTCAAATGGCTCTTCCGGTGTCTTGACCTGCAAGTCGTAGCACCTTCCCGTACGATCGGCGCCATTCAAAACCGAGATCAGCGTCCACCATGCCTGCCAAGCCACGGCCGGCACAATGATGTCGCCCTCACGAATCGACGTAAGCCATCTCTTCCACGTGTCTGGATTCCATGCGCCTGCTTCATCCGGGTTCGGGCACATACGAGAACGGTCTTGTGCGCCTTCTGCGGGACGATAGGACTGCGGAGCCGGCACGACCGCCTCTCCCGGAGGAGGGAAGCGATCGGCCACGAGAGGCGATTTGAAAACGCACATCTCGAGATAGTCTAGCTCCCACGCTGAACGGTGCAGCCAATTGCTGTTGCTGAGCTGTCCAAAGTAGTGCAAAGCGCTGTCGCAGCTGATGGTGAGAGCTGTAGCAAAATGCTCGACCGAAAGCTTCTTGCGAGACCACGTATAGTCGATGGTCTCCTCATCTTCAGGACCTAGCGGAAGTCCCTCAGGAATACCCGGCCTACGCCTAAAGCCATAGGCTCGATTGGTGGCATCCGCCAACACGCAGGGCGAGATGCTCAAGGAGGTGCCTAGCACTTTGGACAGCATCGAAGCATCCACTCTGTCTCGTGGCACCTTGAGTACTTCCGTAGACGGTGTCGGAGGAGATCCCACCGTCAGCGGGACCTGCACATCCGGACTCCCGGTATCAATGCTGATTGGGGCAGAGAGTGTGATGCTCTTTTCGCTGCCGGGTGCCCCACTTGACTGCTCTACAGGTCGATCAAGACCAATCTCTCGAGACAGACCGCCTCGCACTCTTGTCCTTTCGTACTCGTCGATCCAACCCTTGATGCTCTTGAACAGGGCTTGCCAATGCTCCCAGGTCCTCGAATGATTGACTTTGGTGCCGAAGAGCAGCGGTGTAGGAGTCCAGCCAGGACCCCTGTCTGCTGGCTCGCTAGCTTCGTGCCGGGCAGAGGGCATCTCGGGAGCTTCTGGAACCGTGGAAGAGCGTTGCGGCGCTTTGCCATGGAGTCGCTCCAGCAATGCCGAGTTGTTCGTAGTCTCGTGGATCGGGTCAGCAGGGTCCAGGTTGAGCTTCTGCGTCAGTGGGCCGGCAAGGTTGGCCACATCTGCGGAACCGAGCTCATGCAACGATGGAAGCTGGTCAGCCTTGGGTGGAGACGTTCCGGCGCTGGCCACGCCCGTCCTCCAGGCCAAGACGCTTCTCTCCTGTACCTTGTTGGCCTGATCGAGAGCAGCAGCCTTGCCAAGCGCCACGTAGTTGCCTGCAGCCGCAGCGCGACTGCCTTTGCCATAGCAGAGGTGCATGATACCTTCCCAGCCCAGTGCCTGGCCCAGCGCGCTAGCTAGACTGACCGGCAGAGGGTCAACGTCACCGCAAGGCCACCAAGCTTCTTCCTCTCCGCTGTTGTGTGCTAGCGATGCCCCAAGCTTGAAGCTCGCGTCAATGGGATTGCTTGCCGCGGAAGAAGGGAGTGGCGACCGATCTAAGTCCAGCGAGCGGATGGATCTACCTGGGGTGGCGGGCAAGGATCCACTTTTTGCATGAACCTGTGGTGTTCTGATGGACGGGGTATTCGTGCTGCCCGTATCTGCGATCTGGGCCTGTGATGGTTTGGATGAGCGTATGTTGTCTTGCCCAGGGGTGGCGACATCGCCGCCATCGTCGTTGCCAAGTCCATCTAGATCTTGGCCAGGAGGATCCTCTATCGACTTGAGACCAAGGTTTGAGGCGGATCGGAAGAGCGACAGAAAATCAGCTCCATCCATAACAGCTGCTGGTCGTGGCTTTGCTGAAGGTCTGCTTGCAGCTTCTGCCGAAGCATTGCCGCCAATGGATTCTTCAGGAATGCCGTGCTCGGAGAAGGAGGTACCGACGCTGGAGCGTGATGAGACCATGGTAAGGTCGAGCAGACCATCTTCTTGCACTGGTCGAAGATCATGATGGTTGGACCTCGAAGCGCCAAGATTCTTACCAGAACTTTCTGCCGAGCTGCGGCGTCGGCTCTGCGCAGTGGATCCATTGGTATTCTGTCGCATCATTTGTACGCGCAAAGCACCGTCGTCATCATCTTCATCGAGGTCGAGTGCCTCTTCATTAGATGGGGTGCCATTGCCAAACTGTTGGCCTAGGCCCGAGCGGAAGTTCGCTCGGTGGCCAGCAGCACTCGTAGCACCCTGGATTGCGCGAGACTCTGTTGACTCTTCGCCGTGAGAAGGAGCCGGTGAGGCAGATCGACTGTCGTGTGCGTCGTTGGCAGGTCGATCGAGGAAGGACTTTTTCCTGCCAAAGTCGAGCAGCTTGGCCATCATGGAAGGGCGTCGACTTGGTTTACCAACAGTAGGTGAAGAGGGTTGCTGCTGAGGGCTGGTGACGGCTCCCTCGGAGATACTTGGAAGATCTGTCTCGGCGCTCGCTGTCAGAGGAGTGCTGGCGGATTGGATTGACCTGGTTGGATTGCCACCTGGAGGAAGTGAGGAGACATCCGTGTCAATTGCTAGTCTTGAGAAGCCCGAGTGATGGTCCGAATCGCCATTTGCAGCAGTTGAAATGGCACCGAACGAAGCCATGCTGTCAGGACTGGCCACTGGCTTCAATGCAGCGCCGCCGCCTGACAAGCTTGAGTTGCGCGTCCTGCGTCGTCTCCATTCGGAAGAGGTGGCAGATCTGCCCGAGCCGCTGCGTTGCAGGTTGGAGCCGGATGCTTCTGGCTGTCGATGGGAGCGCAGCTTGGGAGGCGGTGGTGCAAGGCCGACGGTGTGCAGATCGAGACGGATACGGAATGTAATCAAAGTTGTTGTATCATGATGTCCGAGGTGGGAGGACGAGGAAACAGAGCTGGAAGGCGATGAAGAGGAAGGCCGCTTGGAGAGGCGGATGTAGGGAGCGGAAGGTGGGGCCGGGTTGGAGATGTGTGCGCTGCTAGAAATCCTGGAATGCGAGTCTTCGTCGTCGGAAGCGTCGTGAAGCTGCGAGTCGTTGTTGTTGTTGCGACGGAGCCAATTGAGCTTGAGTGCGCTGGCTCCGCCAAGACTGGCGGCAAAGGATGATTTACGGCCTTCGGTGGCATGACTTGGACGTCGACCTGGCTGCTTGGTGGAAGCGGCACGAGAGACGCTGCGGATACGACGACGAGGCTCCTTGTCGGCTCCAACAAGTGTACCGTCGTCTGTGTAACGTGCATCGAAGAATTCGCGCAGATTACGGAATTCAGGATCGTCGTCTGCCTCTTCGAGGAGGGTGATGAGCTTGGAGAAGGGCTCAACAGCCTCGATAGCGCGGGTGTGGTTGAGAAGGAAGGAAAGGGTATCTACGGAATGGGGGAGGTGGCGTGTGTGGATGGGTTCGAGTTCGGTGTTGGCACCGACTCGAAGCTTTTCTGGCTCTTCGAGCGAGTCGATGCTGCGCCCCGAATCTCTGATATATGGTACCGCAGCATAGTCGAGTGTGGGGAGTGGCTCGAGATGCAGGGCAAAGGCGAGGGTGAAGAGCTGATGGAGCGCCATGATTGCTCGAGGACCTTGAATGCTTCCACCGAGACTCTTTCACCAACTGAGGGTGGAGGCGGAACGCTTGTGAGAGTCGATTAAGTGGGCATGGAAGCCGGAAACGATAGCGAATCGATGCAAGGTTGGAGTGCTGGTGCCCCTTGTCAGCCAGCGCAGTCAATGCAACGTCGTGCGTATATCGCCGGATGGCGATGCCAAGGTCAAAGGTGGTGCCCAAAGGTCCAGTTCCAGACGAAGACAAGTGAGCGGTGAAGAGCGGTGGTATGTAGACGAATCTCGCTGTGCTGTTAATGCAGACGAATCTCGCTGATGGGTATGAGCAAAACAAAATGATAGGAAGAAGAAGGAGTGCGGAGGGGATGAAGGAAACGTCTTAGCGGAGCGGTGACTGTAGCGAGGAAAACGTGCGGCGAGTGTCGAGGATAGATAGAGAGGCGGCAGTGAATGCGAATGTCGGAGTTGACAAAGAGTGGCATTCGGTGACAAAAAAAAAGGTTGAACAATGACGAAGAAGGCAAGAGGAAGGGAGGAGGATATAGAGGAGAGTATGGGTGTGTGCGACCAGAAAAGGGCGTGGGGTCAGACACACGTCGGCTAACCTTGAAAGCGCCTGCAGCAGTTGGGTGATGCAACACAATAAAATTGTGCTTTCTTTCTAGATGTGAAAAGAGAAAAGAGAGAGAGAGAGAGAGAGAGAGAGAGTAGTGGAGGTTGTAGGTTGTAACATATGCACATTTCGAGTTCAGCAGATGAAACACTGCTAGGGTGTCCAAAGGAAAGGTGTCTTAGACCTTGCGACAGTGTTGGTGATGCAGACCAAACTGCTTTCTCCGTCTTGTGCGAGACAGTGCTAAGCACAACGTGGCAACATCAACTCGGCGTCTTTTCCGTTTGTCGACGCCCTCGAAGCATTGGCCTTGTTGTGCCTGCATGCAACAGCCTCACAAATATCAATGTTGCTCCGACCTCCAAGCTTTCATGAGCATGAACAAGGAGTTATGTCGAGTTGGTCAGCAAAATGTGGATCACGAGGGCTTCAAAATAGAGCACGCGAGAGAGAACGCCGATCTGTTTCCACACTAAGAGCTGTTAGTTGGCTCGCTGCGATTTTGCAGATCGAGCGCACGCAGCCGATCCGGGGTTATTCCCCATTTGGGCGTTTTGATGTCTGCGCCCCAAGGCAGCGGATGACCTGCTCACACACAGAGCGGCCCGCAACCACTTGCTGAGCAAACAACGAAACAAGGCGAAAATACCGCTCCAAAAAAAATTGAAAAAAAAAGTGTTGATCTCATGTTGGCGTCAGCTTGCATTCGCCAGCATCGGCCATCTTGTCCTTGTTGTCGGCGTCTATCCGCCCGTTGTGCTCGGCGTAAGAGCTTGTCACCCAAATTACATCTTAGACGACTGCACAATCCGTAGACCTGTTGCTGATTCCCATTTGAGCTGTAACTGAAGTACCTATTCTTGGATAGCTCCCTCGAAATTCCACCTGAGACACTCTCTGCTCAAATTTCGCTTCGCTACTGCACAGTTGCAGCCGGCTCAACCCCAAAAGTTGTCATGCTCACAACACTTGCTCTACGGGAATTTGATCTTCCCCGCGCCAAACTTACAACCGCCGGCTGCGACAGTGCATGATCAGATCTACCAAGACCTCACTCACATCACATCTTTAAGCCCAACTTTTTCTTCGGCTCCACGCGCAGCATCAGGTACGAGACATGGTTGTGATTGCGTTGATTCTTGAGGCACAGTGCAACCGAAGTATAACAGAAACAACCCGACAAAACAAAACTACCCAACTGGACCGAAACCGGAACAAATGCGGACAAACAAACGACGACTATGGGTACAAGGCACCAACCAGAGCCGACAATAGAAATGCCGAGCGACGACAAAAGCCAAGCGAAATCCGTTGCACGTCCGCTCAGCAAGTGTGTAAGATGGGCCAAACCGAAACGGAGCATGATCATGACTAGATCTCCCGATGCTACCACACATATGGATTCGCTCCAGATCCTGTCAGGATCAACGACAGCATCGCACATGAAAGCAATCATAGCGCCCAAGGCTACAATTTCGGATTGAGCGCAGCAGCGATGCTGGTGTGTCATCCGATAGTGCACGCGCGCTACGCTTAATGGGCATTAAAGTGGCCCATCAGCAGCCGCTCGCCCATGGGGCTCGGCTTGCGCTTGGTGCTGCCGCTGAAGCTGGGCTGACGACCTCGCGTAGCTGTCTTGCCCTCGTCAAAGCAGACACCAGAGTCACGCGTCGCAGGAATTGCCTTGGGCGAGGCCGATCGGGGAATCGAAGCTGCAGAAGGAGCGGCCTCAAAGTTGGGAGCGACGGGTGCTGAGGCCGAGACAGCTCCCGTGGGTGCCCTGTACGAGTTGCCGCTAAGGCTGAAGCGACGGAGCAAACTGCCCATGGCGCCATTGTTATTTCCGTCAGAGACTGCGCTGCCTTCATCGATGCTTGTTCGGCTGAGCGTGGGAGAAAGCGGGCCAGGGCGCATCGTGTTCATCCAGCCCATCTTCTGGCCCCAGCTGCCGCTGTTGAATCGCTTCTGGGCCTGCTCGTACGAGGCGCCCAATGGCAACGAAGGGACCCTGCCCAACGAATAGCCTGCTGCAGACGACGAGAGCGAGCTGCCGGGGCTGGTGGGCGAGCGTGAGAAGGAGAGGTCCGACGCAGAGATGTACGACGAAGGCTGGGAAGAATCGCCCATGGCCGAGGGTCGCGAATCGACGCGATTGGCGTCCCAATTGTCGATGCTTGAGGCGATGGTACCGGCGGCGATCGCCGTGTGTGAGCGTGCGCGCGTGTGGCACTGCGGAGGCGACATTCGGCCTTCGTCCGATTTGGCGTTTGCAGGGCTAAAACCCATCGAGAAGCGGTTGGTAGGGCTCGAGGGCCCCATGGTAGAAGCCATGTTGGTCGGAATGCGGAGACTGCCGCCTGAAGCGGAAGCGCGAGAGTAGAAAGAGACGGGAGGGGAAAAGGAGAGCCTCTGGCCTTCGCTAGTGCGGATCTCACCCGAGAGGTCGGTGGAGGCGATGGCTTGAGGTTGGTGACGATGGTGGGCAGACTTTTCGGGATTAGGAATTGCGGTCGGAGAAGCCATGAGAAGGAATGCTTGGTTGAAGGAAAGAGGAGGTTTGGATCTTGTCGAGCAAGGACCTGGCAGTCGATCAAGAATATCGACTAGGTATACAAGACGTAGATTGCGGCAGACCAGAGAACAGAGATACGGAGGCTGATGCTCGATTGAAGAGTTAGGCTAGAGCAGCGAGCAGGTGCGTGTAGAAAGCTGAACCCGTGCTGCGATGACGAGCGTGCTTGTAAAGGTGCGTGTGAGGGCGCGAGCGATCCGGGGCGCGGAGCCCCTGGGTCGTCGGACGTTGACGGTGATGCGATGAGATTCGGGCAGACGATGCTGCACAAACTAAAGATCAGGCCGAAGGAGCCAGACGGGGACCAGGAGGATGGACAAAGGGGAAGAGAGTGAGGAAGAAGGCTACCAAAGCTGCCTTGTCAACAGCGGGAGAAGATAGATCTGTAGTTGGAATGGATGGCGCTCAAAGGTATGCTTGACAAGAAACGTCGTCGCTTCGAGCGGGTCGTGGTTCAAAACGACGTTACTAGTGTGGGGTTGTCTTGTTTGGCAGGGGATCGAGGGCGGGGATGTGTGTTTTGAAGGAGATGGTCGTGGAAGATGATGGTCGTGAGGAAGGTAGGTTGGTATTGCTGTACTCGATTGAGATTGAGGAAAGGGAAAGGAGGCTGAGCAGCGATGAGAAAGAGGCCAATCGCAGAACGGCATCCTCTCGAGGGAGGGGAGAAAAAAGGGAGAAGGGAAGGAAGAGAGAGAGAGAGAGAGAGGCACCAAGCAACTGTGCAGCAGCCGACATGTGCAGACAAAGTGTGGGGAAGAAGCGTTTTGTGCTGCACGAAAATGTGGTGCAATTGTGTGCACTTTGCCCGTGTGGTTCGTCAGCACTTGGGCACTTGAGCAGTGACGGCGAGGCAAGGATGAGGGGAAAAATAAGAAATAAAAAATGCCAGGGTCTCGCCCCACACGAGCGTCGGATTGGATCCAACACCGATCGAGTGCGCAAGGGTGAAGTCTCACGGATTCAAGGTCCGGACAGGCTGTCAGCTGCTGGGGCCAACTCGAGATGACGAAGGTGCCGAGTTGCACAAGGCGTAAGAAATGCTTATCGATGGCAGCTGTGATTTTGCTGTGGTGGCTTCCAATCTCTTCTCCTCTGGTCTTGGAGCAAGTTACGACTGAGCTAATGGCGCTTTGTCTTGTTTGCACAACCGATGACACCAAAGACGGGTCAGTAATGCCTTCTCGCATGTCCTTGTGGGTCTACGGCGTTGCGCGAGAGGGCACGGCGGGCGGACACAGCCGAGGTCGAAGAATGCAAATGGCGCACGTCGTCACTCGAGGATGGGGAAAATAACTCTAGCTCCACGGAGGCGAAGACGTACGACCGAGAAGATTTTGTCTCGCTTGGAAGCCGCTTTGAGCCTTGAGCTTCTTGAGATGCAGTCAGCCCCACATTTTTGCTCAGCAGGCCCTGGACGAGTGTGCGTGCCAAAATTGAAAAAGAAAAAGAAAAAGAAAGTTGGACCATGCGCGAAGCTTTTTGCCACCAACCAAAGCAACCTCGTTCGAGCATCGCCACTCGAGCCGTGTCAGAATCAACCCGCAAGATGTGGCACGGTGGTCCAGAACGCTAAATTTTGAAATCACATTTTTGGCTCCACGCAGCAGCAGCACCTCTTTGGTCCACAAAGTGCATCCCATATTAGCGGCAATTCCGCGCCGAAACGAGGCTGCGTCCCGTCCACAAATTTAAGCCGCCCAAGCGAGCCTCTGCTGCTTTGCTGTATCTTTGCAAAATGAGAAAAGGGTTCAGTAACGCAGTTCACGTAGATACGGTAGATATAGAAAGGGCCTTTGCCTTTTTTTTCCAAACAGGCAAGACCCCCAGAATGCAAGGCAGCAGAGCCACTATCAAATTTGGCACAGCCAACCCACCCTCCGTGATAGCACCATCCATCTCACACCTCACTCATGGTGGTAATCAACACAGTTCATTGCAACAACTGACCACAGGAATGGAGGCATGTGTAGTTATTGCATGGCACTAACAATGGCCTGACAAGTTCAAGTTGGTACAGGGCAAGACAGTGAGTCCAGTTACATAAAAAAGCAAGAGTATAAGAGAGAGACACTAGAATTGAATGCAAGGAAAGAGCAGGAACAGCAAGGACGGAATGTATATCCCAAATTCTCAACAGAAGCACAGACTGACAGCTCAATTTCAGCTTTCTCTGTTGTGCATGGCTATACATCAGAATGTATGCTTCAAAGCTCCACAGACGGGAAGGAACTCGGAGACAAAGATGAGGGCAGCGTGTATTCAGTAGCAGTGGCAGTACAATCCTGTGCTTGCATATAGGACGATTCGGGAAAGTGCTTAGGAAGCATCATGTTCGTCATCCATCGCCCAAGCATACTTATCGTTGCTTCGGTAGTAATGCATCAATGACGATGAGGAGCGTATAAAAGCAATACCCTCCTGCGAGCCTCTTCGATATGGCAAGCTCATGAAGTTCTGTTTACCTCCAAGCTCATCCCAAGCAGTTCACGGGCAAGCCTGGACGTATTTACACCTCAGAGTGACGACAAGGACAGCTGCAAATGACGCAAATGCTTCGATGCGATTGATGCTAAAACGGCGATAATACAAATGCTACCACATGTTACCAAATTGCGAGCCTTGCTGGGTATGTTGCTGTTGCTGTTGTTGCTGTTGCTGCATGAAGGCGCTGCCATACTGTGGCGATTGTCCGTAGCCGTTGGGCATCATGTTGGACTGGAATTGACCCATGCCGTTGCTGGTGGGCTGAAATTGAGGTGAAGGCTGCTGTTGCTGAGTAAAGAAAGCGTTGTTAGGACTGAGCATGTTGGTGTTGGCCTGTGCTTGAAAAGCGGCTTGTCCAAGCTGTTGTGGCTGCTGCTGCTGCTGCTGCTGTTGTTGTTGCTGATATTGACCGTTGACGCCCATGAAGCTGGCTGTCTGCGGCATCGAAGCTGCAAAGTTGGACTGCATCGTGTTGAAAGGATTGCTAGAGACGAGGCCGGGCGAGGGCAGCGGCGATGTGGAGAAAGCCATGGTTCCCAAGCTGACGCTCCTCTGCTGTTGGTATTGAGGATACATCATGCTGTTGCCAGGACTGAGCATCCCTGTCGCTTGTGGGGCTAATTGGCTCTGTGTGGACGGAATTGGTAGTGTGTTGGCATGCTGAGACACGTTGCGCATCTGATCGAAGGCGCTGGTATTGCTGGAGGGACTAACGCCGAAGGCAGTGGAGGGAGATGCCGCGCCGTTGTTGACCGACTGACCAGCCCAAAAGTTGCCGGATGGCTCTTGTATGGCGGGCGCACTGAGGACAGCTTGCTGCTGTGCCTGTAAAGAGGCCCACGGATTCATCTGCAGTGGTGGCTGATTTCCAGGTGCCTGCGATGGTTCTGAAAGCGAAATGAGATCGTCGAATACGCTCGATTGTGCTGTCGTGGAAGTGGGTTTGGACGCAGATGCGGTAGCGACGCCATTTCGTGTATTGAGTGCGCTTGAGGTGCGCAAAGGAACCGCCGCACTTGGAAGCTGCATCGTAGTCTGAGTAGCTGGGGTAGCCGTCGTTGATGCAGCGCTGTTGAGGATTGAACCACTTGCCGCACGGAAGCCTGAAGCTGCTGGACTTGGAAGTGGGGGAGCGTTGGCTTTGGCGCGCTGCTGAGCTTCACTCCAAGTCGAGGGGATGGGGGCTGTGCGAGAACGAGCAATGCTGCTTCCCTCTGCATAGTTGGCTTGCGAGCGTGAAGAGGACGAGGTTTCGATGGGAGACTTTGGCACACCGAACCTTCCGGTCGAAGGCGGCGGCGAAGTGAGAAAAGTGGCATCCTTGGACGGAACCGGCGGTGGTCGGCCTTCCATGAATCTTCGGAACTCGTACTTTCTACGTATGTACTTCTCCAACTCGCTGTCCCTCTCGCTCTCCTCCATGTTGGTCGGTGGACGATTGCGCATCTCGTCCGGGTTGTACTTCTTGTTGCTCTTGATGTTGCCGACCTCCTTCATCCTGTCGACCTGTTCGCGAGTCCACGTGTCGAGCGTGATGGATTTGACTTTGGAGATGTGCACTCCCATCTTGCGGTGCACGCCAGCACACTGTACGCAGATGAAGATGCCGAGGTTCCATGAGGCCCATCTAGGTGCGCGACCTTTGCAGTCGGCGCAGACATCGTTGCCGGGCTGCCGGGCGAGGTCGAGCAAAATGCGTTGCTGCCGTTCTTGCGCGGCTTTGCTGTTCATGATTGAGCTGTAGCGTAGGCGATACCGGCGGTCAGTAGCTCAGTTACGCAGTAATGTTCTTTTTGAGTGTCGACAGACGGAGGAGGTATTGGTCGGAGACGGAGACTGCGACAAGTTGAGGGAGAAGAAGGCGAATCGGCCTTGTCTGCAGTCTGCCGCAGGGATCCTGATTCTTGTCGGCTTGAATGGAGCTGACGAAGCTCAACGAGTCGGAGAGTTGCCGAGAGATGAGTGATGGTGATAAGGTAAAAGAGGTTCGAGACGAGACTTGCAGGTATGAGAAAGATGGGATGTCGGAAAGGCCGGATCCTGTCGCAAACAAAATCATGCGACCCACAAAGTGTAAATCTGCATCACATCAGTTCTGTACAACACCGTGACGCCCCTCGCACGCACATGCACGCACAAAACTCTGTTTTCCACATTTTTCTTCCAGCAAATCAATTTTCCCCCCACGCGCCCGCACCACCGTTTGCACCATCTGCACCAACGCAAAGTCATACTGGCAAGCTCGACCTCTTGTCACTCTTCCTATCTTGATCTAGCAAGCATTCTCTGATCATTCGACACTGTAAAGGGGCTGATTGTTGAGGTATAGCTGGTGTTATGGGGCGTACCTGGAGACGACGCCTGCTCAAACAGCGTTGCCAAGGTGGTCACCAGTTTGTGGCTGTGGGTGGACCAGCAAAGACGCCGTGAGTCAAGTTGACCAGCCCATCGTGGAGTGGAAGCAGGCACGAGACGCCAGACCAACGTCGTGGATCAATCGAAGGGAAGACTGGCAAAACCCCGATGGGGTCGGGTATGATCGGGTGAATCGCCACCGCGACGCTCGTCTCGTGGTGGACAAGCGAAGAATCCGGGTTGGAAACCTACCACCTCTTGGTCGTGCATCTTCTGAGCAGCCGTCTGTGTAGTGCAGTCGAGACTTGGCATTGTGCACTGAGCCTCGTTCTCGAATACGTGCGATACATGACTGTTGCGTGGCTGCCACGCTTTCTTCGTTCTGTGGCTAGTCACAGAATTGTCTATTGCTGACCTCACCAGTCAAGCGTACATCGACCTGTCAGAGCGAAGAACATTGTTCTCACAGAGGATTACAGAGGAGCGTATAGAAGACGATCGGGATCAGGTTGTTAAAAACCCGGGTTTGCAGATGGGACAGGCCGAATTTGGCAGAGGGCTCTGCAAGCGCACAGAATCTGCTTCCGTTGGAAAGAGGAAGGATGTACCAGAGTAGAAATTGACGGGTTTATTGAATCTGCCGGAGTACGTAGAACCGGTGCCAAGACAGAAGATGAGCTATTGTTCCAAGTCCGCCGACGACACACGCACACATCGCCAGCAAATTCACCGACGACCGACAGGCTGGGGAAATTGTGGGGCCCAACTTGAATTCATTGCCACCGTAGGGAGTCAAAATGACGGCCGTATATGAGCGAGACCTGTGGTTTGGCGAGAGAGGCAGGATCTTGAATTCGGGAAGACTTCGGAAGATTCGTACAACTTGGCAATGCGGAGTGACTGTTACGCAGAGGTGGTATCACAAGATCGACTGATATGCGCTCTGTACTCGCAAGCGAGGGTACGATCGACCGGTTCACGAGACGAGCAATAAGCATAAAGACATACTGTAATTGCCTTTCGCGGACAGGTCGCGGCCAGTCAGACTGGCACAGCAAAGTCACAAAGTCACTTCAGGTAGCGTCAGGTTGAGGACGGAATAGAAATTCAGTGAGCGGGATTGGGCAGAGTTGCGCTTTGCTTTCGATTCAATGACAAGCGAGGCTACATGATGGCAGAACAATAACGTGGCATCGGCATTGTCAGGTTGACCGGCAATGCAGAGCCTCTGAGTTGGAGTGGCTCGATGGGTCAGCCGACTGCGAAACAAGCTGGGGTCAACAATTTCTGCAAACGGAATGAAAGATGTACGACAAAAGCGAAATGCTTTCGTTCGGCGTTGACAGTCGAAATTGAGTTTGGCCAAGGGGTTGACCCGCCTTGGCACCACAGTTTCCGCTGGAAGAGGAGGCAGACAAATTAGAATGGAAACTAGAGGCCGGCCAATGAGAGCCCTGTATGGAGCAGACACCGTCGACGGCTTGATATTGGTGCGCGCGAGAGTGTTTGCAGACCAGCTTGAGGGTGTCGAGCAGAATCGAAGGCAAGAAGGGCATTTGCGACTTCGAATGGCGTGGGAGACCAAATCCAAGTCCGGCATCGTTGGTTCAACTCAACACTGTGCGATTTCTTCTCAGGACAGGAACGTGTGTCATGTGGCAGCCATACGAGAGAGAGAGAGAGAGAGAGAGAGAGAGAAAGAGGGTTCGAATCAGGGCCGATGGCACGGCGGATTTTCCGAGAGAGCGTCGATTCGAGAGTCTTTGTCGCGCGCAGCTCGCTTGACAGATATGCACAGACAAGCCGAATCTAAAAATTGCAGTGATAGCGTCAGACGAGCAACATGTTGCCCAGTAGAGTCGATGCTCGGCTACAGCGTTTTATCCACGGCCGAACATACTGTACAGTGCTGTACAGTACACAGAAAGCGACGGCAAGCGGCGGCTCGAGAAGCACTTTTGTGTTCCACCGTCTTCGCTCATCTCGGCGAAAGTGACGGTTTCCAGCACTGCTCTTCCACTGGGTCGCTACACTTTGGAACAAGAGGAGAGAGAGACAGAGAGATGAATGAGCGAAAGGGATTTGTGTTGCCGATGAATGGAGGTCCGCCTGCCCGCCTGGTAATATTGATGTGGGGGAGATTCGCTGGATTCGCTCCAGCTCCGCGCTGTTTGGCTGTGTGTCGGTGTGCACAGCAGAATGACGAAAAGACTCTGCGCCACACTTCTATCACGCTTTGAATTTCTCCGCAACTCATTTACCGGCTTCGAGCGTTTTCTCTGCGCATTTTTGCAATCAAACGCGTCGGCGTCGCTTCAGTTGTACACTCTTTCTCGCGTCGGGTCGGTCAAAGTTGGACAGTTGCTGCGGGCAAATGCATGCTGTCGCAAGCTGGATGCAGTTTTTGCAGAACCAAGAGCGTGGGGAAACATTTGGATTAGCATCTCTCGTCGCCGGCAACGTTTGGATGGATTTCCGTTGGAAGCGCCTACGCTCTCTAACTTTTCCACTTTTCCAAATTCAGAGTCCAAGTCCAACCTGCTCAAGACAAGTAATTCAAGACAAGTAATATTATCAATAACTTTTCTCATCATCGACGCATACTGCGCATACCCATCAGTTCCATCTCTGTGCCAAAAGAGTGAATGGGCTGTATACGCATGAGCTTCGCATCGTGTGGATGTATGGATGAGCACAAGAACTGAGCGTTTCAAACGGGATTGTGTAACCACTTGCACAGCCAAGTTGTTCTGCGGCATCAGATTCGTGCCATCCCTTTTTGTCGCGGAGCCTTGCATGAATTCGGACGGTCACTTGCCTCAAAGCCATTGAGCAACCAGGCGTCCCCCTCGCCGCCCCGTCGGCTACGCTCCGCTCTCTTTTTCGGATGTGAGCCCCTCGCACAGGCTCATCTACTGAGACTTTTTGCTGTGTCGCCTCGGTGCAAGGGTGAGAAAAAAGTCACGACGCCCCGTCCAATCATTTGTCGCGTATGTAACCTCGGCTAGCATTTCCACAGTCCCAAACCGGCGTCCTTATTGGCCGACTAATCAATTCGTGAGCGTGGGGTTCGCAACTTGTGGGGCACCGCTCCACATGACTCTGTCCCCACACTCGAATCCTCCAGGCGCTCAAAACCCGAGGCTCGTGGGTTGCTGAACCCACACGTATAAAGACGAGTCTGCATGACGACCTGTCACCCACGTCTCACCCCCACACACCCTGCATTCCCCTATCATGTCGATCAACGAAAAGATCTCTCCTCTCGAGGAGAAGGCTGGTGGCAACCAGCTCGCCACCACGGATGCCAGCTCTCGCGACTCTGTCAACTTCAAGGGTGACGTCAACGACTCGACCGTCAGCAACCCTCTCGCCGGCCTCAGCAAGGACCAGCTTCTTCGCGATGTCGAGGCCTTTGCCCACGAAAAGGGACTTGTCGACGATCTCGAGCTGCTCAAACGTGGTGCTTTGCTCGCTCAGCGACCAGCCGAGTACCAGCAGATCGAAGAGCTCTCGACCGAAGAAAAGGACGCCGTCGGCCACGAGTACGCACACAGGTGGTCGCACCCCTTCCTCCTCTACATGACCATCTTTACCTGCTCAATCGGTGCCGCCACCCAGGGTTGGGATCAGACCGGTTCCAACGGTGCCAACCTGAGCTTCCCGCAGGAGTTCAACATTCCCGAATCGGCGTCGAAAGACATTGCTGTTGGCGCCCTTGGCTACGTTTCTGAGGCGACCGCAGAAAAGAACCAGTGGCTCGTCGGTCTCGTCAACGCTGCACCTTACATTGCCAGTGCTGTTCTTGGTTGCTGGCTCTCTGACCCGCTCAACAACCTGCTCGGCCGTCGTGGCTGCATTTTCATCACCGCTGTTATTCTCATCATCACGCCGATTGCTTCCGGTCTCACTCAGAACTGGTGGCAGCTGTTCCTGGTACGCTGTTTGCTCGGGATCGGCATGGGCGCAAAGGGCTCGACAGTGCCGGTGTTCGCAGCGGAGAACTCGCCCCCACAGATTCGAGGTGCTTTAGTTATGGGATGGCAGCTCTGGACTGCGTTCGGTATTTTTCTCGGTTTCGCCGCCAACCTTGCCGTCGCCGACGTCGGCAAGATCGCCTGGCGCCTTCAGCTCGGCTCGGCCTTCATTCCTGCGCTTCCTCTCGCCATCCTGATCTACTTTTGCCCCGAGTCGCCTCGTTGGCTCATGAAGAAGAACAAGTATCCACAGGCTTTGCGCTCGCTCATCCGCCTCCGTCACAACAAGATTCAGGCCGCTCGTGACCTCTACTACATTCACGTCCAACTTCTCGAAGAATCCAAGATCATCCGCGGCGAGACCTACGTCAAGCGCTTTGCCGAACTCTTCACCATCCCTCGTGTTCGCCGCGCTACCGTCGGTGCTACCACTGTCATGCTCGGTAAGTATTCAACTTTATTCCAGATTCACCACTGCAGGCTCGCAAAGCATCTCTGATGTGACTGTCACTGACATCTTTCGTCAACTCGCTCGTATCAACGCCACGCAAATGTGCTGTCGCATTTCATCGCCTCGTGCACATCCATTCCAACGGTATCTACAATCAATCTACAACGGGAATATGCGGCATCAACATCATTGCTTTCTTAAATTTTTTAGCGCAACAAATGTGCGGTATCAACATCATCGCGTTCTATAGTTCAACTGTATTCGCCGAAAGCGGATCCACTGCCAGACAAGCTTTGTATGCCTCTCTCGGCTTCGGAGCCATCAACTTCTTGTTCGCCTTTCCAGCGCTCGTTACCATCGATACTTTCGGTCGTCGAAGTCTCCTGCTCTTTACATTCCCTCAAATGGCATGGACGCTACTCGCCGCAGGTCTCTGCTTCTTGATTCCTGGAGAAACCAATAAGGCTCGACTAGGTCTCATCGCCCTCTTCATCTATCTCTTTGCCGCATTTTACAGCGTTGGAGAAGGCCCAGTTCCGTTTACATATTCGGCAGAGGTATTCCCCCTTGCTCAGCGAGAGCAAGGCATGGCATGGGCTGTGGCCACGTGTCTCTTCTGGGCTGCTGTGCTCAGTATCACTTTCCCACGAATGCTGCGTGCGATGACGCCTACTGGTGCATTCGGCTTCTACGCCGGTCTCAACGTCATCGCCCTCATTCTCATCTACTTCTTTGTACCCGAGACGGCTCGTTACACTCTCGAGGAGCTCGATGCCGTCTTCAGCGTACCCCATGCCAAGTTCATCAAGCATCAGAACACCAAGACGCTTCCTTACTGGTTCAAGACCACAGTTCTCAGGAAGAAGAACATTCAGCGCCCCGCTCCTCTCATTCAGCTCGATAGGAATCTCGTCGGTGCTGGAGACCAGCGTGCCAACGATTCCGTGGCTTAACCAGCCGACACTTCTTCAACGCTAGCCTGTGCTCTGTGTTTGGCAACTGTCAACGTTTGTCGATGTGTAGACATTGTTCATCGCTGTATCTGATACGGTCCAATTCGAAATGATACCAATTTTTTAGTTTTTACAAAATAAAATGCAACGCGTTATTCGACACGGGCCTTTTTTCCCTTTGTTTTATCCGTGGCGCCGTGGCGCCTTGACCCCATCCATGGTCCCTTTGTGAGCTCATACTCTGTCGGTTCCTATGTTGGATGTTCCTGCAGTAATCTTGGGCTAGGATCGCTGCTTTTATGCACCTGACACTTGCAGCAAACGCTTTCAGCCTGATTGCATCTCGCTGTGGTCACGCCTGCACAACCCGTTGCATCGTGTCAGCTTGCTCATCATCCTGAATAGATTTTGAGCTCAGACACAGAGTAATGTCCATGGAATAACAACACAAAGCTCATCGGAAAAAATGGGTTCCGAACATGGGAGCAGACACCGCCCAATCCTTCTCTTGAAGAGGTTTTGAGCGTTTGCAACAACTCGGCCAGGTATCAGTCTACATCGGTTCTACCGGAACAGGGGCTTCGTGCGAGGTGCGAGTTCCGTGAACCTGCGTGTCTGCTTGTGACCCTTTTGGTAGGGTATACCTGATACACGCCGTTCATACGCATGTCGACACTTTCTCAATCATGTCAACCACGTCCGCTTATCACGCCTTTTAAGACACACGTACCAAGTAGCAGACAAATCTGGTTTCTCTTGAACCAGCTCACAAAGATGCTCGCCCTTTCGTCTTTTGCGTTTCCGACTCAATCTGTATTGCTCCCTCCGCGAGCGTCAATGACACTCGGCTTCAAGCCATGTTGCATTTCCTTCGCCCTTTTCCGCTCGCGCAACCACGGTTCAATCACACAAACAGCACACGAGCGCATCATCAGTTTCAATCAAAAGAGTGTGTAAGATTAGAGCATCCTTTTTTGGGACAAATCATCGTCGATCTCAAGCCCTCCACAGCCTGAAACCGTGAATGGTGGATCGGACAACCTCATCACCGGGATCCTCGGGGAACATGGGTTCGCGGAACCATTCGCCCAGCTTCTCAAACTTCCAACCTTTGACTTCGGCCATGTCGAAGAACTGCATGTCCTTGTAAGCCAGATGAGGGCGGTGGTGGGTGAAGAAGACGAGCACGCAAGGGGTTGTCATTTGGCCCTCCATCTCTTCGCCGGTCGAATCTGCAATGCATGACTCGCACGTCTCGAGCAGGGCCGGGTGGGCTTGATGGTTAAAGACGAGATCGGAGAGGAGAATAAGGTCGAACTTTCCTGGGTTGCCTTGATCGTCGGCAAGCTTGGAAAGGAGGGAGGAAGGATCTCGTCCCCAGATGTAGCCTTCGACGAAAGACTTGCCTGGACCTCGGAGCGGCGAAGAGTCGTCTTGACAGTTGAGCACTACGTTCTTGGTAAGGTTGTCGATGAGGTCCTTGTCGGGGTAGTCGGTTGCCACCACGTGGGAAGCGGAAGCCCAGTTACAGACAATGCTCGGTAGACCAGCGGCGGCTCCGAGCTCCAAGACGCGCTTGCCTTTGGTCAAAGTGAGAGCGTGGGCACAGAGGAAGTCGGAGAGGATGAAACTGGCGTTCCAGGCAAGATGGCCCCAGAGCGGATGGTTGCCGACAAGATTGAGCGTCACCTTGGACGATGTGCCCGGGAACTCGTAATACGTCACAGTGGGAGGAGGTGTCTTGGGTCGGAAATCCTCGGGCTCTTCAAACATGTTGAGCGCACCGTCACTGCCGTCATCGTCGTCATCATCATCTTGCTTCTTTGCGCTGGCGCCGGTGGCCAGCTCCAGCTCGTCGAGCTTCCTTGGCATGTCGTTCTCCTCGCTGCTCTGGTCGTTGGGGACATCGGGCATGGATCCTTCCCGATCGCTGCGCCCGTGCATTCCATTGACTCCATTGACCTCAGTAGTGGCTTTATCCTTGTTATCGTCGGTAGTGCCGTTCACCTGGGTAGCAGCTACAGGCGATACTGCAGCTCCGACAATGGCGGCAGCGGCTGCTCCAGTGGCAGCAGCTGCACCGGCAATGGCGGGAACGGATGACTTTGCTTCGGCAGTGGCTTCCGCAGGCTTGACAGTGGCAATTTCCGTCTGAGCCTCGCTGGGCGGGGAAGAGGTGGCGTGTCCATTTGCCTCAATGGAGCTGTTCTCCGTGTGAGGTGCAGTGGACGAGACGATCGAGTCGCGGTTGGCACGGGCGGGGCTCTTGGGAGTCAAAGCCGGTGCGGGTCGAGCCGCAAGGTAGTTGGAACGGCCGGACGAACCATGGTTGGTCGAGGAAGCGGCTCGCGGACGGAGCGGGATCGAGCCGCGATCGCCATCGATGGTCTCGACCTCCTCGGATGGACGGAGATCTCCATTGACATCGCGTCGATGGCCGTGACCAACGCTGGAGGCGACTGCATTGTGATGGCCGATGCTGGAGGGCGCGGCATCGTAACGGTGGCTGCCTACGGAAGAAGAAGACAATCGGCGACGGTCGCGTTCGCGCTCGAAAGTGGCCGATCGGCGTCCCTCGAGCTGAGTGAGGGTGGATTCGAGTTGTTGCTGGATCTTTGCAATCTGGTCGGTGACGGCGGTGGTTCGCTTCTGGATCTCGTTGTTCATCTGCTCATCTGGGAAGTGGTTGTGCGCAGACGCGTTACCAGCACCATTGAGACCGTTGGCATGAGCATCCTCGGAAGGAGCGATGGATGCCTTCCTGAGCTGACTAGTGGTGCGAGGCTGACCCATCGAAATACGTTGCTCGGCGAGTGCACGAGACTTCATGATGTGCATTTCAGTGTTGTGGCTCATGTCGCTGCCAGCGGGCGAGAAGGCGCCATCGCCTCGGCCAAAGTTCTGAGTCATGTTTTGGAGGTTGTTGAGCGAGGACACACCAAACTCGTCGGCGCCGGAATTGCTAAGAACGTTGCGGATCTCGTCCATCATTGCTTCGCGCTCGGATTCGAGATTCTCCATGGCGGTTCGCATGCGCAGCAGCTCGGCCTGCGCCTTCTCGCGTGCCGTCTCGGTGTCGCGGAGCTGGATTTGCGCCTGAACGTACTCCATGTCTCTCTGCTGCAATGTGGAGCTGAGCCGTCTGGACTCTCTGCGCTCCTTGTCGAGCTTGGAGCGGAGATCACCTGCCTCGCGAGTAAGTCGGTCGACGAGCTGCTGGATCTTATCGAATTGCTGGCGCCACATCTCACCCTCGCTCATGAGGAAGGCAAGACGCTTGTTGAGCCTGCCAATCTTGTTCTCGAGGCCGTCGCGGGCATCGACAAAGGTGCTGGCCCTCTTGCGGAGCGCGAGGACAGCAGCAAGCTCTGTTTCGGAGGCAACGGCCTGTTTCTCGGTGCGCATGCGGAGGACCTTCTTGAGGAAGCTAGGCTTAGTGCCTTCATGCAAGACTTGGTCAAAGGCACCAACCAAGGCGCCCTGGTCCCACCACTGTGGGCTGTCGAGGCGCTCGTAGGGGACGTCGCGAGACTTGGACTCGACCTTGCTGAGCGGGCGGAAGCGACCGCTGGGGAAAGCCTCGACATATTCACGTGGGATGATGTAGTCGGCAGAAGAAAAGCCGAGAGCAGCGATCAACTTTCTACGCTTCTTGTCGCGAGCGGCGCCCTTGCTAGGAGCTTTGAGAGGCGGACGAGGGCAATTGACAAAGTTGATGTCGAGATCGACAATGCAGACCTCCTTGGGGGGCTTGATGATGCTTCGCAATTCGGTGTTGATGGCAATGAGCCAGGAGCCTGGATCTTCCAAGTAGATTCGGACGTCTCTGGCGTGGCAGTTCTGGTGGGCAACGCCCTTCCAGCCGCAAAGCTCGACTAGATACTTGATGGTCTCGACGGCCATGCCCATCAAGGCAGGATGACGCGACATGAAGAGAACGCGGCCGGCGGGTGCGAGGGCGATTTCGCAGATTGTTAGGACATTGTCGATGGAAAGCGTCTTGAAGAGAGGCCACATGGAAAAATCGATGCCAAGCAAGCCTCGACCCCAGTCTAGTGCGCCGGGGAAGGTGCAGACAAACGAGATATCCTCGTCAGGGGACTGAAGGCGGAAGGTCTCGCCGATGCGGGGCGCAGGGTGACGGAGGATAGCGGCCATGAGCTTGTTGTGCATCTCGATGTTGCGGCTGTACTTGAACCAAGCGGCCTTGTTCCAGTCTCCTAGAAGGTTGTAAATGGGGTATCGGGAGACGATGCAGATGGCGTAAGGCATGAAGAAGGCGTTGTTGTCTGGAAGCAGAGAGTGACCCAATGCGCTGGTGCCTTCAAAATCCTCCTCGATATCTTCACCTTCGTTGTTGACGCTCTTGTTGACACCGTTGCGACCACTGGCACGGGCCTTGGCAAGTCGACTGAGCTCCTTGCGGATCGCCTTTGCTCGTTTCTCGTCGGCGGCACTCCAGACAGTAAGCACGGAACCATAGAAGGTGGCTACACCGGGCGTATCCTCGCCTGAGCCGCCAGCACCGGCAGGCAGACGAGAAGAGACCCCCTCGAGACCAAAGCCTTCGCCGACAGCCGAGAAGGAGCGAGTGTTGTGAACATTGGCGGCGCTGACGGAAAACGGAGCGCTGGCCTTGCGCACGTCTGTGGATGGACGGGCAGCTCCACCGGAAGCGGACGACTTTACGGTGGGGACGCTGAAGGAGAAGGTATGCGAGGTAGAAGAAGGAGGAAAGTTGATGGGACCAGAAGAGATCTCGATCTCACGGGTGAAGGAGAGCTTGAGCGCCTTGGAGAGTACACGAGCGGTCTCGGCTCTCTCTACGCCGCCGCGGCCATCAGCCATCTCGATGAATTTGGGGTTGGAGCCGCCCTTTTTATCGGAGCCCCATGCACTGGCCTTTGCGTCTTTCTTGTCGGAGATGCTACCTGGAGAGAGGGGAGTTTTGAGGCCTTCATCGACGGGGTTGACGGGTGGGCAGATGGAGCAGCCGAGGACTTCGGGACGCCAGAAGCGACCTACGGCGCTTTCGATATGATGTACGCCGTTGGTGCAATCGTCCTCTGCAGCGGTCCAGACAGAAGGGTCCTTGGGGAGGCCGAATACAGCGTAGAGCTGGGCGATGTTGTTGCCATCGGTGGACTTGGCTACGGAAGTGGTGGAGAGGTTGGATGTGCGGGCATTGCTAGACCTGGGGCCTGGATTGCTGAGGAACTGACGGTGACCGCTCTTTGGAGTGCGTGCGCCTGACCTAGCTCCGTCTGCACTCTTTAGCGAGAGATTGGAGAGGGAGAATTTGCCGCCCAGGCCAGCGCCGCGGCTGGTAGAGCGACTTGGCCCGGCGTCTGCACTAGGCATTAGGGGTATGAAGTGGGGTTGCTCGTACAGCAAGCCGTGAAGATAGAAGACCTTGGATGATAGGGCGGTGTTGAGGAATGATCGCCGTGGTAAGCCTGTGCCGGATGCTGTCGTCCAGGTGGATGACAATCGAAATCTCGAGCAGAGGCGAAGATGATGGATGAGAGGATGGTCGCGAGCAGAGGAGCTCGGTTGGAACCAGATGAGGGAATGACCAAACGTGGGCACAAGGGGTGCGACGTTGGATGATGGTGGAGAAAGGAAAGGGGAATGCCGAGGCGGATGCTCAACCACAAGCCAACGAGTTGCCGAGCGGGATCAGAGCAGCGTCGCAGAGGGATTGGGAATGTGACTGACTGTTTTGGTGATAGTGACAAAAGGCAGAACCTGGCACAATGGCACAATGGCACCATGGCACGGACGGTCCGACGGATACAGAGGTCAAAAATCCGCCACACCACGCTTCTCTCGATGAACACGGGACCAGCGGAAGAAGTGGGCTTCTAGTCCGAAACAAAAGAAGAAGAAGAAAAAATCTAGAGAGAAAAAAAAAAAAAAAAAAAAAAAAAAAAAAAAACCCCATGACAGGGTTCAACAGCTCACTATTTCAGAAAAGACGCCAAAAAAAAAAAATCTCAAGATTCATGGTCTCGGCTGATCCGCTTCCTGCAGCTTGTGTGCAGCACAGTTTGACCGCGCAACCGCTCCAAGAGATGCTAGATTATCAGCGTCACTTTGATACATTCGTTAGAGAGAGAAGGCGAAGGAGGTCGATATTGTAAGGGGGAACAATTCGGAGCGATGTGGTTTTGAACCAGCTTCCCCGTCCCAGTCTTGGCTCTTTTTGGCATAAAAAAGGTCTTGGGCTGCGGTACTGAATCACGCACTGTAGCACTATTTCGCACTCAGACAAAAGTCATGCTGTAGGTTAATACTGTACAGAGTATTCAGCATCGTTCGCCGCCGAGCCGGTTGCTTTTGTTTCTCGGTTACAAAGCGAACTGCGACACCACGCAGTCTTCACTCTCTACATCTTCACTCGACCAACTGGTCCGCCACATTGGAAGAGGTGATGAAGCATCTTTTCTTGCTTTCCGGCACCGGCTCCCGCCATGTGATGACTTAGTCGTGGCTGGGCAAACATCGGACTTCTCTCCTTTCCTTGATCCGTTTCAAAGTCACTCTCTCTTGCTCTTACAATCGAGTTGACCGCTTTACAGCCTCCTGGCCGGCATCTGCAGATGTGATTGGTATCACACAGAGGTATGGCCCTTACTGTGAATTCATTCTCTGTTTGAATTCAAGCGACCACACGCAATCAATTGTGATACCGAACCAGCGCTAGCTACTGTAGTGCACGTCAGTCGGCGCGGCTGGATCGCTCGTTGAAAGATCCACTACGATCCTCCATGCAGATACTGACAAAGTGGACAGATGCCCTTTGCTTGTTGTCGCAGCTCGCTCGACCACAATCTTGCGAACCCCAGCTCGAGCCTAAGTTGAAAGCGTGGCACAGTTTTGTTTGTGCACGCCGCTAGAATCATGTCAACCTGCGCCCATTCCCGCGCATCTCGCAACCTTTTCAAAGCTCAACTCGGCAGCTGCTCGCTATTGTCCTTCCGGGTGCACGATCCCATCCTTCTATTTACATTCTAGGCTGTTTCATCATCCACTCGGATCGGAATACCTCCACCGGGTAGCAATCCAGTCTGCCTGTCCTCGTTGTCACCGCAAAGCTGCTGCCAAGGACCAAGTCAATCTGACGTACGCTCAATTTCAAAATGTTATGTCACCAAAGCGCACACAGCTCTCCAAAATTTTGTTGGCGCTTCGTTGACCTTTGCTTAGTCATCCATCTGATGCAGCACCAAAAAATGCGGAAAATTTTGGGAATAATATTGCACACCAACTCAGCTTTTGCGGATCTTCTGAGCTAAACTCTTTGTGTGTGTGTGTGTGTCTCTCTCTCTCTGTCTCTCTCATTCTTTCCACACCACCACACCCTCTTTGCATCTCGACAAGCGAGCTCCTGTCAATGTCCCTATAATCTCGACAAATAGACGTACTGCTACGTACTCCACCATCACCAGCATCTCTTTTGCTGTCACGCCCCGGTTTGACGCCGTCCAACTCAACCATGCCTCCCTCGCCGCGGAAGGGCGCAAAGCCCTCGGCTGTCACCCAACCAGAGTCAGACGACAAGCCATGGCCCAATGCTTCCTTGTCCCATCTCAACAAGGCACAGGAGCTAGCAGAGCTCATCGCCGCCCACCCCGAAAGGCTAGCAAACGGAGATGCTTCTTTGTCCGCCCTCTCAGTCCAAGCGCTCAAGCAGATCTTTGACCACTCGGTCTCCTCCGAAAAGGACGCCATCCCTTCCATCTGCGCCTTCATCCAAACCGTCACTCCCAAATCAGAGCTCCAGGACCAGCGAGCTTCGAGATCAGGTGGAAAGCGCAAGCGTGGACACGCAAGCACCGCTGCTGCCCCGCCTCTCTTTGAAGGCACACCGCTCGACGAGCTCGTCACCGACGGCATGGACTCGCGACAGTTATGGGAGCAGGTCGACCTCAAAGCAGCCAAGATGTCTGGCATTGTCGAGCGCTACTTTGCTCAGGGTCTCATCCGTGAAGAGAACGAGGACGAGGACGAAGAAGAGGAGGAAGAATCTAACAAGAGAGCCGGTCCATCTCGCTCGAGATCACGATCGGATGATGACGATGATGACAGCGACTCAGATGAGGAAGACGAGGACGACAATGACATGTCTGGCGACTACGATGACGAAGACATGGACCCAGAAGAGGAACGTGCCCGTCTCAGTCAGCTCAGTGATGCCGACCTTCGAGCCCTGGGTATCGACCCAGCCCTTCGCGACCAGTTCCTCGCCCACTTGGCAGAAGAAGACGATGAGTCCGATGAAGAAGGTTCCGCATACGCAGGTGCTTCCGACATTAGCGATGGCGATCCTACCGAAGTCTTCTATGAACCTCTCAAGACCGAGGCTGAGCAGCTTCGACGCAAGGAGGAGCAGGAGATGGGCATGCTCCCACGCCTACGATCTCAAGTCGGAGACGATGAGGACGGTGAGGATGAAGAGGACGATGAAGACATATACGAGGAAGACGAAGAGGAAGAAGAGGACGAGTCTGAAGAGGAGCACAGCCGAGCAACGTCATCTGGCAAGAACAGTGCCGGCATCCCCACATCGCTGCTCGAGGATCTCGATCGTCCCGGCAAAGCTTCCAAGCGTCCATCCAAGCGTCACCCCACTCTCGATGACGACTTTTTCTCAATAGACGATCTCAACCGCCAACTCGACGAACAGGATGCTGAAGAGGAGGCCGACCCAGTCGACGACAACGACGATGATGATCTCACAGACCAGGTCGATTACTTCAAACCTCTCAGCGGCGGCGATGATCTGGATGATGAGGACGATGAGCAAGAGGAAGAAGCCGCAGAGGGTTCAGGTCTCGTCGACGCCGCCGATGCCCACTATGCAGACTTCTTCTTGCCGCCAACAAAGGCTGCCAAGTTCAACAAGAAGTTCGGAAAGCGTAAGGCATCCGCTAGGTTTGCTGCTCTGGACGCTGCTGGCGACCACAACGATGATGACGAGAAGGACGGATCTGATCTCGACGAGCACTCGTCACCCAGCAAGAAGCCGGCTCGCGTCTACGAGGAGCCCGATCGCAAACGAAGCATCCGCTTCAACGACACCATCGAGTATCGCCGCATCAAGCCACGCAAGAAGTCAATGGACCACCTCACTCCCGAGATGTTGAAAATGATCGGAGCATCATCTGATGACGTTGACGCCGCTCGTCATTTTGATGATGAGGATATGGATGAGGACCAAGACCACGACGATGACGACGATATGGACATGGACGAGGTCGAGTCTGAGACATCGTCAATCGGTCATCAGGGCAGCGACGACGAGGGAGAGGAGCAGTATTCGGATGAGGCGGAAGAAGATCAAGAGCAAAGCGAAGGCGAAGGCGAAGATGCGGAAGAGGATGACGAGGAGGAGCAAGACGACGACGATGGCGTCAACACGGCCCGTCGAGTCGCTGGGGATCTCTTTGCCGACAGCGATGACGAGGCAGACGCCCAAGAGAAGCTTTCCACCCATGAGAAGCGTGTCGCTGCCCTCAAGGAGGAGATCGCTCGCCTTGAAGATGAGAACGTCGCCAAGAAAGACTGGACTCTGATGGGAGAAGCCGGCACTCGCGCCCGTCCGCAAGACAGTCTTCTCGAGCAAGACCTCGAGTTCGAGCGTGCCGCCAAAGTCACACCCCAAGTGACCGAGGAGATGACCGAGTCCATCGAGGACCTCATCAAGCGCCGCATTCTCGATCAAAACTTTGACGATGTCATCCGTCGACGTGAGATGGAAGCGCTACCCTTCCTTCCCTCGCGACTTCTCGAGCTTTCCGACAGCAAGAGCGCCAAGAGTCTGGCCGAGCTGTACGAAGAAGAGTACCAAGCCGCTCGCGGTGTCGATGGCGAAGATGGCGCACCCGTCGCCGAGGCCGATGCCAAGCTGGCCAAGGAGCACGAGGAGATCACCGCGCTCTACGATGACATCTTTAACAAGCTCGATGCGCTCTCCAACGCCCACTTTACTCCCAAGGCACCCAAGGCGACCATCCAGACCCTCACCAATGCACCTTCTGTATCGATCGAGACAGCGCTCCCCTCCACCGCATCGTCGAGTACCATGCTCGCCCCAGAGGAGGTGTACGAACGCTCGCGCCACTCTACCGTCATGGACGGTGCCAAGTCCGAGATGACTCCCGAGGAAAAGCAACGTCTGCACAACAAGCTGCGCCAGGAGAAGCGCCAGCGCAACGAAAAGATCCAAGACACACGCAAGGCGCTCGAAATGTCTGGTTTGGTACGTGCCAAAAAGGTCAACGAGAAGGAGGAGAAGCAGCAAGCGCTCAAGAAGCTCGTTGGCAACCGAGGCGTGTCGGTCATTGGCAAGGAGGCCAATGCCGCAGGTGCAGGTACCGGCAAAAACAGCAAGAACAAGGGCAAGGGCAAGGCTGGCGCCAACGGTGTCAATGGATCAGCGGCAAAGCCGACCACTGCCAACCAGTTCAAGCTATGATATCGCACACGCTTTGTCTTTGAGATCACGTTCATTCATTCATTCATTCATTCATCTTGCATCCACACTTCATCATCACATTCACCTGGCTGGAGACTCTACACATCATTTCTTCTCACACTAACATCATCGGCAATCCAGTTCTCGCTCATTTCAGCATTCAGCTTTGTGGGTTGTGATGTATCGTTCGCTGTCCGTGGGGAGAGGTTGGTTTTGGAGGATGAGATTGCGATGCGATTTGGGGCCTCTCTAGGGACGGAGAGGTTTTCTCGCCCAGAAAAAGTAGTTGCATTCCTGAGTACCTGGCAAGCTAGTCCCAGATGTCGCTAGGCTCCAAGTACCCTTCCATGGCAAATATGCTGTACCTCTGGTTTCAAAGTGCAACCTTTGTGGAAGGTCGGTTTTCGCTTGACCATACCAGTTGAGATCCTTCTCAAAGAAGTCTACCAACTCCTGGGGGTTGATATACTGATGATGGGTGTGCGTTCCAGGTGTGACCAAGCGCAGGACATCTTCGGCCATGAAGATGGTCAAGAACCAAGACAGCGGTGTACGAGCAATGGTCGACATGAACAAATGTCCTCCCGGTTTCACCAACTTATCGAGAGAGCGGAGGAAGTCGGCGGGACCATTAACGTGTTCCAACACCTCCATGGCACAGACGATGTCAAAGGTGCGGTTTTGTGCGACGAGGTCTTCAGCGGTGGTATGGAGGTAGGTCAGCGCTGGACCGCCGAGTGGGTGGGTTCGAGAGAGGATGGGGTCGCGAGAGGCATGGGTGGTGGCAATTCCAATGTTGGAGCTGCTTGCGTCTACGCCAGTGGTTCGGGCACCCAGTCGGGCCAATGATTCGGAAAGAAGTCCCCCACCACACCCGATATCAGCCACATCGAGACCGGAGAGGAATCGTGTCTTGCCTAGATTCTCCAGCGGCGTCCTTGCTTCGGTCGACCATGTCGAAGATGCTGATGTTGAAGATGGGGAAAGGGATGTGCCGGAGTTCCGTGCTTCGACCTGACGCTTAGCAAGCTCGTAACCCCATACTTCGTCTAGCTTCTCACGAAGAAACTGGATCCGCGCAGGATTCATAGCATGCAACAGGCCGAATTCGCCATGTTCATCCCACCACTTCGATGAGAGTCGGCTGAAATGCTCGATCTCGGATGCATGTACCGACGAAGGGGAAGGCGAGTCGAGACGATGCTTCGAGGTGGATGCGAAGGATCGTACTGCCGCTGTTGTCGATCTGATGTGATGATGAGCACAGGAGGAGAAGCGGTCTCAGCAATCGAAACCTCAAGAGTAGGACAAGGACAGGGGAGGGCCATGAGAATGAAGACTCACTGACAGACCAAAGCCGCGCCTGGGCGGGACAGCAAGCGCGTGGTCGACCTAGCGCCCGTCGTCGTGGGTGCGATCATATCCTTAAAGCAACCAAAAGAAGGGAAATTTCAAAAGAGGGTATAGTGGAAGTAGAAGTACAAAGCAGGGGCTACAAAGCAGGGGTAACAGAAAGAAAGCGAGAGCTCTATTATGCGAACGAAAAAGGAAGGTGATATCGAGGAGAAGATGGTCAGCTTCTGAGGTTTTCTCATTTGTTACGTTCTTGTGTGCAATCTCGAGGAGGGAGAAGGGCTTGTATCAGATTAAGGGAGGATAATAGCGTAAAGGCCTCCACTGCAATCGGTGTTGTCGGCAATGAATTTGCTTTATTACGACTGGTGCCAGGCAGAATCCAATCATCATTCGAAGCGTGAATATCGTATCGAGAAGGTGGAAGGAACTTACGTTTTGAGGATGCTGGTGGTGGAAAGGAAAGGAAAGGAGAAGGGTCGGATGAATCTGAGCTTTGGAAGAAGCGATCATTTCTCACTCGCTGGAAAACGCGCTTTATGAGTGTGTTGTCAGCCAACAAGAAGCGAAAAAGCTGCGGCTCCAGAGTGGATCTCTTCTCGTCCGAGTCAGCGGACTCTCAAGCCTCCACTCCTGTGTGCTACATACTGAACCCTTTCAATCTTCTGCCCCTGACCCTGCCATTGACCAACGCTGGGTTGTATCCCGCGAGACCAACACCACGATTCCATCCTTGATAGCAAGCTGATGAGGCTAGCGAAGAGACCTTCAGGATTTGCATCAAAGCGGCACTCTCATAGAAGGACCTAAGCTGGCGGGATAGAGTCGCTCGTGGGGCCTCCATGGCTTCGCTCTTCGGCAGCTGCTTCGGCCGCTCCAACAAGGACATCAACTCGCCTCTCCTCACCTCCCAAGAACCGCAGAGCGGAACTGTCGCCCCAGCAGGCCATCGAGCAATCGACTCTGTCAACCCGGCTAAATGCGTCTTCTGTAACGTCACTTCGGACCGATTCAACATCGTCCTCTCCGACGACAAATACATCTGCTTCACTGACCGCTCCCCTGCAGCCTCTGTTCATCTTCTGGTGATTCCTCGCGAGCACATTGCCAACGTACAAACGCTCGCCCATCGAGATATCGGTCTCGTCCGTGAGATGCAAGCCCTGGGAAACAAGGCACTGGACCTGGTGTCACACGACAGCAACGAGGAGCGACGGTTTGGATTCCACATCCCGCCATTTCGCAGTGTGGATCACTTACACTTGCATTGTCTCCAACTGCCGTTTAAGAGCAAGTTGAAGGGGTTCAAGTATAGAGTGGCAGAAACACCGAGCAGAGAGTATTTCAAGGGGTGGAGTTGGTTTGCAGAGTGGAAGCAAACTTGTGCTTTGTTAGAGGCTGGACGAAAGGTGCAGGTCAAGAGCTGCTAGATCCAACAGACCGATCACACTGCGGTTTGTCTTATACCATCCATATACCCCACATGCATAGAAGATTGGTAGTCGTCAGCGCCTCATTTCGTATGGTGTGTGTGTCCCTTACCAAGTGCCAGTACTGTATCGTGTTCTTGTCAAGATTGCCTTCGAGCCTCCTCCCAAAGCGAGAAAACAAAGCTGAGTGGAAAAGAACACTTGAAAATGCATCAGAAAATGCGAAGGAGTGCAAAAAATTATCCAAAAAGAGATGCCTCCTAGCCGACTCGAACGACTGACCTCTTCATTACTAGTGAAGTGCTCTACCGCTGAGCTAAGGAGGCCGATTTCATATCACACACGACCTAAGTTGCCTACATATACCTGTCAACATTGTTATCGGTGTTTATACAAGTGTTTAAAAATGTACAGTACAAGGGAGACGCAGGCGAGGGCCCTTCTGCACGGACAGCAAGGGACCATGTGTTTATTGCTTTCAACATGGCTTGTGTGATCCCTGGTCGGAAACTGGGGAAGCATCCTGTTTGCCTCGACCTATGAGAAGAATCAAGTAACTATTGGCAAGGAAAGCGAAGTAGTGGAAGCGTTGAAGAAAGTACATGGAAGCACAGAATGAATACTGACTGTAACTTATCGGCTTGGATGGCAAGCGCTAAGTTAACCGAAGATCAGCGGCGCACATGCCCCATGTACTGAATGCGAGTGTCACCTTTCCGCCATTTTTGTGTGTCAGTCTTTAACCACTTGCCAACTCCGGAACGGCAATTCCGCACGCTTCCAACTCCACACTCTCTCGACCACAAGGCTGAGTTTTGCATACATTCGTCCTTCTACACCTCTTTGCTCCTTTCCATCATCAGCGTCTCATCCACGAAATGACTGGAAAGCAGCCTACCGTCCCTCCCGAGATCGACATCCCCAACGGGGGCAACTCCGAACAGTTCTGGATCGACACCGACTACTCGGACAAGACACGCTTCTGGGCCAAGCGCTTCTACCCCACTGAAGGCGATCAAGAAGTTCAGCCCAAATCCACCACCATCTTTGTCCACGGCTTTGTAGAGTACGTAGATCGCTACCGCAACATTTTCAAGCTATGGCCCAGCAAAGGCCATGAGATCCTCGGCTTTGACCAGCGCGGTTGGGGCAACACCTGCCGCTCCTCTTCCGACCCTGTCAAGAATTACGGCAACACCACTTGGCCGCAACAGTTTCAGGATCTCGAATTTGTCATCCGCCAGACTCGACAGCGCTTGGATCAGAGGTGGGGCACCAACAAGGTGCCCATCTTCTTGCTGGGACACAGTATGGGCGGTGGTATCGTGACGGCGTTCCACACGCGCAGCGAGGAGTGGAAGCGGCAGCACGGTGGCAATGGTCCATCGCAGGAGGCAAAGGAGATGGTCGCTGGTGTCGTGGCTTGCGCTCCCTGGTTGACACTTACCAAGCCTCCGCCGTGGTTTGTTGTGTGGGGTGCGACAAAGTTGCTCTCCATCATCCCAGAGATGCACTGGAGTGTGGACCTGATGGGCAAGAATATCTCGAGAGATCCTGTCGTAGCAAAGAACTTTGAAAATGACCCGCTCTCGGACAAGAAGGTCTACCTCAAGGCGATCCAGGGACCGCTCCAAGGTGGCATGGACATGGTAGACAAAGCATATCAGCAGTGGCCAGAGTCGAAGCCGTTGCTGGTCATCCACGGAACCAGCGATCTTGTAACCAGCCACAAAGGCTCAGAGAAATTTGTGGAACGCGTCAAGGCGAGCGACAAGACCATCAAGCTTTTCGACGGCTACTACCACGACCTGCTCAACGAGCCTGGCCAGGACAAGGTCATTGTCGGCGAATATGTCATCAAGTAAGTTTCATCCCACTTGTTCTGAAATTTGCCCTTGCATCATGTTGCTGATCTGATCCCTTCTTTTTCTCAATGTGCATCATCCTGAACGACAGCTGGCTGAACAGTCACTTGTGACCTTATTTGCTCTCCGGGGCCCTCATATAGTCTCTCTGATATACATACAGCTTCGAGAACATTTACCTTCATACACAGGTCTTTTTTTGTGTCGATATCCCCCGCTTTGTTTTCGCGTGTTGCAATCTAGCATCATCTGCTCTTTTATTTTTTTTTTTTCTTCGCCCCGTAAAGGCAATCCTTAGACAGGAACAATGACTTTGAGCAGCTGTCGCTCCCACTCGCGCAGCCCTTCTTCATCACGAGGCGATCTGTATGTGGCATCCGTCTTTTCCCGTTGCATGTCGGCAATGGCGTCTGCAAACACCTTCCACTCGATGCAGTTTCCGGGAACCACGTTGTCCTGTGAGCTGCCCTCGGAAATGGTGTCGATCGACCATTCGCCCTGTCGTGTTCGAGTGAGTGTCTGAACGTGTGCTGCTGAGCCTGCTGCTATGGCGAGGTCGTGTACAATCGAACGGACGTATGTACCTGACGAAACGGTCATTTCGAGTACGAATGCTGGTGGTCCTGCATCGCCTTCTGTGGATTTGCTTTCTGTTTCGGTAGGACCATCTTTGCTCGTTGGGAGCCGTTTCCAGCTTGTCGCCGGTGCAGGTGCATCGGCGGACTCAGCGTTGTCGTCCGTTTCCTCTTTGACAGTGTCGGTCTGACCTTCTTTGCGACCAGCCATATCGAGCACTCTCCCCACCAACGCCTTATCCTCAGCCGGTACCTCTCGTTCGGGCTCCTTGAATCCGTGCTTGCCACTTTCCAACCAGTCGACCAGCCTCAGTTCGTGGATCGTGACTTTACGAGGCTCGATGGGTCTCGGTAGTGGCAAGTTGTCACGTGCGTACTCGAACAGTCGCTTGCCATCGATGCGTACCGCCGAGTACAGTGGAGGGATCTGCTTGACTGTCCCAGTGAACCTCGGTAGCAGGTGGGCGATCTGCTGAGGCGTAACGTGATCGTACGGCTTACGAGTAAGGATGGGATCGCACGAGTCGTAAGAGGTAGTTGCAGAACCGAGGAGTCCCGTGCTGCGATACTCTTTGGTACAGTCGAGATACTTTTGCAGCTGTTTGGTGCCGTTTCCGACTCCAACGACTAGGACGCCATCTGCGAGCGGGTCGAGAGTTCCACCTTGACCGAGTTTGGGTGCGCCAGCGACGCCACCAGCCCACTTGCTTTTGCCTTTGCCAAACTTGCCGCGCTTGCGAGAGTTATTGTCCTTGGGACGTTTACCGTCGGCATCGGCGAAGAGTGGTGAGGTCGCGAACAAGGGTTTGAGATCGTCCAGCAGAGACATGGAGGTGGGACCGCTGGGCTTGTTGATTCCAAAGATACCAGAGAGGGGACGAGCCGATGTTGAGGCGGTAGCAGAGGTGGCGGTGGTGGCAGTGCGAACGGCATTGCGAATAGGACCGATGGCGGACGAAGCCACAGCAGCTGGAGTGATCATGTTTTCGGTGGGTGTGGGCTGCAGCGTCTGTTCCGATGAAGTTGGCGTGTGAGGCTCAGCTGAATCGACGCTTCTGGTTATAACTTGCTCCTCGGCAGACATTGTATGGGAAGCGAATGTATGAGGAAAGATGATGGTACCAAGGCTTGCCAGTTGGACGACATGGAAGGAGCATGTTGAGCCAAAAGTGGAGAAAAGTGTGACACTTTTCTTCTCACATTTCGGAAATTTGAATCGGCGATCGGATCCACCGTAGCTGCTCGGTCTTCCTCCACGCTGCTGCAGAAATTGAGACTTTTTACGAAGAAAACGTTTCCAAAAAGAAAGGGGGAAAAAAAAAAATAGTATGAGATCCCACCGAACCCTTTCCAAAACTCTCAAGACATCACCTTCATCGCTCGCACAGCAACAGATGCTGCGAGTCTCTTCACCACATTCGCTGTAGTGCTCAGACACGATGGACTCGTGAACACGCCATTACTTTTGTTGCAGCTCGCTCATCCACATAAGCGAAGCTACTCGTCCAACAGCATTATCCGCAACAAAAGCGATCAGACGTTGGCACATACACAGCGTGGTGTCGCCTCCATCGTCGACTGAACATTCATCATCTTCCTACCGCCTGCATCTCTAGGCTTGCCTCGGCTCTGCTGACAACATGTCGTCGACCGCACACTCACCCCAAAAGATCAAGCTCTGCGAGCACGTCTTGTTGCAGCACTTTGGTCCCATCGCTGCACGAGTCGGCGCGCTTCTTCTCAAACGTGGTCGATTGACCATCCGTGAGATTGGGCGCTTTCTCAACCAGGCACCTACCCGAACCAACCGTGGCCCTACCGACCCTTTCGCCAACACCAGCTCGACACACGGCAAATCCACGCTTGTCTCGGCGCCCATCGCAGGTGCCAGTACAAGCTACAGCACCGGCGATCCCAATGCGCCCGTCCCCGTACCAAAGCTGCTCGTCGAGCAGACCATCATGACGCTCATCCAGCATGGATGTGCCTGGCATAGTTCTACCGACCCTGAAGTCGCCGACCCGAACCAAGAGTTCTTCGAGATCAACATCAACGAGGTGCTTCTCCGTCCTCGTTTCGGCAGGTACATTGGTATCGCAGAGCAAGAGCTCGGAGACACTGCTGCTCGAATTGTCAAGCTGGTGCTCCAGCATGGCAAGCTGCAGGCTAGCGACATCATCAACCGCATTGCATCCGAGATAAATGCGCAGCGCAATCCAGCATCCCTCGCCGCCGAGGCTCAACTCAACGGCGATCCACCAAACCGCACCACAAACGGCTCAAACAAGCGCAAGGCAGGCGCCACGGATGAGCTCGCCGATCTGCAGTCGGAAGTGGCGCGTCAGCTGACCATCATGCTCTATCGCACCTACTTGCGGCCCAGTTCGGTTCACCAGCACGTCTCGCCACGAGATAAGGAGATCAAGTACGAAGCCAAGAAGAGGCGCGAACTGCGCGGTATTCCTACTCCCAAGGATTTGCAGCGAATCAAGGAGGAAGTACGCGTCCAGATTGCCGAGGAAAGAGATGCCGATTGGGATGTCTCGGGAACCACCGTTTCGCTGGGGCCGGATGGATTGGCCGCAGATCACCGCGAGACACGGCGTGGTTTGATTCGCAAAAAGCAGAGCGCTATCGCTGTGGCCAGTGCTGCGAGCAAGAGCAAGCGCTCCAAGTCTAGCAGCAGCAGCAGCAGCAAGGATAAGAAGAGCAGTAAGGACAAGGGCAAGGACAAGAACGGCGTCAATGGCTTCCACGCCTCGTCGGCCGCGGAAGGTTTCGACCCAGCAGAGGACTACGAAATCGACCCAAACGTATTCCTGCGTGTCCACTATGACCGCTTTGACGTCCACCTTCGTGACGAAGTTATGATCGATGCCGTTCGCGAAAAGTACAACAACACTGCCGCTGAAGTCTTTCGCCATCTCATCTATGCCGGTGATGCATCCACCAAAAAGTCGGTGCGCGACATTCGCAGTGCCCCCATCTCCATCACCACGCTTGCGCACAAGCTTCCCTCCGACCTCTCCCTCCAAAAGGGATTCGATCGAAGATCCTTTGGCAAGGACAAATCCTCGATCCCCAGTCGTCAAGAATTCCTCGCCGAGTACTGTGCCATCTTTTCCAACTCGGAAGACATGTCTGGCAAGTCGAAAACCTCTCGTCTCATGGCACCCGCCTCTGACAGCAGTACCAAAACCGCTGGCGGATCCAAAGTCGCATCTTCCCTCACGATCGAATTCAGCAACGTGGCAGAGCGGATTCGCAAGGACCTGCTTCGCAACGTAGTCGAAGAAAAATTCGGCACCGCCGCCATCCGAATCATGAACATCCTCCGCGAAAAGGGCAAACTGGAAGAGAAGCACATCTCGAAACTTGCCCTTGTTTCCATCTCTGAGACTCGCGATCTCTGCAGTCGTCTCTTCCACGCTTCGCTGCTCGGCTTGCAGGAAGTGCCCAAGACCAAAGATAGGGATCCGGCAAAGACTTTTTTCCTCTGGTTTGTCGACGAGGCCAAGTGCCGAGCCTGGTTGTTGGACCATCTCTACCAGAGTCTGGCACGATTGGGTCAGAGAAGAAACGAGGAGATGAGGAGGCAGATGCCGCTGTTGAGGAAGGTGGAGAGAAGCGATGTCAAGTTGGATACCGTGGGTCTTTTGACAGAGTGGGAGAGGGAGAGTTGGGAAAGATTGCAGACGGTTCTGCAAATGTTGACTGTGGCAGAGATGCGGACTGAGATGGATGTTTTCATCATGCGAGATCTTGCCGCCGGAACATATGTCAGCGAGGAGCAGTAAGATCCGCATCGGCTCTACTTTCACGCGAAGAGGGGCAATGTCAAAACTCTCGTTTGATGCATGCTAAGAGGCTTTCGGCGTCAACGTGCAAAGGGTGTAGACTGACCGATGCTCGCTCGAAGCGTTTCGAAGCCGATGTGAAAAACTTTGAGGGTATATTTTGTTCATGTCATGTGCTTCTGAGGGTCAAGTAACATGCTGTGAAGCTTGCAGCGTGAGCGTTTGACCAGCTCCGTCTTTGTTGTTCAAGATGAGCGATTTCTTGATCGACCATCATCCTCACCGCCTGCGCTCATCCCGCTCTCTCTCCTCACCAAGACTCCGAGCCTCTCTCTGAGCAACAGTTTCGTCCCTCAGCTGCTTGAGCTGTCCCATCTGCGTCCGTCTCTCATCCTCCCCTTCGGCAAACTTGTAAAATGCAGCTCCTCTATACCTGTTTTCAAAGCCCAGGTTAAAGTGTTTCTTTTTCTCCTCCCTTTCTGCTCTTTCCCGGCGATGTGCGGTTGGGTCGTAGACAGGGAAGCTGGTGGAAGGTCCATAGATCGCATTATTTTCCCCTTCCACCTCCTCTACTTGCTTGTCTCCACCGTACTCTACAGGTAGTAAGTCCCTCGGAATCTCGCTAAGCGGCGCCTTGCGGGTTCGACCAAACTCGTCGACGTATTCTATCTCCGGATCACCCTCCACTCCCGCACTACTTGTGACGTCTTCTTCATCGAAATGATGTGGAGAGTTGCGATTTTGCGCCTCAGCAAGCTTTCGATCCCAATCGATACTCCCTTCTTTCAACTGATCCGAAGATATCCCCGCATATTTTCCCGCTTGAAGTTGGGAATAGATCCTGGCTTTGCGCTCGAGGTTTGCTCGGATGCTGTCGAGTTGAGACGATGTAGGTTCGTTGGTGCTTTCTGCCGACGTACTCTTTTTTCCTTTGCTTGAAGGGGTATGGCTGAGGGGCGGTTTGTTGGGCTTCGCGGGTTTGCTAGAGATGGAAGTGAGAAAGCTTGATGAGAGCTTCTTTGGTTTGCGCTCTTCAAAGTCGTCCAATTTGCGTTTGGACGAGGAAGGGGAGACGGAGGCTTTAGATCGCTCAAGCTCGGCTTTGAGGCCGAGAAACGAGGATGAGATCGAGCCAGAGGAGCCAGCTTGGGAGACCTTCTTGCTCATGATGCCATGCTTGCCGTGATGGATGCAGATTGATGGAGATGCGAGGAACGTAGAAGGGTAGAAACTGGAAACAGATTCAGGGTCCACTTCTCTCTTTTCCGGAAATCGGCTTATAAATTTTACCTTCGCAGCAACCACACTTCGACCTTATTCTCACAACCTGCTGCACAACACACACAGAAAACACACACCGACGAGCTGTGTGATGTCAAAGAGGTATCTAAATTACGAGCCTGTAAAGCTTTCAGTAGTCTGCTATGGCCCACCGAGCGAAGCGTCATTCAGCGCGACACAAACAGCCGCCCTATGGTGCCCGTTGTATTGCCTGACGGTCTCGCCGCTCGCCAGCTCCCAGAGTCTCGCCACGTGATCCGAAGACGCCGTGACAAGGTACGCCGAATCGGCACTGAAAGCTGCATCCCACACCCAGCGCTGATGGCCTACCAATGTCTTTTCCAGGGCGAATTCGTACCGTGAAGTGGACCAGATCTTGACTGTTGCGTCTGCTGAGCATGTTGCCAGGTGTCTGCTCGGCCGAAACATAGATTGTGGGTCAGGATGGAGCTGTTAGTTGAACGAACAGAGGATTCAACAAAGGTAGGAAAGGGACTTACCGAACATCGGGGGAGAGCAAAACTCTCGTAAGGTACTTCTCATGCGCCTGGAAGGTGGTGACGGGCTGCAACTCTGTAAAATCACCACCTGCTGTTGCTGGGCTAGGCGGCTGTGCTTGTTGGGCGTCGTATGTACCGTTGATGAATCTCCACACGTACACTTTGCCTGTGTTGTTTCCGGCTACCAAGCAGCTTCCATCTGCGGCAACAGTTACTGATCTGATGGGTACGCCTTCTTCGGGAACCAACTCATGGCTGCATCCGTTCTGCCCCAAATCCCATACTTTGACACTTCCGTTTTGATCGCAGCTCACCAGCTCACCCTGATTGGGGTGGACCACGACGTCGTTGACAGGTCCTCTGTGGTCGTATATCCTAGTGGCTCTTGATGTGCGCAAATCCCAAATTTTGAGTAGACCATCTTCTCCACCTGACACAAGCCATTGCATGTCGCAGTGCCATGCGATTCCCGTCACATTTCCCTGATGACCTTCCAGTGTAGCAATGGGTTGTGCCGGTGCGGTGGCACCATTCCCACCTCCGCCTCCACCCGCAGCAGCGTTGGCCGCGGCGATACTGGCGGGGGAAGCTATTGAACAGTCATACAGCCTGATGTGCGTGTTCGCTGCTGCGGCAAGGAACCGTTTATCCGGGCTGATGGAGAGCCGGTTGACTTGGGAATCGGGATGCTGGATGGTACGGGAGCAAATGCCGGACCATGCTTCCCAGAATCGAATGGTGTGGTCATAGCCCGCAGTGACGAGAAGTACGGAGAGTGCGTCTTGTTGTGTGTTCTGCTGCGCTGCTTGCGCTGCGGCTGCTGCTTGAGCGGCCGCATGCTGCTGGTGGACCTCGGCAGCGGAGGAGGGTGGTGATCGGCCTTGGACTGGCATCCGGGCTGGTGCCCTGCGTGCTGCCATTGTAGTGGACTAAAGACACTCTCTAGAGGCGTACGAGCTGTGCGACTCCGCTTGTTGGTGATACAGGATGTTTGTCCTCGTTGTGTATCGCGTTGGTAAAGATGACCTTTTGCAAAGTGAAACGAGATGTTGGCAGCAGCTTCGACAATAGTGGGCAATAGGCGCCGCAGACCGTGGTATCGTCGGTGTCAGTGGCCTGTAGCAGAATGCTACAATGGCAGAGAAAGAGGCCGACACGTAGAGGCTGGAAGGACGGAACAAGGTGGAAGGCAAGCAGCAAGGGTCTGGAAAAAGAGGCGGCCTGAGCATATGAGTGTGTGGTGTGAGCGCCAAAGTGGGGAAAGAGCGCTGAATTCTAAGGTGGAGTTTTGCCGATTCTCGTGCGGATGAGAGAAGATCTCAGATTGGCCAGCATCACGTGAAGCAGACCTTCTCCTGACTGGTTGGGCGGCTCGGAAGGCTTTCTTTTTTCTTTCTTTTTTGACTTTTTTTTCCTTCCCTGCCTCGTCCTCAAGTCAGCCGGGAATTTTGAGCCAAGAAGAATTGGAGAAAGACGGAAAAAGGCAGAGACAGACGACCCGGTCAATTGATCGTTGTACAAACTCCATCTCATCACGATCATCCAACCAACTCTCGACCTTTTGCTCAACATCACATCACCTCGCCAACTCGTCATCACGCCACCTCACACACTTCGCCCGTAGGCTCTTTTTTGCGCTCTCGCCTCGTGTGACAATGTCGGCAAACAGATCCATCTCGCGGGCACTCCGCCCATTGACCCAGAGCAACGCTTCCTCTTCGACACAAGCTTTCTCAAACGCATCTCGACGTCGACCCACCCCCTCTCACAGCCGATTCGCATCTACAGCCGTCGCCACCACCTCTACTTCCTCCTCCTCCTCCTCCTCTTCTTCTGACATCTCCTCGTCGAGCTACGTCCACGACCCAACTCCCAACGTCCACCTGCCCCGACTTGCACGCTCCGAACCCGAGCTCTATGCCGCCATCCGTCCACCACCGCTCTCTGCATTCGCCGCTCTCACCTCTCGTCTGGGACTCATTCCTTCCTCTGTCGACCCAGAGACACGCGATCGTCGTATCCGATTGGTTCACCAGGCGTGTACCCACCCTTCCTTCCAGACCCTCGTAGACAAGGTCAACGCAACAGCCAACTTGCAACTCGAGCCCTCCGCTACTGTATCTGGATTGGCCAAGAAGGACGGTGCCTCTGCACTGGACAGCACCCAGTTCCTCGCTCTTCAAACAGAGGCAGTGGAACACCATGCAGCACTCGCAACCGTCGGCAACTCGCTTCTGGGAATGCTCGCGACGGAATACCTGCACTTGAGATACCCCAACTTGCCAACACGCGTCCTCAAAGCGGCTGTATCTGCCTTTGTCGGCCCCACCACCTTGGCTGACGTCGGTGCAGAACTCGGCCTTGCAGCCTCCGGAATTCTTCGATGGAACAAGGAAGCCCGCATCCCCACCTCCAACAACACCAACCAGAGACGTGCTGGTCGAGGAGCCACCTCTCGCAACAGCAACGTATCCTCTTTCCCCATGCGAACTCTCCTCACCAAGGACGTGACTGCCGATGCCATGCGTGCACTCACCGCCGTCATCTTCCAAGAATCCGGCCTCTCTGCAGCTCGCTCCTTTGCCACCGCACACTTCCTCAACCGCAGACTCAATCTTGCACCTCTGCTCAAGTTCCACGATCCCAAACATGCCCTTGCTTCGACATGCGCCAAGTACGGCAAGCAACCTCCTCAATCTCGCATGATTGCTGAGAGTGGAAGGCTCAGCATCAGCCCCATCTTTGTTGTAGGCGTCTGGAGCGGTGCAACCAAGATCGGTGAAGGTAGCGGAAGCAGTATTCGTATGGCCGAGTTTAGAGCTGCCGAAGACGCACTTAGGAGATTGTATCTGGCAGAAACTCCACTGGGCGACTTTGATCTGCCGAGTAGCACGCTCGATGGCGAATTTGGCGGTAAGGCTGGCGCAGCGCCGCTGGACAAGACATTCAAGGCTCAGCCGATCGGTGAGAGCGAAGTACTCGCTGCTGCCGGTAAGAACAGGCACTAGGAGCAATCTCTATGAACAGAGAAAAAAAACAGCATCGCTCACACACACACACATCCCCAAAAAGGACAAACGGAAAACAAGAAAGATTTTTTCCCGTCTGCTCTACTGTATTAGGTTGCTCGCATTTCGATGGTAACCCAACTCATTCTCAGCACAACTTTGCACCAAGGTCTGTCTCTTTTACGTCTGTGCGGTCAAAACACCTTGAGCGAGTGAAGCATTGGTGGAGCAATCTGCGCTTGCATTGCGTAGCATTCCAAAGTCGAACCCAAGATACATGTGCAGCTCAAGCTACAACTAGACAACGTCATCGAAATCCTCACCGTCATCATCATCATCATCGCTCTCGTCATTCTCGCCGTAATCCTCGTCGTCGTCATTATTGTTGTTTTGCTGCTGCACACCTTTGCCCTTGGCCTTTTCCTGTTCTTCCTTCTGTTGATCTCTCTTCTCCTGCTCCTGGCGCATATTTGAGTATTCTGGTTTCAAGCTCCAATTGCCGACATAAGGTCCTCTCTTGTGCAGATCGGCAATTCCCGTCAAGGTCTCTCTCAGATAGCTCTCTGGCTGCTGCGTTTCCGCACGCAACTTTTTCAAAGACCAGTACTGCCAACGTTCAAACAGCGTAAACAGCAGATCGAGCAATTCGTTCTTGGGCATTCGGGCGAACTTTTCGCCACCTGCACCACTTGCCGAGGCCGAAGATTTGGGTTTGGACGAGATGGCGGCGTTGAATCTGCTCTTGTTGGAGGTGGAGAGACCTGCGCCTACTCCGGCGACGAGCATGTTGTGTCGTCCGGCGTCGGTGGAATCGAGCATCTTTATTGTGCGCTTGGGGGTGGAGGCTTCTTCTCGTCGACGACGGAGAAGTTCTCGGTAGGAGTCAGAGATGGGTGCGGCAGAGCCAAAGCCGGAGGAACCTGGTTTGACGTCCTGGGTGCGAGAGAGGGAGGGAGTGGATCGGATCTGGGGTTGCAGAGCGGCTTCGTTGGTAATTGTTCCACAGAGCGAGGTGATACGACGTGTTTTGCCCCTCTTCTTCTTTCGGCCATCTTCACCCTCCGAGTCCGACTCGGAGTCTGGATCAGCTTTCTTGATGCTAGAAGAGCTGGAAGAAGAGGCCGGGTTCACGTCCTCGACCTTCTCCCGGAACGCATAGATGTTGCGCTTCAAGGTGGCCGCCGAATCCGCAGTGAGCTTCAAATCGTATGCCCTTGGAATTGTATCCCATCTGGGATTCTTAGATTTGCCTGGTTCCGTCGGTACCGCAGGCTGCGGTGGGTCGGGCAACAACAACTCCATGCGTTGATGTCCCGTATGATCCGGATCGTACACCCTAACCGTACCCAGCCTCAGGTCGTCGGTGCGAATGGCGCTCCACGCCTGCAGCAAAAACTTGGGGATTTTCACCAGCCACACCGGATGCTTTCCTTCAGTAAGATCAAGATCTTCATCCGGCTCCGGGGACAAGCGCGACAACGCATCAGAGGCATCAGCGGAAGTACTGTTGGTTGAAGGATCGTCGTTGTTGCTACGAGGACGTTTGCCGAGGGAAGTAGAGGAGGGCTCAGCGATAGGCTCTGTGTCGTCTTCGTAGTTCGACATTGTTGCAACTACCCTGTGTTTGAGTATGAAGAGAGAGATGGACGAAGGATTGCAATGGATTACATGCGAAATGAGTGAGAGGTGGTGTTGGTCTAAACGCAAAATCAAGGCTCCACTTTTTGGCGATCGTATCGCATCTCCGTTTCCCATCTCCCGATGAGGCATTTTTAATTTGCACGATGTTAAACCCGCAAAAAGATGGAACGGCACAACTCAACACAATCAGTCAGCTGCAGCAGCTGCAGCAGCAACATTGCATGGCAAACTCTCCGAAACTGCGGGCATCTACCAAACAAGGATTGCTCCCTGGGCTCCAGATCTAGCGCTTCGGGTTCCCTGGGCTCCAGCTTTCCTTTTGGTTTCCTCTCCATCCTTTGGAGTAAAACTCAGCTCCGTCCTGCGTCCACAAAACCCTTCCTTCGGCTGGTCAGTCCGATCTTTCCCGTTTCAGGACCACCCCATGCCATTTGGAGAGAACGAACAAAATTTAGGAAACACGATGGCCAAAATAAGGAGGAGCGATGGAGTGTTATAAATAACCCGAACAACTTCAACAACATCCTCAGGTGGCACAAAGAAAGGAGGGAAAAGAAGGAAGATCAGACGGAAGAGCGGGCGGGAAGGCGGCAAGAAATACTCCGCGGCAACCAGAGCTTCTTCACCTGTCGCACACACGCGCAGCCGCCCTTTTTTTTTTTTTTTTTTTTTTCTCTCTCTCTACAATTCTGTCTTGTGACCCTGGACCTCCCAGTCCTTACTCGCCGGTGCTTCGTGGCCGATGCACTTTCGGCACTCGTTCTAGTGTCAACCCAACGAAGGGCTCGCGCTGCTATGGAAATTGCCTTCTCAGACCGACATCGAAAAGCAAAAGAGCCTTCCAACGAGCCGAACGAGAATACCGTAGGTACATGTGCAGGCGGCAGATACAGTACTGTACAAAGGTGGGAAAAGAGCTTTGCATGCCGACGTCCAAAATTTCCACTCTCTCCTCGTGTTCGTGCTCATGCTCGGCTAGCTATCTGGATCGATGTTTTTGGTTCTTGTTGTTCCACTTTTGCCGGTCATATCTGTGTCCAGTGACCAAAAGCATTGCGGTGTGCGGGGTAGTTTATAGAGTAAAGATATGATTGGGTCCTCGGTTGATTTTGTTGGTATCTCTCTGCCCTTGGGGAGGAAGAAAGGGGGACCCCATGTGCCTGTGTGTGTCACCTCTAGTTGCTCCCCCGCTGAAGCCGAAGGTACTGTACAGTACAGTAGCAATGTGACTCGCTACCTTCGCTCTGACTTTGGTTCACCATCTTGCTCAAGCTGATAAAGAGGGTCAGCTTCTTGTTGAGGAGCCCCTGCTCCCCCGCATCCCATCATTCCTTCCCCGCTCCAGAGTATTGGGATCTTCCATCCCATCCATATCTCTGCCTTTGTATACCTGCTGGTGGATCTTCTGTTCCTCTGGGGTGTGACGTGCAAAGCCCCCCAGACCGCCACCATGTCAACCGCGACGCCCACCAAGACGGCAGCATCAAACACGATGGCTGCCGAGAAGACTGCCCAGGTAGCCACCCAGTCACTCCACGACTACCGTGCTCACCCGCATCAGCCCCATGCCACCACTTCGAAACCCCACCACCAAGCGAACACCATCGAAGTCAAACACTTTTCCACCCTCGCCCTCATCGGACTATGCTACTGCATTCTCAACTCGTGGACTGCTGCCTCGGCCTCCCTTTCCATCGCCCTCATCTCGGGTGGACCCTCGGTAACTCTCTGGGGCATGGTCGTCGCCTTCACCGGAGTCATGGCCACCGCCCTATCCATGGCTGAAATCTGTCACGTCTTCCCCACCACAGGCGGCCAGTATCACTGGAGCTTCCTCCTCAGCCCTCCTCGCTACCGCTACACCGTAGCCTATTTCACTGGATGGATCAGCGTTGCCGGCTGGGTCGCACTTACCGCCACCGCATCCTCCCTCGCTGGCCAATTCATCGTCGGCATCATCGCCCTCCTCCACCCGAACTATGAATCTCAACCGTGGCACATCTTCCTCGTCTACGTAGCTTTCAGCCTCGGAGCATGGTGCATAAACGCATTTGGAGTCCGACTCCTCGACACGCTCAACCGAACCGCTATGATCTGGAGCCTGTTGGGTGCGCTGGTCATCATGATCACCTGTCTGGCTAGAGCAACGCCCAACTACCAGGATGCAAAGTTTGTCTTTGGCAAATTTGTCAACGAGACAGGATGGAACAATGGCGTGGCGTGGATCTTGGGCTTGCTCCAGGCAGCTTTCTCGTTGCTGGGTAGCGATGGCGCGACGCATCTGATCGACGAGATCGATCAACCGTCGATCAATGCTCCTAGGGCAATGATCTTGGCCGTGGCTATTGGGGCTAGTTCGACATTTATCGTCCTGATGGTCTTCCTGTTTGTTCTCAAAGATTTCGATGGGGTTATCAGCTCTCCAGCGGGACCGTTGTTGGAGATCATCTATCAGGCGGTTGGAAATCGAGCGGGGGCGGTCTGCTTGCTCATGTTCCCCGTTTGCTCAATGGCTTTCACCGCCACAGCTTTGCTCACCACCAGTTCACGCATGACCCAAGCTTTTGCACGAGACAAAGGTCTTCCCTTCTCCAACATTCTCGCCCGCATCAGCGCTCGAAACGAAGTGCCCATCCCTTCCCTCGTCCTCACCACTCTTTGGGTCATCGTCTTTGGTTGCATTTACCTCGGTAGCTCCAGCGCCCTCAACGCTATCCTCTCATCCTCTGTTGTCCTCTTGCAATTCTCCTACATCATCCCCATCACCCTCTTACTCCTCAGAGGTAGACAGGTGCTGGATGATGAAGCAAACGATGGCAAAAGACGCTTCGATTTGGGCCGCCGACTCGGCCCGATGATCAACACCTTTGCAGTACTCTTTGTACTGTTCACAGACGTATTCTTCCTCTTGCCCCCCGAACTGCCCACAACGGGAAGCAGTATGAACTATACAGTGGTCGTAGTGGCCGTAGTGGCACTGATGAGCGGTGTTGCGTGGGTGGCACTGGGGAAGAGAGAGTTCAAGGGCCCGCTGGATCTGGATGAGGTGCTGTTCAGGACAAGAGGTTTCGGTCGGTTCGACGCTGAAGAGGCGAGTGCAACTACCACCGCAGAGACCTCTGCGGTGATGGGTGCAGAGGCGGAGAAAGCCAACTGATCCTAAGCATAAACTCTCCAACGATAGAAAGATATCATACGATGTAGATCATATACCAATCGTAGATCATATACCGTAGATTGGTGTAGAAAATGGAACATCTCTCAAATTGACATCGCACACAGTAGTGGCATGGCGGTGAAGAGTGAAGAATGACTCGATTCACAACACCACACACCGAAATAACGTAATTCATGTATTAGTCGCGCGCCTGTATTAGTCGCGCATCGACGAATTCCAAAATTCCCCACCGTGCCTGGTGGTAGTGCCTTGCATGATGGCCTCCACTGTGTTTGTACCTTGCATGAGCCCCACCATCTTGTATATCGATCCAACCTTTGCCATCGTCATCACCACCACCTGACCCTTACATCTGCAATCTAACCTTCTTTCCAGCATTCCGGACCCTGCAATGACTACACCATCAGTTTCCAAGCGCTCCACAACATCTCGAGCTGCTCGTGCCGCTGATCGTGACCAACAAGAAGCTCGGCTTCAACAAGCGGCAGCTGAGCTAGGCAATGGAACATACTCCAGCATCCGTAAAGCTGCGGCTGCAAACAATGTGCCTGAATCAACCCTGCGTGGCCGACTTTCTGGTGTTCCAACTATAAAAGAAGGTCACGCTTCCATGCAGGCACTCACGCCGGCAGCAGAGACAGCGCTTCTAGAACACATACGGCGCTGTGCCTGCAGCGGCTTTCCTTTGACACCAGCGCAGATCAGGGACTATGCAAACACTGTCTCACGTGGCATCCCCGGCTGCAGTGATGCCCCCAACGTCGGACGGAATTGGCTCCAAGGGTTCCTACTTCGGCATCCAAGCATTCGCTCTCATTGGTCCCGGTGTCTTGACAATGCCCGGCTCACTGGAACAGACAAGCATGGAATACAACAATGGTACCAGCAATTGGGTAATATTGTGAATGAATACAGTGTGGCATCAACGAATATCTTCAATATGGATGAAACCGGCTTCAGGTTTGGTCAAGGTGGTTCCGAGCGGGTAATTGTACCTTCCGGTGATCAAGCAGCTCGCTTCAAGGCACAGCCAGGAACCCGAGAGTCAGCTACGGCAATTGAATGCATCGGAACGGGCGGTCAGGTACTTCCGCCCGTGATCATCACCAAAGGCGCAAGCCACATGGTTGGCGAACACCGGAAAATGGCAAATGTTCCTGCATCATGGCACTTTGCAAAGACCGACAGAGGCTGGACAACTCAAGAGCTTGCTGTTGATTGGCTGAAAACAGTGTTTGACGCCAACACTACGCCCTCAACGCCATCACAGTGGCGTTTGCTGATCATTGACGGCCACAATTCACACACCAGTACCGAGTTTCTGGTTGCTGCATGGAATCGTCGCATTATTCCGTTCTGCTTCCCGGCTCATTCAACACACATCATGCAGCCGCTTGATGTCTCGGTGTTTGGTCCTGTCAGTGCTGCTTACAAGCAGATAATAAACAACCTTGCGCCACAATCAGTGTCGGATGTTAATTGATCTCAGTTTGTTACATTCTACGCCCAGGCACGAGAGAAGGCTCTTACGCCAACTGCAGCCCGGAAAGCATTTGCCGACTGCGGAATTGCTGTCAGACCTAACGCCGAGAAGGTACTGAGCCGACTTGCTGGGCACAAACAAGCTCAACGGACAGGAACACCACAACAATCGCCGCTGCAGGAACACCTTCCTCCGCAAACAAGTACGGCGGTTAGCTCGGTGCTTGACTCCTTCAGGCACGAACCAAATCCTTGGGATGCCTCTTCAATCAAAAACACACTCATGCAGGCGTTTGAAGGTCCACATGCATCAATCGCAGTGCTAAAAGCTGAGAATAAGCTTCTTCAGGAACAGGAGGAGCGGCGACGACAAGCAGCCAAGAAAACGAAGGGTAAGAAGAAGGTTGGCGATCAGATGATATTATCCAAAGACATCATGATCACTCGCCAGCATGCAGAGCAGGAGTTGGTCCGAAAGAAGCCGGCAATTGCTGCTCGGCAGAAGCAGGAACGGAGGAAGAAACAGCGACAGCAGGAGAAGCGGGCAGCACTACCGCCTTCTGCTATGATCAGTGATGGCGACAAAGCATGTGCTGATCACAACAACAGTGCCTCAGCATCATCAACCAACCCAACTACATCAGCAGTGCCGGAGATTATCAACATGCTTGATGATGGTGAGCCTCTCAGCCCCATCGAAGACAATGATATTGATCCAGCCTGCTTCTATGACAATGTTCCCGTGGCAAGCTCATCTCGTGTCAAGCTCTAGCCTGACTCAGTCATCATGTACCTTAATGTCTCATGTGATTGTCATTGAAGTTTAATGTTGTTCCATTCACCGAGGGCTGTGCTCACGATCATGCCAAGTACTACCATCAGGATCGATTTCAAGGTAGGAGAACGCGCGACTAATACGGGCGCGCGACTAATACATGAATTACGTTAGTCATCTGTACAAATACAAGCTGCATTGCGAAAACGTTCAATTTTGAAACCCTCTAAGGTCTCCTCCCCACATCTCCCTCAGGATTGACACTCTGCTCGTCAATTCTTCCTGCTAGCCGATTTCTTCACCGGCCTAGCCGGGAGCATTTCTACATCGGTCCCACTGGCGCTGACTCCTGATGCGGAAGGCTTTCTCTTCTTGCCCGCCGTATTCCACGGCCCGTTATTTTCGGGTGGGCTGGCAGTGCTCGAGCTGGTCCCCGAGGCACTACCGGATCCACCTACCTCCTGAGCATAGATCCCAGGTGCATCCACGCCAGCAGCTCCGTTCAGGAATGCCGCCGTAGTGGCTGGAGAAAAGGCAAAACTGGGGCTCTCGCCATATGGCGTCATCGCTGCCGCCCCAGTCGCCGCCGAGGCATGGTTGGAGAGTGGGCTAGTCACCCCTCCTCCAGGCGCTTGGGAAGAGTCGACAAACTGACTCAAGAATGAGTCTACGTCGAAATCGTCCATCCCCCCACTCGCTCCGCCTGCGCCTGCTGCTGCTGCTGCTGTTGTGGGTGGAGTGGCCCCTGAGGGTCCTCCGGGATATTGCTGCTGCGTCGAGTTGTCAAACGCATTGATACCCGCACCGAATGGTTCAGTTGCAGCTGCATTTGGCCATGAACCGGCAATAGACTGCGGCTGCGATGGCTGACCTCCAATGCCCTGCAAGAGGTTGGGATTGGTCTGCAAGCCTTCGATGAGAGAGTTGATGCTGTTGGTGACTTGATCGACGTTGCTGGATGTATCCTGAAGGTCGCGTGTGGCTCTTGAGAGTGAGAGAGCGAGCTGCTGATTGTTGCTACCATCGTCGACAGAGCCGCTGTCGAACAGGCTGGCTGAGCCTTTGGTGGGCGAAGAGATGTTGAAGCTGTTGCTGTTGTTGTGATTGCTGCCAGCACCGGAGTTGAGGTTCTGTCGAGCAGGAGACTGAACAAGGGCCTGAGAGATGCCTGCGATTCTGGCGAGTGCGTCGGCGTCCAATCCTAGTCCCTGGTGGTTGTTGGTTGTTTGCTGCGCCGAAGCGTTGCTGCTGGAGCCACTGGAGGAAGGGAATGCAGAGAAGCGCGATGAGAAATCATCGACATCTGCATTACCAGATCCTCCACCAAAGTAGTCTGCCCCATTGTCGGTGCTATTCGCTCCACCAGTGCCACTGCCTGCACTAGCCAGGGCCTGCTGAAGCGCAGCTACCATCTGCGGGTCCAGCTTCAATCCACCTCCCGAAGCAGGACCAGTCGACTTGGACCCCTGATTGGCCAGACTTGCACCGAACAGACTGGCCAGCCAAGCATTGCCTTCGCCTGAAGCTAATGCATTGAGCACCTGATTGCTCGCTTGCGATGACAACCTTCTGGATCCGCCTGGGGTAGATACTGCTTCTGACAGTTGCCTGCTGAAATCGTTGGCGCTGGTGCTGTTGGGCGGAGAGCCAATCTGAGTGAATCTCGATCCACCGTTGTTGGAGGGACTTTGACCCTTGGGCGAATCTCCACTGCTGGCTTCCTGGAATCTGAGGTGAGAGGGCATCTCTTCGATCTCTTCTTCATCCGTGGGCAGCTCCAAGCCCTCCAAGCCACGCAGGGCAGAGGCAGAGGAACCGTCCTCAATCATGAGCCGACTCTTGTTGCGCTGCTGTTGCGGACGGACGCCGACCCTTCGCCCTCCGCCACGGCCTTTACCCGATACCTTCTTGCCCTGCACAGGCGTTTCGGCATCTTCCTGATTTCCAAAGACACCAGCGAGGAAACGAAGAATCTTGTTGATGGTCTCCTGTTGACGCTTTGCGCGTTGTCGAGACTCGACTGCTTCCTGCCAGAGGTTCTGGTTCGAGTTTTGCAAATGACGCAGATCTGCGCTAATGCTTGTCTGAGCATTCTTGATCGCATTGATGGCGTTCAACACACTAGCGAGCTGAAGTGCACCATCGCCATTGGCATCGACGCCGACGCCTTTGGTGCCAAAGTCGGTTCTCATGAGCGCACCTGCATGCATGAGCTCCTGACCCGTGCTTGCGCTTGCTTCGCGCTCGCCGTGCGTCTCCTTGTCATCGCGAGGGCCCTTCTTGCGCTGCACTTTGGAGAGCCAGTCGGGATGGTCTCTGTGGAAGTGCGGATTGGAAAACTCCCACAGCTCGCTCTCCTGAGGAGAGTCATGCTTGAGAGCGCCCTGCTGGAGATGGGGTACCTTGTGGAAGCCATACATGTTGAGTTGACGGACAAAGGACGAGAATCGATTGTGCTTGAAGAAGCGTGGCAAAACTTCGTCGCCGAAACGGACGTGGTTGGGGACAAAGAAAGAGGCACCGTCGGGAGACCATCGAATGAGTTCGTCGGTGTTGGGATCGTCGACCATGCTGCGGAGCTTGTTGAGGAAGGCAGGGTTGTTCTTGTTGGTTGGGATGGCGCGCAAGCTGTCGGAGGCGGAAAAGCCAGAGCCAGAGCCAGAGCCAGAGCCAGAGCCAGAGCCAGAGCCAGAGCCAGAGCCAGAGCCAGAGCCAGAGCCGGAGCCGGAGCCAGATGCGGATGCATTTGAGCCAGAAGAAGCAGCAGCTGCTGCAGCTACGACGTTAGGAGGCAAGGTGCCCATTCCAGCGACGACGGGAGCCATCTTGGGAGCTGTAGTAGCTGGCACTGAAGTGGCATCGGAAGCAGCCGAAGTGGAAGCGCCAGGGGGCGCGGCTGATGGAGTTGGGGTCACATCGGTTGGCTTGACGACCGGAGAAGGAGTAGGCGGTGACATTTTGGCCTGGAACGGCTGAGGTGAGTTGGATGGAGGACGAAAAGCCTGCGGAGGTGAGCTATACGAGGATCCAGGGCCGATGTTGTGAAGATGGTTGAGACCGAAGCGCTGTGCTTCCTCGGGGGTCATTGTGCCGAGTAGCGGCAAGTTGAGACGAGGATCGGCAGCATTGTTGGGCAAAGTAGCTGAAGCGAAAGGACTGGTGGCCTTGAGAGGGGCAGCTACACCTCCAGTGACATCGGCTGCGACGAGATCGGGAGCAGGATGAGAGACGGTAGAGACGGCCATTTCGACGTCTTCTGTTGTTGGATCGGATACGGTGGCAGGGGCAGGAGCAGGGGCAGAAGCAGGAGCAGGAGCAGGAGCAGGAGCAGGAGCAGGAGCAGGAGCAGGAGCAGGAGCAGGAGCAGGAGCAGGAGCAGGAGCAGGAGCAGGAGCAGGGGCAGGTGCGGGAGTGGAAGAAGATGTGTTTGTGGCTGTTGATGATGTGGATGCGGAAGTTGAGGCTGATTGTTGTTGTGCGCTTACGGACGCCTTTGTTGAAGCGATGGCAGGTATTGTTGGAGTTGAAGTAGAAGTAGAAGCGGATGTGGAAGTGGAAGTGGATGTAGGAGGGAGATCTGTGGGAGGGATAGGTGTCGAGGCAGGGGATGTCGAGTTGGACATGATCCCTTTAAGTGCCGTAGAGCGAGCTTTATGCTCGGCTCTTTGTGTTTGCAGAGTGTGTATGAAATGCTTGGATGCGATGAAATGGTGTGAGGAAAAGAGAAAGAGCGACGACGTGGAATCGCACTCACACAAGAGAAAGGAAAGAAAAAAATCTCAAAAGAGCTCATCTCCGTCCACCTGCAGCACCAAGCGAGCGCATGACGGAAAAAAAAAACACCCCCTCTGTTTACTTCAAAAAAATAAATAAATCAAAATTAAAATTGAAATGCATCGATTCGCAAATTGCATATCGGCACTTTGGTTCAACATGACAATGAGCTTGATTCGTTGGTTCGGAAGGCTAACCGAACGGTGACAAGCAGAACAGCTCGTTCGTTTGTACACAGAACGGAGCAGAAAACCACGGTGGGGCTTCGGGTTGGAAGCAAGACCAATCCACGAGCATCGGAGATCGAAGCTAGTACGATCGCCGGCGTGGGACGATCGTGAGCACAACCACGAGTCTACATTCTGACCCACTTGTTGGAAAGGAGTAAAGCAAGGAGAGCTGCGATCGTCGGGACCAGGATCGGAAAGGGTGTGTCGTTTTGCTGTTGCGAAGCGGAATGGTTTCATTCGGTTTTACGGCGGCTGCACAGTTGAGCGTGCATACAGTGCATTTGGCAGCATTGACGATGAACCAGGGGGTTGGGTTGTTGCGCTTGGACCAGTCAACAAAACACCGACAAGACCGATCAAAGCACTGCGTAAGAGGAAACCGATAGAGAGAGAGAGAGAGAGAGAGAGAGAGGGAGGAGCTGCAATGCCGCATCCGATCTTGCATCCCAATTTTGCGTCCCACCTTTTTTCTGTTTTTTTTTTTTTTTTTTTTTTTTTTTTTTTTTTTTTTCTTTTTTTTTTTCAGCTCTTGCTCCACTTGTGTAAGACAGCATGACGAAGCGGACGACACTATCCAGCGCCAAACAATTCCCACAGTTTAACAGATCCATCTCAATCTCGCTTTGCCCGAGAGCGCCGATTCGCATCGGTCTGCTCCATATCGTGTTGAGTCATCATGAAAAGCCTTGAACGTGGGACGTGATCAAGTATCACCGAGTCATGCAATCTGACACTGGTTCACTAGCCTCCACCTTTGAACAAGCCGGCCCAAGTCGAGGCGTAGGGTCTAGAACCTTAATTTTTTTTTAAAACGCAAGATCGGATTACCGCTCCCGAAGCATACTGTACTGTACAGTACACCAGCCCGCCTTTACAACCGCCCATCCGTGTCAATCCTCGAGCATCGCATAGTACATCCAACAACCCACATGCTGCATCCCACCATCCCATATCTTAAGTCACCGTTCGTCCCACACGGCGTCTTCTTTATCTTTTCAAGTTCACAGTATGCAGCACCCGCTAGCCTGAGAACGAGATTGCGAACCCTTTCCTTCCTCGGCGTCTGTACATCGAGGTGCGGCGCTTAGTTGAGGGTTGGCAGTGGATCAGCAGGTCGCTCGTTAGATCCGCACTCAACGTGTCTTGACATAATCGCGGATCGGCTCTGACACGTGAACTCCGCTAGACCATGTTGCATCTTGCAAGCCGGATCCACCGACAATCACGGATGCGCGCGTGCAGAGAATCTTCTAGAAACATCTCTCTCTCTCTCTCTCTCTCTCTCTCTCTCTGATGGCATCGCATCGCATCTTATCGCGATCCGCTCTCTTCCCCGATCTCATCATGTCCTCATTTGCACACCATAAATACACACGACACTACTGATCTCACGCTACAAGATTGAAACAGAAACACAAAAAAAGTCCATGATTGATATCAGCAAGAGTGACAAAGAATGAAACAGAAAAAAACGAGTGTATGTATCAACAAATATAGACAATATCCCTTTCGAGCTCTGCTCAGCTATGATGCGCCTCTATGTCGCAAATTCAGACATCAAGCCTGCGCGCCTCCCGAAAGCGTATCGTCAATCGCCTTGTTGATCATCTGCTTCTTGGACGACAGATCCGCATTCGGGTACGCTCCCACCAGTGCCTCGCGTACCGATCGCTTGGTCACGTTCATCAAGCTCGGCTGGTTGGCCAGGTACGTCTGCACCGAAGACTTGATCTCTTCGTCTGTCGGATCCGATGCGTCGTTGATCGGCAGCGCTCGCGGCACAGGCGCAGCAGCGAAAGGATTCGACGCGTTGAGCGCAGAGTAGGTCGAAACGGGTCGCGCTCCCATTCCGCTTCCTCCAGCTGCTGCCGCTGCTGCTGCTGCTGCTCCATCTTGCTGCGCCCAAATGTTGCTGCCCGTGTTCTGCTGCGAGAGTGGCATCGCCATTCCGAGATCAGATCCCGCCGGCGAATGCGTCACTGCCAGAGGGTTGGGCAGCATCGGTGGCATCCCATACATCGAGGCTGTCGAGCCCATCATCGGGTTCGGCATCCCATACATCGAAGCCGAAGAGCCAGGCATGCCGTACATCGATCCCATTCCGGGCATCCCGTACATCGACGGCGTGCCTCCAAACACCATCGAAGGTGCCTGAGATCCACCCATCTGCGATAGGGCTGCTGCCGATGCCTGTCTCGAGTGAACTGGCTTTTGGATAACGTTGGTGTTCTGGTAATAGTCTCCCAAGCCCTGTCCATAGTCCGATCCGGCCACGCTGCCAGCATATGCGCTGCCAGCCTTGTACAGACTAGGTGGTCCACTGTGAAGGATGGCTTGCGAGTTGCCAAAAGGTCCACTGGCACCCGTCATGCCCGATCGGATCGAAGGAGCTGCTCCCTCCTCCCATACCTCGCGCTGGTATTCGCTGAAGCGCTTGACCGGGATCATCGTGTCGTCGTACGGCTCGTCGTCGGTACCAGCCACAATCTTCTTGTTGCCCTTCTCTCCGACCACAATACGCGTGTTACCCCACGAGAAGTCGTCCATGTGCCAGAACGAGTAGATGGGCAGGAAGAACGAGAACACGGGGTACGCCAGGATGTAGATGATGAGCCATCCAATGTACTGCCACTGTCGCTTGAGTAAGAACAGGATCGCCTGCAGACCGTACACGGCTGCAATCATGGCAATCGAGATATAAGGAATGGCTGCCGTCTTGGTGGCGACAGTGACAATAAGGTATACCAGGTAGACGGCGGTGGCGGGAAGGATGACGGTACCAAGCAAGTCGATGAACACGATGAAGCGCATCGAGAACAGGCAGAAACCGCAAAGCTCGGGCATGAGTACCAGCTCAGCGAGGTTGTGCACCGTCGAGTTGATCCATCGTCGACGCTGCGAGAGCAACACCCCAAAGCGTTCGGGAGCGCTCGTCAGCGCCTTGGCGTCGGCGATAAACTTGGTGCGGAAGGCTGGGAAGTTCTTGAGTACCAGCGTGGTCAGGTATCGATCCTCACCGAGATGCAGCAGATTCTTCTTGTGCAACGTGTCGACGCGGTTCTCCGAATAGTCGTCAATGATGCGGTTCGAAATGAACAGCGGTCGACCCTTGTCCGAGCTTCGAATGCGGTACAGCGAGAAACAACCGGGAAGACATGTGACACTACCGAAGAGCGACTCGAAGGCCTTGGCGAGGTGATGCGAAATGTAGTACTCGTACACCTGGATCATGGTCCACCACGAGCCTTCGGCGTTATCCAGCGTCGTCTCTCCACAAATGGCAATGATCCTTGAGTCGTCGGCACAGTTGGCCACCAATCTGTTGAGGCCGTCTGCCTCGACGCGCGTATCGGCATCCACCATGAGAATGTACTCGTAGAAAGCGGGGTCGATACCGATGACATTCTTCATCTGGTGATAGATCTCGAGCTCGAGCGGGAACATGGGTGCGTCAAAGTGAACACGGTTGAGGTAGCGCATGAGCAAGATCTGCGAATCACGCTTACCGCGGTTACCGGGACGCGAGCGTTCGCTGGGACGACCAACCTTGACGACGACAATGTAGGGGACAACGTGACCTTCAAACTCGTACAAGCCCGAGTAGACCTTGGCGTAGTTAAGCTGCTTGGAACCTTCGGCGACCGACTTGAACATGAGCGGCTCTGGGTCGATCTTGGGATCGACACCGAGAATGTCGAGCACGATGCGAGGAGTGGATCGGTCGTTTCCGCTACCGACAATCATACCGTCACAGATGAGGAAGAGGAGCTTGCGCTTATCGTCGTACTCGAGACCTGCAAGCGAGTCGATGGTCTTGCGAAGTTCTTCTTCGCCTTCGGTATAACAGGGGACCTGGCAAATAACAAACTTGTCCTGCTGTTCGGGCGTACGCTTGGTACCGAGTTGCAAGGCAGCAATGAATTTGGCCAAGACGGTGGTGACGAGGAGCACCGAGAAGGCAAGCAAGAGGTAGTTTTGGACCTCGCAACGCGGTGTATCACGGAAGTCGGTCTTTCCGACGTAAAAGACATTGTCGAGACAAGCCTGAGTGGCGCCGCGGTAGGTCTCGTTGAACTGGCTCATGGCGGATTCAAAGTCACCCGAGATGTCACCACCCGCCTGCTGCTTGAAAAGAGAGGTGATGGACTGGTCGAGGAAAGAGTAGGCGGGGTTGGTCTGGTAGATGGAGACGGTGTTGAGGTAGTCCGAGATGTCGTAGACCTTGCTGTTGATGATAGCCCATTGCCTCCACTGACCCTGGTTTTCAACGTCCTTCTTCGAGTAGACGTAGTAACCTTTTTTGAGCTTCTTGGCAAAGGGAAGAAAGCGGTCGGGGTACCAGTTGATGTTGTGTAATTTCGAAGAGGCATCACCCTGCAAAGGACCCGAGGTGTGGACGGCCTGGGCGATGGCGGGGGTGTTGTTGGCAGTGGGCAAGAGTGCAAGCGCCGTGTCGGAAACCAGCGACTGGCAGCCGACGGTGAGTGGGACGGGGAAGTACTCGGTGAGATCCTGACCGGCGAGCTGAAGCATGAGATCGGAGCTGGTCTGCAAGTTGGTGATGTCGGAGTGGTCGCCCTTGTAGAACTTGGAAAAGTCGTAGACGGTACCGCGGATAGCAGCATAGTAGTCGTTCTGACCAGCGTGCTGGCTGAGCTGACTCTCGTTCCAGGCCTTGTCGTAGTCGGGACAGAGGAGACGACCGAAAGCGATAATGTAGAAGAGGATGATGGCACAGAGCCAAAAGATGATGGCGCAAATGGTAAACTTTTCACGCCATGCCATCTGAACATCGGGACGCTTCATGCCACCGCATTTCGATAATGCGAAAGAAGGGATCCACCAAGTGGTGAACCAGGTGAGACGAACCCACCATTTGCGGATGGAAGTGGTAGGGACTTCTTCAACGGCATCGATGGGGCGGTTTGCGATGTCATCCTTCTCGAGAGTGCCGATCAGGGCAGGGTTGGCTTCACCGTATGCTCGTTTGTCGTAATCCGACTTGAGACCGGCAGTTTCTGCGAGAGGGTCGTTGGGCGAAAAGGTCTCGAGCGGCGTCGCAAAGGGATCTTGTGCGTTCTTGACCGACATGGTGGCGATAAGCTCTGCGGCGGAAGGGGGCAGAAGTCGGAAGGCGATGCGCTACAAGTGCGCACGCAGGGGAATCGGAGGCTGTATAGCCTAGGAAATGGTTGAGACCGTCACTGCTCTGCTGAGGTACAAGACACGAGCGATGATGTAGATGAGCAGACGATGATGTTTTCTAGAGTCCAAGGGTTGACAACGTTGTAATGAACCTGGTGAAGAGGTTTCGTTGTCGTGTTCCGCAAGCGAAAGGTGTGAGTTGAATGTAACTGGTCAAGGATTGAAAGATGCAGCCGCAGCTGATAGGCTCGCGAGATAGGACGGCGAGAAGCGTTTGCGGGTTGCTGTGCGGTGATCAGGAGGTGATAGGTGATGATGGAGAGGATGACGGTGTCACGCAAGCAGGCAACAAAGCAAAGCAAGGACGGAGACCAACACACGAGCGAGGGAGGAGCAAGGGAGCAAGTGAAGTCGAACGACTTGGCTGCTTGGCCAGGGTTTGGTTTGGCCAGCACACAGCACAGACAGAGAGAGAGAGTGAAATATGGATTCAAAGGGGTTCCGTGCTCATTTGGCGAGTTTCACCCTGAGAATCGGCTCATTTCGAAATCCACCAAACCCTTGCTTTTTGGCCTCAAACCAACACCCAACCATTACAAATTACAAATTACAAATTACAAAATACAAAATACAGCCGTGGTGGTTACTGTAGGAATCTTGTTTGCCTTGCGCTGTCTCCTGTCACTTTTTTGAATTTTTTCAAACTCCATTTTACGCCCAGTTCAACGTCGACGCTGCTTCGTTTACGCTTACCTAGCACATTCTTCCTGTCCATCACACAAGAACGGCATCCAAAAGACTAATCGATCTGCCTTTAGTAACCGTCAATACCAACACTCGAACAACATTCCGCAACCTCGGTTGACACTGTATTCGAACGTGGATCCAGAGTCTTGAAGATCCATGCTTTCCACTGACTTACTTGTGTGAGACTACTGTGTGCAAGTGCTGTGCCATTTAGTCGCGCTCTCTCCAGGTAACAACGTCGCAGATCCGACGAACTCCTTTCTTTGAAAAAGCCTCTTGAAACAAAAGGCCGTGGCAGCGGCCGAGGCGGCGGTTGATGCTGCTGTGTTGGTTGTGCATGGCTGCTGCATTCTTCGCACCAAGATTGAAACTTTTGGTGCTGTGTGTTGCTGTCAGCGCACATGCATTTTATTTTATTTTTTTTTCCTTCCTTTTCTTTTTCGAATCGGTGGGCAATTGCGCCCATCAGCAGCTAGCAGCAATGGGACTTTCTACAGTATTTTGCCTCCTTTTCTCCGACTGATCCCTCGAATGAAGCCTTGCATTTTGCTCGCCTTTTTCACTCTCGCTGACTCCCTTCCTCTCGCCCGCTCTCAATGATGTCTGAGTCAGACGTGGTGTACAGTACTGTACAATACAGCTCCAAAGAGAATCGATGATGTGAGGACAGAAAGTGGTTGTACCACGATTGCCAAGACACTTGACACGGTCAGCCGAAAGACGCGGTGCTCCGTGTCCGCTGTGGACTGCGTGGGATCTGAGCAGATGTGCACAGAAGAGTGTCTCAGTTCACATCGCTGTTGGTCTCTCCTTTGACGCGCGCCAAAATTATTCTTCTAAGTGTTAGCGTGATAGGCTAACATTTTACACGCACATCAAAATCCTCGGAAGACGGTCAAAAGACGTGGAGGAGAACGACACTTTTTTTCGAGGTTCAAGCATTGCTTCTTCACATGCCATGGACTTCATCCTTCTCCCCTTGTATACGAACACTGAGAACAACAATGCAGGCGCTCGAACCAGCACCACAGCAAGATGGCTGGCTGCAAAACAGCGTCCATACACTAGGATCGTACGCCCAAACTAGCACTCCAGCCTACACCCTCACCGCCCTCTTCGCCCTCTCCACGCCCTTTGGCTTTGCCTCGCCCGCTCAAGCCGCCGCTGAGGCCGCTGCCAAGCTTCAACGTCAACAGCAACTCGCACAAGCCTCCGCCGCTGCTTCGTACAAAGGTTCTTCCAGTCTTGTCGCTCGTCTCGTCGCCAATGTTCAAACACAACGCGCGGCATCTGCTCAAACGCAGGCACCTCTGCGTACACTGCCGCCCTTCTGGCAACTGGCTTTCTTTGCAGCTGCGTTCGGAACCGGGGGCTACATGATAGATCAAGGAGATGTACTCAATGGAAGCGGCGTCGTGACTGCCTGGTCGCTCACGTATCTGCTCTTCAAGACGGTGCCATCGGTAAAGCAGCTGCCTCGGAATCCATTGGCACTGTCGCTTTCAGCAGCTGTCTTGACTCTAGGACTCGGTGTGCACGGCAGCCACTACTTTGACAAAACCAGCTGGAGAGGTGCCATCCCTTCGCTTGCTGGAGACGGTCAGAATGCTGACGCAAAGGCCAGATCGAGGATCTTGTCTTTCGACACTGTCGGCAGCACCAGCAACGCAGACGGACCGGTAAGCATCTTTGCTAAGCCTGCTTCGTCTTCTGCGACCCAAGGCGAGACTCCTACTGTTACGGCGCCAACCGAAATAGTCACTTTTCGCGGCACCGTCCGCAACAACGATCAGGCGAGGACAGCGGCCTTCTTACATCGCCAAGCCGGTGCAGGATCTGGGAGCATCATTCCCTGATCGGGCTTCCATCGGCATTCTGCGAACACACCAAACGTTCGCCAACCAAACAGCAGATGCCCAGAAGAGTCATGCTTTGATTTCAGCCACAGCTGGCGACAACTAGATCCACAAGAATTCGTCGGTTGTTGATAGCACTCCAAGGCGCGCGCGAGAACCCAAGGTTGCGTCACATAGTGCGCTTATGACCCTGCAAATCAGCCAGGTGATCCTTGCTCCTTGCTGGTGTGTCTCCTCCCTCCCTGGCCTTCTCTCCACGCAGCACGTCCCGCTGCTGCTTGAGCCTCTCCTCGAAGTCCCTATCCTTGCGCTTCTGATCACGCACAGCAGCCTGCTTGATCGACCTCCCGAACCTCCCTTCATTCGCTGGCACCGTCACATCCTCCAAGTCTTTCCTTTCGGATTCGTCGAGGTTTGGATAGAGATACTGGGCGATACCACCACTGGAGGATGCGGAATCCGACTCGGCGTAATAGTTGGTCCCTTTGGTCGAGGGTGCTTCACCGGTGGCAGTACGGGCAGAGGAACCACGACCGGAGGCTTTGGTTTCGTTGTGGCGTGGAAGACCGGTTTCTTTGGCGACGTCGGCCACTTTTGTGTGATGAAAGTACCAGAAGACTCCCACGGTGCCCAGGGCTAGAGGATACGACGTCGGGAAAGAAGGTGACGTTGGCCACCATTCAATGAGGATGGAAAGCGTCAGGACAAGAGAAAAGAGCGCGGATCAGCATGCTGTCGGCCCGATCCAGTATCGCTTCGATCTCAGGGTCTTCTTACTACTATGATCATCGAGAGTTGGCGGGAAGGCCAGAGTGGAGCATGGCAGCATCACAAAGACGATGGTTCCAGAACAGAAGGTTTCAGTCAGAGCAGCTTTTCGAGCGAATTCCACATCACCCTCACACAAAAGCTTACATAGCAGCCAGAGGCGCCAGCTGGGGGTCGCGTTTGATAAATCGCTTCGATGTGTTGGCCATGCGCTTGTACAGCGGCATCTGGTCGTGTCCCGGTGGCTAGACATCACCGCAAGCAATCAAGTACACGATAATATTGTCAGAATCACCTTTTCTCTCTCTCTGTGATGTAGCGTGCGGTGTGAGGAATGACCTAGACCTACCTTGGGCGGCACACTAGACTGCCCTTTTGTAGGATGATCTCCTTTCGACGACATTGTCTTTGACTAGATGATGCGTTCGATGGCGAATCGAATGGTAGTACTGTTAGAACGAGACGCTTGTTGGAGAATTGGATTCTTATACACACTCGAGCTTTGCTGAGGCGGTGAGGTTGTGCGGATTCGCATTGCTGGCGTGGCGATTCACAAGTATCCACGGCAGAAGGCCAAGACTCAGCCATCCAAACTGAGGATAGAGGCGACAGTACACGCTGACTCAAAAGGACGCACAAGCCACGTGAAAATGAATCATCACGCTCGCCCTGAGTCGAAATGCTTTCTCAAGGCACTGGGCTTTGTTGATGAGACTGTCTGCTGCGCCATTGCGCTAGTCTCTCTGTTGGATGGAGTGCGGGAGGATCGAAAGAACGGGAGAGAGCAGAAACGAAGGCGCAACATGTAGAAAAAGAGAGAGAGGGAGCGAGGGAGCGACGTCGAGCGACACGACTTTCCTCTCCATCTCGCCACATCACACTTCGGATCGATCGGCACATTCCGACATGAATCCCGATACCGATTTTCTCTCATGGCGCACTTGCGCATCCTCCGTGAACAAGCCCCTTGCACCAACTCACTCAGGTCGTGAGTGTCGAGAAACGAAATGTACAAGCCAAGCAAAGTCGTGGCCCAAACCATCGCTAAAGACTGCCGGTCTCCATGGCACCGTTGCCGATTGGACGGCGATAACATTGCATTACCCCAGACCCCACACATCACCACACCTCATTTGTAGAGTCGAAAATCGTAATCGAATCTTACTCCGTCATTTGTTCTTGAAAGGAAAGATACTGCAGAGCAATTCAATGCCGGTGCTGACTGCACATGCCGCTTCGGATCGGTCAACAATGCCAACAGTCGGGCAACAAGACGAGAATCTTATTGGACGAAACGACGGTTGTGGGGGATGTTGGGCGGGTATCAGGCCGGCAAACCTGGAGATACACGAGTGTGCGCACAAAAGATGGAGTTTCAGTAGCTGGATGGGTGGGTTGCTCCTGATGACGGGTATGTTGCCGCCGGCACAAGTACCTGATGGGAGGTGGTTCGGTCGACCGTAAAAACCGATGCATAACGAGAACCAGGCAACCCACTGGCGCGGGGAATCGCTAAGATATATGCGACGTAAACACATGCTGCTATCTGATGAGGTGGGTTAGATACCCCGCACAATCGCACACTTCGATGTCTTTGTGATCTCGCCTACATGTCCTTTGCGCATCTGTTGCGTCCCACACTGAAGTTTAACGTTGAGTGGTGAGTTTCCATCTATGTGGTAGTTACAGGACTTGTGATCTGCTGATCGGTCGTTGCCTGTGTACAGAAGTACAGGAACTGACTTGCGTGACATGTGTTTGTTGTGCACCTTTGTGGGACTTGAAAAGGGTCTTTACACACCTGCAAAGAGCTCGAGAGGACAGCGGACGTTGCAGTACAATATTAAAAGTAGGGAGCAATTCTTCTCGCGCCCATCTCGTGTTCCTAGAGTCGGTGTCGGTAGCACAACCGAGAAGCCCCACACCAAGCCAACTTCGCCATGACCTCCTCGGAGCAATGTCCAAACGCCATCGCCTTTCTCTCTCGACAGCCACGTCGCGCCACGCCTACAAGTAGTAGGGCGGAGGTACAGATACATGAAAGCAACATGTCCAAGAAGAGATACTGTCCGCTGTGCAGCAACGCATGCAGTGTCCTGTTCCTGGGTTACCGCAGTCAAACCCATGCGTTCGGCAAGAAAAAGAAGAAAGCCAGGGCTTTGAGCGCATCGGAGCAACGTCCGCCGGTCCAGGAGGTGGAGTTTGAAACCTTTTTCTTTTTTTTTCCTATAATTTTTTGGGTGCCGAAGTTGGCCATTTGGGCGTGAGGTCGCACACTGATATCGACAGATTCTCTTTCCCCTTTTGCGTCCGCGGGACTGCCTTTCTTTCACGGTTCATATGTGAGCTTCCTCGAACACCTCGCAATTCTCATAAGAAAGCTCGAAAGCGATAGGGATTACTCCTGAGGAATGATAGCAAAGGTTGACCCACGTCGTGCGAAGGGAGGCGAAGCAAAAAATAAATAAATAAAAGAGCCATCAGTTGGGAAACCGGCGCATTTACCGCGGATCGTTCTATAGACTGCGAAATGTCGGCATTTGTTGCCTGCGGTTCAGACGGCGTCGGGCTCTGTATTTTTATTTTTATTTTTATTTTTTTTCTTCTTCTTCTACCTTATCAATTCCCTCTGTGTCGGGCCGTTCGCTCCGTCCCATCGGTTACACAAAGACTGTGCGTGCGAAGGATGGGGAGGAAAGGCAAGAGATGAGCTTTTGCGCGCGAATTTACTATCACATGGTCTTTTCCTTTTTCTTCCTTCCTTGTTCGCTCGCCCGTTGGAGTTCAGCTTCTCGTCGTACGAGATTGTCGGCCACGCCGATTGGTGCACGCAAAGTGACGAATCGGCGAACATTTCTGACTGTGAAGAAACAGAGTGCGTCACGCGGTGGAACACAATGAGAGACGACGGTTCTGGTTGGTTGGCACTCAGTTGTGAGGTTTAAACGACATATTCTTATCATCCAACCAATCGTGGGTCTCGTCGACACTTCGGGTCTATTGGTAGTGGACAAGAAACGATAGTAAGAGGATGTCTCAGAAACAGAATCGTACTCTGGTCGAATCACGATCTCACCTCGTGACTGGGCGAGCGTCGAGAGTGGAACGTACTTCACCCCTCTTTTCTTTCTTCTACCCTAAGCCCATCGGAAAAAAAAAAAAAAAAAAAAAAAAAAAAAAAAAAAAAAAAAAAAAAAAAAAAAAAAAAGTAAGCTCGTCCACAATCTCGCATTCGTCAAATAGCCGAGCTCCCCCGTCTCCCTCACCACTTATCGCCCGACCGGCTCACCGTTGGCCGCTTTGGCAAAAGGGTTGCGTGGCTGGGTTGAAGACGATTCTGTGGTCTCTCCTGTACCTGACGGCAGCTGATTCAAATTCCGCTACAGTATTCGTATGGTCAATCTCCCATCTCCCATCTCCCGTTTGTGCAGCTGGTGCTTCTGCCGCCGCGCCGCCGGCATCTTTTCTGGCTCAGCTTCATGTGCCGCGTTTTTCGCCAGTAACAGTCTGGTAGATACGCCAGTCGGTCTCTCTCTGTGAGCTTTGTCCATCCGGTTGTGATTCGCCTGCGATGCTGCGATACACATCCATTTTGATTGGACCGCCGCTTGGACCTCGAAGCTAGTATATAGTCGAGCACCAACTTTGATTCCCTTCTTATCGTCTCGCCCCCCATCCACCCCCTTTCTCCTTTCCTCGTTTCTTTCCGCTTTCTGCCGCCGTCGCCGTCAAGATGGGTATCAAGGACGCTGTAGAACACGTCAAGGCCCATGAGGTCGAGAGGACTCACCACACCTCGAACCAGGAGGAGACTCACCAGTCTGATCTTCCCGGTCAGGGTGTTCCCGGTCTTGCTCCCGTCCCTGCGCTCTACGAGGCACCTCCTCAAAGCGGTATCTCGCTCGAGGAGTACATGTTTTACGCCCAGATTCAGCGCGAGCAGGAAAAGCTGTACGGTGCCGCTGGTGTCGCCGTCGAGCCCAGCGCTCCCAACGGTGCTGGATACCTCGAGGATGCCAACGAAAAGCACGTTTTCGAGAAAACTAGCCAGCACAGCGGTTCCGCTGAGACCGGCGCTGTCAAGCCTCACGTCAACAACACCGACGCTTCCACCTTTGACCAGCTCGACGGTCTCTCTGAGGTTGAGAAGGAGAGCCGCAATGCCCATCGAGCCATCAAGACTGCTTCCTGGGTTGGTGTCTTCTATCTTATCACCACCGATATCCTTGGTCCTTATGGTGCACCCTACGCCATGTCTCAAAACGGTTGGGTGACAGGTAACGTCATGTACATCGTCATGGGTTTCTGTGCCTGGTGGTGTGGTATTCTGCTCTGGAAGCTCTTTATGCAGGTGGATTCGGCTCGTTACCCCGTCAAGACCTACGGTGACCTCGGTGAGCGCATCGTCGGCTACCCCATGCGATGGACCTTCAACGCCCTCCAGACGCTCCAGCTTATCATCAACGTCGGTTTGATCTGCCTCACCAATGGCCAGGCTCTCAGCCAGGTCATCAGCGGTGCTCCTGGTAACGCCAACCTTTGCTTCTCGGTCTGCGTCGTCATCTTTGCTCTGATCGGTATGGCCTTCGCCCAGGTGCAGACCTTCCGTGGTCTTGGTTTCGCCGCTTCCACCGCCGTCTACCAGAACTTGATCATCGTCGTCGTCTCGATGGCTGCCATTATCAAGTATGGTCCTTACATTGCCGGTGCTCAGGCTTCGTACGGAACCGACTACCCTTACAACAACCAGCCCGTCATGACTTCGGCTTTCGTATCTTACGACATTTCCCAGAAGATCAACGGATTGATGAACATGGTGTTCGCTTACGGTGGTGCTATGATCTTCCCTGAACTCATGGCCGAGATGCGTCGTCCCATGGATTTCTGGAAGGGTATGATCTCTGCTCAGGCTTTGATCTGCACCGTCTACCTCGTTTACGCTAATGTGATTTACGCCTACCAAGGCCAGTACGTGCTCGGACAGTCGTACAACGGCATCGACAAGTACGCCTTCCAGACCGTCTGCAACATGCTCGCCATTCTTTCCGGTACCATCGCCGCTGCGCTCTACGGTAACGTCGGTCTCAAGGTCATCTACGTCAACACCGTCCAGTCCTTCATGAAGGGTCCTGCGCTCAACACGCCAAGGGGTCGAGTCATCTGGGCCTGCATCTCGGTGGTGTACTGGGCACTTGCGTTTGTCATTGCCTCGTCGATTCCCCAGGTCCAGACCATTTCGGGTTTGATCGCTGCCATCGCCATCATGAACTTCTCCTACTCGTTCCCCTTCATGCTCGCACTCATCTTCTACATCAGGCGCGATGCGATGGAGGGCGACGTGCCATTCGCCCCCGGCTACACCGGTCAGAAACAGGACACGTGGGGTCAGTGGTCGCGATGGAAGCGTGGTCTGTTCGGCGGCCACTACGAGATCTTGGGTGTCGTCATTCCTGGTATCCTCGTCAAGATTGTCCTTCTGATCGTAACTCTAGGATCGTACGTGCTTAGCGTTTTAGGTATGTACGGATCTGGCACGAGTATCAAGGAAACGTTCGCTTCTAGTGCCGCTGCTACTTCTTTTGGATGCGCTGCGCCAGTTTAGTCTATCACCCTGTACATTTACGATTCGATCACTGCGCAATCATCTGGTGTCATTTTACAAGTCAGCTGCGGGGCAAGGAAGTGGTGAGATGCTTGTGGCGACCGTGAGGAGGTCTCAGGAGCGCACAGAGGCCGAAAGCGAGACAGGAAGGGTCAAGAAGGGCGTCGAGGATGATGTAAAGGTCGCAGCAAGCAGTGCATCGAGCAGCATGTGTATTTGCTGGTAACGAGGAGACACCGACGCGATTTGTCCGAGTCTGAGATGTCGAAAGTGAAGACAAGCACTGACTTTTCGAGACATGAACGAACAAGACAACCGACACGACGTCTCGCACAAGCTAATACATCAGGTTGCAATTGATGCTGCCAACGCAAGGCATGGCTCTTGCCGCATCTCTGATGCAAGACACACAGGAGCCTCTTCCTCCCTCAGATCCGACAAGTTGCCACAGATCAACACGAGAGATTGATAGTCTACTACGAGTGCTGAGACTTCCACCCGATAGAATATGGGAACCAGAGACAGAGGGTCGTAAAGATGTCGCTTGATTTCGACCTGGCCAACCTGTCCATCGGCGATTTATCACTCAACTTTAGAACAGCCAACACACCGCTCTCGGCAAGTTGCACTCTGGCCCATTGCGCGGGGTGAGGATTTCAACCACTCGGCATCAGAGGTGAATGCGCGCTGCACAGCTTTTTCTGGCTTTTTGGGAAAACTCCACTTTTGCCGTTGAATTCGAACACCGGTCTTGTGCTCTGTGTGTGTGCATTGACGCCCTTTGTTTGACATAGCACAGCCTAAGCTTGTCTTTCTTCTCTCTCTCTCTCTCTCTCTCTCTCTCTCTCTCTCTCTCTCTCTCTCTCTATTTTGACCTGTGTACTGCACTGTAGCTGCTAGACACCGACTAAAAAAAGGTCTCACTTCTGCACATGGACGCACTGCCAGTCAAATCAAATCCACATGAATCCGTTCCAATGCATCCACGCTGCACAGCCGGTCTTCTGCCCTCCCCCTAATCGAAACAAAAAAGTGCGACTGAACGACTCTTCTCTCGCCTCTCGTCATTGATCCATCGCTGCCTCGCCATAACCTAGCCCAAATTGTTGTCGCAAGGGTCCATCCTTTCGAGCTACAGTGCCGCATTCTATTCCCCGACCGTTTTCTCCTCGCTCGCCAAGAAAGCAAAACGAGGCGAGAAGAGTCCAAACTTTGCAGCGACAAGGTAGAGTGTCGGATCGTGACGTTGACTAGCCTCAAGTAGTATCCACTCCCAGCTGCCATAACGACTCCGTCTTTATCCGCCTCTGCTTTCGCCCCTCCTTCGACTCGATTCGCTCTGCCCATCATGTCGTACGCCTTCCAGAGTCCCAGAGCCCAAGTCTCTTCTTCCTTACCACCTACCAACTATCCTCATCGCGATCCCTACTCTGCCAACTCGCAGCAGAACTACGATCCATACTCTGCCCAACATCCAGATCAGGACCACGCAGATCACGCTTCCCGCAGCGCACACCCGGATCACTACAGCGATCAAGCAGGCGATAGCTACGACGACAATCCATCGCGTGGACTGCACAGAGAACGGGACAACGACCAAGACTACAACAACTACGCCGACACTCGTGCTGGCGCTGGTGACCCTTATAACGACAACGCACACAACATGACTTCAGAAAAGGTCGACTATGGCAGCCCGTACGCAGCCAAGCGTGCGAGCGGCAACAGCATCTGGACAAAGGATGACAAGCGGGCGCTCGCCTCGCGCAGTGTTCCCGCCAAGATTTGCCGAGTCTTGATCGGAAATATCATCCTGGCTGTCATCTTGATCGTCTCGATCATCTGCCTCATTGTCATGTTCCTTCGTCCTCCTAATGTTGCCATCTCGGGTGTCAGCGTGCCCAGCCAGAACGGCGTATCGTACCAAAACGGCGCTTTCGCCTTCAACGTCAGCGTAGATATCTCGGTTAGCAACCCCAACTCGATCTCGGCCAACATCAAGAAGCTCAAAGCCACCGCATACGATTCGCAGGACCAGTCTACAGCGCTGGGACATGGTCTGGTTGAGAACCAAAAGATCCAGCCCAACGCCAACACGACTGTCGTCTTCCCCTTCCAGATCAAGTACGACCAGAGCCAGGACACGGATCTGAGCATCATTCGCAACATTGCTTCGGATTGCGGTTTGAACATCTTTGGCGGATCGAGCAGCGGATCGGGTGACCTGAGCTTCCTGTTCAAGGTCGAGGTGGACGTCGAGGTGCTCAGTATCACTGTGCCGGTCAACATCAACAGGAACGTGTCATTCCCGTGCCCGTTGAGCGGATCGAGCCTGCAGGGTATCCTCAGCGGTCTGGGCAGTGCTTTAACCGGTGCAGGTCGTCGTTCTTTGGGAGCTGGTGAGGATGAAAGCCTGGCAGCAGCACTGGTACGCAGACAGCTTGCCAAAGCCGACGTTGTTGACATGGCAACGTTTAAGCGCGACGTGAGCCCCGTCGAGCTGGTGGCAGCTGCGGCCGACGGGCTGGTGAGGCGCTATTCGCCTTTGTTTGGCTCTGCAGAGAGCAAACGATCGCTTGCTGACGAGCACGATGCTCTCTAAAACTTCGGAAACTGTTGTAGCCTAGTTGGGCGAATGCTGGGACGTTGCGCCATGTTTTGATATCGCTCGCTCACGAGCGGATCCACTCTCTCTTGTGACTCTTTCCTCTTACTTGTATCGATTCTCTCGCAATGCTATGCATGGACATTTTCTCATCCTTTCACGCACAGACGTTTGCTGACCAGAAACGCATTTGGTTAATCGTACGTGAGCGGTGGACCAAAGCACTCTGGCTGTTGAGTGAAGAGCACACTTGAATGTCAACAGCGCTCCTGTGCGAGGTGGTTTGACGATCACACGAGATCGACGCTGCCGAACGGTGCATCGATCTAATCATAGAATCGTGTCTTGTGTGTTGTGAGAGTGCAGTGCGTAACTAATTGTATGGCGTGGCGAACGATGAGGCTCCGATGCGGGGACCCTTGCATAGAGCAGCAGTAGTGGCAGCAACACGCACCAAAAGCAACAAGCCAGCACAGCACAGAGAAAGGCGTGAAATTCAAGACAGCTCACTCTGGCGCTCTGGCCGACTGGCTGCCAAAAAGAGTTTTTGTGCAAGGGAACGCAGAGTGGCGCGCGTGCTGGCTGCGAATCACTGTCACACAGCCAATCAAGCTTTAATCCAATTTCAGCGACTCCTTCTGCCAGCCCACACACACAGACGACCCTGGCTCATGAGGTGTCTGTCACACAGGCCAGGTCGTTCGTCCAACACTTTGAGCACACAGCACACACACCTGCCATCCCCTTGCGTGGATGCTTTTCTTCTTGTCTTTCATCACTCAACCTGTGCTTCCTTTCTCAACATCATCGCAAGTGGATACGATCAGTCAAGACAAAGTGCTGCTCGCCTTTCGACAAGAGTGGTGAATTGCTCTCGGTTCCTGCCGTCATCTCAGCATCGACATCCTTTAGGCTGCTCGCTCTCTCTCTCTCAAACCAATGCTCTAAAGATCTCGAGCTCTTCTTTTCATTCTCTCTTCACCGCCCCAACGGCACCACCCGATTCCTTCTTCGAGGACCTGCTTTTTATCAAGCAGCGTCTTGCTCTACATCCTTTTGGCTCTGCGGTTGCGGTTCCTGGCCGAGTGCTCTCTTCGGCTTCGATCGAAATCTTGATCATATCAGCACATCTCATCTAATCTACCTTGTCCCCAATCAACAATCCCATAACAAGGATGAAGGCCATCAAGCTCTCCAGCTCCCTCTCGCTGCTACTCAGCTGCATCTTGGCCGTCGCCTCTGCTCAACCTCAAGTCTACGCCAATGCCTCGCTTGCCGCCAGAAGTTGCTCTGATGGACAGGCAGCACAAGCTCCCCAGCTGCACAGGCGCTCAGCTCACAACGCATGGGCTCACCAAAAGCGAACCGTCCCCCTTCCTGCCAAGCGATCCTACGACACACACCACTACTACGTCGTCGAGGTGCACGCGCGGGCAGGTCAAGATGTCGACCCTCGTCATGTGGCAGAATCACTTGGCGCCGAGTTTGTCGAGAGGGCAGGAGAGCTGCAGAATCACTGGCTCATTCGTTCCGAGAAGCCCGTTCCAGAGTTGACCGAGGTGTTGAAGAAGCGTGATCCTTCCTCGTCCACATCCTCATCGGCTGCATCATCCCCACGTCCTGATGTCCCAGAACACCAAGATCCGATTCTGCAACGATGGAATCGTATTCGACGCTCGGCTCGCGAACCTGGTTTCAGCACAAAGCACAGTCTCTCCAAGCGCCAGCACGCTGCCGCGCTCTCAATAAAGGCCGTCGAACGCCAACACGTCAGGCGGCGACACAAGCGCAACGTCATCTACAACCCAGAAGAGATGCCGCACATCTACCCCGAAATCCGCGGCCCTGTACCAGCACCTGATGCATGGCCATTTCACGTGAGGTCGGCGGATCCTTCCCCGCGCCCACCTGTCATTCCTACCGCAAAGACGGCCGAGATGATGTCCAAGTTCGACATCAAGGACCCCATCTTCACCGATCAATGGCATCTCGCCAACAACCGCAAGCTTGGCAACGATCTCAATGTCACCGCCGTGTGGGATCAGGAGATCTTGGGCAAAGGTATCACAGTCTGTCTGATTGACGATGGCCTTGACATGCACAGTCCCGATCTCAAGGAAAACTTCTACGCCCCAGGCAGTTACGATTTCAACTCGCACACCGAGCTCCCCGAGCCTCGCGAGAGCGATGATCAGCACGGCACACGATGTGCCGGCGAGATTGCTGCCGTTAAAAACGACGTCTGCGGTGTCGGTGTCGCTTACCAGGCCAAGGTTTCGGGCGTTCGCATCCTTTCGGGCCCCATCTCGGATGTGGATGAGGCTGCTTCGCTCAACTATGCTTACCAAGAGAACGACATCTATAGCTGCAGTTGGGGTCCCCCCGACGATGGTCGCAGCATGGACGCTCCCAAGGGTCTCATTGCAAAAGCTATGCTCAATGGTGTGCAGAACGGACGTGACGGTAAGGGAAGCATCTTTGTCTTTGCCGGCGGCAACGGAGGTGCTTCCGACGATCAGTGCAACTTTGATGGATACACCAACTCGATCTACTCGATGACCATTGCAGCTGTCGATCGCGAAGGCCAACATCCCTGGTACTCGGAGATGTGCTCGGCCATCATTGCCACCAGCTGGAGTTCCGGTAGTGGAGACCACATTCACACCACCGATGTCGCTTGGAACGGTGTCAACCGCTGCACTGCTTCGCACGGTGGCACAAGTGCCGCTGCCCCCCTAGCTGCTGGTGTGATCGCGCTCGGTCTCAGCATCCGACCCGAACTCACATGGCGTGATGTGCAGCACATTGCTGTTCGCAGTGCTGTCAAGTTCAACCCTGAAGACCCCGACTGGCAGCAGACGCAAGCAGGTCGTCATTTCAACCACAAGTACGGCTACGGTCTGATCGACGCTTATCAGTTTGTTGAGGAAACAAAACGCCACAAGCTCGTCAATCCTCAGGCCTGGTACGAGTCGCCCAACATTACTTTGCCGGCTACTGAGACGCTCATCACAGAGTCGGGCACCGAGTCCAAGTTCCTCATCACCGAGGATCAGCTCAAGAAGGCCAACTTGGCCTCGCTCGAGCATGTTACCGTTCGGGTCTGGATCACGCACCAGCGTCGCGGAGATGTCAACGTCGAGCTCATCTCGCCCCACGGCACCAAGTCGGCATTGGCCAGATCGAGACGATACGATGACGCCATGACCGGTTTCCCCGGTTGGTCGTTCATGACTCTCAAGCATTGGGATGAGTCCCCCATCGGCGAGTGGAAGCTGCGAGTCTTTGACCCGGCACACCCGAACAAGGTTGGCAATCTGTATGCGTGGAGCATGTCTCTGTGGGGTGCATCCATCGACCCGTCGAAAGCGGTGCCCTGGAACTTCCCCGAGGACTCGGTCGAGTATCACGAGACTCTCGCCGCCGCTCCTGACACTACCATCATCAAGCTTCCGCCCACCCCTACATCCTCTGCCAAGCTCAAGAAGCCTACCGACCACCTTCCCTCCGATCACGGCTCTGCTGAAGGAGAGTCGCACATCGATTTCACCAACCACAACGGCAGCGTTCCCATCGCTGTTCAGCCCGAGGCCGATACGGGCTACATCTCGGGACTGAAGAAGAACAGCACCTGGGTGGTGATCGCCGGTGGACTGGTGGTCATCTTTGCCGGATCGCTCGCGGCATTCTTTGTGATGAGGAAGCGCAAGATGAGTCGTGGCGCTGGGGGTGGCGGCGGTCGTGGCGATGGAGGTGGATACGAGTCTTTGGCAAACGATGAAGAGGTGGCGATGGGAGAACTGGACGACGATGCAAGAGCTTCTCGTCGCGGTGAAAAGTCGCGTAGGACCAAGGAGCTGTACGACGCTTTTGCTGAAGGTTCGGATGATGACGACGAGGAATTGGATCAGCGCGCTGGTGCATCAGGTGGACAGGACACTCGGGGATTGCTCGGCCGACGTGGAACAGGGGCCGACGAGCCGTACCGGGACGACATTGACGATGACGAGAATGGTGATCGCCGCTTTGCTCTGCACGACGACGAAGCTGAGGAGGACGAGGAGGGAGAGAGCACGCTTGCTTCTGCGACTAGGGGTGTTGAGAGCGGGGAGAAAAAGACTGCAGCCACGGGTGCCATTGTTGACATTGACGACGATGTCGATGAACAAGAAGACCGTCGATCTGGCGGTTCTGGCTCGGGCTCTGGTGGAGATGGTAGCTGGCAGGACGCAGCTGAGGGGAGAGATCTGATTGCTGGTCTCGGTCAAAAATAGCAGCAAAAAAAGTTCGTCCCCTGAAGAAGATGACCAACTTGCTTATCATCAATTCTATCTGCTATCACTGAGATGGTTGTTGCAATCGCATTGTTTCATTGTTACATTTGCACAGCAGATTTGCAGTCAGTCGAGATGTGTGAGATCGCTGAAACGGGTCGCAGATTGGCTCTGGGGGGGTACTTCTGGATAGATCGGGCTGGTGTATGGATCTGGTAAGCGTTCGAATCTGATTTGCTCCTACCCGATGATTTCTTTCTCGCTAGTGCGTCTAAAAATAGCATTTCCATTCACAGCTGGTCTGCCCCGCTGTTCTTGTCGTGTGAGGTGCGCGGGTTGTTGGGCGACAAACCTTCAAACACTACGTCGTGGTATCTGTGCAGTCGTTGTAAATGTGCAGATCCTCATCAGCAAAATTCAAAGTGGCCATGGTGGATAGCAGTGCCAAGGCGATAGCAAGGTTTGGTCGGAGCCCGACGTCAAATGTTAGTTGCAAGATTCAGAGCGGAAAATATTACCCGACGGAGAAGATGACGTCCTCATGCATTTCACCTTTCCGCTTGCAGATTTTAGGATTTCCGCTGCAGATATACACAGGCATGGACCGGATACAGACAGCATCGGCATTTGCTTTGCTCTTCTCGAGACTGCTTCGTCTATTTGGTCCTTGCAGATCCGAGGCTTGGTCCTCCGGGCAGGCTTTGGTTGCACGGGGATCGGTGGGAACACAACGCACACCCACACGCTCCCTTCCTGAGCCAAAACTAAGTTGGTCCCACCGTTTGCACAACAGAGAAGGGAAGTGCACATGAGATGAGCAAGGTGGCTTCTGCATGATGCAAGACTTCATCTCTTGAAAACATTCTTCAGAGAATATACAGTCAGGAAGTGGGGCTTCGTTGGTGAGGATGACTTCGACACACAATACCACAGTGGGTGAGTTGGGTGGTGGAGACTTTTCTTCGACTGCAATGAGGTGGAGACCAAAAAAAAAATTCGTTATGAGCAGGAAGGATCTCTGTCGGCGGAGGGGTCGCTGCAAGGAGAGGCAAGGGCGAGGTAAGGTGGGAATGATGTTTCTATGATTGGAAACAAAACAATAAACCAACTCAGAACCGCCGTCTTGCCACATCCACGTATTCATGTGGCGTAGTGTTTTGGGTTTTTCGGAATTCACACAAAATCGAGAGAGTGGGCGGGGATGGTGTGCAAGGGTAACTTTGTGTCTCGCTTGTCTGACCAGAGCAGAGCAGAGGAGAGCCAAGAAGCGGGCCGAAGATGGTGGTGGTGGAGGAGGCGGAGAGTGAAGAGAAGAGCGGGTGTGAAATGCGCGATCTGGCGCCACTTGGATGTATGCATCGCGGAGCGGGTATGAGACGTTGGCATGTTCCCTCGCGCGTGCGCTGCCCAGCCAGCACCACGCTTAGGCAGAGTACGTTTTGACCTTAGCCAAAGTGTCAGATGATGGTTGAAACGATCAGCTTGACAGATTTTCAAGTTCCGCCGTTTGGTCCATGACGAAGAGAGTGTGAGAGGGAGACTGAAAGTACTGTTTGAGAGGAAGGGATTTTTTGATTTGCGGAGTTTGACCTGTCAAAAGAGAAGAGTTTTGCACGTTGAGGTAATCCTAACCAGTCTGACCCTCTCTCACGCTCTAGTGTACTGGATTGTGGTGCGCCCACTTCGACTGCCCTTGCAGTAGTCGCCGGCAGTGTGTGAGCAAAAGTGCCTACACTTGGCACTGATGTAGCTTTTTTTTTTTGGTCCTTCTGGCTGCACTTGCCAGATCTGGCAGCTTCTTCCTAATGCAAAAGTCGGCAATGGGGAGTGAAAACGTCTGATCTCCGTTGCTTGCACTTTCTAAGTCTGGAAACAGTTCCGTACCACATTCTAACTTCGCTTAGCGCAGCAGTACGCTAGCGGCAGAATCGTTTACGCCAGACTCAAAACGCCATTCCAGCATCATCCGCTCTCTCAGGCTTCTGGTCGCAGGAAGCGCCTCTTAAGGATCACTTCCGCACGGATGCACCGTACTTTGTCTCCCAACCACATCATCCCACCGACTGATCCTCCTTCACCCTCACACTGGATCAGTAATACCTACGATACGTTTGCAGGAGACAGCACCCTACCGTGTATCTCTCTTACCCCCTCTACACCCTCCTCCGATAAGAAGGAATACCTCACCGTTCCACAGACCTCGAAAGGTGGCATCAGTATCGCAAAAATGTCGACCTCCGGCGAAAAGCAGATCTCGCCTACTACCAACTTGAGTAAGTTTCCTTTTTTTCACCCTTCCCATCCATTCAGCCAGAGAATGATGCTGAGCAGCTTTGGGCCTCACGCTCGAGGTACTCATGCTCAGTAGCGCTAGCGGCTCAGCTTCAAGTTTACACCCAGCAAGTCTGGGACATGTTCGTTGTGGACCATAGCCAGTCTTTGGATCGGTCGAACGATTCCCTCAAGCAAGTTGGCGATGTCCACTGTCAACTGTGTGATGTGTGATATGCGATCTTGATCAGCAAATTGACGAAATCCACTTGATTTGTTGTTCTGTTTTCGAAACAGCCAACCCAGAGCTCCCCGCTGCTGGAACAGGCGTCTACGCTGACGCTCAAAAGCGTTCTGAAGGTCCTCGCTCCTCCTCTGGCACAGCCGTTGGCTATGGCAACTCTTACAACCACAATGGCTCACCTACTCATGAGCACCAGCATGGCGGACTCGCCACAGCCCCCACCGGAGCTCCCGTAACCACTGGCGATGGAAACCCTCGTCAGATGGTCGCCCAACCCTCGATCTTCTCGCTCGGCTCCGGTCCTGAAGGTCACGGCGTCACCGAACAACCTACGATGCTCGAACGTCGGGAAAGCATCATTATCGAAGAGCAACTTCCAGACTTCATGAAAGTCGATGAAGGCGAGCACAAGCATCGTCACCACTACCGCGCTGCTCTCCGTCGTCGTCTCGAGATTAAGAACAACTTGATTGCCTTTGTATCCGAATTCGTCGGAACGGTCCTCTTCCTCTTCTTCGCCTTTGGTATCGCTACCGAAGCTACGAACGCTCGTGCGTCTAGCCAGAACAATGGACAGGCGACTTCGCTCAGTCAGAACGCCCCACCTGATACTAGCGCTTTGCTTTACAGCTCGCTAGGTTTCGGTTTCTCGCTTGCGGTCAACGCTTGGACTTTCTACCGTGTTTCTGGTGGTCTCTTCAATCCTGCCGTCACCCTCGCACTCTTCTTGACCGGCACTTTGGGCTGGTTCCAGTTGATCCACTTGACCATTGCTCAATTCATCGGTGGTATTGCTGCTGCAGCACTTGCCTCGGGCATCCTCCCCGGTCAGATCAACGCTCGTACAACTCTCGCCAACGGAACCAACGTTGCTCAAGGCTTCTGGCTCGAGTTCTTCTTGACATGCCAGCTTATTCTTGCAATCTTCCTGTTGGCGGCAGAGAAGCACCGCGGTACCTTCCTTGCCCCCGTCGGAATTGGTCTTGCCCTCTTCCTTGCCGAACTGTTGGGCACAAACTACACTGGAGGTTCCCTTAACCCAGCCCGAACTCTCGGTCCCAACGTCGTCCTTGGTATCTTTGAGTCTTATGACTGGATCTACTTCATCGCCCCTTACTCAGCCGCCATCATCACGGCCGGATTCTACCAGCTGCTCAAGTACTTTCAGTACGAATCCGCCAACATTGGTCAGGATGCCGATGACAGCAAGCAAGTCTTCAAGGATGCCTACGGAAACGTTATCGGTGTTCTCGAGACCATGGCCGCATCCGAGTTCTCCTTCGTTAAGCAGACTGCTATGCCAGCTGAGAACGAGGGCACGGTGGTGTCCAACAGCTCGCAGCAGCACGGCCTGACCAGTGCAGGCATGGTAAAGAAGGCTAGGGAGGACCAAGAGAAGGCAGCTGCAATCAACTTGGCCCCTTCAGAGGTCAACAACAACGTAGCATGATCGCCATTCATCCCCTTGACCGATCCATCGCATCACATCGTTAACTGATGATCCTAATGATACAGACCATGGAGTACTGAGCGCGATGCGCATTTCACATCCACTGTTTCTTGACTTTTATTCTATTTCGCTACCTGACAGCAACGCCACCTACACATGCATGCTCGTCATACTTCATCTCCCACATGCTGCACACAAAACATGTCCCCACCATGCCCTATGTATCTGAACTTAACTTATCTCAATTGTTGTTTGCTTTGTGGTTTCGTCTAATCTACACATTGTTGCTACAAACTTGAAGCTGTGCTTTAGTTTACCATCAAGAGCCTTTCCTTTATCCGAAATGTGCTAGATGAGGAGTCACCTGGTTTGAAGGGCTGTCATTATTAGAAGCGATGCCTGTGAAGGTGCATGCAGGAGAGATCGGTATCAACACCACTGTATAGCCAAAAATAGGGAACCGGCCAACCTCATACCCAGAGTCGCTCGTCGCCCATTCGCGATCACACTCTTGGTAATCACCACCACCGCGCGGTTGATTGCACTGGTGATGGGGAAAACAACAAATCTTCCTCTCTTTCTCCCTTTCTCTCTGGGACAAGTATGCAATGACGATTTGGAATGTAGGAACCCGTCGGAATCTGTGGCACAAGCTCGAAGATAAACTTTTCTTGAGGTGGAACTTAGATCCTGCATTGTATTCGTATTGCATGTGTGGAATGACTCGACTTCAAATCTGCTCCTGCTGTTGCTGCTGCCCCTGTCCACTGGCACCACCAGCCACCCTAGCATGAAGCCCATAGACAGCCCTCCTGACAGTCCCGAAAGATTTCGTGACATTTCCTTCAATAACAATCCTTCCCTTGGCCTGTTTCTGAACCGTCACCGCCTCCCCACCGGACCCCGAACCGCAGACAAGCATTCCTTCTCCCGCAAAGTCTGCCGGTAGTCTGAATTGCGGCGAGGAAAGGGTGCTCTTCAATGTCGTGAGCTTCAAGTCGCCGATGAACAATGTTCCTCCGGTATCGGAGGAGGAGGGGGGGTGCGAGGGGATGATGCGGATCGGGTGGATGTTGGTGGAAGGCGCGGATCTGATGATTCCCGAAGAGGTGAGTTCAGAGATGATGATTTCGTTGGACGTAGATTCTTCGTCTTCATCTCCGACCACAGCGGCAGTGGCGACAGCTTCTTCAGTCTCCAGCACGGGAATAGCTCCCGCCCCCTCACCACCAGCTCGAACAATAGCCCTCACATGAGCCACTTCAAACTCTTCAAACCTGCTCAGTTGCAATCCTGCCAAGAGACCCTCTCCCAGATTGACCGTGTACGAATTGGTAACCTCTCCAATGCGGATGCTCTGCATCCACTCTGGTGCATATACGTCCTTGGTAAGGCTCTTGATCGCCTCCAGGGTGGTTTGCATGTCCTGACGGGTCTCGGTGTCGCCATTGATCATGATCAACCGGCGTGGGTGTAACTGTGGGATCAAGGTCTTCAAAGCTCGCCCGTCATTGAGACCGGTCATTTCGATGAAAGCGACCTTGCAGCTGATAACAAGGTCGACGAGCTCGGTGATGAATTTAGAGGGGATGGCGGCGGCGGCTCTGGCTTCTTCCTCGGCGGCCTTTTTGCGTTTGGCTTCGGCGGTCAGTGCGGCGGACTCGGACAGGGGGTCGGCGGCGGCGGATTCGGCTGCCTCTACAGCTCGTCGTCGTGAAAGCCATCGTGCAACATCGGTGACCTCACCAAAGCCATCTACCATCCTCTTCCTCTCGATGGCGGGGAAAAGTCGGTAGCGTACTCCCAAGCCAAATGGACCTTCTTGTCCCGCCTTTGAGCCGAAAAAGGATGTAGCGCGAGAAGCGTTGCCTTTGAGGTAGATATCGAAAGAGAGTTGGTTGGTGTCTGCGTTTTGGCCCGCCGCGTCGTCGGCAGGGTTGGTGGAGAATGCGGCGCCATAAGGTCTTTTGCGAATCAGATTGCCAGAAGGCGCTTCGCCAGATCCGGTGCGAGCAACATCATACACGTCTTCTCCTTGCTCATCGCCGTCGTCCCCATCAGAGTCGGAGTCGGAAGAATCATCTTCATCCGCTTCCAAGCGTCTCCTGCTACGGGCGAGGAGAGCTCGTTGCTGTGCGAGGCGGTCTCGTTCGGCTTGCTCTGCTTCCAAGTGTGCGCGCAGCTCTTCGCCTGCCAATGGCACCTTGCTTTTCAGCTCGAAACGGACCGATGTGTTGGGAACCACCGCTTGGCCGAGTTTGCCATGCGACCAGGAGAATCCTTTGGACTGGTGGTGGCTCCACGCGTCCCACAGCTGGCGACAGAGAGAGTTGGGCTCCCCACGAGAGATGAGAATGACGAGGTCATTTGGATTGGCTGCAAAGCGCGCGAGGAGGCGACGAGACGGACCGTGTGTCATGGATGGTGGGACGGCGAGGACTACTTTGGCCTGATCCTGGGGGATGGCCTCGTCCATGGCTTGGAGAGAGGAGAAGACTTTGACGTACTTAAAATCGAGTGGGGAGGACGCAGCAGCAGGACGGTTGCCACGAGCGGAGGAACGAGGTTGATTCTTGGAGAGCTGCTTGTCTTTGTCTGCTTCGATAGTCTCGTTTGCCTTTGTTGCCCACTCGCGCGTCATCCATTCCATGTAAGTTCGCGAACGTTCGATGACTTCTTTACCGGTACGAGAGATGAGGCAGAGTGGGAAGCGGGCGTGTGGGTAGGCGTAGGCCCAGTGCTGGTCCAGCAAAACCATAAGCTCCAGCAAACGAGCGGAGGCATCGATGGGGAAAAGGACCGAGTTGCCCGCTTGAATGGTTGTGTGGACCAGATCAATCAAAGCTGCATCACGATCTTTTCTGCGGGTATTGACGACAAGCCCGCGTTCGACCTCGGTAATGAGAAGGTCGGGTCGTCGCACAGCATCTGCGCCACTGCCCGATCCAGGAGCGCCCGGAGCAGCAGCAGAAGACGAGAGCAGAATTGTGCCATCCAAATGACGTTCCCTGTTGTGATTCCAGTCAAGCGCAACTACCACTGTTCCCGAAGTAGGACTGCGGATCTTCCAAATCGCACCACCAAGCGAGTGACCTGCGTTGTAAGCTGTGAGCGTCAGACTGGCGCACTTGCCCTCGAGATGGGTGGGCTGCATGTATCGGACTGTCTTGATCTCTTCGAAGGCGTCTTCAACTTCATCTACACTTGGGAGGCAGCGGCGTTGAAGAGACAGAGATTCCTTTTCGATGTCGACCTCACTCCTCCACGTCTGGATGGCCTCGAGGACGGTGAGCTTTCCCATGCTCTGTACGGGCATTGTGGCGTAGACTTGGCATTTCAGCCCCAATCTGGCGTGTGCATATGCATAGAGTCCCAAGTGGTCGAGCGACGAGTGTGATAGCAGCACAAGATCGATGGTCGGTGCGAGTTGGCGGAGAAGTGTGTCGAGAGGGGCTGCTTTGAGCTGGTTAAGATCGAGTGCTGCCGAGTCTGCTTCCCGCTGCTGAGCCATCGATGACGATTCGGCTTCAGCTTGTAGTGTTGCAGAGGCTTCCGAATGGGTCGGATCAGAGAAGAGAAAGTCTTCAGGAGATCCGCAGTCGATGAGAACGCGTACGTCGTCCATCTGCAGCAGATAGGCGAGCGCACGAGGATGCTCCTCTTCCGGAGCATTTGGTTCGAGCTTGGTGCGAACCGAGATTTCGGACCCCGCCGCAGCGTAAGGTACCGAGAGAGGGATGAATGTGATCATGCCTCTGTGTCAGGATGTCACACGACAAGTGATGGAGAGCAGGGTGTTGGTGAGAAGGAGAGCAAGAGGGTGTGGTACGAAAAGTGTAGTGTATTGGAAGCACGAAATTCGGTTCCGATTTCCTGAGTCTGTCCCGTGCGTTGCGAGAAGGTATACGTATCGGGGAACATCGGGGCCAAGATCAGTGACAAGCGCGTGGGCCATCTTCTGACTGAAATGCGAATGTGCGCTTGGACTGCATTCGAGTGAAACACCAACACACACACACATCTTCCACCTTCTGCTAAGTTACTTCTCAACCTCATCCTACTTGACTCTCTCTCGTCTCTTTTCAGTGGAAAAGAGCAAGACGGGCATGTCGGCTCACTACGTCGGTCAAATAGCGCCCAACTACATCCACTCGACCATGCAGTCCAACAGCGCCGATGACTCGTTCACCTTTACGGTTGGCAAGCTCGATGCGGGCATGGCCATCCTCATCGGCGAGAAGGCCTCGCTGATCGAGTTTCCTTCTCTGCTTCTCCCACCTGGTGTTTCTTCGGGAAGTGTGGTCAACATCCGTGTCATGCGCAACGATCAGCAAGAACGTCGACAAAAGGACGAGTTTGATCAGCTCCAAGAGGACATCCTCCACACGTTTGGGCAGCAGTCTCCCAAAGCACCAGCGCTACGATTGCGCAACGTCACGCAGACCTCAGTGACTCTCGAATGGGATCGCTTGACATTGGCGACTGCAACACTTCTCTCGCTCGACATCTACAGAAACGGGCAGAGACTGGCACCTATTCCGAACCCACTGCACAACACATCCACCAAGTTGTCCGGTCTCGACGTCAACGCAGAATATACCTTCCACCTGGTCATGAAGACCACTGCCGGCACCTTCTCCTCGCCTGTCATCAAGACCCGTACGCACACCATCAACGACACCTCTGGCATCAGCGTCTGCTTTGGCCACGTGCACGACTCGGAAATGCTTGAAGCCGCCAAGCAAGCTTTGAACAACATGAAAGCGAAATGGCACGACCGTATCCAGATTGACACGACGCATTACATCTGCACCGATCCAAGGAATCCAGGCGATGTAAATGCGCCGCAGGGAAGCCAGGGTCACGGGTACGCCAAGGCGATGCAGTTGAGTATTCCTGCTGTGCTGCCGCACTGGATCTTTGCCTGTCATGATCAGAAAAAGATGGTGGGAATCTCACCTTTCTACCTCGACCAAGATCCGCCCAATGCCAGCACGATTAGGGGCAGCATTGACAAGGTGCTTGGGAAGCAGGCGAGCTCGTCCAACACGACCAGCCCACCGCCACCACTGGAGAAGGATGGCCAGACGCCAGCTGCAGAAGCACCTGTCGTGCAACTGGAGCAAGTCGAGGCGAAATCTGCTCCATTTGCAGCCGAGGACGTCTCGCCACGGACCGAGGTTCCCGCTCCGGAGGCATCGGGCTCTGCACTCGGGCTCAACCTAGCCAATGAAGAAGAAGCCACGCCAACGCAACCTACACAACCAACACCCATCATCACCACCTCGGCTCCATCCGATGATGGCGATGTCGAACCACGCGAGCACGAGCCCGAACCTGAACCTGAACCTGAACCCGAAGCGGCTACCGCCTCTGCTCCAACCCCAGCCCCGCCGCAGGTAGTGATCACACCCAGCGAGTCGGAAGAACATATCTCGGCACCAGAGCCCACACAACACGCACACGGAGAGGAGGAAGCGAAACCCAGCGAGACCTCACACACAGACGCGCTGGACGCCGACGACGACGCAGATGGAGATGGTGAGATGGACGACGTAAGCTTGGGCGGTGGGACTCACGGTGAAGACGATAGTCGCGAAGACAAGGCGACATACTAGCCAGCAACTCATTTCGTACAATTTCAAAACCGTCTCTCAGAACTTAACTCCAGCGAAAGACTGCCGAGACAGGAGAATTGCAGTGATAGATGTTATGAGTGATTGCACAGAACAAAAATCGGATGAAGCTTTGATGAGTGATCTACAATGGCATAGCTGTGAAAAGATTCAGCTTATTGTTTGCTACGAGACAAAATGATAGAGTGCTTGGGATGGTTGATAACCCAAGTACTGTACTGTATAGATATCCTTTCAAGTTAACTGAGGCAGAGCAACGACGGGATAAGCATCTCTACAATCACTCCCACAGCCCGCCATCATCGGCCGCTCCTGTCTTGACACCTCCTTTCTCCCTTTTGCCTTTGAATTTACCTCCTTTGGCACCTGATTTATAGTAATCGCGCATCTCTTGTTTGGTCCATTGAGCGTCTTGCTCCTGTTTCCACTGCTGCATCCTTGCCTCGTGCGTTGTCAAGATACCTGCATCCTGCATCCTCTGTGTTCTGCTTGGTGTGGCGGTACCGGATCCAGGCAGACTCTCGGCTCGAGCGGCATCTTTTGCTTCGATGCGTTTCTGCTTGCCATACTGCGTCTTCCAATCGGTCTTGCTCTCTCGTCGCGTCCATTTTGCGCCGCCGCTGCCCCAAGCGGGAAGCACGGGAATGGCAGAGTCGAGTGAAGTGGCGGAAACATTGTGCTGGTAGTGACGATACCAGCAGTAGTTGAGGGTGGCAGAGCGACGCCAGCGCTTGCAGACGCCAGAGCAGGCGAGGAGCGATTCGACGGGGAGCTGGAGGAAGATGTGTTGGGCGATTTCGCTGGTTAGCGAGCGGAGAGGGTCCGTCTTGCTACGTCTGGAAGAGAAAGAGCGTTTTGTGGTTGTGCTACTGCTGAGTTTGCTGCCCCCCGTGCGAGGCTTTACGGAGGAAGAGGCGGCATCGACATCGCTCTCAAAGTCGGTCGTGTCGGTTTCGACAGCGAGACGAGAGGAAGAATTGGCGCGTGTGGGAGAGGCCGGTCGACTGCGTTCCAACGGTGTAGCCGAGGCGGTGCCGGGAGTAGATTGGACATTGACGAGTTCGTCATCGGTGTCGACTTGCTCCCAATCGTTGAGAGCTTCTTTGGATTCGGCGCCATTATCGGTGGAGTTGTCGTTGGATGTGCCCAGCGTGGCATTGGCGAGCCGTGAGCTGAGTACGCTCTGGAGTAGGTTCGACATCATCGAGAATTGCACTTAGTGCAGATGATGTTGCGTGATTGGTGTTTAGGAGGGTGGCGATGGTGGTGGTAGAAGGAGAAGAGGAACGACAACGGGCAAAGGCAGCGGCAAGTGACTCGCAGTAGTGTCAGCTGCAGGGTCTCTCTCTCTCTCTCTCTCACACACACACACACACAAGTGTCTGTCTCTGTTTCTCGATATGGAAAAGCGGGAATGTGCCAAGTCACAGAGTCACACGCCACGCCACTTCCTTAGTTTCCAAAAGAAAGGCTCAGTCGCTGCAACCATGAAATTTCAGCCTCCACAAATCCCAGTTGTCTGTGCAAATGCAGCTTGTAACGTCAGGATGCACGCGCTTGGGCCTCCCTTCTCTACAGTTCAATCATCAAGCTTGCTCAGCTTCAGTATCAAGATGCGGCTGGCGTATGACTCAATTCAACGCTCAACGTGACTCGGCCATACATCCTAGAACGCAACGTCTCGGCCATCATGGCGGCGGTCGAATTGCACAAGCTCAACGGTGACACCTCCTGGCTCGTCCGCTTGCCGACATCTTCAGACGCTGCCGCAACAGCCTGCTTCTACAACTTGGTCCTGGACCCGTGGTTGCACCCTACACCACAAGTTGATGGATCACCCTTCTTCTCTCGTCAGACACGCATCGACTCTGCAGCCTTTCCCTCCCTCGCACAGCTTGATCAATGGCTGCGCTCACAGTCGAGCGAAGGATACATAGACGCGATCCTCTTCAGCCATCCTTTCACCGATCATCTGCATCCCGAGACGCTGACGGATGAGGATTCGTTGGCAGTGCTGCAGCGGGCAACGATCTTCACCACTGGCGATTCGCTCTCGGCGCTACGCTCGCTGAGGATCAAGCTGGACGCTGAGAGGTTGGTAAATCTCTCCTCGATTGCTGTGAAGCACGACGCAGATCAGCAAGGAGCAAACTTGCCAAATGGTATTTCAATAGAACATCTGTCAGCGAAGGACTGGGCTCTCAGCCCTGCGTGGGCCAAGCTCCACGGAGGCATTCTCATCTCTTGCAATGACTCTGCGCAAAAGGTCAAAGTGTTGTACTCACCCCACGGCATCACTCCCACGTCTCTCCCTTCCGATCTCCATTTCAAGCCAGATGGGGAGAAGAGAGTGCTCATCCACAGCTTTGACCGTCAAACACTCCCCTTGATCGGCACCGTCGCATGTGGAATTCCCAACGTGCTGCACTTGATCCCCTCCTTCAAACCAGATATCATCCTGGCCACACACGACGAGCATAAACGCGGCGAAGGAGTCGTTGGCCTTCTTCTCTCTCGTCAATCTTTCTCACTAGACCACGCTCAACAGCTAGTGAGAGATACCCATCCGCAATCCAGCTGCGTGCTCACACAGCTTTCTCCCGGCCAACACATCACCATCACTTGACAGTCGATACAGCTCCTCGACTTGCTAAAATGTATACTAGACTTGATCGTGTTCAAAAGCGATATTGCAACAGCTTCCAGAGTGACAGCGGTCCAGTACATCTATGCGCGGCGGAAAGTCCTTCCACTGGCCGTCTTTCGCTCCTTCTCGGCCAATTCGGGTTTGGCGCGGTTGAGAACTTTGAGAAACTCAGCGACACGGTGACGCATGCGACTGTGCATGTAGGCTTTCGAGCACTTGATGTGGTAGTGGAGGTAGTCGCGGAAGAGTTGGATTCGCGAGATTGTGTTTTCCATGACTTGGGCGTTGGCAAAGTGTCTCGGGAATAGCACTACGTAATCATAAGCAGAGGTTAGTATGCAGCTCCATCACTAAAGGACACGTGAGGCAGTCGAAGAAAAACTTACCAAAAGTGACATATCCCACGTCGTCACCCCTGTTGAGCCCTTGCACATTACGCACTTCCAGAGGCGGTTCGCGATTCGAGTACAATACCTGAGGAGCGTTCTGAATCGAAGGCTGACGACGGGCATCGACAAACTCTTGCAAAAAGACTTTACCGAGCACCTTGTCCGTCTCCTCCTTGAATGTCGTGGTGAAGACGACGGTGACACGGTCTGCAGAGGGGATAACGTAGATCGCTTCATCGTCGCGGTAGTTGATGGGCATGATATCGGTTCCTGTGCTAGGAGCCGCACCGCCTTCGTACGCCTCTTCGAGCTGCTTTTGGAGTGCGAATGCCCGCTCGAATGGTGCGGCCATGGCATGGCGCTTGAGAAGCGAGACGTTGGCGATCAGCGCATCACGTTCGGGACCGGCTGCCGGCACCTTGGCATAGTCGAATTCGAGCGTGACACTGTACTCTGGCTCAACAGAGTCACGGATCCATGAACCGTACTCGCGCTTGAGCACATCGAGAGCACCAGCCTGTACGAGCTCGGACCAGCATCGAATGTCCATGGAGAGAGTAAGTGGGCCAGCTTTGCTCGTTGACTCGAGGTGGTATGCTACGCCGTCAAAGTCTGTGAATGTCTGGTCCACCGAGGCCGGCCTGGTGAATGAGAGTCGCGTTGCAAACATCGAATGGTGAGGAAGAGAATGTCAGTGAATGCTTCCCTGGATACTGGTGCAATGGACAATGCCTATTTCGAGGTCCCACCTTTCGAACTTTTCTGTCAAGACATCGCGGATGATGATGTTTTCGGTGCCTAGCAAGATCATCGTGGTTGCAGGTTTCAAGTTGCGGAATGGTACTCTTTGCGGTAGGTGTAGTGGCGATGCTAGGGCCTTGGATGCCTGCTATTTTGCTTCTGAGCTGTTATCGACGAGGGGGAGTGGGCAATTTGAACCTGTCGAGGGCTTTTCGAGACCGTGCGTCCGTGTTACGTTCGACTGAGCTGCGTAATGCTACGAGACTACGTTGTTTGCGGTTTGATCAGCTCGTAGGATTCGAGATGAAGATGATAGAATGCGCGTGAGAAAGAGGAACGGATGATGGAGAGAGAGAATTGAGAGATGGTCCGAGAGAGAGGGTGTGGAGTTGGCTGGATTGGATGGGCTTCGGCTGACACTCTGAGACTGAATGACCGATTGCATTTCCAACTCGCACCGCCATCGGCCTGTGCGCAATTTCCAAAGTCCAACCTTGCCATGCGACACGCCAATCTTGCATTTCTCGCCCGAGTTAGAACTCAATACTCAATCCTCCACCTTTGGGTTGCATCCAACACCCAAATATACACTACACAACAGAACGAACAGTTCGATGCCTTGCTGCGGCTGGAATCACGCTCTTGTTGTCTCGTCGAACAGCCAACGACGCTCAAACATGACCACAGATATCAGATTAGTGGGTCGCGTGTGATGCATCGCCCGTGATGTTGTGTGGCCTGTACCGGCTGCTTGTAGCTTAATCTATGATTGGGTATCGTATGAACAGAGCAGAGTATGGCTCGAAGCATGTATGAATGATGGTCGATGCGAGACTTTGTTGATCGCTTGATCCGCGCCTTCCTTCGGTCCTGGCTTGCGTATCCTAATCAAAGTCGACCTCGTCATCGCCTTCGTCCAGATCCTCAATATCGCCATCGAGATCCACCGCATCCTCTTCCTCCTGAAATGCAGCCTGCCTCTCCGCTTGACTTCTCGCTGCTTCTGCCGCTGCAGCTGCTCGGTTCGCCTCAGCTTCCGCATCTCTCGCCCTTCTCTCCGCCTCCGCCACCTGTCTTTGATTTAGCTCTGCCTGTGCGTGGCCAGTGTGGCCGCCAACAAAAGGCCCCGCTCCACCCTCGTTGTCACCCAGCACCGACCCATCTTCCGCCGTCAGCACTGCCCCTTCTGGGCCCACTGACAATCCTGCATCTACAGCCGACATAGCCGCTCGCCTTCCATCATCCTCCTCGATCGACAGTTCTTCCTCGCGCATCGTTCGCCGTCTTCCTATCTGCACAATGTATCGCTCTCCAAAACGAACCATCTGGTATTTCCCCACCTCGATTGACTCCTCGAGGTCGCTGAGCTGGTCGGCGTCGGCCGAGCTTCCGATCGGTGGATAGCCTTTCAGCGCACGGAGGAGGCGCGCTTGTTCGGCGCTCCTGGTGCGCATAGGGAGGTGATCGCTTCGCGTGGATTGGCGCACCAGACGCCGCTGTACGGCAGCTTGACGGGCGGGGGCGAGTTGGGTGCTGGGTCCAGCTTGAACGTTGGCGGCGCCGTCGTGGTGTACAGGTTCCGGTGAGGGCGACCGGGACCATGCTCTTTTGGACGGGTGGGAGGCGTGGTCCCAAAGAGTGTTGATGGGTGGCAGATACGACATGCTGCTTTGATCGAGTCAATCGGATGCTACGTGTGTGTTAGGGCATGTCCTCTTTGATGATTGATGATTTGAAAGGCGTTCGATCCGAGCAGGGAAGCGTGTGTTGGTGGTGTTGGCTGTTCAGAAGCAAAATCTGGGAGTTCAGGGTCTGCATGAGCGCCGCGTTGATTGCCGACGCGCAAATCGGGCCGATTGCTGTTGTGGATCGGGGAGCGGTCCTTCTACCTTCACCAATACAGTCCTGAGCCCTCGACAAACTAAACGCACCTGATCGTAGACGATCAATGTATGCCCGGGCTCCATAAGGCTCTACATCCAGCGATCTTTGGCGGTATGAGGAATGCTGGGCATCGACAGAGAAACATCACGACAAAATTCCAGAAGAAAAAAAATCCCTCCAAAGAAAGTGGACCATAAAATGTCAAGATATCCTTATCACTTCTGAGCTACTTGGGTTTTGCCACAAGTAGAGACAGCATCATCCCACCGTCATACCCGACGGATCTCTCAGCGGCTCCCATGCCGAGCTGGTGCGGTGAGCCGGTAGCAAAATGACGCGTGCTTCTCACGCTAGCAAGTGCGCCCACACAGAACCATCCTGAAGCAGCTAGGCCGAGAAGCTGTATTTGCCCATCGCCAAGGATGCGGTTCCGATGGAAGCCCACCTTGACCACATGATGTGCGCAGCTGAGACCGCCATCTTTCTGGCGCCAAGTCAAGGTGGGGGTCAAGCAAGCGTGACAAGCCTCCGGAACAATCGCTTTCGCTCGAGAACACATAAGGGACAAACGGGTGCGGATGGCAGAGAATAAATTGTGGTCCCGAGCGACGCTAGATTCAGAAAGTGCCACTCGGTTGTGAGTCCCTCATGGCAAACCGGGACGTCGTATTGGCGAGACAAATTGTGTCTGAGATGCGCTGGAGCGAGGAATGCAAGATGTATATTTGCAGCTGTCCAATTCGGCTTTCAATTTTCAGTCCTTCTTCGAGCCAAATTTCGAAATGTGTCTGCTCCCAACCCCCATCTTGACCTTGGCAGGGTGGGATGAGGGTTAACGGCTTCTGTTGATGGCAGCGACGATGATAGCGACGGCGTTGGAGAGAAGGTTTCACTTCGATCTGCGCAGACTAGAGACGGTTCGATCTCGTCTCTGTGGGTATCCCGAGACCGCAGTATTGGATCTCGTGTGTTGGCTTAGCACCTTTGGGTTGATGGTTCCACACATTTGCCGATTCGCTTGACGGCTTCCCAGATCTTGGACCCGCAATGAAAGCAAAAAAAGACATGGTGCCATAAGCTGGCAGCTCGGCAGTTTTCTGCCAAGTGTCATCTACATACTAGCTTGTAGATTGCCTTGCGAGGTACACGGAGACAGTGGCAGGTAACCAATTGATCACTTGCACCTTAACGGCTGCGGTCGGCGAAGGTCTCAAACCTGCATTTTGCATACCCTATTTGGCTGAGCTTGTTCGTCTCTGTGCGATCTTGCTTCTCTTGTGATGACACAAGTCCTGCTCTCGCCATCCAGATCAGGCCACTTGCCGAGAGCGAAGAAGTCGATAGCCACATGTCACTCGGCAATACGAGACGACGAGAGCATATTCGTTTGGGATGTCGTCTTAAGGCGCTAGATCGGAGGCCGGAAATGCCGTTGTCATAGCTGCTAGAAGGTAGTCGCCCTCATCTCTGCACCGACGAGGATGCAGACCCAGTGCAAATGTCTCCCCTGAGGACGTCCACGATGCTACGGATGACTTCGCCGTCCTTTCCTGGACAAGTCTTCTCTACGAAGTACCCCCTCGCATTGCATTGTCACAGCCCCTTGCTTATCACAAATATTAGCTGGCGACTTTAATCAAGCCATGGTTCTCATCCCGTTCTTCTCGTTTCTGATCTCTCTTGAGCTCCATCATCCCTTTTTCTTTCAGCGCCATCGACACCGACCGCCACACTTTCCACCTTCTGGCACCTGGCGCTCACTTGAGGTCGCCTCGACAATTTCGACTCCGACAACTGGTCCCGACCTCAGCAAGATCCTTGTTTTTCCGCCCGTCAATCTTGGTCCTGCTAAGCTGCGACGAGCAAAGTGATTTCGCCATCACTTCCAGCTGAAGAGGAGCCGTCCCTCCGACTTGACAGTCTTGCCCGATCGATTCATTCAAATCTTTCCCGTCGTTTTTCGACGCTTCAATAACTTGCAGTAAGTGTACAGCCTGCGACTCGATCATTTTTTGGCAACGAAAGAAGGGACGACCTGTTCGCAACGTTGGTGAGATGAACACCGATCTCAATTTCTCATCTGTGATCATGTATTGAGCCCCTATGATCAGCTTGGTCAGCAGCGGGGATGGTGCTGTTCGGCGAGGCAAGGAGTTCTGGACTAAGCGAGGGCTAGGAAGCCGCTGTAAGTCGACAGCAAGGAAATGGGATGGCAAGATCGAGGGGCGCAAGTCACGCGCTCTCTTGGATCACTTGCCCGTCGCCATCGTGGCACGATTAGACCAACACTTTGAAGCAAGTGTTGGTCTCGCCTGGACGACGGTCTTTGTGATGCACTTTGCAACCAATATTGCCGACATCGGGAAAGAAAGAGGCAGGCGAAACGTTGTTTGCTATAGCTGCTCGAAAGCATAAGGTAACGATGGTGTCAACTCCGACCAACGCAGATGCAGGCACTGGGCTAAGCGACGCTCTGGCCCAAGGGGTGATGGTGCAGCGGCTGGTCGTCGGCGAAATGATGGCTATCTCCTCATTCCAGTATAGGCATGTTTTATATCCCGTTGAAGGAAAGACAATTGATTCAAGCGGGCAAGAGAGGTCGCTTCAGAGGACAAGCTGATCGAGACGGATGGCACGGAGAGAGAATGGCATGCATTAAGCGACGCAAGCGAACAAGCAAATGAAAGCTCAAACTCAATCTTCAAGCGGCGATGGTGTACAGCATGATTGTAAGCCAAAGACTGCAGCAAGAGAGAGAGGTAAAGCTCGCTTGGGAAATCATGTTGCTGTCAGTGTCATGGTCGTCTTCGTCGTCGAGGAGGCAGGGAAGCAGTAGCAGCGGCGTCTCTGTTGGGCTGTCACAAGGGCAAAGGAAGGGACACATGCCATGCATCGATATGCAAGGGTCTGTACGAATTTACGTATTTGGCCTGCAGCCACGCCTCCTTGACGCCTCTCTTGACGCGTTTTGCCAGTCGCGGCCCTGCTCGCTCGCTTTTCCTCTTGGGCCATCCTTCTCTTTTCCTTCTACCAGGCCTTGACTCTTACAGTTCAGGTCAGGACCAGCTCCTATTTACGGTGTCTGAGATGATCATCACAGTACTTCAAGAAAGAGTCGAGAGAAGAAAGGTCAAGGATGGCGGATAATTCTCGAACAACGCGGCAAAGTTGGACAGAAGGCGAAATCGCAACACACAACAGAGTGTTGGTCTCAGCTTCCTTTTTTTTTTTCTTTTTTTTTTTCTTTTTAAAAAAAAACAATTCCTTCCTATTGCTCCCGCCGACCCCTTGCGTCAATCTTCAAGGGGACCAAGCATCCAGCATCAACCTCCTCGCTCACAGTCACACTCTGTTGATCTGAGAAAGTCAGTTAGTGCTTACTAGCTTGTACTTTGTGCAGTCATCATCTCGAATCCTTGTCCTGCTTCGATGCTCCCACCCACAAACATCCCCTGGCTGCGCATGGTTGCAACCAGCGGTGGGTACCGCGGGTCCCTGCTCGATACTACTCTTGGGCCAAGGATGACTTTGATGACCTCGTCCTCTGCTTTCGAGATCTTGTCCTCTTCTATTTGCTTTGCGCTCAACTCGGCCTCCGGTCTCGCTTGATCACCTGGTGTCCTCTCGCTTTGTCGTTAAGCTTCTTCGGCTGAGCCAGCTTCTTGGCTGACAGGTTGCTCATCAGTTGCATGTAAGCGTCAGGACCACCTCATGATGGTACGCGTGGATGTCCTGTGCCTCTGCCGTCGCTTTCTCCCAATGGAAATGCAATCGTAAGAGTCGGCATCGCAGCGAGAGTCTTTTCGTGCGAGCTACTCTTCCGAATCAACGGAAGGCTGCCGGGAATAGCTTTCACGCCAGGCGGAGTCTCATTCCCTCTGTTTGCAGCCTAGAAATAGATCGACGGGACGGATCAACGGTGGGGACAGCCCAGCGTTGTTACCAGCCAGACCAGCACTGGCCAACCCAAAACGAGTCCTAATTTGCATGACGGAATTTCAAGATGTGCAGATGCGCTCCTGCATCGCACACAAGATACACTGCACGAGGTGATGCAGCACCGCTTTGTGATCAGTCGTTTTCCAGGTCCATGCTACATTGCTGTCGTCTTTTCCCTACATCAGCTCCTTCTGGCAGGCAAATTATCTTTGATGGCCAGATGTGATCAGTCAGTCATACGCTTGCCCAGATCATCAGCGCTGTACAAGCGAGACGGGACCGAAGCGTTCCCAGGCTTTTCCCAAAGCTTGCATGCTGCCCATGACCGCTTGCCGAACAATGGATTTCGATCTTGGTTTGCCTACACAAGGAGTTCTGCTTCTCACTCGAGATCAGTATGGCAGGCTCCGACCAAGTCGTTTCGGTGTCTGATGGCGATCCAAATCAGAGACGCGACAGTGCAATCCGTCTTGGCCCTCTGATGCGGTCTGCCGTGCTATCAACGACTGGTCTTTGGGCCCCATATTGTTCTTTGTGAACCGCAGTCATTCCTGCAGTACTGTATAGCGCGACCCTCCCTTCTGCCTCCTCTTGTCAACTTCTCTGGTGGCGCTCGTGCAAGGCGTTCCAATGGTGATTGCTTTTTGCAAGATTTGTCAACCATACACCGCCAGAAGGATGCGCAGACTTTGACCCCTGGCTCTGACTCTTAGCTCCAAGAGGAGGTCGCAAGCTGCATCGTTGTCATCCATCTCTTCTGCGTCCTTCGTCTGCAGATGTGCCGCGTCGCAATCGCAATAATAACGCCAGGAGGAAGCCCAGATGCAGTGCTATCCTTAAGCGAGCGAAAGTTACCTGCAACGGCCCAATTTTTTTTTTTTTTTTTTTTTTTTTTCTTTTCTTTTCTTTTTCTTTTCTTGATTTTCCCGCTTCTCTTGCTCCGCTCCCGCTCTTCGATGCTCGCTCTTCGGTGCTCCCCCTTGGGGAAAGCCATGTCCAAGCCAGACCCCTCGCGTCGCTCGATGCATTAATGCTGCATTCGATTGCTGCTGCTCCAACCACCTGATGGTCAATCCTTTCGAATTGTCAGCCTGCAGATGCCCGTTCCTCCCTGTTCGTTGCCGTTTGCCGTTTGCCGCTTGCCGTTGACGCCCTCTAGCCGCCGACACTTCCTTGCCAAGGGGACCGAAAGACAAGAATGACCAGTCACAAAGTCACAAAGCCGGTGCATCTGCCGCTCTGGAGCCTACTCGTTGCTTCATTGGACTTGCTTTGTTCTCAAGGTGTTGCCTCGGTGCTCTGGCAAGTGCGTTAGAGGTGTCGTGTTTCTCTCGTTGCTAGCTCTGGACGCAGCTGACCTTGTCATGCAGTGCTTTGGCAATATTGGGAAATAAGCTGAAGAGTGCCTGCCAGATTGCATCGTTTCATTTGTCCATCGTTGCCAGGACACGCCTACGGTGGTACGTTGAGTGGAAAACCGCTCTCGACATGTCAAGCCTCTCTGTGCATAGCAGCCTTCTAAGCGGATGGCATTCATTGACGTGACCCCTTGCACCCCGCATTTCTCGCCTTATGCCCCTCTCGACTCAGCCGTTCCTCGCCCCTGCAATCCTCCGACATCGCAGCATCTTGCCCCCTTCCCTGTCACATCGCCAACTTGTGCAGGACGATTCTCGATTCGATCCGCTTTCCCGCTCTATCGCATACACCCCTTGCGCTCCTCTACTGGACAAGCGGCCCCTGAATCGTCCCGTCAGAGTAGTTGCTCTCCTACACTTATTGACAGCTTTCGCAATCAGCTAGCTGCCGCCGCCGCCAAGTGATTCGGACTCCCCTCTGGTCACTCTCCTTTCGCTTTTGGACTTCCAACCCGCTTCCCTTGGTGCACCATCGCAGTGACACGCTCCGCACCATCAGCTTCACGCAGTCACACTACTAGCTTTCGAGCGCTTCGCCTAGTAAGTCAAAGATCGACGCCAGAGGTCGATCAGGCCGCTGCTCCAGACATATCTGTTCTGGCATATCTCATTCCACCTTAAAAGGGTCTATGCTCGTTGTCGATCCCCCCTTCGCCATCCTCCTCTTCTTCTTTTCTCCATCTATCTTTGCCCTCCCCATCTTAATCTTCGCTTTCTTTGGTCTTCGTCGCCCTCTACCCTACCGTCGTCCATACTCTTCTTGCTCGACACCATCTGCTCTGCGACACCAGTTCTGCTTCCTTCCTTATCTCCACTGCAGCCCCATATTCCCCTTCAGTCCTCCCCTTCCCACCCTACTCAATCGTATCTTCGACACTCTTTTCGTCATTTTTGCATTTTCGTCTAATCTCTCGTTGCAACTCGAGTCAAACGCCTGACTGCTCTATCTTTGCTTCACTCTTCATCACAACACAAAAGGTCATTGCTGCTATCGCACTCTCTGCCAGCTTCCAGAACACAGCATAATAGATTTGTGCGACGTTCTCTTCCAGCAGCGAACCAAACTCGAAAAGGCAGGCCAGCCACAGCTCACATGTCCACTGCTCAGACCTGCTCTCCTACAGGAGACGTTCAGCATCTGTTCCCTTCGCCCGCCTACTCTGATTCGACACTATCGTCCTCATCTCTCTTGTATACTCCAGACAACGACATGACGACACACTCTCAGGAAGCCAACAACCGTCTTCACCTCCATCAAGCTTCCATCAACGCTGCCAACGCCGCCTTTGTATCTGCTACCAAGCGCGAGGACATGAGCATGAGCAGCGATAACCGCGACGACAACAGCCTTGTCTTTGCTCACAACGCTCCTGGTGTCCTCGACGCAGACATGAGCGGCGATGCACATTCGCTTGCAGCCGCACTTGACTTTGACCGTATGAATGCGGATATGGAGCAGGCGCTTGGCACTGGCGACGGCTACTTGTTCCTTGGCAAACGTCCTACTACATCACAGCCTATGGGTGGCTTTGGCTCGATGCTGCATGTTCGCGCCGACTCGAACTCGGGACGTCGTCACAGCATTCAGTCGTTGATGCCATCAGCAGATTCGAGCTCATCCTTGACCAACTATGCTAGCCTGGCTGGCAATAACAACGGGGCTAGGAGTATGAGCATCTCTGTCGATGCCTTTGGTCACATCAACTACAACACCACCACTGCTCCCCAGAGCATGGCAGACGGCATGAGCACGAATGCACAGGACGCGTCGGGAGCTGGATTCCTCATGTCGCCTCCTCGTCTCACTGTCAGCATGTCTTCGAGCAACAGCCCAACCCCGACTCCTCTTGGCGGCTTTGCTGAAGATGCCAAGCGTCGTCGCACCTCTCAGGTGGATGCTACACCTGAGCGCAGTGTTGACCACCTGGCTCAACAGCAACGCTTCTTGCCTCAACAGACTCCACCCAACATGTACGCCTACCAGCAGCAACCACAATTCTCGGTCGGTTCCAGCGTCGGCGCCGGCCTTGAAACGCCGTCGTCGGTCCAGTCGAGCGCGTCTCCTTGCCGTATTCGGCGTCTTTCGCTCACGGCCGTGGACCGTGCTGCCCACATTGCCAGCCTCACTGCCAACCTGACGCTGCCCAACTTTGGGGGCGATCAACCGCCCAAGAGTGCACCTCCACGTGCTGCTTCGGATGCCATGCAGAGGGCGCAATCGCAGTCGTCGCTCGGCAGGAAGGCAGCTGAAGACAAGGCGGCCAAGTCAGGCACCAACGGCAACAGCAACGCTAGCGGCACCGCAACTCCGAACAGTAACGGCAAGAACCAAGACGTCTGGCCTGATGACGTCGAAGTCGCATTCTGGGAAGGTAAGTTATCTCATCGTCTGCGTTGCTACTCTATTTCCTCGTCATGCCATGTGCCATCGATGCATCAAGTGCAGTGTCGGCGTTGCGCTTTTTTCTGGGCGTGGGACGCTGGCACTGTTGGAAGTGCTCTATATGTCTTCGTTCCCCGCAAAGGAACACAGAGACGCGTCTCGGTCAAATTTGAATCTCCGATTTTGACGCGTGCCAAAGTGTCAATTTGGAAAATTTGTATTTGATTGCGAGATGCTCTTGATTCGCTTTCGAGAACGCCGAGCAAACCATCATCCCCGAACCTGTGCTCTTCCCCCCGTCTCTCCATCGAACAGTTGCGTTCCTTCCTAGGCGGTCGAGAAGAGCAGCAGAGCTTTGCTTGCGGCCAAGTGCACGAGAACTGCAGGCAATTTTGGACTAGAACATCGACCAGTGTCGAATCAGCATTGGTGCATGCGGCGTCTTTGTGAATGCAACGCTAACTTTCTCATGTCTTGTCTTCGTCTTTCTTGTCCTATCACCATCTCTCTCCTTCCATTTCCGTCCCCTCCTTCCATCTAACCACCATCTTCTCTCTCTCTCTCTCTTCAATCCTTCCCTATTTCCCCTCTTGACTCGTTGTGCTGGCTTCGCGACGTTTCCTATCATCAGCTCTTCGCCTCATCCCCAAGCTCGGTCGTCGAAAGGTATTGGTTCACGGCAAGCCTTGTGGTCGAAACGAGCTGATCGCCGACTACATTGAGCGCAAGACCAACAAGGTGCGCACTCGCAAGCAGGTCTCGAGTCATATCCAGGTGCTTAAGAACATTCGTAAGGGTGATCCCGAATTTCAGCAGCTCATCGCCGAGCCAACTACCGAAGAGGACTTCTACATCCCTGCTGGCGGTATGATGTATGCACAGACGCTTGCCGGCTACGGCTACGGCGGACTTGGCGGCGCCTATCCGCTTCTATCGATGGACAATGCCAGCGGCCTGCTTTCACCTTACACTCCAGGCCTCACTGGCGGACAGGGTCTCGCCAGCCCCTTGTCTCCTGGCGCACCACCCATGTCGGCCACCCACTCCATCACCTCTGGTTTGAACGATCTTCACTTCCCCCAACAGACTGGCATGAAGGATACGAGCGGCAACACTCCTTGCCCTATCCTCCCAGCCAGCTTCTCCATGTGGGTGCACTGCTCGACGGGCGATGAGAAGCACGTCTACACCAACCTGGACCGCAACTCGATGACAACATACGCCAACAACCAAGCCTCTCTGCCCCAGATGACGCTAGACTCAGTTCGCGTGGGCCACTTCCGCTTTCCCCGTCTTGCTGAGATGTACCATCGCATGCCGTGCCAATTCCTCCATGTCCACGTGCCACTCTCGATCCCGCGTCACGATGTTATGATGCCTCGCTACGACCACTTTAGCACCCAGCTCTCGTTGACGTCAGCTCAAGACCTGCGTCTCACCTCGGTCACCACCGTGTACTCGCACGGCAAGCGCGTGCTTTCGCTCGTAGAGCCCCTCGATCCCCCTCGAAAAATTTCGGGCAGGAACGGTGTCGAGATTACGTCCACCAGCACAGTTAATGCCGGCTCTGCAAGCGCAGAGAGCAGCTCAAACGAAAACGCTTCGACCGAGGCTGCCGATCAGAGTGCCACTTCGCACGATGAAGCGACCACCTCGACCCCTACCAAGGGCAAGAACAACCAGCGTCGCGAGAGTGACGGTAGCATTGCTTCCTTGAGCCCCATCTCGGGCACCTCGAGCGGACCGGCTTCGCCACGCACGCCTTTGGATGCCAACAACCAATCTGGCGGAAACCTTCGTCACCGCTGGTGCCACCAAGCCCCTTTCGCTACTGACTTCTGGGCCGACTTCTTGAGCCGCAACCACCCTGTCAACGTGTATAGCGGTCGGGATGGTCTTCAGTCGTTTGGCAAGGAGCCAAGTGAGCGAGCTGCGCTCGGCATGGCTGTATCGGGTGTCACCATCATCCAGGAGCTGGTGGTAGCCAGTGAAGGAGCTGCGGCTTCGGCTGCTGCTGGTGGTCGCGACTCTGCACCCGCGCTGCTCAATGATGCTGGCTCGAGCCTGAGCCCCGGTAGCAAGGTGGGTGATGTGGTGCTGGTGATTGCTTGGGATCTCGAGTGCGTTGAGGCGCTTGGTACCACACCAGGAACTCCCACCGTCTCGCTTTTGACTGTAGGACCTGGCGCATCGCCGATGGGCCGAGCTGCATCGCTTGCGTCTCCCTTGCACCAAGCTGGTGCGGCGTTGCAGATGGCTCCGCACGGCCTCTCTCCGATGACGGCGGCCTTCCCCAATGCCATGGGTCAACAGCAGCAGCAGCAGCAGCAGCAGCAGCAGCCTCAGCTCAACATGCTTAACGGTGGCGCTCCACCTCGTGGCTTTGCGCATGCTCACCCTCCTTCTTTGATCCAGACGCAGCCCTCGCCGCAGCCGAGTTTCGGGTTCAAGGCGGAGCCTCAGCAGGGCGGCTCAGAGGGCAACCTGCAGCCTCCGACCCTGCTGCGCAAGCGTGGTCTGTCGATGACCAAGCCCAATTTGATGGTCTCGATCCCGCCTGCGCCTGCGTATCTCAACCCTCAGAGGAACGCGAGCGGTGCTATGCTGAGCCCACACCCGCAGCTCTCGCCTGCTGCCAGCCCCACACCAGCTGCGTGGGGCTTGATTCAGCAGCGCGCAGTGCACACTCCTCTGACGCCGTTCCCGCAGATGGGTGCCGGCCTTTGCGAGCCTCCTCCTCTCAACACTGGCGACGATGCCAGGCTGCAGAAAGAGCGACTCGAGAGGCACTGGGCAGGCCAGGCGAATCCACTCGGCGGTGCTCTTCCGTCGCCGCTCGACATGAGCTTCAACCCGTCAGAGGTGAGCGTGTCGATGAGTTCTGCCGGTATGGCAGCAGCTGTGGCGGGTCAGGGCGACTCTGCGCTTGGACTGATGGTGCCTGGAGGCATGCACAGTGGTCTGCCGCTTCTGTCGCCTGCTGGGTTTGACATGGGCAACAACAAGATGGGCGGCGGCGCCACCATGCACACTGGCATGGACTCGGGCAACAACAGCTTCGAGCAGATGCTCAACGAGGGCGATTTGAGCAACGATGCCAGCACCCAGGAGTATCTGAACGGTCTGTTGGCTTCGATCGGTGTGGAGGGCCAGGAGTTCAATGCCGCTGCCTGATTCTTGGCTTGCATCTCATTCATCCGTCTACCTTTGTTTCTGCATGCATAACCTTTCTTCATATCAAAGCCAAGCTGGCCATGCAGACGGAGCTAGTGCTTGTCGAGCGTGGCCATTGGCCTATCATAGCCTTTTAATCTTGTCATGGGTCTCTGTTTCTCTTTGCACATTTTCTTCTCTCTCTCTCTCTCTCTCTCTCTCTCTGCTCGATCTCGTATTCGTTCCACGTCTCTTTAACTCTCTGTTGGCGATATCCGGCACTCTGCGTAGCCTCTTTACAACTGTATCCTTATTTCTTAGCATTGCATGCTTTCCCGAATCCAGTCTTTTGTCCTTGTCCACAGTACACCGCCTGGCTGCATGCTGTGCGTATTGGTACCCTTGATTCAGCGCCCGAGATCCTTGACAGATGCTGGTCAGGAAGCGAGCTGGCAGGCTGCTGCGCTGAAGAGAGCTTTACGCGACGCGTGCCTGCGCGCGCGCAGATGGGCCGATTCGGGCGAGAGTGAAAGGGCACGGACTGCATTGAACGACAAGAAATCGAACATTGAATTTTTCAAATAAAAATAAAAAATTAATTAATAATAAATGAGTTTTGTTGTCATCTGACAAGCAGCAGAGCGCAGTCCAACACCCATGACTCCATGTTGCCGTGGAGAGCAGACGCGCAACCATCCCGCCAAAGCCTTTGTTTATTCTTTATGCAGGCAAAGCAAGACACAGCAGTGACTAAGTTACTGTACAGAGAGGCTCAGTTACTTCGTTACTTCGTCAGAGCGTTGCTTGGCCAGGGAGCCTGCTTAAAGCGAGCAAGGCACGCACATCTCTCTCTTTTTTTGTTTTTGTTTCTCCACACTCACACTCGACTCAACGCAACACAAACACTTTCTGAGCCATCGTTCGACACTCCAACACCTCCCTCTGTTTCTCTGCTACCTCGTATTCCAACCACAACCTTCGAATTCACATTCTCGCAATCACAACCTAGGCAGCCAAAGTCGCATCTTCAGGAATCGCAATATTTACTCGTCTCACGTTCACCTCCACAAACAAGAACTGCACTTGTAGCCGGCTACCAGCAGCTTTTGGTCCTCCTCGAGACATCTCTCTCTCTCTCTCTCCTCTCTCTCTCTCTCTCTCTCTCTCTCTCTCTCTCTTGCATCGGCAATTCGAGCTCTATTCTAACAACAGCAACCCGCACCGGATTCTTCATCCACATCCGTCCCCAGTTTCTACAATTTGCATTCGCACCGATAACAGAGCTTCCACCTGTCATCACCATCATCAACCGAGCCCTTGGTGGCACTCCTCACCAATCTTTGACGTTGCTTCCGACACTGCTGCCTGTCTGTACGGTTGTGTCGATCCAGCAACTTGCATTTACGAACCACTATGGTCAAGCTAGTCCAATAGGCTGCATCATCCCATCTGGGCGCATTGTCGGTTCAGTTTCGTTGCAACTCCTGCAACATTGCCTTTCCGCCATCACCACCACATCCATTCGATTCAACTCTGTCGCAGCTTTTGATTCAACCATTCCGCCATGGTCTATGCGAGCCGCTCGCGCTTAGCTCTCTCCCCAATCCCTCAAAACGAGTCCAACCACCCTTCTTCAGCAACTTCCGCCCACAAAGCCAGCCGGCTGGCTCCCTTCCCAACGGCTGACCACACTCGACGATCAGTACTCCGTGCCAAACTCGCACACGCAAGCACCGCCTTGCTTCGCTCCCCGTCCTTGGCCAGCCAGGCCTCGTGCTTCGTCGAGATTCCCCTCATCGCCTATTCGCCTGCCTCCATGCCACTCGCGCAGGTCCGTGCGGGCCTCAAACGCAAGAAGCGGGCTCGAGATCAGCTCGGCAGAGGCAGCAACAATGCAAAGTACAGCGATCGATCTTCTGGCGGCGCAAACGTCCCAGACGCCGAGTCTAGGATCGCAGCTTTGGCAGCTTCTGGTCTTCGCCGAAATGCAAGCCGGAGAAACAAGGGTCTCAACATCATCACCTCCCCTCACCTGCCTCGAGACAGACCCTCTTCATCAGCGAGCGAGCTTTCAGATTGGTCTTCTGTGGTGTCTGTCTCGCCCACCACTTCTCGCGCCCCCACTTTGAAGATAGAGGATTCCTCGGACAAGTTGCAAACACGTCCAGGCATTCAAACTCGACGCTCGAGTCGCAACTCTCTGCACAGGACACTCGACGGCATGACATTGGAAGATAGTCTGCCCTTTGGCCTCGGCCTTCACAGATCGAGCAGATCTCACTCCCAATCCAGGAACCACCCAAATAGTAATCATACCGCAGGAAACGCAGAGGAGGACCACTCCTGTTCACGTCCACAGCGGGCAGTCACTTCGAGCGCTGCGCCCGATTCGGATCACAGCAGCACTGGCAGTGCCGACATGGACGACCAAGAAGCAGAGCATGCACGACTCATCTCTCGTGCACCAAACTGGCAGCTGCATCGACTTCGCAAGGACGAGCTCATCCAGCTCTGCGTCAAAGCCGGCGCCTGGGATGCGGCTCCCACTGAAGAAGCGCTTGAGCTGCTCACCAAGCATGATCTCGTCAACCAGATCATCACCTGCCGTTCTCGACTCGATCGCTCTCAATCCAGCAATCGTCGCGCGTTAGGCTCCACACGACGCCACCAGCGAGGTGGACACAGCTCAGAACAGTCTGACAGTGTCGTCGACGAAGATGCAGAAGACATTGATGCGCTCTGGATGGGTTCGTCCAGCCATCAAGCCTCACATCGAATCGGTAAGAGATCGCAAGGTGCTTCGCCGTCAAACTCGGCAGACGACCGTGACGCAGATCTCACCGATGCATCGAACGAGGCTGGCGGCGAGGAGACAGAAGCTGAACCACCTCGCTCTCCTACCACGAGGCGACACACCGGTCGTTCCTCGCATGCCAAAGTCAGGGGTGAAGCTACACTTCGTCGCATGGATTCTTCCACGTTTGACGAGCTCGAGCCTTCGAAGACGAATCAGGCACCGCGCCGTCAGCTGCGCGACAAGACGAGCTTGAGGGATGCCATTGGACGCCGCTTGCGTATCGCCAACGGATCTGAAGCGTTCTCGACTTCTACCTCTTCGTCTGTCTTTGGCGGACGAAGCTCACGTGCTTCCAACACATCTCACTCTCCCTTCGTGCACAGACATCAACTCAATGTCTTTGTCGCTTCTTCGCCCATCAGGACTCGATCGCGCACTGCACGGCTTACCATAGGCTTGCCGTCAAGGCGGAAGGCTGAGACTCGAGGTTTTGGCGCTTCTGACGCCAGCTTCGCGGCTCTAGATTCCATGGCTACCCCCAAACTTGGTCATCGAACCCAACGCGTCAAGAAATCCGTCAAGTTCAACGCGGCACCTTCAAACGCAAGCAACGGCCAGGCCGAAGATGAGTGGATGGAGGATCCTTCGTCCGACGAGGCTGTTGCCATAACTCTGCGTAGTAATGTAGAGAACAGCCGTGCAGTCAAACGCCGGGGATCGCGGAAAGGAGTGCGATCGAGGCGATCAACTGCGGACTCGGATGCGAGCTTGACCTCGCATCAGCCACGCAGCCGCAGCGCTTCGGCCGAATTGCCTTCGGAAGTTGAGGTTGAATCGCGAATCATTGGACAGGGCGAGGACGATGACATGGCTACTTCTGACGATGATGCGCCCACTCCGACTAAGTTCCGCAAGCTTCGCAATGGCAAACTGCGATTGATTGCAGGCACGTTCCACCGCAGCAGCGAGGCTCATGCGCCCGCGAACGGGCAGTCTGACGACGTTGATATGGAGAGCGACGACCGCTCAGCTTCAACTAGCCGCAGTCGCAAGGAGCGCACAGAGTCCCCTGAGAGCGACACAGCCCCTTCCGAAGGCATCGAGAATGCCATGGTGCAGCCGACCTTTACGACGCTCACGCGGCTTCGCAAGTCTGAGCTCGAGCAACTGTGTTTGCATCGCGAGATCGGCATCAATGAGGACGACAAGAAGGCCAATCTGATCAAGAAGCTGCTCGACTGGTACCAGCTGACGGAGCTCGAGGCTGCGAATGCGGATGGCTTCGACAGTGAGCATGAAGGAGACGCAGATGAAACGCGTTCAGACGTTTCGACGGCGACGGCGACTGCGGAAGACGAGTCTGTCAAGGCTGCGCAGCGCACCCCAACTCGAAGACGCAACACGAGAGCAAACAGCAATGTGCACCCAGCAGCCACAGACAGCGACCAGCCCTTGCTCCTGCGCGCTCGTGGCAAAGCCGTCTCATCAGACAAGCTGCCAACACCTCCGCTTACGTCCAACAATGACGAGGCTAACCCGCCACAAGCTGGCGATGGCGTCGATGAGCTCAATGGTCTTGACCTAGAGAGCCTCAATCTGACCGACAAAGAGATTCCTCCCTCTAAACTGGAGAAGCTCGAAAAGATCGGGTCGGGCGGGTTCAAGGATGTCTACGTGGGCAAGTACCGCATCTCGAAGACACGCATCAACAAGGTAGCCATTGCCGACATTCGTGACCAGCTGACCGAGATGGACATCAAGGAGCTCAGTCTACTTCGTGATTTACGCCACGAGAACATTGTACGCTTCATTGGCGTCAGCATCCCTGAGGATCCTCGACACGTGCCTTGCATGATTGTCAGCGAGCTCTGCTCCAACGGCGATCTGTTTGACTACATTCGCAATACACCGGCGCCCAGCGACGCCGAGGTGTTCCGCATTCTGCTCGAGACGGCTCGCGGGTTGGAGTATCTTCATACACGCACACCAGCCATCATCCACCGTGACTGCAAGTCGACCAATGTGCTTATCACTCGCCGCAAGACAGCCAAGATCAACGACTTCGGCCTGGCTCGTGTCAAGAACACCTCTCGGTCCATGATGAAGTCGCTGGTAGGCACCGTCAACTGGCAGGCGGTGGAACTGTGGGTACCCAAACCTCACTATAACGAAAAAGTTGACGTCTGGTCAGCAGCCATGACCTTTTGGGAGGCGCTGCAGTGGCATCAGCCCGAGAAAAAGTATCCGTTCCAAGGGATGAATGAGCACCAGATCTACCAAGATGTCGGGCAGAAGCGGCAAAGGCCGTACACCGGGTTCATCCGTCGTCAGTTTGGCGGCGAGATCGTCGATTTACTCGATCGCATGTGGGATCAGACGCCGAAGAATCGACCGAGCATGACCGAGGTTTGTAAAGAGCTGGAGCAACTCATACTGATGAAGAAGGAGGCTGCTGCTGGTGGAAGCGGTCGGGGAAAGGGCTGAAGGAGCAGCGACACAAAGTCAATCGACACCACGATACGATGAGGTCACATATACAGTGGATTACTTCCCAACACCACAAAACCAACACCGTGATTTGGACCTACCTCACTCTTCAGGCATTTCTAAGCAGCCTCTATTCTTTTTGCACTCGCATCTGTATTCCTATCACAATCTCTAGTCCAGAACTGTTTCGACTGTATTGCGTCTCTTTGAATTGCGCGGCTGCTTTTGAGAAGAATTGTCAGGAAGGAGTCAGTCATGCCCTGCAAATCTGGCAGGAGCGTAGACTCGACGGTATTTTCAAAGGCGTTAGATCGTATCAAAATCGCTGCTTAGAAAAAAAAAAGAAGAGCCTCTGAGAGTGACACGTGTAGATCCCGACCCATGCCGCGCGAGAAGAAGATTTGGTGGCCAAAGTGTCCAGCTGTCGTCGTGTCACGGTCCAATTTGGCGCATTGGATGCAAGGGCTGCAAAATCCCACCAACCGCACCCGAGCCAGGGATTCGCTTTCGATTGTTGCCTCCGTCACTTATCACCACTACCATCACACTCCGCTCGACTTGCTAGATTGTCCCCTCACATTGTTCGACGCAGCTGATTGCTCGTTTCAACTCAGCCCTGTGTCTGCACTGGAACTTGGACGAAGACGCCGAGCATCGTCGCACAGCAACTCAACAGGTCCTTCTATCATCAGACACACAAGCTTCAGCAGACCGATCCGGTGTAGTGCTGCAAGATGGCGCTCTCGATATTTGTCCCCATTGGCTACGTGGCCACGCTGGTTGTGTCGATGCTGGTATTCTCGCGCATCTATCGCCGTCGATCAGCGCTCAACATGGCCAAGTCGTACCAGCCTTGGTTTCCTGAAGGTCATGAAGCGCGGGATATCTATCAGACCCTCGTTGCTGCGGACCCGCCTGCACCAGAAGAGGTGCTGAAGGCGGCCTTGCTGAATAGGGCCATGACGGATGTGCGCCGAATCATGCGCATGCGGGACGACAAGCAAGCGCTCGGCACTTTGCTGCAAAAGGGTTCGATCGGAGACGAAACCATGGCTCGATTCACTCTTGCCGAGAAGGAGCTCGAAGCTGAAATCTTGGACGTTGTCTCGGAGGCGAATACTTTCCGGGAAGGCTGGGGCCAACTCATCTTTCCAACGGCGAGCGAGATGGTGGCGCACTTGAAGCACAAGGAGATCTACTACGAGATTCAGCGCCAACGTGCGGCCGAGGTCAAGAAACTGGAGGATGCTGGCAAGCCGGTGCCCAAGGCGACGGTGGAATTGCCTCCGTTGGTTACGCCGCCAGGAACCAAGATCGAAGTTCAGCCGGGACAAGGACCTCAAGGTGGAGCTGGTGGGCCGATGGGACCGATGGGACCGATGGCTGCTGGTGCAGGAGGACCGGAGGGGAATGGACCTGGAATTAGTCTTCCTATGACCGGATCTGGAGCCGACGCTCGCGTAACTTTGCCCAACGGAATGCAGCTGCACCCGGCCCAACTGGCGGCTCTGATGCAAGGACCACTGCCACCCAACCTGCCACCTCAACAGGCGGCGCTGTTGATGCAGGCTCGTGCTCAGCTACAGGCTCTGCAGGAACAGGCACAGGCGCAGCACGAGGCTCAGGCGCAACAGCAGCAAGAGAAGACGACATCGGAGATGCCAGCAGCGCGGGTGACAGCAGCAGAGGAGACGACCAAGAGCGAAGCAGTGGCTTCGAAGACGGCTACTGTGGAGGATGGGGAGGATGCATAAGCGGCGAAGAAGCACGTATGGTGACTGCTTGGACTTGGGTGGCTGGTCGACCTCCTGCAGGATAGGATCTAGCCTGATTTCCTTGATGTCGAAGTCGAGCATTGTCGTGTATGATCTAAGCAAAAGTATTCTGACAAGAGATTTTGTGCGTGTGGAGTGTCACTGAGAGGATGCATTGCGACGAGCTAGAGTAGAGTGCAGTAGGTGATCAAGGTCGGGTGGGGCCGCCACTCGAGAAACAAGATGGAGATCTCGTGGGGATTGCAACTGAGCACGTGGGTCGTGAGCGGTGGGGAGCCAAGCCGACGGAAGGCAAAGGAAAGTGACGAGACCACCACTACCATGAAATGTAGCGCCATGTCTCATATGTGGGACGATGGTATGACGAGTGGAGAGCATCAAGAAGAGGATGGATTTTGTCATGTGTGCTGAGATTTCAAGGTGAGCTGGGCGCTTTGATGGAGCGGCGTGCCAAAGTAGGAAAGCGGAAAGAAAAAGAGAGTTCGCCTCACACTTTGACCTGGATGCGCACGCGATGGGATTGGGATGGACTCTGCTCGAAGAGCGGATGCAAGGCACACTTAGCCGGCTTGTTGCGTGGTTGACAAGAACGAGTTAGCATTGCGCATGTCAGATGTGGTTGTTGGTGTGAACTCACATTTGGTTCTGGGATGAGTATAAGATGATGTGGGACGAGTTGCGTGGTGCCACTGGCACCCTTGCACCAAAAACATCAAAGGAACAGCAAAAGAATCGAAAATCGACCTGAAAGGGAATCAGACCACACTGAGCTCTGTTTGGATTGTGATTGGTATGAACCTCAATTCTGCCCCTCCCCCCGCACCAACCCATAAAAGCGGCACAAACACAGCACAAGATTTGCGATGCGTCTTCCTCTCTCTTGTCAACTCTGAAAAGAAAAAGAAACAGAAAAAAAAGAAAAAAAAAAGAAAAGTGTTTCTTTCTCAGCAAAACGCTGCTGCAGTGCCGCTAAGCGCAGAGAAAAGGAGACAGGCACGCACACGCAAACACCTCTGCTTTTCTGCTGTGCACCAAGTTACTAGCACACGCACACACACACACACACACACACTCTCTCTCTCTCTCCCCTCTCTCTTGTCACACTCTAATCGCCATCGCCAAGCACTCAAAAAGTGTGTGACTGTACAACAAAGAAAGACCCTGTTCACATTCTCGTCACACCCAATCCAACTCACAATTGAGCTCCAATTCAGCATCACCACCACCACCACCACCACCACCATCATCATCATCGCCATCGCCATCAACCTCGACTTCGATATACAACCACCACTCGCAGTCTCGTTGTGGTTCGACTCGTTGCTGCCTTGATTTCCGCCTTCATCTCGCGATAGCTCCAGATTCTCCATCTCCCAGCTTCCTCTGCGTCGGTCGGCCACCGCAGAAATCAGTCTCATTCACCCACTACGCTATCAGTCTCATTCACCCAAACCGGCACTATTACACAGCACATTGCCGAACTCACTACGCTAAAGCCCACAACCCACTATCCACCACGCGCCAAGCTCTGCCTAGCTCTCTGCTCTGCCCTGCTCTGCCCTGCTCGCTCTCCTCGGCCTTGGTCGGTCAGTCCACCTCAGCCCAAGCAACGTCCTCTTTACGACTTTCTTCAACCTTTCAGCCACCACCTCGGCTGCTCATCTCATTCATCAATCCAAACCCTCCAGATACGCGTACTCCAGCATCCATGGCCAAGAATCTCTTTCCGCTCCTTCGATCAACTACACCTACCGCCCACGCAAGTCGCCTCTGACTTGTCTGCATCGATCGGATCCACAATCTTTCCCCTCAAGCACCTACTTGGCTCTGACGCACACTGGCGCTTCTAATTTCATCAAGAGCTCCAACCACCTTGCGTTCGCCCGCCATCCTTGTCATGACCTCCGCCTCGACTGCTTCTTTCGGCAGCGATCTCGCCTACACCCAGAATCACTCTTCACAAGCACGTCTCCCATACCCTTCCATCATGGACCAACAAGCGCCCAGCACCGGCGACGATTCCGATGAACCACCATCCTTCTTTGTCCGTGCGCTCTACGACTTTGAGTCCAACGATGCAAGCTCGCTCTCCTTCCAGAAAGGCGCTCTCATCGAGGTTTTGACTCAACTCGAGTCCGGTTGGTGGGATGGTCTCCTCGATAATCAGGTGCGTGGCTGGTTCCCCTCCAACTATGTAGAGCCCATCTCCGATCACGAGGCCGAAGTCGAGCTCATGACGCGCGCACAGATGCACGCCCAGTACAGCTTGGGCCTCTCCTCCCAGCCTTCAACCGAATCCGACTCTTTCTCCCGCCTCGGCTTTGGTGCTGGCTTTGACGGTCTTCAGGCCCTCATCAAAGGTGATGGCATCGGCAACAGCGACGCCTTCAGTCAACTTGCAGAAGCTGCCATGCTCGACCCAAGGAGGCGCATGTTCGACCCAGCTAGCCCTCACCTCAACGACACTCCTGTCATGCATCAGCCCGAAGCGTCACCCTACCGACCCGCTGCGGCCTCTTCAGCCAACACGCTTTCGGCTCAATTTGGCCTTCCGGGCTACCCTCGCCTAGCAGCTCCGACAGCGACCGGCTCGCATTTGGCCGCGTCCTCCTTGTCAGAGCAACAACTGGCACTCGAGCGCGAAAGGGCAAGAGCTGCATCCGTCTCGAATCCTGTCGAAGCCAGCTCCAGGGCATCTCCCTCTCTCGCTGCAGCAGCAGCTGCGGCTACAGCAAGGCCAAGAGCAGCTACGGGATCACAGGCTCATCTGTCCGGCGGCGACATCTGGGTTCAAAAGTCTTCTCAACCTGGACAAACCGTCTTTTACAACACACGCACAGGCGCCACCTCTTCGCAAATGCCCACAGACGGCACCGTATCTCAAGCCGATATCGCACCAGAATCCTCCTCCTCCTCCTCCTCCAGCAGATTGCAACCGCAACCCATGCTTCGTGGATCGTCATCAGGCCACAACAGCTCGGCGGATTCTCGCAAAGACCTGTACGACTCGAATCATCTCGGTCCCGACCGCAGCAGACCCACATCCTTAGGAACCAGCGGAGAATCGCGTCCATCCTCCGCAAACAGCAGCAACACCGCCATCTTCCACAACGGCACCGCACCCGTTCGCGCACCTAGCAGCAACACGGCCGACCGCATGCCAGATCCGTCCACTGTGCCAAAGCCTTGGAGATTGCGGCTTACCGACGACGAAAAGTACTTTTTTTACGTTCATCGCTCCACCAGTGAGATCCGCTGGAACCATGCAGATGCCAAGACCAAACTCACCATTCTTTCCAACGTCACCCCGCGCAGTCGCTCACCGAGGCATTCGACAGTACCTGCAGTTGCACCCATCGAGCACACCAAAGGAGCTCCGAGTCTGGGCGCAGGTCTCAACGTCACCCAAGGCATTTCGGCGCTCAATCTCGACTCGGATGAGTCGGATCTCGATGGCGACATGAATCCGCGCTTGCCAGGAAAGCCGCCCAAGACGAATGCATCTGATGCCAACCGCAATGGCAGCACGGCGTCAAGTCTCGCTGCATTTGCTCATCACCCAGTGCTGTCACCACCAAAGATCTCGCCCTCCACATTGCTTCACGAAGAGACCGCGGCTTACGAGCTTCAAAAGGCCCTGGCACCAGCACAGGTGCGGCCCGTCAGCTCGCTCGTCCGTCGAGCCAACGAAGTCATTCGGCAACTCGCAGCCATTGCAACCGAGCAGATTGGCACCAACGGTCTGGCGGAGTCGGATGCATCCCTTTGGAGCCCCCTCGGCGGTGGAGTGTATCTACCAAGACTGGCACATGCCACAGCAAGCGTGGTGGCGGCCATCAGAGAGGTGCTGTACGCCACTGGATCTCTCTCGCTCTCGGGCAGCGATCTTGCTTCCATATCCAAGCTTGTTTCCACAACAGACGCAGCAGAGGTGGAGAGTCTCAGATCCCCATCAGAGACAGAGATGAGCCTCCATCTGTATTCCAAGGTACTACACACCCTCTACACTTCGACACAGGGTTCCGATGCAGCTTCTCTCCACATGTTCGGTGTCACTCCCAAGGACTCGGTTGCACCTATTCCAGGCGGTCTCCATCCCGTCGGACGCAAACTCAATGCGGTCGTTTCCAAGCTCGTGCTTTCCTCGCGTCAGGTCATTGATCACACTGTCACCCTGGCTTCCTCGCCTACTTCGGGCATGGAGAGTACCATGACTGATCTGGATGCGGATGTGTTTTCGAAGCTCTATCAGTGCCGGCAGCGACTGCGTGAAGATGCATTGGAGCTCATGCGCACGCTCCAAAGCCTCAGCTCAGAGGCTGAAAAGTTCAGGAGTACTGCACTCGGAGCTCCGCACAGTCGAGGATGGCTGCGCCGGGTCGAAGGCAGCTTTGAGAGCGACCTTGGTCTCAACGGCATCGGGCCTACCTCTTTCGGCAGTGGAATGGCTGCCGGTTGGCTGGGCAACGGCTTCGTGCTGCCGTCCAAGTACGAAGTTGGCCTCATTAAGGCAGAGAGCAAGGGTGCAAAGAGCACCAATCCGTTCGACCACCGCAGGGATGCAGAGTCGGCAGTGGTGCGAGGTCTGCTCACGTTGCGCCGGATCCCAGAGAAGCGATTGGATCAGCAGATGATCAAACAGCTGCAACACATCCTCGGTCTGCTTGAAGCCGCGAAAGAATCCGTTGCGGCGTCGAAGACTGCCACCGGTGTCGCAACATCGGTACTGTCCCGGTACAGCGCTCTCGAGGCTCTCGTTGAGAGTATCGACCTCGCCTCGTGTCTCGACATCGATGGACCGAATGCCAAGGAAGCTAGGACTTCGCCGATCAACGAACGAAACGCTGCCAACGCAGTCACGGCGCGAGATCTTATGCGACGCCTTGTGGTTCTCAAGCAAGCCGCCTACGATGCTTCTTGTTTTCTCTTCTTGACCGCACAGGAGCAGAGCACTGTTTCCAAGGCAACGATCGACACTGCATCGCCGTCGAGCGTCGATGTGGCGGAGAAGAAAGCTCTGAACCTCGTCAAGCTGTCGTCCGCAGTCGTCAAGACTCTCGAAGACCTGTCGAAAGTGGCGGAAGAGCAGCTCAGGGATGCATCTCCCTTCCTCGGAGCTCGTGCTTCCGTTTATGGCTCGGAGGACGGCGTCGCGATGCCTGCGATGGGCGTCTTCTCTCGCAAAGTCAACACTACCAGTAACGGCCTGCACGAGGAAGTGGAGGAGATGGCGCGGTACGGCAGGAGCAATGGCGAAGAACCGGAGGAAGAAGCCGAGTTCATGTACCTCGGTCCCGGAATTGCTGTACCGAATGGTCCAAGGGCGAGATCAGGCAGCCGAGCTACGATGGGCTCGACGTCTAACTCACCTGTCACCAGCCTCGCTCCCGGTCGTGCTGGCTCAACTCAAGCTTCAAGCAGCTACCGACAGCGTTCCACTTCGGTCACCACAGGTGGATCCGCGCAATCGTTGCGTTCCTATACCGACTCTTCCAGCAGGATCTTGAGTCGCAGGGGCACTTTGGTCGACGGTCACACTGCAGAGAGCATCGATGAGGACGGCGAGTCGATCCGCACTGGCAGCGGCAAGCTCCGTAGACTGCTGGGTGACGATGCTCCTCTGACGCAGACCTTGACGCAGGACAGCGAGAACAGCGCCAATACTGCCTCGACAATGGCACGACGCAAGGAGGACGAGGTGCCGTGGTTCCTGGAGCCAGACTATATGGGTGACGACATTGTCATTGCTCAGGACGGATCTGTCAAGGGAGCTACCTTGGAAGCATTGCTGGCGAGGTTGACGATGCACAATTCGTTCGACGCTTCGTTCAACAACACGTTCCTGATGACCTACCGCTCTTTCACAACGACACAGACGCTGTTGGATCTGCTGGCGCAGCGATTCCGCATCCTCCCACCTGAGGGGCTGAACGAGGAAGAGCTGACGCTGTGGACCGAGAAGAAGCAAATCCCCATCCGATTGCGAGTGTTCAACGTGCTCAAGATGTGGCTCGAGATGCACTTTTACGAAGGTGAAGACGAGCCGTACTTGGACCAGGTGCGTCGCTTCGCAGTGGAGGAGATGGGCGAGGCAGCGTCGATGAAGGCGCCTTCCCAACATCTGCAGCGACTGGTCGAAAGACGGCATGGCGATGGAGAGCAGATGATCCGCAAGATGGTGCTCCCGAACAGCGCCCCTCCTCCGATCCTGCCAAAGAATTTGAAGAAGCTCAAGTTCCTCGAGATTGATCCGCTCGAGCTCGCGCGACAGCTGACGCTGATCGAGAGTCGCTTGTACAACAAGGTGAAGCCTGCCGAATGTTTGGGTCTGAAGTGGACCAAGCCGGGCAACGATGTCCACGCAAAGGGCATCATGGAGAGCATTAACACGCACAACCGCATCTCTGCTTGGGTAGCAGAGACCATCCTTCAGCAAGAAGATCTCAAGAAGAGAGCCGCGTTGATCAAGCACTTTATTTCGATTGCAGACCGTTGTCGGGCGCTAAACAACTTTTCGGGGATGTGGGCCATCGTCTCCGCTCTCAGCACTGCCCCAATCCATCGCTTACGTCGAACCTGGGACGCAGTCGCCCAGAAGCACGTCTTGGTCTTTGAATCCCTCGAAACCCTCATGTCGGCCTCTCGCAACTGGGCCAACTATCGAGAGACAATCCACAAGCTCAACCCTCCTTGCGTACCTTTCCTCGGTCGATACCTTGGAGACCTGACTTTTATCGAGGATGGAAATCGTGACCGCTTAAAGGAAAACGATCAACTGATCAATTTCGGCAAGCGTCAAAAGACGGCAGAGGTGATCCGGGAGATTACGATCCATCAGAGTACGCCGTACAATCTGGCTGTGGTTCCAGCATTGGAAAAGTACATTGAAGCCAATCTGGTTGATGCCAGATCGGCAGATGATCTCTACGAGCAGAGTCTGGCGTTGGAACCAAGGGAGAGGGAGGACGAGAAGATCGCGCGGCTTTTGCAGGAGAGTGGATTTTTGTAGCTTTCGCATACTCTTACACCGTCACACACCCTTGCACACACACACACACACACACACACACACACACACACACACACACAAACAGCAGATGCAAGACTGCATGTGCAATCGTATCAAACCCCACTTGCACGACAAAGAGAAGAGAGTTTGGCTGTGTCGATGAGAAAGAATTCTGTGACTGTGAAGAGTTGCTGCGAGATGAATTTTGACATCGTGTGTTGGTGCTCCCGCCAAGTCACAGTTGCGAGTGTGATGTGTGAAGTCATCGCTGATGTGGCCTCTGCAGCCTAGCTTGGGCATTGACCTCTTGGGCCTCCTGTGTGGAGGGAAAGCCGATGTTCCAATATCCGTCGGGTGTGACAGCCCTCTTGTATGTGGAACGATGTCTGGAGCAAGCCATGCGTTCTACGTCCCCAGCCTGCAACCCAGTCCGATTGCCACCGTGATTCGAATTGGGGGCGAGGCTGTTGAAGTGCGAATAGAAGAGGGTGCAGTCAGGACAGTCGGATGCGTGCAGCGTGCGACGGTGAAGAGGATTGCGAATAGGCGTGCTGTCGATGTGGCCGATAAGGTCTGCCGCTCGGGTGGCGGATGTTGGATGAGGGGTGGTGATGGAAGTGACACGGCTGGTGGGTTCGAGGTCGAGCCGCGCTGCAGTGTTCGTGGTGGCGATAGTTGGGGTGGGTCTGGTCGGGGAGGTCGTGATTGGGATTGGGCGGGTGTTATGCGTTCTGGCAGTCGTGCTGCTGCTGCTGGAGGTAGGAAGAGTGTTGGTTCTGGCGGCAGCGGTGGTTTTAGAAGGCGTACGTCGAATTGTAGTGGTCGTGGGAATGAGGGGGCGTCTGGAAGGTGAATCGCTGTTGCTGCCGATATAGTTGGCAGCTGTGTCCCTGCGATGCATCGGAACCACTTGGACAGCGTTTGTAGCAACATCATCGCCTCGCCCGCGATTTGGATCTATCGCTGCACTGTGGACAGCTGCAGAGGGTGGTGTGGCATGCAAGGGCAACGTAAGCTCACTCTGCTGCCCTGCGCTCTCTCCCAAACTACCCTCCAGCCTCCCTTCACCACTGCCCACATCACCCTCCCTATCCTCCTCGTCTGCAATATCCGCACCTGCACCTGCAGCAGAAGAAATCACCCCAGCCCGCTCCCACACCTTCCTCGTAGCCGGGTCAAGCCTCCTCACTACGCTTCTGAGCGCTTCCTCGGCACTACCACTGTTTTTATATGCAGGAAAAGCATTCGGCGTGGAATCGTTGGCCAAATGCTTACGCCTTCGTTGGCCGCGCTCTCGTTTGGATAGGGAGGCCAACCACCACGATTTGAACGCTTTCCACGCTTGCCGTTCCTTTTCGTGTTCTCGTGCTTGTGCTTGTAGTGCTCTTATTTTTGCTTGGTGTTCCAGACACTTTGCGCAAGGACTGTCTCGGCGAGTCGAGATGGACTTTAGTGCAGTTTCGCTGGATGCCGAGTGTGCGATTGATGGCTGTACTGGGGCGACGAGCTCGCTGAGTGTAGATCGCGGCTGGGGTCCAAGTTGGGCTAGAATCGCCTCGATCCGCGCAGACGACGAATGTAACTCATTCAGCGAGAGCTGAAGTTCATGCCTCAAATTCGCCTGAGCTGCGTTGTCGTGAGGGAGTGAGGAGGTTGTGGGGTCTTGATAGACGTCCGTCGACCGACGGGATTGCGGCGCCGCTGGAGAGCTGCGCGTGGATGTGGATGCTGGCGAGGCAAGATGTGGTTCGGTTGTACGCTTGCGTTTGAGTGAGCTGCTCATCTTGTACTTCTCCCTTGCCTGGGGTGAGGGTGGAGGGTGAGATTTCGAGATCTTCTGGTTGGATAAGTGACACCGTGGCTACTGAAGGAAGGTGAGCAATCAGGGGAACAAGATGGGAGTTGGGGAAGACGAAGGATGAATAAGATGCAGGGTCAACATGGCCTCCACACCAACACTTTTTGCCCAAAAGACGCGCTGGATGCTCGGCTCAGTTTTGGGTAAACTGTACAGTATTTAAATTGGGCTCGCGTCTGCTGCTCGCGCCTGGGTGCGTACCCAAGGAGATAGCAAGCGGTTGTCACTCTATTGGTGACCAAATCAGTGAATGAGGCAACGTCACCAGGTCGCGCTACAACTTGAAGACCAAGCGGCCTTGTAGGATTATTATCTACAGTACAATATATCAGGGTGCAGTTGTCAATTTCATGCGGCGACGGCGACGGCGGGACAACCAGAGGATCGTCCAAGCGAAAGACAACGAGTAGCTCACTGGCAATACACTGGCAATGCACTGATACCCCGTGACTAGTACACTGCGAATACGATGACCGACAAGTGCACCTGATCGATTGTGCAACCATGCCTTGTGTCATGACCAGATGGATAGGGTCAGGGTCAAGTCAATCAGAAGGATATAAAAGGCAGTTGCGGGTGACGAGATATCGAAAGCAGCGATAGGCTGACCTGCCGAGTGGTGGTGCGTGGTGCGAGTGCCGACACAAATCCGGCTACTACACTGGCTGTTTCGCTTTTGACGGTCCAACGTCGGCCGCAATTTTCCCCCGCTCCCCCGCTCGCTCCCCCGCAAAATCTGTTTGACAAGGGACCACGCGCAATACGCCCAGAGACCGAAAAGATGAGATTCAACACGGCCGCAATTTCGGCTAAGAGAGACAAGAGAAAGAAAGAGGAGCAAATCTGTGAATGGGCTAAACGGGGGAAAAAGTGCAAAAGCAGACAACAAGCACGGTCTTACCGGCAAGCGCGACCCACCACCAACACTTCATATACACCTTAACCCTGCTCAACCAAGTCCGGATTTCTCGCTTCAAATCAACGCCACACCTAGCATAGCTATACTTGCTTTGAATCGGCCATCGGCTCCACTGAGTCTCCTTGACCTACTCACTCCAACATCCCACCACATCCTCTACGCCACACGCTTCCGGGACACGACTTTCTGAACGGCATCCTTCCTTGTTATCCATCACAAGCCCGCCCTCCAACATTCCTATCCACGCTAGCTGACAATGTTGTCAACGCAGACAACCACTCGACTCGCCTCAGGCGCCATCCGCCAGGCTCACAACGCTCTGCGCACCCCTGTCAGATCTTATCGTGCTGCATCTTATTCGATCTTCCAGGAACAGCAAAGCGTCCTCCCAAACAATGTTGACCCGTCCTCGGACGACTTCCTGGCCAACAAGGCCCACATGGATGGTCTCGTCCAGAAGCTCGACGCCACACACGCAAAGCTTGCGCTTGGCGGCAGCGACAAGGCACGAGCACGTCACATCTCTCGAGGCAAGATGCTGCCCCGTGAGCGTGTCGCTGCGCTCCTCGATCATGGTTCGCCCTTTCTGGAACTCTCGAAATTGGCAGCGTACGAGATGTACGGCAACGATGAGATTCCAGGCGCCGGTATGATCTCGGGCATTGGACGTGTCTCTGGCACCGAGTGTATGATTGTCGCCAACGACCCCACCGTAAAGGGTGGAAGTTACTACCCCATCTCCGTCAAGAAGCACCTTCGAGCGCAAGCCATCGCCCGTGAGAACCGTCTGCCATGCGTCTACCTCAACGAGAGTGGTGGCGCTGCTTTGCCTCATCAGGCCGACGTCTTCCCCGACGAGAACCACTTTGGCCGTATCTTCTACAACATGGCTCAAATGTCGGCTCTCGGCATTCCGCAGATCTCGGTCGTCCACGGTATCAGTGTGGCCGGTGGTGCTTACGTGCCAGCGATGGCTGATGAGACCATCATCGTGCGAAACCAGGGCACCATCTTCTTGGCTGGACCTCCGCTAGTCAAGGCGGCCCTTGGAGAGGTTGTTGATGATGAGACGCTCGGAGGTGGTGAGATGCACTGCAGCGAGTCAGGTGTGACGGATCACCTTGCGGTCGATGATGCTCACGCCATCACCCTGGCGCGAGAAGCGGTTGCTAACCTTGGCCTTTGCCGTCGCTCGAATGCTTCCTTGACCGATGCCTCATTCGAGCAGCCATTGTACGACGCTTCGGAGCTCCACGGCATCATCCCAGAGAACGCCAGAAAGCCTTTCGACATCCGCGACATCATCTCTCGACTGGTAGATGGCTCGCGCTTCCACGAGTTCAAGAAGCTGTACGGCAATACCATTGTCACAGGTTTCGCCAAAATCGCTGGTCAGGATGTCGGTATCATTGGCAACAATGGTGTTCTGTTCGGCGAGTCGGCAAAGAAGGCCACCAGCTTTATCCAGCTGTGCAACCAGCGTCAGACTCCGCTCGTCTTTTTGGTCAACGTGACCGGTTACATGGTTGGTACCAAGGCGGAGCGATCCGGTATCGCCAAGGACGGCGCCAAGATGGTTCGAGCAGTGGCGTGTGCCAACGTGCCCAAGTTCACCGTCATCGTCGGAGGCAGCTTCGGAGCAGGCAACTACGGCATGTGTGGTCGAGCCTACAGCCCTCGCTTCCTGTGGATGTGGCCCAACGCGCGCGTGGGTGTCATGGGTGGTGAGCAGCTCAGCCAGGTTATGGGTACGGTTAGCAGCGACAAGTCCAAGCAGGAAGGTCTCCGTGACACGATCGAGAAGCAAACTCTGCCCGAGTACGCTAGTGCCCGTCTCTGGGACGACGGCATCATCCGACCGCAAGACACCCGTAGCGTGCTCGCTCTCGGCTTGAGCGTGGCCAACACAGGCCGATGGAGGAGCTCTCAGCGCGGCGATGCAGGCGGATCCCGACACCCTGCCTGGGATGGCAACAACTACGGAGACGGCGTCTACCGGTAAGTATTATCTCCGAGAGGCTGAGCAAGAATGTAGCATCCGCATTTCGGTGGACCGTATCGTTTACTGACCACCAACCCTTACATTCTTTTCTTCCATGTATTTTGAACAAACTGGACGTATGTTTGTTCACCACTGTGCAACAGAATGTAAGCAATATCTGGGCTGTCTTGCAGCATTTCAATCATCCGTACCAATGCAATGTCTTGGAATCACTGCCCGAATTCGAAGCTAGTGTGTATAGTTGCATGGTGAAGCGTCTCTGAATGAGCCTTCCTGGACCTTGCAGCATCTTGATGAACGAGTGATCATTGTTTGCCTCCAGCTGGAAGTTGGTCGGCCTGTGAGGAATCAACTCAGTCTGCACAGAAGCGCGAAAGAGGACAGAGGGGAAGCTATGCGCCAATTTTTTTGGCGGTGTCAACAGTCACGCTCTAACATGCTTGAGTTCGGTCATTTTACGCGTCGCGCGACGCACGGAGTAGTTGAACTTTAAGAGCGGCGTGTTGGACTCTCATACCTCTAAGTTTAGGCCAACTTTGTGATGTCTTTCAGCTACGCTACGCCACGCCTCGCCTCGCCTCTGATCACCACAACGACCATCTTTCACTTCATTCTTTCTTCCTAGATCTTCACAAACGAACCCTCGCCGTTGAGGAGACGTCAGGAATCAGGTCTAGGACGCTATGGCCCAGACAAGTTTGCTGGAAGGCAATGGCCTTCTCGACATTGACGCGCCCGCCACCAGCTCGCAAGCAAAAGCGGACGAACTCTTCCCAACTGCGACCGACCCGTTCCGCGAGCGAGATCTCAACCTCTTTGGTTCCCCCGCATCCCAAAGCGAAGCACAGAAGGCCCTCAACGCATGGGGCTCGCAAGCACCGGCGAAGCTGAGCCATCACCCTTATATTCCAAGCCCTGATCGTGGCGAGTCCATGGACTTTGATGCTGACCTCGACCTGGACCAGCTACTCGACGAGGAGATGTCCCTCAGGCAAGATGAGGACGTGCAGCAGCAGCCACAACAGCCTTCTTCGAAATTCATTCCAGCAGGGCGTGACGATGACGAGCTCGAGGCATTTTTGCTCGCCGAGGAAGAGCATGCGGTATCGAGGCCTTCTCCACCTCAAGCGGCTCAACGCTCACAAAAACGTCCTCCATCACCTCCTCACGAGTTCTTCACCGACTACGTTGCATCTGCTGACGATTCCGTGTTGTTGTCCTCGCGGGCTTCTTCATCGGCATCGGACCTTCTTGAGAGCAACGGCTTGCTAGGAACATCTTCTCAGCCCAGTTCGCAGCATTCGGTCACTCCCGCATCCAAGTCGCAAGCTTTGACGGCTCTACCCTTTCCGACATCTGCACAAGGATCTTTGCGAGCGATCGAGGCACTCTCAACAATTGAGATGGAAGCTCAAGGTACTGACAAAATCATCACAACACGCGAGGCCCTAGCAGGTCCATCACGACTGCCGTTGCGCGCACAGCCTGTTGGCGTCCCAAAGTACATTCCAGCTGGCTTCCTGAATGCCACTACGATGGATGGCACTCCTGTCCGCTTTGAGCGCCGCAAGCGCATGAAGGGATGGAAGCCACCTGCCATCATGGTCGACGTCGATGCCTCGCAACTTCTCGAACGGCCCATTCACCAACTCCTTGACGCAGTTCAAGCCTTGAAAGCTCTTGATGTGGTTGAGCGCGACGAGGCTCAACGCGATCAGTCTCGCCGAACCAAAAACCTTAACACTGCCGAGGCCTCCAAGGCCGCCGCACAGATGTGGGTCGACAAGCATCGACCGGGCAAATTCACTGAGCTTCTCGGCGACGAGCGCGTCCATCGCGAAGTGCTGGGCTGGCTCAAAGAGTGGGACGAGTGTGTCTTCAAGCGCAAGAATCACCGCAAGGAGCGCCACCGACAATACATACAAGCCAAATACGGATTTGCGGACCACGGCGCAGGCGACAAGGGCGGTGAGCACATGTGGAAGGACCCTTACGGCCGACCGAAGGAGCGGATCATGATGATCTCGGGCCCGCCTGGTCTTGGTAAGACCACCCTTGCTCATGTCATTGGCGCGCACGCGGGCTACAACGTGTACGAGCTGAATGCCAGTGACGCGCGCACAGCTGGAGCAGTAGAGGATGTGATCAAGATGGCGCTCGAGTCTGGCAGTCTGAAGGACCCGAGACCGACATTGGTGGTGATCGACGAGATCGATGGTGCAACGGGCGGTGGTGGTGGAGCTTCGGGCGAATCGCATGGCTTTGTGCGTGCACTGGTACGACTGGTTGAAATGGGCAAGGGAGCCGGCCCGAAGGCGGCAGGGCTCGCTTCACGTGGCAAGAAGCAGCAGCGCAAAGGTTACAAGCCCCTCCTTCGACCCATCATCTGCATCTGCAATGACCTGTACGCTCCTTCCTTGCGGCCTTTGCGGCCCTTGGCCAAGCTGATCCGCTTCAACAAGCCACCGACTAACCTCGTAGTCAAACGTCTGCGCGAGGTGTGCGAAGTCGAAGCACTCTCGGTGGAAGCTCGAGGCCTGTCGCTGCTTGCAGAGCTGACCAACGGCGATATCCGCTCCTGCTTGAACGCACTCGAATTTGCAAAGACAAAGAACATTGCGCTCACCGAGGCGGCGGTGAAGAATGCTTCGATTGGCATCAAGGACACGGGTGGTACCGTCCATAAGGCCTGGGAGATGCTTTTCCGACGCCAGAATCGCAGGCAAGCAGCAGCCTCGAGCATGAAAGGGGCCAATGCAAATGCCGCGGATGCAGATGGTTCGCCGTGGAACTCTTCTCGCAAGGCATCTGCGCAGGACTTGACTTCGGACGGCAAGGAGAAGCAGAAAGACTTTGCGCTGATCGATACGCCTCGGGAGAATGTCAATCGCATTATTCACGAGGTCATCAGCTGCAACGAGTACGAAAAGCTTGCTCAAGGCTGCTTTGAGCACTATCCGACCCTGCGTGCCGCAGACGGTGGCTGGAAGCGGTACCGACAGGTGCACGATTGGCTACACTTTGGGCAGAGCATTACGAGTCGTGCATGGTCGCAAGGCAGCTTTGAGCTGCTCGGCTTCATGCCATGGTCGTTTGTTTGCTGGCACTTGCTGTTTGCGCACGTCGGCAACGCGCTTCCCGAGTATCCGAAGGTGGATTATGAGAACCACCTCAAGGCGTCTGCCTTCAACGAAATCGCCTCGCAAGTCATCGGAAACCTCCCTGCCAACGTTCGCTCACAGTTCAATCGACATTCCGTCATCACAGAGCTAGGTCCTTCGCTCATGCGTATCCTTACACCGGACCTTCGACCGATCAACAATCAGCTGTCACGAGCCGAAGACAAGCAAGCGTTTGGATCGCTTGTCTCGATCATGACGTCGCTCAATATCAAGTTTGTTCAGGACAAGATTTCGGAGGAGGAAGCAGCAGCAACGGGACAGAGCGCGGGTCAGTTGGTGTACAAACTCGACCCTCCGCTCGACATCTTCACGCAGTTCGAGGGCAAACGGTCGAAAGAGGTTGGGCCGTCGCGCTTTGCGGTGCGTCAGCTTGTGGCGAGGGAGATGGAGAGGCAGCTATTGCGCAAGAACGCCGGTGTGGAAGACGGTGAGGACGATGCGGGCTCGGCATCCAAGAGCGCCACAGCGATCTACCGGTCCAAGAGTGCCAATGCAGACGCTGCACGGGATTCGATCAAGAACAAGAAGGAAAAGATGGCGGTAGATTTCTTTGGTCGACCCATTGTGCAGAAGAGCGCATCGGTGCCTGCAGCTTTGTCAGCTGTCCCAATCCCAGAAGGCATGGGAGGCAGAAAGAGGAAGGTGGCAGACGGCCGAGCCTCCAGCGCCACCGATGTGACATGTGTAGTTGACGACCAGCCAGCACAAAGTGATGATGCATCAGCCGCCGAGGCCAAAGATGAGACTGCGGGCGATGGCGATGGAAAGATCAAGGTATTCTACCGATATCACGAGGGCTTCTCGAACGCGGTGCGACGGCCGATGAAGATTTCTTCGCTTCTTTAGGCGATGTTCGCTCGTATAGTATGCATCCAGTGGCGTCCTGTTTATCGCCTTCACAATATGCATCTGTATCTGTATCCGTATCTTTAGCGCTGCTCAGAACTGTGACTTGCGATCTCTGTGTGAGCTTTCCGAAAAGATTTGCATGCGAGAATTAGTGATTTCTGTTGTTACAAGGATGGAATGTATGAGGAGAACGAGAGATGCAATGCAATGACTGCTGTATGTAGAGGAAAGGCAAGAATGCGAGGTAAGGGCTCACTTGTCCTTATCGCGACCGAATGTGAGACCATATCCAATCACGCGGTCCCCGCTCTCGAGGCAAGGCCAGCTCTGACCCTTTTGCTGTTTGGTGAGGACGAGGTCAACCTTGAACTTGGTAATGTTGAACGACGATTCGGCGGGGACGATGGGCGCAAAGGGCTTGAGCACTTTCTGAAAGCGACGACCACGAGATGAGCCAGGAGCTGGTGGCAAAAGGAGAGAGAAGACAACACCATCGTCCTTGAATTCGATGGAGCTCTTGGTAGCGTCGACGGCTTTGGCGTAGACGGTGAGGCGGACATCGTTGGGAGTCTCGTAGTGGTCCATTCTGCAGTCGATGCTCTCGTCTCCATCGATGGTGCCGTCTGCGGCGGGCTTTGGTGCTCCGACAAAGAGGTGGCCGGACTTGGCGGTGGTGCAAGGCTCGATCTGCAAAAAGTCGTTGAAATCGAGCACCCTGCGCTTGCAGCAAGACCAGCCTTTGGAACCTTCGTGGAAGATGGGTGAGCCCTTGTGATGGTTGCAGGTCTCTTTGGAGCGATCGCGGGCACCGCCTTCGAACTTGAAGCCGCATCCACCACGCTTACAGACGAGACCTGCGGCAAGGTTGGCATCGGACTGGATAGGATCTTGCTCCTCGATGGGCTCGTTGTTGAGCTGTGTCTTGGTCTCAGAGTTGGTCGACTGGGCCGCATTTTGAGCTGCTAGGAGCGACATACCTGAGAGAGGCTGGACAATGTCGGCGGTGGAAGTTGCTCTGCCAAAAGTCTCTTTGCCGTTGGCGCCCTTGGATACGACGTGGACGTCAGCAGCTGCTGGTGACGCATCTGGATCCGCGATGACAGCACCGTTCTTGACGGTGGGGACGGACTGCTTTTCGGACGAGTGAGCATCGGCAGAGCTGCAGCCTTTGATGGCAAGGAATTGGTCAAACTCCATGACAGGCTTGTTGGAGTGCTTGCAGCACGACCATGACTTGAGACCTTCGTGGAAGACGGGAGCGCCAGGGTGGTAGCTACAAGAGGCTGCAGCCGAAGCAGAAGATGCTGGATCGAAATCGACACCGCAGCCGCGGCGAGTGCAAATGACCATGGCGTATAGCAGCTAAGATGGATGCTGAAGCGTTGGGGGAGATGATGGAGAGCGCAGAGAGAGAGAGAGAAAAGGCATGATGTCGGACGATGCAGCCAAAACGAGTCTTTTGGAAAGTCGGGCATCTCGCTCGGGTTTGGTTCGGACTTCGGAATGGAAATTTGTGGAAGGCTCGAAGAAGATATCGCCGATAGGAATTTGCAGCAATTTTGAGATCGGTGATTTGGTGCAATCTGGACGAGAGGTTAGAGAGAGAGAGAGAGCGACAAGTCAATGACCCCTTTGTGCCAGAAAGGTGGCTCGTGATAGGCGCCGTTGTTGGCAGGATTGGAGCCGAGTCGGAGTCGGAGATTGATTTCCGTTCGATAGCAGCGATCGTCGGATTGCGAAGAGGTCGAGAACCAAATGTACGAGTACAGTAGGAGGCTAGAGCAGCGCTTTCAACAGAACAATCCAATTGAAGTTGACGAGGGAGAGACCATGAAGGCCAAGTTGGGGTTGAGAGAAATCAAAGCTCGGCGACGAGATTCTCGACAGAGTTGCGAGAGGATCTCGAGTCTTGTGCCTATCTGACACTACTGTCAAGTGGAGAGGGTTGTGATGAGCATCTTGGACAAAGCTCGGTTACGGGTGACAGGATGAGGAAAGACGCGTCTCGGAAGCGGGATTTGTAGGGCCCCACATTCCTTTGACTGACTGGGTGACTGGGTGACTGGGTGACTGGGTGAAGAGGTGTTGTGTCAAGCTTGGCAGCGATGCAAATGCAAAGCCATGCGCAAAAGATGGTACTCTATAGTACAGAGAGGAAGATGTGATTCGGCATCGATGTGGCGCATCGATACGTGAATGGCTTGATTTCTAAGAATTGTATGGGACGCGTCCCGAGGCTTTGAGCTGCAGTCGCATGTGCAGATCAGGCATGGGAGATGCTTTTATTTGCGTTTCTTCTCCTCATGATCTCAAGTTGTTCATCCAAGAGCAGGCTGAAACGTAAGACCGAGCAAAGGTGGAAGGGGAGAAAAGTCTCGGAAGCTCAATCTGAGGAAGGGACCTGCGTGATTGCGAGCAGGAGAAGGAAGAGAGAGAGAGAGAGAGAGAGAGAGAGAGAGAGAGAGAGAGAGAGAGAGGGTGTTGTGATTTGTGCACTTTTCGGCTGAGCCACGTTTTGAAAGATGTGTAAAGTGATGGTAAGTTACGGTGCAGCTGCCGAGACCAACACCTGAGAATCTGCCTTAGAACAAAATTTGATGAGCTGCTGTTTTTGTGTGGCTGGGCTGGTGGAGACTGCGTGTTCTGAAAGCTCCTGCTTGACAAAGTCGACATTCTGACTTCGAAGAAGCAAGTTGAAGCACTTGGGACCATAGCATCGCAGTCAAGTGACAACGATATGACGCTAGTCCAAAAGAACCTGAATGGTGATGGTTGTGCAAGCTGTCGGTGACAGATTTGAGTTTGAGCTGAGCCAAAGGCGATTGCGTGTGGCTTGAGTATCAGGGCCCGAGCACATTCATGCGAAAGCGTGTCGTACAGTACAGTACAGTACTGTACTGTACAGTACAGAGAAAGGGGCGCTCTCAAACCAAGCTAATTCGTAGCAGGCAGTGCCATGTCAAGCACACACATACTGTACACAAGCCCTTTTGCTACCAGCATTGCCGCTTGCGAGCTTGGAAGCACAAGAAAAAAGCTTTCTCTGTCCAGCGTCTGTCCAGCCTTGCACATCAGTCGAATACAGGAGCCTGTCGGCTGATACTGTGGCTTGACAGGCTCGCAAGATGCTGCCCCTGACGCGCTGCGTCTGGTTCCACTGTCATGTCGGGGCATCACGTTTGGACATGCTCCTTTCAGAAGTGTCTACAGTGTGGTTTATTTTTTATTTTATTTTATTTTTTATTTTTATTTTTATTTTATTTTCACGGATGCAAGAACTGCGTGTGCGTGTGCGTGTTGGTTTCAGGTTTTTGTCGCTTGAAAGCAACACCTGAGCGAGCTACAGCAAGGTAGCAAAAAGAGCAGACCCTCTCTCTCTCTCTCTCTCTCTTTCATCTTACTCTCAGGCTTGTTTCAGACCCTGTGTGTTTCAGGTCCATCGTCTCACTTCTCCTACCGATTAGACCACCAGACCACCTCCTTCCTCGTCGTGTTTCCACGTCCAACGCAATCGTCAGCTTCACCGCATACAAGCGCTCTTTCACCATCATCACCATCATCACACATACCGACATCTATACCAACACCAACACCACCTTTATCAACATCCACGACAACAACAGCCTTCTTCCCACACCCGACACGGCTGCTGGATCCCTTCTCCTTGCTTAGATCCTGGGTGTTGCAGCTGCTCACATCGATTTCCTCATCGCCCATTTCCTTCGCCCTTTCAGCTCGTCACCCACTTCAGTCACCCTGCGCGGTCCCGCATATATGTATATCTTTCCTTGATCATCTCTTGCTCATGCAATCGTCCATCTTCTTTGCAACTTTCCCGGCAGCGCTGTCCATGCCTCTCTAGCGCGTTCTCCAGCGCGTTCTCGCTTCTAGCTTTGTTGTCCATCATCCATCTAGGCTTGGACGACATGCTCTCAACCACCGGTCGTCCCGCTCTGCGACCACGACCTCCATCTCAGAGAACATCATCCAATCATGATCGGGCGCATCAACTCACACATTCATCCGATCTCAACACGCCAACCTGTATGTCCGATGACACCTCATCACCATTGCATTCTCGTCCTGCACTATCCGACATAAAAAATGTCGTCGGTACCACCAAACTCGATGACCCACATTCAGCACGTCATTCCAAGCAAAGCATCGACGAGCCCTCCGCTCGTAGCTCACTACGTATCCGAGATGCCGATCTTCGTGCTTCATCCCTCCGTGAGCCAGAGTCTCTCACGCCATCCACCAGCGCCGACGACTTGGACCATGCCTGGCTCGGAGGTCTGGAGCGATACGAGCTCGAACAACTCTTGATCGAAGCCAGCCGCAAAGTGCGTGAGCGCGAACAAAAGCTTGTCGTCGCCGCCAACATTGGAAAGGCGCTTTTAGAGAAGAACCTCACTCTGCGCAGCGGAATCATGACCAGCATGGCTTCCAGCTCCAGCCTCTTCGGCCTTACCGACATTGAAGCCATGATCAACGACGTTTCCGAAACTCACGACATCACCTATATGCACGATCTCACCGCTTCTGGCGCGGATGTCACAAACTCGTCGCCGCACCCCATGAACTCGCCTCCCACCACCGACATTGACATTCATTCGCAGGGCCAAATCTCACCCGCAAGAGCCGAGTCCGACACCACCCCCCTTGCTCATCCTGTCGCTCTTCCCCTCGTCGAGCCTGACTATTTCAATAGGCCTGCCAACAGTACCACGCAGCCTCACCATGCCAAGACATTAGCCACCGTCGAGGCTTCTGCCCCTGCCACAGACGCATCCATATGGGTCCCGAGCGATGCTGGCCTGATCGTTTCGCAGCCTTGCTCTCCGAGCGCTTCAATCTCCAGCTTTGCATCCCATTCCCTCCTCTCCCCGCTCAGCACCATGTCTCGCATCACCTCAAAGCGCAACCCCAACGGTACTCGGCATCGATCTCGTCCTTCTCTCCTGCAGTTGCAAGCGCTCGAGGCACAAAGGCAGCTTGCTTCCCTCGGCGAACAGAACGAGGTTCTCCATCAGCAGATCTCGGAACTTCAGTACGAAGCCGAAACTGCTCGCTGTGAAGGCAGCAAGAGGCTCGGACGACTCAACAAGGAGATTCGAGGCCTCAAGGCAGAGCTCGAAGCTGCCACGCGTCGCAACGTCGAGCTCGAGACCAATCGCTTTCCTAATCGCCCTTCGTCAGCATCCAGGTCTCCCATCCAAAGTCTGGTAATGCGCCATCGTCCAGAACCACCTTCGCCTTTACTGATTCGATCGAGGCGCCTCCAGGACTCGTCCGACGAACCCCTGCCCCCGGCACCGCTTCCAGCACTCAAAGACGAGCCCACCTCGGATCATCACGGCCTCCTACCTTCCACTTCCAATCTCGAGGACATGGTTCGCTCAGCACAGACTACAGCTGGCGAGAGTGCGCTGCTGGCACAGCTGCTCGCAAAAATCAAGGAGCTCGAAGAGACCAATTCGGCCATGGCAAAGGCAGAGGAGGACTTTGGCAGCAGGATGGGTCGTGCCATGGAAGAAGATGAGCGTCTTCGAGACGCATTTAACACAGTCGGCCAAGACCTCGGCGTCGAAACGGCAGCATCAACATCGTGGCCAAGTCCCAACAAGGCGCAAGATCCAGCTGACCTTTTATCAAATCTGGGTCCCTCCAAAATCGTTGGATTGCAGCCAGGCTTCATTACGCCTTCGCATTCGCTCCACAGCCTCGACTCGCTCGCTTCAGCAGATGCTCCAAGCCTCATATCCCCCAGCCATAAACGTCGGGCTCCAGGCAACCGCCATGTCATTGAACATCGCAAGACAGTACGATCCGCCATCCGTCGAGCAAAGAAGGAGCTCGCAGCCGAGATTTGGGGTATCAACAGCGACGAACCTCCTGCATCTGGCGAGCACATGTCGCGTTCATCCACTGAGCAGTCCCTCGGCACCTATTCCATCGACCTCAGCGGGAACAGCAGTGCTGCTTCGTCACCACGACCCAGAGGTCTGAACAGGAAAGCCTCGTCCAACTCTTTGGCCCTCGGTCCAGCCGGTAGGCCACGTATTCGCATTACTCCCTCCATCGAGGATCTCGGTCGCAGAAGAAAGATGCAAGAAGAGGTCATAGCCGGCCCTCCGCCAGAGTCCTCTCCCGCCGCTGACTGGCAAGATATCGCAAGTCCGACTGCACCTACCTTCCAACACCATGACTCCTTGAGTCCTTCGGATGCCATGCAAGCCTACTCGTCACGCCTTCGCAAGAGTCTTGGGCGTAGCCACACCGAGCAAGATAGGCCTGCAAGATTGCGATCGGAAGCCTCAGACACGCCTTCTTTGGGCGATGGCATGACGCCTTACCTGTCCCCTTCCCATCAGAAGGCGTTCAAACCGACAGCCCGGGTACGCAGGTCTAGGTCGAGATCCTCCTCTTTTGGCTCGGACGCCCGCTTCGGATATTCAACCAGCCCTATTCAGCAAAGTCCAGATCCTTTTATGAGTTCCTCTTTGGCTTGGGACCGCCCCAAACTGCAGCGCAGCCCTACATCGGCCTCTTCCCATCGCGGACGGACGCTCGGAAGCGAGCTCGGCAGCATTTTTGGCGGCGACGATCGCAAGCATGACTTCGACGACGATCTGCCGCAAGGACGCAGACCAACAAGCACCGAGCTATCGGCCGCCCAAGTTTCCGACTTGCAGCCCCTGGTCCTGCGCTCGATCAGCAACACCACAGCACTTGAGCTGCGGTCCAAGATGATGGCTGGACTTGAGTCAGACCGTCCCACAGCCAATGTCGGTCGATTGGTGCCAGAGAACAGCGAAGAACAGGAAGATGACCTCGAATGCGTCTTGGCCCAGTCCGTCCATAACCCCGTCGAGGACGTCTTCCTCGATGATTCTCCCCTCCGTCCCCGCGATGCCGCGTTGCTTGCCCGTGTCGAAGCAGAGGACCGTGGCGCTTGGTTAGCTGACCAGCCCATCATCGAGTCTGGTGGTCTTCAGGATGAGGATGAGCCTCGAGGGGCCCAATTTGATCTTATCAATGCCATTGTGGAGCAGCAGGCGGTGGCTTGGGCCGACGACGACGACTATGGTCGAACCATCAGCCAGCGCGAGGCTGTCAAGCTCGGTCTCTTGGCGCCGAGTGCATCTCCATTGGCCGGCCGCAGCGTTCGACTGCTCAAGGACAACAAACCGAAACGTGGAAGCTCCCTCTTCGGCATGACTCGATCGACCCACAGCAAGAATCAAAAGCCGCTCGTAGGCAAAAAGGAGGCGACACCTTTCCGACTCGAGATCGAGTCATCCGAGCAGGTCGAGCATCGTCTTCGCATCGAATCTCTGTTGCGCAGACGAAGGCAAGATCTCCTGCGCGAACGTGGGTTTGCAGACGAGTGGGAGCTAGATGCACAAGATCAGGAGCAAGAAGACCAGCTGATTGCCACGTATGCACCTACCCCTCAACGGCTGCAGGAGAAAAGACGACGAGGATTAGTGGGTGGCAGATCCGATGGTTGGCTGACTTCACCCAGAGATGCCTCTCCCTCGGGTCGAGATCCGCATCAATCTACGCAGCAGTGGGTCCGAGATCTTGCGTGCGTCTCCCCAATGTCAAAGAGAACAGATGGCAAAGATGCAGATGAAGACGAAGACCATGACTACATGGGTCTTGATCGCATTCGTCCAGAGGACGGCGAATTTGAGCTCATCGACTGTCCCTCCTGGAAGAAGCAGGGTGGCCGGGGCACCGACTACTTTCCCACCTCGTTTCGCGCTCGCTACCGTCCCGCCATGGTCAAGCAGCGCGTTGTCCATGTTTCTCAGGTTACATATGGCTGGGTGGAGGAATGGGTCCAATTCGCCTTTGTTGTCTTCCTTGCCTTTGTTGTCATGGTCGAGCAAGGTCCCAATCGCAATGCGCGGCGTGGGAAGCCAAACGCGACTGCCCCACCGTCCTTGATGAACAAACAGACGTGACAACCGATGACCCACACTCGTTGATCTGCGAACCCACTCATGTCAGGCCCACTCTCGCGGAACAACGTCCGCGTACTCGATCCTTACAACACTAGACCATAGTCCCCCACCGCCTCACCATTGATACCCTGTCCGATGTATTTGATACCCTCTGCACATACCCCGCCGCACGGGAACGCACCACAGCACTGTGGTGTCAGCAGGTCCGCATCTAGTCACTCTACATTCTTTTCATCCTTCTAGAGGCTACAGCAATGAAGCAGGTTTTCCTAAGATCTGTGCGTCAGTAACCTTGACGACGAGCAAACACATGGGCATGCCAATATGCGTGCATCAATGCCGACGTTCTTAATGCCAAGCACCCATCCATGCTAGAGCATCAATGGCGTGCATTGTCGAGGTGTCTTCCACCTCGCGCTCTCTACCATTGATTGATGACAAAGGACAGCATTGTGTGGCCCATTGTCGTATTGCCTTATGACTCAATGGACTTGATGCTCATGAATTCCCTTCGTCCGCAGCCTAGCGTACAATAGAATGCATCAAGCAGCAGCAATTCCCACGCTCAGTTTCACGAAGGGGCAACCAGACAAGAACAGGATCATGCATTTCCTGAGGAGTGGATACGACTCCTGGTTGCATTCTGGAAAGCGCAGAGAGACTGGACATTGACAAAGCAGTGCTGACACTGCCCTCTGCCCGGTGGGGAACATAGCTTCAATGCGGCATCTGTGTGGACTTTTACACCCAATGTAAGTTGGACACTCTGGCTTAAGATTTTCGGAGCAGCGCCCACCTTTGTGCTTTGACGTTGCCAGACTTTGTGAAGGTATAAAGGGTGGAGACTTTAGAGCGATCCAAAGAGCTGCATTCAGATATCAACTCACTCTTCCCCTTTTCCCTTTCCTCTACCCAATCTTCGACGTGGAAGCAAAGGGTCCGTCTTCGAGTCTATGTGGTTTCAATCTTTCCCTGCACTCCTCCTTGGGGTTCTACTCTCGGTCGCATCCGTTTGCGCCGGCACCGTCGCAGTGGCGTTTGTCGATGTCAAATTCGACGACAAGGCCGCAGTATGGTCTTTACTCCTCGATCGTCGGTACGACAAGGTGATCGCCATCACTTCGGGAATCAATGCGCATGGACAGGCGGCACACGAGCTGCGTTCGTATCTCGATCGTCAGAATGATATGGCCAACGTCAGGTTTGATTCTGGCAAGATTCAGATCCTTGAGGGCTCGAATGTTCTGCGCGTCAATGCTCGTCATGAAGCTTGGTGGCAAGGACAGCCCTCGATGCCCCTAGACACAGCTGAGCGCAGGACACTTCGAGGGGCGCTTCGGGGAAACCGTGTTAGAGTCTTCCAGATCGCGCCGACGGACCCCGAACAGGTTCAGATGGTGATCAACGCCGCCGATCAGGGCAGCATTGACTCGTACATGCTGCTGCATGGCTACAACAGCAGACAAGTCAACATGGAATGGCAGGCGTACTTTTTGCGAAACCTGCGAAGCTGGCTGCAGGACAGAAGCCCCGGAGCGGAGGTGTACTTCACCACCTCGTTCGACAGCTACGCGGCCAAGGATGGTGGCAAGCAGCCAATTGAGGCTATTCAGCACATGTTTCCAGACCGAGACCTCGAGCAAGCGATGAAGGATCCGTTCTGGTCTACCCAGTTGCTCAGAGCCTACCCTACATACACGGGCACCAGGTTCGACGTGACAGACACAAGGATGTTAGATAACCTTATTTATCACGCTAGGAGATACCCAAATGACCCAACAGGGAAGTATTGGCGTGAAAAAATCGCAGCATATGTCGAGAAGGTACTCGAACAACATCCGGATCCAAGAAGGGACGACGTGCCGCTATCCAGACTGCGCCATACGCTCGCGCACGAGTTCACAGGACCATCGACTTTGGAGCTTGCCGATGCCAATCACATCGCTGCTTTTCACCGTCGTCTCGACGGTGACACGAGCATGCATTGGAAGCCTGTAGCATATCCTGTGGGGCCCCACGAGGCTGGTCAGAAAGTTTCGTTCGAGGATGCGACGAACGAAGAACTGCATGGCTGGCTGCTGCAAGGCGCTGACCGTGATGCGGACCTTGTGCACATCAAGCGACTTGCAGGTTGGTTCCACTGAGCAGGTCGCCTGCAGTGTAAGGTCTCTCAGCTCTCTCAAGCAGCCTCTGCCACCGCCAAAAGCTAGCTTGCGTCTCTTGCCCCCCCCCCCCCCCCCCCCCCCCCCCCCCCCTTTTCTCCCTCCTTCCTTCTCTCCCTCTCATGAAAAATCCTTATGATCGTGTTTATTGGCCTGGCCACCTGAAGCACCAACTGTGCTGCGATTCAATGCTACCATGTGTCAGATCAGAGAGAAACAGTCAGCAGACACGACGAACGAATCGAGTAAACAGCATTGCCAAAAGTTGTCATGCGGAATTCGTAGCAGAGGCAGCATCCAACTACTGTGCGTCTCGCGTGGCTGCCAAACTGTGCAAGATTGATCGCGTGGCTTGCAAAGGGCACCACTGCGCCGTATTTGGCATTCCGAACAGCTTTGCGCACTTCACATGCACAGCAAGATCGAGTTTTTTTTTTCCAGAATGGGGCTGAGCAGCTCGGGCCCTGATCGCGCATCTTGCCGCTGTTGCTTTGTCTTGAATCGCTCAGCGCTCAGCTTAGCTGTCTGGCCATCTTGCCACGAGGCACGGTATTCTAGCGTCGTTTCGTTTCGTTCTACTATCCTTTGAAGAGCAATTCGTACTTGCGAGTGCGCATCCACACCTCACAAGATATTGACTTCCAAGTCTCGACACCATGACGTCCAGCGGGATTGAGGATGCTACTCATACTCCGGTGTTTGCACCGTTCGAGCAGAAACCGTGGAGTCAATATGGGCAGGCTCACAGCTTCAGCGCATCCGGTCGGCCCAAGACAAAATCGGGGACTTCTGCGACGAGTCTCAACATCCTTCGAGACAACTTTACGATCAGCACTTGGCTGTTGTTAGGCGCAAGCTTGCAATGCGGTTTGGTGGCGGCGTTTGGCGCCAGACTTTGGATTGTCAGCCTTCCCGTGCTCGTGTTGGGACTGCGCTGCATCAAAACGATTTTGCAGGCGGCGGGAGTGCTCAAGAATCCGTACATGGAGGGTGTGATTCCGGGACGTACCACTTGCCATTTCCCGGACAAGGACGGCTGGTACAAGGGCTCGCCCTCGAACCAGTCGGTGGCGGTTTTACTGATTTCTGCTCGAAGCAACCATGCACTGGGAATGCTGGGACCGGGATACAAGGAAGCAGGCGAGTTCTTTAGCCAATGCGTCAAGTGGTTGGAAGAAGATGCGGCCGGACGCGGCTTCTTGGGCATGACGCAGTGGCTCAACTGCGGAGATCGCACAGCCTCGAACGAACTTCTTCTGATTGGCTACTTTCGATCGGTGGAAGACATCCACGGGCTGGCACATCATGCGGTGCATCGGGCACCGTGGAAATGGTGGAACGAATCCAAGAAGAAGCTGGACCACATCACACTGACGCACGAGATCTTTTGGTGCGATGCAGGCAACTGGGAAAACATCTTTGTCAACTGCAAGCCGACGCACATGGGCTCGTCGGTGGTGAAAGGTGGCGATGGAAAATGGAGGTCGCCTCTGATCTACGTATCAGCTGCTCACAGGTCTTCGGCCAATCGGCTGCGTCGCAAACAAAATCAAGCCGAGCAACAACGACAGGAGGAGACAGATACTATCACGGGCGAGGTGTACTAGCAAGTGGTGAACAGGAACCTGTCACGAGAGACTTTGATATTAGAACCACGCTTTGAGTGTATCTGAAGGCAATCAAATGTATGCGACTCATACATGTTTGTGCTGTCTGTATGTGTGTGTGCGTTCATATATATATATATATATATATCTGTCACGGAATCGGAATGATTACTGTAGGTCGAGGTGTTGGCCGGCCAACTTTGCTGGAATCAAGGGTCCACATGGCGGGAAAGATTTTGGGGCAACAAAAGCGAGTCACGCTCCTGTCTTCTTGGCAGCCAGAGCAGCAAAGCAAAAGCCAATCCCACAAGGGTCCTCCTTGTCATTTTGATTTTGCTAAGCGGGGCAATCGGGCTGAGCTGCCAACGGATGTCTCCCAAATTGAAGCAGCTCCAATACAAATTTTGGTGGGAAAGGGCGAATCGGTGATTTGAGATTTGTATTTGGTCGATTTTTGAGTGCGCGGCAAATTAGAAATCAGGGCCTTGTGACCTTCTCTCTCCTCTCGCCCCTCTGGTTGCAGCTGCACCAGAGAGCAGAACCATGAGAGCAGAGATGGCGGAAGCTTCCAAACCACAGACAGTCAATCCCGTCTCCTTGTTGAGTGACAACAGAGCACTGTAACACCATCCACCATCTCATCACACCTTGCAACCATACAAGGTCCGCAGCCTTGTATGCGGCACGATAACGCTACCATTCCCACCGATCACATCGGCGTGTGACCCGACGATTCTCTTTACGGCAACCAACCCTTTCCTCTACTCATCTCCCGCTTTGACCTTGGGTTTCCTTTTTCGATTAGCCGCTCTGCTCCCACCAAAGCGGCAAAAGGCTCATTGTCACACACCACGACACAGAGCAATCATCTTTGCTCCAACCTTGCCCCCCTTTTTTTTCGTCACAGTACGACACGAAAAAGATGCAGCCAAAACCTATTGCACCGCATCCAGGCCCTTCCACGGCAAGTCAGCCTACCAACTTCGGCCCGCCCGACGCTGGCAGCGCTTCCAGCTCGGTGTCTCCGCGCGCACGCTCACCCTCTGGCACCGCCACTCCCGATCGTACTCTGAGCAATGGCAACAGCTCAGTTTCATCCTCGGTCGCCAAAGCCGCCGCTGCTGGTGCCAACGCCGGCCCCAGTCGCCCCGCTACTGCCGCTCTCGCTGCAAAGCTGGCAGCTGCACGCCAACATGGTACCGTCGCAGATGCCGTCGCCGCTTCACTAGGCAGCAAGAGAGAACGCAAGAGGAAGCGCATCCATTACAGTTGTGCAGAGTGCCATCGTCGCAAGCACAAGTGTGATCGTCAAACCCCCTGCCAACCATGCATTGACCGAGGTCTCGGTGACACCTGTCGACCTTTCGAGGATGGTGATCAGTTCGGCGATATGCGCGACAGGGTCCAACGACTCGAAGACATTGTCGAAGGCCTTGCCATTGCACATGCAGAGCTCGCCAAGGAACTCAAAGACTCGCGAGGCCAGATGGCTGCCTTTGTCGAAATGGTCTCAAGCGACGAGGAGCAAGAGCCAGATGCAAATGACCCCTCCGCTGCCTCTAGATCCAAACCAAAGAAGCGCAGAAGGATCATCCGTCCCAGCACCGCACGAGGCATCGAACGAGAGGAACTCTTCAACTCGGAAGCACAGGCCATCGCCGCCTCCAAGGGCGAAGTCATCGATTCCACCAAACTCAACAATGGTCCTCGCTACGATCTCGGCGGCAATCCGCTTGAGGGTGGCTTGGCCCGCGATGGCGACAGTTGGTTCGGCGCCCTCGCGCTTCCCTCGGTCAGCCGTGGCGTCATCGAGACAGAGATCAACGGCGAACGTCTCGAGCTCGGCGCCAACTTCCCTCGATTCCCCGCTTCCGTCAAGCTTCATCGTCTCATTCACGAAGGTGGCGCTCCCGAAAACATCCTCAGCGATCTCATGAACTCGCTCCCTTCCAAGGCCGACACTGACCGCCTCCTCGACATCTACTTCCGCGACATCAATCACACTCGACTCCCCATTCACGAGGGCACCTTCCGTCAATCTTACGACGAGCTCATGGAATTCAGGTGGGGCAATGCAAAAGAGGAGCGCGGTGATGATGGCGCAAGGCATGTTCCCTTCTTAGCCTTCCTTTTCGCCATCCTGGCTACCGCAATGCGCTCCCTTCCAGAGGCCCTTGGTAGCGAAACAGAGGCCAAGAAGGGCGCTGTCCGCCTGTATCACGCATGCAGACGCACCATCAACATTGCCTCCACCATTCGTGTCGACCACATCGACCTCGTGCTCGCCCATCTCTTTGCAGCCCGCTTCCTGATATGCCAGCGTCAGAGCGCAGAGAGCTGGTCGCTCCTCGGCAACGCCATTCGTGCTGCGCAAGCCATCGGTCTGCACCGAGACGGAAGCAAGCTTGGTCTTGACGCCATCACCACCGAACGCAGGCGTCGACTCTGGGCCATCATCTTCTACATGGACAAGACTACAAGCATCTTGCTCGGACGACCCCAAGCAATCCAAGAGTTCCACTGTGACACCCTCCCACCTTCCGATGTCGACATTGACACCATGCCGCGATCAGCTCGGCCGTACGTCCCTCGCACCAGGCCCCGTCCCAACACTCCGCCTGGTGTCTTCCTCTTCGTCGCTATTCGCCACGAACTCACTCGCCTCACAGGCAAGATCGTCGAGCACTTCCAGAACCTCGCTAGCCCCCGTCGATACGCAGACGTCGTTGCCCTCGACGAGGAGCTCGAGAAGTTCCGCAAAGACATCCCCGACATCTATCGCGTTGACAAGGCAACTACCGGCACCGGCCCTGACACCAACAAGGAGTTCGACACCGTGTGCCCCTGGCTCCCGCTCCACCGCTATCTGCTCAACATTGAATATCATTACGTCCGCATCGCCTTGCACAGGCCATACGTATTGCGCAACTCGGAAAAGTACTCGCACTCGCGCAAGGCTGCCTTCGAGAGTGCAAAAGCAGATCGCAGGGTGCGTCAAGAGTACCGCAAAGATGTCAAGTGGGAGCCTGAGCGCGCACGCAAGGTCCACATGGGCGGTCTTTACCGCCTCTTCAACGCCACCATGATGATCGGTATCGCGCTTCTGCTCGACCCCAACGGTCCCGAAGCGCCCGACTTTTTGTCGTATCTCGACGAGTTCATTGAACTGCACAAGCACCGTGAAGGCGAAGCGGACCAGTGCAGTAAGCGTGAAGTCAAGATCATCGAGCTGTTCCGGGCCAAGGCACGCGACCCAACGTGGTGCGCAACATCTGCCACAGGCGCCAAAAAGGTCGGAGGCGGCGAGGGATCCAAAGCAAAGGGAAGTGGAGAGAAGGGCCGCAGCAAAGACAAGCGAGAGAGCAGCAACGAAGGCACCGCCGGTGTGGGCACTGCAGCCTTCAGCTCGGCTATGCTGCTCAGCGGGTCCAAAGGAAGCAATCCGCAACTGGCTCGCGCCGGCTCGGTCAACACGACAGACAGCATCACACCTCCACCGTTTGCAGGTCTCTTTGGCAACGGCAGCGGTGCTCCTGCTCCCGGTCTGGCGCTCGGCACCGTGTCGACAGGCACCACGAGCGATGCAGCCACCGACCTCGCACAGAGCATCTTTGACCAACTCGGTGGATACGAGCCTAGCTTTGGCATGCTCAATCCTACGCCCAACGATGCACTCAATTTCAACGCCGGTTCTGGCCTCGGATTCGGCCCCAGTCACACCTCCAATAGCATGGGCTTTGACTCTGCGGCCGGCTTTGACATCACATCTTATTTCAACACGCCTCCTCCCGGCTCGTCTGGTCCATCGCCCAACGTGACAGCCAATGCAGCAACCTCGTCCGCACCCTCGACTTCAGGGCTTGCCCGTAGCAGCACAACCAACTCGATCAACATTCCTGCAACCTCGTCTGCAGAACACAGTGGCATCCCCAACTTTCAGCCTAGCGCACACCCACACCTTCGCGCGCTCAACACGCCGGGCAACTTCAATGGCTTTGGTGGCGGTAACAACAATGCGGGCTCTTCCAACAACGACGCTGCTGGCAGAACTGCCGACGCTTCGGCCACCAATGGCACTGGTCCAGCCAGCGCTACTGGCGTTCCAAGCGACTGGGGCTTGTTGCCCTGGGGCGGATTGATCGAGGCCATTGCACAGAGCTCGCACGGCATGGACCACAACGGACAGCAACAGCAGCAGCCCGGGTCGCATGGCACACCCGGCTCGCACACCGAGATGAAGACTGAAACCCCCGATGGATCTGATAAGCATTGATTCTGTGGTATATTCCCTGCATGGTCTCTTCAGCAATATGATTCCTGTCCTCATCTGCATCTGATACCGTGACAACATGATTTGACTGAGCATCCGTATCCTTATCATCGCATAGGACGGTCCTGGTGGTTCTAAAGGACAAGACTAGCCCCATGATTGAGCGCAATAAAGGTCTTCCTTCCTACCTTTCCCGTTTTCTCCTTGCCTTTTGCAGGCAGAGCATCTTCCGACCTACCAAAGTGGACATTGTGCTGTTCACATGCCCACTTGAGCTGTCCGAGTGTTTTCAACACTTCCTCTGGTCCAGAGATGAATGTTCCCCAGTGAATAGCCATGCATACGGCATCTTCTTTCCCGGATGCGTCCTTGTGAGAGGTCATCCTGTCAAAGACTCCAACAGCGTCCCAGGGTGGCATGTGGTTTGCAGCTGTCAAACCTGAGGATATTCTGGGGAAGGGAGAAATGGAATCGGGCAAGGGCACGTAAGAGCGCAGGAACGAGATGGTGGCACCGACCGAAATAGGAAGCATGAGGAAGTTGGGTACGCCAAGACGGGCAACGATCTCTTCAAATGCTGGACATGCCGGGTAGTCTTCTTCTACGTCTTGTTGAAGTCGCGTTCCGCCTCGGTACGTGGGGTTGTGCGTTAGGTCGGGTGGAGTAGCACTCTCGCCCAGTGAGCTGACTTCAGATGCAGGTGTAGCGTCTTCTGAACCGTTTTCAGCCGGTCGGAGCGGGGCTGGAGGGAACGATCGACCGTGGAATTGACATCCTGTGTCGCCGCCAAAGAAGATCCTACTCGGTGTCGGGTCGACTTTTGTACCTGGATGCTCGAGGAACCAAGACGACCAAAGGGCACAATTCGCATCGACACCGTATCGTCCGGATCCGTGCTGAGCGGGGGTACAGACCACCCGCAATACCTTGTTCGCCTCACTCCCGGGCTGAGTGAGATGAATTTCATCCCACCAGTCCAACTCGGTCACCCTCTCTGACGGGATGGAGAGATTCGACGTCGTCGCGGCATTCGTCACAGACGGAGCGAGAGACCACGTCGAAGAGGAAGCTGTCGTCGACGCAGACTGGAGCGATGCTTCGCCACCACTGGCAGCATTTGCACCGTCGAACCAGACCTTGTTGCCGAGGGGGACGACGAACCGGATCCGATCCTTGTTGGCAGTCCATAACTCTTTGATGGTATCATAGTCGAGATGGTCGTAATGGTTGTGGGAGATGATCACAATATCGATGGGCGGTAGGCTCGAAATGGGACATGGTGCGGCGTAGGAACGGATCGGACCAGCGACTTGCGTGGGAGAGCACCTCTGGGAGAAGATCGGATCGAAGAGCACGCGGATAGGCTGCTTGTTGGGATTCAGCGGGGCAAGCTGCACGAGGACACCTGCATGTCCAAGCCAGGTAGCTTTGAGGTTCTTGCTCGAGTCATTGAACGTGAAATCCGGCTCTTGAATGGTGAGCAGCTGCTTGGATGCCATCTTGATTTTTTGTTGTCTAGAGTATGGCACAGCAGGTATGGTTCTTTGTGCAAATGAGATGGAGTGGCTTTCCAGATCTCTTTTCGCTCCTTGCTCTGTATCATCTAAATCCGGCGTTCCCGGACGGCTGTCTAGGTATGGATCCAACGACGCATCTGCACCTTGCTGACCAGCACCCACACCTTTGGCAACATCCGCATCCTGCATGGCATAGTCAATGGCAGGATCATGATCCTCTCCCCACTCGAGACCTTGCCAGACTTCTGCCATTGTGGGTTTGTGCCAGCTCGGCCACGGGTTGCGAAAGCCGATGCGAACGACTTTATTCGAATCGACGAGGGCTATCGAGTTGGGAAGGCAGGTGATGTTTTGGCCGCTGCTGTAGTCGCTGCCGTCTTCTAGATTCTGAGTGTTGGATTCTGAGCTGCTGGTCTGCTGAATAGTGGATGAGGTGGGTCGCGGATCCCAGTGCGGCAAGTAGGACGAGAGGGTGGTGCCAGGGGCGGGGGCAAGCACGTGATGACTTGGTGGGAGGTCATCTTTAGGTATGTGGAACTTGATATCCGCTGCCAGCGGCGCGACTTGTGGTGCACCTGTCATCTATATGTTTTCCTTTTGGTGTATGAGAGTATGTCTGAGGAGGTAAGGTGATGGCGATGGTGATGGCGATGGTGATGGCGATGGTGGTGTGAAGGATGCACGATGAGAATGAGGAGAGTATGAACGTTTCACACTCCACAAAGCGGGGTGGAGGTGACGTGCATTGATTGCCTTGCACTCGCCATTTTTGCCCCTTTTTTGGAACACTTTTTCTTATGTGATAAAAAATAGATTAATTTGAATTCTAGAAGGAAGATGCGGATTCCCGACCACAACCCGACGTTGTTCTTCTTTGAACCTGTCAACAGACGGTACAATACCGTCTTCACCTTTCGAGGCAGTCTTGCCATCTGCTTCCATCCCCCCTTTTCGGCAACACGTAGATCTGGGACAGATGAATGGATCACAGGGCGATCCGATCGACGTAGGCGACATTGCCAATCTCCACCAGGCACCGCCAGACCACCATGTGCCTTTAGATCACCTTCGTTCGCTGTACTACAGGCCAGCATTGGGATCTGGCATTCTTGTGCCTGCTTCCGAGGTATCGGTCCACCAGTCATCTCCTCATGCAGACCAATCCAGAAGCTTGGAACGAAATCAATCGCCAGATTCAGCCACGCTCACCAATTGGCAACACCACGCTCGTGCGGATAGCAACCCTTCCAGGCCATCCAGACCCGCGGCTTCGTCGTTCTGGTCGCACAACGTACCTCATGCTCATCCGGAATCGCACATTAGCATCCTTGCCCAAGCACAGGCGCAAGCTTCGGCCTTGCCATCGCTGCAGACAGCGCAACAAGATCCTGCATCGAAATCAGCATCCCCTTCCACTTCTCACCTCCAGCAACGCCAGCTGAGCTACATCCACGCTGCACCTGGATCAATAGCATCTTCCTTCGGTCTCGGTCTTGAACGCATCGTACCAAATCCCAGTCTAATCGGATCCGCTACCATTGCTCCACCTACATCATACGGCTACCTTCCCACGCGAGTTCTCCCCGTCGAAGAGAAGAAGCGCATCCTTGTGACCGGAGGTGCCGGTTTCGTCGGCTCCCACCTGGTCGACCGACTCATGCTCATGGGCCACGAAGTGCTGGTCATCGACAACTTTTTCACCGGCCAAAAGAGCAATGTCTCGCAATGGGTTGGACACCCCAACTTTGAGCTGATCCGACACGACGTCGTCGAACCCCTCATCATCGAAGTTGATCAGATCTATCACCTCGCCTGCCCTGCCAGTCCCATCTCTTACCAGGCGAACCAGATCAAGACCATCAAGACCAATTTTTTGGGCACGCTCAACTCTTTGGGACTGGCAAAGCGCACCAAAGCGAGATTCCTGCTTGCGAGCACCTCAGAGGTATATGGCGATCCCGACGTGCACCCACAGCCCGAGACGTACAACGGCAATGTCAACCCGGTTGGCCCTCGCGCCTGCTATGATGAAGGAAAGCGCGTAGCGGAGACACTCACCTACGGATACTATTATCAGGACGGGGTGGATGTGAGAGTAGCACGAATTTTCAACACCTACGGCCCACGTATGCATCCCCACGACGGACGTGTGGTGAGCAATTTGATCCTTCAAGCGTTGCGCGGGGAGCCACTGACGGTGTTCGGAGATGGATCGCAGACGAGAAGTTTCATGTTCATCCACGATCTTATCGATGGCTTGATATCGCTGATGAATGCTGAAGCGCTCCCTGCAACCGCATCGCCTCCGCAGCCTCAAGGCCAACATGCAGCAGCGTTAAAGGCGGCAGACATAATGACGGAAGCTGCAGACACCATCATTCCTTCCACGACCTCCGTCGACACTCCCGCTCCCACGGATAAAACCGAACCATCTTCCTACTTCGCACCTAACTCACACCGATCTGACGTCCACACACCAGTCAATTTAGGTAACCCGGCCGAATTCACCATTTTGGAACTCGTTCAGCTCGTTCAGAAATGCGTCGCTACGGTGAAAGCTCAAGATCCCAATGCTTCGAACCCCGCTGTTGAGGAGAGCACGCTAAAGTCGGAAATCCGCTTCTTCGCTATGCCAAAGGACGACCCGAAGCAGCGCAAGCCGGACATCACACGCGCGACGAGTCTGCTAGACTGGTATCCGAGGTGGAATCTCCAAGACGGTCTGCAGGAGATGACAAGATGGTATTGGGAGCGTATCAAGGAGGGGTCGCTCTGATCTGGCAACCTCTCACTACAGAATAGATCTCAGAAAGTTCATGTTTGTAAAGGGCACACAACTTTGAAGCAAATGTCACCATTAGACACACAGGCACAGTCAGGAAGAGTTGCTGATGTTATCCGTGAACGTGAGTTGTGATTGCACCATACGCTATCAGACTAGTGCCCTGTAGGACCCTGAATATCGTACCTCTTTCCTCGTACTGCCCAGAGACCCCAGTTGGCCTTGACAGCGACACGCGGGTCAAAGTCAGCTACGGCCCACTGCTGCGAGGCAAAAACGTTCTCACCTGGCGTGATCAGCCAGTCAAACTCTCCCCGCACCCCGTCGACGCTCTCGAAGGCGAGCACATCTCGCTCGACATCGGCAGGCGAGAAGCCCGTTGCGATGAGGGCGCATCGGGTGGAGAGAATCTGGCCGATGGCTCGCGCCCACTCACGCTGCGCCTGGACAACGGGGGCAGCGGTGAGCGCGGTGAATGTGTGCCCATCGGGCGAGGTGAGGACTGGCGCAGGCTCTTCAGAGGGGATATCACCGCCCTCAGGAGAGGATGTTGCATCGACAGTGTAGGCAGCCCTGCTCGGTGCTTCCGAGGCGGCAGCGCCATTGATATGCTCCTGCTGCTCGGCGATCTGTGCTTTGGCCAGCTCTACAGCGTCATCGGCTGCCTTCTGGGCAGAAGCCTCGGTAGATTCGGCGCTCTCAGCTCCAGCGGCGTGGTAGGTACTCTTGGCGCGAGCAAAGTGTGCTTCGTGGTCGCGGTCCTCCTGTCTCGCCTTGTCAGCTTCTTCCACAGCGATCTGCGAAGGGAATCCGAAACCGGGGCTGAAGGCGAAGAACACATCTGTGTATGCATCGAAGGGCTCCAGCTGCGCATGGACGTCCTCATACTTGGACTGAATCGTGGTGATCGTCAAACCCTCGGACACGACAACGGTGCGGCTCGGCACGCCATAGTTGGACTTGCGGACACGACCCTTGTGCATCGAGATGCCACCCGAACCTGGACCCGCACGCTCCTGCGTCTGGATCTGCTTCTCGCTCGGGATATGCGCCTCAGGACCAATCAGGAAGAGATGGAGGGGCACGCCGGGGAACATGTAAGTGAGCTGGTCCCACACTGCTGGCGGCAGCGTGCTTTCTGCTCTGGCACCGACAACAAAGATCCTCATCTTGTCCAAAGAAGGCTTGTCGCCAGCCTCAGGGTGCAGTGTCTGTCGCAGAGCGATCATGCTCCTTAAACCTTCGTGCGTGAGTCTGCGCGATTTCTTGGTATAAGGGCTGTTCTCGTGGATCACAGCGCCCATGGTGGTGGGGAACGTTAACAGCTTGCTGACATGCCTGCGACTGCGATCGGACTCTATCGAGTTGAAGTTTCTCGTGTAGAAGAACACGTCCCAGTTGGACATGTTGATGGTTTCCTCGAAGCCCTGTGGACCTGGCAGCTTGAATTCGGCCATCTCGCGACCGCTGCGCAGATCGTGTTCGTCCTCGTTGGCTTCGCGCAAACGAGCTACGTATTTGCCGTGCTCGGTGTCCTCTGCCCACTCCTTCTCGCTGTAGTGCGTGGGCCAACCGCAGTCGGGGCACTCAAAATTGACCAGGCGACGCACTTTGTACTTGCTCATGCTGACGGGACAAGGCGCCAGCGAGCGAATACGTTCGCCGCGGGCACGAATCGAAGGGATGGGCGACTTGGAGAAAGGGTGGAAGAGGTCATCCTGTGCCAGCAGGGGTTTCTTGGCAGCACGGGGTGGGAGGGCGAATGGGTCGTTCTTCTTGTCTTTCTTGCCGCCAAAGAGTGAGAGGCCAAAGAGGTTACGGTGTTGACCGAGTTGTGTTTGTGCCAAGGTGAAATTAGAATTGGTGGATGCTCTGTGGGACGTGGTAAGGAGGGGTGCTGAGAGGTGTCGAAGTGGGACCGAGCGAATGGTTCCGCCGGCACGTGTGAGGGAACGAGATGCTGCCTTCATCGTTGCAGCCTTTGAGCACTGGGAATGCAAGCGATATTGGCCTTGGATAGAGGGAGCGCCTGCAGACGGAGAAGAAGTAGAAAGGAGAACCAGAAAAAAGTCCGAGGTGGAGAAAGTGGTCAAGCTCTTTCTTCTTGGACGGATCACCTCAGCCGTCGATTTTAATTGAAATCTCGGATCGCTGTTGTTGAAATCCCCGATCTGCCAAGACATCGGCGCATGTGAAAGGCGAACGGACCAGCATTCGTGCAATCACTTGCCGAGACCAACGCATGGCATCCGCTCGTCCTTCCACCTTCACATACACTCGGCTTCCCATTGATTCGTCGAGCTATCGGCCTCATCGGCAGACGTGGCCACCATGAACCATGCTGTGGTGCAAAGATGGCTCCGCAGCGTGCTCGGTCCTTACGCCGACCGCGACCGCGTCTTTGCCGATGTGGATCGAGCTCTGATCGCCGTCTCATCCCTCTCACCCAAGACCGAAGTTTTCACCTTCAATGATGGTCGAACACAGCTCCTCCTCACCCTGGATGGCACCATCCCGGTCGAGTTTCGGAATACCACCTACAACATTCCTGTAGCCTACTGGATCCCACAACACTACCCTCGAGAGCCGCCCATGGCCTTTGTAGCGCCTACACCGGACATGGCCATTCGCAAGGGGCCCAATGTGGATCCTAGCGGAGAGATTGGTGGTGAATACCTCGCAAGGTGGCGGAGTAAGCCCGAGGCATGCAACTTGCTCGATCTGATTCATGACTGCCAGCAAATGTTTGGCCGTGAGCCGCCGGTATACGCCAAACCCAAGCCGACTCCGGTCTATGCTACTGCTGCGACTCCACAGCACCGCTCTCAGCCTTCAACACCGCAGCAAGTTTCATCTTCAAACGCATTTGCTCAGAGACCTGGACCCCCGCCACTTTCAGCGTCGCCACGATCGCCCCAGATCGCAGCGGGGCCATCTTTCCACAGTCCAAGTACGCACGATCCACGCCAAAAGCCACCACCGCCAGCAACTCGTCCATCTGGCTCCCAAGATCCATCGCAAGCACCTCATCGTCCACCAAAGCCTTCCTCTTCGTTGGGCCCAGAAGGCGCGATTTACGCTTACAGTCCGCGAAACTCAATGTCCCACACCCATCTCGCCGGTCCAGCACCGACGCCGGCTGCCAATGGTTACCGGGACTCGCCCCAACCTCCCGTCGCCGCGCCGCCCAAACCCAAAGGAATCAACTTGCTCGACGAGGATGATGCTTCCACCACTAGCGGTCTTGACTCTTCTTCCCCACACCCAACGCCTCTCTCTCATCCTGCTGGCACGGCAGCACCTCCACCACCTCGCCCGATCAATCCCGAGCTACTCGCCCTGCACGATCGGCTCTTCACCAAAATCGACTCACGCCTCTCTACCCTCGCCTCCACCCTCCAAGCGTCGAACGCGCGTCTCGAAGTGCTTTCTAGCGACCTCGACCGCGGCCTCCCCGCCATCGAGGATGAAATGTCGCGCCTCAAAGCCGTCCGCGATGTCTGTCAGACCACAGGCGACCGTCTTGCCTCTTCGGTCAACGAGATTACGGAGAGCGTCCTCAATCTGCAGGCGAGAGAAGATCCAGATCCGGACAGCATGGTGTTGGCGACTAGTATTGTTGGTAACCAGCTGGTAGACTTGGTCGCCGAGGATAACGCCATTGAGGACACATTGTATCATTTGGGTAGAGCGCTCAACGCGGAAAGGATTGATCTAGACCGGTTCTTGAAGCAGACTAGGATGTTAGCCAGGGAACAGTTCATGAAGAGAGCGCTGGCTATGAAGATTAGTGAGGGGATGGGATGGGCGCAGTGAAGACGCTTGATTGCATCGCCATAGCATGTCCTGTTCGAGCACGATATGAATGCTACATGTTGATTTCAAAGGGACACACAGAGAAGAACGGACATGACAAGTGGTCTACTACTTACAAGACCTTTGTTGAGCATGGGCGAAACGCACCTGGCCAACGTGAGGCTGGGCTAATTGGAAACGATGAGTAAATCCACACCTGGGATCGCCATGACCGCCGCATGAAGTGTTTGCGTCGATAGGTCCCGCTTCATCTCCGAGGAATCGCCCTGGTACTCTTCCACCAGTTCGACCACAGCTTTAGCTGCATCCGAACCGTCATAACGCAAGGTTGTCTTGCCTACCACAACCTCAGGCGCCACGCTCTCGCCGCTGCAGACAGGGTCAGCCTGCACACTGAACCACTTGTCCACGCCTCCGCTGACCTGGTTGGTGTATTCGCCATCCTCGGGCAAGCCATTGAGGGTGATTGGGATTGTGGACCTTTTGCGGGAGAATAGATTGACGCAGCTATACGTGACCCCTGAGGTGCCTGCGGATTGCTCGTGGCACAGCTCAGCGCAGCTAGCGCCGATGCTGTTCACACAGCACTTGCACTCTGAGCTCAAGGGCCCAGCATAAAATCCTGAAGCGTTCGTGAGCCCGCCCACGCCCTGACAGATGTTGCCACAGTTTGAGTAGTTGGCCCCGCGCTTCGAAGCAGCTCTGTTGGTAAGGCACTGTGTTCCCGTAGTACCTCCGCGTGTGGCCACCGCAATTCCGCAAGATCGACCGCCGTTGGATCGATAAATGGCCAACAGGTCGGTGTAGGCGTGGTTCGAGAATTCAGCACTTCCAAAGGCTCTTGATTGGTAATTGGTGGCTGCGGTGCCCGGAGCACGACAGCATCGATTGATCTCCCAGTTGCGGCACTGATAGTAGGCGTAACTGCTGCACGTTGTGCCATGCATCAACCTGATATCAACTGCCGCCGTGCACATGGACAAAGCCAGCCACACAACGGCAAGGTAGGCAATTGAATTACCCAACATGGTAACTCAAGTCTCCTGTTGCGTCAATGTGGACACGGCCGTGTTGAGCTCCAGTTGACAAAAGATAAACGGGTACCGTTGTCGGGTAGCTGTCTTTAGACTGATCTGAGTAGTCAACAATGTCGCTTGCGTCCGAGATCCACCTGTGGCCGTCGAAGTCAACTATACGCACAACTTCGCCAGTGTGAATTGCAGTGTGGTGAAAGATGACCCCTGTTGGTTCTTCGTAGTATAAGATGTCGATAGTCATATGCGTGAAGGCTTGGATATGGGGGCTAAGGATGAACGACAGAGTGTTGTTCATATAGGATCAGCATTTGATGAAGAGGGTGGTAGCGCGAAGAACAAGTCAAGCGTCAGGATCACCCTCGATTCGTGTTCCTTGACTGGGCACAGTGCCTTCGCCCAAGCACAACTCGAGTCATGCTCTTGCTCGTATGTGCCTGATCTATTGTTCACTCATTGCCCAGACTGCAATTCATTGCAAGTTGACAAGCACGGACTTAGCTCCTCGGCGAGTGGGCCAACATCCAAACACGACAGAGAATGGCATGATTGCGCTCACTGGCCACCTTGATTGGAGGAGACATAAGCTGCGAGCGAACGACAGACAAGTCAGGAGGCTGTCTTTACCAGCTGACCGCCTCATGTTAGCCTCGACTCTGACTCGCTCTAGAAAAGGCTGTCTGGAGAAGATGATGAAACCGTATCTCCGTTGACCTCAATTAGTACAACTCGAAGATGTGCATGAGTTTGATTTGCTTATATATTCTCACACTAGTACCGCAGCTCCGCCAACGGAAGCGGAAGGTCTCCCTCCGAGCATGCACTAGAGACACCCTTACGATGGCGTTGCACGTGTACCTGCAGATCGATGTGGCTGCATTGTGTACCGAAGATTTTGCTGTCAGGAACGATCAAGTCTGATCCATTCTTTCGGTTAGTGCAGCTTTGATGAAGCAATTCGATAAAGCTTTAGGTGTGGCTCGATGATCGATGTAGATTCGAAAGGGAGACGCGACGAGAAAATCTAAATTACACCTGCGGGTGCGCCCGTCCAGCCACACTTCCCTAAATTGGACCTATCCTATTTGATTTTATTTTAAGGAAAATAACACAGTTCCGAGAACATGCGTGTGACCCGAGTTCCACTGTTTTTCATCCAGACACCATCAACTTTGTTGCATCCTACTCAAATTTGTCTGTACGCACGTTTGATCAAACCGTCCTGCTTCCCCAGACACGACCGTGCCCTCCGTTTTGGCCAGGGTTCCAAGGCCGTCAGTGGATGGGGTGTTCCAGAGGAGACGCGCCTGCCTGTGAAATTTTGAGACGGTCCAATACAAATCCAAGACGGTCCAATACAAATCCAAGACGGTCCAGTACAAATCCAAGACGGTCCATTTCAAAGTGAAGACGGTCCACTACAAATCCAAGACGGTCCATTTCAAAGTGAAGGCGGCCCACTACAAATCCAAGACGGTCCATTTCAAAGTGAAGACGGTCCACTACAATTCCAAGACGATCCATTTCAAAGTGAAGACGGTCCACTACAAATCCAAGACGGTCCATTTCAAAGTGAAGGCGGCCCACTACAAATCCAAGACGGTCCATTTCAAAGTGAAGACGGTCCACTACAATTCCAAGACGATCCATTTCAAAGTGAAGACGGTCCACTACAAATCCAAAACAGTCCGCTTCAAATTGTAGGCAGTCCAATAAAGGGTTAGGGTTCCAAGGCCGTCAGTGGATGGGGTGTTCCAGAGGAGACGCGTCTGCCTGTGAAATTTCAAGATGGTCCAATACAAATCCAAGACGGTCCAATACAAATCCAAGACGGTCCAATTCAAAGTGAAGACGGTCCATTTCAAAGTGAAGACGGTCCACTACAAATCCAAGACGGTCCAATACAAATCCAAGACGGTCCACTACAAATCCAAGACGGTCCATTTCAAAGTGAAGGCGGTCCACTACAAATCCAAGACGGTCCATTTCAAAGTGAAGACGGTCCACTACAATTCCAAGATGGTCCACGACAATTCCAAGACGGTCCACTACAAATCCAAAACAGTCCGCTTCAAATTGTAGGCACTCCAATAAAAAGTGAAGACGGTCCACTACAAAGTCAAGACGGTCCACTACAAAGTCAAGACGGTCCACTACCGTTGTGCACTTGCTTGGCGCTCCTTCAGATCACCATCATCACCGATACAAATCTGATACAATGTCCAAGGTTACGTGCCCTGTCTGCTCCTTTGCCTACGCAGCAAGCAATATCACAAATCATTTCCGCAAAGCACACAGCGGAGTGTTTGTCACACAAGAGGCTGCTGCTGGAGTGGGTCTTGTTGCGTGTGCTTGTGGTCAGCTTGTGCTGAATGCTGCAGCATTGCGGAAGCATCAAGGGATCCGCAAGTGTCACGGTGCTGCTTCACAGCCTGCACCACCGGCTCCAACAACACAGCCAGCTGCTTCTGCAGTCACGCAAGCAGAGTCAGCTCCTGCGGCACTGGCAGTTGAGCAAGATGATCCATTCCTGCAGCTGGTGGATCCCGCTCTTCTCATGGATGAACAAGCACTTGCACCGACATCAGACTTGGACTCAAACCGAGAGGATTCCCCACTTGCCCTGGTGGACGACAATTTGGACTTTGTCTTTGCTGAAGCCGATGCAGAGACAGCAGCAGCAGCAGCAGCAGCTACGCAAGAGCCAGCGGCAGAAGATGTGGAAATGCACAATAATTTCCACAATAATTTCCAGGAAGACGCGTCCTCTGGTGAAGTGCTGGATCCATTTCCAATTCCAAGTCTCGATCTCCCAGCGGCAGAGGAGGACAATTTGCAGGAAGGATCGGAGGCAGGATTGGAGGCAGAGACATCGGAACAGGAGGAGGACACTGGGGAGACATTGCCACGGCTGCCGCTACAGGAGGTACATGCTCCTCAGCCTCAGCAGCTAGAGCTTGATGTACCTGACATGCCTGAGGATGGCATTGTTGTACTGCTGCCAAGTATGGACTCCACAACCGGACCAGTGCCCAATCTGCTGCTCAACTCACATGCCGCCAAGGAGCCTCCCATGCTGCCTCCGATCCCTGGCCTGTCTCCGATCACCGATTGGAATGTGGGAGTTGACACCGATGTGGATTCATTTGCGGTGACAATTTCTCCTGCCGATATCCTCAAGATTTTTCCGGCCGGCTGCTACCTGTCACTGATCAGCCACGCGCCTGATTTCAAAGACTTGGCTTCATTCAACAGCTGGGTTTATTTTGCGGAGCTCAAGGTGCTTTTCCGGTTTGAACTGCAATTCAAGTTGCCGCTCATCCAGCGGCTGTGTCAAGCACCGCAGAAGGCAATTCTCATTCCATCGGAATATGCCACAGCACTCACACTTGGTGAGCTGCGCTTGGATGTCGGAATTGTGGTGGAGGCGCTGCAAGACATTGGTTGCCAGAATGTGCACATGGGAGCATACGGCATCAAGGTGCCAGTGGACCGGTTCCTTGACCCAGCTATGCTGAGTGAGCATCCGATGCGGGAAAGCAATGTCTTTGATATTGGCTGCACGATTGATACAGGACGTGTCACACTGATTGCCCCCAAGAGCAAAAAGGGCAAGTACAAACAATATCCGATGGCATTACGGGTGGGGAGAGGATTTGGAAGCGTGGAATTGAAGTGGAGCAGCCGGACAGATGGGATTACGCACTTCAAAGGATATCCCAAATTGACGCATCTGCTCAAAGCCGGTGCAGCCGGTGCAGGCCAAGCAGGAGTGCCGATGACCGTCAAGACCGTCAAGGACCGCATCAGCACACTGGAGAGCTGGAAACAACGCATCATTGGCACAGCACCGGAGCTGGGCAGTGGAGTGCGGCTGGAGGTCACAGTGCAGGCAGCCACGATGCAACAGGCAAGAGCGGCAGCTGAGGCCAGCCAGTACTTGGATCACCGATACCTCTTCTCTGAGGCAGCAGGAGATCAGCAGCTGCTCACGCACACGATATGCAAGGCGGACATGTTTGCAGATCTGGATGCACTGCTGGCCATTGCGGAATACAAGCAAATCTTCCGAGGCAATCATTCCAAGCAGTCAAGCGGAGTGCAGCGGCAGGCTGTCATTGACCTGTACAATGCAATGGGCTGGCATCCTGGACGTAGACCAACTGCACTTGACAGTCACATGGCGTGGTGGGAGACCAACCAGGCTGCTCTAGATCTTGCAGATGAGCTGGAGCGGTTCAGCACACCGGCAAGCACAAAGCATCTGTTTTCACATGTGCAAGCTCATTTGCGGTGCCGGGGCTGCCACAAAGTGGGCACATATGCTCTGTGCGGAGGAGCCAATCAATTCCGCATTCGGTGCACTGATTGCCGGGCCACTCTTTCCGCGCAGAAATTCCGAACCCACCTTGCTCTGCTTGCATCACGGCAGCAGCTGGGAGTGGATCTGCGTGCTCTGGTGGTGGATCCTGCCCAGCTCATTTTTGCAGGGATTGAGCAGGAAGACTTTGCCATGCGGAAGCTCAGCCAACGGCAGGATCTCAATGGTCTCTGCCGCACAAATGAGTTTGCGTCCATGCGGGAATCAATGTTGGAGTGCTTGGCTCTGCATTTGGAGCACAGACGTGAGGCACCAGGGCCGCAGGAGATCAGAGCCAAGGCAGTGGATTGGTTGCGGGAAAATACACAGGCAGTGGAGTATCATCTTGGTACACGGAGCAGACCAGCAGCAGAAGCATGCCTAGAGAAGTTGGCTGAGCGGGATGCGGAGCTCAGCCGTGAAGAGGAGGTTGTGCTGCTGCATGGAGTTGCAGGAGCATTTGATGTGCGGATTGCTCACTTGCAGCTGTTGCGTCGGTCTTGGTCATGCCAGGTGATTCCTCTCGGCAGCCAGGGTCCATACCTTGGACTGGTGCAGCTTTCAGGTGGGTATGAAGTGCTCACGCAAGCTCAGTAGTCTGCTTTGAAATTGCCGCAGTAGCTGTTCCCTTTGTGCGGAGTGAAAATTTTTGTGCGGTCAGTGATCAATGCAGCCGGTGTGAATTACCATTGATTTTTGAGGCCTTCATTGTTGCATGCGTGTGTGTTGAAATATTTTTTTCTGCGATCTTGGAAATTGATTGTGATTGAAGTCGGTGTCAGCTGGGTTGCCGATGAGGACTCTACCATAGATCTAGCTTTGGCAGACTTGAGTGACCAACAAAGACGCGTTCGCTCAGTGGCTGATCTCTTCGGAGTATTGAGAACCAATTTTTGGAGCAGGGTCCCTCCGGCGTGGGGGAAGTCGGGGTTCGATCCCCTTCGGTGTCCCATTGTTTTCAACAATGGTAATCCCCCGTCACAGAGCTAGTAAAGTCTTCTTTCAAACCCTGACGGGTTCAATTGATGTTGATTTTCACGGCTTTGTGTCTGCGGCTTTGTTTTTGCCAAATTGGAATGCGGAATGCGGCACTGTACCAATTACAGATCAGTACAAATTGTATCGAATAGTCTCATTTCAATCAATGTGGACACACAATGCACACAATACATGGAGAGTTAGGGTTAGGGTTAGGGTTAGGGTTAGGGTTAGGGTTAGGGTTAGGGTTAGGGTTAGGGTTAGGGTTAGGGTTAGGGTTAGGGTTAGGGTTAGGGTTAGGGTTAGGGTTAGGGTTAGGGTTAGGGTTAGGGTTAGGGTTAGGGTTAGGGTTAGGGTTAGGGTTAGGGTTAGGGTGGGTTAG